>OX243786.1:10305000-11690000 GCA_945859555.1 Megachile ligniseca
GCACCTCGCGCCGATTGAACGGCAGGTTTTCGCGTCTCGAACGAGTAGCATCGATTGTCTCGATCCGTGCCGGATGTACGGACAATTCGGATAACACGATCGTGGCCGCGCAGAATCGAGGAACTTAGTTGTATTGGATCGAAGCCAATCCGGGCTGCCGGCGATTGACAATTGGCGGTGTGGGCATGATTTCCGATGAGCAATGGCCGGGAGAAGGATGGCCGATCGAAGGCGAGTCGAGGACGGAGGAGAACAATGACGCGGAACAGCGGGATATTAAAGGGGAAATATGAAGAGCGTCCCGATTTATATACCTTCTGCAAACGAGACGGCGCGACGCGATGCGGCGTTTTTCGCGTTCGCTTGTTTTAGTTTGGGGAAAAAACTTTTCAAATAAAACCGTTCGTAGAATCGGAACGAGAACGGGAATGGTCGGGTATCGTTTGATAAAAAGTGACGTGCCTTTTTTCTTGCGAAGTGGAAATCGTGCCAGAATGTAAGTAGTAGAGTTCTAAAGGGGTAGTCGGAGGATTCGAAAATTTGAAAATTCGCTCGTGTTATTCGCGAGTTTTCGAATCTGCCGTAACTCCCGCGTCGAATCGAAGCTCATATAACTTTCACTTCGAAACAAGAAAAAAGATAGAAAGGAAAGAAGAATAAATGGAAGAGTGTCACGCGAGGCAATTTCGCTTTTCTTCGTTCGGCAGAGCAATTTCTATGTAAATAATTTTATCAAACCGTCTCGCTGTGTTTCGGTAAAGATAAAGAATAAATAAGGGGAAAAAATGGAGGCGGGTCGAACGAAAAGGAGGCGAGACCGAAACGGCGAAGGATTCAAATGAAATTCCGTATTTCGTTTTACGGGCACGCTCGATTTAGCGAGCGGTTCAATGGCGATGAGGCCGAACCGGGGGATGAAAAGGATGCAACCTGCGAAGGGGATGCATTCATTTTGCACGGGTCATAAGACTTTCTTGCGATCTCGGAGAGGCCCCGAGACTCTTCTGCCGAGGTTACTGCACTTCAGGGAGGAGTTATTCTGCTCATCGACCACCAGGAATTCTCGCTGAACACTTCTTGGCAAATTCTCGAGGAAACGCAACGCGCGGTGAAAGGTTCCGTTGCTATACATGAAATGTTGATGCAAACTCGTTGCATGCAACGACTTCTTACGGGTTGATCGTTGCGTGCAAGGAATTCCCCCGGGGCCATAAATAATTTCGTTGATCTCGTCTTTCAATTCGATGTTCCGATCGCGAGCGGGGAGCCTTTGTTCGACGAATCCTCGCGATGAAAGCAAAAAATACGCTCAAGCATCTCCCTCAATACCCACTTCACGTTTTTCGATAACAGCGAACGAATGAAAGCGCGGTATGTCATTCGTCGCGAAAAATTTATTCCTCATTTATTCTGGCATTATAATGTGATGAACTTCAAAGTCATCTCGGTTTTCTTAACAATGAGAAAACCTAACCAACCTTTCTTAGATGACATGCTCATTTTTTCGCAATTTTGTAGAAAGAAGTTTAATAACACAGACACATTGTAAATAAATGATTGTATTTTACTCCAGAAAAATTAGTTCTCATCGACCGCTATTTTACAGAGGGTAGGAGGTTAAACAGTTCTTCGCGAATATCTCGTTACCTATCAGTTCTACGACAAAAGCGGTTATTACAAAATTTATAGCTCAGGAAATTCTCTACAAAAAAGGTTATACGAGTTTCCTTCGTAGGAGTATGATTTTTATGTACGATAGCTGTATAAAGGTTAAAGAACAAAGTACGAGGGTTGAAAGCTTGTTAACCATCGTACACAAAGATGGTTACACCTACGATAAACTTATATATTACCTTCCTTGCAGACAATTTCCGGAGTTGTACATTTAATAATAATTTGCCGTAGAACTGACAGATAACGAGATTTTTCCGTTGCAGTATACCCGTAGAAGTCTTGCACGGTAGAAGTATTCCCTAAGGAAATATATGAAACGGATCAAGGATGCAGTGATTCAACGTACGGAAGGTGCCAGGAAAGTTTCCCTACGCGCGGATTCGCTCGTTTAATTATCCTTTCGAACAACGCCGCGGTTGGCAAAACATTAATTGTTCGGTTGATTGGAATGTCTAACGAACCTCATCGAGCCTCCTCTCTCTGCACGAGCGCGTCTAAACTTTTTAATGGATCCGCATTCCATTTTCCATCCCCTCTGTTCTTTTTTTTATTTCGCCATTTCCATCAAGCTAATAACGAGTCACAATGCCCCTATCTCTCTGTCCCCGGGTTGTTTCAGGAAACGGAGTTATTACGAACAAGAATACCAGTCGCACGGCACAAACGATTCGCGGTTAACCCGTAACTGGCAACCCAGGGTCTATCCGACCCCTCGCAATTTTTTCTTCCCTGGAATATTTAACTGATGTCTGAATAAAATGGTAGGAACATGGTACTGTTTTTTAGGTTCCAATATCAAATTATCAACTTCCATGTACAAACTTCGAAATCCCCAACATCACTTACAATAATAAAGTTTTATCTACGACTGGTGACAATTTTTCTTCGTTCCGTGAAATGACGGACTGAAAAATGGAAGTGTGGGATAAAACGTAGCACGCGTTTAACGACGCGAAGACATTCGGTTGAAAAGCGTAAAGACAGTACGAACGAAATAGAGCGATGTATTTTGTGACGGGCAGAATGACGAAGAGTGCGCGGGGGTGGTTTTGCTCGTTTCGGATGTGGAAAACATCCCCTCGATGAGACGATGCGGTTACGTCGGTTTTCCTCCTTCTTGCACCCTTCTCTTCGTACCTTTAACCGTACTTGCGTATCCCTGAACAGGTTACAAACGACGGGCACGGTATTACAAGCCGCAAATTACACCTCCGCCCTTGCTGCCACGCGAATGTGCGAGCCCAAGACTGTTGGATTACACCCCTGACTGCGAAAGCTTCCGCTGGAATACCAAGCCTGCCCTTCTCGAAAACGGAACGTTCCCGGCCTCACCGAGATAAATTAGGGAGAAGAATATTAACTGTCGTTAGCTAGACAATTATTGGGACTCGGTAATGCGTGAAAATGTTCCTTCTTCGAAGAGCACACGTATCCGGACGATTTTCACTATGTATTCGTACAGGAACGTTCATTTATTTTAATTAACGTCTGTCTATAAATTAACTTCATAATTGTTACACATACTTCTGTAATAATTCACGCTGACAAATATGCGCCCGGTCCGCAAAACTATGGATGTTAATTTTGCAAAGGGTATACAGCGTGTTAAATGCTGTTATGAATGTTGGTAACCTGTTTGTTATTAGTTGTTCGAAACGTTCGTGTATAATTAGCTACCAAAAGTTTGCGGAAAATTAATGGGAAAATTGATGGTATTAAATTTACCTGAATTTGATAAATTACCGCATGCACGAACTCTTCTTGATGTTTTAATTGTTCGTATCTCTATAAAAGCGAATATACTGTTGGATTAATTGTCCGACAACTGCTACGTTTGCATTCAATAATCAATTACAGTACTTACCAAACAATTATTACACAGATCATATAATTAATGTATAATATAAATCCGTATCTAATTGTAGTACTGCACTAAAATTTCGTCAATTAAATCGATCGACACTAAATCCATAGAATCAATCAGTAATTGAATTACTGTGAATTCAGAAACGTCGATCATTTTGCAGAATTCGACAGTGTTAAATAATTAAATCAGAGCTGAATAAATAATCGAATCGATCAGTGCTAAGTAGGTTGCTGTACGTTAATTTAGCATTCTCGTAACACAGAATGTTCTCGTGTTCTCGACAAAAAAAAAGGAGCGGATCGTAAAGAAAGAACTTCTACTAAATGTTTCTCGCCTAGTCGTGTTATGGGCGGCAGGAAACGGTGAAACTAAGTCGTTGGCCAAAAATTA
Organism: Megachile ligniseca; assembly: GCA_945859555.1. Taxonomy (NCBI): domain Eukaryota; kingdom Metazoa; phylum Arthropoda; class Insecta; order Hymenoptera; family Megachilidae; genus Megachile; species Megachile ligniseca. Next base: position 10,308,932 of record OX243786.1, read on the forward strand.
CGTCGGGAAGAAGGCGGAAAGTTTTCGGTGTAATCTCGTGCTGCGGTTTAATTTTCCGGAATTATGCATCCGCTGGAAAATGCGCGTATCTAAATTCCCTCCGCCCCCTGGCCGGCGATCCTTTTCGTCTTTTCGACCATAATAACGCCGGCACAAAGGGAACCTCACGGTATTACGTCGTTTCATTAATTAATTTACACCGGCGCAACACTGGATTACGAAGCCCGTGAATGATTCCGTTCTTTCGTCGAGGGTGCCTCCCGATGTATCGTGAAACGGGGAGGACGATATCATTTACTTCTTCTTTACTGTAACACACAAATGAAATTATGTAGAGAAACAAAAGTCTTTTGCACGTTCTTTAGTTGAAAAGGGGATGATAAATAATTTTGAAAGTGAATGTACGTCGATGGAGTACATATTGGATTTCATGTAGTCGATTCTTTTATGTATATGAAGACACATGAGGTTTAAAGGTGAATTATTGTATGATAAAAATGATAGGAAGAATGTGTATATGATAATAAATATGATTTTGTGAATGTGGAAAGATATTTAGTATAATTTTACTTACTTCGACTTAGGCTGTAAAGTACTGGTAGCGCCATCGATTGACAGTTGAAGAAGTTAGACAGAAAATTGCATTTTCTGACATAATAAGGTAATTTAGTACTTTATTAGTGTCAATGAAACATTGTTTAATGGTTATAATTACACAGATGGAGAAGATAGTTGACATGTCATGTAATGTAATTTTCTATTTCACCTTATAATAATGTACCTCATGTGATATTATCGACTCGGATTAGAATAAGACAGCAGTGCTACTGAAATGATAAGAAAAAAATTGTAACACAGTCACGAGCAAAAGTTAACAATAATTTGAAAAAGTACTGATTTGAGCAAGAAATAATGACATTGAAATTCAAAAGAGAAGGTACTTATAACTTATAATGTTTCCCTAATGTCACATAAAAAAAATAGAAACATTTAATTATAGTTCTGAAACTCAAATTAATGCAAAAATACAAAGTAAATAAATAAAGCAAATAAATATAAAAAGTAAAGTACATACTATAATAATAAAGTAAATGCTTCAATAAGTGTAATAATTAAATAAAATTTGTAACATACCCACACATAAAAGTAACAAAAAAACACAACACTCAATAGATACGATAACAACTTAACGAACAATTATTACAAAATTAAAATTAAAGTTGAACAAAATTTATAATTAATTATTATTTCAAGATATCAAGCAAAAATATAATAACTAAATGAAAATTGGTAATCTACTCAAGCGTAAAAGTTAATAACAATGGTAGATGACAATGTTTATAACAATAAATTAATTAACAAATGATTATAACGTTAAAAATTGTAACAGAATAAATTTGACTAGCATGACTACAAGCGTGACGTGATGGTTCACTGGGCACCGCGGATTATCCCTGTCTCGGTGTTTGAACTTGAGCGGGGTCATTTTAGCCAGTCTTACTGTAACCATCGACGAGTTCGGATCCACGACACTTCACTCATCGGTACGACACTTATAATCGATTAATCGATTATGTGTTCATCTTAGTGCTACTATAAGTGTTACCGTGTGTGCCTAGTGTGTTTTATCAAGTGTTTTGTGCATACATATGGGGGTGTATTGGGACATTTTATGGTGTGGTTTCCCATGTGCTTATGTGATTACCAGTGACATTATTTTGTGACAGTGCATGCATGTATGGATACATTAGTGTGTTATGGAGTGGTTATCTAAGTGTTTTGAAATATTTTTATAAGTGTTTTAATAAATTTTATGGTGTGGTTACTTACGTGTTTTGACATATTTTTGCAAGTGTTTAGTGAGTGTTATAGTGTAGTTACCTATGTGTTTTAGTATAATTTTACGAATGTTTTAGTGAGTTTTATGGTGTTGATACCTATGTGTTTTGACATATTTTTGCAAGTGTTTAGTGAGTGTTATGGTGTGGTTACCTACGTGTTCTAGCATTGTTTTACGAATGTTTTAGTGAACTTTTGCAAATATTTTGTGTGGTGTATGGTGTAATTTAGCATGTTATATAAAGTAATTACCCGTGTGTTTTGGCATAATTTTCCAAGTGTTTCACCTTATTTTACAATACTGTGGTGTAATTTCTACGTACTTCTGCATGCTTAGTTTTATACCCGTTTGAACGTTGAATGTTTACAAAATGATTCTTGTTCATTGCATGTTTGCACGAATAAATTTAAATTTGTCCCAAAAAAATTGTATATCATTCGAATTAATAAACAAAGTTCTTAAATTGTCGTGATTTTTGTGCTTCCAGAAGGCCATTCCAGACGACCTGAAAGACAAAGTGCCTGATCCTGATTGTACCAGAGCAGCCGATCAATCTCTAAGATGCATGGATCAATCTGGCAGTGCAGTGATATAAGTCAGCGATCGGTGAGTCGCATGGTTTACGGTTCCTCCAGTTCCCATCATGTCGTAGGACGAATGGTCCGAATCGACACGGGAACTGGTTGTATTTTTATATTTTTGAGCGAGCATAGTGACACACGACTGTACGATCGTGCAAAATTCGTACAAACTGTTTATTTCATTTATTAGTTCAGGTCAGGGTTTTCTTGTACATTTTTTCAATTTTTGAAAATTACATAGAAGTCGGATGACCCTCCGATTTCATAGTATTCAATTCAATTCAATTTAGTTTATTAAAGTTTTCAATTTATTCAATATTTTTAAATACATATGTACAAGAAAGTTTCGCGGAGAACAGATTTTGATATCAAAGTTAATTATGAATGTTTGAGTCATTTAGTGAATTTACTTTGATATTAAAAATCTGTTAAAAATGAAACAATCGATATACTTAGATTTTTGCAAAGTGTTCTTCCATTTTCCATTTTGAAACTTTAGAGTAAATTTTTTTCGGAAGACACTTTATTAGCATGTTACTAATCATGTTTCTTAGCTCAGGATTTTCAGCACACATGAAGAAAACTGGTAGGTGAAAATACATGTGGCCGTGTTCATTTTTATGCTCTATACTCATACGCGTGCTTAGATGCTACTCGCATGAGTTAGGGCAGGTGGACACGGTTTAGTTTTAAGATGTTTTGGCGATCGACAAATTGACAGTGAATTATCGACACAAGTTACACGTGTGTGTGTGGTTAGGTCGTGGACCTTGTGTCGATTACAATCCTTATTAATTTATTATAAAATCATAAAAATTTTCAAAATTCTATTTTTCAATAACAAAATGAATAAGATCGAATTAGAAATTTATAAAAATAGAGTTACAACAAATTACATGCACATATTACATTGAATATTCGAAAGAATTAGAAAATGAAATATGTAAATGTTCAATGTTCACTGTCGATTGTCGATCGATTTCAGCAAAAAGGTATGAACTTAGAGTGTGAATGTTGTATTGAACTCGGGTGTCGGAGACGTCCCGGGACGTACTCCCTAGGAGTAGGCTTTTTTGCACCCGGGTGGAATGTGTGAGAATCGTGGAGTGTGTTTTTGTGAGAATGGACTTTGCATTTTTTAAATATAGCGATAGGCAGGCAGGTAGTATACTTCTGGTGTGATTGAGTTAGTTTTAAGTAGGTAGGGCCAGAGCAAGCTTTCATGTTTCTCTGTCCTCCGTAAAACACACGTGAGATGCTTGCATCTGGGGGGTTAACGAAAAATCGAGAAGAGAAAATCTAAATTTGAATTTATTCTATTTAATATTCTCTTGAACTCGATTGTTCGTAAGGCCAGGCCTTTTAGTTTGTAAGTCGCAGTCGTGGTTCTAGACCCGATTGCAAAAATGAAGTATACAGTGCAGTGAAGTGAAGTGAAGTGCTTTAAATATTCTGCTCGGACATTCTTTTACGGACAGCGCATTCTAAGAATCGCTGGTCGTATATTTTGAGTAATTCTTACAAAAGTAATTTTAATATACATTATACAAATTTTCGATTTTGTTATCGATCGAAGTAAATGGATAGTGGTGCAATTTTATTTCTATAAAATTGTCTGCTATCTGTTTGTGGAGATCGATATCGAAATTGAAAGTTTATGTAATTGAAAGCAAAGAATGTCCGAGTTACCGTAAAATTTCGCGAGTGATTTTTGTGAGGCACAGCCGAAGAAAGAAGAGGCTATATGCCGAAGAGCCCCGGCAAATTGCCAAAGAAGAGGGGAACTATTAATGGCTGCCCATCTTAGGATGGAGAGTCATTTTGTCACTATGCTCGCTATTATTTTTTTGTATTTTACATGTGTTTTTGAACGGTACGAAAAGTATCGTCGAGCAACACTTTGCTCGAATTTTGAGCAAAACGCTCAAAGCCCCTTCGCGATTAAATTTTGACATTTGCGAATTTTATATCCCTTCGCGATTAAATTTTGAGATTCGAGATTATTATATCCCTTCGCGATTAAATTTTGAGATTCGAGATTATTATATCCCTTCGCGATTAAATTTCAAGATTCGAGATTTTTATCCCTTCGCGATTAAATTTTGAGATTCGAGATTTTCGTATCCCTTCGCGATTAAATTTTGAGATTCGAGAAATTTATATCCCTTCGCGATTAAATTTTGAGATTTGAGAAATTTATACCCCGTCGCGATTATATATTGAAATTCGAGAAATTTATATCCTTTCGCGATTTTATTTTCATTACGATTCCCCTTTTCTTCTCGATAATTTTATTTCGAGTAAAGAAAAATTTCATTCTCCCCAAATTTTCTATGTTAATTATATTTTTCTGTTTCAGAAATTGATTTTTAATCAATTATTTCGTTGTTCATTGATCTTAAATTTTCATTGCAATTTCTATTTTTCAAGATTTTGTTTCAAGTAAAGTAAAATTTTGCTCCTCCTCCCACAAATTCCTATGTTAATAAAATTTTGTATGTTTCAGTTTTTGATTTTTGGTAAGTTCTTGCATTGTTCACTCTTCTTAAATCCGCAATTTTCATTGCGTTTTCTATTTTTTGAAATGCTTGTATGAAATAAAGTAAAATTTTGCTCCTCCTCCCACAAATTTCTATGTTAATAAAATTTTGTATGTTTCAGAATTTGATTTTTGGTAAGTTATTATGTTGCTCTCTCTTCTCAAATCCGCAATTTTCATTGCGTTTTTTTTGTCTCAAAAATTTTGTATCAAATAAAGAAAAATTTCACTCCTTCTCCCACAATGTCATATGTTAATAATATTTTGTATGTTTCAGTTTTTGATTTTTTGTAATTTAATACATTACTCACTCTTCTCAAATCCGCAATTATCATTGCGTTTTCTTTGTCTCAAAAATTTTGTATCAAATAAAGAAAAATTTCACTCCTCCCACAATGTCATATGTTAATAATGTTTTGTATGTTTCAGTTTTTGATTTTTTGTAATTTAATACATTACTCACTCTTCTTAAATCCGCAATTTTCATTGCGTTTTCTATGTTTCAAAAATTTTCTCTCAAATAAAGTACAATTTCACACCTCTCCCCAAAATTCTCTATCTTAAGTATGTTCCTTATTTTCAGGGTTTGATCTTAAATAAGGTATGATATTTAATGCATTAGTTTCACATTAATTCCGAGCTTGTGGGAGGAAGGGTGGGCTCGGGCGCAAGTTTTTCGTCACTATACGTGGCGAAAAGCTTGCGCAAATTGTTAGTGCCTTTTGTTCTAACTTGCACTCATATTCATGACAATTTGCCAACTTTTTACGTATTAGAAATTTATGCAACTTTTATGTATTAGAGTTATTATAGTATTACTTTTTACGCAGTAGCTTATTCTTGTCTTTTGCTTCAAAGCTAAAAGAAAGTTCTTCTAACTTTCTTCCCTACTTTTTTATTTTTCTTTTTACATAATTTTACATTATACGAGTGCAATTTTAGAACAAGAGGTACATGTAGAGTCTTTAGAATATTGTAATATGCGTGAATGTAATTGCAATTGCAATTGCATATCTTAAATGTTTAAATGATTTTATTTTCAGTTTCAAGGTTTTCAGATAACATTGAGGTTTTATTTTGTGTTTTTTAAGGTTTTTGAATCTTTCGTAATTTTATTTCGGGTTCTGAAGTTTTAAAACTTCATCATTATTTTATTTCGTGTTTTGAAATTTATAATTCTTCGTAGGATTTTACTTCGAGTTTCGAGCTTTCTGGATTTCTTGAGGATTTTAATTCGTGTTTTGAGGTTTCCAACCTCATCGTGATTTTACTTCAGGTTTTGAGGTTTTCAGAACCTCATCGTGATTTTATTTCGTGTTTTGAAATTTATAATTCTTCATAGGATTTTACTTCGAGTTTCGAGTTTTCTGGATTTCTTGAGGATTTTAATTCGTGTTTTGAGGTTTCCAACCTCATCGTGATTTTACTTCAGGTTTTGAGGTTTTCAGAACCTCATCGTGATTTTATTTCGAGATTTGAGGTTTTCAAACTCAAACGATTTCGATTTTTCAAGAGTTTCGTTTCGAATCAAGAATGATTTCATTCATTCTCCTTCAATTTCGTATCTTAATTACATTTGTATGTTTCAGGTTTTTATGTTAAGTAAGTAATTCAATGATTCATATTTGTCTTATTTGCATTTGTATGTTTCAGCTTTTTATATCAAGTAAGTAATTAAATGTTTCATATGTGTCTTAATTATATTTGTAATTTTCAGATTTTGATTTTAAGTAAGTAATAAAATGGTTCATATGTGTCTTAATTATATTTGTATGTTTCAGGTTTTTATTTTAAGTAAGTACTTAAATGTTTCATATGTGTCTTAATTATATTTGTATGTTTCAAGTTTTTATTTTAAGTAAGTAATTAAATGTTTCATATTTGTCTTATTTGCATTTGTATGTTTCAGCTTTTTATATCAAGTAAGTAATTAAATTTTCATATGTGTCTTAATTATATTTGTAATTTTCAGCTTTTTATTTCAAGTAAGTAATTAAATGTTTCATATGTGTCTTAATTATATTTGTAATTTTCAGGTTTTTATTTCAAGTAAGTAATTAAATGTATGATATGTGTCTTAGTTATATTTGTATGTTTCAGGTTTTTATTTCAAGTAAGTAATTCAATGGTTCATATTTGTCTTATTTGCATTTGTATGTTTCAGCTTTTTATATCAAGTAAGTAATTAAATGTTTCATATGTGTCTTAATTATATTTGTAATTTTCAGATTTTGATTTTAAGTAAGTAATTAAATGGTACATATGTGTCTTAATTATATTTGTATGTTTCAGCTTTTGATTTTATGTAAATTATTTAATGATTCATACTTGTCTTAATTAATTTGTATGTTTCAGCTTTTTATATCAAGTAAGTAATTAAATGTTTCATATTTGTCTTATTTGCATTTGTATGTTTCAGCTTTTTATATCAAGTAAGTAATTAAATTTTCATATGTGTCTTAATTATATTTGTAATTTTCAGCTTTTTATTTCAAGTAAGTAATTAAATGTTTCATATGTGTCTTAATTATATTTGTAATTTTCAGGTTTTTATTTCAAGTAAGTAATTAAATGTATGATATGTGTCTTAGTTATATTTGTATGTTTCAGGTTTTTATTTCAAGTAAGTAATTCAATGATTCATATTTGTCTTATTTGCATTTGTATGTTTCAGCTTTTTATATCAAGTAAGTAATTAAATGTTTCATATGTGTCTTAATTATATTTGTAATTTTCAGATTTTGATTTTAAGTAAGTAATTAAATGGTACATATGTGTCTTAATTATATTTGTATGTTTCAGCTTTTGATTTTATGTAAATTATTTAATGATTCATACTTGTCTTAATTAATTTGTATGTTTCAGCTTTTTATATCAAGTAAGTAATTAAATGTTTCATATGTGTCTTAATTATATTTGTAATTTTCAGATTTTGATTTTAAGTAAGTAATAAAATGGTTCATATGTGTCTTAATTATATTTGTATGTTTCAGGTTTTTATTTTAAGTAAGTACTTAAATGTTTCATATGTGTCTTAATTATATTTGTATGTTTCAGGTTTTTATTTCAAGTAAGTAATTCAATGATTCATATTTGTCTTATTTGCATTTGTATGTTTCAGCTTTTTATATCAAGTAAGTAATTAAATGTTTCATATGTGTCTTAATTATATTTGTAATTTTCAGATTTTGATTTTAAGTAAGTAATTAAATGGTACATATGTGTCTTAATTATATTTGTATGTTTCAGCTTTTGATTTTATGTAAATTATTTAATGATTCATACTTGTCTTAATTAATTTGTATGTTTCAGGTTTTTATTTTAAGTAAGTAATTAAATGTTTCATATGTGTCTTAATTATATTTGTAATTTTCAGCTTTTTATTTCAAGTAAGTAATTAAATGTTTCATGTGTGTCTTAATTATATTTGTATGTTTCAGGTTTTTATTTTAAGTAAGTAATTAAATGTTTCATATGTGTCTTAATTATATTTGTATGTTTCAGGTTTTTATTTTAAGTAAGTAATTAAATGGTTCATATGTGTCTTAATTATATTTGTATGTTTCAGCTTTTTATTTTAAGTAAGTATTGCAATGATTCATATTTGTCTTAATTAAATTTGTCTGTTTCAGCTTTTGATTTTAAGTAAGTATTGCAATAATTCATATTTGTCTTAATTAAATTTGTCTATTTCAGCTTTTTATTTTAAGTAAGTAATTGAATGATTCATATTTGTCTTAATTAAATTTGTCTGTTTCAGCTTTTTATTTTAAGTAAGTATTGCAATGATTCATATTTGTCTTAATTAAATTTGTCTGTTTCAGCTTTTTATTTTAAGTAAGTAATTGAATGATTCATATTTGTCTTAATTAAATTTGTCTGTTTCAGCTTTTTATTTTAAGTAAGTATTGCAATGATTCATATTTGTCTTAATTAAATTTGTCTGTTTCAGCTTTTGATTTTAAGTAAGTAATTGAATGATTCATATTTGTCTTAATTAAATTTGTCTGTTTCAGCTTTTTATTTTAAGTAAGTAGTGCAATAATTCCTATTTGTCTTAATTAAATTTGTCTGTTTCAGCTTTTGATTTTAAGTATTGCAATGATTCATATTTGTCTTAATCAAGTTTGTATGTTTCAGGTTTTTATTTCAAGTAAGTAATTAAATGATTCATATTTGTCTTAATTAACTTTGTCTGTTTCAGCTTTTGATTTTAAGTAAGTATTGCAATAATTCATATTTGTCTTAATTAAATTTGTCTGTTTCAGCTTTTTATTTTAAGTAAGTAATTGAATGATTCATATTTGTCTTAATTAAATTTGTCTGTTTCAGCTTTTTATTTTAAGTAAGTATTGCAATGATTCATATTTGTCTTAATTAAATTTGTCTGTTTCAGCTTTTGATTTTAAGTATTGCAATGATTCATATTTGTCTTAATCAATTTGTATGTTTCAGGTTTTTATTTCAAGTAAGTAATTATTATAATATTTGTCTTAATTACATTTATATGTTTCAGGTTTTTATTTCAAGTAAGTAATTAAATGATTCATATTTGTCTTAATTTGTATGTTTCAGATTTTGATTTTGAGTAAGTAATTGAATATTTCACATTTCTTAATTCCACATTTTTACTTGTGCTTTCTATAATATTTATCAATGTTTTACACTCCTCCTTCTTATATTATTACTTCATTCTTATTTTATATTGTTATACATTGTTATTTTATTTGCGTATTTTTCTCGAGTCGACTCGAATTTCTTAATATTACTAATTTTCATCTGTTTTCTCCTTTCGTGTATTGTTTCTGATTGTTACAGCATAGGTAATCATCCAGGACTATCACAGAGAGATTTCATCGATGGATCCGCTAATTTTAAGTTAATTTTAAGTTGCGTCCAAAATATTGTAATACACTGTAGTATGGATGAGTGCATGTATGAAATGCGTATATACGAAACTTGAAGATATCATCGAGGGAGCATCGAGGGAGCATCGAGGGAGCATCGAGGGAGCATCGAGGGAGCATCGAGGGAGCATCGAGGGAGCATCGAGGGATCATCGACAAATCATCGAGGGATGCGTGCGTTAGTTTTAAGTTAATTGTAATCTCGTGGGAGGGCGGGTGGGTCCCTGTAAGTGCCTCTAATTCTAACTTGCACTCATTTTCACAATTCGTGAACTTTTTACGCGTTAGTTTGTAGTATACCCAGCTATTTTTTGTCAATTGGTCCAGACCCAAGTGGATCATTGGGGGTTGGTAGTGCTGTGAACACGCGGCAGGGTTGAGCTGCAAAGGCTGGTGTAGCGCCAGGGACACATCTCTGCGAGGCATTTTGATTGAAGTACCTTCTCGACTTGCCGCCTCACGGCGTGGGTATCCTCTCTGCAGTTAGCCTCCCTTTAAACGGGAGCAGGGAGAAATGGGAAACCCTTCGCGGATGTGTCACTCGTTCTTATCAGTTTTTTCGGTTCAATTCGGTCTCGTGGTTCACGTAAGTCACTATTGACTACCCTTTGACCCATGAAGGCGAGGATCACTTGGCGAGAAATGCTGATCCACCTTTTAGCAGAAAGTTCTTCTAACTTTCTTTCCTTCTAGTAGAAAGTTCTTCTAACTTTCTTCCCTTCCCCCTTGCTTTTTTACCTCGTTATAGATCATTCGAGTGCAAGCTCAGAATAAGAGGCACGCGTGCGGCGTTTAGAATAAGTATGTTAAGCGTGTGCGTATGCGATTGCTGTTTTAAATTGCACTCATTTTAATTAGCAAACTTTTTCCGCGTTAGATCATAGTATTAGTTCCTCTCTCGTTTAGCGTTTCATTTTACACAATGCGAGTGCAATTTTATAACAGAGTGTGTATGTGGGATCCCACGAAATTAGTATTAAGTTTATAAGCGAGTTGAGCGCTTACAATTCTAACTTGCACCCATTTTCACGATACGTGAATCTTTTGCGCGTTAGACTGTAGTATTAATCGGTAATTCTCTGTCGATTGGTCCGAACCCAAGTGGATCATTTGGGGTTGGTAGTGCTGTGAACACGCGGCAGTACTGAGCTGCAAATGCTGGTGTAGCGCCAGGGACACATCTCTGCGAGGCATTTTGATTGAAGTACCTTCTCGACTTGCCGCCTCACGGCGTGGGTATCCTCTCTGCAGTTAGCCTCCCTTTAAACGGGAGCGGGGAGAAATGGGAAACCCTTCGCGGATGTGTCACTCGTTCTTGCCAGTCATTTTCGGTTCAATGCGGTCTCGTGGTTCACGTAAGCCACTATTCGACTACCATTTGACCCACGAAGGCGAGGTTCACTTGATAGAGAATGCTGGTCCACCCTTTTGCGAAAGTTCTTCTAACTTTCTTTTCTTCTAGTAGAAAGTTCTTCTAACTTTCTTTCCTTCTAGTAGAAAGTTCTTCTAACTTTCTTTTCTTCTAGTAGAAAGTTCTTCTAACTTTCTTTCCTTCTAGTAGAAAGTTCTTCTAACTTTCTTCCCTTCTCCCTTTGCTTTTTATACCGTTTTAGATAACACGGGTGCAATCTTAGAATGCGAGCGTTAATTGTATGGTGTGTGCTATAAGTTAGTTTTAAGAAACTTGCGAGCGATACAAGTTCTTTGCTATTTTGTGGTAAAGAACTTGTATATTTCCGCGAGCCACCGGGCTAAGTAGAGTCAGAACTCATTTATCCTTCTGATAAATGAGGTAGTTGCAATTGGAGGGTGGTCGGGACTTGGAGTTAGGGTGGGTCACTGTCGTAGCCACCTCCACGTGGTGTGACCTGGTAATCGATATTGTTTTCTAAAGAATTTTTAAAACATTATCTTTAGAAGATGATATCGAGCTAAGAGCTACGATTTGCATTTTAACTACAAGTTACAATGTAATTTATTTTCTAGTACTTTGTAATAATATCTATCTTAATACAAACTATGTACTTAAACAACAGTATAAGCGTTTTTAATACGAAAATAAATTTCAGGAACGCAAAATATACAGCAAGGAATTGTGGGCGAAGAATTAGCAACACTGAACATGAAGGAGTAAAGGCAACGCAATTCGCAAGTATTCGAGGTAAACCTTGCAGGAGGTTTATTAAATAGTATCTCGCATTTTATTTTCAATATTAAGTATTTATTACATACAAGCATTTATACAATACGAAGTATTTTCAGACATGATTGATGATATTTAGCATTCTCAGTATTTTTATGTTTAGAAAAATTCTTTCGTATGTATTGAGATTATTATTATTATCATTGTTATTATTATTATAGTTATTATTATTACATGTCCTTATAGAGTAGTTTTAGTTAGACCGAATAGAATAGTTTGAATAAATAAACTCCATATATAGTCATTGCATACTTCTGTCGCGAGAAAACAACGCCGTACTCTTTTTTTATTCGTTAAAAATAATAAATCCTCGTGAATGTGCCGAGTCGTAATTACGTAAAAGAAATTTGACAGTTCCTCTTCGCGGTATTGTAAGCTACGCGCTCAAAGAAGCTTAGGCAATTAAAAATGTCTTAGGATCGTATGCTTCTGTACAGCAGTGTGTGCTACAATGTCCGATAAAAAATACATGATCGTTCGTCGTCGAAATCGTTCGAAATCGTTTTCGATACAAAACAGAAGGAGAAACTTAAAAAAAAACTCTTGCGGCATATAATACGTATACATGTGCTCGAAGACCTTAGATTAAAAAGAATTTCGCGGATAAAAAGACTGGACAGCAAGCGTGCAGCATAAAAATTCTTTTCTAACGAATAAAAATATGTCGCAGAAAATAGTCGGGGGAACTGGCGATATCCCGTGTAGCACAAAACGCAACGCAAAGTAAATTAAAAAAAAAAAAAAAAAACGAAACGAACAAGCGTAAAATATTCGTATCGGTGATCTATCGTTTCAGACACGTCGATGATACTCCTCTCTCGCGTTTATGCTTCTTGAAGACTTACGGGATAATCGAATCACTATATTATCTTTCGTATGAACGACCTTACGGGCCGGATGTGTTATGCACCTGCACTTGTGCAAGCGTTCTGAACACAAAGCATGCTAACGATATCGATTTTACAATAGTATGCCACAACAGTAACAAATAACTCGTGTCTTAAGACACCCAATTACAATGTTGTTTACTCGATAACATCAGGCTTTAGAATAATCGTTTTCTAATCTGTATACTAGTATGATAACACTATAATGAACAGCCACCACTGGGGACAACGCAACGTGACCATATCTAATTTTTTACTCATTTGATTTATCGATGAAATATGCTTCTGGCGAGGCTGAGCTCTTCACTAGATTTTGCATCGTATCGCGCTAGTTTGCAATCGAAACGTGTCAATCGCAATTTCATACATTTCAACTATCACGGCTAGCAAAAGATCATTTAACAAATAAAATAACGGGATAGCTATCGTTCTCTTATTCCGTAAATGTATGCAGTGGCTATTTCACAAAGCAAATCACCGTCTTTGTCGTCGTCTTCGTCATCACAGCTAGAAAATTTATGTTAGATTCGCGAAAATATATCGGTAATGAAATCTAGTGGATACCTAGAGTACCAATATTAGGTGAGTTTTCTAAAAAAAAAAAAATAAAAGAAAGAAACAAAAGCTAAAAGAGAATATTACAAAAAAAAAAAAAAAACAAGAAAAAACAGTAAAATTGCTTGACTAGTGAGCGCACGCCCCAAAATGTAATATGGAAGAAATGTGTTTCTTTTTTTTCTCGTTTTTACATCATATCTGCGAACGATCTTACTAGATATGATTATACATATATTCATTTTCTATACTCGAATTCTATAAGGTAATATTATACTATCTCTTATGTAAGAACAATCATTGGAGCTTACCTCCTACGTCATTTTGGCAGATACATGTAGTTCTGTAAGAAATTTCAACCAATGCATAATCTTGTGCTATGTTTATGCCAAGCCGTTTTGCACACTCGTTCACGACGCGTTACACAAAAATGCGAATATATCGATTTTTCCTCTTTTTGTGTCAGATTCGACATAATTCAATTTTCGACAATAAATTATTTAACGCAGTACAGTAAAAACAAAAAAACCCATGTAAAATCAATCGAACGAAATTGGATACAATAAAATATATGCATATATAAATCGCGTACACTTTCAAATCAATATTTTAGGTCTAAATTCTCTTCGAAGGTCCTCTAAAAAGATTCGATTCGTATGTCTAATAGCAAACTATAACAGACTGAGTGCCTATTTGCTGTTTCGTAATATTATTAATTAACATTATATATTATTTTACATCTCTCGTGACAACGTTCAAGGAAAAGATAGTCTTTTTTTCGTGTTCATTTTTTTTCTGTCTGTTTGTTTGTTTGTCTGACGTAGTGCCCCCATTCTCTACTTAAATCTCCATTTTTTTCTTTTTTTCTCTACACATCGATATAGCGCTTATTTACATTATTTCATCAATGACGTCATTTCGAACAGATATATATACCTATTGCTCGTTGCAATGCAACAACGGTATTCTCAACCTCCGATCGTTCTTCTTCCTTTCACCAGAATTGTTTAACACGCGGATTATGATAAAAGATCTGCAGATGAAGAACACTGGTGTTACATTTTGTACATGTTATTGGATATTATGGTGCTGTTGATGCAGCGGATTATCGTTATACTGCACTGTGGGCGATTTTTGCATGTGGACTTTTGTGAACCGTAGAGAATTTTTATTCTGTGAATATGCATCGAATATTATACGCGCTGAATATTGATTTCGTCGAATATTTCATGCACTGAGTACACCACAAGTGTATCTCGATGCGTTACATCAGCCACATAGCACCATAGCAGTGCTTCCATATTAAAAATCCGACTTCCCAGTATAACGAAAGTCTGCTGCCCAACGCGAGTATTGTTTAACAAGTACACGTACCTGGTACTTGACTATTATCTTGTGGCTTGTTGTTGATAAACGTATCCTGGAACGGATTTACATTGGCATTAGCAGCGGTAGGCATATATGTGTTGGCCATTGGAGTGAAAGGTATAGCTGCTGGATTTAGGTTCGAGTTGAGGGTGTCTTCGTTGGCCATATTTGATGTCAGTTCGAGTATTGGGCCACTACTGCTATTACTGAGAGAGTCGAATTCCGTTAGGTCTAACAGGTTGTTGGTCACGTTGTTTTGTTTGCTACAAAATCAGCGAAAGGAAACATACAGACACTAAAAAACATAATAGCCGAATTACGCTAAAATACTACTTGCCTCGGCGTGTTCGCATTTTCTAACGCGTCATTACAATTAGCTAAGTCGATCAAGCCAATGGTAGATTCGCTAAAATTATGTACACGCGAGTTGTCTAATTATTTTAGTCGTTTAATTCGGAATCTAATATGAGATCTAAGGTGTCTAAATTGTTAAGTCCATAACGAAGAAAACGAGAAATAAACAACTATGTACCTTTTACCGAATTCTTTCGAGATATTATTGTGAATTATGAAAAGGAAAAATCTTTCGAAAGAAAAATGTTACAAAGATTAATCGGATTTATTATTCCTAGTAATGCTTATTTTTGCATCAACGCTAGATCGCCGTCTAGTAAATATTCTGAAAGGCAGCTACTTTGATACTGTAAAGCAGCTATAAAAAGCACTCGTATACGCTTGGTGAACTTATAGAAAATTCTATAGCATAACGGAAACTGCATATACAGGGTGACATTTAACTTATGTTTTATTGTATCGTAACTATACATCATGGTAGAAAGTATCAAATTTTCGGTTTGTCACCCCATATATAAAACAGAATTGAGACGCAACAAAATTTCCTCTCTCGATAAAAATTATAGTAGGTGTAATGAATAATGTACAGCAGCAAACATAGGCTTCCCTAGGGAAGTGGCCACGTAGGGGAAGGAAGCCCTTTTGGAAATTTGATAGCTTGGATTCAAAATGTTGAGATTTGGAGATTCGAGAATTTGAAAATTGGAGATTGAAAAGTATTCAACTTTAATCGCATAAATGGTGGTAGGTTCCTCCCCCTTAATTTGTGCAAGGGAAACCTACGTTGCACCCAGTTGTACAAAGATACTACCATACAGCAGGTTCGTAAATCTGACTGCAACGATTAATTCGTATTCGCCTGATTTCGCTATCTGGATTTCTCTTATTTGATAGCCAAGTATAATGCCGTGTTCGGATATTCATGCCTCGTTTCGATATTCGTTAAGTTTCCTATAGGAATCGTGGAATGGTGGATCGTGTAAAACGACAACACACATTAAAGAATAACGTCGAAAAATATGTGTGAAGGTCGATAAGTACATAGCAAAAGTAGACAGTAAGTTGACACGTACTGCTGGATGATACACAACACAAACAATAAAGAACGTGTACAAAGTAGAGCAAAGAAAAGTCACAAGCCACACCATATCGATACAACAGAATTAATTGACAACATGCATTTGGTGAGAATAAAGTCGATAAGAAAACTTGTTAGTAGTAACACTAATTGTATACTTAAGGCATGGATGATCAGCTTGAAATGGTAACTAATTGGAGGATAAAGATAAAGTAATAGCTCATCAAAGATGACTTTGTTGTTTCATCGCAGAGAACAGAAAAAAAGATAGAAAAATGACAAAGTAATAATTGAGCTCGTGTATCTTTGATGAGCTTGTGTGATAAAATTACAACGAAAACTTTTTTAGATGAGTCATTCAATTTATGCTATTTATCTTTCTTTACATTATGTACACTGAATTTATTATTCATTAGTTGGTTTTTAACGCTATAGCTCTGTTAATCGTTTAACATTTCCATGCTTCGTATAACATTACACGTTTTATGCCATTAACATATTCACTAAAAAGAATCGACGTACAATAGTAAGTTAAATTTCTTAATCTTTTTTTTACTTTTCTTTCGGATTTCTTTTAAACATCTACCTAAAAATATTATATTTTTAACTAGTACAGGATTAAATACAAATTATAAAATATATATGTATAAGTATATATAAGTATAATTAGACAATACAATATACATTCTTTCGTACCTCTCGTATTACCGATGATATATCTATATGCATATATCATAATATTCCATGTAATTAGTTTGTTAGTTGTTGGTATAATCGTGCGATTAGGTGAATTCTTTAGTAGCGATAAATTAATCACCGTCAAATTCATTTTCGTGTCTGTCAACCATTGCTCTGACTACTTTTGCAATGTACAATACACGGTTAAATCATTTGCATTATAATAATATTTATATAAAGCAATTTCTATCGAGTTTCCTCTGATAAAAATCTCAAGAAAGCATAAGTGACTATGTATAGCGTGTACGAATAGCGTACATATTCATTCTTTTTTCTTTTTACTTTTCGTTAGCATACCACAAAAAACATCTCAAACAACAAAATTCATTATGTACACATTAACGGTAATACGTTCTCGTTATATTACGTACTTTCCATTGACGTAACCAGCATTTTTATTGGGGGTGTTTATCGAAATTTAGAAATTTGGGAAATTCGGAATTTAGGAATTGGAAATTTTTATATCTTGCAGACGATGCAGTACCCCTAATTCCTAGTTACGCCACTGGTGCTTTCGTATTTTAGAATAAACAAGATTATAGTTCTTTGCATCTCGCTATACTTTAATTGCGAATGCTTCAATTTAGCAATTAAGCATGGACACGTTACTATACTTAATCACTTCTTTTTCTTCTTTTCTCTTTTTAATTCTGGCTATAAAATGATACATTACGCTTACTGTGTGTATAATTAACGTGGCGTATACCCCAATTCACTTGGAAAACAATGCTCGCACTCTAGCCATTACACTCAATGTTTTTTTACTCCGTTTGAAAAAAAAGACAAAGTTACGAGGCAAAATAATTATATTAAAATCGTAGTTGACAATGTAGCGTAAAGTGTAGATAAAAAGCAACTATTATAGATAATCATTTGATAACAGACAAATCACTACAAAATTTCACAGGCAGTTATTTATACTTCACATTGCATGTGCGTTCTTTGTCAATTCACTGTGAATCTATAAATAACGTTCATTATACAAATGACTAGAGCATTACCCTGAATAATTCGAAATACAGAGTATATACGTATACGAATATATTCGTTTCTTAAGCATCTTCATTATTTCCTTTTTATTACATTATTTTGTCAACACATATGTTTCTGGCATTACAAATATCGTGTGGTGCATGTTTTGATTGAAATTTATTTCTTCTATTCTTTTTTTTTGCATTTTGATTTCTATCGTTTTATGAGTTGCATCACACATTTTTTTACTTTTGCTTTGTTTTATGCGACGCATATGTTCATACATATTTGCGTGAATAACACTAAAAATCAGTCAATTTTTCTTTTTTCATTTTTCGTAGATAATGGCTAGTGTTGTGCAATTATTTATATTATATTAATTACATTATTAGCCGTAACTCGTTTCCAAAATTAATCATAATTGCACGCTAATAAATATAGTCCCTAGCATCGAATGTATATTTATACAATTATATTTACGTATCATATTCACACAAAACTCTAGGTAAAATATCGATTTCGTAGAAATAATGTTTCTAAAATGCTTGATAATAGGAATTACGCGACCGGCGAATCAGAAGAACGGCTTTTTCGTATCTGGAAAAATATCTCCTTACTCTAATCGTGAAAAA
Organism: Megachile ligniseca; assembly: GCA_945859555.1. Taxonomy (NCBI): domain Eukaryota; kingdom Metazoa; phylum Arthropoda; class Insecta; order Hymenoptera; family Megachilidae; genus Megachile; species Megachile ligniseca. The sequence goes on from OX243786.1 coordinate 10,327,586, forward strand.
AGCGCTCCGAGAAGGAAAAAATGAGTACTTCCAAAGATTTATCATGAAAATTCCTACGGTATGGGAGTATACATCGTGTCGAGGAGTTTCAGCGGATAAATATAAGCCTTGCACGGGCATTCATTCATATAACATTATTGTCGAATGATTTAAAAAAACAAATGAACTTACAATTCTTTGAGATGCTCTTCGATGTGTAAATCTTTCAGTGTTTCATTTTACTTTTATCGATGAGAAATCCAGTTATATCTTGGACTTTTATTTTTTTGTATGACGATTGGTAGATGTAAATATGTAACTCTTATGTTAATGTAAATGTTTCGTCACAAATCTGTAACTTTTAATTGTTATACTTACACGGTGGCATTGTCCAGTGTAATCGATTGACTGTTGATACCGTTTCCGTGATTCGTATGATGACCGTTCAGTTCTCCTTCCACATTACCCTGATTATTATCCAATACAATTTTATTTTCATTAATGCCGTTACTATGCGTGCCATTATGCACAATGTCCGTAGTTGTATTGTGTTCCGTATGATGAGCCCGTTGTTCTCCGCTAATAAATTGCTGGGTCGCTTCTGATATCAGACTGGCTGTCATAACATCTTCGACTTTGCTACCTGGCGTTGATTTATTCTCATCGTTAGGACTATCTTCTTTCAATTTATCACCGTCACCACCTTCTCCCTGCGCAACATGGACATCATAAATTTACTTTTTACTTTCATCTTTAATCATGGTAGGCATAATTACCGAAAGTATCAAACGTAATTAATGTCACACATATTTAAAGCTACCATAATTAACGATGTAAGTAAAAGTTATATTTACAATCGTACCTTTATAACTTACTAATTACAATTAACCTAACCATTACCAACATTTACGACAAAACCAACACTCGATGGGTCAAAAACAAGATGCATTCGCATAGTTTAAAATAGTACCTTGGTAGGTGTGTTGCTCTGATTCTTCCCCCGAGTTCGAAGCATAATTGCCTCAACGCGTTTGCGTCTAGCGATTCGTTCTTCTTCTTCTCTTTTGAGCCGTTCCGCCATTTCGATCCGTTGTCTGCAACAAGAACATTAAACAACCATCGTTAAGCGATTCAACGCATCATTGATCCGGACAAATTATCAGATCTCGAAGAAATCATCTAACCTTTCTTCTTCTTCCCTCGCTTTTCGCTCAGCCTCTTCTTTCTCTTGTTTCTGACGAGCCTCTTCTTCTCTTCTTCTCCTGTCTTCTTCCTCGCGACGTTTTGCTTCCTCGATCGCCAATCTCAGTCTCTGTTCTTCGGCTTCTCGAGCTTCATTGGCCAAACGAAGCGTTTCTTCTTCCAAACGTTGCTGTTCTTCTTCCTCGGCACGCAATCTCTCGGCTTCCAAACGCGCTTCTTCTTCCTGTATATTCAAAAAAATTTTTCTATGAATCCTTCCTTCGTTAACACAGCAAGTTCCCGCATGAAACAGTTACAGAAAAGGTTACCTGTCGTTGGCGTTCGAGTTCCGCTTCCCGTTCAGCCTGCTCTCTGGCCAATCTTCTGCGTTCCGCTATGGCTGCCTTAGCTTCCTCCTCGGTAGTAATTCGGATCTTCGCGATCATTGAGGCTATAAAACGTCCATAGTCAGCCTGTAATTTATACTCCATGATTCCATGCTCAACTTACCTGACATGTCGACCTGTTCTTCCGTGTTGCTTTCTGATTTCGCTTCCGTTTCTTTCTTCTCGTTCTTCGTGTCCTCTTTCTTGATGGCTTTAGGTGTCTCTTGAGCCTCCTGGTTCAAGTTAGTCTCGTCCTTTGCTTGCTTAGACACTGGCTGCTCGACAATCACTTGCTTTTTCACTTCGTCCCTACCCTGCTCAGCTGCACTTATTTCCTGCTGCAATCAACGAACAAAAATTCATCTATGAACTAGTAGTTTAAAATGTTGTTGCTGTGAAATGGGATGGATGAGAATAATGGTACTTTGGGTCCTTAGAACTTGAGGATTTAATCTCTTTGGTGTTACAGGACCTTATGACTTTTGGGACTCAGACCCTTGTAAACTCTTTGAATGTGACCTGGCAATTATACCACATTTTGGTATTCGTGAATCCTTAATCACCTGTGTCTTTTCGGTGCCCTGATCCTTCTTCTCCTCATGCTTGTCCTCCAATTTCGCATCCTCTTTCCTCTCGTTCTTTATTATCTCCCCTGCACATTCTCGAATGAGAGGTGCATTTTCAGCGCCCGGGCTCTGCAACGGAGTGGCCTTTGGCGTTATCCGCGGTGACGCCTTCGCATTCTTCACCAACTTCTCCGTCGGTTTCCTCACTTCAGTCGCTTTCGGGGTAGAAGATTTCTTTGGAGTGCTGTGGACCTTTGGCAGTGGCGGCTTCGAATCCTTCGTCAGCTTCGTATCGCTCACCAGATCTGCGTCAGTAACTCATGATCAACACCGGTAAACAAATTATCCCTATACGCGCGAGTATTTAAATGTGCAATCTCGAAACATAATAATAAAAAAAAGAAACGGGACCGGTAAAATGTAACGTAAAAAAAATACGACAAAAATGGAACCAATCAAAAGTGAAATAATGGAAAGATTCAATCAGACGTGAGATCAAAATGAAAGTCCTTTTTCAAGGAAGAAAGGGATGACTATCTCTCTCGCTCGCTCTCGTTCTCTCTCAACATACAAATGGTGGATATCGTGTAGACGATTAATAAGAAGAGTATTGATGCTCACTGTGTCGTTCTGTGATCGAAACACCGGTACCGGCAATAGAAGCAGGTCGCGGTCGACGCGGGGCAGATGTACGTGGACGCAGATTGACGTTACTGCTGCCCACACTGCTGGCGCTTTGCTGACTCATGGAGCTGTGAGGCCGAGATGGGCTGTTCGGTGTCACCTCCCCGCTGCGGATGCCTACGCGTACCCACCCAAGGTGAACATCTCTTCATTTCCGTGTTTCGTGCATTTTTGTTCGCGCGTTTAACACCGAACAAAATTATACAGCAAGGGTCATGAATTATCCACCTTCGTTCTTAACTTTGTCGACTCGTGCAATTTACACGAATGTGTACTGGCTGTGAGTTGAATACTTTGATCCTTCAGATCCTTCAAACTTCAACATTTACAAATTTTCAAGATTCCAAACTTTGAAGTTTCTGAACCCACAGATTCTCAAAGTGTAAATGTAGACATTTCAGAATTCTGTTGTTGAAACTGAAAGTTATGCTCGGCAGTACTTTTGAAAAATGAAAGTTTGTAAATACTTAAATAAGTTATCTTGAAGATCGGATTCTCGAGTCTCTCAAAATTTAAGAGGAGTTAAACCCCTATTTTAATCACAAAACGATTATTACTGTAAAATCAAACTTCTGAGGATGAACCTCTTAAAGTGCTTGATATTTTTGTGTGTGACAAGTCAACAAAGTGTTACTCAAATAGAAACTAGATCATTTGCGACCCTTGCTCGTAAGTTTGTCGTGCAACACGCACTGCACCTTGGCGATGTCGCGACAATTTCAACGCGACATTTCATCCGTCGAATTATCGCGTCAGATCGCGTTGGTGCACAGGTTAGAGAATAAACGTTGACAAACTCTTCGATGGTACTTTCCGTTTTTTTCTCTCTTTCTCTCTCTCTCTCTCGCTCTCTCTTTCGCTCTCTGTTTTTGACTCATTTGCTTTCGTTAGGGCGTAGATTCAAACAAAAGTAGCGAAATTAAAAGAGTAAAGCACCGCCACCAAAAATAGAAAAAAAATATACATGATTGTGTCGGTCGTGTCGATTGTGAAATGTATTTATGTACATCGATAATCGAGAAAAAGAAATATGCTAACAAAAATCAACGTTAAATGAACTAAAGGGAATCTTGTTCATAATATAAATACAGCAAGAAAGTAAAGAATCAAAAAACGAAAGTGGAGCGATTATAAATGTATTGCACACTAAATACGATTGCGGTTCGTTTGTACATTCTCAGAAATAATTTCGTGCACAATACGTGTTTGTGTGTATACGTGATAAAATACATTTATATATATATATATAATATTTATAAGTATAAAAAATTATATGGCTTACCGAGAACGTTAGAGCGTACCTTCACCCCTGGTACCGAAAAGCCGGTGAGAACTGAGATCGCTTTCTTTAGTAGGAGCTTTTTGTTAATCAATTCGTGTTATATAATTATTAAACAAGAAAGAGAACAAACGATTGTTAAAGAAATAACGAAGCGTAGACGCTTTGAAAATCAGTTGTTAGTCTCTGTACAAACATGGAAGCACTTAAGCGTGTGTAAAAACTCGATAAATTTCACGGACAAACTATATAAACGAACACGTCGTCGAAGACAGTAGTTACTTTCTGTCTTATTGATTCACAATGGCTCCTCTACTCTCCATTCACACGCATGCACATGTGCACCCAACTCAAGTTACATAGAACGAGTGCGGTATTGATTATACTGTAAGAAGTTTAGATTATACCGAAGATTAGTATAAAGCGAACAAGATTGCGACACCGTCGCATAAGACACCGATGGATGTTTCTCTGTCGATAACAGGACTATAATGACTTCATCATCGAAGAACCTGTTTCCAACCATCTCGAATCAAGAATGTAATTTAATCGTTTGAGCGTTGTTGGAAAATTATTAGCGAAGACTTGTTCTTTGTTCCAATTTGAAAATTAGATTCGAAAGCATTCTTGAAGAGCTCGTGTACACTGGGGTTTGGGGATATGAATTTTGGATTTTTTAGGTTTAACTTTGAGAGATAGGAATTCTGCAAAAGATAGCGATTCTCAGATAGCAATTCTGGGGATTAAAGATTCTTGAACTTTGGAACTTGAGGATTTAGAAATTTGGGGAACTTTAGAATCTAGATACATTTACATCACAAATCTTTGGGTCCCAGAGATTTGGGGAGAATTTGTGACTTTTGGGTTGTGGAGCTTCAGATGGTTGTACTGCAGGACTTGGTGATCAGGAGATGTAGGATTGTACAATTAAGGGAACTTTGAGACTTCAGTACTTCCAGATTTTCAGGGACCTTGAAAAACCCATTTGCGAAGGTCAGATCTCAACCCATAAAAGCTTAGGAATCTCCAAACTAAGGATAAGCCTACTGTGCGTATAATGAATTGAAATCGCTCAAGGTGATCAAATACTCACCCAGTGTCCCCAAGCTCTTCAGCATCCCATCGCTAACATATTTACCGCGTCTTCCACCATTTTGAGGAAAAGTCGCGTGGCTCAAACGATCAATGGAAGTTCACCGAGTTGAGTGCACAAGAACGATCTTACCTTGCTGCTGCTGGTTCTGATGTTCGCGAGCCTTGCGACGAAGTCTCTCGGCCCTGGTCGGTCTCGGCACCGGAACCGCGCCCGGCAATGTGCCCATGCTACGAGAGTTATCTGAGCGTTTCAGGCTCTTGCCCCCGGACGCAGCTAAATGTGACATGCTGCGACTCATGCTAGAAGCGCTCAGAGGCTGGCTTTGCTGTTCCGTCAGTGTGCTAAGTTCTGTCGGACGTTTCCTAGGCTGCGCCAGCTGGTCCAGCCTGGACATGGAGTAAGTCCTACCTGGCGAACGCGTGAAGGCCTTTGCGCTCGAGCTGCGCCCTGAAGACGGTGGTCCATCGCGTGGCGACGGTATCGTTGGCATCAGATCGGTGCGTCTCCTGTTCACTCGCAGATAAACCGAGCCAGGTGTTCCCGGCGTTCCGTCGCTCTCTTCACCTGCAACGAGGTAGCCCTTAAGAAGCGAAGCGGAAAGCGACCACCAACTATATCGCCGCACTATACAGAACACGTACTAGGCGCACGTACCTCCCGGTACGAAACATATTCATCGACAACAAACACAACAAAATTCGAGCGTATTCCCTTAGGATCGACTACTCTCTTCCGTACAACTTCACTGCATCTTCTACATGCTGCGGTGCGTACAAGCGAAAGATACGCGATGATGTGTCTTTCGAGGAACGTCTTGGGTCAGCGACATGCGAATCTACACGGAGATTATACTGCGATCACGCTGTTCAACTTTACCTTTTCGGATCCTTAAGAGAACTTTTATGTTTTTATTTTGACAATTTGGAAGTGTTGGCAATTGGAGAGATGTACTCGAAGATGTAGAAACTTGAGAACATTTAATGATTTCCCTGATTTTTCAAACGCACTGTATCGATAAAAATTCAGTGCACAAGAAACTACGGGGACGTTCTAATAACGTTACAAATCAAAATAGTTGTTGAACAGTGTAATCGGGGAACAACGCGCGAAAGTGGGAACGTGCACGAACTACAACGACTGCGAAAGCGGTGTAAAACGAAACGACGCATGCAAACGACGCTCGTTGAAGCGATCAAAATCCTATGCATGCATATAACGGATACGGCAAAGTGTTCCTGTTAAACGTTCATATCAATATCGACGATTTGCACGCGCGAAAAAAGGGATCAACGAAACAAGACACTGCGAAAAATGAAGCGGTACAAAGAATTCCACAAACTCGAAATCATTTACTACGAGTTTCAGTTGGCAAAAGAAATGTTCATGGTGCGAATTGCGATTAAAATCGAAACTCAATCGTGAATGCAAAATGTAGCGATGTTCATGAATGATTATGAGTGTAATGCTTGTGCTTTGCAAGTTATTTTGTCAAGTATATTTAATTGAGGCACCTCAACTTCTTCGTATCCTACTTGGAAAATTTAACGTTGAACTACTAAGAGAAAAACTACGATACTTTCTAGTTAGTAACACTTATAATATGGTGATAATTTCAAGGAGAAGTGGAAATGTGTTAGTACCGTAAACAAATTTCAACAGCATCAGATGCAGTCATGACTAACTAATGGTACATCGTGCAACACCGATTTTGTAAATCTGATGAACGTAAGAACACTTCATTTTATTATTGTTTAACCCTATCGATATTAAGAAATGTCTATGTAAGTTCATATTTTGAAATAGCATGCATGCAATAAATTGGTAGTTTGCTATAGACTCTGTTATGTTTTAGCAATTTTTTTTATTCTCATTGTTTAAACTCTAGTAAGGTTGCAATTCATATACAGATACGTTTTGTCAAAATGAAATAAATACAAATGTTTACGAGACTTTTTACAAATCAGTCCATAGTCAATTGAAGTATGAATTGAATATTCCATAAAATCTAAAGTCGGTGTTCCACGAGTACCCGCAAGAGTGTACAGATACGATTTAAGATGAAAGCTGATGGAAAGTGACATGCTTGCAAGAATGTATCCCGATGTGCTAATGAACAAGAGACAGAAGGATCTTGTATCGACAGCTCATTCTGGAACAGCAGAACAATCTCCCCGTTGCGGTCAAATTCCAATTGTTCTTTGTTTCTTTTTTTTTTTTCGTTTTGTAAGGCCGTTTTCGACTTCAGGACTCACCACTGGCAGCCCGCTGAATCATCGGACGCCTAGTGTCGCTATCAGACTTATCATCGATGGCAAAGATGTCAGTTGTAGGAGGCAGAGAGAGGCTGGCTCTCTTATGTTTGGCAGGGGTTAAGGGAGGATCAGGGCTAGAATTCCAATTGAACACCTCGTACATGGACGAGGACATTCGCATATCTGCAAACAAACCATTGAACGCTGCAACATTAGGCACTTTCCAATTGATTTATTCTTCGTTTTTTTTTTTTTTTTTCGTTTTGTTCTTTGAGGGAGCAGGGATTATTTAAGTTGAAAACGAGGTGGAGAGGGAATGTATATTATTAGCATGAGTTAGATATAGTGCGATTTACGGATACTTTATACCTTGGAGGACCGTGATTGGGTCTGTCTAGATCCACACATTTGTGCATGAGAGGATTGTGGAAAATATGTCCAGTTATCTGTAGTTTATATGCTTGTGAAGTAAAATATGTTGTTAAATGAGAAGAAATAAATATGTGGATGAATGACCCATTCACGGACCACCACGGAACCATAATGTCCGTATTCGAAGGGTTAAAATACATTTGGTTCGACTGAGCCACCACCAGTTAAGTACAGATAAAATAGCGGATGCAAAAGGATCTTAATTACCAAAGGATATCTTTGGCTCAAAGTTACGGTTCTCTAGAGCGAAATTACATTTACTCAGGCATATTCTCTCGCTACGAATTCTCTATGGTACACAACGCATATAAGTGCTCGCGCGATAACGCGTACAAAATTACAGAGAAATCGGCGAGCGAAGATGAGGTGCTTCTCGTGTGTCGATAAAACGAAAAGAAAATCGACCTCGAAATATCGGTCGATGGTGAACACGCGGTCAAAAATTAAAAACCGGTGGATTGGCTACGAAAAATGAAAACCTGAAAGAAAACGTGGGTAACAAAATATAGAATACGATCACGAGTCTAATCTATTCTGAATACCTCGATCTTTCATGCTTCGTGGCGTGATCGTGTAAAGTTTCGTGTGTTGGTGATCGATGTGTGGTGTTCGGCAATCAAATATAACTAACGAAATGTAAATAATGAAATAGAACGCATTGCTGACCGATCGAACAGGTCTCGAAATAGTGTATTCAATTTTAGGATAATAGTCTGACATTCGAACATTGTAATACTTTGAACAAATACTATGATTTATAAAATCATTGTTATATTATTAGAAACTATTTGGAACTTCAGTTTGGTTCATTTATGAAAATTCAGTTGATTCAGACCAGAAGTTAAAGTAAGATAGGTATAATAAAATCAAATATTACATCAAGTAAAAATGGTTAAATCTAAAAATTGAGACAATTCACATGGTCAGCAACGTGTCGAGTACAATGAGCAACCTTGCGATTCCATCGACTCGATCTTTTTCCCTGCGATCGCGATCAGTAAAAAGTAAACTGAAAAACAGCGTCCAAGCAACGTACGAAAATATCGGTATCTCGTTCGCCATTTTGTGTAAATCTCTGTCTGGAACGTTGTGCATCCATGCGTTACCCACTGCAGCGCATCCATTGCATAACTATAGCACTAAAAGCGCTGTGTGGAAAGAACGCAGTGAGAAAAATAAAGCGGCCCTCGTTGCGCGTCCCAATCATCTTCGAACTTATCGGATGACAACGTGAAATAATAATAGTCTCACACCAACGACACGATTTGCTAATGATTTTTTACACGAGCTCGAGACCGTACGCTTTTTTGCGGCGATTTGTGACCAATGGTGCAAATGACGGGCTATAATCCTCTGCTACTCTCCAACACAACTACAAAGTAGTTTGCATTCTGAAGGATAGGGAGAATGACCTTAACGAGATATTATCACGTCAATGTGATTAGGCCATATGAGAATTACTCGGTGACCTTGAAGATACACGTGTGAAGTCACGAAGTTATGTCAAGGTCAATATCACTCGCTCAATTAAATATGTAATTGCTCCTGAAGAGATGAAGTGAGTTACATTGATCATTTAACTTATCAAATGGAGATGTAAAAAAAATATTTATGTCTGAAAACGTCTTTGCACCATCATGACACTGGTCGCCATGAATGGACTTACATTCGCGAATGTGTTACCCGAAATCGACCGCATCGTTCCATAAATCTGTAACAGTCTCGACTAACCTTCGCCAGACTTCCGGTCGAGCCCACCGGCGGATGTGGCTCGTTTCTTGCTTCCGTCGAGCTCTCTTTCGGAGGACCTCCTGGTTAACGGCTGAGCAGCCGAGAACATCATCACGTTGGTGGTGGACGTTGCTTTGCGTGTTCCCCAGAAAGTGGAACCACCGGTATCAGCTGGCTCCAACATCCTCGGGGTAGAACTTCCGAACGCGAACACGATGTGCGACCTCTCGCTCCTCTTCTTCGCCTCTATGCGTGCCTCTCTCTCCTGGTTCTTGCGGAGGATGGCCTCTCGTCTTTCTCTTTCTGCCTCGCATATCAACCGTTTCCTTTCTTCCACTTGGTTTCGTCTGCAATGGGACAGGAATCTGTCAGGCAATCATGGCAAATTCTTCGTGAGGATATGGCAGTAGGCATATAGGGACCTACGAGTATAGAGATATAGGGATTCTGGGCTGGATTATGTGGATGATGTATACATTTGGGGATGTAAAGGGGTTTCAACTAGAGATCTACATATCTAGAAATATACGATCAATATAATAAAACATTGTTTCGCGTTTCTACTATAGATACAGTGCAGATGGACTTGCAACTGTAAGTTAGTTTAAAAAATCGTATTGGAATAGAAAAGTAGATTTCATCGGTAGAATCCAATACATAAAACTTTCTGACGACCCGTAGAACGAACTTTCAGAGGATATATACGGTTACATGAGTTTGAAAGTGTAAATTGTATTACACCCTCCAAAGAGCATAAGGGTGGAAATATTTCATGGATAAAGAATGCGAAGTTTTAACAGAATCGACAAGTTGAGTTCATTACGAGCTAATATCGAGTTGCATTCATCATTTGTGAGCTGTAATTAGTCAGAATTAATCAATCATCACGTTACGTGTGTTTATGAATATGATATTGTGTTGAATTTTTCGTCTCTTTACTCGAATGTATATGAATGTTTGAAGTATCCAAATATCGCAGTGCATTCTTAAGCCGATATACATTTTGCGAACGGTAGAAAAGCGATTTTGCAGAGGGCGAATTTTATGCAGGTGTCGCGGTAATTTCCCGGGCTTCTCTGCGGTGGCGAAACAGTTTAGCCCGGTCATATTAACCAGGTCAACTTATAACCTCGTAGAGCAGGTAATCTCGTAAAGAGCGTTTAAACACATCAATGTTGTGTTCCGTGTCGTTTTAAATTCGCGTGTCAGGCTCGAAAAAAAAGACACGCTCTCGGAGGTGTACTTAAACCCTCGTTTGAATATGTAAAATGTAACCCCGTTTCAAAGGCAAAGGTTAATTCATCGATTTGCTATTACTATTATTACTAGTAATCATTTTGCAAGGTAACTTCTTTGATTACAGACATTTTTATAAAGGCAACTTTACCTGACTCAATTATGTTAAGTGAAGTGTTCTATATACTGCTGTACTTGTATACAATGTATGATGGTAGAATTATTTTAAGGGTGGTGAGTCTTTTTGTGGCGAATTTTAATAGGAGGCATTGCTGATGATATTTCTAATTACAGCTCAATAATACTTTTATAAGATGTTGGAAGAAATAAGTGAACGCTTGTTTCTAATAAAAACTATTATCTGAAAGTAGTACTTCATGTACATGTTCATATTATAAAAAGAATTAATTAAGCCCGAGTATAAAGAAGGCGATTATCGCGAAAAATAAAAAGTTACAGATTCTGTTTGCATTCTTAAAATTGCAAGAAACCCGTCATTAGACGATTAAGGGGCGAGAAAGCAAGATGGAGCGATTCGGAAATTCTCGCGTGCTGGTCCGACGAAGCGTAAAAACTCGTGTCGTAATTTCCATTAGTGGAGAATAAAATGAAACCACGAACCTGTCGTTGTCACGCGATCTGAGCTCGTCGATGCGCCGTCGGCGTTCTTCTTCCCGTTGCTCCCGGAAGCGTTGCGCGGCCAAAGCTTGCTGTCTCAGCTCCTCCAATTTCCGTTGTCGTTCCTCGTTCTGTCTCTCACGGACGAGCCTCGCCCTGTCCACGTCTTTCGCTCCCGCCAACTCGCGTCCTGAGAACAACCGCGGTCATCGATTAACTTTTCTCGCTCCGCGAGCGCCATTTTCTTTATTGCTAAGCGTTAATCGTTCCCTCGGATGACTCGATATCCTGCGCGGCGATTTCGCGACCAAAATCGAAATTCTGCAACACGCGTTACAGAATGTCTTTCGTGAAAAGTATGTCATTTTTATCGGTATTACTGAGATAATGGGGAAACGAGGGAATAATTAGTCTCGACCGTTGAAAACCTTCGAATGATACCTTCGTTCTCGGATGGATGATCGCCGTCGAGGGAGTCCTCGTCGTAGGGACTTTGGCGGCGCTTCACATCTGTCGAGAAGAAAGCGAGAATATGTGCGTACGCACGTGAGATTTGGAATATATTACGAGCACAACTCGCATATTATGGACAGACACAATGCGAAGAACATGCAGCTAACAACGATGCATCTCGGAAGCGTCTGCGGAGGTACTCTATGGATGTGTGGCTTCATCGGGTCCACTTCGGGATAATTCGGTTGAGATCGAGCTGCTCGGGGTACTTTTGTATTATATGAAACTTTGAGGATCTGGAAGCTTAGGAACTTGACAAATTGAGGATTACGATATTTAGATTTGGTATATGAGTAATTGGATGTTTAGAGTTGGGTATGTGGCTGTTCAGATTTGGGTGTGTGAATGACTGGATGTTTAGACTTGGGTATACTGTTTGGAAACTTGGTAACTTGAGAATCTTCACAACTTTCAAGTTTCCATATCTGAACTTTCCAAAACTCTCAATTTCCATGGTCCCAGATTTGCACCGAGTAAAATACCTTGCTCGATTTCACCCGAAATATTCCGAGTGCAGCCCACGCATCCTTAGCGTACACAAACTCACAAAAACAATCAATCATGCGTCATGCAGTTATTCGCGGAAAATTGCTTTGGTTTGGACAAAAAGGTCCAAGTAATGAAACACAGTTATGCGCGGTAAAATGGGGTAAGATCTCTACAGGTATCGTATCGATTCAATTACTCGAAGATAACGAATTTTCACGAGTCGAGGCGAGTATTATCATGGGTGTTTACAGCGACGGTAATTTTTACGGTTCGGAAGAAAAAGAGAGAAATAAATTCTTCTGTGTTACATCCGGAAAAAGAAGGTCACCGCTTTTCCGCGATATCAACGCGTTTCAGTCGCTCGAAGGCTAATGCGATTATTAAAAATAGGACACACGGAAACGGTCGATTTATTGCTTTAAAGCCTGCATCACATAGAGCGGTGTTTCAAAAAGCTCGGTACCGAGTGGAGCTCGATTTTTCTTTCCCTCGCGAAAGCTTGATATATACTCGGTATAAGCGTGCGAAGATATTTTTCTGGGTTAAGTAGTCTGATTCGGTGTTATCCTCTTTTTTTTTTGTTAATTTTCTCCAAACGTGATCACAATCGATTCGTCGAGCAAACACACGCATAAGTAACAACGAGCATTTCCAATTTCGACGGGAGATTACTATATTAATACGCACTCGTCACACGGCGAAATGCAATTCCGTGTAAATATCGCGACGAATTTGCCAAAGCACACCGTCACTTGTTTACCAAGCTAAATATTACCTGATGAATCGGGAGAGGCATCGTCACCTCCAATCTGGGCGAACCAATGCATCGTTTGCTCTGCGGAATATAAATTCGAAGGTTTGTTCCTACAGAATTTTTGCATTTAATTAGCCGTCGAATTGGCTGATATATCTCCGGTTTTAACAGAGATCTCGTCATTTCTCTTGAAAACTTCAAAAATCCAATGTTGTATTAGTTCATGAACTAGTTAGCGGATAATTGAAACTGGACAATGTCAGTATACCGAATAATTACAGTTTACAAGTAGATTATTATATCAAACGTCACACCGACTAAATGAAAAAACTACTACATATATCCAGTATAACAGTTTTCATGCGAATTAAAAATATAGTTGTATTACTAAAACACTTATCCTCCGCTTGTATGTAACAGGAAGGTGTTCGAAACCATATGTACATCCTTCCGTAAACTCTCGTAATATCGCCACGGAGCAAACAGTTGAAATTGGCAATATATCAAGGTAGTCATGAAATAAAGTTGACAGCCGCGTCGCAAAAAAAAAAAACGAGGTATCGTATTTTCACGCTAACGACACGATCTGCAAACGGCTGCTGTTAATTGCGAACCGCCCCGCTTATTTTCGACATCTGGTGACACTCGTCGAATTCGCTTTCAGCAAACAGGAGGAGCGTTTCATTCGACGGCGAAGCTTCCGCCCGCTGATTGCGAATGTCGCGAGGGAAAAAGCTCGACGGCATAGAATGTCGCGATCATCGTCCACGATAATTGATAATTGGAAAACGAACGACCACGAATAGGCATTGGAACGCAACGCGATTGATGCCCGCTAACAATTCACGTACTCGCAAGTGGATGTTGAAGATCTATCAATAGTTGTTTAAATCTATCCGTGTTCTATATCGTTAATTGCAATACGCGGACCGAAAACAGCTTCACATTGTGGCTGATTCATTTGGACAAGGCTGACTGAAATTTATTTGCACGTTTTCGTACGGCGTCCTAATACAAATATTTGATGATCGTTAATCTTTATCTGGTCAGGGTAATATGTGGACTCGTGTACTTAGCCTCTGCATGTAGGTCCATGATTTATTTCTGAAGATGACACAATTCGAATCGTATATTCTATTTAGGACGGATAATACTTGGGTAATTGTAATAAACTCTGATGAGTTCATGTTTGTTATGATAGTATGAAAGGTAAAATTCTGCAACTCTGCTGTGAAATATTGCATTCTGTTAATAATCAAGTATTCTGTTATCGACGGATAATCACTTGTAAATACAATTTTATGCTTCACTTTCATCCCATGTTGCAATTTTTCTTTATATAAATTTTTAATCCATTGTTATTTATTTATGGAGTTACAGTATCAAAAAATATTTCTATTTTTTAAAATTGGTAACGTCATACAACAGAGGGTTTAATTATAAAAACTCAAAGATAATCCTACGTTTGTTCCGCCACCCCACATTTCTCCCGTTTTTTTTTACTAAAATTAAAACAAAATTTCTCTCTTAATTAATCCTTGGACAATGGACTACCGAAAAGGGTCAATGTAAATTTCATTTTCGACCACTCTTTTAAATATCATTTTTTCAATGGATAAAAGGCTTTGTTTGAAAATTAAATTCAAAGTAACGTATTAATTATTCGCCGAATTAATGCCACATTTAATTTCCATACAGAATTCCACACATGGACTGGAATTTCATCTGGCTTTCGATTACATGGACCCTTTATATATTTAGCTTAATTGTAGCTCACGTAATTTACATTTACTGCTATGTCGATAAACAGGGAATATGTCAAATCCACAGATTATGAAGTAATTAAATTCTCAGCTTCGCAATCTCCCAGCATATACTTTGATAAGTTCCCGTGTTTCGCATTCATGACCTCGTCGATCAGAAACGAAGAAGCATAAAGAACGAGAGTACTCGGAAGCCGGAGGTTCGTTTCCAGCGAACGAGGGGCAGGCAGTCGGTAGCTGCCGATGTTGTTTCCGGCGGGTGACTGTAAATGTCAGGACCGAAGAAAAAGTGCGAGAGAGCAAAGGGGGAGCCGTGGACCGCCTGGTGGCAACCGTTGATGGTAATTGGACGTTTCATTAGCAATGCGGATGCGAAATCGAACGAGGGATGAAGAGAGACAGAGAAGACAAGCGGAGAGACAGAGAAAGAGAAACGTGTTCGAGAGAAAGGGAAACGTAGTGAAAGCGTTTGCGACGTTACGGATATAAAATTCAGTCGGGGTTGTCACCAGAGCGAGCAAACGTTTGCAAATTAGGAAAAAAAGAAAACAGGAAGAACTATTGAAAAACGTGGCCGAGCATTAAGCTGGCCGCGTAATTAATATTAACGTTCCAGTTTCTGGTCGAGCGTATAGAAAATGGTTGACTTATTTCGTAGCCTAATTTCGGTTCGAGGAATTTAGAAAAAGAACGCGAATAAACGCGACCTCTCGAAAATGGTTACGCGAGAGGGAAAAACAGAGAGACTGGGGAAAAAAAGTTCCCTTTTTCCGGAGAAATATCTTTGGATGATTTTAAATTACAGCGGTCTGGGAGCCACAATGGGTCCCGCTTTCCGCGGGAGCGTCGAGAGGCCCTCGGCGCTGGATGTACACACGTCGGTTCTGTTAATCTTCCGTCGCCTGGAAGTGAGCCGGAAAACAATGGAAATCCAGCATTTTCATCCGCTTCCGTTAAGCCGACGCCGGAATTGAAATTTTACCGTGAAGGAACCCAATTGTGGATCGAGAGATCATTTCCAACCATTTCTGAACCGGTCCCTTATCTCCGTAAGAACGTTACTCTGCACTCGGGAAAACTCCGCTGAAAGCTTTCAGACCGCTCGATGGATACAGACCGCAATGTTTGATTGCGAACTTATTAATCGATCCAACTAATCTTTACGAAAACGGAAAGTTTTGATGAGGTTCGGAATATGGGATCCGTTTAAGCTCCGGTTAGATATTTCAGACCTAACTTTTGATACAATCAAAATATGGTCTTAATTGATACATAAACGATAAGCAAGTATACAAATTGATACTGCATCGCTGGGTATCATGCTTCTAATCGATTATTCGAAACCGCAATAAATGTGTACATCGTCAAAACAAACTATTAATAGTTTGCGAACATTTACGTATACATCAAAGTTCGCAATATACACGTCGTGCAATCCGTACATATGCGGTATACAAATTACACGACTGTTTATCTTGCGTTTCGATATATAAATGCATGAACATCCGCAGTGAACACGTATTTAGAAGTTGAAAGACGTAATACCAGTGAGTGAACGTGAGAGTTACTCGAGCGAATGAAATTCGCTACTGATGAATTATTAAGTAGTATAGGTCAATACTCGAGCAGTCACCAATAACCAAAGTAGCGACACGTTTAAAATCCTCGAAAACCAATTGTTTCGAACGTGAAAGGCAAACATATTTTTGGAAGAGGTTCATGAATTGAAGCAAGATATAAAGTGTGTTGTATCTATTTCGGATTTTTATGTATTCAATATCGAAGCGCGAAAACCAATCGCAGATAGCGTGAATAATGAACAGCAACGGATAGAAGGTGTGTTCTGTAACCGAGCGACAGAAAGACACGCTCTTCTTTCACGGAAAAGAAACGACAAAGAGCGCTCAGCCGATTGAACGTTCGTATAGCGAGGCATTGTTGTTGCCAATAGAAATACGCCTTGCTGGATCGCTGCATTACAATGCGACGCAACCGTTCCATGAAACAACGTAGTCTCGGTGTATCTTGGATCTTCAGAAGCTGGAACATCCATGCGTGGATATAAAAGCCTTTTTCTGCTTTTCTCTAGCTGCGCATACAACTACAACAATATCTGTCCTTTAGAGACGTGCAAATTGAGCAAAAAAACTGGGTCTTCTAAATTTGACAAATTATAGTGAACAGGGTTATAGTGCGGACAAAAGATTTGTCATAATTTCTACTATTAAATTCACCGTACGTAGAATTCGACATGTTGGATTTGTACATATATTAAACTTCCGATGTGTAGAATTTGCAACGCGTTAAATTTCTGCGGGATAAATACCCTACGTGTTAAATCCCCGCTCATTAGATTCGCAACGTGCTATATCGCGATGCATGAAGCAGTAATGTGTTATATCGCGATACTTGAAACAGTAAAGTGCTATATCGCGATACTTGAAAGAGCGAGGCTTTATATCGCGATGCATGAAACAGTAACGCATTATATCGGCACGAATTAAGTAGTGGGACGTCATATCGAGGTAATCCATGATTGTCGTGACGTGCAATCTGTTCGAGACACGATCGATGGTTCGTTGACGTCCTTGCGGAAAAGCGAACGCCACTTGCCGTTATGCATTATACGAGGAGCACCGTGAATATTGTACCGATGAGCCAGAAGAGTAGCTGAAGGAGCAAGGATAGAGAAGAAGGGTGGTTGAAGTGGAGAGCAGCCGACTCGAGAAGCGCCGCGAGGACAGAAAAATAGTAAGAACGGTACGCTCAAGGTAGATGGGGAGAACAGATTCCTATTGTTTTCCGACCCACTTCCTAACGCTGGAAGATTAACACAGTCCCTTGGCTGTGTCTACTGACAGATTTTTCAACGTACTGTTCGCTAGACGGTTCTCTTTTTGTTTTCTTTCTTCTTTTTTTGCGACCTTGCCAGCGTGGAAATAGGAACGTGGCGACCTAAACAGGCTTGTCGCAACTTTCATGCGATCGACCTACAGTTTTATATTTCTCAACATTACGGACATCGTGAAAAAGTTGACGAACATTTTATCGGGAACATGTTTTATTTGTTTGTAAATTTAATTCTGCAGAGTCTAATGTGCAGTTATCTAACGAGCAGTTAGCTAACGCGCAGAAATCTAACGAGCAGTTAACTAACACGTAGTAATCTAGCGTGCAGGTATCTACCGTCAATCGTGCATAAATGCAACGCGTGTACATTGCAATTATTTTAAACTGAAATAGAATGTCAGAAACTTTCAAATGTAGTAAATTCAACAAAATCGTAGCACCAGTCGCCAGTAATTCCTATGACACTCAACGTGGTAAGCTGTTAGCGTAGATTTGAATTGGTGTTGAGTAGTTTCTATTTACCAGGAGCAGGGTTGAATGCAGTTTCATCGTGTCGCGATACAAACGCAATGCGTCGAGTGGCTCGTATTCCATTTTAATAGAACCACAACGGAGTCTGGCTGTGACGATCGAAATTGTCCTGGTTTCTCATCCTAACGCCACGTAGGAGTGTTCTACTAATATTTAACGAGCGAACGAGGTTTCGTGTTCGCAACGATCCACGACTTTGTTTCTGTTTCTGGCCCCGACACTTGATAATTATCCTCGTATTTAACGCGCCACCCAACACCCGCCTAACCGGCTTCTAATTATGTTATCAACCTTTCATTTTTGTTTGCCGATTGGCCTTTGTCTTATCTACAAGGAAATTTCGTATTTTGACGCGTTGATAATATCGAGGAAATCCCGGAATAAAGAGAATAACAATATTTGTTATCGATCGCATTAATCACATAATTGAAATAATGAGCTGTGCAGGAAATAGCAAAAATCCCAGTGCTATGTAAATTTAGTAGGATAATATAAATGAATGGGGAAACTGATTGTTGAGTTCGAAAATACCCACTTGCGAGCGTAAAGTGCAGAAAACAATGGAGAAGTACTATAACCCTTTCAACTGAATTGTTAGCAGAGAAATCTCTCCGCGTTTTCGCTTTATTCGCCAACTATATACGTTTAATCGTGTACGTTCCAATTAAAAGCACTTTTATCGCGATCTATCGGGTTCACATTCAAATCGAAACTCGCGCGAGTACACATTTGGAGCAGATTCCTCAAGGTTCCCGATGAAAACGGATTTTTCAAGGCTCAACGATTTTTCATTATCCTTCCAGACAAATGCCCCCGTTATTATCAATTTCATGGATGCATCTCTCACGGTTGATTAAACATCCGGCTTCCCGGGCATGCAAGAGATCCGGACTCGATGACGGAATTAAAGCACTATTAAATCCATTCGTCGCGTCACGTGTGCAGATACTGTAATCGTTGTGTGCCACCGGCCAGATAAACCCGAATCGCCGAGATTGATGCACGTATCGATTTCGAGCATCGAAAATCACGATTCTCGTGTCCCGCGATATTGCCGGGACGTTTATTGAATTTTTACTCGTTCCACTTTCGACCCCGTGGAACCCGAGCGAAGTCCCGTGAACGTTTAGCGAATTAATTCGCAAAGGCACAAAGGAAACGACCTTGAAAAACGAGGATCGTTCGCTCGTGAATTCCAGAAAAGTACCATTTTTGTGACAACCGAAAACATCCAGAATATCCTCTCAGCGGTTCAAATTTTTCGTTCTCCTTTTTAATTCAACGCGAAATAAATACAACGAAAGTTTACGCCGGTCCCGGTATCTGGAACGAACGTTCCCCTTTTGTTCACGAATTTACAGCCACTGATCAACGAGAAAGGATTCTGTGGCAGTTTGCTCGCAGTCTAGCTGCGTCAGAAAATATTTGCGAGAAGCCTTCGCGACCGGACGAGGAAATAAAACGAAACGAAACACCTTACCGCTTACATGCTACTCTACGAAAAAATCTTCACCTTTCTTCCCGGCAACGATCATGCTCAACGTAATCGACGAGATATGTAACGCGTGCAGAACAATCGACGAGAAATGAAGGATTAGTAACGTGTTCGAGAAGAGAATGGCCCAATGCTTGGTGCACTAAGTTCTTTCAACACGGTTCTTTCGTGGTTGCTTACCCTTCGTGATAGAGTGGCGAGTGTGTGCAGAACTGGTCCTTTGGATAGTTTCCTCAGAAGCGGCTCCAGCTGCGACAGAAAACGTTTGATCGAATTAATTAGGAGATTCGATGTTGCTGGCAAGGATGCAATTTGGTAGAAATTTGAGGATTTAGGGGTCGAAGTTTTTTTCGGTGATCTACTGATTTAGTGATCTACCAATAAATATTTCTAAATTTGCAATTTTTTATCTTTCCACATCTACAACCTTCAAGCCTCGTACGTCCGAAGAGACTAAAAAATCTAAAAAGTTTGAAAAGGTAAAATAGAATATCCGTTACGGCGCTTAGAAACGGTCGAAATTGTTTGTACAAGTGAGAATATCGCATTAAAACTTCATCGCTGACATTCGAGTTTCCTTTTCAGCGTGTTCGGCCACGCGTGGTCTTTAAATAAATACCAGCCAGGAGTTTGCAGCGTTGACGTCGGCTACTCGCAACTAACTATTCATCAAAGTTACCCGCGAGAAAGCACACGAAATAATGACATCCATTGACTCTATATAAGGCTAACTATCACGGTGCTCGCGTCTTTCGGTCGCATCGCTAACAAGCTTATTAACGGTGTCTTCGTTAAGCCTTCTTTGCTGCTAATAATCATCTTTCGCCGAGAAATTCATCGTTCCGGCAAACGGAGCACGAGTTTCGTTCTAATTATGGCTTCCGTGATACCAAATCACCGACGCGTGCATCTGTAGTTTATACTTTTAAATAAGTGCCTGCTTTAATTATTCTTCGAGTTTATCTGCGTTTACCAAATTAACGAAGTCATGTTTCAAAATTTGGAAATTTCCATTTTCCAAATTCCCATATTCAAAAATTCAGAAACCCCCAAATTCTCAAGATCTCAATATACCAACATCTCACATCCCTAAAATCTCAAATCCTCTAAACCCCACATCCCCAACTTCTCAAATTCCACTAAATCCATAAATCCGCACACAGGATGCCTCAGCAATACAACAGTCTAACTCCAACTCATAACTCATATATCATCCAGTTCACATAACATATCAACTCGCAAACTAATTTGTAGAACTCGAGATCGATACCGCCGCAATTTTCCCCAGAGGATCCAAACGTGTTCACAACTGTACTCTAACTTTCGCTACTTCGAAAATTGCATCGAATTATTAAAGAACTTAATCGCTTTTCGCCAAAGAGCGTTTCGAGAAATCTGAAAATATTTCAAAAGCAACTCGCGAACAAGCTATCTCTGGGTTCGATTGTTCTCCGGGAATAAAGTTTGCACGACAACTTAAATTAGAAGACAAAGAACGATTGCTCCATCTTTTCTTCGATATAAAGTATCTGAACAAGCGAGAACTTGGCTATCTCATCCTCGCCATTCGCTGCACTCCGACCCTTTCAGGGAATTCACTTCGGAACGACCATTTAGAAAGACAAAAGGCCGAAGCACAGCCAAGATAAATCGGGGAGCCTGGTTTCGTGGTCAGTAACGTATAATAACGCGATTTAGCCGAGCCAACAATCGATTCGCTGTTTCCAACCCGTTCGCGCGTTTCTATTGCCACGAAAACGTCGGTTCAATATTTTATACGTCACGAAGAAATCACGAGTTCAATTTATCGACTGGGGTCTTAGCATAATTCAATTCTCTCAAAGTGACCCTGAAGTGCAACACTCGGTGCACAAAGTCATCTTTACATATTTTGCATACACAAATTTAATTCACAATATTTACTGTTAAGTATACTTAATATGTTACGTTGGTGTACACTGTGCAGTTTACTTATGTACACGTATACAGTAGTGTGCAGTATACTTAACGTTACGTTGGTGTACAGAGTGAATCATCGTTCAACAAGGTCTTCGTTACAACACCGCTAATTTAAGTGTAATTGGTTAAAAGATGATCGTTCTTCGAAAGGCCATTTTGAATACCGAAAGTGAATAATGGTTCACATTTTCACTACATATTGCACGCTTTCAAGTTTATCTAACATCATTACTTCGTGCAAATAACGCAGTACTGCAAAACAGTTTTCGTATTTTACATATTTACCCATTTATGCCATCATTATGTTAAGAGTTTAACAATGTTATGTGTGATGGACTTTACCATCCATCATTCCAACTGGTTTTTCTATGTCCAAAATATGTCCAAACTTCAAGATTATTACATTTACTCGCACAAATGAAAAGGATACACAGAACAAATGAAAATGCTACACAAAACAAAATCGACGAATTCAGTGAACCCAGAAGGGTTCTTCGGAACACAAAATTTACGACACACGAGAATTAAACACGGAAAGTTAATAATCTTCCAAGTGACTAGAGGCGTTCGTTAATTAAGACGTCGTGTGTACCGGATCGTAATTTCTTGGTTTAGGAGAGCGTTTCGAGCAGCAAATTCAAGGCGAAGGGACCAAGTACGTTCATTTACCGTCAACAAACTACGTTATGCGCCGTCTTAGACCAGGTGTGTGTGCACGCGAATTCAGCTTAACAACACAATGGCCAAGTGAACTTCGACATTTGAACGGGCCAACGATGGCCCTTCGCGTATACCATTATCGATAGACGCGGGCCAAGTCGAGCGTGCAGAAACTGCCTGTGTTATGAACCGTGAAGAAGACCGAGCAACCCGAAATTCGTACGCGAGATGAATCTGCTTAGCGAAACGAAGAAATGGGCATGTTACTTCAACGTGTAACTTCTATGGCAAACAAATGAGTTTGGCATACTTGAGATTTTCTCTTTACTAGTTTCACCGCTGTGGAGGACTTGCAAATTTTTCTTACTTGTTTCTTCCTGGAAATTCAACTGTTTGTGTTCCACCTCGGAACAATGAGATGTAGCTGCAATTGGTTAGCAGAATTGCAGGTTCACTGTTCTGGCATCAGTGAACTGTTTCTTACAGTAGTTACATGTACATTAGTATTTAAAAAAGCATCAGAAATAAGAGGAATAAAGTAGACTTGCCAGTAGACTTCATAATTCATCCACAAACGCACCTCACCCTAAAACTGTCTCATCCTTTCATCTTCATAAACTACACTATTATTTCAATCAAGCCTCGAAAGTTTTTCAATAGCCTTCTCTCGCAGCAAACAGAATTTCAACGAAACAATTAGCATGTATAAATATGTACATCATCCAAGAAATACAAACAAGCTATCAAAACTTTACACGGCGTTCAACCGCAGAACTTTCGAAACGCTAAAGCGGCGTAAACTTTGCACTTTTGCTAACCGTGATAGAAACGCGAAGATATTTACGCGTAAACGATGCCGACCATAAATTGAACCTCAGGGTACGATAACGTTTGGTCTCGCTAAATATTAACGCTCTAAGGAACTTACGAACGGTATCGAAATATATGCTCGGGTCTCGTAAACGAATCGTCGTGAAGCAAAGTTCGTTTCGTGATTTACGAGTCGCGATATTGGCGGGCGAGAAAAGACGAACGACTTTGTCGGGTTCGAGTAACTCCGTATTAAGGGAAAAATCAGTTTATCAAACTTTCCTCTTCGCCTCTAAGTGCTCGTCTTCTCTGCAGGAGGTGTATATCCTTGGAGAAATCGTTCTCGTGTCTCTTGCAGTAATGGGAGATATCCAAAGCTGTTAAAACGTCGCTATCACGGATCGTCTTGGAGCGATAATGAAAACCGAGAAGCCGTAATTACGATGAGAATGGTACGGTCATTTTTATGGAACGATTTGTCTCGTTACTTTCGTACCAAATATCGTGTCGTGGTTAAGTAAAGAAAATTATGTAACAGGGAAAATTTGAGCCCAACTGTAAAAGCAGAACTCGGTCATTTATACCCAGGCAACCGGAGTGCACAATTATTTATGTATCTACGAACCATCAATGTGACCAACGAAATAATCACAGTCTTCGTTTAGTATCGAAGTAAAATGTCGAACAAGTACGTAGTTAAATTTTCCTCATCCACAATACTCATAAATATTAATGTATACCATATCAGTGGCAACAATGTATTTCTAATGTTATCGCATATCATTTGCTCATGTGTGAACGCGATACTCTATATAAGCACGAATGTTCGGTAATCCTTGACAGCAGTACGAAACATCGAAGCTTCAAGTCCAAGAACCATGGCTTCTGCTTTTCTCAAGCTTTCGGTGGTTGCAGTGATTCTACTGCTGGTCTACGTGATAAAGAAATACACCTACTGGAAGAGACGAGGAATTCCAACGGTTAAAAGAATCATTCCGTTCCTGGGTCACATGTTACCTGTGTTTACTTTCAAGGTAAATTACTCCGAGTTAATACGCGAGATATACAACGAGTACAGGGATCCCAGTATGATCGGATTTTACAAGATGACCGCCCCAGTATTGCTGATTCGTGATCCATATTTGTCGAGGATCGTGTTGCAGAAAAACTTTTCCAGTTTCCAAGACACCGGCGTGAAAATTCATCCGGATAAAGATCCACTTTTGTCGAAGAACCCGTTCTTCACCGCCGGTGAAGTATGGACGTCCGCGAGGAAGCGTTTAGTGAGTGCGTTCTCCAACGTGAAGCTGAAAATGCTATTCGGGGCAGTGAACGGCGTGTGCAAGAAGATGGAAAACTTCCTCGATCGGCGAATACAAAGGGGCGAATACGAAATCGAGCTGAAATGGTTCTTCTCGAAATTCACCGGCGAGGTGGTGGCGAACGCCGGTATAGGCGTGGAGGGATTCTGTTTCGAGGACGAATCGCATCCTGCGGCTTTCGATCGAATCGGCGACTTGTTATTCAAGTCGGGCTACAAAATGGTGTTGGAGAACACGGTGGTGTTCGCGCCGAGTCTCAACGACATCCTGAGGCTGAGACTCGTGCCGAAGAAAGTGGACAAATTCTTCAGGGACATGGTCGGCCAGAGTTTCGTGATCAGACAAAGTGAATCGAACCCTAGGCAGGACTTTCTGCAATCGATAATCGACCACGAAATGGCGACAAAAGGAAAGATCGACGAAGAGACAGTCGTCTCTGAAGCGCTTTCCTTTTACATGGACGGCTACGAAACGTCCAGTATCACCCTGAGTTTCATCGGTTTCCACCTGGCATCGCATCCTGACGTCCAGGAAAAAGTAAGACAGGAAGTTGTGTCCATACTAAACAAACACGGCGGAGTGATAACGTTCGAGGCTCTGAAGGAGATGACGTACATGGATCAAGTGATCAGCGAATCGCAAAGGTGTTATCCTGCCATAGGGTTTTTAACCAGGGTCTGCACGAAGAGGTGCGAACTGCGAGGATCGGACGGACTGGTTTATGAGGTGGAACCTGGCGTAGAAGTCGTTATATCCAACCATGGACTACAATTGGATTCGGAATACTGGCCTGATCCGGACGTTTTCGATCCGGAACGATTCAAAGATAACCAGCCTACGGAAAAACTAACTTTCCTTCCCTTTGGACAGGGTCCAAGGATATGCGTTGGAGTAAGAATGGCCAAGCTTCAGATGAAGTCTTGTTTGTCAAGCTTATTGAGCAAGTACAGGTTGGAATTATCGAAGAAAACGCAGCTACCTATCAAGTTTTCTAGCTTCAATTTCGTATCGGAACCAATCGGGGGACTTTGGGTTCATGTTTCGAAGCTCTGAAGCATTTTTGTACACGTGGTATATTGGTACTCGAATACGGTACGTGAAAAGTTGCTGAACATTGGAGAATATAGAATTCGCATAATAAAAGAACAGGTTACACAGACTTTCTCTGATCAGGTACTACATTTAATATTTTTTTTATCACACGTCTTATTCATTATATTCGTTATATTTCGTGTCTCTGAAAATAATGTATAGGTTGAACCAATAGTTCAATCGTTTTTGTTTTCCTTAGAGCAAATGGCAGCAATTATCGCGATAGCACAGTTTGTAGCCATTAACAATAAGTAGAGTAAACGAAATGGCTGCCGAAGCGATAGTGGTGCGTACACGTGTATCACATGTATCCATAAATAGCAGGAACAGTATTCTAAAAACCAAATATTTTTAACAATTTTATAAGAGGCAACATTTCTGAAATTACTTCAATTATTATAGAAACTTATGTTAATTATGGATCACCCTGAAATACATGCATGATTCGTAAATGTATTATGTTGTATTTTACTTTAAGCTCATACAATAAAATCTTCCAAATTTGCTTTTTTCAATCCACAACTTCCTTCCACCTAAAACAAACTTCGTACCCCGTAACTTTTTACGCGAATAAAAACCGATTGCGAAATAAAGAGAAAAAATTGTTAAAAAGCAGGGAGTACTTTTGTGGGAACTTAACATCCGAATTGTTTAGGTATCGATTATCGCTCGAAATGCAAAAGTTTGACTAATGACCAGAACAATATCGAATAAACACGGGGGCGTCATGTTCGAACGGTCTTCGCAATAAAACAATTTCAGCGAAACAACGCCGAAAAAAATAAAAAAAACCGATTCACTGAAACGATATACCGCGTGCACAGGAGTGTATAACAGGAAAAAATAATTTCTCTCTCCGTCGGTCGAAAATAGCACGTTTTGCACGCATTTGCATCGTTTGTTCGAGACGATACGAACTGTTCGACAAGAGGAATCGACTGAAATCCGTTCGACAAACGTGTCAATGCATGGAAGTAAACGACGTGACGGTCGACACGAAATCGACGCTGGTACGAAACGAAGGAAAGGATATGGAATGGAATAAAAGGAAACAATGACAGGAATAAACATGAGACACGAAACACCACTCGTATAACGAGCACGTTCGTTTCGACTTCCCGTGCGAACACCTTCGCGAAAAGGTCCTTCGCTAAACAGTTCCCTGATTTACTACCCGCTGCCCACGAATTGCAAATAATCATCCTCTCGTCGTCGAGCTGTTTCGCGAACACGAACGAGCTTCCGGCGTTTTTCCTTCCGGGAATTAATTCTCGCCACGAGGCAACATTTAACGACGTCGAACCAAGTCAGAAAGCTACCCGGACGAATGCCTTTCCTAACGCTTCGAACCTTAAAACGCCGCCATTTGCACACCACCGACTAACGAATACTTGCTAACTCGGTTTCTCAAAGAACCTGTAATTGCTACCTCGCGTACGCGGATACACGCTGAAAAGAAACAAAGGTAATACGTAGTTTGCGAGTGGCCAAGTTATTCGAGAGCTGCAGCTTGTTAGAGAAAATTAATATGGTGACGCAAGTTGGAAGAAATCTTACTAAATAATAGATGATCTCGATGATCTACTTGTGGAGAGGAATGTTTCAAGGGGCTCGTGGGATTATGGGACTCTGTAAATTTGGGGCACTGATTCTTTAATTTTTGGATTTGAGGAGTAATCTTGGAGACTTCACCTGAAGACATCCTCGGAGACTTTAGAGTAATGGACTTAATAATAAAAAAAATTTCGAAACTTACAAATATGTACTACGTAAAATTTTTCCAAAGAATGTTACAAGCTCGCTATATCATGTCAGAGTATAAGAAGATTCCGCAGCTTCCTGCTTGCATTCATTAAAGATGATCCTAGTCAACGAGCAAGCTCGTAACTCCGCTGAAGCAACAACGGTTCGCGCTTCATAAATTTCGTGTCGCGGACAAAAGGGTCTGCTCCGACGAGGGGTTGTTTCAAACGATCCCGGATCGTCCCGAATCTGCATTCGCGCGATTCGAATTTACGGAGCCACTGTAAACCATTGAATGTCGCAATGTTCCGCAGTGGTGAGCCATTAATGTGAGCGCCGCATGCACGCTATCAGGCGGCAATAAATTTATCGAGGGCAATGAATGCGACGGAGACGCGTTGCCCTCGCTGATATTCCTTCGAGGAACAACGAACTTCGATTACGTACATTTATTGGTGCCTTCGGAAGGATTTTTCATCGATTGCTGAGCAGGGAGAATATGTTACGGTATATTGATTAAGTTAACGCGGGGTTCAGGGTCGTTAGGGTGCAGGATGAATAGAGGGGCGAGAGGGAGATTTTTGCATTTGGACATTTGGAAAGTTGAGCAATTGGAAATTTAGTGATTGGAGGACCTGGGAGTTTATTTAGGGATGTTGACATTTGAGAATTTGGGAAGTGCAAATTTCTTTCGTCTCCACATATCAAAGTTTTCTGCCACAAACAAGTTATTTCATCTCACATGATTGAAACTGATAAATCGATCGTGTTCATCAGACACAATCAGCACACATCGATCGCAAAATCGATATCACAGAAGATGGATCATCGAATGACTGTACTAGCAGTGAGCAATGTTCGCGCGCAATTTAATCGCGGCGCGAGAAGCCAATCACGCGGATAGGGTCGCGGATATGAACGCATTACGTGGACCAGTTAATTCTTCGTCGTTTCATTTCCGGCTAGGGGGGACAAGTTCATTTGCACGTCGTTACCATGACTCGTGATTATCGTTTGCCGCGTTCGCGATATATATATACGTACGAATACATTTCAAGGACCAGGCGAGCAAATATCAACCGTTTAACTAGTTGGCAAACACGAGTTAACGCGTTTAAAGGGGCGTTAGCTAAGCTTGCGGCCTCCACTCTGCTCCATTCAGCCAGTCGAAATACCAAGATACACATTCGTGGCCCGAAGGGACGATCGATTATTAATTTCAAGACGAATCGAGAAAACAATCAAATTGTACGAAGATGATCCGAAAATACAGTCGCTCTAACTCCCCTTCAGACCAGGTCTTTCTATTGAATCTTCTTTCTATCGATCTTTCTATTCTCTTGGAACATTTTGAGCTCACTTTATTACTATATCTAATTGGTTAGGTTACGCAAAGAATTGACTGATCGTATATACACGCTATAAAAATTTTGTTCGTGGTAATTGCTAAACGAAAACTGTCACCACGACATGTAACTAGCAAATTATAAGGTTCAACCTAATTAAAGACTACCGAGACACTCAGTGTTAATGGGGTACTTCAGGACTGTACCCTGGCAATTAAAGGCTAATAGTTACTGGGATTCCTTGGAAAACCAATTATTGCACTCTTGCTCTGGTATGCGACGTAACGAGTGTCTAAAAAATACAAATGCACCTGTTCTTTTTAATGGTACTGCATTTTTTGTACGCAGATCAACAAAATACTGTATATGAAGATCTACAGTGTGTGATTCCCAGTTAACTTTAACAAATATAAAATTATTTCAAAGTGTCGTGTACGACCCGCTACATTTTGCGTCGATCCATCGCAGTCAGTCGATAATTAAATTTGAAAAAACTACTCCCACGTTCCACGGTATTATGTTGCGATTTTAATCGGCTTTTCTGGCAGCGAAGAAAGGAGAATTTATGCGTCGTCGATAATTAGCTAGAACGTTAAAAGCACGAAGGGCAGTTGCGTTTTCTTCAACGCTTCGACGCCGAAGAGTAATTAACTGTTCCTGCGTTCGATGAACCGAGCAATTCGTGCAGCCATCGATTTAACTTAGCGTCGGTACGTGGACTTCAACGACGCCTACCTATCTAATGTGCGTCACGTTCGCGTGAAAATAAATAACGGAGAGCAGAGTTATTTCACAGCTGGAAATTAAAGTTATTTTCTCTTTTCCGAGGACGGCTTATGTTCCCGCGAATGGAAGTTGATTTCTACCTTCTAGCATAATTTTCTGCTTGTCTGTGCACTCATTTGGACACTTTTTTAATGCTAGGAAAAGGGACGTGCATGCAATTTACTCGCATAAAAATGCATTATACCTCCATTCACCGTTGACTTATGACTTTCTTCTGATAACTGGATAAAATGATTTAATCGCAGTAGCGAATTGCTGCGATAAAAATACCTCGCAGAAAAATACGTCGAGGCTGCATTTAACCCTGATTTATGACTTTCTTCTGATAATGGAAATGATTTAATCTCTAGTTTGTAACAAATTGCTGAAAGGTTTGCATTTAACTTTCTTCTGACAACTGAATTAATTGATTTTATACTAGATCCACCTATCAATGCACACTTTTAAATAGAAAATGAGTACATTGCCACATTAAAAGTCGTCTATTTACAAAATGTCCGGCATCGAGCAACAAGGGGTTAACGTCCACGCAGTATTTGAATCTGTCGTGCCACACACGGCGAATCTAATGAATATTTTAATTGCTCCATGATCCGACAGGGAATCTCCAGGAGATTAAAATTCCACAAGTAAAAACACGCGACGTACGATGAATCGCGAAACGGGTCGCGTGTCAAGAAAATTGCTGCGTAACGTCCACGCTTTGCGCCGGTGTTTTTTGAGACCGAAAATAAAACGCGTCCACGGCTTGAACCGAGAGAACGGCTCGATTAATTTTCGCTGACTACAGCTCGTTAGTGGTCCTCGTGCTTTTCCATCCGTTGTCAATACTTGCTCGTTCTCCGAAATGTGGGACGCGTTTAATTGATATCAATCTCATCGATAAAGTCGAACGTTTCAAAAGAAGAAAAATCGAGAGAACTTTAATTGCCGTTAGAAGGTTAAGCTACTATGCATTTACAGAGAACATCGCAAAATATCACTTACAGACTGCTCAGAGGAAGTTTGCTGGTACTCGTGTTCCATTGATAACAGTATCGAATCCATCTACAAACTTTATTGGGTCGAGCAGATTTAAAGTCGTAGTATTTGAAGGCTTATCTCGATCGGCTGTTTCTAATCTTTAATATTCATTAAGCAATCGAGAAAATTTCTCGATGATTGGCAAGACTTGTAAATTCAGAATTCGAAAAATGAAGTTTCAAGTCGAAGTCTCGTTAAGGGTTGAAAAAGGTTAGGAAAGAGAAATCTGAAGGAATCGGTCTCAATTTCAATGAAGATTTCTCTTGTATCATTAACCTCTCGTAAGGTCTTGAGAGTGATTAATAATCGACAGACAAGCAACGACGTTCCGTTTACCGATGAATACGCTCCGACAGTAATCAAGAGACAGTATATCCCCGTTGATCGATGAGCCTGTTCGTCAAGTAATTAATCCGTGGATCCAGAGCGCTGTCTGTGTCGATCTGCGAGATGCCGCAGATCGATCGATACTCCGAAAGGAATTTTTCGAGCAAAGAGGAATCGGATGACTTCGACCGCCGCGGGGCGCGAAAGCAGCCAACGGGATACCGCAACAGCTCGCTGATGTAATTAACGCGAAAAATAAAGATGACACGTACAACAGTCCCTCTGTCCGGTTACATTAATCGAACGGTTCCGGCTATCGATCCGTGGAAAAAAACGAGTCGCTTATCGAGTTCCTTGGAAGCAACGGGAGCAAAGAAAATTTTAATCAACGACGACAACGAGCAGGAAGAAGAACAGGAGGAGGAGAAAAAGGTTGCTCAACTGCTCTCTCGTGTTCGCGTGAGTCGAAATGACAGGGCCCGACCGATTAAGCTTCTTTTTATTACAGACACGTAAAATGGCAGCACGATATGGAGCTAGGCACCGTAATGCACCGGTTTTAACCATTTTAATTTTAGACCCGAGATAATACCACTTTGCAGACCTTGATCTCTTTCGATCAATCGCTATCTCCGTTAATGGTACCCAAATGCAAACTCTTTACGAATATATTCACTAAATGTACCACTGTTATGTATACACGCTTTATTATGTTCAATGCTTTAAATGCTCAAAATGTTATCAAAGTCATGTATTTCTGCTATCATATTTGGCATTAACGCTATCAGTGGTTATATGCGATGAATCGCTGCATTAATAATAGACCTTCGTGAAGATGAGTTCACAATGCAGATATAAGTAGAAATAGTCGAAGCACTGAAGAAGGTTTTCTTTACCCGGTAGAATGTTGCATAGTCCCTCAACGAGCGTCAAGAGGAAGCTTGAAAGCATAGTAAGACGGCTTGTCACGAGCCTCATGACATTTATCTATGCCGAGAGCATCGCGTGTCAGGTGCAAGCATCTGCAGTGATAAATGGTTCATCCCGCAAGAACAATAAGATGCCAGATGCGGCTCCGTTTTTTTCGGTTAGAGCTCGTCGGAGCTGCCCGACGACCCAATTCGTTTATCGTGCTCTAACTTGCCAAACTGCAATCGAAAGAGATTCCGCATCGAATGCGATTGTCTTCGGATTATGCGCATTTCAATCGACTCAGGGTGATCACGATGAAAGTTCGTTACGTGAACGAACTCTTTAACGCTAACTGCAGTTTTTCCTAATTAACGGTTCACGGAAAGTGAACGTACATCTGGCCGTGTTTTACGCCGAAGAGAAAGTTCGATAAGTAATACACATTTTCCCATTCAATTAAAATAGTCTGCATTCGAGTTCTTTTATAGTTGGCGCGGGTCGATGACTTCTCCCTCGTGTTAACGCTTCCTCTCTGTATATCGTTATTAAAATTCGCATAATCTTTTTATATCACTCGGTTACAGCTGCAAAAAACCGACAGGGAGTTATCGATTCAGGTCTGATACAGTGAACATTTAAAGGGCGATTTCAACGCTTTCTGAATACCAGGGAAAGCTGTCGCCGCGACTGCCAGTGTGTAAATCGTTTTCAGGTTGTTACTAATTTATTCAATTAACGGACGTCTGAGAATCTGACTAAAATTATTTAGCGAACGCGTTAACCGTCGTACGCGCGCGTGAAACGCAATTACAGCCTAATTGAATGCACGTCAGTTTCGTGCTCTGATTCGGTTCCATCTTCTGACTATCCGCGTACCACGAGACAGAACGCATTGTCCTTCGAGGAGCGGGCAAGTAATTTCATTCCAAGTTCTACCTGTGGACGTATGACCCAACAGCTTATTTGCATTGACAATTTCAGCTGTCTAATCGCACCATCATTTGCCACATTTGTAGGAAATTTTCCAAGCTTTAAATTGTATAATAACTATTTTTGTCGTAAAGTTGATAGATAACGAGACAATGAGATCCGCACAAAAGTACAAATAATTTTAATTGTCCTGAACCGAAGGGACAAAAATCAGATTTTGACCGATGAAAATCTCGCAAATTGTGCGCCATGCAGACATTTCGCGAGAACGGTTATTCGCGATGAAATGAAACGGGTGAGAGAAGAGGGGAAAAAGGTGCGGCTGAAAACTATGCGCGTATCGTTGAATATTTGGAGACAAAGGCAGGCTTATTCGCAGCCGACGAATTCGGATTTTTCAAACGTATCAAAACGCTACGGGGTCCTTCCATTCGTTGCGTTCGAATCGCGAACGCAAACACCTATTCAGCGCCGGATGAAACGGAAAAAAAGGCCGTGAGCATACATGCAGGTGTATACGTCCTAAATTCCAGCGCGAAGAAAACGAAAAATAGGAAGAGCATTCTTCGTGGCGGCGCGCGCGGTGCAATATTCACGGATTTGCCTTAAACGGGTTGAAAGTTCTCGAGGGCGCGAACGCGGACAAAGAAAGAAAAATTCAAACGGGCGAAACGTGGTCGTCTGTGCCATTTACTCGTGAAAAGTGAGTCTGACGGGAATAGGGAGACAGAATAAAACGAACGCGAGAGAAAAAACGAAGCTGAAAGTTTTCATCGACCCGTGAATTAAACTGCAGGACCTTTCAGCTTTTCGATTATTCAAGAAGCTCTGTTTTCGTTTATTAATTTCGAGAGCGGCAATACAGCGAAATAAAACCCTCTTTTTGATCGTTTCACATTTGCTGAGAGTAGAAAAGCATTTTGTCGCTTTATGCGCCGAAAAAAACGCGATACGAGCTTTTTAGTCGCGTTTTCAAGCAATTTCTGAAAGGTTGACACTTTCGCGCTAAAGGATTACGCGGCACGGTTTTCTCGGAATACTTTGAGTTTTATCGAAATTTCAACGAAGCGAACAGTTGATCTTAGTCGCGACGTATAAACTGAACAGTTAAAGGGTTAAAAGAAGATCAAACGAGATGACCATTCACAGAGACGAGTTCTTTAGAGGAAGCTGGGATTACTCTCGATTTTCATTTACGGCCCAAAGCAGCTGCTCGTTTCCTTCTCAAAGGAGGTACTCGCAGAAGAAAAAGTAGACAGGCGATTCTCGATGAGACCGTCCATTACTTAGCTCCTGTTCCGCAAAGGTGACCCACCCTCTTTTCCCATCGCTTCTTCACCTTACCTCATTCTCCTTTTGCCGCAAGATTTCAATTGGCGAGACTCTACCCTAAGAGGGACCTCCTTTTTTCTTGCTACCCGATGAAATGGGTCAGAACGAGCTGGATTGGGCTTGCTCGAGAATCGGGTCACTCGATTATATCGAAAGGCAGAGAGAGAAGGAAAAATAATTCATTCTGATTGGACACAAAATTCAAATTAAGGATCTGTTGTCAAGATCAACGTGGTTCGTCGACGTGGTATATGCTCGAAAACGCATTGTTCGTTGTCTCGTCTCGTGGTACAGACCCTTTGTGTCTGTAATTGCAAGGCCAATTGTTTCTGTCCTTTGTACTTGGCCTCCAAGACACGCGTGTGATCTCCGACTGCGGTAAATCAGAGCTTAATAGAGGGCGCGAAAGTGCACTGTAATTTTAGTGGTATGTCGTTTATGTTGGGAATTGAAAATAAGAATAATTAGCGCTGATTGTCAAATCTCTCTGTACTAGGTTTCTATGCGTATGGTTCGCTGGACGTTAGAGTCACCGTGAGTTGGATTTGCAGTAACACTGTCGTCAGAGTTGCAACACGACTAACAAACTCAACCGTATATCCGCAGTAAAAAGCATCTATCGAACAGTCTAAAAAGTGGTCGTCCATTTATCAGCAAATTAGATCCAATCATATTCACACGAATTCTCCGAGTTACTCTGGTAAATTGCATACCTCCTCACCGTCGTGGCAGAATTTCTTTGGCCCTGTGTAATTTGCTCGCCTGGAACGATACTTCAACCCTGGTATCTCACAGACAGATCCCGCAAAAAGGACGCCGATAAAAACGGGACGACAACGGGTAAAGAGTCGTGCAATAATTGCGCCACAATAAAACGAAGTACACAGACCATAAAGCTGATAAGTTTTCTTCTGACCTACAAATGGGGAGACGCTCCATCGAAGAAGCTCCCGAAGAGCAACGAACAATCGAACGAGTTGGCAGATTGCTCTCGGTTGGAACTCTGATCCATTGTGATCAAGGTCGTTTATCAAGTCTCGCCGTTCGAGGTGATCTGACTCGATGATAGGGAACAATCAGAAAATTTGTCGGGTCATTAGCATCGGCGGTGCCAGACGTCAGACGGTCTGCTGCGCCAGCCAAGTCTAACTATCGTTCCACCTGCTACCCGCGCCAGCTGATTAATGGTGTCGCCACGGATCGCACGTTTCAATGGCATTCCTATACGTTGGAAACCATCGTCTGCAGGTGGAATTTTCTCCCCCAGGAAGGCTCATTACAGTTGAAACGACAACGATGATGCGGTGGACACTGTGACTGGGTGTGGACATCAATTATTCGGGGATAATAGGATCTGGGCTATTTGTCTGGGTTAGGAATATAGTTGAGCTATTTTTTATAACTTTAAGGTAAAGGAATAAATGTAAAATGAGATGCTGTTACATTTTCAGATAAAGTGCAGTTGCACATCCGTTTTCACCGGAACAGCATATCGTTTTTCAAAGAGCACATTGTTTTTCACGGCACAGTTTACAAGTTAACGGTGCCGATTACTGGAATAATGAGCGGAGATTTCCCACGGTCGGCGGAAATTGCTTCAGCTTCCTAAATTCCACTCCGGCTGGCAGTTTTTCTTATTTATGAGCGAAGCGCGAGGCGAAACGAGAATCTCCGTGGAACGAATTCCGCGAATCATACACCTCGAAGAATCCACTTCACAGGAAACAAAGAAACGTTATCAGCCACGATGCAGCACGCACCTCTCGATTCCGTTCGATCGGTTCATGGCTACGTCACGGTCTAGCGTTTACCATGTCAAAAAAAGGATGAAGAGAGACAATATCAGCTCGGAAGAACGTCTAGTAAATATGCAGAGCACAGTATCCACGAAAATTCGTTAGAAGTGCTGACCTCACAGACCGTACACGCAATCTACATATAAATTACAGCCAATCACTGGAGCACCGCGTCGCTTGTTTGGATCAAAATCTCAGGAACCGGTCGTGCGAACTTTTTCAGGATCCAACGCGTATCCAGAATGACGAATATCAACCCCTGAAAA
This sequence comes from Megachile ligniseca, assembly GCA_945859555.1. Lineage (NCBI taxonomy): Eukaryota > Metazoa > Arthropoda > Insecta > Hymenoptera > Megachilidae > Megachile > Megachile ligniseca. The sequence goes on from OX243786.1 coordinate 10,363,726, forward strand.
GTATGGGGAGAGGATGACTTTTACGTACGATTGAATCGCAATATCCAACGGAATCCTCTTCACTGGCTAGACTGCGAATCGTTTACGAGAACGATTGCCAGTGTCCATACTAATAACCGAGCCTGAGAATCGTTAGATTGCCCGCCATTGCTGACTGTGCAGAAAAGTGGTTACTAGAGAAATGATGTCAAATGTGAACTATATAGGTGGGTTGAATTTGGTGAAAAATTGAAGTTTGAAACTAATTTGCAGTAAACTCAAGGGGTGTGTACAAACGTAGTATCAGCAGTAGAAGTGGAGTTCACGTGTCAGACCAGTAGAAGAGGTGTGGACACAGAAATCTGACCCAAGTAAAAAAAAGACAAGAAACGGACCAGCAAGAAAAAAGCTAATGGACTCGTGTAGAGATCCACGTTAAAAAGACGGTGTAACGTCTAGAAATGTGGAAAAGCAGTCCATCGTGAGAATCAGCGAACGAAACCCCGGGAAATTTCACTTAGCGAACGAGATTGAAGTACCAGTTCCATCGTAGAAAGGTTTTTGTTTGCAAAAGAGATATCTCTACTGGGAATTTCAGATTTTACCGACACCGAATTTCATTATAACTAAATTAACAAGTTAACGTCACCGTGTTTATTGAATGACGTTTGATCAAATATTTCATTACTTAATTGATATTATGTCTGGTAACAAAGATGAGTAGGGATAAGTGCTTTGAAGTTTCCAAATTGAAAGCTTCAAACATTAAATCGACTTGCCAATACTGTAGAAGATTCTGCAGACGAGTGAATGTTTTAACCAGTTTAATGGTAGGACGAAATAATGCTTGTGGTGAATTATTAGTTTGGTGCAGAACTTCTCGAAACAAAAATTGTGCAATGAAACTTCTTTTGGTATATCGCCATTTTCCTCAGAGAATGTTACACGTGCAATCAATATCGGTCGATCCCGTTTCAAGATACTTGGATCCATTCTTACTCAACCGTTATTAAAACCGACCGCACGACTGTCAGCTTCTTCTTGGATATCAAGAAGATCCACTTTGAACGTAAGAGAGGCAAGAACGTCAAACTGACCAACCAGGTCCATGTTTCGAAGCGGTGGACACACACGAACACGTGTACCGAACGCTTCGGTGTGTACGTACGCGTGTGTCCACTCGTGTCCAGCGCTAAGAGCAAGAGCAAAGGATGCCGAGTTGCGGTTACAGTTACTATGCAAGAGAATTTCATTACAAGTCTCACACGAGCTACGTCCAAGAGCAATATCCCTTGCGAATCATTCGAACGGGCTCGGCCTGTTATTACTTTTCTCCTATCCTGACCCAAAATGCCGTGAATCTAATATCGATCCGCCTCGAAAGCTCGCAATTACACGAACCCTCTCAAAGGACATATGATTCCTCCAAACGAGAATATTCGCTACTGAACGATGCTGTGTTTTGCGGATTAGCCCCTTCATTACTGCGAACGGTGTGTACACTACTGGTTTCGATTCAAGATTTAATAGAGAGGACACTGAGGAATGTGGATAATAGAGAAAATTTGAGGATCTAGGAATTTAAGAAGTTTAAGAATAGTATACACGTAGTAATTTATCTTCCGGAAATCCAACTGACACAACTCGAAGAAAGAAATCTAACCCTCCAATACCTGACCACATAAAATGATCTAAAAAATTTCACCAATCACGCAGAATATCCTGCATTATCATTCACGCGACATGATGTGAACGTGTTAACAAGAACGATCGCAGGCACTAATGTACGCCTCACACGAACCATCGAAGCGTAAAATCGCGTTGTTTCTGGTTGGTTTCGGGAGAAAGGGAACACAGAGCCTCAAACATCCTATTTCTCTCGTTTTCTCTTCAAGTAATTGCAGGCAGCCGGTTGATAGGGCCTTGTTTTGCCGCGAATCTTTTGTGAACGCGAACGAGCTGGTTTCCTCGGCGAAAATAATACCAAGTCGAGGAAGAAACGAGGACGAAATTAAGGCAAGCAAGCAAACTCTTTCGAAGCTGAGCTCGTTCATTTGGGTTAACGACCGCCTACGCTTCACGATGCCTGGACACTAGATTAAACACCAGGAAGATGCTGAACGTTGCCTTTCTGGCAAAATCGAACCAACGTATACTTAATTTAAACGTTTACTTGCCGATGCTTGTACGACCTTTGTACAAACAATTCGATCTCGGTAATTAAAAATGACCTGGCAACTTTCTAATGGCTAATCACAGCCTTCTAACGTTTGTTACATGAATCAGCAACCAAAGAAGAAATGCTGGACACATGGGAAGCGACCCTTATACGTCCCTCGACCAGAAAAGGTTAATTACATGATGACGGTGCGCCATGAATCAAAAAATGCCAGGACAGACTTGTCTGCCACTCCGATTTTTAATGCACGAATAGCACAACGCATAGCTGGGCTGCATGTTACATAAGTGATTGATAACACCAGGAAAGAAAAAATAAATGGTGCTCGGTAATTGTTATACGGAACACATTGCGCTGGCTCGCAATGATAGATAACCATCTACCGGCAGCCCGTGAGAGAATTTACGGGCGGCGTTTCGCCTTAATTCCCTATCACGATTATTTCGTTACGTCAGAGGTATTTATCAAGTTTACGGGATCGCCACTTTTTCATCCCTCTTATTCAAGCGATACTTTCCGCCAGCTTCGTTATAAAAAGAGATCCCCGTACGGCCATTCAAAGGATCAGGCTAAATCCTCGCGAAAATGCGTTAATCTATGCACCCGTTAACTTTCCTGGTCACACCTTCACGCCCCACTGCTCCTGAACGTGTAATTTAATAACAGAACTGACTAACTCTCCTGACACTACAAACTACGCGCATTAATTCCGAGCCACATATCGCTTAGAATCAACAATAAACTCTAAGTGAACACACATTAATTCTAAGTCGTTCTGTGGATACATCTTCTATGTACTTTTGTCACGATACATCAAGTACTCTTAGTACATTACTCTTTAAATATTATATATTGAGACACATTTCTGATACTATTTTGTCATACTGTCATCAAACCATTCGATTGTATGTCGAAACCCTGTGTCCAGTAAGTGTCCAGCCATTTCACATTAGGATAAGAGTCAGCCATTTTGAAACTTCGAAATTACTTCGAACTATGTCGAACTGCTTCAAACTATGTCAAACTACTTCGAACATCAAACAGCGTCAAACTGCATCAGGCATCAAACAACGTCAAACTACGTTAAACTTCAAAGTGAACGGAATTTTGCGATACTTTCGAATCTAACTTCCTATGTTCAAAATCGAGTATTCGAGTCCAGCTTAATATCGATGGAGGTGTACAGGTCTAGAGGCCACTTCTTGCACAGTCTGTCGGTCAAGCAGGGAGAACAGGTTGTCGTGACACATCTTTGATGTCTATTCCTTGGCTTTCGAATGCGTTTCACCGCGTCAGTCTCCTCGACGAGTACTCTCGTCAACGTCACGTAACTCGCCCCTAGGAAAGCGACGAGAGCGCGGGCAGAATGAGCGACATGGAAACGTTAGGCACGTCCCGAGCATCGAAATACGCACCCTTCTGTGCCCGAGTCGGATTTAATTAAAACACCGGGGAGAAGATGCGCCGTCGACGACGGAACTCCGACCAGATGGGGGTTTCTTGGTTGATCGATCTTCCGGAAGTAACGAGCGCGACTGGTCTTTTCTTTTTACGGACGAAATCACGAGAGCTCGATGACGACGGAAATCAAACGATACGGAGGAAACGTTTTTAAGATGCCCGATGCAACGAGAACGAACGCACGTTTTGCTTTCACGGAGAAATCGCGAAAGTTGCACAGTCAGCGGAACACGGAGTCACAGTTTTTTAAAATATTCACGAGATTTCCATTCGCAGATTTGTAGCGGGAAATGTGACGCGATTAGGAATTCCGAGCAGACGATCGATTTTTCGAAGGCAAGTGTTAATTCTTTCCGGCTAATTATTCGATGCGTTGACCCGAAATATTTCGAGTAGACGGAGAAAAATAGTGGAAACTCCCACTGAAAGGTAGTGAAAGAAACGAGGTACTATTGTCACGAACGAAAGAGCTTCTAGAATTTCTAATTTTGTCGGAATTTGGTCTACGGATGCATCATACAATCTTCATAAAATTGTAGCTTTTGCAATTCCAACGCGCACGAAAAAAGAGATAAATAAATAAAAGACGAGTTTCGCCAGGTGTAGCGGTAGCAACGAGGCTGCAAAATCTGGGAGGGATTTCTGGGTCATCGATATATAAATGCCACTAATCAAAGGAAGGAAACTATTAACGAAATGCATCCGCCATCGATGATCGATCGCCAGCTACCGGGAAGAGAAGAAGCTCCGCGATTTGCTGTATACCATCTGTTCGCGTGTTCTGTGAGATATGTGCATTCATGCATCCATCCGCAATTAGCAATTACCACGATTCAGAACGGAAGGCAGCTGATTTTGATTAGTGACAGTTCTCAGACGCAACGCGTGCGAGGGAACGAGGATCCAATCGTGATACTGAATAGAACGAGATAGGAATGGAATTATACCGAGGATATGAATATCGGCCGTATCTCACTTCCAACGAAAGATGCCGAACGATCAAATGTTCATGTGGACTTCAGAACTTTTGCTGTTTGTTCACATTTTTACATTCTCAATACGGGATTTGAAAGCCGTGGATTCCAATGTTTAGAAAGTTGCGAATTCCACATTTTATCACATGATATCCACAAGTCAAACACAGATACTCTGAAAATTACCGGAACGTGACTGATCACAGGGTCCAAAATATTAATTTGCAGCCAGCGATTATCCAAAGAGGATGACTCGAGCTGTACGAAAAATTCATTTACAGACAGCGATTATCCAAAGAGGTAACCGCGCACGAGGACAAAATGTTCACCGGAAGATATCGTTACCGAATCAATGAGCGGGAAACTCATTTAGCCCGGGAATCCAGGCACGCGACCGCATTCACCGGCAACAATGAAGACATCAACGAGATATAAGTTTAATTGGTACTCTCGCCGGGCTTGTTCCAATTACCAGATGATGCTCCGTTCGTCTGCGGGGAAACGCGGAGTGTCCTAAAGCGGCGCGAATACAATGCCTTCTTCTACGTTTCGTTAAAAACCAAGGGAACACGAAGACAACGCCAACAATCGAGTCGTTTCGCGAAGAAGCCTCGCGAGGACTTGCCAAGAATCGACCACAGTCAGCAGTGGCGAAGAGTCTTTTAATTTGGCAGAATAGCGGACGAGCGTAAAAACGCGGAAGTACCTCGACGAAAACGTAAGAGAGATCTCCAACCGTGATTAGTTGGCCCGAATGAATTTCCCGTGCACCGTTGCTACTTCTCTTAGTTCGATGCTTCCTACCTGTTTCAGTTCAGTTTTTCAGGCAACTTGGTCACGCAGTCGAATACTCACCTGCAACAGAAAAAGAGAAAAGAATGAATATTTCCGGTAGAACGAAATTTGACAAAAATATAAGAAAGTCTGTTTAGATGAATGCTTGGAGATGTATAAGTTGAGCTCTCCAGCGAGCGAGCGTCCCGTGCTGCACCATACCAAAGTGGTATCGAATACATCACTCGAGGAGAGAGAATTTCAGAGCAGCAATATTTCAATCCGTAACAGTAACCCCTAAGATCCATAAGAAATCTCCTCGCGTCCCGGCTAACAGTTTGATTCACTCGCCGATAAATATATCGAGTGCAAGTTCCATTCCCAAAGTGGCCCGATCCCTTACGGGAATTGATATACGAACCACCGATCATTTTTAAGTGTCACGGAAAAGAGACGGATGAACGGGTTGGAGTAACTCGGATTCGTGACGCAGCTTCAGGACAGGTGGCGAGAGCTTCATAGGCAGTTCGGCCAAATAAGAGGATAGGGGAAAAAAGGATGGCAAATCGCATATACGAAAGCAAAGCCTTGAAGCGGGTCTCGAGTGTTTCAAGTTGGCAAGCCGCGAGGCAGCTTCGGCACTTTTGCGGCTCGAGTGTCGCGGCAGCGGAAGAAAAGGTTTCCCTCTTCAGCGTGAACAACTTGCTCGTCTCGAAGAAGCCAGACCGAAGTCAGCGATTCCTATCGTCGACACCGAATACACCGACTTATTGCTTTCCATTGCCAGGAGCATCCCCTTAGATGACCCCTGGATCCTCCTATGCCCTCCGACATCTGCTTCAATATTCTACAGCATCCTCGAGATCGACACGTTTCCACATTCGCCTATGCAGCCTGCATGTGAGGTTTGCTGCATTCGCTACTGAGGCTAAACAGTTGGAAATATTGGGACTTTGGAACTTCTCTTCAAAAATACGAGACTTCAAAGTTTCTACATTTGGGACAAGTTGGATTTGGATTTTGTAATTTTCAGCTATGTCAAGACGATTTGATAGGATCATAGCTTTTCCATACATGTGATACTTGATGACACAATATGTGGACATAATTTCCCTAATAATCAAGGGAGAGCACCAAATAAAATTAGTCACCTAACAAAATTTCGAATAAAATACAGAATTGTTCCAGCTACCCTTTCAAATCTTGAGGATAATTTTATTCTTAGAACGACTTGATGAAAGGACATAAAATGAGAAGAGTATCGCGGATTACGTGTCAAGGCTCTAATCTCGCTCGTCGTTCCCGATTAGGGCAATTAATATGGGATTACAGATGGTGGATGCAATTAAAAACGGGTATCGATAGCGCAGCGATGGGTATCGATCTCTACGCGTTTACCCGAGTAAAACGAACCTTCCGAAGGACACGGAAAACCGCGAGAAGAGAGCGCAAAGTGTGCTCAATCCTCCCGCAAACTGAGACACGCTGCAGAAAAGCCCGTTCGGACGCGTGAATTTCACGGACCTACAAGCCCGCATTTTATCTTTTTCATTTTCTCTCGGCAACCTATTTCAAGAGAAGATAGTCGTGAAAGAGATTCACCGCGTTACGTAAACACAGCTCGACAGCGGGACAGGCAAACACACTTGCGCCAGTTCCACCGACGTAACCTTTCCAGAAGAGGAGTTTCTCCGCACGTGTTGTAGCGAGCGGAGGATCAATCATATCCCCTGTCGAGTTCCCACGAAACTTGGGACTTCGAAATCCGTGAAAGGGATGAGCCGATACCTAACATCCTAACCATGGGATCTCGAATTCCATTGGTTACGAACTTCTGACGACGATCAACTGGCTATCGCGTGGTGGAAATTGCTTGCCAACGATCGGAATCTCTTGTTCCAGACTGCTATTTTAATCGGGTATCAAGTACACTCAAATAACCGTGATTCCCTTTTGTTGACCACGATTCACTTTTGCATTTTGCAAACTCATTCTCTGATTTTGATTTGCACGAATCACTTCTTGCTCGTGAATCGCACATTCCTTCAATAGACTAGGTACATATATCTTTGGAGAAAGCTAATGTGTTAATCCTTCGTTGCATGACTCGATCAATATTGAAGGAGAAGTCTTAGTCATTCCCGAGCGAAAAGTAACGATTTTTCTATGTTAACAATTTATTTTCCTCATATGTAGATAATATGAAAGTGAGATACAAAATAGTAATCATATGGGGTGAACACCCTGGGTACATAACAGTAGAAATGGTGCAAGAACTTTTACGATCTCATTCCGTAAGCGAGCAATTACAGAACGATTTAATCGCATATCTTGGCGCATCATCGTCCATGATATTATTGATTTCCCTGGCCACGCGGTGTCGCTCGCCTCCACATAATCCTCGTCGAGATTACCGGCCAAAATCGATACGCAAACATCGAGTGTTAATAAAAAAATTGTCCGGCGACTGGAAATATCTTGGAGACGAGGACACGACTCAAAGGAAACTCATCGCTGTATGAACAGAGAGTTTTTCTTCGACCACGAAAGCGGAAACTACTCGTCGAAACGAGCCATCGGCAACGAAGAAGAAGTTGCATCTGAGAGGAAAAACAGAGGTGGTGGAGAAACTTTGCGTTTCATTTGGTGGCTCGCGAATGGCCGAAAGTTGCCAAGTATTTTCTACAGAAAAATTGGGCCAAACAAGCATCGATGCCGTAGCGAAATTTTGCATCGCTCGATGAACGCTGAATTGAACAGCCCCAATTCCATTTCAATCCACCCTGATCGAATACGTATCAAAAATGATTTGTTTTCGCCGTGTGTTAGACGTACGGGTCAAAATTGTTTAATTACGACAGCGGATAATGAAAGATTTAGATTTAGATTTAGAAATCTAAAGTGCCAACTACGACAAAAAAACAAGTAAAAAATCTTAATACCTTTCCTGACTATACCTCTTTCCCCGAGTAAAAAAAGATTATAATCATGAAAGTGTTAATATACAATGTTGAAACAAGCCATCAAATAAAGACAGTTATTTAGGATCGAAACACTGTGTAGTACGATAAAAGCATCCAATTGGACGGTGCAAAGGGTAGGCATAAATGTCAAAGCTTAAAGAAGTCTCGGTAATGGATTCATTCGTAAAACGCTTTGAGAGGTCGGCCAGTTTTCCCCAGTACTTTTGTGAAGCGGAATTCTTCGCCTTTACTTCCAGCGCCGGGGTAAATTCTCGGGGCGAGACTCGCTAAAGGAAAGCTCGATAAAAGGAAGGAAAGTCGTTGGAAGTCTAACAAAGAAGGTGGTGGGTGTAGAACTTCCGAATCGCTCGGTGTCGCGGTAAATCGCAATGTTCTTTTGCAAACGAATTTCTCGCGAAAGTATCAGAGAACGTTTTAAAGTTGATAGAAGGTTAACTGTCTGCAATCTACACTCTATTTACACGTTCGTTTGAGTACTCTTCCGTCAAGTCCGCTTATTTTTTACTTTTTGATAACTGAGGAGATTGCTTCAAAATTTAGTTGTTCAATGGGTATAATGCTATTCAATTAATAATGTTTACTATCGAGGGTTTGTACAAAACTTGGAAACATTGGAAGAAGGCTTAAAAGCGTAAGCTTTAGGGTCTGTTTGACGTCCTAAAAGCTTCCGAATCCCTGCAAGAGGTCCTGCGAGCCGGGAAAATCGCGTTAGGGAAATAAAAAGCCAAGTCAGAGTGTTTCGAGACGAAGAAGCCAGGGCAAACTCGCGAATACGTGTGTTCTCTGCGGTTGTTGCCCACTTTTTCGAGTACACGTTGCGGCACCCGACTCGAGAGCGTGCGGAGGAGGGCAAACAAAGCCCTGAGCTCGTAGGTGCTCAGAATTTTTTTGCGATCTTTTCTAACCGACGTTCGCTAATATTTGCACGTTCGTTTTGAACGGTGTTGCAGAGGAACGCATGCGCGACCCTCGTTAACTTTCCAGATTCTCTGGCCCGCGTGTCCGCAGCCCGCTAATTTGCCCGGATGGAACTGTTGCAGCCATCGGGTCTCCGGCAAACTTCGTTTTCTTCGTTAATTACGCTATCGGTAACGAATACGGGGCCAACGAGTCATTCAATTTAATTACTTAGACGGTTACTGGCCACCATAACGCTCTTTGTAACGGGTTACTAAATTGTCAGTCGTGTACCATAATTACGGTATTCAATTTTGTTATCGAAACTGTATCAAATTTTCTTTGCCTTTTCTTCTGTCCGTTGGTGGTAGTAGCTTTGGCCACTATTATATATATTCAGAAAGGTACAAGTATCGTTGAAATTGAAATAGTGCATTTAAGTAGCGTTGTGTAACTCATCTTTTTACAAATTATAAAAGCGGTAACGCGAGGTACGAAAGCTCATCGAAGTTGGATACCGTTTTCTCGATTTTTAATCGAACTAGTTCCAGCAACGACAAAGAAAAAGAAGCGGATAGGAGAAAAAGAGTGATACCTTCGTCGCCAGAAGTTGAGGAGTTGTCCTCTGGTTCAGGCGACGATCCTGGTGACCCGGGGGACTGTCTACCGAGCCTCGAGTCTGGCCGGCCATACTCGAATCCTCCACTAGCTGATCCTCTGTTGTCTTCGTACTGTCGTCCCTTTTCTGGGGATACCGATCGTGCGTCCCTCGGGTCCGCCGGAAACGAGCCCCGTTTCCCGTCCCTTGCCTCGAGGCAGGACAATCTTTTGCCGAAATCGGTGGGCATCGTCGTACGTTTCCTGGGAATTCCGTGACGGGAATACGTTCACGATTCCGATCGACCAATATACGACCAATTCGATCGTTAACGAACGACGAATTGGATAGGAAGTTATATTAGCAACGATCGATCTCCTGGCACGATGACTCCTCGCGGTTCGATCTACACGCACGCTATTTCAGTGCCGGAACTTCGTTTAAGGGAATTGCTGTTTTTAGATTTATGGAATTTATGGGAGGTGATACAAGTGTAAGGTAGAATATTTAGGGAAATTGGGGAAAGAAGGGTCTACTGAGAGGATTAAGAGGGTTGAGAGAGGACTTAAAGGGTTTAAACATAGTTTGAAATTTGGACGATTAGACACTTTGAAGTTTGGTTGGAAATTTGAGAAGTTGAGAGATTGGGAGTGCAGAATATTAGGCGTGCATTTGGGGATATTAAAATTTGGAAACTTCAAATAATTAATTAGGAGAATATGGAGATTTAGGCAGAAGTTAAAAAATTCAGAAACACATTAATGACTACTAGTCTCCAAATTTAAAACTCCATCAACTCCTACACTTAAAATCCCACATTTCTAAATCTGTAAACTGGAAAATCTCTAATTCTCAAATTCATAGAATAACAAAAGTAGTTAAAAATCGCAGTGTAATTAAAAGAAGAAAAGAAGGTAGTAATAAAACGTCGAGATAAAAGTAAACGAGGGGTCATCGTCCATCGGATGTGCGTTTCAAGAGGGGGTCGTAAACGTACTCCCTGGAGTCGGTTGAGGGGGTTGGTGATTTTCTTCCAGTGAAGTCACGGAACTCCGTGCACGTCCCTGACGACGACGATTGCGGTGATCTTCTTCCGCTGGTCCCTGGTTCTCTGGCCTCGTGGCAGGTGTCACGGACATTTGCCAGGTCAACGTTGGCAGTAGTCTTTGCTTCTTTGGCGGGAGATGGCGGCGGAGACGTTGGTGGCGATGGTGATGGACTTCCTGCACGACCAGAACTGTAGCACACGGCTGCCTTCCGCAAAGTCTCCCTGCACAGCTCGGAGAACATACTGCCTCCCCCATGGCCGTGGCCCTCGCGGACCACCCCCGATCTTCTTCTACGTTTCTTCCAACACGAAGCTCGATTCTCGAACTTGCTCACGAGTGCGAGATCTCTGACCGATTCACGATAAACAATCGCCACCGATCATGGTTTCTTCCTAGCAATTCCGTGCACCCACACTCGCGATCGATCACTACATCGTCACATCCGGTCTAGAGCTAGGGATTTTTGCTTTCGTTAACTGGGACCGCCGTATTTTGGAGAGTTGGATGATGGGAAATGTAACGAAGCAATGTATTGAAGTTGATAGGAAGCATAAGAGAGATGAACTCCCTAGGCCTTTCCTCAAATCCTTAAGAGCTCACATGTTTGAAGTTTTTGAAATTGTCTCCAAATCCTTATATAGACCCATTAATCTATTAATTGATCCCCTAATATTTAAGAAGCTTAAAGAACCGCTGGCAGGGTAAAGTCAAACATACTTAAACGGCTCATACATATGCCAACCTAATAGAATGAGCCCGAATCCCGACAGGCTTCCATACCTTAATCCACCGATTCAGACACCATAAAATCAGATAAAATTCTGGCAGAAATAGCTCCATCGACGAGAACGAAAAGTTTAGCTTTAACGAGGAAGGGAACCGAGGCGAACAGAGGGTTAAAACGCTAGAGTCCGTTAGCGTGCCCGAGGATATCGTTCGATAAAAACTGTACACGCTCTGATTTACTCGGCTCACGCTACGAATTCCCCCTATAACCAACACGTGTACTCGGTTAGAGATAACTGGAACGTTTACGAGACAACCGGACAAGGGAGTCCGATCGAGTTCCTCGAGTTCCCATAAAACAAGGCGAAGCATGGACAAGGGTAACGAAACACCATATAACAGTGCACCGTACGGAAAACGGTGTTATTTAGCGAGGAGGGCCAGGAAACGTTAACGCGAGGCGTGGGACGTAATAAAAATGTCTGGCCGGTTGCCAGCTGTTTGAAAATTTACAGGCAACCCTCCGGCCATGACAGCCTTGACAACGCGAGCTATCGTGAGCCCCGAACAAAGCACGGGTCACCATATCGTGCCGCGGAAGTGCATCGGCTCGTTTGCATTATGCCGGAGCAATTTTAAACGAGCCACGCTATTAATTCCGTGTCCCGATGGAAATACTCTACGCGTCGATGCGGCCCACGATTAACGAGACTGACTCCTTTTTTCCTTTTCGCTGGTTTTGCTCAAACACACAAACGCGTCGAGCAGCGTTGATTCCGCCGGTGGTGACCATATTTGGATTTCGTTCGCGTACGCTGTTGTTTAAATACGAACAAACTGAATCGATCTACCGGACTAGCGAAAGCAAATATGTTGACACTGCACGGGGAAAAGCAACTGACGGTGAAAACGTATCGCTACAAAATCAGTATGTCGTTGACAATTTAACGATCCATTTTCGGATCCTGAGTCTTTTTATGAGGTTGCGATTTTTGGCGGGACCGGCGGTCGTTCCGAGAGTGCAATTCTGATTATCAGGGTGTTTGTGGTTCGTTGATCCTGGGGATTAATGCAACTAATGCGCTCGCAAGGGTATATGGACATTGACAGACAGTACAGGAATTGGTTCAGTGAGAATTGAATCGCTTAGAATTACGTGCAATTTGAATGACGTCGAATTATACAGAGTTAGAAGCAGGTTGAGTTTGAATTACATCAAGCTTGAATCGCATCAGATAGAATTTCATAGAAATTCGAATTTCGATTGTGTCAAACTTGAATTGAACCTAATTGAATGACCTTGATTGTGAATTGCACCGAGCTGAATCACGCAGAACCTGAATGGCGCCAAATTTGAATCGCGTCAAATTGAATCAGAACTTGAATGCTGAGTTTCGATTACGCCAAACTTGAACGGCAATAAATCTCAATTTCATCGAAGCGGATGTCACCGAGTTGAATCGCGTCGAATCGAACGAAGTCGAACTGAATCATACTGTATTTGTCGCATGTCCCTCTTCCCGCGTTATGTCATAATTAAAAACCACCATTGACCCACGCGGCATTCAACATGTTAATGCATTCAGCACCCCATCAAAGGGTCTGGGAGCACAAAACATCGTCGCGAATGCAATAAAATTTCATCGCGTCATAATTAATCCAGAAACGTACTACCCACGCGGATGCTTGGGAAATGATACTTCATCATAGCTGCACTGATCGAATCGCAAGAATTATGGACCGATGGGAATACCGTCACACGACAGAACTGTTAAATCGCAGCTGCGACACGTTACGGTAATCGAAGCTGTTATGTGTTGGCCGATAATCGTCCACACGCAGATGGGTGTCTCTGTCCGGACGCCACTTGCCTGGAAATTCTCGAGACAATTGTCGATTTAATCCGTTCCATCGATGCGTCAGACAATGCACGCGTTTCCGATCGTCTGTTTTCGAGCCTCCATAGACGCCACTCCAAGTCCGCGATACGTTCGAGAGCATTCTCGAAAACTGTATCGCGTCGAAATCGCTCTCGAAACGAGCGAAGTTTCACGCCAGCCAGGCGTGCTCGTTTTCAAATCAATCTGGATTAATTATGGCCGCGAGTGCTGTTGCACGCCACCGGAACTGTATCAACAACGCGACGATAACCGGGAAAAACGTTTCGATAGTCCCGTTCCGTTAGTGTCCCGGGTAATTTTCGAGCACGCGTGAAACGATCATCGGATTATCGAGCTTTGACGTGGCCGCGTTAACGAGGATAACGATGGTTTTGGATCGGTTCGAGCCTGGCTCTTCTCCACCGAATTGCGGAGGATGGTTGACCTTCGTGACCTAATGGAAATCCCCAATTTCGATGAATTGTAACCGGTGGTACGACAGAAGTACCGTTGCCAACCGCTGCGATTGCCCCGAGATGATATACGCGATTCGATGTACCATTAGACCGCACGGGCCCTGGATTTCGTAGCGGGCTAATGAGAAACTTGTCTTCGGTTTCCTTTACGTGCTACGGGCTAATGGCAGCCACCGTGACACGTGGAGGAAACACGGGAACGGTCGATATCGAACGAGGAACTGTTCCCAACGTAGTTGGTTTTGACACTTTGATGTGGATTCTACAACTCTCGCCAGGAGCAAGCAATGGACGTGTAAAACGCGTCAGGAACGAATCAAATGCAAATCCACGTTTCTCAATATATCAAATTAAAACGTCAATTTTATCCGTCATCGACGAGATAAACTGAGTGACGCTAATAACCCATCACCGATCAAAGAGATTCTTAGAAGAAAACGAACACATTCGCGACTTATTGTTACGGCTCCCTAAGTGACGGAAATTGAATAAGAAATACAGAAAGAGAACGTCATCAACATACGACTAGAAGGCAGGCAATTCACGCGTTCGTCTAAAAACAGACTCATCGAGTAGTCGGCCTTGCAAGCCGGCGAACGAATCGTCGAGCTTCCGTCAGCTTTAGAAATGGACCACAATGGTACCGTTCTTCTGACGTCTGACGCGTATGGAGACATTCATGGAACACGCGTAATTCATCGCTTCATCTCCAACCGGTCGTCGAGTTATTCCTTTTTTTTCGCCAACAACGCATCTATCTGACAGTGGACGTTCACGAATATCGCGGTTTCGCAGCGATGTCGATTCGAGCAACCAATTAAAGAAACAATGGGAGGCCTGAGAGATACATGGACAGGCCAGGTTTCGCGGTTAAACCAATCTGGGTATACGCGAAACGGGACGAGTTTCAGGTGAAAAAGGACGAAACGACGCCATCCCGCAAGCACAAACTAATTTAGTGCCTCGTATTATTTAGCAGCGTGAGAACGGTTGGTAGGCGCCTAATACCGGTGCTTAGGGCACGATGCACCGTAAGGATATATCATCCTGTCTCGGGATGGGGACGTGTAATTTGTCCGAGTATTAATTACGTTGATTCTATGCTGCTCGAAAGAAATTTAATTCGATAATAGACGGGGATGATGCAAGAGTTTCATTAAAATAGACATCAGTATAACCATATACATCGAACGTGAGCAGAAAATTATTTCATATTTTCACATTATTTTTGTAGAAAGAATCCAGCTGTGCACGATTGTACTATCTGTACACCCTGTGCGATACCGTTGCTCTGAAACGAAATGCACGGAATGATAAATGGCAGAAGCTACGGAACTCGTCGCTAGGAGACGGTATCTCCTCGAGAGGAGAAAGTACAAGAATCGAGTAAAAATTGTCTCGGTCGCGAGGTATACCACCCTTACGTAAGATTGCCCAGACCCTTCAAGTAACTTCGAAGCAAGCGGTATCACCCACCACCATCCGCCCACGTGATCGAAATCTCATCTTCGAACTATTACGTCGCACGTAATCCCGAACGTATCCCAACGCCGCGAGACGCTTCTGATCGAAACATCAAAGAAAAGCCAGCATTAATGCCGCAGGATCGTGCAAAAAGCACCATCGACACACTGGACCTCTATTTCCACGCACTTTCCGCAGATCACCATGAGGGATAAATAAAACATCCACGAACACCAGAAGGACCGACTGAAATCACGGTGTCGAGAGAACGAGCCTGACAGCACTCTCCCTGAACGGATGCGAAATACCGTAGGAAAAAGGAAGTCGCGTGACGGAGGAGGAACCGGGAAGGATCAGGACAAAGGGCGCTTAGAAGGAAGCGCACCTGGTCGACGTCGCGGCAGGACAGAAAGCGCGTCGTCCTCGTGGCGACGCGGCACGTCATCCCGGCCAGCGGGCGGACAAACTCGAGCATAGAGAGAGGGTGAACACGCACGGGTCGTATCACCTGTACACCGCACGGTCTTCAGGCGAGAACTGAGCCCGCGAGGGAGGGGAACGAGGCTGCTAGAGAAAGAGAGGGAAGAAACACGGGCACGTAGAAAGAGACGGCGCATCGCGTCGAAGCAACCCCTATCTGACGGTGTTCCGTGGGTGGTGGAGGAGACCGACAGCCTGGAGGGGGATGCACGGAGTCCAACGGCGAAGCCCAACGCGCGCTGCTCGGTTAGTACGCGTGCAGCAGTCGTAGAGGGTGGGAACTAGAGGGATGCGGTGGAAGGTCGACGGAGTAGAAGGGAGCCACTGTGCTCTGTTGACGGCGAACGTCACCCCTCTGCATGCTCTTGCCCTCCTCGAACCTCCTACACACTGATTCTCTCGCTAGTAGACCACCGAGTGCCGTCAACGACATTTCTTTCGCTGGATCCTTTGATAAGGGCCTGTTATCGAGGGACCCTTCGGAGGGTCTTAAGGACGCGTTTACATTAGGCAAGTAGCAAGGCACTAGACGAGCAAGTCACTAGATGCGTAACTTAGGACAAAGGAAAATTAACCCAAGTTATCCTTTGGCCAGATCGAAACACTTGTCTCACACACTTGCCAAGTGTAACATCCTTTGAACCTACTTTGAAACACTTGTCTGACACACCTGCTGTAAGCCCGTCTTTTGAATCTAATACTAGACAAAGGACTAGGTGGTTAGCCTAATGAGTGACCAGTCATTAAATCTAGGAAGCAGAAAGGCAGTCTGTAAGGCTCAGTAGTATACCTTTCTGAATTATTTGCCAGGTGTAAACGAGTATATAGGTTGCATTTAAACTAGACAAATAAGTCAGACAAATAAGCAGCCCAGGAGGAGATAAGCTTGCAACCCAACAGGATACCCTATTGGATCAGTTACTTGTTTGAGCAGGGACCACTTGCCTCACTTGCCTAAACGCGTCTTTAGGATCCATTTAGGCTATAGAAGTATCGAAGTACAGGAGTGACGAATACATCCTGTGAGACCTTTGTTTTGAATATAGTAGGCTTCACTCCTGTGTATCAGGTTTATGCAGCTTGTCTCTTGCCTACCAGACCAGTCTAAACCATAAGAGGTTATAGAGACCAAACCGGCCCAGGTAAGGGATAATTACTTGGGACTGGTTGGTAGGGTTACCTGTATAGTGTAAACGCGTGTTTATGGAGCGGTTGAACGGCGCGTTTAAGGGTGTATGCTTTGTAGTCGAGTAGCGAGAGTATCACCCGGTATTTTCGGTAGCGGTGGCGCTGCTGTTGCATCGATCAGCCGTGCGCCACCACCTCCGACACTCCCGAAATGGTCAACCCTCCGCCTCCGGTTACTCCTTCTCTCTGCGTGCAGCCTGTGGCCGCGCCACCTTCGCGTGTAGCTGCGCGCACCGGCTAATTCCGTCTCGTTGATCTTAGTCCTCCCAGCTGACCTGTCTTCCTTCTCTCTCACTTCCATTCCGTTCCTTTCCATCTTCTTCGTTACCTCTCGCGAACTCTATCACCGGTCTCGTAACGCTGATTTATTACCCTTCTGTGCTTCGACGTTGTTTGTTTGACCTCTATCCCACCCCCTCCATCGCACTCTAAACGTGCCGCATCGCGGTTATACAGCCCGAGCCGGATGTTTTTGTATCGCGGGGGTGGTCCTCGCGCCGGTGACCTTGAGCGGCCGAGCAGACGATCAGCGGAAGAGGAATATCTCTTGGCCACTCGATGATCGCTGATCGAACCTTCCCTGGTCGATCTCGCACGCTTTTGTCCTCGTGTACGAGC
Source organism: Megachile ligniseca (assembly GCA_945859555.1). Classification (NCBI taxonomy): domain Eukaryota; kingdom Metazoa; phylum Arthropoda; class Insecta; order Hymenoptera; family Megachilidae; genus Megachile; species Megachile ligniseca. The sequence goes on from OX243786.1 coordinate 10,381,453, forward strand.
AACACTCGAGTAGGGTGACCTTGACGGGAAGAGGGCAGGGAATTCGGAAGGGTCGTGCGAACCTTCCCACCTTGAAGAGGGAAGAGGGCCGGTGGGTTTCACGCAATGGTCCTCTTTCCATGTCTCCCACGACGAAGTTCTCGAGGATCGATAACCTTGAAGACATGGAATCCGCTCCGAGACTTCCGTTCGGATCCCTAGACGGATTACCGTAGGATGGCGGGGATTCGAAGGCATAAGAGGAGTATCATCTTTTCCGAGGATCTTATCGCCACAAGTGCGGAGGACCCTTATCAGAGATAGTCCTTAAAGCTGAGACCTGCTACAAGGTTTCTGCGATCTATTGAAGCTCACTATTTTTCTGATCGCGCAAACACTGCTTGACCTCTTTCACTGACCGTAGATCTAACATTTTTGTATTAAAGTACTAATGGACGAACAAATTATTCGAGTGTATGTCGGATAAAACATTTGATGCTCGAATGGTGCAACTCGGATCAAGCAGCCTATGTGGGTCAGACGGGACCCAGCCGCAGACATCCATTTAGGGGAACTTCTCTTTAGAGACTGAACAAAAGATACAAGAAATAACCGAGCAACTGTGAAGTGTAATCGAACAAGCAAAAATAAAGAAGCACCAGGGGTTTTAATTTAAATACATCGTTGCAATTGTTCGACGGAATATGCGTAAAAAGAATGGCTACATGTGTACAGGAGAATAATAAAACGGGACTCGATATTCCGATAATAACGCGGGCAAATGTTCCTCTTACATTTTCAATTCGTCTGCCAGCGTTTCGATAATATCCGCGCACTTTCGATCGGGAAACGATCGAACTTTTTGGTCTATCGGTACGTGCAGCATCTACGTAGAGAAACGTTCGACTTTCGGTATTCTAAAACCCGATACGCGTATAACGTACTATTTGACGAGCAAAAAACGTGCTCCTTTGGAGAACCGATAAATTCGAAGATTTAGATAGCATTTAATCAAAAAAATTGTAAAGTTTAGAACATAGATCTGGGACTTCAGAACTTTCATCCACAATAAATCCAGCTAAATTTCTGACACCCTAAGCACATGCTTATGCCGAATAGTTGATCCATCCGCCGTCACCATAACAATATGGCGAATAACGAATCTGGTCCTTTTGCGCAAGATCGGTGGTGAAATCGCGTCTGAACGAGGACGAACGTTCGTCGATCCCTCGGCACGTCTCTTCGACTCATCCACATTGCTCCCACGAGTGACATGACCGGAATCCACATACGGTTCTCCCGAAATTCCGGGCGTGTCTGACAGGATAGGCTCTCGACGTCGTCCATTTCGAGAAACCGGAGTAATCGGCGGACCGACACGAGACGACGTTCCCCAATCAAGAAATATTCATCTGGGACCGTTCACGATTTCTTTGCTCCTTCAGGACCCAATGAATTTTCGGGACAGTCGTCCTCCATCAATTTCGGATCCTCCAGGGAACATCTCGTGGATGATATTCGCTTTAAAATCTCGTGCTTTGTCTACTTCGTTTCTGAATGAAAAATAAATATTGACTAGTCTTTGTCGTATATTTACATCTTTTAAAAGTATTCTTGTTTGGTTCGTACAGGATTGAATTCGTATAAATTTTGTACAGTATGAGCTTTATTGTTCGAGAAGTATGTACACTCTTAAGGTTGCTACTTTAATCAGTAAAGCCAAGTATTTATTCCATCCGGCACATGATCAAATAGTTTTGAGAGGTGGTGTAGTTCCACGACGAGAATTCGTACTCGAGAATAATTAGTTTCATCCCTTCCGTTTAAATATTTGCTCGCAAACATCCTCCTTGCCTTATCTCGTCGGTGAAATTATTCTTTCGTGAACTACGAATTTCAAGCTGTAGACGCGATTTCTAGGTTAAAAGAACCGCCTAACATTGCTGCTGTTCCATTATCTAAAACCAACTGGAACTAACTCGTCTTTTATCATTACTAGTTTCGCAACCTAACTCACCCCTTATACAAATTTATACATAGTATGAGTACACGTCTGTAAGATACATAAAAATTAAAACAACTGACTGATTGATAATTGTTAGATCATTGAACTACAGAATCTATACCGATCTCAGATATCGAACCTTCGTGGAATAAAAAGTGCTGTCGTAGAGTTTCTTCTAAATTCCACGGAAACCCCATCGAGTGGAAGATGCTTGAGCGCCAAGCAGCCTGCTCTCGAGTTCCATTGGTGTACGAGGTTAATTATCGGGAATTAATTTCGCTGCTTGTCGAGAAGAAACGACATCGATCAAGAACGCGATCTCCATCGAAGTCTTTCTCGAGTCGCAAGTGGTTCTGATCGTTAGATGAAAAATCGAGGAGCGTGTCACTTAATTCCTTACCAACGTCCAATCACATTTATGGCAAACTACGATCCACACACGAGGAACACCCTCATTTTAAGAACAGCGATCTATAATTATCGTCTCCGGCGAATAAATTATAAATCTTGTACTTATATTATTAACATGAAATGGCTTCTCGAGTCGACTTGTACCAATCTATAATTTGCTCCAGTCATTTATTCGAATGAAGAATCATATTGCATTGAGCATATCGATGTCTTCAATTCTTGGTAGTCGCATTAATTGAACGTTGACATAAAAATCTTTGAACTGACATCGTTAATAAATGTTTTAAGACGATATATCTTGCGTAAAAATATTAAGCTGACATGCCATAATTTTGCAGTATTATCTCAAATTATTTCAGACTCGCAATGTTCTCAGATGATCAATATGAAACAACACGCAAACGAGAGACAGAATTACAGTAAAAGCGTAGTAACAATAGTAAAATACAGAGAAATCACAGAGAAAAAGTGGAGTAACTTATTTCTGAGTCTCTCGTTTATTGCCTTTACACCGAGCTAATATTGTAAAATAACAAAGAAAGGAGCTGATAGTGTTTTCTTTTCCGTACCCCTCTGATCGCAGATTTTGCGATCAAATTCTCCGCTACATCGCGCTCCGCTTCATCCCGGAATAATCTGATTTAATGCAGCTACTTAAACTCTCTGTAGTGTTCTGTAAAGACTTCAACGTAATTTCCAGCACGCTATATCCGGGATCGCGAACGCACTCTTCTCAGCCATCGATTTCCCATTTCCAGTTACTTTCTTCCATACCCTAATCCCTCTAATTAAAGCTTACGCGTCCAAAGGAATCCGGTTATCCTTCATATTTTATAACTTCAAACCGTATGTTTCCTCGAATTTAATTTTTTAAACCGTAGGAATTCGTTAAAATTGGACAAAGGGGCATTTAAAATATACGGGAAGTGCACCAATCAAGATTCAAATGACTTTTTTAGCATTTCAGCAGTACACACTTTTACCGTCGAGAATAGGTGGAGGTCAAAAGACAAAAGTCGACCCCTGACACCGTCGACCTTTTCGCGAACCCTCGAAAAATCGATTCAAGAACAACGATGAAACTCAACATTTGACACGCGTGTCATTGCCTTCAGAACCTTGTTACTACGCGCTGCTCTTAATTTTTAAAACGTTTAAATCCTCAAGTTGTATTTTCAAATGTTTTAATGTTTCTCTCATTTCACAAATATTCCCAGAGGTAAAATAAAAATGTGGAAACATTTCAAACCATTCATTCGAGGGCAGAATGCTCACAAAGATAAAATGTCGAAGCGCAGAGGTACACGCGCCGGAATTGATACAGCACACAAGGGCAGAGCGCGTTTTCGAGCGTTGCCACGCGAATCCGAAGCTTGCGCTGATGAAATTGCAGGCAGCCCTCGTTCGACCGTGCAGAGAATGCATTCTATGAACTCGATAAACGAATTTCAGGTAAAAGCACCGCTCGATCCGCCATCTGAACCGTCTACAAGTCGAACGTCTGCATCAGTCTAGTCCCATCGATCTTTCAACCCCCTGTGTGCCGGCGCCGATATTACACGTTCAATTTTTCCGTCGCGACTGCCGCAGAATCGGAGATCATCGATTATGGATCGCGGGGCCAACTTTTGCATTCGTATCGGGAAGCCTGATACCAGGTCGAAATTACCAGCCGATTTCCGCTGCCTCCCTTTCTGCAACCCTGCACTTGGATCTCTGACAGCGAGGTTATCATTAATTCCGAAAGATTTCCACAAAAAGTACTTCGTGTAAAATATCATTTTTTAATATGACACTAGGAACTTCTTTATTACACACTCCATGTGACTAATACTCTACTCGAAATAATTTGAGCATAACTTAACTTGATGCACCACGGTTTAACTTGTGCAAACTACGCTTCTGAACAAAACAATGTTAATAACATTAATATACAATATTTGAAAGACTAAACATTTAAACAAACAATTCGATATAACAAAACAGTTTGATATTTCACAACCCGAGCAAACTCTTCAACCCTCTCCAACTCAAAATTGCTGTTGCCTGAAAGCCATTTCGATATTCAAAGCCAGTATTTTCTACGAATTTTGGAAAAAGTGATCGCAAACGAAAACTCGTGGAAAACCTGTGGAACCGGTGGCTCGTTCAAAAGCTCGTCGAGAATGTTTTTCACGAAATGGCCAGGCATTTCGCTGGTTCCGGTGTATTAACGATTGTACGTATCCGCTCGTTACCGCAGTCTTTCCTTTATCGAACGGTAGATTTATGTCAAGTGTATCGGAAGACTTTGGCATTTTTATTCGATCGAGATAACGTCGACGCCGCAGCTCCTTTGTTCCCGTAACCGTGGCCGATTCTGCGGACCTGGTCGACAGAGTTATCGAGAGTTATCGAGCTCTCGTTCGTGGGACTACCGAGCCAAGCAGCCTTCGAAAGATAGCTTCGATGTCACGGTTCGATATAGCCGGCCCGTTGGTTCGAGACGATAATTGCATCGTCGAAACGTCTTGCTTTTACCTCCCACCCCTTTGTTATCAGCTCGCCTTTCTTCCTGTTTCCGTTGATTAATTAAAATCCAACGATTCTGTCCATTGGGGTGCATCGCAATTATTATAAATTGTACGAGAACGTCATCTAATTAATGAACGGGTAAATCAGTGGAAGCTGTTGCTTTGAAATGACAATTTTATTCGAGCGTTTTACACCTTGGTAAATGAGATAAGTTAAACTAGTTATCCCTTTGTACTGGAAGGTATTTTTGCCATGTGTGTAAAGATCTAACGCGTAGGAATTTAACGCGAAGGAATTCAACCCGTAAGAACTTAACACGTGGTGAATTCAACGCGTAGAAATCTAACTCATTGTAAATCTATCGCACAGAAATCTAACACGCAGCAATACAACAGACGATAATACAGCGCACAATGATCCAATAATAATAAATATTAAACAGCAACGATGAGAAAGCAGAAAATTCGATCGCAACGATTACCCAAATCCTCTGTATCAAAGTAATTATCTGCGTTAAGCGGGAGATACCGAAATGCGCAATTGCTATAGCGTAATGAGCTATAGGATCTAGAGCTCGTTAACGTTTCCTCGTTAGGACTACGGATACGGAAGTTAGGCGAAATATCGAGGCCAGCTTCCTCGTGTCGATATCGCGTTTAAGTTCCCGCGGTAAAAAGTAACGTTTATATCGGTGAAACGCAGCCGATGAACGTTTGGACAATTTCGAGGGAATTAGTTCCGGTTTCCACGGTTTAATAACCGGAAACCAGCGTCAGCAGAATACGTCTTGCTTAGCTGGAGACTGTCAGCATCTAGCGAAAAAAGACGACCACCACATCGCTAAATCTACCGCTGGTCCAACGACCTTTTCAGCAGCCACTTGGAACCGTACCAACGGAGACCCACGATGAATCGAACAAAAAAATTCTAGGGAAAAATGTTATACCCTCGCTGGCTTCGCGGTCGAACTCGATGGTATTAACCCTTGCAAAGCAAGTTATTAATATAACACTCTTAATCATATGTTCCTCATTTAGTAGCATTTCATTTTTCTCGACTTCAAAGCAATGTAAAAGTGGGAGCCCTTAAATTATTCAGATCTATACATTTCTGGAACGAAGAATTAATTTCTGAAACCGTGACATTTGTTAACAAAATTCATACGCACATACACAATCAACAAGTGTTTGCAGAATATCATTAATAAAATCTCTCAGAAATAATGTTTCTGTCAGCAAAAGTTTGAAATGATACAAGACATTCTGCAGCAATTGCAAATAACTTGGGAATATTTTATGCAGATCATGTATTTCACTTCTTGAATCTTGCAACAGAAGATGAACTCGGTCACGTTTACGACGAAGAAGACTGTTTTCACGGAAATGTCGAAGTATTCCGAAACAGGCCTACAGCATTTTGCATGAATGTACGGAGATTCGCAATCTTGGAGCCTGAGGTTTTACGGTAACTTTCCGTGTTGTTTCGTGAACGAGAACTACGGTAATATTCGTGAATTGAAAATGGACTTATAGACTGCCATTTGGAAAACAGTAAAAACAGTCGACAAACATTTCAAGACATCTGTAGATAATGTCCAATGATGAAGTGTCATTACCTTTCAACGGCGAATATTCGGTGAATCAACGAATCAAAGATCTCTCGTTGTAAAGTGAAAACGAATGGTAATTCCTAGGGCGATGATTGCTCTGCCGGAATGAGTATTACTCTTATCAGTGTGCGTAGAAGTGAAACGGAAGTCTAGCTGCAGCCGCCACAAAGCCCGACACAGGGGCGCAACGGTGTAAGTTCATCTTGTTGAATGGAAACGTGGAACAATCCGATGCTTCGTTTGTGCATCTTAATCCGGCCATTGTTAGCGTAGTTGGAATTCGTGAATCGCAAACGAGGACACAATATCTCGCGAGACCCCTTCCGCACTGAATCGCGGCATAAACGGATCAAGAAGATTATCCTGGATCGTCGTTTGGATGGGGTCGGGCTTTTATTTGCCACGCTCATCGAACCTGACTCAGTCATCCACATTCGTGGACAGATCACTGCGTTCCATTATATTCTTCTGTTTTTAGCAATCAGGTTACCGGCCGAAAGGATAGAAGAAATTTCGTTAATTCTTGCCAGAATTTAGGAAATAATTCTACTCGGGGTAATTGAAACTTCGTGATTCGACGGCTGTTGGCGGTAATCCGTTTATGTTTGAACGTGGGGTCAATCGCATTTCACCGGTGTAACCCTCTTCGTCTGAACGCGTTTGCGTTCAAGTACGTGGCAGACAATATCGAGTAATTTTGTTACTCAAAAATCGAGGTTGAGAGGGTCACGTCCTCTTTCAGAAAAGTCGACACGTTTAGGACGAGCATGATATTAAACGTGTGATGATTTGTTAGGTGCGGTTATAAAAAAGTCGGGAAAAATCTTTGATACAGAGGTAATATTATCGATACCGTGTTAATATTTACTTTCTCCTTTTTCGTGCCAGTTTAAAATTAAAATCATGTCGCAGATTAATTCTGTGTACGCTTCAGATAGCAAGATTGTCTCAGGAGTATTCCAGCGAACGACTTTATCGATGTTTCTTATCTCCTCTTCCCGTGACAACGGTTTCTGTGAAATTTTGATTTCGACGTTTCTCTAAACTCGGCAATCACGATCTCACGGAAAACGAGCAGAGACAAGAGTTTCGGCGCTGAAATTCGAACACGGGTCGAGAAAACTTCGCGTCGTTTCATCAGCATGCTCCGTGTTTGGCAAACTTCCCCACCAGCGGGAACAAAGCTATCTCTCCGGGAATAAGAAAAGTAATCACCATTGTGTAACCAGTTTGCAAAACTTTCCGGTTAACGCACCGGCCGATGTAGTTTTTCTTTCGATCCGAAAGATCGGACATTAGATATTAACGGAGTTGCAAATGTCGAATATTGCGCGTTTATTCTCGGAATATTACGTACGTAATTTAACTTATAGATTCCTAGATTTCTAGATCTCTGTAATGCAGATCTAAGTAATACTGACGCACCTAACTAACGCGTCTGATTGACGCACCTAACTGACGCATCTGACTGACGCACCAGACAAGTACATCATAGATTAAGGACTTAAACATTACAATGAAATTATTGCAACTGATCTTAAATTTCTTGCTGCAATATACTAAATAGTTAGTGTAGAGAGAAGATACACCATATACGAGAAAAAATGTTCAGCTTCAGGAATCGAGTTATAACAAGGTTCCAGAGCGGAGCGAGTTAATATCGCGATCGAAACGACACTCATCGAAAGCTCGTTCATTTCTATGGAAATCGAGGATTCTCGCAGGCAGCGAACGTGTGAAACTCCCGTTGAAAAGTATCGTTCGTTCGATTGACGGCGGGATGTTACGATGATTGACGCGTATCCGCGAGATGAGCTCGGCTGTCTGGCCGCGTCTAACAATTCAACGCGGAAATTTCATCGCGTTACATCGCGAAACTCCGTTAACGCGGTTATATCGCATCTTCCCTGTGATCTCATTATCTACTTGTCGATGCGTAACTCGCGAGATCTGCATCGGCAAAAACCTCACTCGTTCACGGCGATTTCGCCGAGACAGTAATATTCCGCGCTGGAAATTTATCTCGAATCGGCGATGAATTATTCAGCGTCGTGAGACCGATGTTCGCAATGACACGAAATCATAAGGCACGCTGCTTTCCACCGCGTAATATCCGCTCCTGTTTCCCATAAGCTGTGGCAATTCGACGATCGCTCGATATCTGTGATGTGTCATAACGTCTATACAAACTTCTCGTTCAACGTTCAATTATATTTGTATGTATCGAGTTTTGTCTGTTAGTCAAGAGGTTATCTCGGAGGGGCTACAAATGAACTTTTTTAACCGAGTAGTTACTAACTGGGACACTTAAGAGACATTCGAGTTAAATGCCCAGCTAGACGTTCAACCCGAGATCACTTTAGATCATTAACTAACTGCAATTCCATGCACTCGAGGTCAGAATAAAAATTAATCGCGTCGAAGAATATCGTGGAAAGGTGACTCATCGATACGTTATCATTTATCATCCGAACATCGTTACCGGGTAAAATACAAGACAAACATCAAGAACCGTATCAGCGAATTATCAGAAAATAAACACAATGTCTTATGCGTCAACCATTCTGCAGAACGTTTCTTGTAAAAAAGACAACAGTCTGTTCGTGTTTGGTACAAAGGGAGTCTTTGCGGCAACTTTGACGGCTGACTGCTCATTAACGCGAAGACCACCCTCAAGGAATTATCGACTAGCTGGCGTACAACGGGGCGAAGTTTCGTCAGAGAAGTGCCGTCAAATGTTCGACGGGCACGAAATTAATTGCTCGTCACGGACCGTTCCCCTTTTGCCACAACGGGACTCGGGGGATAAAGTGTCAAGGAGGAGGCTTCTTCACGCTCGCGAGATCCTCTCGTCTCATCTCGAGCCCTGGCGCTTGACAAAGTGCATATGAAATATAACGAGAATACAGGATGCGGCTGCACCAACGTTGCAATTTCGCACGAACGCGTTATTAATGTACCGCAGGCTCGAGGAACGTGAGATAAATCTTTCGACTCTGTTGTCACGTTCGCTTTAATTTCGTTAATCGAACGTACTCTTAACAATGTTGTGCGCTGTGTATCTTAGCCAGGATCAGATTAAGTCGGTAGCATATGCTGGGCATGGCAGGCGAGATCCATGTGCGAGATGCACGTGGAGGTAAGCTAAGCCTCAAGTTTAACCAAATTTTCAAATTCATAGATCCTCCAATTTCCAGATCCTTGAATTTTTAAGAAACAAAATTTAAAATAGTCAATTGCTCAAGTCACGAATATCTAACTCTTCAAATTCACAAATGTTCAAATTCCTTAACCCTTAAATCACGCTTCCTAACCAAATAACCCCACATTTCACTTTCATGGAATTCCAAGCACCCCATTCACTATTCACACGAGTAATCAAAGTGTCAATAGATGAACGAGAGCAGTCAAAGGGATAAACGTTTATCTTTCGTCACAACGAACTCCACTCGATCGATCACGCGAGTAAGTTTCGTAATTACCCAATTTCACGGGGGTGTTTAATATTAAACGCGATGACGCGGCGAGTACGTAATGAATTCATTTATCACGGCTGGCTTATCCCGATCGAATTTCTGCTCGTACCTGGGAATCTATACCGTGCGCAGTTTTTCTCTGTACCCACCACGATTACCATAGATAGCTTCTCTTTATAGCCGAGTACTCACCTGAAACAGAAAAAAAGATCATGCTGGTTAGCAAAATGTCGGATCAACATGGCGTGACGCGTTTTATTGTGTGTATAATTATGCGCAAGCATCTTAATAACGTGCTCGTAAATTCCGTTCCAGAAAGCGTTTATTAACCGTTTCGAAGGGCACGCTTGCCTTAAAAAGGATGTACTTTTCGTGCCAAAGTTAGCTGAACAATCTTGTACACTGATCCACATTCTCTGACATTTATCAAATTTTATTTCTCAGCTTCGTTTACTTCGTATTCCGGTGCTATATAACTTGATTAGCATACTGCGTAGTACTTTAGACATAAAATAATTAAATATCCGGTACACAAGGCTGTTACAAATAACTTATTTCTCAGGTAACGTCATTTGCATCTAAAAGAAAAATGACCTCACTCCCAGTAATTATGTATACGTTTTATTTTCTATTTTCGTTTCAAATAAGAAATGTATCGAATAGCAATGTAATGTTCCAGGTGCAAAGGCACGCAATCGTATTAAAAACTTCGTGACACTCTTGTGAACGTCTTCGAAGGTTGTTGCACATCTTGACAAGAAACGAATCGAAGTTCCTGTATCATCGACGATAATCAAACACGGAAGACTGAAGATGCTGGAAGAGAAGATCGAGCAACTGCAAGTGGAAGACGAGAGTTGGTCGTTTATCAAAGACGCGGACTTTTTAGCGCGTGACATCAGCAGTTCTATTAGTCACGGACCTGACGATGAGTTCTTCTCGTCTTGACGAGCAGCAATTACGCGAGATCTGGAAAGGAAACGACGTCTATCCCGTAAGGGCAAACAATGTCGGGTTAACGTTACTTTCCGAGGAAACCTTTCATTAAGATTTAACGAGAAAAATCCAGCACCGAGCCGTTACCCGTACAACCTAACCGCATTTCCACCGTCCCTAATTCGAGAGTCCAAATAAATAACGCAGCGCGAACTCCTGGAAAATGGTTAGCTAGAAATGTGTGGCTCTTGAAATGATCATGACTGCATTGCTGTTCAAAAAGCTAAACTTAAAATTCCTATATCCACCATTTTTGTCTTTCTAATATTAAAAAATAACATGACTAAAGTAAGAAAGTCGGAAAGTTTTTAAGTTTCAGAGTATCAATTACGAAGTTTGCAAGTTTGTAATGTACAAAGTGGAGGAGTTTCAAAGACATACAACTAGGAAATGTACAAAATCCCATGTTCTGAGGTTTTAGTGGTTTGGTCAAAATACAGAAGTTACAAATCTCTTAACTTTCGAATCCTTGTGCTCATAAATCTTCTAATGCTCAAATCTTTGCAGTCCCAAATCACATTTCCGAATTCCTAACTTTGCAACTTTCCAACTTACAAATTACCATATCCTAACTCTCTACATCTCCATCTTCCCAAATTCCCGATGTTTAAATTAAAAACTTCCCAAATTTCAAGCACCCCAAATTCCCAAATTCTTAAATTTTTAACTCCCCAATTTCCCAAGTCCCTAACTCCCAAATCCCTAAATTCTCAACTCCCCAATTTCCCAAGTCCCCAACTCTCCAATTCCCAAATTCCCCAATACAAAATTTTCAAATCATCAAATTCCCAAAATTTAAAACGTAGAAAAGTAACCAAAATCCTCAGTAAAATTAGTTTGTCACCAGCAGAAATACCTATCACGCTCCAGCTGAAACCAAGAATTCGACTTCGCTCCTGGGACGAATTAAATAAGGTCTAATAGCGTACATTCGTCTTCCTTAAGGAAACGCAGCTACCCGAGGGACGTGTGCAATTGGGAACATCGAGCAATGCAACCACGAAAATTACAGGAATATATTTTATTCAGACGACCTGGCAACGAACACGCGTTCATCGTTACCAGGTCGTTTTCGGACGTCGATTTTACGCAACGAAATTGTGGCGCTGACTGTCATCTAAGGTCCCATAGAAAGTTCATCGGCATCCTCGTAAGGATGGCAACAGCGAACGTGCATGGAATAATCAATCGAATCTTGTCGAACGAAGGATCGATGACGCCTTCGATCACGCCATGTTTTTGCGCCTGAATGAGCAAGTATGCAAAGCCGGCTCGCGAAGATCGCGCAAACCCTATTAGCAAATTACGCGAGACTGCGGCGCGGGGAAATTCGTTTCCACTCCTTAGTTTTCACTGTCGGTGCGTGGAATTTTCTGAAACTTTCTCTGCAACCTGTCTGGCCTCGTACACTTCGTTCTCTACTGTTTCCACGATGCTCGTTACACTTTATTATAACTTTATTTATTACTCTTATAGTACGCTTAGTACACTATTGTCAATTGCAATTTGGTTGGCAATGAAATTCACATCTCACCATTTTTCCATAAAGAAGTATGAATTTTTCCGGTATCGGAGAGATTAGTATAATCTTTTAAACACACTTCTTTCACAGATAGGTATTTTACGCCGAAGTAAACAGAGTCGAAAAATTGTAGCTGCTTTAGGTCACGTTTAATGTACTGTTATCAGTTACGATATAAAATGCATCGAGCCAGTATCGTGCGCAAAAAACGATGATTATGCACAGTTGACTTCAGTTTATTTCCAGATACATGCGAGAACAATAACAGTGATACGATTACATGCTATCGCCATGTAACACATAATATCGATTAGTTAGCTCTTCCAAGTAGCTCTCAATTCACTCAGACTATAAAACCTTCGGATATTCCTATGTAAACTCGGTGTGACCTTGACTTAACGTTTTCTCAAACCTAACAGACTTGAATGAAAAAACTTCGTATAAAGAATTATCCTTCTCGCATTGTGTTAAAGATGCTCAAAGTTCAAACAGAAACAGATACGATAGAACTGAATACCAGGTTAGCCGCTTGTTCTATGACATACACTCGTGACGCACACTAGTTGGAATGTAATAAGCTTTACTTCTACTGCAATTGAATTTTAGGTCAAAAATATTGATCGATAAAACACCTTGCAATTCCATGTCATCAGCCTCATCTCGATAAAAAATAATGAAATATTAATAAAAGATCGATGGTGTAGAGGTAACAGCAACAGTTCGCATCGAGCGCCAAAATCGATGGTCGCGTCGCTTCCTTCATTTATATTTAAATGACCGGCGCGACAGGATGTAACATCGTGAATGTACCTTCGTGAAAGTGCACCTTTCTGTAAGGCCGGTGTCTGATCTCCTGCAGAGGTAGATCGTGCGGTCCCAAATTCTCCCTCGACAGCGAGCTCACCAGGATACCCCTAAGAGTCGCGAGGGTGCTGCTCGGTATCTCCCTGTTCATATCGCCGGCTCCCATATCACCCGACCTTCAACCGACATGTCGCAGCTACCGATTCGATAAGTCACTGTCCTTTTGCATATTTCGGAGATTCTTGGCACGCTTCGACGTCGCGAAGCGACCCGATCTCTCGAGAGTCACCGGTTTCGGCGTTATAAGGTGACGGATTTATTGGAACGATCGCGGGACGGTTTATTAGGAATTTCAAGGCGAGATCGCGCGAGTTGGACGGTTCTTTTCACCGTGATGCACGCGGACTGGTAACTGGCTTCTTCATCGGCCGTCGACGGCCACGAGCGCGCCAAGTTGCGTCACCATGTAAATTTAATCGACTGTTTAACGACTGACGGCTCGAAAGCGAGCTGCAACTAAAGGTCGCGTGTGCGGGCGTAGCTTCGAGCCGACTGTACACTCGCCAGCAAGGTAGATCTCTAGGGACGAGCTTGTAGAAACCGACCCTCGCTCATTGCACCTCGGATAATTTCAAGTTTACAGACGGCATAATTTACAAATCAAATTGTCGCATTCCCAGACAACTCTCTGATTTAGTGTATTAAAAATTTGAAAACTTAGGTATCCGGAAATTCAGTTGACTGATATGAGTAGTTAAGAATGAATTGGGTCTACTTTTCCCCGAAGTGACCATACATAAACAGGTCCAAAGATTCGTTTACCCACATTTACAAGCTACGTCCGCTAGGAAAATCGACACAATGGTCACTCCTAAGTACCTTTCTCGATCGATTTAGCGTACGTTCCACGCGCGAAAACATCGATGGTCACTTCGATGACTCGTGGACGCACACGCGCACGCGCACTCACACACTGCACAAGGAATTTCAAATTTCCCGCGCGTATCGATGCTCACAGGAACAATTTGGGGGAACACTTTCTTGCGATACTTGGACGGATGAAATCGAGAGGATTCGCAAACACTGACACGAGCAATCGATCTCGGTGCGGAATCGCGATCGCGGTAACGAACGGACGTCCCAGTGGAACATACTCGACCGTGTGACTGACTTGTTCGAGAAGCCACAGGTCCCTCCTTGCTCGCAAGTCTTTCTTGCTCCTTCCTCGAGCTTCTCCCACTCTTCCGGTCGGTCTGATTCGACGACGGACACTTGCTGGCTAACGTATACCTTCGACAATGTACCGTATCGCACTTCTGGTTTGTCGTCTACAAGGGGTGGGGCTCGGATTGTTTTGCCTCGTATCGAGAACTTCGTCTTTGCGTCGGTAGACCTTGCTTATTGGGATGCTTTATTTTCGCCCGGGTGCTTTGGACCTCTAACGAGTACCGTTTCGAAGTAATTAACAAAGTTTACCGCCGTTTTGGTGGATGGAATTATGGGCCAGAAATTTGCTCGCTCAGGGAACATTACTCGAATCGATTTAACGCCCTTGATGGAAGTACAGCAAAATTTATTAGCTGTACACTGTTTAATAGCTTACTCACCGCTGAGTAAAAATGAAACTAGTGAAACTTCAGAAATATGTTTGTTGATAGAAGTGTACAATATATTCTTTTGTGGCAGCGCGATCTCACGTTTTCCCTGACTCGTTGAAAATGAACGTCAAATTTGTGAAAGATTTATGAAGAGTACGGGAAATTCCACACGCGAAGAATACAAGAAAGTGACTGATAGTCACACGTCTGCTTGACAGTTCCATATATCTCGAACAGTGTAAGCTTTAAAAATAATTTAAGATACATATAATTAAAAACGTGCAATAACGCGATACGCAATTATATCTACTTTGCTTCCGTTTAGCATTTGAAATTTTCATTAGCGCCCAAATACCGTTATTAGCCCCGTGCAGTGAAATTTGAAAGAAATTTAATAACAGCGCATTATTCCGGCAGAGCCACCTTAATTACACGATTCGCCGAGAGTTTCCATAAACGAGTACCATATTGCGACGCAAATAATATTGAGATTCATCTCATTGCCGCGTTTAAAAATAGAGAAAAACACAATGTCGATGAATATTCGATCTCGAACCGCGATCCATCGGCTCATTATCCACCTGCAGCCTCGTAAGAGGATAAAAAGAGATGACGCAGACGTGCCTCGCCTCGATATTCAAATCGGCCGGATGATTCTCAATGCCGGAGCGTTTCTTGATTACGTGGCGTTCGTCATCGTTTCCCAGATAACGATAACGACACGATACTCGACGTGTAAGCACAAAGAAACGGGTTTTATCGTGGGGGAAACGAGCTATCTCGAACACGCGAAAATCAGCTAATTCGTGTCTCGATCGGCGAAATCGTGTTTCTCGTTTTTTTCCATCGACGGCAAGCAACGGTGAAAACGACCCCTTAAAAGGCGACGACGACAATTTCGTTCGCGATAAATCGATGAACCGATCCTCGAAATACCTACGCGGCCACATCGAACAGGCGAGTAACTGGTTTCCGCTCGGTTTTATCCTTTGAACCCGGTGTATCTCCTCGCTTGGTTAAACATCTCGTTGATCGATACTGGCAAAAGAAGCCTGTCGACGATAAAGTAGCATAGAAAAGCGTAACGCTCGATTTAAAAAGCGAACCAGAAGACTCCTTCCTTCTGTGATTCAGCGCACCGCTAATGGGAAAGTAGCTTCTTCTATCTTCGATGGGATAGGTAATTTGCGGAGCAGTAAAATCGAGAGCGCTCGTTAATTTCGCGGAGCGATCGCGAGCTGTGGCGGTGCTCGACGCGCAACTTTCAGAATATGAATTATTGTTTAAACGGATAATAATGATGGACACGGTCCATTAAGTATCGTACGCGTTTCATGGATCGTTTGCAATAAAGCGAAGTACAGAATAATTGCTGGATTATGAACGATTACATTGGCGTAACTACTGTTTTCGTTTTCAAAATTTCAACATTTGCAGATCTTAGTACTTGCGAACTTATACAGCATACAGAATGTGATCCAGTAAACCGATTTGAAAATTTGAAAATTTAGTAAAAATTGTACTTACCACGTGTCTAACATCGCCAATAAATTTCTGAGTTTCTCGCACGAAGTATCCAAGAACGCAGTCCCATACGCAACACGAGAACCAGTATTTTAAGAAACCCAAGCCCAGTGTCCCTAGTTACGCCGATGCTAATAACCAAGAGCGTTAATGTGACCTTAAATTCCAAAAATAAAAAGGGAAGTTTCAACCGGGTGTAGTCTAAGTGAAGCTCGTTTTGTCTTGACGTTGAAATGTCACGAACTACGGTACAATTCGAACGAGGTCAGAGACTGCGTTGGGAGAAAAGTCGACTCGATTCAATGGCTGGGTAAATACTGTTCACGCTCGTTGATCCCTATAATTTAAGCCTGATCCCGTTTAAATGGCACTCCCTTCGTTTTGTCTCTGCTATTCTAACGTTGCTGGAATTATACAGATTTCGAAAAAAGTCTCTGGAATTCCAGAAGGTATTTCTTTGAGATTCGTCGTGCTTTGAATAACGTGTTGGGTACAAAAGTATCGCAGAATTAATATTTCAATATTCATAATAGGTTACGTGATTTTATCTGCTGGGTCATAAGGATTTTACTGCGTCTGTACATTCATGAAACGTGAGTGTTTTATGACCGTTAACGGTTTTATCGTCCAGCTGAATTCATTGGAAGTCTGACTAGAATATGATACCATTTCTGTTATAAGCCGTAATTTCCCGGTAAAACAATGAACAACAGGTTCGATATGGATATTATCGAAGCATTAACCTTACGCAGCATTAACCTTCTCATCAACTTTGGAATTAAAAATAAAACTCGTATGCGGTCACCGCGCATGAGGTTAATCGAGGCTCGACTGAATATCCTCCTCTTTGATATCAAACAACTACAAACTATAGTGTAAATTTCAAAAGATATGAATTATTTTCAAATAAATTAACAGAGTCTACCTTTCTTTTATTGCACCAGAAGGCTGTCACGAATCGAACAGAGTTCATAAAAAGTAATGAAATAAAGTTTAAAAAGCGAGGTTCACGATATACAAGCCCGGTATCCAAGTGATATCAGCCGATAATCTCGTCCCACACAGAAGAGCAGTGGCCCGTGAACATCGTAAATCATGCATAAAGCGAAAACGTTTATAGTAGGTAAGCACGTGGGGTCCAGGCTGACGCTGACCCCATAAACAAGAACGGAAGCAAGAGATTCTTTTTCATCGTGTCGAGTAACCTGTCCCGACGTCTCGCAGGTAAGAACGCAATTTGTAAGGTAAATCGTGACCCTCTGGCAGTAACCAGGTCGAGGAACAGCATCGATTATTCTATATCCTTCTAATTCCAAGAAGATTTCCAAGCAATTTCCGGGTTAGTCATTTTCTCCGAGCTTGCTCCATGGAACGGAATCGTTCAGAATGTTTCCTCGGCGGGTTATCGCGAGGCGAACGCGCCGATGCGTGGAAATCTGAAATCATCCGTAAACTCGATTCGACGCTAAATAACGAACCTTGGGAACCGATTCGACGAATCCGTGACGTCCGCACAGTTTCTCTTCACCAACTTGTGAATCAAATACTACAGTTTTCACTATTGTCTCGTCGTAGATCGCCACGCGGTGAATAGTCATGTCAGACCGTCACGAGTGAAATTTTTGAGCGTTTAGATTCGCTACAAGATAGATTTACCGTGCGTTAAATTTGCCGCACGTTAGATTTGCGGCGCGTCAAATTCAACGTACGTTAGATTTGCGGTGCGTTGAACTCACAAAGTGTTAGATTTACTACGTGCTGATTTAACTGTGCGTTGAAATCACGACGCGTTAAATTTACTGTGCGTTGAGATCGCGTTGCGTTAGATTTACTGCACGTAAAATTTGCTACGCGTTGAGGCTGCAAGCGATAAATTTACTGCGCGCTGAATTTACTACGCGTTGAATGCACAATGCTACAAGTTTGACTTACCGTGCATTAGATTCACAGCGCGTTAAATTTGTAATGCGTTAGATTCTCCATAAATCCTGAATGGAAACATTAAGAGGGAACCTTACCAAACAAATTAACGATCCGTAGCCACACGAATCATAATTACAACCAAAGTTCCAATTGCAAAGTGCAACATGAGAGCAACTCGTATCATAACGCCGGTAGTTAATGATTTCATAATTGAACTCGATTACACTACTAAGCGGAATTTCAGTGGAGGATCGTCGAATGGAACATGAAAGCTGATGTTCAGGAACACGATTAGGTGTAAAACCATGAAAAGAGTAATAACCGAAAGAATTGATGTAAAAACGTTGTCAGACTCGTTATAAAGCTACTTTCGTAATATTCACTTACTTCGATGATAATGACCATGAAACGAGCCACTAGGAAAACACTGTAGAAGCAGAGAATCTCCTGAAATAATAGAACAAGAGGGAAACGGGTGGTTCTATGTGCGAAAGTAAAGCTAAGAAAGTGGTAACTAGCACTTTTTTTTTTAAACTGAAAGCTACTTCGAGAAGATGACCCCGTTTTTTGACATTCAACCGGTTAAAGCTGCGGGCGATTCTCTTGAGATGTAAAAATCTTTGGGTAAAAAGAAAATGGAACATGGGACATCTTTTCTGTGACGTTTTTTGTTTGAATACAGCAGTGGTCTACGCATTATGTCCCCATGATCTAGATCTACTGCATGCTAAATTTACTGCGCGTTAAAGCTGTCGCACGTTATGTATCCGTGTCTGCTACATGGCATAATTCAAACGATGAAAATGATGAAACGAGTGATGAAACGATGAAACATCGAGTTGGTCGTACAAATATCGTCGAGTATCATATGACAGTCGATCGGCAAAGAAATACGTCGATTTGCATGAAGAATCTTCTTCTGCGGACGAAAGAGGCTGTCTATGGAAACTGGTCCCCGACTCTGCGGCGATCCGCACGGTTACGCAAGAGATTCGTCTGGAGCCGGCACGGTTTTGCGAGACGACGACTAAGAATCGCGATTTCTATGGCTCGAATCGGAGAGGCCGGTATTCCCGACGACGATTTCTTGCGGCCGGGTGGCCTTGCAATGCCGTGCGCGATGCAAAGCGTCTCTGGCATTAGAACTGCGTCCACCTGCACACAGCCACCGCCGATGGCATCCGGCCTTTGTGGCCAACCAGCGGCGCTATCGAGAAAACCTGAACGACGGACCTTCCTTCGATCTTCGACTGCTGCAAATGTATCGATGCGTTTTCGATACGGGACTACTTCTCATTTACGAGTAAGTCGTTAAAGGCACGAGTACGCTTAAGGAACTTAAGTTTCCGCTTTTTAATGACGTGCACGTATAGCTATTTCAAATCATTCCGAATCAAATAATGGAAATGTGTGAAGGTTTATTTTCAATAACGCTTATTATTACATGTTCTGAACACTGTAATTATAGGTTGGTTATAAAACCGGTTATGTGCTTTTGCTATCAGAACTGGTCATCTGATGTATTAGACACAGGAGCCACTTTTCTTGCTTTTATTCGAGAAAAAAGAGACCTATGATAAGAGTGGAATCGCAAGAAACGTTGCTCGTTTTATACTGAAAACAGTATCAAACAAGTTATTAAGTCTTGTACTGAAATGTACAGTACCCGCGGAATGTATAGTTGAATTAGGGAACACGCAATCAGATCGTGGATAATTATTATTTTACTGCACCCGACAATCCAATTACGATTTCCCTCTAACAATCAACGCGTTGATTACGAAACGAAACAACTCAACGTTATTTTGTCCCCATCCACGAATCGGTGTTGCGAAGGACGCTAATGGCCCGGGCAAATTCTTTGGAAGGGTGACGAAAGAGCATCAAGGTAATTACTTAGAAACAGAGGGGCAAAAATAGGAACGCCATAGAGACGGGGTTAAACGTGAATTTCGAATCTATCAGCAGCTGGCAAGTTCGTAAAAGAGCCATTAAGAAGTTTCTCCGGCAACTTGCTCGTTGCATCCTTAATCCTCGTTTTCACGGATCGTCGATACGCGGCCGGTGCCATTTAAAATTCTAATCCGCGACTGTTTTCGTACCAACGACGTTGGAAATGGGCCGCTATTAAGCTCCGTGCGCGTAAAACTGCCTCGCTCGTTATCGAGGGAGAAAAAACATGACTCCTCCTCGTGTCTTTCCAACAGACTCATTCTTCGTTCCTCGGCAAAACTTTCGTAATTTCGCGTATCTTTTTACTCTTTTGGAGAGCGTGAAAGACACTTTGGGAACAGGGCAAGTTTTCCTCTAAGGAATTCGGTGAGAAGTTGACGGTATAGTGCTTAAAACTGTAGAAAATGGAATAAATTATGTGGTATGAGGTAAACTTGCGGTGCGTCAGATTTTTGACATGATAGATTTTTCACGCGCTAAATTCTCAATGCGTTGAATTTGTACCATATTAGATTCTTGGCGCGTTGGTTCACCACACAATAAATTCTCAGAGCGTTAGATTTACGGCGCGTTGAATTCGCCACGCATTAAATTCTTGGCGAGTTGTATTTGCAGCGCGTTAGATCAGTAGTACATTAGATTAGTAACGTGTCCACTTCCCCACGCATTAAATTCACAGCGCGCTGAATTCATAGTACCTCGGCAAGTTATATCGCCACCCGTCCACTACCCTATGTTACATTGCCACGTACCTCAGCGCTCTCCACATGAATATCTCCATAAATATCACTCTATCATAATAGTACGTATCATCTGAGTGCCCCATAGAACACCAAATGGAAAGTTACCGGTTGTAAATACCGTGATTACTCTTGCTAGTCGCGGGACGCGCACGTGTCGCTTGTAGCTCTTCGATCGACAGTCGTTCGAACGTGGAATACGAAATCGGCGAAAATTTAGAGGCCACCGAGCGTAAACGCAGCGTCGAACCAGAATATTTCTCGGTCATCGACAGCCGGCCCGTAAAACTGTTCCAATAATTCGCAACAAAGTCAGGTCGGCCTCAATTTGTCCGACGCTTTAATAGTCTCGTCGTGCATGGACGTCGTTAATTATTCCACGACGATACGATCCTCTCGTGTCAGCTACAAAGGCACGAGCTCGCGAGCATTTGCACCGGGCTGCTGCGCCGGTGCATCGGATTTCACCTTTCAAAACGATGCTCGTTCCCATCGAAGGACGAAAACGTCCACCGATAGTCGTTTGCGTAATCCTCTTTTTTCGCCAGTCAGATTCTTGCGTAACGGACTATTAAAATCGCGGGACGGCGGAAGAAGATGCATTTTACGATACGTAAATCTACTTGACAATAATGATAATTTCAAACAGTTTAAATTGTTAATAGCCACCCAACGAAGAGATATAAATCGTTCCCGTAATAAACGTCTAAGAGTGATTTTCGTTTTCGAGAGAAGGTTCGAGAAAACGAACGGAATAAGGTAAAAGGCAACGAGGGGTAGGGAAAACGAGAAACGGCCGAGGGTTAGTTAGCGGCGCTCGGTTATTCAATTTCAGATAACTCGAGGACGACGGATTCGAGCACGATGCACGTCATGCATCGACGATGCAGCTAACACGCGATCGCGAATCTGTCTATTATCGTGTTTACCGGTGAAACGTTTTACATAACTGAAAGTCCAAGTCGGTTTTCCGTCACTCTTGTTACCCATCGTTTCTAGATTCTGTTTCCGCTACTGAACGAGAGAGTTTCGAGCGTTTTCGCAGCTCGACTTGTTACCGTTGCAAGCTTTCCCCATGTGTTTGCACAAGTGATTCGACGTTTATTGTCAACGTTCGTGCAAACGACTGTGCGTGTGTGAACATTTTCTGATTATGCTATTGAAATTTTACTGGGAACACTAAGCTCTAGCCAGTTTTAATCTCTTCGTTAAATCAAGACCACTCATCGATTAACCTTAAAGACACAAGCTGAGATATTTTAGTTGAAATTTAAAAGACCTATAGACCCAGACAATGTATCGAACCGATATAATCGTCAAGGTATCAGCAAACGAGAGAAACAATTTGATGGTAGAGACTCGCAGAAGCGACCAAATGGATTGCGAAACCGTGCACCTGATCAGCGATGCCCGACGCGAGCTCCTCGCTAAAAAAGACGTCGCACGCGAAAACGAGACTGCGAATTCGAAGGATATCGAGTTTGTAGCTGGAAAGTAAGAGGTGCCAATGAGCTACCGGTTTCTCACGACTATACCATAACGGTCCAGCAGCTTGTGCAGTCGATATCAGAGTACTACAGCACCATAAAAAGTATGCCTTTAGGCAAGGCTGTTCACGGTTTGCACGCACACCCATATCGCTCGCAATCCTCGGACTAAACTGGGTAATCTATACACTCGTATGCAACTCTTGGTTTAAGATGAAGGGAAATACAGGAGTCTCGATATTTATTTTTTAATTGGAAATATTGTGGACAGCATGTGAATTTTGGGAGATAATGGACGAAGTCTAAAGAGAATCTGGGTGAGAGGGAAATGTGGAACTTAGGGAGAAGCTAAAAGGAAACCGAAGTAGATAACTCTGGGATCTCAGAGAGAATTTGAAGAGAATCTTTGGAAAGAGGAAGCTTCAAGAGAATCTTCTAAAGTCTTAGAGAAATTAGGATAGCAAAATATTTGAAGAGAGTCTTAGAGGATCATAGAAAAGATCTGAAGAGAATCCTGAAGAAAGAGAATCTTGGAGAAAGCTAGCAGTCTACAAATCCTGCAACTTCGAAGAATCTTAGCATAATGAGAATCCTGAAAGATTCTAAGGAAAGTGGAATCTTGGGAACCTTAACTTTTTTTAAAAGAAAAATTAAGAAAGAAGTTGGAAATATGTAGCAAGTATCGATCAAAATGAAGCTAAAATATTCTTTTATCGAGTGTTTGTAAAGTATGTTTAGAGTCGAACGTAACAGAAAGAGGGAAAAAGGGTGAATGAAATTGAACGAATACATGGAAGTGAAGTTTCTGTCTGGTAAACGTGCCGCGAAACGCGAAATAGGGAATTTTAATAGTCGCGAGGGCAGTTTTCCGGAGTTTTCATTGTTCGGGGACTCGAACGATCCGTCAGACGTTTCCTTTCACCCGGAAACGACCGATTCGACGTATATTTCCTCCCTTTCGCGATCGTTCCAAACATTTTCGTTCGAAGTTTAAGCACGAAAACATCGCTACAAACCAGTCTGCTTTTTAACCGCCGCTTTCATGCATTTACCATCGATTTTACCCTTCGCGACCCTTCTATTCAAGAACTTCCACTGTGTATAAGGAGAAACAGATTTCGAACTTTTTGGAATTTTAAAACCTCTGCTGTTTTGTTAAGTTTCAAAATGTTAAGTAAATTGCGCTTATTAATTAACTAGCTCTAGCTCCCTAAATCACCGAATCCCTAAATCCCCAAATCCTCACACCCCAAATATTTCTACATCTCCAACTTCCTGCACCCCTATAGACACCCCAAAAATTTTCATTTAAAATTGAAAAGCTTCTCATTTGAAATCACTGAAACACAAGTCTTTCGATCATGAATATTTCATGTCGATTTAAAGTAACGATGAATTTTCGGGCCAGCGAGTTGAAAGTTTTCGCTTATCTCGCGACTTCTGGAAGGTCGAGAAGAAATGGAAGCCGTTGCGGCGATGTACGAGATCCTCCTAATTGCGTTAGGGTTCGTAACCAGAAGAGCCACTTCTAAGTAGCCTGTGGGCGGTTTAAGGTTTTCCCGATAAGCCTTGCTTTCTTCGTCTTCCATCTCCGTTGTATCGCGATCACGTGTATACGGCTGTTCGTGCTTCTGCGTTGAAAACGTTTCGACTTCCTCGTTACTTTACGATGCAAGATATAGTTCGTAAACGTCATGGCCGTTAAATTAACCTCTTCGGGTTTTATCGTGAGACGTACCACGGGAAATTCGTTTTCCATTTATATCACGGTTACGTAACAGATGACATACCACGTGCGTCTTGTACAGAAACCGATGTTCTCTTACCCGAGTGAAATAACTCGAAAAATTGTCAAATAAGAATAACTCAAAAGGAAAATGAGTTTCCCAGGCTTTAACGCCGGAATCCAAACGGGTCAATTAGGCAACAGGGCGTCACATTTAATCGAAGAAGTCGATATTAATTTCCGACACAAGTCACGACGGACTTCTATCAGACTCGGAAGTTCGCTAAATGTTAAATTGCAGTTTCTCTAATTGACGCGCGAAGAAGGACTCTTAACAAGACGCAAACGGGGTTGCTCGTCGATCGCGTAACACGCTACTCCGAATAACCGGCAAATCGATGTAGTCGATACCTTCCAGGAACGAAACAAAGCTGAAGAAACTTCCATTACACAATATCTGTCTTCGTAAGAATGTACGCGACAGATCCAATTGACCGTGTTACTCGATCAATTTACATTTAGCTGTCCTAAATGGACGCACACTCGTCGTCAACCCTTTGTAGCAGTAATGTGATCGAGTGTGAATGACATGTCTATTTGGCAGTGTTGTTAATTAAACGTGGAGTTGTACAATGATCATTATGGGACCATATTTATGTAACCATATTTTGATGGGAGTGGTACTTCATTATAAATGATACAGTATTTCATTGTAAATGACACAGTGTGATGCAATATTTTATTATAAGCGACACGAATAATTGTGGTATTTTATTACACACGTTTCAACCCCGATGGTTCAAATCTCAATTTCGTGAACAGAGGACTTAAGGGTTGTTTTTGAACTACAGCAGGAGAATAATCTTTGATCCTTTTTTATAATAATGTCTATTATAATTTATAAGTATTAATACATGAATTATGATGACGTGTCAAATTTTATAGCTTCCAGAGGAAATTTTTCTCTGTGAAAAGAGGAACAGATTCCCTTCGGTAGCTCGCGCGTGACATGATCGTTCGATTTCATCGAGAAGAGACCCGGTTCGAGCACGTTTCGATCCATCGATAGACAAAAACGCGTGGTCCGCTGGCACGAATCGGACTCAGCCTCGAATCCCTGGCTATACCTTCGATGCAGCAACGTGACGTTATTTACGACCACTGATCTTCGATCTACGAGCCACGTGAAACGGCCTTTTGCTTCGACATCTCGTAACTACAGCCAGCGAAGTCGAATTCGAAAGCGACCAAAGTCGTTCGAGCGAATTAGAGAGATTTGTAGAGGTTTGCACCCTCTGAACATTAAGTGAGGTTAAGAAATTTTTTAAATTGATAGGATTTATTTCATTCAAACGTGATAAGTTGGTCTAAAAGAGAGTAGCACGTCAGATCTTGAGGTAACAAGTGTAGTTCGACTGCGATAAATTGAAAAAAATATTTAGGGGGTTAAGAGATGTAAGTCCTTTAATTTACAGATTTCCAAGTCCTTAAATTCCTATTCTGCAAATTTGGAGATTTGCAAATTAATTCCCCAAAGCGACACAAGAAACGAAAAAGGTCGAATTTGTTTCGAGAAGATCCACCCCGAAATACCATCGAAACTTTTTCATCCGAACAAAATTCAGTTTTGAGTTGCTCGGAATATAATCGGAAACCGTGGGAGCACTTTGAATTGTAAATATAATTTATACCGCGGGTTAACTTTGTCGAAGTTCGAATTAAAAGAGGGGAATAACGTAGGCGAAAAATGATATGCGAAAAAAGAATTTAGGTCGACGATTTGGCGTAGCTTTAATCGTTTGAAATAGCCAACTGACGAACTAAAGGTCAAAGTGAATCATCGGACATCAATTTTTCAAGTGAATTATTCATTTTAAAACGCGAGCATCCAAATGGATTTCAAAGAAAGGTCAGGAGCAATTAATAATTAGCGAAAGGTAGAAATTAGATGTTTGAAAAAAAAAATAAAGAGGCAATCGAGAAAGAGTATTAACGATGAGTTTTGTAAAACAAAAAGGAAGGTTAGAGTGGAACGGAATGGCTGCGGTTTAAATGTCTTCGAACACGCATTGGATTACGACGATCGTTCTTACGACTTCGACAACCTCCTATCGCGTTACCAACTTCTGAGAACGCTGACAGTAAGACTCGTACGCCATTTTTTCTCCAATCTCTCCTTGAACGCTCCGTGAACACACGATCTTTTTTCGTATAACTTTATATGCAAATTGGAGCGTAAAGAAAGGAATTTCAGCTAAACATGCAGGTATTAATAGAGAGCTGAAAATGTGAAGTAATCAATCAATCACCTGCCAACAGGTGTCATGACCCTTTGAAAACTTTATCGATTTTCAATTTTACGTTCTTTTAATTTGGCAGATTTTTTAGTTTGCAATTTCGAATGTTTGCAAATTCACAAATGACCAAATTGCGAATTTTCAAAGTCACAAATCCATGAATTTCTAAATTGCCAAATTCCTGAATCCCCAATTTCCCAAATTTCCATATCCCCAAAATCATTGACCTCCTAAATTCCCAAATTCGCACCCCTCCAAAGCCCCCTAACCCCAATCCCAAATTTCCAAAACGTCGAAACGTGAATTCGCGCCAAAGGGGTAAAATATGTTCGATCCCAGTTGACCAAGATGGCGTCGAACGTGTCGGGCAATCTGCGCAAACTTCGTTAACGCCGGTTCGATTTACCGGTCCAAGAAGCACGCGTTTCACGGCTGACGGCGATAAGAGCCGCGTCGCGTCGTTGAAAATGCCGAGAAGCCTCTTGGAGGCTGAAGCTTGCAAGATTTTTTCCCCTCAATGGTTCGCAACCTCTCCGCGGAACAATCGTGCCCGATGCAAACCGCGTTTCGTTTCTCGGCTTTGCTCATTTCCACGCGAAATACGCGAAAGGTGGTTGGCGCAGCACGTGACGTAGGAAGCAGGTGATGGTGCTCGAGAGCCGAGGCTTTACGCGAAATGTGGGTCAACCTCGACCCGAGGTGCGTGCGTCTCTCGGTCGCACCAGCTCGTTCCCTGCAAATATTTTTTCCCCTTTGCGGAAGAGGAATATGCTCGAATGCCGTCTATAGCGGTTGCTACTCGTTTCGCGATATGCGCATGCAGACATGTGTAATCGTACACGAATTTCATTACATGTCTCGCGAACACCGAATATTACTCGCGATGGAATATTTTTCAGGTCTCTTGCTATTTCAGAATTTGGGGTTGTGAGTTCAGGTACGAGGAATTGAAAATTGTAGGATTTAGGAATTTTTTAAATTATGAAATTGGAAGTTGTGAATTTGGACATGTGGAGATTTGGAGATTGGAGAAGTTGAAGACATAGAAACTTGAGGGGTTGGGAATTTGGACCTAATAATTTTTAGGAAATTGGAGATGCAAGAACTTGAGGATTTAGGTTAGATTAAATCGAGCAGAAGGAAGATTACACAGGCGCATCGGTGATTTTAATCCGCTGATATCGAGCTAGACGGTAAACAGGCCGACACACGGACTGACAAGCAAATCCCCAGACGGAGAGTGTCACACCCCCAGATTGACACCATTTGTAGGTAAAATGGTTCCGGCAAGGTTTTACGTATTGTCTTCGAGAGGCAGAAACGTGTGTGGTACAATGGAAAAGGTATCACGAGCGATGGCACCGTCACAATGAGGATAAGGAACGAACGCATGAGCAAGCGAACAGCATGGCCGCGAATAAATAACGAAGCTCGGTTATATGCATAAATTTAATACCATTAATATCCCCAGGATACATGGCCGAGTCGCTAACGAGATCGACGCGAGACGGTCCCATTAATTTTCTTAAAATACCGTCTCGAGCGTGGTGGGTAGGCTGTTATCGTGGGAGTAGGCGAGAAATGGAAAAATCTTGCGAGATACGGATATACAAAAAAGAAAAAGAAAGTAGAAATTAAACGGTAAAAAGGAAAAGAGGGACAGTGGAGAAAGAGGGTGCTTTGTGAGCGCCGAGAACAGTCGCCGGTAAAAATGGGGATCTCCAAGGAAGTCGAGGTCAGGCATCGAGTAACGGAGATGCACGCTAATTGCAGTTAATTAGCTCGTTGACGTGGATTATGCATAACGAAGAAGAGGCGCGATTGTGCAACCAAGCAGGAATCGGGGCCGTACTAGAGCACATGATCGCTCGTAATCGAATACGTGTCTGAGTTCAAATAATTCCTTACGTGTTTAGAAATTTTCTATAGACTTGATAATGAACAGAGGTACGAATTTTAAGATGTTCTGATCAAAGTATGGGGCAGTTTGCGTACTGACAGTATTGACACCCCAGTTAGTCTCATTGAAATAAATTTTTCAACGGGTTTGATTTAAGAGATTATTATAAATGGGATGGGTCAAATTGTGACCAATGTCAGAATTAGTTAAAGATAGAAATCAAACTAAAAAATGCAGACCAGTTGATTATTTGAAAATATATTCAAAAATTTAGTGCAATTGCAGTTTGTCATGTGAGTAATTCCATAAGAAAACCATAATAATTCTTATTTTTACGCATTCTTCAATTTTATGTCAATACAATTCTTAAAAAAAAATAAGTATTATCGCTATCGCCATCTAGCGGTGAACTGTGAAATCGACCAAACAGAAAATTGCCTTTTTCTCAAAAATCGACAACAATTGTGCCTTTCTGAAGAAAACAGAACACTCTACGATCGCAATATTATCAGAATAACAGCATCACAATTGTCTAACAGCGTTAAAATCGATAATTAAAAAAATTGCTTTCTATGGACACACAAATGCTATTGCCATCTAGCGGTGGATTACAAGAACTAAAATTCTTTAACTTTACATATTTTTCTTGCAATATGTGACTTTCTGGAATTGTTTAATTCTTTCAGACGTTAAATACCAATAATGTGATTTATGTGGTGGCACTAAAACACATTTTATGAGTAAAAATGAATGATCAAAAATGAAAGATCCTTGCATCTTCGGAACGGTACTGCCAGCTCCATCTGTCGGCACAGCAGTGAACTATAAAGCGACTATGATTCACTAGACAGCACCTAGATGGTGCTGGCAGTACCAAAAATTTACAAACACACTGAAACTAGAGAGAGAGACTTATTTTCTCACATTCTTACAATTTTCACGTACTTAATACTCATTTTAACGTCACAACATGCAAAACATTAATGATATAACACGTCTCTAAATCTAAAAAAGTTAATTATTACTGCGGAAACAAGTAAAGTTTAGTCCCGTTAGTTCCAGGTTTCCACCGCTAGATGGACGACAAATTTTTGGTCCATGAAATGCTATTTTTTTCAAAATTCCGTTTGAAGGCTTTGAGCACATCGTAATCCAATTATATGCATTACATTAAGTCTACAGAATGATCTGACCACTCCAAAAGAGCATAAAAGCCGGTGATTCTGCAGAATAATGCAATTTTCTGTTTCACTAGTTGCGTCATTGACCGCTAGATGGCGCAAGCAGTCCATTTCCTAAAGCGCGCGTCAGTTCAAAATTAAAAAATCGAAGTTCGTATTTCAGCCTATCATTTTTCATCTGACTGTATAATTACGTTCCAAGCACATTATTACAACCACTGTACTTAGTACACATACATCATTTTTACTATAAATTGAAGTAAACTAAAGTTTCTCAGATCAATAATGATCTAAGATTTTAAAACATCACGCAATAAAAAACGCAACGCTATTATTAAGCACATGATTATAATCCTAACAATCTGCAGAAACGATGGAGAACTCGAAGGCAAATAATTCATACGCGAACGCTTCATTAAACATAACGATCCGCCACGAACGTTCAAACGAAAAGAATCCTTTCCGTATTTCAACGAAGTTACCAATCTTCGTTTTAACGGCAAACGCCACGATAAAGCAAGAAAGGGAGGGTATAATATACGGTGCAAGAAGACGAACGAGTCGTGTAAAGATGTGGGCGGATTGTCTCGCCCCCGCAGCTCGAACACGCTCGAGGAAGCCCCTTTTGCTCCGCACTCGAGCCTCTCCGTCGTCTCCTTCTTTCTTACGCTCCTCTCTAAAGCAATTCACCTTGCACCACGCTAGAAGTTCAGCTCGCAGACGCTTATTTGCGACGAAGACGAAGTAACAGCACGTGCACCCCGTGTGCCTTTTGCTCTACAGATACGACGGAAACCGAGGAGAAGACGGCACAAATTGGGAAGAGCGGTCTCTCGTCCAGACGAGTTTGCCTCGTCATCCAGCACGTGCTCCTCCATCATTTGCGAACCGGTTCTCGACGATTCGAACGATCTTCCGATTCGACCCGATCGATTCGACACGAATTATCCCGAAATTACGTGGCCACGTTACGTGGGAACGATTCGATACGAATATTCTGGGGCGACAATCTGTACTTAGGTTGGGACCATCTTGGTTAGGGATGCTGATGGTTAGGGCTAGTTTGGAAGTTTGGAGATTTTGAGAATTTGGTACTTGCAGCGGAATATTTTTAAGTACTACATACACAAGTCGCTGTGTGGGGAATCCTTCTATCCCTAATTCCTATGTGTGGAGAATTGCTATATATCGATTTTCTACATATTGAGTTCCTACATTCCGAATTCCTACGTCTCGAGCCCCTACGTTCCGAATGCTTGTGTCCCGAATTCTTATGTCCCGAACCCCTACATCCTGAATCCCCATATTCCGAACCCCCATGTCTCGAACCCCTATGTTCCGAATCCCTATGTCCCAACTCCCTCTGTCCCGAATCCCTATACCCTAAAATCCTATATCCCCAATTTCTATCCCCCAACACCCATCCCCCATCTCCACACCCCCAAATTGCAAAACTCCCTAAGTGCCCAGCACTAAATCCCAAAATCCCCAAACTTCAACATGACGAATATCCTTGTATCTGAATGTTAGCAAATAGTGTTAAAAAGGCATACAATTTGTTAAGTAGGTCTAATTGAGTCGGTAGATCACATGGTTGAAGCGGGCCGCAATTCACAATGTAAAACGTGAAAACGAAAAGGCAGGTTCTTTCGCGATTGAATCACGACTATTGATGAAAACGGATCGTTTTACACGGGAGCTTAATTGTCGAGCACATTGAAAAGCTTCGTTGTTCCGGTCTAATTAACCTTGAAAGGTCAGGCTCTGTCTATTTTCTGGTGATTCGAGTTTTACGTTCGTTGGTTAACAGCTGTGTAAACAGCCTCGCGAAACGGTGTACAGTAAGAGAGAACGAAGGTTTATCAGGTTACTTTATCGAGTAACAGCTGATGTATTGATTTATCGATGCAAAATTTGTTCTCAATTAAGCATGGTGACGTGTGTCAGAAGTCGTCGAGCACTGACACGTACGAGAACATGTGTTATAATAACGTATCCATGCTTCTACCATTTCAATCAATAGACATGTGAATTAGACCAAATGAAAAAAGTACAAATCAAGTACACATAATTACACTTTGAAATGGAGACGAATTCAAAGGATTAATCGTCGACTACAAACTTTGAATCGACCAGTATAAATGAAGCAAGAAAAGTACTCTTTGCAGGGAATAAAAAAAGCACACATCGCACCGATACATTCGCAGTCTCTCATTTTCAAATGCACGTATAAAAGACCTAAACGTATGTTCCGTGGAAACAGCCGGTCTGGTATAAAAAAAGAGGATTTTTCCATCGGTACGTAATGAAAAGTGAGGCAGCGGAATGAAAAGCGAATCGTCAATCGACGTTGAAGATGAAACAGCGCAAGTACCGGTGTGCCGTCTTTTTGCTATCAAGTCTTCTCCACGCGTGTTCTACTAATCCCTACAATTAATTAATCAAACGCGACCGTCGTACCGGATGATTAATCACTAATCACGCGGTTGTGTGCAACAACAACGATACTCTCATCGATTCTCGCAACCTGTACCGGTCACAGGGCTCTATTCACGGGGTATTACGCAAAGTGTTATCGATTCGAAACACCGGTACACGCTGCTGCCACACAGGCTTCCTTTTGATATGAACGTGCACAGGGAAATTTCCACCATTTAGTTTCCATTTTGCGGTATTTAATATAGGAAGGTGCACTTTGTTTAATATTTCAATTTGCAAATTTAATTTTTAAGAACCATGGAACGAGTGTGGTCTCAGGAGGATTCCACTAAGGAGGTCCTCTACTTTAGAAGGCTCACAAAGGTGCCTTCAAGTTCACGTGTCTTCGAAAGCAGGCAAGTGAATTGCCCGCTAACCAGAGGCAACCCGGCGAATTTTTCGAGAAGTTCGACGACCAACTACGGTCACATCATCTCTGTACAGCGTATTAACGCTTTCATTTCGGTTTTTGCCAGAGCTGAATGATGCGGACGTTCGCCTCTTTTTACGGTCATGTTCAGTGCGAGCTCGTTTTTGCACCGTGTTGAACGCGAAAAAAAAAAGATATTCAATTGAACGTTACGGTGTGTTAAAGCGTGTACAAACGATAAATTGTCTTTCAGGCTTTTTCGATGAAATTGCACGGACGAGAACGATACAGCGAGACAATGAGTTAGGTAATGGTTCTGACGCAATGAGATAAAAAGATCGTGTGGGACGTGTAACGATTTTGAAAGTATCGGGTTATCCGAGGAATATACGTCGTTTTAAATAACGGTAATTAAAACGTTCACTGACACGAGCAAAATTTACGTGCAACCACACACGTAAGATCACTCGGAATAAAATTGTAACATTTCTTAAATTAGCTCTTGGTCACGGTGGTCTTTAAATTCCATTTTTCACCTTGTTTTCATTTATGATTGTAATTCTAGAACCACTAATTGGTAACATTAATTAAAGTAATTAGCAAAATTAATATACGCATTGGACGACGTTCTCGAGCATAATTCCGGTCAATCTATTAATAAGAGCAGAAAAAATATGTAAATTGCAAGAAGCAGAACCTGATCTCTTTGTTCTACAAATATTGTAGACACACTTGTCTTGAAACTGTTTCAATAAAACTAGTGAACTGTATATCAAAAGTTACGTTAAAACTAGTTCTTGTAGAGATACATTCCTAGACTCTAAATTCCCAAATTCTAAAAAATGTCTATCAAAAGTAGTTATGTTAAAAACAGTCATAAAGATATATAAAAGAGTAGAAATTCTTAATTCTCGACACGATACATCGATAAAATACGTGAACAACGAAAGATTAAAACAGAGAAAGTCACGAGACGGACAAAAAAGAAAATATATGCCAACTTTCTACGTGTAGCGGAATGATAAAGCAGAATGTACGTAAATTCTACATTATTCCCCTTTTTCCCTAGATCGTCGATAAGGCGGTAGGGAACACAGCACGAAACAAAGAGATATTCTGGTCTTAGATAAGAGTTATCGTGTTTCACCCCCACGGATTGCGATGAATTCTTCGAAATCGCAGGCCAACATCGAAATCCAACGTTATACGAACTTTATCGACGCTGTTATTGCAATCGATGATGAGTCATCTCCTCGATTATTCGACCGAGAATCAGCCATAAAGTTGCAGACATTACGAATCGCGGTCTGAATTTTCTTGGCGCCCGGGGAAATGACTACCCAACTTTTTAATATCGGACTCCTGGCTCTCGACAGATTAAAATCACAGTTTTATCGCGTTTCAGGTTTAATCGTAATTTATGGAACCGTGGATATTGTAAAATTAGATTCATTTTAGAAAAACGAATATCCTCTTTTGTCCTAGATCATAATTCGTGCTATTTGAGGGTTGTAATATGACAAGAATCGTCCATTTAATGTAATTCCAAAACTTGAAAGAATACTTCCAAATTATAATTTATATAAAAAATGCAGCTGTGTGTTAACCTCGATTTTTATTGCAGATTATAATACGTAACAGTAGAAATTGCATACCAAAAAGAGAAACTAAACAAGTAAAACTACAGAAACGAAAATAAATAAAGCAAAAAAATACTTGTATCTCCCGTTCGTTTTAAAATTCACCGATGATTCAACAGCTCTTCAACAATAAACAGAAACGGTTCGCGAGTTTTCGGAGTTTTCGAGTCTGTTGGAAAAATTCCTCGACCTTCGAAAGAATCTTAACAACGAGCGAGAAGGACAGGAAACGTATTGATCGCTCTTTGCTGACCCGCCTCGCCCAATTTCTGATCTATAAATCAGATTACGTATCATGCACGCACAGCGTCACACGTAATTTGCCAGCGAGTGCCAAATTTGGAAAACAATCTGTCATTTGGTGGCCGAAATTGAACGTTCAAATGCGTTTACCTACTCGATGATTCTTCGGGGAGGTCGACAGAAATGTTTGAGATGTTTTAAAAACACGTGAGGTCTTAATAGAGATAGGCTATAAGTACGTACTGTTGTTATTTTGGGACTTTTGTAATTAATATGTGATGTCAATGTAATAGAAAAATTAAATTTCCTAATTTTTAAATAGATTTCCTCGAGGGACGAACGAATATTTAATCCTCCCAGTAATTCGAGGCTGAATTTACCCGGTAAAAAACGTCGTCGAGACAATAATACGATAGCTAATGGCATCAGCGATTCCATCGCGAATATTCCTCGAGTGCGTTCTCTTTTAACGAATATACACGTTATCCCGGCGAGATGAAATTGAAAAGTTTCGGCGAAGATAAAACTGAATGTCCGTAGATGTTCTACTCGGCAGGTAATTGCGAAATAAAAACGCTTCAAGTGTATCGTTCAATTTTCATTTTCAAAAGCTTTCTGCTCGTCCCTATTCTAATCCCATGCATCGCAATTTGCTTCGCTGCAATTTATTTTAATTTCCCTCGATGTTTGCTCGTGTAGCTCAAAAAAACTCGATTAAACTGCGCATTATAAAGATTTTCGAATACCACTACATAATTTTTCTATATTATTCTATTTACACAAAAATGACATTCTTTATCCTCTTCAATTAAAAATGGTCTAATAGAAATTTGCGGAAGGAAATTGATTCAATGATTGAGTTAAAAATTCTCCGACTGATTTTAAACGACTTTGAACCAATCAATTTATCTCTCACCGAGAAGATTGTCCATATTTGTGGCGCGATTTTACAGGGCAAGTTAACCTGACCCAATCATCGCGCACGTAACTCAATCAATATCCGAAAGGGCTCTTCTAAATCCTTGGATTTCTCGACAGCCGCCATTAACAGTTTCGAGCACCAGTACGCAGAATCGTGCCGCCTAATCTTAATTAACATCGGCTTCATTGAACACTCACTGCCATAATATTTGCTCCTCAAATACTTGTGCTTGTTCTTGTGGAATAGCCATCACTCGATTACTCAATTACGCGTATCACGAGTTGTTCAAACGGTAGAAATTGTAGTTGAAATTTTGAAGGTGATATAGTATTTGAAGCGGTGCAACATCGACATGTGAGAATTTACTACCTTGGTAATAGATAAAAATATCAGTCCAATGAACAAGAATATTCAAATTATGACAAATGGGTGAATCTGGTAACAGTTCGATAACAACCACGTTGTACGTCAAGAAAACACGATGCTTGCGCGAAATAAAATATATTTTCCTGTCAGCAAAACGACTCAATTAGAGGATTATCGGATCATATTCCATTTATCCTTGACAGAATCTCTTGAAGCTTGCATTAAACCTCCAGCATGCTATCAAACGCCCACGATCGCAGCTTTAGAGTGCCACAAAGACATACGAACAGTATGATAATGAACTTGTCTAGGATTCCATAGCGGTGACATATTAACCATGGAACAAGATCACGTTTCCCGCGCTAAATCACTCGGAACTATTCGGAAACCGCGAACGGGTAAAGAAAATGGCTCTGGCGGAAATGGCCAGCTCTGTAATTTCGAGTGATTAAGCGCTAAGCCAAATCTGACCCGGGTTACAACAGTATCCACGTGGAATTCCGAGAGAATCGATCATTCGCGACCGCGCCTCGTTCCCATCGGACAAAGATTCGTGTGGTATACGTAACGCGATTGCATAACTAGATAACTTCCACGTGTTCAAGGATAACGAATCCGACGATCGAGCCTTTCCGGCATCGAAAATCGCTACCAGGTTCGATCGGTCTCGATTCGTAACAGGCACACGGTTCAGCCGCCTGGTTACGTTGTTCATTAACTTCGTTAACTCGGTAATTCGGTCCGCCTCGTTATCGACGGCTTCTCCTCCCTTTTGTGCCCTTACGCGTGTTAATTGAGGCGGGACAAAAATCCTGCCGACCGTTCGAGTGGCGCTTCGTTATGTTTAATGATGATTACAAAATCCGACGACCTTTGGGCCCCATTTTTTTACGCCCGACAAGTGAATCAGATACTCACGCTCTATTCAGGTCGTCAGGTAGGTTGTTACCAGAGATTTGTAGGTCGTTAGAAGGGATACTCACCTGAAACAGAAGAAACTTTAATTAACAACTATTTCGAACGTAGAGATCATTGAAATTCGGTTAAGTGCGAACAGAAAATTAAGAGACAAATTTCGATAGTCACATATTACACTTTGTTGCAATGTTGTAATTTGAATCAAAGATCACATTGTATTAACATTATCAAAGTACATCAAATATCATATACAGACCCAGACATTTGAGACGATTGGTGTTAATCTCCAGTAAAAACCGTGATTGAATGTTACAGACTAATTCGAGCGAACGAATCGGTTCATTTAACAAGGCAATGGCAGACCGTTTAATCCACATCTCGATATCGGGCAAACAGTTTGAACAATCCGGCGGATTAAACGGATCATTCGCCATCCTCAATGATCCATATTCAAACCTTAATCCATTGATCCGACAGAGCGATTTTTCATCCTACGAGATACACTTAACAATCTTCGGTCGTCGAGCAAAGCTTTTATCAGATTGGATGTCTCGCGAAGAAATAAAATCATCCATCCGCGGCAGGCGATCCTTTCTAATTATTTCGTACGCCGGAAATATCTGGGTCATTCTCTAATTTTGTTTTATCATACGAACGATGAAATATTGCGTTCCGCTCGATTGCTCGCGAATCCACGAAAGACGTTTCCGTAATCAATTATACACTCGATAGGATCTGCGATACAGAAATCGATCCCCGACAAAAGCGTCCCGGAGGATTATTCAGTGTCACGCGAATGGTGTCGTTGGTCGATATATCGAAATTAGCGGTTACCGAATCGAGACTATCTTTATATTAAATTAATGACACCGACAAGGACAGCTCGTTACACGAAACGGGGACAAATGTTATATTTCTTCTCGAATCCACAAACGGCACGTTTTT
Source organism: Megachile ligniseca (assembly GCA_945859555.1). Lineage (NCBI taxonomy): Eukaryota > Metazoa > Arthropoda > Insecta > Hymenoptera > Megachilidae > Megachile > Megachile ligniseca. The sequence goes on from OX243786.1 coordinate 10,418,980, forward strand.
AAGCCATCAAATTTTTGCTCCGGTAATTTTAATATCCAAAGCTCTTTGGCAAGTACTTTCGTATTATCAGTCCTCGAATAGAGAGTCAATTTATAAAGCAGAAAAATTAACAAGCAAGTTCATCATTAATGCACAGCTTTCATTGCGAGCATCGACAAAGGACAATTATATTAAACTCCCAGAAGCCAGGAATAAAGTAACGATTTCATAACCAAGAAACTAACCTATATTCGGTGCTCCACAAAATCGGTAGATTAAAATTTCATCGAAAAATATATTTGAAGAAATCGAGCCGGGATCTAAATTCGCGCCAGACTTTATCGACAATAATCGACTATTACACTCGTATCGGAGGGTTTAATTGCAGCGCGAATGATAGGATTAGCAGCGATCAGACTCGCACACTATCGATTGGATTAGTGTAAGCGACAAAGGACACGGAAATTTCGTTCTAAAGATACCGGCGTTCAACAAGCTTCGTAAATCGAGCCCTGCGTTTCCAAGGCTTGTGTTAAGGTCGTGTCTTTAATTAGCTCAACCCGTTGGGCGCGGCTTAAAAATAATTAACTCGATTCCATCCAAACGACCACGGTTTTTTTCTCTTTCGTTTCATAGATAATCCATGAGCATCACGGGTATTAAAGCTGACCATGTCACCTTTAAGGTGTGGTTCTACGATAACTTGCCAGCCCGATAATCGCGCTGATTCGAGTAGGTTGTTCGAGAAACTTGTCGATTTATCAGCCCCGGGGGCACGGACACCTCTCGTCGCCCAAAGAATTAATTGCTGAACACAATGCACTTTTTGATCACTACGAAGGTCCTCATTGTAAAACTTTTGCAGGTATTTTATATACAATCGCATTCAGCTACTTTCAAGCAATCTTCTTACAAAAGTAGTTAAAGTACATTGAATACTATATCCAGAATTAATATTCAGTAGGATTAACAGATACAACGAGAACTAGCAATTCGAATATTTCGTTCGAGATTAACAGCGAGCAAGTTTCGTGCGAAATACTGGCAAGTAAAGTAAAATCTCGGCTCGAAGGGACTTTGCAGACAATTCGCCGGTGTTTGCGTACCGGAGAGAGTTCACGAGGAAAATTCACGAGGTGTCTTTTACGTTAATCGCTGCAGAGGTTTCGTTGGTGCTCGACCAGCGCCGAGTTGCTGCAATTACAGTAGATCCTCGTTATATCGTCGCCCTAACGGGTCTTTCACGCTGCTCACGTTCTTTCGCCACTGCAATATATATCCACTTATCTAATGTAACACCGGTTACTTTATTATCGTGTAATTCGATAGATAAACAGAGGCTATCTCAAAGTTATAAATGACTGACTGTAATACCTTAATACCTAATATATTACAATTCGCTGATACATTTTATTGCTGTTATTAATGTACAAATTATTGGAACATTCTAAGTATTCGATAATATGACAAGTCTCTCGAGATTCGAAGACAAAATATGTCGACATAAGTTTCTACAATTTATAATATACGTGTCGAGTACGAAGCGCAGTTAACGAAGGTAAAAGTCTTGAAAAATTCAGCCGGTAAGATGTTATGTAGTCGATTGCAAAGCAAATACGGCTAAAATAACCGGCGAAGATAACAGAGTCTGACACCGTGAACAGTCACGCCGCTTGGTTTCACTCAAAACGATAAAGACGAGGCATTTCAACTTTTGTTCCTTTGCCAGGAACGACGATAAAACTTTACGATCGAGCCCGTGTAATTATTTCGTGCGAAAGGTACGCTCGCAATTTATTGCCGCGATTGCAACAAGTTCTCGAAATAATTAGGAGGACAGGTTCTGAGTAATTCTAAAGAATGCGATTGCACAGACTCTTTGACGGTCAGTGTCACATCACGCTTTTCTTTTCTACTCTTTTTATGTATTTATGCAATCTCGACGGTAATTCGTGAAATTTGTAAAGTGACGTCAGAGATGTATACATTTCCTTATGTATCTATATTTTTGTACATTTATACCCCATAGGTATGCATATTGTTAGTAACTATATAGTACAACCGTCGTGTTTCTGGTAAAAGACGAATAAAAATGAAATAAAAAATCGAAGTCACGAAGTTACACCGTGCCATTTCAATTTTTCGGTAAAACATGGTGTAGGGAGAAAAAGGCAGGAAACTCGACGCGTATGAAAGCGTTTGAAGCATAAAAAGGTTGAATACCGTACAACATTTAGTTTGAAACATTAAGGGAGCACGCGTGTTTTGTTATCAGAGAAAAGGTAGGTCTGAATTTTCAAGGGAAACTTTTTCGTTTTCAGTCGAAGCTTTTCAATTTTTCCACGCCTATAATTATAACGTTTCAGCGAGCCCTCCGCTCTTTGGAACGGGTCACAGCTGAACGATTCATTCGCGAAAAATGAAAAGACCGCGGGTTCGTTTCCACCTTTCTCGCGTTACGTAAACGAAACGAGCGCGGCCGCATTATGTGTAGAGGTAATCATGCTACCTTACAGGTTAACACCGTGTTATCCATCGATTGCGTTCAACGGTTTCAAAATATCGCAATTAATTTCATCGGAATCGGTAGCCGTTCTCGCGTTCCGTGCAATCGGATTTTCACGGTACCGAGAAAACTTTTCTACGACCTCGCGTCATTAACTTTCGCAATCGCGGTTTTACGCGAATTCCCGCCGTTTTACTTACTCGAGGCATATTTCTGTCGGACAGTCGAACAGAGAAAAAAAGGGAAATTATTATTCGAAAGCGCTCGGTGGTCGTCGGGAAAATGTGCAAGATGGAAAATTCTATACGTGACGCGTGAAACGCGATACATTACTGGACAACGTGCAATGGAGTTTTACATTGCTTTGCTTTCTTGTCGAGTATGTCGATACGTCGGACAGGCACGAACAAAAGCTCCGACGATAATTAGCAAAAACGCAAGGTCACTGTCTCGAGATTAAACACTGTGCATGTTATTGTAAATTTGTTACTCTGATTGTTACGTGTTCCTGGAGGACCCAGATTTTATAGTTAGTCCGTGGATGTTCATGTACTTAAGATTTATTGCATTTGCATTTAATAGACATACAATTACAAATGCATAAACATCCGTAGACTAAATTAGGGAACCCGATCGATTAGGATATCAAATATGCCCAATAAAAATCATGTTATTTTATTAAATAATTTTGTTTCTTCAGAAACTAATGTCCTCAGTATCAGCTTAATAATTTTAAAAGGTCTTACATTATTAAAAAAAAGTATCTTTATATGAATGTACACTTGCTCTCTTGATCCAGGACTTCGTGCTATACAAAGAAAACACACGAGAGATTTGGAACAGTGAAGAGAGATTGCTGTGTGGCGTCCCATTAAACAAGATTGCAGGTTTCTAGACCAACACCGTTGGAATATTAACCCGGGCCACGATGGGAGCTATTAAAAACCGTCAGATTGCTCTAGAACGATAAGTGACCTAACTGTACAATAAGAGAACCAGGGAAAAAATGCTCGAAAAATGACACCGTAAACCCCATGGACTGTTAAATCGTTGGTAGAAAGGTTGGTGAGAGAGCTACACCTGGAAAACGATATATTCTTTTATCCGTGTTGTATCTAGATGTTTATTCCTAGATTTCTAGATGTTGCTCTAAATTGTTGGATCCTTAAATCTCTAAATCCTTGTATTCCAAATCCTCATATTCATATGCGCTTGTATCTCTAAATCCACAAATATTTATCCCTGTACCACAAGACCTCTACATTTCCAAATTTCTACACAGTGAATTCTTATATCCCAAAATTTCTATAGACAGAAATTCCCATATCCCTAAATCCCCTTACTCCTAGTATCCGTGACGGTATCTTGAGAAGGATGAATGGTAGCATTAGAAATGTAGTGTGAAAAGCCATAATAAGTACTATCAACGATTAATAGTAGTCTAACATAATATTCGAATGAACTTATAAGTATATATGTAGAGTAATTTATTACGTTAGAAATAGTTTGGAGAATCGTCGGTGTTTGACACGCGAGAAAATGATTAACCCGAAGAATGTTTCTTTCGTCGTTGATTGATGTCTGATGTCTGAAACTTCTATATTACACAGAAAAGCATATAAATGAAAAAAAATGTACAAAAAATATTGTGCAGCCCAGCGTGTTTTTCCGAGAGAACAAAGTTATCGAGCGTGATCGAAGATGAACGAAAATATTTGAATGGCAATGTTTCTACACGAAATGAACACGAACTGTGCGATAAAGTAAATGTTTTGAATGAGCTCCGTCTGATCTTGACACGATTGGGGCTGTACATTGAAACACGAAGAACCGATGCGTGTTTCGAGTTAACTTAAACTGTTGTCTTCCTTCGAACACTTGTTACACGCGAAAATTCGTATGTTTTGACGAAACTACAATGCTAAATTTCCGCTGTGAAAAATGATTGTGTAATGCGAATGGGCGCATTCTGACGCATCTTACGCGTTTTATTTCAACGCGTGTCTGTTTAACGTTCTATGGTTCATTGTTTAAGCTCAATCCAACTGGATGAATCACACGAATGGGAATTAAACATCAAGGATAAAAGAAACATTGTATAATATGACTGCTGTTTAACGCACTGAATATCTTGTCGAGTATTTAATTACATCAGCCGGTCAATTATATTATTTGATCATTTATAAAATTGCTATGCTTACGATTCTGGATTAGATAAGGTATTTTGCGTTGGGTCAACCATTACGGTGCATTACGTGTTTATAATTTATTCATTAGCACTGTTGCGGCTACGAAGAATTTATGCCCAACGGTATGATACATAGTCCTTTTACTATTATTACTCGCACATTGAATACAATTTTACTCTTTTAACACATTCGGCTGTGTTATAAAACACTTTCCACAGAAACGATCTTTGAAAGGTTAAAAGACATACCACACGGAAAAGATATAGGAATGATAAAGACCTAACGGACTAGATCAGCAAAGTACTTCACAGAAAACGGTTCATCGCAGGGTAGCACCTGCTACCCCAGGATCGAACATGCTATCAAGAGATTCAAGACCTCGAAGAATGAGTCGAACGCTGTGGCGATAAAAACGGATGAAATTACTTAGCGATCAAACAGCTCCTACCGTGAAAAATCGATTTATAGTTCCCATATGTGGTCACCAGGCACGAGAAGGATAACGCGGTTGGTCAAAGTGTAAGTGTAGTTAACCAAAGGGTTAACCACCTATCCCCATCTCTCCACACATTCCTGACTCGCGTAATTCCGCGAAAGAGGTTTCATGAACCTACATATCCACATCGTAAGGACAGTTCAGATTCCAAACGGAATTCCTGCGTGCGCAAAAAGCGGTCCCATCAACCCCGACGACAGTGACCTAGTGCAAAACTGTAGTAACTCACATAGCCAGACGTTGCCACGAGGCGCGGTGTGGAGCAGATTCAGGTGTAGGTTGAAGTCCAGACCGGCCAGGTCCTGTCGCAGGTGAGTGCTGTCCATGATCAGTGCTCTCTCTGGCAATAGGAACAGGTGATCGCTCCCTTCCGCGGGCCCCAGGGTTCGCGGTACTCCGAGCCCAAGAGGCCCAGAACGGGCTGTCAACATTCTACCACTACGAGTGCCGAAAATCGCGTTGTCGCGCGACGGCGCATCATCCGACCCGATTCCCGACACGCTGACTGTCGGATATCCTCTCGCGAGACTGATTCGAGCGTTTCCACCCTCTTCGGCTCTTCGACTCTTCCTCTTTTGATCTTCCTCTACCTTCGCTCTTCTATCTCGATTCGAATACCGGTTGATTCCGCTCTCAAACGCTCTACTTGTCTCGGGTCGATAAATCTTGGATCGTTTTAGGTGCAACACTGACCCATCCGATTGTCCAGTTAATAATTTGTAAACTTGTAGATCTGAGTATGTTAAGGTTCAATTATGGATTATTGTTCCATCAGATGTTACAGTCGGTATCGAACCCAGACTTGGATCTTGCGTTCAACTAATTTATTCCTGATCAAATTTCAGTTCATACAAAACTTGTGATTAGCCTCGGACTATTCCAAGTGCGTTCGACCTTATTTCTGTTCCTTCAAATTTTACCAGGTCATATAAAATACGTGACTGCGACAGACTTCCAAATTCCGTGCGTTGTCGAGTCCTATCAGGTTCAACCCAAGATTGTTTACTCCTGTTCCATCAACTTTCGACCCCGTGGGATTTGTAATTCAAACTGGCAAATACAAGCGTGTCGTTTCAGGTTCAGCTCTCGTAATCTCGTTCCGTGAGATTCGGTGGCAGATTCGCCAGGCGAGTTTCGGTAAACCGGTGTTCTCGAATCAGCTGCGAATTTCCTATTCCCGGAGCGTGTTCGCGCAGGCTTTCAGAGTTCATCGACGATTCGCCCGATAAATATTTACTCCGAAACGAAGCGGAACTGGTGGCAAGACAAGGAATCCCTGAAGCGAGGTAAAGCACGCGCGGCGTGCTTATTCGATCGACCGTCCCGCGGTGTTCCTCTTCTCTTTCATCGCGCGTCCGGCGCGCGCTGCTTCGCGGTCCAATTAATCCGCTTCTAATTACCGTCGACGCTTTTGTCGATGGTTGATCACGGAACGTCTGGTCGGCGATTCTCGGACTCGCGTGGCGGCCACGAAACCTCGGGGGCCCACTTCGCTTATCTGACTGTTTTCCTGGTTAAGCGGCGACAGAAGGAGCGCATTGTACGCGCGTCGCGTATCTTCGATCGTCGAGACGAGACGAGCACTCTGGGCGATCTCGTGAGTCACTCGGTCAGTCAACTCTATGGAGCGAGGAGGCAAGTTGAATGCGACGTATCGTCCACGCGGGTTAGCACGAATTGACCGCGCGGACGAGTGGCCTCGTTGAATTCGTTAAGGAGTATCAAAGGATGCGACGGGGTCGACGAATCTCTCGACGATCGCGAATCGAACGAGTCGTGTGTTCCGATTATCGGGTCTGTTTGCCAACAGACCAGTTTGTTTCCGTATCTCTTACGAACCTTCGAGGAATAATTGAACGCACTGCACTAGTCGGGTAGCGCCGAGTCCGTTTTGGGCAAGCACGTGCCCCGGAGGGGAGGTCGCCAGACACGCACTACGCGAACGAATCGATCGAGCGTCCACGTCGACGAGAATTTACGCGAAAAAAAGAATCGATCGAACGTACGACAAAAACTTGTCGCGATGACGCACGATTCGCCTGACAATACGCGAGACTCGATTGGCTGTCAGGTAGACAGCTGGCTGACAACCGGGAATGACTCGTGGTGACGCGTTAGTACCGAGCGCAACGCGATCCTACGCGCGTGGCGGTCAGCGTTCGACTGAATGACGCCGAGGTACAGCGCGCTCACGAGCCCCACCGAGGGGTGTCGGAAATTCCCGAACACATGGAGACACGGCTCGCTCCGAGTGTACTCCGATTTTTCATTTGTTTCGAGTGCGTTTGAATACGCGCCGAGGAGAAATCTCCGCTAAATCCATCGAATGGATAACTTCGATTGACATTCGCCCCCGTACCACTGCCATAATCTACCCGATTCACCCTCGCTCACTACCGTATCTACCAATTTTACCCGGGATCGTTAAGGTTACTATCTTTATCAGAAATGGGCAAGGTGGGTCCTTTGGGAGGTTGGGAATTTGGAAATGTTGCAGCTGAGGAAGTGTGAATTTGGGGATTTGGCAATTTGGAAATTTAAGAATTTGGAGGTTTGAGAATTTGGGAGATATAAAAATTTATGAATTTCTAACATGAAATAAATGAATAGTCCTACATCCCACGTCCCTACGTCGCAATTACGAACAAATCGTATTTGGTTTACCATTCTGCTCTCCATCTAGTTACGTCCCTGCCCTCACCCTCTTGATAGCGATCGGAAAACGGACGTTGAGAAACGGGTGCTTTTAATGGAACAGACAGGTGGCGGAAAAATGAAATGCAATCAACCCATGTTTGATAACATAGATTGTTATCGCGTAAATATACATTAATATTAATCGTCGTAATAATTAATTCTTGTGTTAAGTTTATCATTTGTCTTCATGAAAATTAAAATCTGATCGTGTTCTGTAACACTTCTTTGTCGTGCAAATTATAAAAAATTTGCTCGATGAAATGAATTCGTCAACCCACATTCATGGTGGTATTTGCATACGTTAAAAAGAAAATAATTTTTCTTAATCCTTTACACTCCACTTGCGCCGTTACTGTGAAAGGTGAATGTAATAATGGCTCCGCCACTCTCCTCAATAAACTGAAATAATCGTTTCCTTTTAAAATTCAGAAGGTTTGAAACATTTGGTTGCTCAATTTAGATCAAGTATACGGTTGAGGAGTTTACAGTACCGTAAAAAAGGTTGATATTAAAGCATCATTCTATACATAAATCAACGGCAATTACTTATAGTTATGTATATAGTTAAACGATAATTATGGCCGTTTTGATGAATCGCAACTACAAAGGAAGTGATTTCGACTCTATGGTCATTAGTGTACATTGGAATACAATAAAGCAAATACATATTTATACTGTAAGCGCTACGAATATCTGTAACGATGCTACACGCCTGTGCAAAAAGAGAACAATGATACTTTACCTAGAGACCATTGGATTAATCTTGAATATTCGGTATCAGGTTTGTAGGTTTAAAGCGCAAATTAATATCCCAATTAACAAGAGTTACAGCAATCCCATTAACCTACACTGTACAATTTTTTACTCAAATTACGCGCAATAAAAACTGATAATCTCAAAAAGATTCGCTGAAATCGTACGAAATGAAATAAAGCAAAATAAGGTATATATACATCTCCATCTCTGGAATATCAAAGTAAACTAGAAATTCCGATCATCGTTCTGTCTGAAACGAAATGGAGTAATAAATTCCTTTCATCGTTTCACTATTTGCGAAGTCATCTCACAATTTTCTGGCTGGATATAATCCGAATATCACAGACGTGCAAAAGAACGTGGGAGATGCAAGGTGGCCGATAGTGTAGCAACGCAAGAATATCCCGGCCTCGTGAAATGACCAGCTACGGTTAGCAATTTGCCCCAAGTTCGCTTTTACGGCCACAGAATGTTTCATGAAGTTCCACCGAAGCTATCCCCGTGTAACGTGTCGGTCGTTACACGGTTTCCCGGAAAATCTTACGATCCGAAGACGCTCGAACCGGGAGTACAAAAACACGCGTACGAACCTGTCGATTTTCAACCCCCGTAAAAGATAACAGTAAATTATTGATCCGTTATTCGCCGTTTCTGAAGACGGCAGCGTCACGATGTTGTCTGTTCGGAATTACACAAATCGGTCCGATGTTAAAGCAATTATCTTCCCGTTGAAGGTGATCTGACAATGCTTCTGCGAGTTTCGAGTATCGTCAAACACTGGGAATCTCATTAAGACTATCGATACCTGGTTACGGAACTTCCGTTACGTAACTACCTACGCCAAATTCCACGACCCTATAACGATTCGATGTCTGAACATAATAGGAGTATCGGAGGAAAGTTTGATGGAAGATTGTATTCTGTTTGACGGATTTCCATGTGTTATATGACCATACATTTGCATGTGTTAGGTTATTATGTTGGATTTCTGCATGTTAGATCATCGTACGCTGAGTTTCCATGCGTTTGGTAACCTAGTGTTGGATAATTACGCGCTGGGTAACTACACGTTGGATAACGACGCGGTGAATTGTTATGTGTAGAATCACTACACGTTAGATATCTATACAATGGATAACCACGAGTTGATAGTATCTTAGAATAGTAGAATAGTGGTACAGAGGAATAGTGAAATAATAGAATACTCGATCATTGCCAGAGCTGACCACATGTGACTCTGATCCCTAACCTCGAGCCCTGAGGTAATAAAGCCAAATAATTAATGAGGTCTCATGCCAGACCCACGTGCAATTTGGCCAATCTTGCAAATGCGTAATTCTTGCATCTTTAAATAGAATAAAACATGCATATAACAACTTTTCATCCATAATTTACCTGTCCTAGCTCCATCACATTGCAAGTTTGCACATGGTAATCATATTACCATGTTTTATTTTATGTACTACTGTTTGTAAATGATAGCAAAATACTTTGCGACAGAGACAACGAGGTGAAGGTACGCACAAGGTCGGTCGAGATTCGCTTTATCGCACGTAATTAGCCAGTTCGAAAGACCATGGATCCCACGCAAGTCGCAAAAATAAAAAGAAAAGTGTCGGACAAGAAGTCGAACCACCGTCGTTCTTCGCGAGATCGAAGTTCCATCCTCGTATACTGTTACCCGCTCGGCGGTGTTCGGACACTTCTTGCGGCTTGATCTTCCGCGTGCGTGCCTCGTGTACGAAGTCGCTGAAATGGCGATCGATGCCCCTTTACAGGGAGTAATATGCCAAGTCCAGCAGTCGACTCGTCTGATAGAGGCCGCCTTGTTGTACATGGCGCGATCGAACCAGACGAGTTGACGGTGCTAGCCTCGGGTTAAGAAGCAAGGCCGGACAGTGATTGACACAGAGATCTTCTTCGTTCTTGCTTACGGTATCCTGTCACTTCAGCTCCATAGTTGATGGACGCTCGGATCGGTATTAGCGACCGACAAGAAACGATACGGCAATTTCCTCCTCGATAACCGTGTACACATTAATAAAATTCTACTGTCCCTCTATTACTACTTTTATTATTCCTCCGCATTGTCAACTGTTTTCGCGTCGACTGCTGTGTCGAATATGGGCTACGCTTCATACAAATCTATTGAATGTATTGAAATCTATATCCAATTAAAAATATTCATATTAACTTTCTGTCACTTATCTGTCCATTTGTCTAACTTTAAATCAGAAACAGAATCGATTTTCACAATCAAATTTACACCGTGAATAACATGGTCACAATGTGTTTCTGTTTGATCTTGATATCTCAAGCGGCTCTGAAGTTAGATTAGTAAGATTATATCTTACTATTGAGCAGAAAGTATCCCGTTGCTGGTAGCTGATGAATCTGACCGAATATAATTTCAACTCTACTGTATCTTTATAAACTCAACGGTGAATGCGCAAAATAAATTTTGCTCCAACCGTTTTCTTTTATCTCCGATCTGCATCGACCATGCAACTTTCTATTCTAAATTTTCTGAAGATGTTCATTTGCTTCATATGTTCAGTCGTTTCAAATGTTCACTGCTCGATCATAGTTCACATCGAATCGTGCATTACAGTTCGACATTTACTTCGTATCCTTGAGACTATTCGTGAAGGTAAAATTGAACCAAGTATTTTCTTCGTTATCTCCAGTCGAATTGGGTCGTCGAATAAAGAAACAGGGAATTGTATCCTCTTCTGCTAAGTCTTCCACTTTCATAGTTCAAAACATACGTGTAATAGGAAGATGGTTCGTAGATTATCTGTTCGTGCCATCGGTTGACCTAAATTAACGTGTTCGACCTTTGTGTACGACATTGTCTCATGATCAAATTCGTTATCTAATGCTGTAATAAATATCAAATAGCGAGTAGCGAGAGGTCCATTGAGTATTCTGTGTAATTTGATACACTCAATATATCATATATTAACACTTAAAGTGTTTGGGTATACAGTAACGTGCACTAGCTTCACTGAACTGAGCTCTAGTCTACGTACCTAGTCTACCTAGAAAGGTAGATTTCAACTCGATAAAGAATATTTCCAACGTAATATCATCACCAAATACCAGCACTGGCTTTCTCGTAATCGTCGTTTTCGCTGATTGGCAAATCGCAAAGCATATAACACAATTACGATCGCGATGATTGCATAAGGCGCGATGTCGAATCGAAGCAGCCAGGCAGCTGCATAGAAAAGTCGCGAAGCGAAGGATTGAATCATCGTTGAATCCGCCAGGCATATGGATCCCCGTTAGTCCGCGGTGCCGTGTACGATATTACGGCATTGTAATGCTCGATACGCGATCGGCCAGAAAAGGGACGACGGGACGTGACGGCAATCCGTAGTTCAGCTTCGCCAAAAGTAGCGCCTTGTACCGTTCGGATTAGTTACCATCTTTTTTACGGGCGCCCATCTCTCGCGCAAAAATGTATCTGCTTTGGCGAGTTGTAAAAACCGACTCTCTTCTCGCTCGGTCGTGCATCGCCCAGCTGTAGCTCGTTAAAAAGCTGGACGAGCAAAAACCTACGCTTCCGCGTCGCTGCTCGATCTTCTGAAAATTATAAAACATACCGGGGTCCTTGGCTTTCTCGGCCTTCGACCGTTCCTCGGAATTTAAGAATTTTATTTGTTAACAGTTCATAGTCGACATTCTATAAAACCCTCATCTGAAACGAACCGTATTTCGCCTGATGGTTAATCCAGTGCGTGCCTACTGTTGGATTAACGGCGAATAATTAAAGCAAGACAAATATCTAAGCACATTCTCGGATTTGTTTCGTTCCGCGAGCAGATGGTACAGCAAGGTGAAAGCTGTGGAGAGATGTTTTTCAGTAACTCGGTGATACGCAATCAGCGATGCGATTCTTCGCAGGATAAATAAGTTGGCGTTTTTCTTCCGATGAAACGAGAGCCAATTTCCCAGCGTTACAGTACAAAAGAAGAGGCAAACTCGCGATTAGATTCTTTATCAACGCGGACCACGATATGTTCCGCTAACCGCACGATTTCCGTCGCTAATCACGATTCAACGAAGTTTTCCAGCACCGAGAAAGCGAACGAGAAAATACCAAATGGTCGCACGTCGTCGACCCACTTTGATCAACAACGGCCCATTTGTCCTCGAATGATCGCAAGAACCAACCGAATTGGCACGAATCGGGCCGTGGCCCACTACTCACACCAGTTCTAATCGTGATTATCAAAAAAGTTGACTGGAACTCGTGATCACCTTATCGTCGATTCGACTTACATCGATTGATTGGAACGATTCCTTCGTCAAATAAGAGTAAGGTCAAGATGTAGCTTTATACGATAGTTTTGAAATTATTCATAATCGGCAATGGAGCTACTATGTTCCATCCACTTTTACATCGTTATGTTCAAATTTATATTTCTATCATTTACTTCTTTAGTTTGATGATGAAGAGGTTCACGCACTAAAAAGCATGAAGAATACGATATAGCATGGAATAATAAAATAATATATATATTAATATGGAGGGAATAAAGTGTATCTTTAATTACTACATTTTCTCTAATTTTAACTAACAACACAATTAATATATTTTACGTGCATCAGAGGAATAATGTATTTCAAAAATGTGACAAACTAGTTGAACAAACTAGTTGAATTTTTAGTTCAATTGTAATGATAATCTACGTAAACATAAATATGCCTAACATAGCTTTGTATATTCGTCTTGACAGTGTAGCAATTAGCGAATGACGCGGTCAGGAAATTATAGGCAAAAGTGGTTTGGTATCGAACATGCCGAAGCAACCGCAAAACGTGCTGCACAAATTGTCCGAATACGAAACGAATAATCTATCAGTAGACAAAACGTGCGTCTATGGGAATTGGGGCGACGGTGGATTCCTGGAAAGCGTGAAAGGAACGCGAATGATTTCGATGATCGTTCCCCGGATCGTGGCTTCGACAAGCAATAACTTCGTTCCGGCGTAATAAATATCTCGAGCGAGGAGGGCTCGAAGGCACCTGATCGAGGAAGACACCGTCAACTTCTCTATCTCTTCCTTTTCTCTCCTTTCTTCGCCAGGCTACTTCGAGGAGCTTCCGCGAAGAGATTTCTTGCCTCTCTGCAAATTAAATGACCGACCGTGGTCGGCGAAAGTGGAGCAACAGTCAGGAACCAGGGAAAAACGAGCACCTTCGAAGGTGAGTTAGGCCGATCGCTAGATAAAAGGAAGCTGACGGAAAAATCTTGGATGTCGAGGTATTACGCGTGAAATTCTAGCCGCTTCGTTTTCCGCTCACGACTCCTAGGCTACGAAAAAGGCTTTCGATGTTCAAAACCGAACAGAATCCACCGATTGTTCTACTTTCTACCATTTCCGGAAGTTAGCAGCGAAGGCCCCAGGAATTCAAATGAGTCTGGATCAATCTTGGACCGAGGACAGCAGCGGTAACAAACCTTGCGGAATTTGGTTTGCAAATCGTTGTTGGTCCGTTTGCCAAACGTCGAAGGCTGCAAAATCTTCGAATCGGCTGATCATAAAATGCTAACTTTAGTTGTCAGCGTTCTGGGATTTTTACGGAGAATTTGGAGATTCAAACATTGGAAGCTGGAAAATTTGAAGACTTAAATTGCAAGTGCAAACAATTGTGCATTTGCGCTCAAATCGGAACCACAGATAAAATACATCCTGTCGAGTGAACTCTTTAACTCCCACAATCCTTTGTGAGATACAAAACGGTACAGGGAGAATTACACGAGTTATAAAACCCATGAAACGTGTAGACGTCAGAGTGTTAAGCGGTACTGTACGTTCATTACATTATCGAGGAGGTAATCGATATTTTACGTGCACGGTATAATCTCTTCAGCTGTAATCGCGAGGAACTGGCCAGCAGTTCCGTTATAGTTTCTCGTTTCAATAAAAACGTTGTTCAACAACGATGCGCTTCCTTCTTAGAAATCCAAAGAGGGTGGTAAAATGACGTGCCAAGCGGACAATCGTCCCGTGTGTCTTTAATCTTGGCGAATTAATCCGTTCGTATCGCATCTCGCCTGCTCTGCTGCCGGTATCTCGTTGCTCGACGAAAGCTGAATCAGCGAGATACCACGAGGACGATTTGCTGGAGAAATTGTTGCACAGAGAATTTCATTATCTCTCACTTAGTCATTTGAAGATGTTAACGATAAAATGGCAAAAGTCGGATACAATCGACGAACGCTAATTTAGCTAAATCCAGACAGCGACGTTCTCGCAGTCCGATGACGTTAACCGCGTTATCTTGAGAGGATCCCTTTTTAATTCTTGACAATAGAGGAGCTTTTCTCCCGGCGTTTCTTCGAGCAGGGATTAAAGGATCGAAGAAAGGTGACCCCCTCGTTAGTTCCATCTCCTTGATTAAATTGGCCCTGCATCTGGCAGCTGAGTCGTTCGCCCCCGTATTTCGCTTTGATCGCCGGAAAGTCGGCGTCCACAGCCTCGTGTCTCTTGCTCGAACATTCTGACGCATCGTTATCGATCGGGCACACAGTAAGATTCCTTAATGAAGAAATATCGTCCGTGTTCGTGTCGTTGAACGTTCCGAAGAAAATGTACTTTAACCTATTAACCTGGTCATTGTTAAACCAGAAAGGAGTTATTTCTCACGCGCCTAGCGAAAGATTAATGTAGAAAGATAGATTTATCTTGTTTGCGATCTTCCGTTTAAAAATTTACAGTGCGAGCATATTGTCACGATTGACCCAGACATAAGGGGGTTAAAGACTTTCTCTTAACAAACACATGCTAATTTTCCACGTGTCTTTCGCTCCGGGGAACAGTTAATACGTTAACCTTTACGTTCTTCCGAGATAAGAAAGTAACACGCTACGCTCCTCGCTAAGTTATCTTGTTCCGGATACGTACAAGTCGAACGAAATAATTCGCTAAATATCGCGAACCGCAAGCATTCCGAGCAAGATATAGGCGTGACCGACGCTACCCCTTTTAAAGCTTTCACCGAACTACGCGCTTTGATACGCCGGGAATTAATTACTACACAGTAGCCACATTTTCTTGATACAACAACCATCAATTTACCTACATTTCTAAACTGATGATCCAAATGTTCGAATTTTTATATACGATTCCAATTTAGAAACTACTCCAAACATTTGTGTATGTTCAAATCCTCAGAATTGCTAACTCTTGACTTTCCCAAATTCCCAAAACTGCAGAATCCTATTCCAAGTTTGCACAGGAGGAACTATGCTTGTGTGACTCTGTCCATCTGACCGCTGCAGAACAACTCAAGGGCCATATATCGGGACGCCGAGATAAAGACTTCGAAATCGACTTTCCCAACACTTTCAGCACAATAATAAAGTAGATAAACCGAAGAAAAAATATCCACACGGTTACAATGTAGGGAATAGAGTAAGGTTGGAAGCAACCGAATCGAAACAGATTCGCGCATCCATTCCGTTGTACGGTAAATCGTTGCTAATTACAAGACGATCGAGCAAATTCCTGAAGAGTTCGTTGATTAATCGCGCACCGTATCTCCGGCGAGTTCATTAGCGCGGCTCGAAGAAGCGTGGAGTTGCCGTGTTCGGAGAAAGGTTCTGCCCGGTAGCCAGCGGAAGGATAATAAAAAGGGACATGCACGTGGGGAAACGACGCGAGGTTGACCCAGATGATAGGTTCGATCGATCGACAGCATCCTCCTTCCTTTGGCTCGCGTTTAACGCCTACGGACAGCGGAGAGGCAGAAAAAGAAAACTATGAAACGTGCCCCCGACGCTTCCACTTGGTCCTCCGCTTCTTCCAGCTTCGAGATCGATGCGAAGGAAGGATGCGGATTACGCGCTTCGCCGAGCGAACAACGCTCTCTCTCTTTCTCTCCCCTTCTGTGTTCGATGCATCGCGAGAACAACGTTCAAACGACGATTGTTTTATGAAAGGCTTCTTCGATAATACCCGGGTTCTGTACCGACGATGATAAACTAGCGGGATGAGCGGCTTTTGAATACGAACGAGACACGTTCACACGCTCGAGAAGAATTTCGTTATGCGTAAATTGTCGCCATTTCCATCAAGCGGCGCCACCGACGCTCCTGCAACGACGCTTTAAATGGCTGTCTTCTTGGCAAACGGTGGGATTGCGTCTTTGTTGGGGCGGCTTTTGTAAAGTTGGGGAGTGGAGATGGATTTTTTAAGTCGGGGTTTGTAAGGTTGGAATATTCAAAGTTTGAATATTCAGTCAGAATTGGGGTATTTAGAAATTGGGGAATTGCGGGATGTAGAGATTTGGGAACTTAGAAATTGGGAAATTTACGATTGGGAATTGGTTAGATATGTACGCGATGAGTCCCTACACGGTCGATCTCTACATGCTAGATATCTACGTGCTGGATATTCATTATAACTTCTACAATTTGCGAATAAACTGCAAAGTTGAAAGTTTATCTGATCTAATTTACTTCCCAAATTCTAACCAAGCGAAACATCGCTAAGGACTTGAAAGTTAAAGTTAATAATTAAAAGCGGTGTTACCACCAAAATTCGAGTAGTGAAAGGACTTTGAGAAAGTGAAACGTGTCACCTGACGAATCGAAAGAGAAGCGAAGATGACACGTGGTGCTAATTAAGCTACGACGAAGCCGAGCCGAGAGGAAAGCAGCGGAATCGCGTGCCGTCACGTGCCGAAACGCAAACACGAGGTGAGAGTGTTCGTTTCGTTCGCTCGAGACATCTTGTCTGGAGATCTTGTTCGTTTTCGTGGAACTCTGGACCACGTTTGGGTCTTGATTTTCTTCGTCAACGCGTGCTGCTTTCTCCGTTACCTTCTTTCTGTTCAAATAATTCCTGCTACCGTGACCAATTGACACAGACCAATTTCTGACAGAAATAATATTATCTTATAACGGTTTAAGAAAAACTCGTATCGATTCTAAACCAGCCGCACAATGGCGCTGATTAGGATTCACACTTTCATATGTTACTTGAAAAGTTGAACCAAAAATTGAATTTCTATTTACTGACAGTGATCGATGCGGGAAATTATGATTGTAAAAGGCTTTTTCGAAACATCTCAAGGCACTGTAGCAGTAAATGGCCGATATTAGCGCAGCGGGTGCAGGACAACCGGTGCATGAAATGAGTCAGCCTGAATACGTCTTAACGAGTCCTTAACGAGTGTTAGAGAGTCGAAGGGTTGAAGAAATGGGGACATTTGAAACGGCTAACAATGAAGCAATTTCGTATTGGGATACTGATCGTAGCTGTACAAATTTCTAAATTTTTTAACTGTACATTCACAAATTTCCGAATTTTCAGACCGACTTTCCAACTTGGAAGTTTCGAAATTTAGACACTGACAAATTTAAAAACCTTCCAGTTTAAAAATTTTCATCACAGGCACTCTTCGAATAATTCAACTTGTTGCAATGTTAGTCATTTACCAAGATGACAATGTTGCTTTAATGACTTATTAATGGCTCGATAACGATTTCGATAATATTAAAGATTAAACATTAGGGTTCTGTTTAATATGTAAATGCGAAAGTTCGTCGAATCTTTCGATAGTTCGAAGACGAATAATACGGTTAGACCTTATTTAGTGCAGCGCAGCTTTCACTCCGTAGATTGTTCTCTTCCGTAGCTTCTCAATCACGTTTTATGACTGTAATTCAAGCGGCAGGCGATTTATTCGGAATGTTCGGCAGCGACGTCGCTACTAGAAACACATAATTTCTCTAAGTACGCAGGAAATTGGACGCTGGTAAACGGATTAAGGTGGACAAGCGGCTACGTACGCAGCTACTCGAGCTGCATTCCAGTTCAGGTCTTACACGTGGGGGGCTTCCCATCAACCACTTCACCGGGTCAAAGCACACCCGGTGCCTTGTCGTTCGACGGAAGGATGCGTATTTCGCCTCTGTGTACCTTTCAGTACTGACCACCTTCTTTGTATCCCATGCTGTGTAACTACTCTCCCAGAAAATTACTTCGCTGATTGTTCTGAGTCGTCGCATAACATAGGGAGAACCTACGAAACCTAGAGAGAGCTTGAGAGGCTAAGGAGAATCTGTGGAGGAAACTAGGGAGAGCCTATGCAGAGGTTTAGGAAACTAAGAAGAGCTTGCGTAGAGTCTAGATAACTAGAGGTTAGGTAAATCCTAAGAAAGTACAGAAAACCTAAGAATATTACAAGAAAAGTGAAATTTGAATCAAGTCCCAGAGAAATTTCCAGTGAAACCTGAAGTAAAATTCCAATTCCGAAATCCAGTGAAATCGCAAGGAAAACTGCAACGAAGTACAATTTTAGAGAAATTGTAAAACGTAAGATAAGCTATGGAAAGCGTTAAGTTGGAGAATGTTCAGAAAGAGTGTCACGGACGTCGCGACGCCTCTGCGCTCGAAACGAATGTCATGATCGCAACACGACGAGCGCGTTACTTTTAATAGAATCAGTCGCGCATCAGTGGCCACGAAACGGGAAATCGGCAGTGGAAAATTTATGGTAATGCCACTCCATATATTTCTTCTCCACCTTCGCGTTATGAGTAAGTATAGGGGTCTGCTATTGAATCCTTGATAACACTGTTCCGAGAACTACTCTTGTTCTTCAGCATCCTACACTTTATTGTCGATATAGCTGTACATTGTCCTTTGGGACACGGTTCTCCTTTCTTCAGACGTATTTCTGCGATTGTTACAGAACACGTCTCGTAAACCCGTCAAAAGAGAACACGTGTCTGCTTCACAGCTTAAAACCAAGGATATTATATACTGGGTGTTGCAGCTTTTCAAGAGTGGCAACTTATATCATATCACTTATGTCAACTTAAGGATGTTCAAAACATGACATGTTTGAAATAAATCAACTACAAATCAACTACAAATCAACTACATGTCCAAAATTAATAAGTGAACTATTCACAAATAGTTGGGAGTGACCATATTCAAAATCAGCAATATAGTTATCTGACCGTATTCGAAATTGATATCGATGAACAGTACCGATAATTGAGGTCCACGTGAACTTGAATTCCGTGTTCCACTACTTGGTCTGTACAAGCACAGGTGTGTGTCACTTTATCGACTTCCTGCTGCACCTGTGTTTCACCTTCCACTTTGACATCCCACCGTGTAAATTCTCTTCGTCTTTCTACCTAGGTAGGGCTTTTCAGGCTCCCAGACAGCCTAATCGGAAGCAATTAGGAGCATCGTTCTAAATTACATCCTCGATTCACGTCAAACCGCGAGCATCGAAAGAAAAGGAAACAACGACCCACTTTTGTCCGCTGGTGAAAACAAACCTATTCATCTGTGATAATCTGCGCGAAAAGGTAAGTACCTTCTCATCTCCGTTTTCTAAATTTTTAGATATAATATCGTTTTCCAATACAGTGGACCAACGATACCTCAATTAATATTCCTTTTAAAGGTACACTAAGATCTGTGTACTAAGGTAATCTTCATTTAATGCTTTGTTTTCTAAGAACCCATTTGAAGCAATAGTTCGTTAAACATTAATATAAAATTTTAGAGATCAATCACCGATCTTAGCCCGTTTCAGCGAGGCTGGATAACCGTTCCCAATATTTATAAACGCAAGTGCACGGAAAGGTAACAAACAAGAAGCTCGCAATATGTATCGAACGATAAGTTTGAGCGTTGACCGTACATCAAAAGCTAATATCGTGAATAATGTATCGCATCCGATACGAGCATATCAAGGGTTGCCTTGCCTCGAGCGGGAATCGATGTTTTCCTGTATCTCGATAATAAATAAGCATCAGAACGATATGGTTGATCATCGCAGATCGCCCGTGAAGTACGATCTCGATTAAACGAATCATCGAGCAATCGGTATCCATCAACAGTAAATTGGAACCGTTCGAGTAGAGTACGGTAAAGTCTGATTAAATGACCATCGCTATCGCAAATAATTCAAATATCTATCTCTCTTCATAAGTGTGCAAATGGTCTTAGCCTCGCTGACTCAAACTGTACTTGTTTAGATCGTTTGTTACGATGAAACTCGAAATCCGCCAACTCGCTGCTATATGTATAAAGGTTACATATATGTTCTGTACATGAATAGTTACTGCTGTGAAAACATCTCTGAATAGTAAATCACGCTTGGTTTGCAGGCCGTTGTCCTTCGTCGAGTTACTTAGGATATTAATCACTGGCAGGTTCGAATTACGCATTCTTCTCCTCTTACTCGGACGACGATCGCTCAACGTAGAATGTAATATAGCGTACAGCCCAGAAGATGCCTGATTAAAGCAGTGTTTTACTTTTCGTGCATTTTGTTGAGAACACAGCAACTGATACAATTCTGGTATCCGCCGCATCTTATTTATCTAAATTAAATTCCAGCCGGTAGTCAGGATCACAATAAATCTCTTATCCCAGTTCGAATCCAACCACGAATTCTTGGAACACAATAAGCTTCTCGTCTCGTTTCGTCGGGTTAAATAAGCGCTGTCATATCTGACCCACATACTAGATGCACGCGAATCTTATCCAGAAAATATCTTCGAGGAACAGAGTCCGGAGGAAAATCGGGGCCGAGATGGGCCGGTACACCGGTGCCGCAGTGTTCCAGCTGCAATCTAACCGGAGTCACGTGGTGGCCGATAAATTCGGGAGCCGTACTCTTTCCCGAAGGACACGTTCTCGCATTGTAAACAGAAGTATTCTCCCCCGGCACAGGATGACGGTAGTCGGGGTTCGAGCGCGGAAGTCTCGGTGACGTCGAGGCGGTCGTATCGACCCTCCCGGTCGGGCGCCGGCTAGCGTCACCCTGGCAACCCTCGCCCATTTACTTTTGCATAGGAAAGCCAACCCGCAAGATATGGCGCCATACGTGGTGGCCACAAGCATCTTTTCACCTTGGGTTTTCTTCATTAGCGCCACGACCATCGCGCTCGAAAACTCTCCGCGACTTCCGGACCACGCCTCGAACACTTCATTGTACACTGCACCCTGGGTGACATATGTGAACTTGACAATTTGCAAATTTCAATTTGAAGATCTCACTGGATGTCCAAATTTCTAGATGCATAAATTATGTTCCTAAATTTTTAGACAGAACACTCATATACCGCTTCCATAAATTTCTATCTCCGTTGCATTAAGCATGAAGCATCATCCGCTACAAAGTCAGTCGACGTGTTAAATGACTTTTACTTCTAATAGTATCATTAAACTTGCATTAGAAGGAAAACACATAGCATTAGCGCTTTTTGCCTTGTCCAGCATTGATTACACGCGCTCAAGGGGGAAGTAGCTCGTTGCCCGTTGAAAAATTACCCAATTAACGAGTCCAGAAAGGGTTATTTAAACGGTGAACAAGAAAAGTGTTCCACGAACATCTCGGTGGAACTCGTGCACTGCACCGGAGGACAAATACGACAGTAAGCCTGCACTTTTAGCGAAGAAAAGCAGATTTTTTCGACGGGCGTCCCAGATTCGGGAAGCTGGTTTAAGACGTGCTTTAAAAAACGGTCTCCTCGAGCGTGAGGTCAATCGCTGAAGACGGAAGGAAAGCCTGCGGTGCGGGCAATCTGACCCCGTAAGAATAGCAGGAGGAAAAACGAGCTCGAGAACCCGTTGTCGAACGAAGAACAGGAAGGAGGAATCCTAGGAACAAACGAAACGGGATTGGAACGAATTTGTTGCGCAAACGAGCCACGAAGCGGGTAATTTTTGCAATTGAGAGTTGGCTAGCTTAATCGCGAGCGGAAGCGCCGATCGTGCGCGATTTTACGAGCACTCCGCGTCCCAGTAACCCGCGAAACACGCCTAACGACGCGAAACAGAGGCATTGTTACGGCTACGAGGAAGCATAAAGATAATATCCGACTTTATTGACACCGTTGATGGGTATCTTCGACGCGTTCTCTATTGTCGCTCGAATAACGCCGGTTTTCTACGCCGCTGTCTCTGCCATTGTTCGCGCGAAGAAAGAAAGAAATGAAGAAAAAGAGGAACCACTAATTTTATACATATATAGAATACACGGGACTTTCACCTGGGCAATGATTCCATCGAATAGAAAGCGACTTGGTTGATCGGACGATGATCAGATAGAAAGGTTCGAACAAGGGGAGGCTGAATTTAAGGTCAGATAAAGCGGAGAACATGCGATATAGATCGCGAGGTCCCTAGGCTGGACGAAACAGGTCCTGGATCCACCTGTGGGATACCGTTCACGTGCTCGTCGATTATAAAAAACGAGCTGAAAGGACGCAAGGTCGAGAACAATGCTCGTTCGTGCTGAACGACCGACCGTCCTGTCTCTAGGATCGTGATGAACGATTCTTGCTCGCGAACAGCGCTGGAGGTTGGGACAACGTTAATAAAAAGCGAATCTAAAGACACTGGGATGTGGAGATGGTGGTAGAAATTTAGAGTTTTGGGACTATAGGAACTGGGAGATATAGAGAATGGATATTGGGACAACGTTAATAAAAAGCGAATCTAAAGACACTGGGATGTGGAGATGGTGGTAGAAATTTAGAGTTTTGGGACTATAGGAACTGGGAGATATAGAGAATGGATATAGAGGATGGGAGACTAGTCGATCATCGTTTGTGATCTAGAAGAGTCAACATACCTCAGGTAAGAAGTAATAACAGGAGGCAAGAGATTCATTAGTTGTAAGATCGCAGCGTTATAGTTAATGGGGATGGTGCAAGTAGCTGCAGCATGGAACAGTTAACAAGCGTCGTGTAATAGTCAGAACTCGAATGTTTACCGGGATGATAACCACAGGCGAAATATCGTGTGCTAGAGTACTGTAAACTGGGGTAGATGCAAGTGGATGCATCCGTGCACGAGTCAGACGAGCTGGAGTTTGCTGCTCGGAAAATTGGGTTGAGTATTCGATGAACAATTTCGATTGTTAGGAAACTTGCCCTCTTTGATACAACATACACGTGGATGGCTCTGTTGAGGGGGTCACCATTTACATACTGTTGTAGGCCGTATGTCATTAGCCCGCGCTAATTTGTGGCACTGCCGTTAGGTCTTTAAGGATCGATGGTGCAAATAACATTGTGTACATTGGGGCTGTTTAACTTGGAATAATGATCCTTTTCGGTAAATTGGAAGATGGCGGAATTAAGTTCCTTCACTACTATTAAGCAAAACTTAATTTCCCTGCAACTCACAAATATAAACGACTTCAATCGTGTTCCTTTTATACAATTACTGCAGTAACCGATGCATAGCTTGAAAATAAATCATGTATTCGATGTAATAGAAAATCCATGTTCAAGGAAATAAATTTTCGTTCTGACAGCTAGCAAAAACATTACACCCTCCTGAGTCCTGCGTACCCTGTGCAAGCACATTGCTGCATCGTCCTACTTACGATGCTCGTTGAAAGTGTAACTAATTAGACGCTTTCGAAAGTTACCGCAATGTAGTAACGTTTTATCGGATCGACCATGAGCTGACCGGACACTGACGGATTATCTTTGTCTTGTATTAAACAACGGGAGGTGCGCGTCCACGAAAAGGACCGTGAAAAAGCAGTAAATTACAGGCTACTGAGTTCTCTGTATCAAGATATGTAATGCGGTTTTACAGGAAATCTTGGGTCAGTGAACTTTCGTGTTTACATGGATAGAAATTTTGAGATGGAATATCCTCTAATATCCTAAAATAGTACTGTTAACACATATTTTAAAAATGCAGCGTGTCTCGCTATTCGACATGCAACGTGCGGAGGAAAGTCTCGTGAAACACACGATGTCACGCTGTATTGCCTGTAGGTGAACACAGCACGGAACACGCCTTCGCTGAAACTATATCCACGGACATTAATCGGGAAACGCTTCGCTACCGCCGGAATCTCTCTCGCTTTTCCTTGACCTCGCTGATCCTGGACATCGAGGAAACGAGCGCAACGGAAACACGAACGATGTCTCAATAAAACGGAATCCTGGCGGTCTCGCGATTTCCCTGCTGATGGGTATCGTTGAAATGGAGCGATCGTTAAGTGGGTCAATTTGTTCCGTTCAGAAGCACCTCCCGCCATCGATCGATTAAGATCTCGGCCGTGATTTACTAGCTCGGATCCGCGAGAATGCAACCCCATCGAGAGAAACTTTCCGCGATCTTTTGTCATACTTATGGGACAACCCAGAAATCATCTTGGGAACTTGCCACGAAATTTATTGCACGGTAAATCAGGGGATAACTCGGGACTCTGGCTAACTGGCTCCTTCTTATCGGCTTCCGGGTACATCCTACGAAATGTTCATCAAATTAAAGGAAGTCCTTGAGCTTCGTCATCATGTGTGAAAGTATCCCGGTGTAAAATTGCAATAAGCGTTCGATTTGCATCAAACGTATGTTAAACGCTGTAGCATATTTGCTTTGCCTTTATTACAGGCTATAATTAAAGAAACCGAAAAGGTAGTTGCAACCTTCCTGTAAGGAGCTTAATTGCCCTACGAGTCCGATCGAACGATTCATCACGAAGAATGATTGAATGTATCCGTTCTTTTATTCAAGTTTTTACGATCCTTTCGTAGGAACGAACAGAGTCCAGCGTTGATCGTCTACGAATACGAGA
This sequence comes from Megachile ligniseca, assembly GCA_945859555.1. Classification (NCBI taxonomy): domain Eukaryota; kingdom Metazoa; phylum Arthropoda; class Insecta; order Hymenoptera; family Megachilidae; genus Megachile; species Megachile ligniseca. The sequence goes on from OX243786.1 coordinate 10,444,196, forward strand.
GAATCAAGCTGCATCGTGTAACGTAGCAATTAATGGACATAATTAAGGTTAATTGGCCACTTCCAATCGTATTAACCACACTATTTCAGCATTGCTCGGTGATAATTAACCGCGAAATAGGCATCGTCTGGTTCCGTACAACGACCGTTCGGACGCAGCGTTTTGTTATTAATGACACGAAAAAGAGAAGAACAGGATTTTTGTTCCTAATGATCGCTACCCACCGAGAGAAAGTCGGTTTTTCTAGCGCGTATAAAATCCGTGCAACGACGAAATACGTTTCGCGCGTTTTCTAAAGAAAAAAGAGAAGGCAAAAAAAATAGCAACGCGGCGTGAATCGCGCGAAATAATCGGAAGAAAGCGTCCGTTTCGATGAACGATCCGTGGAATATTGTTTCGTGGAATAATAGTCCGACCTTAATTGCTCGATATTAAGACAAATAATGGCCATCTTTCGTCGAGTGTCGCCCATTCTGATAACACCATCCTTTTTCTAATCGTTCGAAACAATTATGTCCGTTTAACATTGTATTCTATTGTAACAAATATTAAAAATCTATGACTAAACGGTGTTGTGCACTGAAAAATTTCCAAGCTGTCGATTTTCAAAATCTTCAAGTTCTAACTTGTTAGATCGTGATATATTTATCTCGTTATCTAATATTTCAGAAATACACGTTCACGAACGATAACCAACTTTAATTTTATTCGATTTTCTCCTTTCCCTACAATTAAACCGAATGATAAGCACTCAGCAACCAGCAATTCCATTATCATAATCGATAAACATAAAGGCGATTAGAAATTCGAAGAAATACTAAAACGAGAAGTTGCAATTCATCATTTGCATTAATTAACACAGAAATGCGTGCCACTTTCCACGTATTTTCCAACGTCCGCAGAATAACACGAATTTAAAGAGCCTACGCCACTCCTCGAATCAAAGCCAAATCTATTTCTGCGTATGATCGTTCCTGCCAAATGGAATCCATAAACGAGAAATAGAAGTGACGTTGTTTTTCATCGCCGTTATCGAGAATTATTTTCGCGATAATCTTCGCGTGCGCACCTGTCTCCACCGAACGTGAGCTCACGTTTAACAATGCATCTCCAGCGAAGGGTTTGATTGCGGTATTTATTGCGTTACGCTTATTAGGACGAAACGCATAAATGTCAAACGGTCTCGTGGCTATTTTCACTGTTTGCATCCATAGCCAACGCTGTGCACGTCTCTCAGCATCGAAATCCCGCAGTGAAAGCGTGATCATAAATGCCAATTCCTTTTACTTTTTCCGCGCGTGCACGCATCGTCTTTCGATTGAGATGTTTGCTCAATGCGCCCCCGGGGGAACGTACAATTATAATTTATTATGATTACCTGACTCCTGGATGCATATTTTCACTCCCATTTTTCGCTTCTCGAGAGGCTTTGCTTTGGACGGAGATAGTGCTGAGAGATATACTTTCTCAATTTTAATCGAGAATTTTTCAGTGTTTCAATTTTGGAAATTTTTACGATGGATGTTAGATTACATTTCTAGGCTGAATGATCAAATTTCTGATTTTGTTAATTTTTATATTTCAAGGTTCGTAAATTCCATCTTCAGAACCCTATAATTTCTAAATATTGGTACCCTCAATTTTCAAATTTTTAAATATTCTGTACTTCTAAATTTTCAAATCTCCTCCCAGCACCGCCATTTTCCCAAGCAATCGTACCTGTTCCACAGAACAATGACTCACCTGTAACACAAAGAAAAGAGACACGGAGTTAAAATTTGCATGAAAAACCTCTCCCCGTTTCTTACCGACCGGACGGTGAATGTTTGAACAAACATTTAGAAAAAGCACGAATCGAACCGTGTGTGTTTAGTGTCGTGCAAGAAGCGATCCCGTGCTTTCTTTTCAACGTTCGCCAATCGTAACGGAATCGGCGAATCGTGACGAAGGAGGTGCACACGTCGCGTCCCGTGTTTACTGATAATACCCTGACAAATCGGCCGACCGAGTCCTCCCTCAAAGGGGAAATTTAATTAAATCGTTTGTGCCTACGTGTCAATCGTAAACCGGCCGAGAAAAAACCGCTACGTTTAGACTACCTCGGGTGCAATTACCTTGCCGAGCAACCGTGAGCATCTTCCTGCTTTTACGTACTTTGGTAAGGATACCTTAGAAAGACGTAATTATACCAAACTCGAGTAACTAGATAGTCTGGTTAATTTGGGTACACGGTATGAAGTTTAATTCGATGAACTTTGTAAACTTTGTTGCCCTAACCAAGGGGAAGATATACAGATAAATACACATTACAGAATACATGCATGTAACGCACTCTTATATGAATGTTCACTATCTTATATGATAGTGAAACATAACAATGTTGAATAAAAGTGTTACAATTTTTCTCTTCTTACGAGCTATCGCTATTAAGTAGTAGTCACAATGAACATCAGTTTTGATATTGATTGAAACGTTTCAATTGTTGCTACAACAAATATACGACTATAATTATGTAACATTTCTATATTCAACTACAACCATACACAATTTTTCGTATCGGTAAAGCTTCACAATTGGCTGCAGGGTCTTCAGAAATGTATACGATTCAAAAGTGGCGCCTTGACCGAACGTAATTTTTCGAAGGTTCTGAAAGAGAGCCCCTTTGATAACAAACGTAGTAGCTAACGATAATAGGTACATCAGTGTTCTGCTGTACCGATAGTCGAGGGAACTCGGCTCGTAACTCTAGAAGCTGACGAGTCGCTAGTTTAGCGTCACTAGGCGATCGCAGCGTCGCGGATGTCGGAGGAAGGAACGCGAACCTAGGGAATTATTCAAACACCGTGGCGCGCAGTCACGCTTGCCACTCTAACCGAAAGACGATTTTAGAGCCACGGTTGTCGGGTGGAAAGTCGAGCCACCCGTATGTATAATTAGAACCACCACATGCTAAGCGAGATTCACGTTCCCTACCTTCGTTCATCTATTTCTTTGCGGGGTCCGAGACCCTCCTGCACTCGCTGTGCTTTTGTTTACCACCCGAGAAAAGACGGGGACCTTAGAATCTTAATCGGCAACGTTTATCAAGTCATATTCGGAAGATCAAGTGCTGTTTCATTTTGACCCAGTATATTACATGGTGCATAAATATTACGTGTCCTCTTTTTGTATAATTTTAATTTTTTTGTATACTAAATAGCTTTCATACTTCTTTATATGGTGAATACAGAACACATTTATGAATTGTTAAAAATAATATCTTGTTTCATTTATATAATTCAGCAAATTTCTATACATTGCTAACTAAATATTTTGAGTTGTACTTACACTACCTACACATAACAAAATAAGTACCAGGCAATTGATTCCATATTCAAAAAGTCAAAGAGCTACTACCGTTAGTCGAGTACCATTTTTAGAAAACTTATTCCCGTACGATAATCAAAGTGAAAAACCAGTTTCAGAGTGTCTATTTTCGGCCAGGTGAAAAAGCACCACGGCCGCGAAACTCGTAATTCTGGTGGCTTTTGAATTCTGAACGATGCTACAGAGTAAAGAGAGAATGGAATTCTTAACACGCCGCGTCGCTCCATTTACCGTTCTATGATTAAATCTGTTAACTCTGCTATTACGTCTGAGCGACCCGGTTGAGGATTTAGATGCTGACGTTATAATAACCGAAGATAATGAATCTTGAGAATGAATTAATAAGTTTCGGAATCAGAATGCAATTAGATTTTTAGGTCTCTGGATCTGGAGATCTCTGTACACCTAGATTCCTGGATTTCTAGATTCATAGATTGCTAGGTACCTTGGTCTCTACATGTGAACATTTACGTTCTTAAATGCCTACACTCCCAAAATTAGTACGTCTTCAAATTCATACGTTCCTAAGTGCCTACATATCCAAGGACTACACCTTCAAATCTCTACATCTCGAAATTACTACTTCTTCAAACTCCTATATTCCCAAATCTCTACATATTCAGACGCCTACATCTCCAAATCTCTACATTCTGAAATCTTCACATCCCCAAATCATCACATCCCCAAATTTCCACATTCCCAAATCTCGAAGTAATTTCGCAAGAGAACGAGCCATCAGTAGAAACCTTTCGATCAGATAAGTACACAAAGTGGCTATCGAAAGATTTCTCCACGGTTGCCTAACGCCTCGGCATCGACATCGTCTGGAACCATGCGAATTCTAATGTCTCCGTGGAGTTAGAGGGGCCAATTACGAAGCCACTGTCCCGCGATCGCCTCACAATGGATGCAAATGCAACACACGGGACGAACGAGGAGCGAAAGGGAACGAGATAGAAGTGCAACGGTGGTAATTAACGATTATAAAAGGCCCTCGATAAACGACCACCAACGACAACCGCGCGAAAGATCTTACGGACAGACACGAAAGTGACCTTTTTCTTGCTTCACTTTCGAAAATGTCCGAAGAACAGGGACCAGCCTCATTGTCGCGGTTCTGGTCTCGAGCGAAGACTTACGATTTAATACATCGTTGTAGGAATATTCGAGAAACGGTATGCACGTTACATGATCGAACACGATCGCTATTTTAATTAGACAGAATGTTAACGAAGACTGTTCCTGCTCGGATGGTTAGCCCTTTCGCCACAGTTGAAGACTTTCAATCGCTATAACATGCCTTTACAAATATTTCTAATTGCCACAGGAAAAGTTTCGTCGTATACTTCGCACGTTATATGCGGGAAAATTAAAACCTTGTTCACGAGATGCTTCCTTGTGAAAATTGCATGAGTTAAAAGCCTATAGATCATTTGAAAATGTTAGATACCAAAAGGAAGAGTAGAATAAATATTATCCCATAATTTGCAAAGCCAAGGCTACCCTTGGTATTGTAAATGTATCTGTAATATTACGGCCATGTTGCAGCTGTTGGTTTTAAATAATACACCGTGAAGAAGGTAAACGCAAGATGGTACTAACATCTGGAATGGCCTAATACAAAAATCCGGAAAAGATTAATGCTATTTGTTCGAATACGCTGTTTACAGTGCCTCCGCTGCTTGCCTAATGATTATTACCCAGAATCGTGACTGCAATGCGGCTGCAATAACCCCTCGTTCCAGGGGTCAGCTAATTAACCATAATCTCTTCGCCACTTTGCGAGACGATTATACAAATCGAACAGCACGCTGAATGGATTCGGTAGTTTCGTGTCGAAGATTCTTCTACTTTGCATAATTTAATCATGGACCTCTAACATCGCGGTTGTTTAAGGAGCATCGTTCAAGCCTAACTGCGCTTAGGATTTGTATTCCTCGAGCATAGCTTAATAGTCAGTCAATGAACGTGGGATCAATCTTTATCGAAACGATCTGACTAAGGAACTTGCAATTATGTTTGCGGTTTACTTTACGGTGGAGATATTTAAATTTGTGGAAATTTCAAAACTAGCAACCTTGGGAATTAAAAAATTTGAAAACATAGACTTTGAGGAACTTTTGACTCAAAAGTCTGACAACTGAAACTCTAACTTAAAAATCTAAGAATTTGAAAATTGAGACCTCCACAAACTGACAAGACTCTGAATCTCAAACTCGATAATTATCAATTTGAAAAATTGATAACTTACATCAACCCATAAATACAAGATAACTAACCGAAGCTAAATGAAAGTTACGGCAAGTAAACGACGTCAAAGTAATCTAAAATAAACGAAGCTAAGGCAAAGTAATCTACAGCAAATTAAGGAAAGTTAAATTAAGTTAAATTACAGCGCGGTAATATCTCAGGTAACGTTGTTAACTAGCGTCAGGCCGCATTTCCACGGTTGTTCAAACAGGACAGTCGGGTCTCTTACATCACAGTGGCGGTTCGAGGGACAGATTGCGACAGATTGCGCGAGAGGAAGGAAGCGATCAAAAAGCTAGGGTGGCAACCTTACTCATTAGCGGTCTAATTACAAACCGGTCGAGACTTCTCCGTTAACCGCGTAGTCACGCTTGCGACAGGACCTTTCATCTGGCCAACGTTCTGCGTGAGGCTTATCCATGGGAACACGCCAATACGGATAACCACTTTCTAACTCTTCTGGATATTATATAACTATCATACTGATTACTGTTCACCAGAAATTACAACATCTAACTTTGTTCGTTTAAACAGTGTCACCGTACTTAATTTAACGGATTAATTAACGTTAGAAACTGTATCTTCATTTCTCAAACTTTCAGATTTCTGAATAACCAAATTTCCGATTTCTTAAATTGGTAAATTCCTCGCGTGTTTTGTTGTCAAGTTGATAAATCCTCAAATTCCGGAATTTACAAGTTTACACTTATTGAAATTTCTTCATGGGCAATTGCTTACGTTTATAAATGATGTCAATTCAATATTATCAATCCCCAAATCCCTATAACCCCAAACCCTAACTCGCCCAAATCGCCATATCCCCAATCTCTACTCTCCACAATCTCCACCCCCACAAATCCCTACATCTCCAAATTCCTACACCCCCAACTCCCTATATCACCAACCCATAAAATGCTCAGACCGCTAAATTTCGTGAGTCACGAATCGGCCAGGAAGGTAATTCCTGTAAATTTCAGCGAGGAAAAGGACAGGATAACTGGAATCGAGCCCACACGGTGGCAATCGACACATCGAGGGCTTGGTTATGTACCTGCGACCTCGATCTCTCTCTCGTGTTGTTGCAATGTAATTGTTATTACGTGTCCGTGAACGAGCGCGATACATCGCGGCAGACATCGTGGCGCTTGTGAACTCGATCGATTTATATGCCGAGCATCGTTTCGTGCTAGATAACGTCTCGCGAGCACATTCTGCTCCATTTTCCGTAAGCTATTTCGAAACGTTTTCCTCTTTCCTGCCGCGTAAACAAAGCTAAAAGCGTTGCTTCCAAAGGGAACGTTCAAGAGAATCGTATACGTACACGAGTGCCACATATCTCGGCGGACGTGTAGCTGTCTGACATTTAAGAGTTGATATTTTGGATTTGTTGCGGGACGTGGATTTTATCTGGTCACGGTGTAATTTTCAGCTGGGAATACATACTGACTCGAAGATATGTAAGTTCTTAGTTGTAAGCATCTCACAAAGATATGCAACTACTTCGATGCAGTATATCAAATTTGTGTGAACTTAATCACATCATAATTTAATTATATTACGCGTACTTACATGGTAATTCAACTATCTTGTAATTTGAATTACCTCATTCTAACTAGTTAATTAACTCAACATCAAATTACTTAAATGAATTATGCACATCTCATGGCCAGATATTGTGAATAACGCCATACTAATCATAACAGCAATTTCTCATGTACAAAACTTAACATGATTTTCTCCACCGCTCACTGTTTCCCAGTTTAATTAGCTTTCAAACAGTAATTCACAATTCCGAATCAATTATAGTGCACTCCAAGTGAACTGCATTACAATTTAATCAAATGCGAAATGAATTATGAATAAAACGAATATGAGTTATAAATAACTCAATTACGACCTGAATTAGCACATCCTCCGTTGAATTTTAGATAATTAGAACTTCGAACGATTAGCAAACTATGTCAATTCTACTGTGTCCCCTTTTAATTTGAAATTCGTGTCGTTGACTCCGGTGGAATCGATGAGGGTAAAAATGTCGATAATACTTGGCAACACGCAACGGCACCTTGCTCCACGGTGTCCCATGTCGACACCCTGCGGAAACATGGAGATCGCAGAATGTACGCAACGAAAACTCGTACAATGAAAAAATACGGCGATTGTGGGCGGACACGAGAGAATATCTGCATAGAAACCTTGTAATGTCCGTTTTCAAAGAAACACGTGGGTAACGATATCTGGTACGTGATAAAGATTTCACCATAGATCAGATTCAGCCGCACGAGAGAACAGTAGCACGAACCAGTCACGATTCGTGAATGAAATCCTCGACGTACTTTCGAGTCGAACCAGTTTATTCTGCGGATTGGATCAAGTTTATCCACTCGCAAATTCGAGTCGATCGTAAAGGGAAAGTTGTGGGAAATGCAATTTTTTTTAGACATTTTCAACTCTCTAAATTGACGACTTTGCAAATTCTGAAGGTCTCGCAGATTCATTGTGGATATCAATCGACGAGTGGCGCCATCGTCTGACGGTTAAAAATAATCGAGTATCCATGGTAGACGCGAAGAAAGAAGACGGCAGCTACGTCTTCAGACAGCGGACATGACGTCACTCTCGTGCCAAATACTTCCACCGGCTCGTAACGGAAGTCGTTATTTTTACCGCGGCTTATTTTTTGCAGCAGGATTCGCTGGCACTACATCGAGTGTGTCAGCAAGAATCGATGATGGTCGTACCTTTGCTCTGCATTTCCTCAGGTACGTTTCAGAATTCTCCGGTCGCTCCCGTAAAATTTGCACGTACGAGAAACGGGAACAAAGGGGTTGGAAGGTGGTGACATCTTATGAATATACATTTCTCGCCACGTTCTGCACCAATTGCAAGATTACTTATCGAATTTGTCCATAACTCACACTTTGGGTACCAGAACTCGACAAATCTTCTTGAATATCAATTTTACTTTAAAATTGAATAATCTAATAATCTATGATTAGTTACCTAATAAATCTACTAAGAATTTTGTAGTAAATCTTCATATACATAAAACGTGTCTACGTGTCAACCAGATATAAATAATGTGGCACTCAATTGTTTCAACAAAAGCAAATTTTTTGTTTATTATGTAACGTTGTTTTTCTGTCTTACGATCTGGATGTTCTAAAGAATTTGAAGAGTTAAATTGTGGAGTAGGAGGAGCGTTTCGAGACTACATTGACTTCAAGGTACATACGTCTTCATCCAATTACGCCTGATGCAACCGGCCACGTCCAATGTAATTGACCACTAGATACTCAGAAGTGTGTCAATTTAATGTCTCAATGACGCGCGTCACATTATTATGAGCGAGGAGTGAGTCATCTCAAATTCGCAATTCAAACGGTCGATCAAACCTCGTGTTTTCAATTTCTCATCAACTGGACGCTCGTAAAATTCACTGCACTGCCAAATGACATCACTGATCATTCAGACATAAGGGTAAAAAGTTAGAATGACACATTCTTTGACATCATTGAATCCAAATTTCATTTGAACACATTCTTGAGACATTGCTGTGAAGATATTTATCAATAGATATGCAGTAGATACATAATAGATATGCAGTAGGTACAGCAGATATACAAAAATAAATTCAATAGATGCAAGTAAGTTTCCAATTAGTTCAACTTGCATCGATGTACCCAAACTTTATTTCGGTCCAGGAGTATGTTGACCTTGGGTCGGGTTTGGATTTAATTTCGAACCTGGTTTGTTGAATTTAGGTGAGGGTTGATCCAATATTGAACTACAAGGTTAAATGTGATCAGGACAGGTTAATCTGGTGAGCTAAGTTAACCTACCATCCAATAATATAATCAGTTACATAGGAAGATCTATATCTTCCGAAAGTTGAAATGTCATCCACCCTCTGATACCTCTATGATTTATCTTGACTTTGGTACGAAATATATCGACATATCAAAGGACCGATTTGAGTATCAAAGAACGTGATGTTCCTCCAGAAGTCTTAACGAAAGTATGAGTGTACAGTTTACAGTGTGAATCAGCCTTAAATGAAGAGTGAACGTGCAGACATAGCCTGATGCAACAGTCATTGCTTTCCTTTCTGGCGCGTCATCGGACAACACGCCACCAAAAGTGTCCCAGATGTGCCGGTAGGTTTAAATCCGGTGGTGGTTTGTTTTACGACGTCCGGTGTTTTAAAACGATTTAAAACCCGGTTCCAAGAGGTTCCAACGTTTTCCAGGAAAAGAAGCAGGGTAACGAGAGATTGCTTGTAAAATGCTGTAAAGCGCGTCGCGTGACACCGGCTCGCTGAAATATGCATTACGTGAGAATATTTGAATAACAACGACTCGAAAGGAGAAAAGAGATCGAAGGGCAACCGATCGTGGATTTAGTTGTCAAATCCGAAATAAGGTGTCGATGATGCAACTATTTAAAAAGACATTTACATTTCGGTGTCGGAGCGAAAATAAACTTTGCCATTCTGCTCGACCTTGCTCAAATAATTTCATTGTGAAGCTTTGTGCTGGAACTATTCATGAACAATGAATTCCGATAAGTCACGATTACCATTTGTATAGAGACGCGTACTCTATTTCCGTGGTATGCGTCATTCGGGAAAAACACCTCGAACCCTTGAAGTTTAGAAGTCTAAAAATGCTGGAATTCAGACGTAGAAATTTAAGAATTGAGAATTGAACATTTGGCAAATTTGGGATTAAAGAATTTGGCAATGTATCAATGAATCTAAAAATTTATTTTTTTAAATTTGGAATATGCAAATTTAAGCTTCTGTAAATTCCACCCACTCCATATCTTCTGTGTGAGAAGTCCTATGCCCCTAATATCACTGTCCATAAAACACTTAACCAAAGCCGTAAGACAAAACGAGAGACGATCACATCTAGAATGTAGATACAGCGTGTCCGTTGCATCACAAGTGGAATTAAATCGAATAAGCAATTCGGCCGAGCGATGCGATTAGCTAAACGTTTTCTGTCGTTGTCTGTAAGGCTTCGTTTGCCGCAAGATCGAACACCGAGTCGCATTAACTTTTTAGTCGGCGAATAGTCTGTCTTTTTTCTTCCTGCCAGGCGTTCCTCCTCTTCCATGGATCGATAGAACGTCGGTAATTCGCGTTCTTCAAGTTCCACGGAGTTCTATTCGCGGATTAATCTGGCTCCTATCTACATCCTAGAGCCCGACGTACGTATCTAAAATAGCCTGCCGTCTTAGACTCGAGCTGCTTTGTCGATCTTATCCTAGATTCACGACTTTGACCAAACGGAACGATAATAGACCACAAATGTGTACCTGTTGGATACTTATCGCGCATCAAGCTCTTTCGATTCGAATTTGGATATGCCATGACGTGTTGTATGGAACTAGTTTGTCGCAGTTTACTTTCGATTTTTACTGTTTCAACAGGTAACTGTTTCATAAACATTAGATCTCTTAATCAGAAATAGGAATTCTTCTTGTCAGAAATAAGGACACAACAAATGAGTCATTACACGTATCGATTAACGTACGCTCATAAAGGTTAACCTTTAAAGATCGTTACACCCTTAACATTCTACAACGTCCTCTGGTTAAGCATACTCCAACCATAACCTCTGACTCTTACCCTCATCTACAAACTTGCTATACTCCTAACCTAAAAACCCAGCGAACAAGGTCGAAGGCTACGGTAAAAAGCCATCTCCTAATAGAATGTCTAAAGTGAAACATCAGAATGTTAATAAAATAACATCTGCATATCTGTATCGTAATATCAGAATACTTGTAAAGACGTAAGAATATTCGAAGCGACGATAAATAAATCGAAACGGAATTTACGACCTAAAGGCGTAATCGCCATTCGTACAGGAGGCTTAAAGCTAAAAAGCGTAGACCAGAAGCCGTTGCAAAGGTGAGCCAGAATTCCCGTGTGATCGGTGGTAGCACCAAAAACGTGGATACGTCAGCGAATCGTTCAATGATCCTGAGCAAAAGTTGGACGAGACCGGAGCGTGCAAGCCTTTAAAAAAAGAAGCGTCGACGAAAAGGCAACAGCAGCGTGTGGTTCGGTGTGGACGATGCAGCTCGCCGAGCGGAAAGAGGCGTCCAAATTAGCGACGTGCAAAAAGGAAGCGTTACCTCGAACGATGGTAGTGACAGGCCAATCGGAACCATCGAGCCTCTTACAACACCACATGGCGCAGCGACGAGTTCGGTCGACAGTATTATTGTCCGGCTAGTGTATTAGGCTCGCAAATGAGAAACAGAGAATTTTTCGATCGAGAATGAACGGTGAGACGTGGCTACGTGCGTGGAAACACACACAGTCCGGTGGCGGCTCGGTCGAAAGGGGGAGCGCAGTGAACTTGGCGTCGCGACGGAGCACGGCGCCGGCAAATGGCGCCTGTGGTCGATAGACGATGCGTTTCGTTCACTGGCTGCTTGCTTTTCAGCGTTTCGAGTTTGTATGGGAAACCAGAAGATGGTGTTGTCAGGAGGGTTGCTCGATCGAGCATCGGGCTACCACGGGGACCTTGACGAGCCTTCGCATCGCGGCACGCTTTTATTATCCTTGGTCGGGCCTTCAACGTCATGCCTGTCGCCATCTTTGTGACGTCAGTAAGATCTTCGTGGCCTGCTGGTGCGACAGGGACGATCGATTTTCTTCCTTAGCGTTCGGTTCGCTTCCGAGAATCGTTTCGATCGTCCGCTATTTTCTTTAACGGTTCCTGATATACTATCAATGTTAACGATGTGCAATTCAAGCAGTTGCAAAAGAAATTAGAAGTTACTACCCAGGGAATACACCTGGGGACAGTAAGTCCACGAAATCCTCGGTTTTACGACTGCTGGGAGTTGATACCCTTGAGAACGCGGAGGATAGTGATCGATTCATCAATTTATGGGCCGAACTATTGTCAATGTGAACTCCCTTTGTCTATTACCCTGTATCCTAGCAACCGGAGTGCTGGAATTAGGGAGATTTAAGGTCTCTCCAGACTTCTAGGACTCCAAGATCAAAGGACCAAACTTTAGGTCTCTTTAGTCTCCTCATAGACCCAAGAATTTCAGAACTTCAAATAGCAAAACTTAGGAATTTAAAAATTATACTCCATACATCTGACACGTCATAGGCTACCACAATTCTCCCTGGACATCCTTAATATTCCTTAGTCTGTATATTCTGGAATCCAGAGCTAATACCCTAAGCTGTCCACTTCGAACCCTATTATCGAAAGAAGTTTTTCCAAGTTCAAAAGATATTATTTTACCCTTATTTGCTATCGGCTACAGTTTTCCTTGGGAGACCAAAGTGGTCCGATTGTTGCGGCAGACGTCGAGAATATCGAGAGCACTGCAAATAGCGTGGCTGAGCGAACGTAAATATCCAACGAGAAGCAAAAGAAACGTAAAGAATAAAAACTAGAGACGGGTAGAAGCAGATAGGGAGCAGGGAGGCGCAGCATAAGGGCAGCGAGACGCGAAACACCATAAAAGCACGTGGTCGCCAGACTGACTGGCTTGGGACAGACATAACCCGAGGTGAACGCACCAGCGTCCTTTTCGAGTCCTTTTATATATCGCATCTAGCCTGTCCTACCCGTGTACCATTACTTTCCATTCCCTCGGTTATCGATTGCTCGAGTTACGAAGGCGACGAGCGTCATTTTTACTGTATACTCGAATCTCATGGCGTGTCCGCGACCCGATTGTCTCTGCGAACGCAATCGACCCCGTGAATCATCCTTAAATATGTTCATTTAGATTGCCACGAGATATTTTCTGAAGTGGATTCTTTCGAAAGTGTTCCATTTTGGGAGTATGTTCGATGCCACCTTTATTTGAATTTGTAGAAGATAACCGCCGGTTATGAATCATTCGATAACATCGAAATTCTGCAGGTAAAGCAGGGAACAAAATTGCAACATGTTTCGAACAATACCGCTATGAAGGCGATAAAAACGTGACTGGAATTCTATTGAATTCTAGGATAGACACTTTCAACGCTTGCTGAGATAGGGAAGACTGATATAGTCAGAGAAATATACAACTTCTGACACGTTTCACTTTGACAAATACGGGTTCTTGAAATTAGGACCTAAATTAATAAATGTTAGGATATTTCTACTAGGATACCATGCATTTCTACACGTGAGGACACCACACGTTAGACTTCTACCCATTAGGACACCACGCGTTGAATTTGTCATGAGTTAGAACCCACGCACTGCACCATATGTTAAATCACCACGAGTGATATCGGCGATCGTTAAGTCCCCACGCGTTACAATTCTACATAGATTTTCTATGAATTAGAATTCTACGCGTTAGATCCGCCACGCGTTAGATTTGCCACGCTTCAGATCAGCCGTGCATAAGAATTCTACGCGTTAAATTCGCCACGCATCAGATCTGTCACGCGTTAGGATTTCTACGGGTTAGGTTCATTACACATCGAATTTGTAACCCGGCGCGCTTTGAAGTCGCCGTGCGATCTGTCACGCGCTAGATCACCACACGTAATATCACCATGCACGATATTCCCACACGTTAAATCCCCACGTATCTCGCATTCAGCCGAAGGAACTTAATTCTCCGCTTAACCGCGCTAATGACCCTGTCTAGAAATATTTGTCAATACACCTACGCGGGCTATATTGAAAGGGAAACAAAAAATTCTGCTAAAAATATCTCGTAGATCTACCAGATCAAATATTCCGTGACAAATGGCGAAATACAAAGGATCGCGGTAGAAAAAGCTGTGATCGTGCAACGTAATTGCGTAAGAATTTCAAGGTACGAGATACAACAGGTTTAACACGGAGGCAGAAGCAAGTAGCCGAGCAAGAGAGCTGCTATAGCCTCTGGGTCGAGGTACGATAGGATTAAACGGGCAAATTACGGGTTTGCAGGGGCCCAAAATGAAAAAAGAAGCAGAAGAGGTATCCGGTGAATTCCACGAGTAGGCGAACGTGATCGGGGTCCACTTAATTTATTGCGCCCGCTGAACCCGGCTGTAATTATCCTCGTGCCCAAAGCTTCGAACGCGTGTTAGGATTTTCATGGAAGATCACGACAGTACCTCTCGCGATGAAAAAATGATGATACTTAACCTTTCAGACCCGACATTGATACTATTACACTTTCGTACACTACTTAAACTCTGACTTCAGGAATTGACTCGTTCACTCATTGAATCACTCGTTATAAGACACGTGTTGTAATGTAATAGGAAACTAGATTGTCTGTATAGATAAAAAAAGGGAGAAACCAGGATTACATTTTACTAATTGTGAAAAGTGTATAGATATTTCGACTGGTCATGTGTGGAAGTCGTGTGAGAAGAGTGAGTGTAGGCGAGGTAGCCTCAGTTTATTAACTGCGTTAAAGTTCCCTGTGCTTCTTGTATTTTGTTTTCTCCGCTTCCGGTTTGTTGAAAGGGTGAGGGTGTCGTTCGTGGTTAACGACACACCTCGTTCGCACGCGTTCAAAAGAGGTTCCAAAGCGAGCAAGAACACGATCGTGAGAGAACGGCGAGGTAGCCGGTTGCCAGCGATGAGTCGATGAGATAATCTTGATACGAGAAATAAATCGACGTCGAAAAGCGTATATACTATATACTTTTACGATGCAAGCTTCTCCCGCGAGAATTCTAGAAATACCTCAACTACGGAGAGAAAAAACGCCGGAGGAAGACTAATTGAGTTAATAACCCCTGGCATTAATTGCGAGGCTCGTGCTTCAATTTCCGTAATATTAACAGAAACATTTCGTGTTTCAGGATATTGTGTTTATTATATAGAGTAATAGGGGACAGGGCAATAGAACATTTTGTATGAAGAGAAATTTTGAGAGTATGAGTGAAATTTGGAAATCCTTCAAATTCCAAAAATAGTAAAGATTTCAGTAAAGATCTTTTCGTACATCGTCACTTTTCCGCGCCATTAGCGAGCGTGTCCTTATCGAGCGAGCAGTTACCGAGCGATCAGATAGCGAGCAGGCAAATCACCGCGAAAAAATCACCGCCCGGCCATGCAACGCGCAATCCACGTATATAGCGCGAATATATGTAAAATTTTCGACACGATCTGGTTCTCCCAGGCCGCACGAGAATTCGCCGTTTCGAAAGGCGGTTATTGAAGAAAATTCCGGAAGGATCGTTCACCGGGTCTCTAAATATACCGAGCGCGTGCATAGTTTCGTCGTGGAATCTCGACCGTAAGCTACAACAAAGTTGAACAGTATCCGCGTGTGCACGTTCCTGTTTCTGCGATATCTCATCCGAGGAATGAGCTGGTTGTCATGCACGAAAACACGCGGAACTCGCGGATAAAGAGTGCACACGTTCACAGATGGCAGCGGTACAAGAACCGGCAATATATTCGTGTGTGTAACACGCTGCTAATGTCTTGCTGGCTATTAAGGAAAGCGAATCGGACCTGTCTCCATCTTTCGTTGCTCCTTGCTCGTTCACAGAAATCTTACTGCAAGACCCAGAACGGACAAATTTATAGAACGCCGCACAGTACAGCTACCATAAGTTTGTGTAACTTTGTCAGCGTAATTTTGTCGTAGGAATCATTCAGATTATCAAACTAAATTGATTTCAACTACAGTTCATGTACATAATAGTACTAATAAATGCACGTAATTAAAAGCACGTAGTGTGTAGAATTGGACTTAAATATAAAATGAAGGTAATAAACTATGGCAGTTTGAAATGTGGGGTCTATCTGTAAGTAGCGTCATAAGGACCGATAAGAGTTGCATATAGATAACGAAGACCAAACATTTAATCGGATAAGTCGTCTGACGAGATAATTATCGTACGCGAATCGTCATTACTGTTGCACCAAGTTAAGAACCAGCTCCCGGTCATACGTTTTTCCGATCCTGATCGTCGCTGTCGTGATACGCTCATGCTTGAATCATGGTTATTTACCATGATTTATCCCATACTTCGAGATCCCATCTTATTTCGCGCCGATAGAGATCTAGTTTAAACTCGTGCCGAGATGATCGATCGATAAGCGGTACCGTCCAAAGATCGTTATTATATACCGGAGAAAACTCCTGTTCTCTATTCGATAATAAGGAAGAAATTATGTTTTTACATCGGGGTTAAACAAAATTGTTGCATAATTTATATATCACTCAAACGTCGACGATAAGTTCAGATTAACGGGGAAATTAATCATAATTATTAGACGTCGAGGTTCTTTTCTTTGGGATCCTATTTGTGAATGAAAATTGAAATGTATAACGAGGTTGAAGTTTTGTGTGCTACTTACGATGTGAAAACTGGCAATTTCCTGACGTGAAGAAACTTTCAAACAATTATCTCGATGACTTCTCCGATACGAAAATCGACATGAAACGTAAGAATCGGTGATTTCAAAAAATACGTGCCCATCGAAGTGCTAATTGTCTTTGACAAATCGATCGGTGAGTTCCGAAATGAGAACGCAAACCACATACATTAACTCGCGAATCACAGAAATTACCAATCGAAGGGGGGAAAAATAACACTTCGACCAGATCTTGAACGTCCCGGATAAAAACGCTAATTGATCGCTCGAATCTCGTCCATCCTACGGATAATTCGAGATGCAAGCCACTGAAAGAGCCTCATTACATCATTAACGTAAATGGCCGATTACTTCGAATCGTCGACTAGAAGAAACAACGTGAGTTTCTTGCGAGCACGCCTTGAAAGCGTCCACCACTTTTCAGGGTAACACGCTGTGTACGAGACAAGGCTTTCCTCCACCAGACGACAGACAAATGTGACCCGTTGAAAAGCAACGCGATTCGTCGCCTGTTGGCTATTTTCGCGGCTGGGCTTTCCAGAACTTCGATGTCTGCGTTCCTTTCAACGCGGGACCAAAAAAATCCTGCATCTCTGTTATGTTCTAGAGTGAACTTTTGTGGTTTGATGGACAATTGTTCAATATATCTCCACATCTCCCGATGCACACATCGCTAAATCCCCACATGCACCATTCACATATAATTAAACTCCCATAGTCTATCCTTATGCAACTATGTTTTCGTAATGGAGGGTTTAACCACAATCCTGATCACTTTACAGTGGGAAACGTTTGCTCATTTTTCTTCCACCATGTATAACAGACCGAGTATACCGATTAATGAAGGAGGTCAATTAATACGTTTGCTAACACGTCGGATGCTTGGCAATTACAGCGGGCGTAGTCCACCGATTAAATATAGCTCTGGTTTCATAATGAACTGCTTGGTAGATATCGAACGAGGAACGTGGAAACGTGATTCCATGAATCGGATCATAAAAAATTATAGAGGCCATGAAAACTGTTCTGTTGCTTTCGTCGATATTGGAGGATGACGTGTACCCGTCAAGGTTTGCCTGCCATCAAGATCGTAGCCATCATTAAATAATCGGCAATTATCTTTGAACGAGCTCCTAGCTGTACATCACGTGGGAACGGGGCACATATCACGCCATTGGACGAAACCACCGTCATCAACAGAACACTGCATTCACTTCGAGATATCGAAGCACACGGTCGATGAAGATAGTGGACATTCGATCTGGTAATGAATGACCAACTAAACTACCCGGTAAGAAAATACAAGCTTTGTAAATAATTTGGAAGAAACCAACTGAAGAGTACATATTCATCTTTGAATCTGATTGTGACTATGACAGTAACAATCGTTCAATAATGATTCATTTCGAGGGAGATCATTCTTCATTTCCGTTTTCGCAGCTCGCCTTGAACTTGCCCTTCCTGCGACGAGACCTTGAAACGTCCGGTTTTCAGGGCGCGGCAGGGAGGAATCTCGTTCATGCAAATTCGTGAGTCAACGAAGAAAACGAACAAACAGGGGAGCCAAAGAATCATCTCGACGAAATCGAGAGATGCCTTCTCTGTAGTTGATCGGCTTTCAGCCTTCATTCTTCTTCTTCGACTGCTGCTCGAAATAGATCGATCCTACCTCGACAGTGTGCTAGAATGCTTCGGAATACGATAGTGTTTGTATCCTTTTATTTGTCCGGTATGACTATTGTACTGTCTCGCTTACTGTTGGAGCTGAAGGTGTAAAATAGAGGAAGTAAATCTTATAGTTTATTTAAATCTTTGGAGATTACGAAATTTCAAGATAGGGACAAAAATAAAGGCCTTGAAATGCTTAAATTATGAAACCAGTGGCAAGCAGTACGATCGATTTTTGCCTGAGGGGTCATAACGGTACATAGCCCAAGTGAAAGTACAAAGACAAACTAAATCGTTCGTAATCTTGCTAGTAACTTTAATGGGTGACAGTGATCTAGTGTTCATGTATAACCGGTTTCCATCTCGAAAACATTGTTCAATATGGAAGAGAAAAAATAAGAGGAATTCGGTTCGTAATAAATCTTTATGAATGAGCTCGGACATTCGCACGTGCGTACTTCGATGTAACGTGGACCTTTTTGGGGGGACAAATATACTGAGGAAATTACGACTTGCAAGATTTTCAGGTTCTTGAATTTCCAACTCCCTAAATTTCTACTTCCCCAAATTCCTACTCCCCCAAATTTCCACCTCTCCAAATACAAAGCAAATTAGCTCCTTACAGTAACTCGCGTTAATTGATATTTTCTTCCACAAGTTTCCACAGCAAACGAAAGCCTACGTTTCTGTTCATCGATGCGAAGGAAGCTTTCTCTCGATACATCAATGCACGCGGTCTAACGAGCGTTTCATAATCCTCTAACGCTACCAGATATCGGAGATAGCCATTTATTATTCCCGCGAGTACGTATGGAAAAGGTCGAGCGCGAATTTCCTACGAATGTCCGTCGAATCGCGAATACCATCGGGCTGCGAAAGCCGTCGTTCAGGAATGTCGAACGTCGACGATTCGCCATTTTTTTGTTTCCTCCCGCGAATACCACCGCCGTTATATTTAGCGGCGTTATTTCCAACGATCGCGAACGGGAAAGAAAGTTTCGCGCGGACCTGCACGCGGACGTTGAACGTCGCGACGAGTTTGAGACTGTACGAAGGAAAACGGAATGAAATTAGCAGAAACGTCCTTGGAATGGAAGTAACGTTATGTCAGTCACGCAGACTTTACAGAGACTGGTTTGTCCAAGAAAGTTACGGTTTCTCGCCATTGCTGGCGCGATTATTTCCGCGCGCCTTTCGAAGAATTCTCGTCGCCATTTTTCTCCGCACGAATACCTTTCCATCGCTGGCTTCAACGAGAGATTTTCCTTTTACGTTAACATAACGTGCACACTTTTATTTCCGAGTGTCATCGTGCTTAAGAGTCAAGCAAACTATGCGTCAATTTGAAAGTATTCAGTCAGACTACCCAAGTACAGTTTTGTTAGGTTTCAAAAAAGCAGAAGAATAAGAATTCTTTCACGTTTTGGTAAGAAAAGAATGTGGCGACATTTTTTAGGAAATTTCTACAGGAGGAAAAGATATGACTAAAGTACGATTCTGTCCATCCGGACCGACGACCTAGACCGAGTGCCGGGACGACGGGTTACGAGAGGCCTTCACCTCGACCTTGAAGAGCACCGACCGTCCTAGCAAAGGTGAACCGGACGAACAGACGAGGAGAGCCTTTACCTACATCTGCGAGTCGAACAGACTCGCCACGTAAGTATAATGCACGATTTCCACGCTTATGTAAGACGGAACAACATTTTATCGTGTACGTGTCATCCTCGTAGACAGACTCTCATTATTGTCTGCGGTCTATTCTTCATTTTCCTCGACATTCTCGTTACTTGCGTAACTCCGGTGTGTTATAATGAGAATGCTTGAATAGGCATTCGTACTTATTGCTAACTTACTCCTAAGATGATTTATATGCAGTTAGTAGGTTCTTGCAGATGGACAATTATGTTAGAAAAATGTGATATGGTACAATAATATGGTATGATATAGGTTAAAATATATTAGTGGGATAGGACAGGTGCCTAATGCATAACATGACAATGTAAGGCGTTATCGTACAACGCGTGAGGATGGAATACATTTAAATCTAACACGTGACAAATCTAACGTTCAACACATAAAATCTAACTGCTGGTTCTAATACGTAACAAAGGTGTATAATGCGTTACAATGGAACATAGTAAAATACTTAACGAGGTTATAATTAATGAGCTAACTATATCTACGATAGACGTATCGATACGAACGATTTTCAATGGATTCTCAATTACACGCTTAATGATTCACACGGGAGAAATAATGATACAGTTCTTGAACTTTACGACATTCCCCTCGTGCGTAAACTTTATTCGCCTCGAAACCGTGCTCACGCGATACCGCTTTGAGGGTAGAGTTTTAATTAGAATTACACGACCTACAGTACCTGCTGTCATGGGCAGCCGATGAAAGATTCCAATTAACCGTAATACCCGTACGTATTCCCTGTAAAGCAATTGCCGGCAATTACACGGTAACTTACAGCAACGAGTCGACGACTTGCCGATAAAGCAACGCCTCGTTACTTAATTGAATCGTTACCATCCTTATTTCTGATTTCACTATCGCAAACTACTGCCATTTTCCTTGATTATCAATTACCCAAAACATGATCCGATTGCGACTATCTGCGAAATTCTTTACTCAAGATCTGATTTTCATAGATTTCTATCTCTAGATTTCCAGAGATATTCACATATTTACATTATATAATCACATATTCCTCATTATAATAATCAGCCAGAAACTACTGCGAACCTTCTGTCAAGCTCTTTTATCTTTTATTCTACATAAGGCGCACGTTCATGGTACACGTGTTATCAGCGAGTTTACAGAGACTGATAAAAGATACTTTGGAGACATACACTAAACGAACGTGACTACCTGCAAGCCACGAAAAATATGTTTCGTTATCTGTGGAATTTGATCGGACGCGTAGCACTTTGACGGTCGCTGTTATATCATACTCCGATTAATAAAATTATAGAAATCAATACGATGGATGATACAGTATTTCATTGCTTCCCTTTGTTCGTTCAAACGTATGCAAGTTTATCGCTTCTTAGAAATCGAACGTATTTCTAGTTTATTTGTATTCTGAAAATCGCATCAAATTTGCATTTTTACTCAAATTATTTCTTTCCAATTGACTGACTTTATTCAGAATAGAAAGCAACAATGCAATGGTTTCAATGTGCAATTTGAAGGAACGTGTAAAATAAATTGGTAAAATTTCACAATATCTCGAGTCACCCGCAAATACAACCAAAAGTGATCCGTGGGTGCTCTTCGTGATAAGCTATCTGGCAACCATATGGCTTTTCAGACAAGCTGATACACGATTTGTTTATTGAACGTAAACGATGATAAGCATGAGTCACGACCAGAAATCACAAAATTTTCTCGATCGAGCCACGGTAATAAGTATAATAATAACGGTTACGCAAAGACGAGATAGTTTTCACGCAAAGAATGCCAATTCACGATTATGTCATTATTATTCCCGTTGCTGCCGGAATCGCATGCATAATAAGGCGATAAGATGGAAACTTTCGTTGCATCGTTTTCCGGGATAAAAATGTTGACCTATGAACTTTTACATTTTTGAATATACGTATCTGTACATTTTTATCCTCAAATCCTCAAATCCACAAATGACTGTATCTCCAAATATGTTATACACGCAAATTTCAATACTTCAAAATTCCCATATCTCAACATCATATACAACATCGTATCAACATCATAACACCATATCTTTCATTACGTTTCAATTCTGAAACACTAAGCAGTTCCAAAAGACGCCAGATTTGCATTACAGCGAGAAATGACGATAGAGCCGACGATTGTAGTATTTTTCCGACGAAGGCTATTGTAAAAACGGCTGACGACGATTGGAGTAATTTGCCCCGATCGTACGATGGTTTCTTGCGATCGGTTAACCGGCAACGCTGATGAAATTGGCTCGTTACCTTCTTGTTCGCGTTCCTCGCGTCTCGACACTCTCGATTCTCGTGTGCCGTTGTAAATCATTCGACGCGTTGCGTACACGGTGATCGTTAATCATTCGAATTGATCGTCGTGGCGCTCGACCGATATTAAAAAGTAAATCGCGAGTGTGTATTGTTTAGATGAAAAAAGGTCCGACCGGCTTTCGTTGGCAAATGAGGCTCCAGCGTTAATTACGCTAGCGTGTAGATTCTCGACTTTCTTTTCACTCGTTTGGCCGGTTTATGGGTGGTCCGGATGCAGTGGCAAATATGGTTTCCTAGGGAAAATGGAGCTCTGGAGTATTGAAATATTGGAATGTTAAGTTTCCAGTTAGGTTTCAATACTCCAAGAACCCAATACTCCATCTGCATATTTCAAAACGATGAATCATCATCCCCAAATAAAGAATGTGAACCTAGGTAAACGGACGTAGCTATCCAGCTCGATTTTATAACAGTAAATCGAGGCACGATGAAGGAGCACACGAAGCTCGGAGAATAAGGAAGAAGGTAATTAGTATACATCGCTGATTGACATCGAGGTACATAGGTTGAAGCATCGTGCCGATAGCGTAGACAGTCATACCCGGCTGACATAAAGTGACGTTAAGTAGGCCTTTGCATTTAACATCGTTGCCCTCGGCGCGAGTAGCGTTGGCCGGCCGGATAACTCGTCGTTCTACGAGGAGGTTTGTGTCTGTCGGGTTTATGTAATCGGGTAATGGAACGTGGGCGAGGTCGTCCATTCTGCCTTTCCACGCGTCTTTCAGCAAACGACGACCTGGAAGAACGAACACACGACCAACAACGGCTAATGGATTCGTTCTGGTCGATAACTCGAAGGGCCGGCGGAGTTCGTGGATCTAGTTGTTTCTGGGTTTTCGAACAATTACAGTGACCAGTTAGTATAATACTAGCTGAATGGTGCTCACTCTGGTTAACCTCTTTAATGATGATATATGTGGACATGTATTGCTTTCTTTAACAGTCACGGACATTCAACCTTGAATATTTAATAATATTTGATTGCATGTTTTTCTATGTAACTACTGGGTTACAATTGTTGATTAATTTTAAAAAGAGGTTCAAAATTGGTATTTGTTGAACTTTTACTTTTCGATGTTCCATACTATCCACACAAGAATGTGTTCATCTATGATTACTCATCATCAGATAAATATATTGCAGTCTGTTTCAATAAATAATTCTGTAGAAAAAGAATGTGAAAGTTGCGAGTCCCGATGCCAATCTACCAAAGGAAGAAAGTGTGTAGAGATTAAAATTGATTTCAGCTTAAACCAACTCCAATATCATTTTAACAACAATTAATTAAACAACATCCGGCAGTGTCGAAGGTTCGTGATTAGATTTCGTTCCCGCAAATTGTGCAAGTATTATCTTCAATCTGCCGCGGGATACACTATCGAGCGCACAAAAACACGTAATCTGAAAAGCCGGTAATAAAAAGAAAGAAACATGTTCGATATTGAACCGATTTCTCGATCTATCATTCAAACGTAACGTCCACTTACACGTGTTTCCGTTCCAAATGAACCAGAAGAAACACGACACGGTTAACTTGGTCGTCGATGAAACCGTGTCATTACGACTTATCGAAAGCTAATTAGAATTATAACTGACGTTGTATCGAGGTCCGCGATCTGCGAAAGCGGATTACGGAGAACACCTGGTTCCACTGGTTACTGGCTACCTCTTTCGGAGACACTAATTAATTCGCCGCGTGTCTGCGATTATTGCGACGCGTTATTAACGAGAATAGTCGCGAAGAACGGGAACCGCCGTTCAGGGGAATGCTAATTAAGCTGAGAGCAGACGGCCGGAAATTGCTATTGTAAAAGTTGCTGGTTACGAAGCACGCTCGAAATCCGAACAGGGAGAGAGAAAAACGCACTCGCTTCTTCCGCGTAGCTTGGTGACAATTAAGGGGTGTCGGAGAATCGGAAGTTTTGTGGATTTGAACGTTTCAGAACTGGTATTTTAAAGATATAGGGATTCGGAGACACAGGAAATTAGAAATCTAAGAATTTGAGGGGTCACAAGAACTCTTGCAAATCCACCTAATAACCTAGGAACATTTACGAGTAGTTACCAAGAAATAGAAGACGTGAAATCGCCGGTGTAAAAATTGCCGTTCCCGCTGGAAACAAAGAATCGCGGAAGAGAAAAGAACGAAAAAAAAAAAAAAAGAAAAGCACGAAAGTCATTCTCTCGTGCGCGAGCTTGGCGAGCAATTAAGAGAAATTTAACGAGCCCCTTATCGTCGGGTCGAGTGCGATCCAGAAAATTAGTCGGACACGCTCAAGGAAGCTCATCGTTTCCGCGCAAGCTTAATACCTCTCTGCCACGGAATCGAAGAATTCCATCGGCGATCGGCCACCCTTTTATTCGAACAACCATTTTATTTTCCGCGGTGGTTCGTTTGCAGGAACTCGTCACGGTGAATTATCCATCGAGATGGGAATAATTAGAACCGTTTAATTCGCGCATGTTAACGAGCAGTCGAAACGCTCGCTGCTCGTCTTAATGCGACTCTCAAACCGTACAGTAGCTCGCTCGTGTTTCACGGACGCATTTTAACAAGGTCGTTCTTCATGCATTTATTGCGTGCTCTCGTGATATTTAACATGCAAGTTCCTAGTTGTTGTAGACTTCGTACCACCCGCACGATATTGTAATCTTCTGGGAAAATTTAGAGCAAGAATCATACTGGATAATATCTTTGTATGTAGTATGTGACATGTATATGTGATGAATATGTGATGTCTCTATATAACAAATTTTAAATGTGGTTCACACCACCTTAATTAAGAATAAATTACCAAGAAACTGAGTATTAAAAGTACCGTTTACCCCAAGTAATACGTAATGATTTCATCGTTATATAAGATCGTGTTGTTCTTAATCAAGGAGAGGTAATCCAATAACCCTTTGCTGTGACGCGCGTCGCGATTAATTCTCGGAGTTCAAATATAACCTCGATAAATTATTAGTCGAGATAACAGGTTTCACGGTACCGTTTTTCCCGGCACCGATTTCTGCCGGTTCTGATCAGCGATACGAACGCGCAGCTTCGATGACCCACCTATCGTGAGAAACTATCCCGGGAATTAACCTTCCCGAGACTAACCGAGATTAACCTTCTGGTTCGACTGTACACGCGCTATCACTCGTCCATGAATTCCGTCTGTACACCTGTCTGTCCTCCGATCTCGAAAAACCTCAGCGATGCTTACAAATGGCGTTCGTTAACCCCCCGTGCTATCAGCCTCGCGATCTACCTATCTCAGTCAACTCGGAATTAATTTCTGCGATATATCTGCTGAGGAAAGCGGAAGTATCTCCGATCTTGTAAGAAGATGTTCGCTTGAAAGTTAACCCGGAGATAAGATTCATTCGTGCTGGCTTCCGAGTTGAGCCCGATATTAAAGTCGGGCTCTGATCAAGATTGAATGTTGCGAATGTAAACAACGTGTCCAATATTATATTTCTATTATTATTAATACTGTTAAGTATTAAACTAGGAAAACACTAACGTATAAAATGTCGCGAGGTAAAATGTTCGAAATCCAGTTCGTTTAACTTGAAACGATAATTACAGACGTAATGGTACACCGTCCAGCAGCAGTTCATCAGGAGACGTAACATGACGTCAACGGTTACGGTATGTTAAATGTACAGGTTTAATTCCTATAACCGAGACTAGATTAATTGTAAGTTATCGTCTAATCATCAAAGATCTCGAGACCGATCCGGCAGTTATACCATGATAATTACATTAATTGACTCATCGTATAAACAAAGTACAAAAACCTTCAGGCAGGATGAAACTCTAATTAACGAATCACGTCGACTGAATCCCTCATCGTGGAACATAATAGAAGCAACGACCGACTCGCATTTCATTCGCGATGCAATCGAGAAACCGAGACCGATGTTGAACTCACCGCACGCAGGATAAACTCGAAATTCTTCCGAATCCTTTAATCTCGCTTACCTGAAATCAGAGAGACGCGTCTTAGTTACAGTTTGCTCGAAGTTGTGATTAGTTTTTAAACCAGTTTTATTTGACCCAAGTTATTTGGGGGTCTACGAATGTAGGTATGTACCGATGTAAAACTGGAAGCTTGAGTCAAAGGGACTCGTAAATTATCCCCTGCAATCTCTATGAAGCAGCTCGTTTGCCTGACAATTAAGTCACAACTAGTTTTCAAACCAGTTTTATTGACCCAAATTTTTAGCACACGAGTACTAATAAAACCATCATTCAGATGATCAAGCTCGATAAAGGCTAACCACTCCTTTCGCAGAAAACGACAATCATCCCGTGAGAAACGTGTGCAAATAAAAATTTAATAACGCCAATTAATAACGTCACAGGGAACTTTCTATCGTATGTGCTGTTATAGATAGAGGAGGTTAACCGATGACCCCCAACGTCAACGTGACCGCGATTTCTATATCCCGAACTTTTCTTTAAACGACCCGCCTAACGTTATGTACATAGTCGCTTTACAGTTGCCATTTCGCCGAGGAAATTTATGCGTTCCCGGGAACGCTTTAACGTGCAACACGAATGTGACTTGGCGTTATAAGGCAAAGGGTTAAATAAAGATCTAAAAGGAAACTCAAGATCTGACGTGCACGATTATCACTTTCTAGTCACAAACTTTTGTTGCGCTACCATTAATGGAAGCGGACAAGCGTGAAATTTCTGCAACCGACTATGTTTTGGGGTAGGTGCAAATTTTCTGGAAATCTGATCTTGGAAATTTGGGTTTGACAAATTAGGGATATGAGAATTTGGTGATTTATGGGGTCTACGAATTGGAGAGCTAAAGATTACTAACTCGTACAGATCTACCTGTGTGGAGATATTTAGCATATAAAACATTGAACAAAGGAAACAATAAAAATTAAAGGGACAGACTGAATGTAAAATAACATGACACAGAAAGGAATATATATGCAAAGAAACGGGTACTCGTGACGAATTAGTCAGCTCGTAACGAGAGGGGCGCAGCATTTTGTTGCGCGTTCCACGCAAATAGCTGCGCGAATAGGTCAAGCGTATAACACGAGCGGTGACCAGAGCTTTTGCAACGAGGGCAGGCTTCGTAAAATCGATTTATTATCGAAAATACGTCGAAGGCCGTCGACCCGTTCGAAAGATTTCCCGCTTGGCTAATATTGTACCGGGTTACGATTCGGTGAAACCGCTTATGCAATCGTAATTAAAACGCGAACGTGCTGCGCGCGAGAAATATTTCGACAAGCGTGTGCAAATGAATTGCACCATAGAATTTTATCATGCACATATACGTCTAATTCGTTGGAATCGATTTTTTCAGAAGAATCGTACAAACGGAACTTTCCTCCTCGCAGGTTAACCTTGGGTTTGAAAACGAATTGATTCACGTCCGTGTCTAAATTAGTGTGTAAACCCGAACTATTGTTTGTTCCTTTTAGACTTAACGTGCGAAGTTTCTATCTATGTTACGCCGATGTTACATAAAATACAGGATGTTTCGGGTTATCTTACGTATTCAATCGTTTAATATGGACGTAACTTCTGTTGACTTCATGTGTGTATCACTGAGACACCCTGTATGATCATTTTTATGTTTGTCCAATGTCATGGACGCTCTTGAAGATACAGAAGAAATGTAGATAGCTCCTTTATATAACCTACAATTTGTAGCAACGAAATTAAGGAACCAAAGTTCTAAGTGACTAGCACGGTTTCAAATACTGAACTAATGAATCGATAGAACCATGCCAGACGTAACAGTTAACGCGAACATTGCATACAATTGAAGAAGCAGACGTTCTAATCAACTTTCAGAAATACCATAAACATCCCCGGTTTCACATGCCACGCATCGCTTCCTGAAAATAATAAAAAGCAACTCGTGACCGTGCGGTAATAATTGCATAATATCTACAGCTGGCGGCCTTTGCCGGTAGGTCTGACTCGTTCCGAGCGCAAAAACTCGTTTAATGCTGCTCATACGACTCGCGATACATGTTTCTAATATTCAATTATACGCCGCTAGACCACTGATTACCAGTTGGAACGCGCTTACTCTACCACACACCGGATAATAATCCTCCTAAGCGTCGCTATGCGTCGTTTCTATGCATGTTCTGGTTTGTAATCGACCATGCAGGTGCAATAAGCGGCGATCAGGGACAGAGAAACGTTCAATTAACCAGCTGACTTTTAGCCGACAAAATTCGGCCTGCGAATCGGACGTGGTTCGTCGACCTTTGTTCGTGGTTCGACGGTCACCGGGATAATTCCTGCACGAATAGGACGATATCGAGTTCGTTATTCGGGGATCGTTAATTGTTGCATCACCAGTCGATGGAGCAGAAACGAACAGCGACGTGGTAATCGTGCAATGTATGCAGAGGGATATACGGGTAAGTTTAACCCCTGTGGCTGGATCAATTTTTGAACCTTAAATGCTTCCACAGTAAGGACTCTCGTCCCTTGATAATCTGAGCAAAGCAATCTCCGCGTTTATCCGTTTCATGCCGAAAGAGTTAAATCGACCTTTCACCCGGCCGTTATCTCGCGGCATCCTCGATGCAGCGGCGCGAAATTTTGGCAAAGAGCGTACATCGAACGAGTTGGCACAGAAAGGTATCGCTTATCGCGGTTAACGAGACGAACCAACAGCTCGCGAACGCGTATAATTAAAGAAGCAGTTAATTCGGGGCTGGAAAAGTGTGTAGGCCGTTTCAGCGGGCGTTTGGATGGCATAATCTGTGATCTCGCGAAATCTAGTCTGACACGGCGGAGTGTACAAAAGGAAAAGGCAGCTGCACTTTTCTGGTCTGGCCTGAAAAGCGAGTAGAACAATGGCGGCTCATGAATTGGCCTCGCGACAATGCGCGCACAGAATGCGAGCCTCTTTTCTTCCGACCGCGTCACACGCGCGTTCTCGAGCGTTTCGAGGCTTATCAAAGTTCCCGAAGATACAGAGGTAACCGCGTCTCGTGGCTGTCGTCGGTCAAATATTTATCCGACTAGTCAAACATTCAGGGAACATCCGATGCTGTTTCGCGCCTTGTGCAAGTAACCAGAATACAAACACAAATTAGAACCGACTTTTCCTGCTGTCAAGATGTCTTCCCAAAATGTTCTCGAAACACAGCTGCGTCACGATGAATGGTCGCTGAACAATGGTTAAGTAAACGCAATAATACGTGCCCCTCTGAGCAAACACGCGACGGAGGGTAGTGAAAACAATCTAGTACGTATTTTTAATGTCTGTGATATACGGTTTCTGTTATTGACCTAGGCCATGGTTTATGAGCACGCGTTGCGCCAGCGGGCGTCATACCGGGTCACGTGCGACGCCTTCAAACAATCACCCAGGTGGATTAAGGATCGTTTACGAGACGCGTCACCTCCAACTCCGAGATTCGGGGCAATGAGCCAAATCGGTGATTCACTTGTCCCTGGGAGATCTCGGTGCAACGCAAAATATGAAAACAGATCGGGGTCTTTCAATTCACGTTCTCTAATTCCAAACCCGAACTCCTAGATCCTCGATCTCATAGACCCCTAAATTCTTGAATAACTTAATTCCGAAGTCCACAAATCCAAAAGACGAACTAGCAAATATCCCAGACCAATATCTCAGGTAGTTTCCATTAGCGAACTGAACAGTCATCAAAGGAAATCGACAACAGCAACCTAGCCTTCCTCCAGAACAAAACCAGTTCGCAAATCAGGAAATTTCGACGGGAAATCGACCAGCGGTTAAAACTGAACGTTCTTTGTACCTGGAAGTACAGTCTCGTGTGCTCGTAACAATGACGGAGTCACGGTACCTCGAACTCGAACAAGAATTTTTATCGTGGCATTGAATTAAACGACAGAATTCTCCCGTTTCGTGATACCGTTGCAACGTTCCGTGCAATTTAACGGCATAATCCGAAGGACCGGTTGAACGTCGCGGAATTGCAAATTCACCGCGACGAATTTCAACGTGGTTGACTTTTTTGTTGGCTGGTTCGATCAGAAATGTTCGACAATGCGGCGCGATAGAATTCTTCGAAAAGAAACCCCCGTGCAACTGAGAGGTTTTACACGCTGTTCGCGTTACACCTGGCAATTTTCCGCGGAACAGAAACCTTGCACGTGTTTCGCGGACACGAAGATACAGAAATTTCAAGAAACTAACTAACTGATCGATATCGCGTTAGCGAGTTGCGCTGTAATAACGTTCGCAGCACGCGCAACGTTGAATTTCTTTTCCTCGTTGCATTAATCTGCACTTGTTGCCTCGTACGGCTGCTTTTCGTTAGTTTATATTATTCCGGAAATAATTTTACAAATGAACAAATGACATACAACTAATAATGGTAGATATATTCTGAATTATATCATATACTGTATATAGAACATGAATTTTAAGCTTAATCTTAAACAAGTTCATTAGTATTTGAGTATGTACAGTAGACAAGAAATATGTGTATATATAGATTGGCTTATCGTTAACTTTAATCGATGAAGCATTTCGTCTAGATTATAAATTAGATCGAAATTAGATTATGTCAGATTTCTGTTAGATCGCACATCACGTTAGGTTCAGGCTGAGTCAGACAGTGATAACAGGTTCTTCATTTTGATAGAATTTACGTAATTCATTCATTCAAGTTCATAATTAAAAGTGAAAAACGATCTGTATTTCTGTATGAACTCAACGTGAAAATGGTCACCCTAACTGCAGACTTTAATGTTCCATCAAGATTCAAAATGACCCGTATGTTGAAACTAGGTGCAAGAACGTTGTAAAAACTTGCAACATATCCATAATTGCTGGCGTAACGAGTATGACGTACCTAAATCAGGTTGTCTATAATCGGACAGCATCGCGACGACCATCATAAGCACTCACAATCCAGCGTGGAGAAACTATTGCACAGGAAACATCATTAAAATCGAATCAAAGGCGCACACCGATTTGTCAGCTGATCGCGAGGCAAGAGGAGACGAAAGTACACGACTGACCGAAAATGGTAACCGGGACAAAACTCAAACACTTTCCACGTGTAAACAATGAATCATCCCAACGTGTAGGCACGCATTGTCATAGAAACTAGCGAAGGAGCTTCGACTTCTGTCTCTTCGTTTCCATAATCGATTCGACGAGCCCAGCGATTACCAAACGACTGTTGGACTCGCGAACTCGGGTCCGTTAAGAACCTTGGAACAGTTCGATATCAGCGCCCGAGAAAAAAAGAACGCGGGGTCGAAAGATCAGGAAACCGGCGGTCTCCTCTTCCCTGATCAGCGACGAGAACAGAACGCAGAACGAGAGCAGCCGAATCGAAACGGAGTCGCGTACCAAACGGCTTTCTCGCGTGTCTCGAGAATGCGGGAACCGGAATTCCGTCGACTCGTGTCCTTGACTTTCGCGTGGAACACGCGTAACTGGCTCGTCCCGCTCGTCCAGGATCGCGATGAACGAGATTCGTTCTACGACTGCGTGAAACCAAGTGCGGCCTCCGCACGATGAATCAACCCCCTTCTCTCCTTGCCGAGTCGATGCACCACGCTGCCCCTTCTCCTCGTTTTCCCACCTTCGAGCCCTGCTCACCTTCGTCATTCTTTCTCCACCCTCGCGAACGTGACGCCACCAAAACCGTCATCCCCCATCAATTTTATTACCCGATTCCGAAAATACCCTGTGATTTCAAGACACTTGACTGTCGAGGTAGCTTCATAAACCCTACTTCATCCCTTGACCTGCGATGCTGGACAATAGAACATTGAATATCTACTTCTTTGTTATTTCACAGGTTGAGGATTTGGAGTTATTAACGTTGAAGATTAGTGCCTATAATTAGGCTCATTAGAACCATTCTACGCTCCGACCTGAATGGAAGTCTGCACCAAATGCAGTGAAATAAATTCGATGACTGAAAGTCAGAAACTAAGAAATGTAAGAAGACTTCTACCACTTGTCTTCAATTTGGGGATAACGCAGATGAACCTTGTCCCAAGGAAAATAGAACCTATTGAAATCGTAGAAAATATCAAGGTGCATCTATGATATCCTAAAACATTCTTGTTTCTATATCTTTCCTAGATTAAATCAATGTTTAAAGTATTTGTCTTTTCTTTAATTTTAACCAATACCAACACTGATGCTGTATTACCATGACAATTTTTGCAAAAAACGAAGAACACGATACAACATTCCTCTTACGCTCGAGAATGGATTTTCTTCCATTCTCTTCTGTACACATAGATTTCAGTAATTGAATTTTTTTGGAGGACCATTGAACCGTTCGTTTTCTTGTCGCTTCCTATAGCTAGAATGTTTTTACGCGATCCCGTCGAGCGGACCAACCGAGCGTGGCGATTTTTATACACCGAACGTGTTCAGATTTGAGGTTCCCAAGAACTATTCGAAATCGGTCAAAAAATTAGATTGCACGCGTTAAAACTAACACGTAGTTATCCCCTTTTCCGTTGGTAATTGCGACAAATACTGACGTTTTATAAATGTACACCAGAAAGAGGTGTGATTAAAGAAATGTAGGTTAATAGTACGGTGAGGCTCTCAGGGGTTAATTATTGAAAATTGCGACGATACGTTCATCACACTTTCGTTTCGCTTTCCCCTCGTATTCTTTCGAAGCTTATCCGGGGAATACCTTCTCCGGCTTAAATAAATATGTGCTTTCGAGGACCACGTGGGATCCAACGTGTTAATCACTCCGGGGGACAGAAGAAGTTGGTGCAAGTAATGGAAAGTGGACTGCACGGAGAACATATTTGGTCGCATCGAGGATAGAAAGCACACGAAGGTTGCGTTCCATCAGCGGATGGAAGCTTCTTCTTTTTTTCTGATCTTTGGCTGGGAGAGTCGTCGCGTGACGACACTTCCAACAGGCATCGTGCCAACGACTGCGTCAAGAACGCGCGCAGGAAATGCGTAAAAGTTGACGAATCTTGCTCCTATTTTCACACCACCTGGACCTAGAAAATTGCGACCACCTTCGACTAAATTTACAGCGAAACCTATTTAAATTATCGGTAATTGAACCGAGCGTTACGTTGTTTCAGCCCGAATTTCTGTAAACCAACGTCCACCAACACGACAACGGAACCGTTGCTGTACACCGCATCGACTATAATTATCGCGTGCTTCTCAGGTTCGTACATCGCGTTCAATTCACCACTCTTATTCAGCTTTCCCTAAATATAACTTGCGTAATGGGACGGTAACTTCGGTGGTGCGCAAACTTTTTGAAATGTATCGCTGACAAAAATACGACAATCGCCATTTTGAGAATAAAAATAAGTTTGCGAATAGCCTTTGTGAAAGGTAAATGACGCAATTGGGTCGGGTTTTATCTCGATATAGCTAAAGATCTAATAAAGTTGTCGAACAATTGAATCATGTATAAAGGTCTATTTCTCTTCGTGTTGTCTAATAGACATGTATCTATTTTTAATAAAGACTTTTACCTCAACTTCTTCGCAACATTTCCCATAAAAGTTCGCAACATAATATACTTTCTTATGCGGTTACGTTAAAAAAAGCTTAAGCTTACGTCATTAAACGTTGTTTCCTACACAATCTCTTTTTATAACCACATTCTATATTTTATGATAGGGGCACGAAAGGGCCGACAAGTTTGAGTTGTAATCGTCGAACATTTTTGAACTCTCACTCGATTAATTCATATAATTGAAAGCAACCCAAGTTTCAGAACCCATTCGTTGCTACCGGTAACTACAGTTGTTTGCCGTAAATCAATTTACATACATTATGGGCGACTATAGACTTCACCCGCACAAAATAAGCACGTATGTTGAACCAAAAGGGTTAATATTAACCTCTTCCAGGATACTGAGGTTTACATTCAACCAGTAAATATTATCAATACCTACAAATTCAAGATGAATAAATAATTTTTGTAGCCTCAAAAAAATCCAAAGAGATTAACGAAACAGCGAATGATAGCTCATTTCTGAACTGGAAATGAATTACAAAATAAAATAAATGACACGGAGAATAAATTAGCATACGGAGTCATTATTCATCTGTTAAGTGAGCACACGACCGAACAAAGATAGCTTGATAAATACTATAATTGAAAATATGAAACTCGAGATCCGTCATTCTGACTGGTACCAGTCTTCCGGGAGTTTCTTAACATCCCCCATGAATCAGCCCGCAGAAACAACTCGCACATGCGAACAATAAACACCGCGTATGGATTAATGCGCGGACAAAACGTTCGCCGGCGGACTTTCACGGGTCTTTCAATGAAATAAACCGTTTTGTTCCGGCGCGAACGACAAAACATCCGAGTAGACCGGTGACACAGAAATCTCTGTTCGCGACGTTTAAAGACCGTGATGCGTGAAAACACGAGCGACGAACTTTTCTCCGACGATTTCTATCGAGAGATCGCAAAAGATCGGGCACACACCGCATGATCCACGTGCGTTACCGTGCGAGGAAAGTTCCGGTTAGTCACGTAGCCGCGGAGTGACGCATACGCCAATTTAAGCGCTAATAAATCGTGCGAACGCGCTTCTACCAGCGTCGTTTCAGCATAGCGGTTCTTTTCGACTTTCCGTGGAAAAGTTGATAATCAGATAAACCGTGAAAAAGGGGCCATACGAATTTTGCGATAACTTCCGATTAACGATTGTGTAATGTCTAATTCGCGCTAAAGGCGATCAATAAACTTCGAATTGTGATATTCTGACTTTCGAGTTAGCGATCGACTCGATTGCTGTTATAGAACCGATTAGATTCGATACGCAGGTTATAAAAAGAATTATCGGTGTGACCGATTACGAGTGACTTTCCACTCACGATAGGACGCAGTTATACTCGGATCGTAACCTGTATTTTATAACAATTGCGAAACTTAAAAACTGCTTCTTTTTTTAAAATGTACATAAATAAAATTCGACAAGTGCAAACCAATTCGTTTTGAAAAATTTACAAGACAAGATCTGTTTGAAATTTGTTGACTCCATAGGATTTCAAAGTCGCCTCGTGTTTTTCAATCGAATGGACGCGACGAAAAAACAGCGACCTTTAGCGATTCAAAATCGGACAAGAGCATTCGTACATTTGAATACTCGAACAGCGAGTATATCGGTCGTGTTAAATGCTAGAATTATGAATATTTATCGCGAGGCAAAATGTAAACAGCCTCGAAGCTCCTGTCTCGTTCCGTGCTGACTCTGACAACGAAAATATTCGTGTCAGTAGGAATCAGTGCCGAGCTACCTGTAGAATGTTCCCGATAAGAATTTCGAAAATGAGAATTATGTGATCGATCCTTTCCTAAAAATAGCTCCTGTTCTTATATCATCGTATTAGAATATAGACGTCCTAATTGGCGAACTTATTTTGAAATTCATTTCGTTTTCTTTTTTCCACGCTGAAACGTCTACTCCGTGAACGACTTTGCCAGACTGGAAACGAAAACGCCGGTCAATGATTACGTAACGGTGTTAAAATAATTAGTGCGTATTACACGGCGCAGCGTTGCGTTCATAATTAGTAGTCATCCCATGGAGAGTAGTCGAAGCCACGATCTCGATCGGAAACACAATACGTTCGAGCGATACGTAGAACACGGGTGAAACTTATCGTGAAAGGGTCGAACAGACAGTAGCTTCGAACACGGTCGCAGAAGTTTACGACGAAGAAACGATGTGGGAGGATCGATATTCTCGTAGCGCGAGGAGCCACCACATGTGGAATTGCGTCGAAGGCTCTACCACTCGTCAATAGAACGGGACAATTCGTTAAACGACGCTTGGGTTACCTTCCCTTTGACGATTCGCTGTCGCGCAAATGCCGACCAATTTAAAGCTTTCTGCATCGTTTCCTGTTTATTACATCCCCTCGTGTGCACGTGGCAAGACCATAGGAACCAGCGAAATGGCAGGAACAAATGCTAGGCCGTCTGCTTTTCGTTTACGGTTCGTCCCCGATGGGTGAGACATGTGGGTGTCTCGAAATGTAACCGAACGGCCGGAAATTGCAATGTCAGTCACGAGCCTTATGGAAGCTGCAAATTAGATGGTACCCAAGATATCTTGCGATACAAGTGGGCGTGGAAAATTTTTTCCGAATAATTTGGTTACGATGATTTGGATATGCGATGAGCACGGCTCATTTGCCGACAAGTTTCTACGCTTGGGGATGTATTGGTACCGGTGAATGAAAGGCGTCAGTTAACGTATCGATTCGAAAGGTCGGATTATCAAACGGTTCTGTTAAACAGACTCTCGTATATGGCATGTGTATATACCGACGATTCGAGGTCAAAGTGGAACGAAACGAGACGAGGCAATGATTTGCGGCCACGCACACGGACCCTCGAAAGCCGATCATTTATCCGCTCGAGGAAGCGACTCGTATAAATCGAGAGAAAAAACGAGTGTGTAATGCATCCTGATGTATGAATAAAGTATGTGGAGAGAATTGAGTCGAGCAACGATTACCGTGCTCGCTGAAAACGCGGCTTCTGACCACGCCAAAACAATGATGTACCGTTATCGAATACTCTACGCTACACCACGAATAAATAAATGCAGCCTACTTAAGCATCCCCGTCATCTGTTGCAACTGCATCGTCTCGAGTGGTCTGGGTTTATTTACCGCTAGAGAAAACGTCCGGGGAACAGAAAATGAAAAGATAAAGAAGGATTTTTCTCGAGTTATCGACCTATGGTCCCCGTGCTTCGACCAGTGCCTCTTATCGTAAAATATTAAGAGAAAATACGCTAGATGTTCGGTACGTTGTTTCGCTATCGCAGGCACGTACCGACCGAATGGAACGGCAAATAGAGCAGATCAACGGGAAATATCTATCGAGGCTTCGTTTATTAACGCCACGTCATATGGAAACGTATAATGTAGCAATACAGTAGAATCTCGTTATATCGTCGTTAACAGTGCTATACGGAAAATTTTTCTTGTTAGCAAATCTTCTTTGATCTGGTGATATCTGCAACAAAAGTGATGATATAAAGCTTCATCATACGTATAAAGGTATAATAAAATTCTACTGTATGATCGTCATGATATAGCGAGATAACTCGAGGTCTTTGATTTACGACCTCGCTATATCATGACGACAGCTATGCTACTGACGTCCACGCGGTATTAACATGGATTACAATGGTAATTTCGGACAATGATTTAATTGTATGTAATTGCACGATTGTTAGAGTTAATTGGTAATAAAAGATGCGACCCATCGAATTGACTGCTAACCCGGTCACATATTCCCAATCAAACTTATTTTCTAATCACAAGCAACAATTACGTTATTGTTCTTATTGCGGGAATGTTTGTGAAAGTAATAATTTATGGATTCCAAGAAATGTCTTCTGGAAAACTTTTCCGACTGCACCCACGCATCATTCGAGAAGTCTGATTCATAAAATGTCAAGTCGGCAGGAGATTCTTTCAGGATAAACATGGAAATAACTGCACGTCGAAACAGGACGGTATCAAATATATCTCGGTGGCTTCCGTTAAGCCGGAAAAGAATGATTTACATACCGGTTAATAACTAGGCTGATAGCAAAATTGAGAACGTCACCGATTCGCAAACGACCTTATTTTCAAACTATAAGGTGTCCCAATAATATGCAACTGTTATGATGTCACTTAACAAAATGGGACATTAAGTCAACAATTTTAAATTACATATGTGTTCAAAATAATTTCGTGCAGCAACGAAAGAAGAGATTAAAGACGCGTTTCAACTTGAACTTGTCCAAATTTGAAACTTATAAAGCCGAAATAGCATGCATTCGAGGACATGCACAAATGGCTGACTTCCTTCCGCTGAAATTCGTTGAGGCATGTGTAATACCAGCTGGTGAGTACGATTCAGCGATAAGGCGGAGAGACCGCATAAAACACGTGGTACGGATGGCGGCCAATTTGCGAAAATATTCAATGCAAAATGTGCATAGTTGTAACAGTTCAAACAATGCAATAGTACTGTTGCAACTGAAATGTTTGTACTTCAAATTTAAACGTAACGCATTAATTATACTGATAATTTCACGATTCAGATAAGATCGAGATCTCGGTTATCGTAAATTTGTGAATATGGAAATAAGTTCGTGTAAGTCCTGTAATTGATCCGACGTCTTCATTAGCGATATTTGAAAAAGTTGATGTCTAAATTGTGCAAAAACGCACGAACACGCTCCTAGAAAACGGCACTAAAATAGTGAGCCAGGATATTGATCCGTTAGTCTGCATAAGATCGCTATCATAACGATGTTGCTAGAATAGCGTCAGAACGAGGATCGACAAAGGAGTTCCCGAATGGATTCATCGGATATTAAAGGAAAAACGTTGAGAAGAATCGAAGTGGCAGTCACGCGATCGGGACACGCCTCCAACGATTCGCACCGAAATGAATTGGCTCGATATCATCCTTGCTACAATACGTACGCGTCGACGTATTAAAAGGCAAGCGGGACAAGAAAATTCTAATAAAGACGCATGGAAACTGGTTCGACGTGTACACATCGATGTACCACAGGACGTTGGCACACGGTACGCGTACGATGCGTGTGTAACAGTTAATCGCATTATATAGCAGCGGGAACGAGCTGCACCACGAAATCACGATTGATCACCTCGCGATGCTGATCGTGACATGGCCAATCGTTGTCGGACTTACCGCGAAAATATTGTCCGCGCGAAAGAATATCATTATAATCGATGAAACGGAGGCAAATAAGTAGATGGTCGATGAACGATGATCACGTATCGAGATAATGACTTGTACGCTAAACGTACACACGTTCACGACAATACGACGGTATTAAAGGTTAAGAGAAACGATTACGAATTATATTGAAAATACGATCGAGTGCGTTTAAACTGACCGAGCGTTCATGCGCATTTAATTTCCGAACAAATTGTCATACCAAATTACTGAATACGATAAAGTTTGGAAACCGTGTGGAATATAATGGAACGCATGGAAGCGAGTAAAACTGAACTGCGATCGCTTCGAATTGAATTGTACTGATTTGAACTGCGGTAAATTGGATCAGACTTGAATTGCACCGAATTGAATCGTCCGAAACGGTATAATTGAATTATGCCGAATTGCAATGTGTGATATTGAATCATGTCGAATTGAACGTGGAAAGTATTGAAACAGGAATTGAAAGCCGACAAACTGAATCATGCCCGACTTCATCGAATTGAATCGTACTAAATGAAATCGCGTCGAGTTAAATCGCTCTGAGTCTTGTATCACCGAATTGAATCGCGTCGAATTAAATCGCGTCGAGTCGAACTGATAGGAACAATAGACACCGCCACGTGTTACTAAACACGGTAATTGCCCCCTCCCTGCGGTTCAGTATCAAAACAAAAGCAAAAACATCGCGGACGCTGATATATACGCAATGATCGTGCGATCTCTTATCGGAGACCAATAAAATGAAATTAACTGTGTACCCGAACAAGGATGCGTGTAATATCGAGGTTCGAATATTACAGGAGGCGACAACGAAATTCAGGTAGCACACGACGTATCGTGTCGGTGTTTGTTAACTGGAGGATTATCAGAGAACACGTTGCGCTTCCCAATGCTAACGATTTTGCTGGGCGAAGTTCGAACACCGTGATCGGGATAACCGTGGGCAACACGCGCTCACCACGGCACCAGAACGTAGGTGTTACAGACGAATCAGCCGGCAGTAAATTCGCGGTAAGAGATAACGGTAATCTCGAGTCGAGATTACCTCAGCGATGGTGCGAATTGCAAGGCCGTCGACGTATGACCTTAATGAGTAACGAGCATAGCGCTTAGGCGGACACACGAGAACGAACACGGTGTTCTGTCTGCTTGTACGTACTACGCACACTGTGTACGAAGGGTGTCGTGCAGCCGAATGTGCACGTATGTAAGCCTGTCAAAAAGGTGGCATGTTTGGCACTGGCTGCGATTGACGTCGCTATGACAGGCATGCTCTGTCAGCGTAACCTAGGTTAGCTTAGCCACGAGTACCGTGAATATTGCGAAAGGTAGGGAAAACGGGCCCGATTCGTTGGTATATTCACGACGATTTTCGCGATCATTCCTCCTGGGGTACTGTGCGTGCAGATGGCGTGATTTTTGCAGCAATTACGGATCATCCCGACCGGCCATGATCGTCGACGCGCTTGCCGTGTATCGAGCTTTTATTCTAAACGGCAATCACGAGAAGTAAATCGAGAAACTGCAATAAATACCTCGCTTTTCGACGAGCTCTGAAATCTCCTCCATGTTGTCGGCCATCTTAGCACCAGTCACTGTTCACAATGCACGCTGGGTAAAAACAAACGAGCATCACCACGGCACAACGATTGGTGGTTCAGCGCCACCTGTACGATGAAGTAGAAGTCAATCAGCCGGTGACGTTGGACAGGGATGTATTGTACTTACCTGAATCTGTAGAGGTCCCTAAACGAATCCCTCGAATTATTTCTTGTATGATATAAAATTTTAATAAAATTTTATGTATCTTTGATGTTTCATCATTTCACAAACATATCCTACATTTTTATCCAATTTGTAATATTGTTATGTATCGACATAATTTAAACGCGTTTTTCGTCCTATCAGCAACTGATGGGAATTTTTTAAAATATTTTTGAAGTAAATAAAACTTGTACTAAAAAGTATTTTTAGAGTTGTACCAGGAACTATCTACAAAAGAATGCGCCTACATTTTCTTTGACATACTTTCATTAAGCCGTTACTGGTGTACGTCCCCAACAGTTTAACCACTTTAACTACTTATTTCCGTTATACTCGTTCGTGGCGGCAGTCTTCGTTCAGATTTTGTCAAGTTTAGACGTAATTTTAAAGAAGTTAACAACATGGGTAGTGATGATGTTGTGATTGTATCGGCAGTCCGGACTCCCATAGGTATAATATTATGTTTTGCGAGTTTGAACATATTAACAATAAATAATAATTAAATAAGTTTTATAGCATAATATTAAATCAGTTTAAATGACATCATATAAACAATGAATGTTACAATTAACAAGAGTTCTTCTGTTGGATATAATGATATTAATTTGTATTTAAAACAGTATAAGTTTGCATTTGTAACAGTGAAAAATTTTTCACTGTTTTCATATGTGCAATAAGACATATCAAATTCTACAATCATAATAATTTATTTCGTATTTTTTGCTTGTCTTTAAAAAACATTTTATTATTTTCAGGATCATTTTGTGGATCCTTATCATCGCTGAAAGCATCAGATTTGGGCAGTATTGTTATTAAAGAAAGTCTTGCAAGGATCAATGTTCAAGCCTCAGATGTTTCTGAAGTTATATTTGGACAAGTAATTTGAAATTCTAATTTGCTCCTATCTGTAGGAAAACATTTTTATGATTTTACTTCTGAAAAAAAGGCTATTATAATTTAATTTAAATAAAAAGTCATTGAAGAAAGACATAGTGATAATATTTATAAATAATTTATATTATGCTAATTGTTGAATACAGATTCAGTTAAATTATAT
Source organism: Megachile ligniseca (assembly GCA_945859555.1). Taxonomy (NCBI): domain Eukaryota; kingdom Metazoa; phylum Arthropoda; class Insecta; order Hymenoptera; family Megachilidae; genus Megachile; species Megachile ligniseca. Next base: position 10,486,372 of record OX243786.1, read on the forward strand.
TACTAATAATTTAAATATTTTTTATCTTAGGTATTAACTGCAGGTCATGGACAAAATCCAGCAAGACAGGCATCTATGAAAGCAGGCATTCCTATAACTGTACCTGCATACGTCCTGAATATGTTATGTGGTTCTGGATTAAGGTAAACATTTAATGTTGTAAATCGTTTGTTTAAAGTTCTAATTTCATTTTGCATGTGTACACATTTATAAAATGCATTTTAATAAAAATGCCATTTTATAAAATGCATGTGTTTTAGAGCAATTATAAATGGTTATATGTCCATAAAAGCTGGAGAAAGTCAAATTGTTGTGGCTGGTGGTCAAGAAAACATGAGTCAGGCAACACACGCAATACATCTTAGAAATGGTGTACGATTGGGAGATGGTACTTTAACAGATACTTTACTATGTGATGGATTAACAGATGTATTTCATGGGATTCATATGGGAGTAACAGGTATAGGAAAATCTCTTTTATGTTTTGTTCCTTTATTCTTATTATAAACTTGTATTCAGAAATGTATAAATGTTCCCTAGCTGAAAATCTTTCTAAGGAGTATAATATAAGTAGAGAAGCTCAAGATGAATATGCAGTGTTATCTCAACAAAGAACAGAAACTGCAATTAATAAAGGTCTCTTTGATAAAGAAATTGTTCCTGTAACAGTAACTACTAAGAAAGAATCAGTTATAGTGGACAAAGATGAGTTTCCTAAGTCAGGGATAACCATTGAAAGCCTTAAAAAATTGAGACCAAGCTTTTTGAAAGTAAGAACTGTCACATACATGTTTTTTTTATAAATAGAAATGATCATGTAATCATTATTTGGAATATCATGTTATTTCTAGTCTGATGGTACTGTTACTCCTGGTAATTCTTCGGGTATAAATGATGGAGCAGCTGCAGTGGTTCTCATGTCTGCAAAAACTGCAGCTCAAAGAGGACTTTCTTCATTAGGTAAAATTGTTGCTGTAGCCCAAGCTGGGGTAGAACCAAGGATTATGGGTATAGGTCCTGTTCCAGCAGTTGAGTTAGTGGTTAGTATATTAAAATGGATCCATAGATTGTAATTTTGGATCTGTGTATTTAAAAGAACTTTACTGTGTCAGTTGAAAAAAGCAAACTGGACTAAAGATGAAGTGGATTTATATGAACTGAATGAAGCATTTGCAGCACAATCAATAGCATGTGTTGATTGTCTTGGCTTAGATAGAAATAAAGTTAATGTAAATGGAGGAGCTATTGCATTGGGTCATCCTATTGGAGCATCTGGTACTTAAAATATCCAAACTTTTATGTATTTTATCAATTCTGTTCTTATTATTGTTATAAATGTATTTCAGGTGCCAGAGTATTAGTAACATTATTATATGCTTTGGAACAAACTGGTGGAAATAAAGGTGTTGCTTCCTTGTGTATTGGTGGTGGAATGGGAATAGCAATTGCTGTTCAAAGAAAATAGCAAATAATTGATCCAGTTAAATTTGCTTATTTTGTAGGAACAGAATTTTGTTGGCATTTATGCGTAGTTATTTTATGACACGACGGTATGTGAATAAATCACATATTATTACTATTATTTTTATTGAGTATTTGCTAAAGTATTAAATGATTTTATATTACTATAATAAAGAGTAGCTGATATTATAAGAAGTAGATTGTATAAAAAAGATGACTGTATGTTTTCAACATACATTTATAATACCATTTCTCTTAACTAAGTTAGAATAGCCAAGTGCTGATACCAGTATGTGCAAGTAAAATCATTTTATTTATATTTGTTAAATAGTACATTTTTAATAATATATTTGCCAACTATATTTAAAATTTGTACAAATCAATTATTTTTGTACATGAAGAATCAAATTGTAAATAAATATACTGCAAAAATATAAATTATTTATTATTTAACCTTTTATTCTGTATCAGCGTTATCAAAATTTCGTTCCGCCATTTTTCTATCTTCCAAAATTTTCTCCACTGCTGCTAGCCCTTCTTGTTGCCTCTGTTCTGCTCGTTTTGTTTTAAATGTTTGTCTAGTATGTACCAATGTTCTCTTGGGCTTTAGTAATTGTTGCAACTGTTCCTTGATAGCTGGTATGATACGTATCTTAAATTAAGAATACATTATAAATGTAATAGAACATTTGTATATATAAATTTACATGAAGTAGAGCTATAGCAACAACATGTACATAAGTTTAGATAGTTGATATACTGAGAGGTACTGCAGGATAATATCCACTGTATTTCTTTTCACCTTCCAAGAAACATAAATAAGTCTTTTCTAATGGCTCTTGAGCTATAATATCTATGTTGGGTATACAAAGTTTCGAATATTTTTTTATAACATAACCCCATAAAGAATCAGTATTAACTCTAGAATCTTTCAAGCAGAAGTAAGAACCCCAGAATGTGGAATTTAATACTTTTTCATCAGGATGTGATAATCCCTGATGAAACATTCCTTCAGCCATCTGTTCCTCAATTACAGCTACTGTATCACATTGAACATATGTCTTAGGCACATAAATATCTTGAATAAGATTATCACCAATGTATAGGCAACGAGGACTTTTTTTACCAGATTCACATTCTAGGAAATCAACAAGACCTTTCCAATTACCTTGATTATATATCCCACCCCTTTTTAAATCTTTACTTTCTATCATAGCACCTTTTTCATAATTTATAGTTTCATAAAATGGACGTTGCTCAGTAAAAAAGCCAGGCTTTCTTGCATAACAAATAATAATATCAAACAAAGACTTCCAATCTTCCCCAAAGGCATAAGTAGCAGTAAAATTAACAAAATCAACATTTGATCCAGTGATGAGAAAAGTAATACAATGTTTTTTTAATTCCTGAAGCCACTGTATAGTTCTTTCATTACATTTATGTATGTATTTATGAGGGTCTTGTTTTAAGATAGGAAAGAATTGTCCTTTGTCTAACTTAAAATGATCTGGATCATACATTTCAATAAATCCATCTAACATATCAGGCCAAACATTATAAGAACTTAGAGGTCCTCCATGTTTTTCATCAAGGGTATCTATTAATCTTGCAAATATAACAGATGAAGAAATATCAAAATAATCTAATAAACTTCTCATTTTCATTGATATAGGTCCATTCCACGTTGATAGCATGTCCTTAGAAAAAGCATCTGTAGCTTCCCACCTTTGATCACAATATATTTCTTTAATTTCTTCAATACTTAATAAATTAGTACCATGACATGCTCTTTGAATTGTGCCATCAGCACTGATTCTAAGTATATTTCCTTTTTCAAAGTCTAAAAACAATCCTTTCTGCATGAAATCTAAATCTTTGTCTTCCAATGCTTGTGATAAATATTTTGAATCATAACCCTTTTCTTTTATCAAGTAATCAGCTAATGTTTTATACACCAAATGTGCCAAATTTGTCACATTGTAATTCAGAAGTGTATTATCTAAATCAAATCCGATACAATCATAATCTGTCAATTTAAAAGTATTCATGTTAACTTGTATTGCTGGGATAGTTGACACTGTTGTGGAATATTTTTTCAAATGTAAAAAAGACAAGAAACATGTAAAAGATTTTAAATGAACACCAGTTTTACTATTCAAATTATTATACACTTGTAAAGTTTTCAATTGACCAGACAGTGTGAGCAAAGTCCTTAACATTTCTTGACACGTAGAACACGGTTATCTTGCTTATAAGGTGCGCATTTAATTGCCGAGTAATTAAACTGTAAATATCAATGTTTACTTGTGAATAAAGATTCGAAATTTTTACTTGATAATCTAACTAGGAAATACGTTATCAACTTATGAATTGAAAAGTACCTAGATAATGTGTCAACATTAGTGCATTTGATATCAATGAAAATTATCTGTATTGATTACACTTTTTTTCATAAATTTTCCGATACGACGAAAGAAAATTCAGTTACATAATTTCATATCTAATAATACGTCTGAAATAACCTGTTTATAATGTTGGCTATTTTCCGTATCTGATACGTAATTTGTATGTATTTGATGTTACTCGTATTAAAAAATGAAAAACAATTCCATATAACTATATCACGGAATTGCGGGAAAGTGCAAGTTTTAAAATTACTCACTTTCGGTGGAATATGAACGAAGCGTATGTTTCGTGCTTGAACGAAAAACATGTCATAATTATATGAATCACCTCTGGGATCAGTAAAGACGCAATCTCTCATTACAATATTCATGTAACTGCAATAGGAAAAAAGCAAAAAACACTCAAACAAACTAGGCCAATAATAAAGCTATGCTCAAATGAAAACCGCTTACGCGTCTGCGTGCTCCACGATCCCACATACTGACGCTTCGTTCCGAAGATCCACAATTGTTCGTTCATTTTCAACGGCTTTCAATAAAATAGAGAGGCTATTAAACAAATTGTATCTTTCTTTGTTCGTTTCAAGAGTCATGATCACGTACAATTAGGCATATACTAATGCCGGTAGACGCTTGTGACTAAACAAATTTGTAAGAGTGGCCAACTGCACGAAGTAACGAAAGTACCTATAGCCATTGTACGCAGTTAGGAAAAACATTTCACTCATATACAGGGCCGATATTTTTCAAATGCTATATCCTACACTTCCCTTTTGACACGATAAAATGTGTGAACTTAAAAATGTACAAATATCTAAATTTTTATATTTTCAAATTCTCAAATTTTGTCTGTGTTATAAATAGGTTGTATTGTACGATTAATCATTAACACTGTTTACTCTGCATAATAGTATAGAATACATTTATATTTATAAACTTATAAAAAGTTGCAAAAATAACATTAAATATTCACATTCATGATTTATTTCAATTAGCATAGTTTTTTTCCCATTCCATTAAACGTTCTTCTGTAACCACGAGAGCAATGTTCAGGCAGCAGTACCGAGTTTATTTCATGAGCTACTCCAGCTTTATTCAAAATATCGCATTTTACGAGAGTTGCGTCGTCCACCTAAATGAACAAATTAAATTTTATAGAATTCTAATTTTTTTAATAAATGAAGTTACTCACCAATACTTTGTCGTCTTTTCGTACAACGTTTACCATATCTCCTTTTGTCTTTAATGTATATTGAAGATCCGGTCTGAAGCTTTCAGAAATCATCATATTGTCCACGATGTGATTTTTCATCACCTAGAAAATAAAGAGAAAAATCTTATTCTCCACTTTAATGTTTCTTTTACGATAGTACCTTCGATAAGTAATTATTATCTTGCAATAATTTCTGAAGTTTAACGTTTCCCAGCCGTTTGAATGCCTGATCAGAAGGTATAAAGTACGTGCACGAAGTATTTGGGTGCTTAAATTGATCGTATATTTGCGGCTGGACATTTTTTATTTTTTCCATTGCATCCAACCAAATGCTGCAATAATTTTAGAGAACTTTTGAGAGAAAGAAGATGAGAATTGCATCATAGTAATTTAAGAAATGAAAAGTTTGTACAGGGTGACTCATGGATGGTGCAAGCAGACAGGGGATGATTCTGAGTACAGATAAAAGGAAAAATTGATGGTCTTTTTCTTGGTTGAGATTTAGCTTTTAAAAAAATTGAGCGAACATTGAAGTGTACAGACGTAGTTATGATTCATAGAGCAACGTATAAGTCCTATCGTATTTAGTTTCCATATTTATACGACTTTGTCCAATGTCTCTAATGTCATTTATGTAACCTATTAGTTATTTTCAAATAGTCATGATGATAAGGTAGGCGGAAATACATATCTTGATATAACTGACAGGCGTTAGGTGTTAGATATCTATAATGGCAATTTATTATCTGTTATTACGCACTACTACAGATATAATATCACTAATGTTACAGACACGTAATTGATCAGAGTACAATGCAAACAGTGAAACCAATTGGCGACGAATTCTTTGATCGTAATTGGACAGAACTTTGCATGCAACAAAAGTAGTAATTTTAACGACTCTATAATAAAATGTTAATGACAAAACATCTGGTGTTTTTATACATCCCTCGTAGATACTTTATACAAAAATTAATAATATAAAACTCTAGGTAAACATTATCTTAACCATAACTACATGATGTGTAAGATAATGCTAACTTCTTTTATATACAGTAGGTTCTATACGATCTATCTTATCGTCGTAACTATTTGAGAAGAACTAACAGGTTACGTAAATGATATTGGAGACATTAGACAAAGTCGAATAGGAATGATATTAAATGCGATAGGAATTATACGACGCACAACGAATCATTCTTTGATCGTAACTTCAAGCTTGTTTTACTGGTAATTGCTGCTGATGAAATAGACATTGATGTAAATGAATTTTTATACTTGTTTCTACATGTAGAACCTTGAAACTTCTTGTAAATTGGAAAATTGTAACTATTTATAAGTAATAGTTATTAAGAAATATTATGAAATTGTTAAGTTGTAATTGATTTAGTAAGTGAAAATACTATGCTAGCGCTATTTCTACGTTTTTCAATTTCATATTACTGCGCGCTCTCGAAACAGTACTGGTGCCGTCATCACCTGGGAAGCGGTCAAATTAACGAACCACAAGATAACAATTCCTCTTTTATTATAAAATAAGACATTTCTGTGCCCTTTTGTTAACAATACAATGCTCTACTGTCATGCCAGAACAATATACTATTGTTAATTTAACGGCAATATCTGTTTAACAAAAGATCTATGTTTCGTTAGTTTTCAGACTCAACTCTAGATGACGCTAACGGTACTATTTGAAAAGCAGTGGAATATGAAAATTACCTGAAATTACCATCTCTTCTTAAAATATTATCTAAAGATTCCTCGGCAGGATGTAAAACATGGTTTATGATATGTAAAACACCGTTGGTGCATGCCCTGTCAGCTTTTACAATCAAAGCATTCTCTATTGCAAAATTTCCTGGATATACTTGAAATCGTAAGGGGACCTCCGTTTCGAGGGTTCTGGCTACCTGTAATAAATTATAAATTAAAAGTGTGTGTTCACGAAGAGATTGAATTACAACTTACCTGATTGTTACTAATTTCGTACGTGAAATACGCTCCTTGAACTATGTGATTGAAAACGAATCTCCTAGCACTTTCCTTATTTCTCTGCAACTCTACAAGTTGGTGATTTGAGAGAGCTGCAGACAAATATTTTAAACGATTAAAAATTGGAACAGATTTTTATCGATCTTAAATACATACAATACATCGCTGTTTCTGATGGAGCGAATATTGTAAGGTGTTTCAAATGCCTCAAAGTTTCTTCCAACTCTGCTGTCCTGATTATCTTCAGGAACGTAAACACTCCTTCTTCTTTCATCAAATCCATAATCGTTTTTGCTGAAATAGATTCAATTCGTAAATTGCCCAGTGTCATAAACGCAAGGTTATTTACCTCGATCTGGAAGCAATACACGATCAAGAATATACAACAGTCCATTTTCTCCATGGTACATCTCATTTCTTAGATTTGCGTGATCCACGACTGGTCCATGTGGACCACAATTTAGCGTGAGCAACTGCTGCTGCATGGTGGGAGCATGGTACTCCGAAATGACGTTAGGCATACAAACAGGATGGGTAACGATGTGATGGGCAATCATAGCTGTAAAAAATGTAACATCAAATAATTAACAAAATCGCTAATAAATATTTTGATTATATCTTTTTACCATTTAATGCATCTCGGTTTGCGAGCATGTCATTCAATTGTCTTTGGGGAATGCCGTGAAAAGCATCATCCGTGGGTGCAAAAATCGTGCAGGGTATTTCATTGTACCTAATCCTGTGCGCGAATTCGCTGTTTTCGAGGGCTTTCATAAATATCTGGAATCTACCATCCCTCGCAGCAAGTTGAATTATGTCTGAATTCTGTGCCAATGCAAGATCCAATACGCCGTCAATTACGTGTACAACTCCGTTAGAGGCAATTTGATCCTTGCGAATAATCCGATGACAATTTACTGTTTCCATCTGTGCGAACCGGATCGCTTGGTGAATAATTTGTGTCGTTTGTATTGGGCAACCTTGCGCGAGGTGCTACTTACCCCACTGGGAAATTTATTAACCCTCAGAACGTTTCCCTGTAATCTCGATGGGATCAATAAGTTTTCATGCCACTGACTCGATAACACCCGTTTATTCGTTATGTGATTTGCAATTAAATTTATGTACCTGTTGCCATCGTGCAACCATTCTGGTCGAATACCCTTTACTCTCAGGTAATTCTGTGAACAAAAAAATAAGTTATCGAGATAGTTATGGACAGGGTAAATGACTTAAACCATCAGCTGTTTTTAACTTACATCAAAAGCAACGTCAGAAGGAACGAATAACGTTAACGGAGAGCCACCCCTTAATTCTTCCGCAAAATTCGAGTTTTCGATCAGTTTTGCAAATTTCATTGAACCCGCACGTCGTGCTGTTTCTATGAGACTAATTAACGGCTTCACTGTAAAAAGACAGAGTAATAACTTGGTATTATGTGCAGGATTTAAAATAAATTGAATAAAGTACCTCCTGTGCAACCGGGATGACCAGCGACCCTGTAATATCCTGCGCAGCATTCGTATCTGACAAATCTGCAAAGCAAATGGAAGTACTGAAGTATACAAATAAGGGCTGCATTAAAATCAACGAGAAATTATGCTTACGTTTGCTTGCCGCAAATTTTTCGCGGATTCCACTGCTGGCTCTCGGTGTAATAAGTGTAATTTATATCGTCGTTCACTTCTACGGCACACACGTTGGGTCTAAAAAAGAAAACATGTAATTACCATATGACTAGATAATTTAAATCTCTTGCTCAACATTTTACCTTTATGTACTTAAAAGCTAAAATGTTAAAATCTCACCCCTGTCTTTGTGTATTTTCAGCGTTCCATCGTGGGCTTCTTTGATAAGCACAAACTGCATCGAGTACCAGGCACAAAATTAATATTTTAACTGTAATTACTCCGCACATATTTCCTACAAAATTTCAGAAATTGTGTTGTAAAACGCGAGAAGTATGTGAATCTTCTTCGAACAGGCAAAGAATTGTGAGATGTTTCGAACATCGTTCTTATTTTATGGATGCGCCCTTCCATCTTGACAATATTTCACGTCTGGTAAAATAGTTATTGATGCTATCTAGCCGAATTGGCATTGAGAATACAACGCGTTGCCCTCACAAAAGTCTGAGTTACGCCAATGGTCATGTCACTTTTCGCGGGCCATTTCCATCGAAATACATTTGACATCTGCGTGGAACAGCATAAAAACATATTGCGAATTCGTACGTAAATTGTTCTTCGGAAATACGAATTTAAAGAAACTGCCGACATTAGGATGACTTTAACATTTCCAGCTATCAACGTCGCAACGACGCCTGCAAGAAAGGGATTTTTGATTAATAAAGTGTAGAATGTTGCCTCAAGATGACAATTGACTTATTCTCGTATTACACATCTGCACGATCCATAGCGAGCCTGATATTGGTCTGTATATAGACGTACGTAGCCATCGTTGCAGAAATTAGGTTCCCTTCCAACGGATATACAAAGGGGCCCTACATATTGGTCCATATCCTACATGCTTTCAAAATAAGTCACCATAAACGTTCCAATTTCGATCTCATAAAAGTTCTGATGAAAGTAACGAGATTAAAATGAACAAGCTGGTCAGCAAATTCCATTGTGGATTTAACAATTCGTTCCGCGAATTCGATAATCAGAAATCCTGTAATAACGCGACAATAAATCTTGCGTATATTTTCAAATAACCATTTTCCACGATTCTGTATATTGGTCAAGGCTGCAGAGTTCTTGATGAACATTTCAACGAAGCGAAAACGATACGCATCTTCACTGGACGCAATCATGATTTATTCTTCAGCTTGGCAATGGAGAACAAATTAACATGTTGCTTTTGATTCGACGGAACCAGGTCTTCCAAATAGCACGTGCATACAATAGGTACGCCTACAATCTTTCTCCCGAGTGTACTTTAATACTCCGACTCGTTAGCTGGCAAATACGTGACGACGTATCGAGTTGTCGGACACTCGATTAAGATTTGTCCCATCTACAAATAATCGCTCATACACTTGAAAGAGTCGTCTCTAAAATACGTCGAAACTATCTACGCAAACGATGTGATCTAAAATAAGAAGTCATTTTGACCTGTTTTTGGTTGCAACGTTAATCGAACATTGTTACGAGTAAAATATACGATTTTCACTTTTCATGGAAGAAGGAATGTAAGAACGATTGGAAGGTGATATCGTTTCGTATACGTGACACATATTTCAATCACACCGTGGGGGGTTGCGCGTCAAGGGATGAACCGTTCTCCATTTAGAGCAATTTAACCGATGCCGTGGACCCAATAAAGACGGATCTATTTCGATGAAACAGACTCGCGTGGTACATATTTTTCTCCCTTCTGCTTATTCAGTGCCGTGCGACCCGTTGTGATGAGTGCCCTCTTCCTGTGCCGGCCGTCTCTTTCGCTCTCCGACGCGTCTCCCTTTCCTCCGTCAGCGTTCACCCTCCGTCTCTTTGCGAGCTCTAATCAGCTTCCTGGATGGGGCACATTATCTACGTGATGGCAGATCGTAACGACGCGATACCTAGCCAAGTCCCGGGGATTCGATCATACGGTAGTAGTCGCTCGGCAGTGGTCCATTGCGCGTAAAAGACCTGCCAAGATCCACGGATTACGGATGTCACTTAGCTCGTTATACGATTCTATCGTATCAGTTCAGTGATCCTGAAACGGTGCATCGGTTACTCAGCGATTCAGGTGCGACCTTCTGCGAGAAACCAAATCTTCTTCGTTCCGGTTTGGATGCTGCGTCGATTTGCATGAATACTCCTCGACGTTCGCGACCTTTCGTTAATCGATTCGTCGAGGAACGACTTGATGGGACAATTTTAACGTTTAACCGTCACAGAACGAAACGATGAAAATCAAGTTTCTAATTGCAGCTTAAGATCTTCCTCGAGTTAGAGTTTGATGATCAATGATAATTTATACGGCGATGATACGTGGAGAAGCAGATATAAGGATGAGAGTCGCGGGATGATAGAGGACAAGTCTTCCACGATCTTCCTCGTGCCCAGAGGAAGGCTGAACGCGAATTCTTAAAGCGACGTGTTGCACCAGATCAATCAACGATGACGTTGGGTCAACGTATATCTGGGGCCGTCGCGGTCCTCAGGGGCACCTCGGAGGTTAAAGAAGCTGCCACGTAAGACCTGCAATCTTCTACTTGTTTCTGAACCATCTTCTGATCGGGAACAATTTGCAGATCATCCTCCGACGAGATCGAGAAGGTAACTACCGTGGTCGAGGAGAAAGTTCGTCAGCAGACGTCGCCACTTGACAGACTGCAGGCAGTTAGTAACTCATGTACAGCAATCTCAATTTACCCGGGGGAAAATTTGGGAATTTAGAAGTTTAATTTGGGCATTTGTATAGTTCGAAATTTGCTCTTTTGGAAATTTAAGAACGTGGGTGCTTGTTGAAAGTTTGTACAGTTTGGGGTTTCGAGCTTTTAAAAATATTGAAATGTAGAAGTTGATTACTTAATCTTCAGATAATGGGATACGCTTGTCCTACAAGTGTACGTTATATACACGATGTTGTTGAGCAGGTGGTAGATTGGATGAGGGAGAATATGCTCTTGATCCTGACGATTGCCGGAGTGCTGGTGGGTCTGATTCTTGGATTCCTCGGTCGGTTATTCAATCCTTCGCCACAGGCCATTACACTCATCAGTTTTCCCGGAGAACTCCTGATGCGATTGCTAAAGATGTTCATATTACCGCTTATTATTTCTTCGCTTATCGCTGGTGATTATGCAACATTCCAACAGTCATTCGTTGAATTGCTAAGTTCTATCTTCCCTAGGGATGGCACAATTGGACGCCAGAAGTTCGGGAAGAATGGGATTCAGAGCGTTAACGTATTACACGGTGACTACCGTTCTAGCAGCCGTGGTCGGTATCATGATGGTGCTATTGATCCATCCAGGTGATCCCAGGATCAAGATCACGATAAGTGCACCCAAGGCGGACGACGCTAAAGTTTCCACCTTGGATGCCATTCTCGACATAGTTAGGTACGTGAAACAAGCACCGAGCGATATCGAGCATCAATGATGGATGTCATTTCTAGAAACATGGTGCCGGAAAACTTGGTACAGGCGTGCTTCCAGCAGGCTCAGACCGCGTACGTGAAGAAGAAGGTGATAGTCGTAGGGAGCGCGAACCAAAGCGATTTCGTCCTAGAACCGACGTTGGTCTACAAGGACGGGACGAATGTGATGGGCATGATAGTGTTCTGTATCACGTTCGGCCTTCTAGCGGGACAGATCGGTCCTCGTGGAAGACTGATGGTCGACTTTTTCGTGATACTGAACGAAATAATCATGCAACTCGTCGGCGTCATCGTGATGTGGTGAGCGATCGAGACACAACTTAATTTCACGCTTGGTAGTTGGCCTTGCTACTCGCCCCAATCGTGATCAGGCCGAGAAGAGCGTCGGTTCGAGTTTTAATGTCGTACAGGTACTCTCCGTTCGGAATCATGTGTCTGATAGCTGGCAAGATAATGTCGATTGCCAATCTGACGGCGACCGCACAAATGTTGGGTCTGTATATGCTGACCGTTATCCTGGGATTATTAATTCACGGTATAATCACTCTGCCGGCGATATTTTGGTTCTTGACTCGAAAGAATCCTGCCATCTTCTTCAAAGGTATGATGCAGGCTTGGGTAACAGCCTTGGGAACAGCGTCGAGGTAGCGATCAGCTCTTCTTTTCTTGTACCAAAGTGTACCTTTAAACTCCTGGAAAAATGGTTTATCGTTCGTGTTCGATGTTTACAGTGCCGCTACATTGCCCATAACTTTCCGTTGCCTCGAAGAAAATAACAAAATCGATCCACGAGTGACTCGGTTTGTGGTAGCCGTAGGAGCTACGGTGAACATGGACGGGACGGCTCTTTACGAAGCCGTAGCCGCGATTTTCATTGCTCAGGTGAATGGAATCTCGTTGGGAATAGGCGAAGTTATAACAGTCAGGTTAGTAGAATCAATGTTACAAGCACCAACTTCATTATCTATTTACGCTCTCCTTCGTATATACAGCCTTACGGCCACCTTGGCAAGTATAGGGGCTGCTAGTATTCCCAGTGCTGCCCTGATTACAATGTTGATCGTGCTTACGGCGTTGGGTTTGCCCACCGATGATATTTCTTTGTTGTTCGCAGTCGATTGGTTATTGTAAGCTTACAATTTTTTTTTTTTTTTTAATCCTACCAAATAATTACTACATATTTCAATTCTTATTTGAAGGGACCGAATCAGGACTTCGATAAACGTGCTAGGAGATGGATACGGTGCTGGAATAGTTTATCACCTGAGCAAAAACGAACTGGAGAAGATGGATCAAGAAAGGAAGCTTGAAGGCCTCGAAAAGGGAACACCTTTGGAGGACATCTCGGAAAATTGTCACTGCGAGAGTGCACCTGTTCCTGAACAAAGTTCCGAAACGAAAATTTAATTCTCTTGTTCATTGACCCTCTTCAATTACCCAAATGATGATGTAACAGAAAATTTTGCTTACTCTTGCGCTGACGACGCTTAAACGAAATTTATCTTTTCACTGCCAATATAACTCTTTCCGATTCGTGATTTGTAACTACTACAGTAACTCAAAATTATAATAAAAATTTGAGCATATTAAGTACAAATCAATGCTATTGTCGATCGTCCTTTCAAGTTATAACAAGAAATACATTGTTTTATATAATGATTCGAAGAGAATGTAAAAAAGCTTTATTTTTAAATTGGAATGTTTAACTTAATGCGAAATATGTATTCGTTTATTTACATCCATAATTAAATAAAGGAGGGATTAAAATGTTTCATTAGAACAATGCTTTAATCATTTAACAAATTTATTCACTGTTTTTGTTTACATTATTTGTCTAATATATAATTTGTTACATACATGTTACACACACAAGAAAATAAATGTAGATATAAATATATTTAATGCGACAATTTGTGCTTCAAGAAAGGTACAATAATGAACACGATTAAACGGATGGAACGATGGAATAAATATATTTTTGAAAGTGTCCTATGTACATACATATACAATAAATCACATAGTGCTTTTTCAACAATGTTATTACTCTGTTCAGCGACTGGCAATTGTTTGTGATATATTCAATTGATTAACGTCATACCTATTTAGTTAAAAAATATAAACCCTTAGATCTAAATATCCTTTTGATCAGTATACATGTACCATACCATATAAAAATCTAATTTGGAATTAAGGAAAACATGCAATATACCTGATAAATACCTAATTTCTTTTTATACTAAAACAAAGATTATTAGGGTTTTAAAGGATACGTCCAAAATAGCACATATGTCTGTTATATCATTTCAACAATTTCTGTTAAGGAAAATACTTGAATAACAATCTTAATTGCATTATTTGACAATTATTTAAAGGATACAAAAAGACCTCCAAAAAATCCGCTTGTTAAGAGATTCCGTCTGCTTATAAAATATTTTTTCCATTGACCTCCAGCTTTCAATAGTAACATTGCCTACAGACATATTTCAACCTTAAGGTTTTTTAGATACATTATTTTACTTGAACCATATCAAATACCTAATACTTACCCATAATCCAAATACAGCAAAAATGTAAAAACCAAATCCATATAAACCTGTTAACCCTAGTACACCAGCTGTACCACCTGATAAAGCTGCCATTGATATCCTGCAATATTCTACTACAGCAGCATTATTTACAACAGCTGCTTCGCTATATGCAATAATCTCTACAAAAAAAATAAATGTATCAATATACATTGAACCCTAGTAGTGATATTGTTTGTTATATAGTTGAATAAAGTACTGAGATTATAAACAATTTTTAAACTGATTTGAATTGTAATATATAAAGAACATTTATGTATATACAATATCATTAAACAAAATATAACCTGTAGTAAACACTATAAACGATCAGTAATATAAATTGTTGAAAATATGAGGAGTAACGAATTAATTGATACTTCATTACTTACCTCCCTTCTCTTGCTTCGTTTTAATTTTCCCCAACATTGTACTGTTGTAAATACTGATACACAATTTGTATAATTTAACCTAACAAGACATTCGTTGATGACTATGTATATAAAAAAAGTTTCTGTCGGCTGCTGTTAGGAGAAGACTCTAGGTGCCATCTACATTCGGTACCAAATTTTGTCATAGGTGAGGTTATGTTGAATTTGTAATCCGCGTTAAATAACTTGTAAGAATCAATATTTTTCCACGTTTTTTGTTAACATCCAAATAGTTATTTGTTAAATGATTAACATTTCATTTGTTCTAAATTATAGAATTTTAATTTGATTAGTTCTGATTGTAAAACGCAATTGTTACGATTGTATCGGTGAACTTACGTAACCTTTATTTAATTATTTTTTAAGATCAGGAAGGATATTCCCGTTTTTCGCATGACAAAATTTGATCCTTGTAAAAAATTTGCATGCAAATTACAGCAGTGTTTAAAAGGTTCGTGTTTTAAGATTCTTTTTAATTTCAATTATTATTTTTAACCTATATCTTTAACCTATATTTTAGACAATGTTTATCAACCGTCACGCTGTGAATCGGTAATAGAAGAAATAAGGCAGTGTTGCATTGTTCATTCTGCTGTGTCAACGGTTTGCGACGGTATAGATACTTCAAAACCATACGAGCACAACACAATAGATTATGTAAGTTTAACAAATCTGTTTTAATTATTTCGTACTTGGGAAGCATTAATGATCATTTGTTTTATGATTTTCATTTCAGAGAAAGGCTCAAAAATAAAACCATCATGTATTCGGAAAAAATAAGATTGTATACTAGAATTACTTTAACCGTTTTAGCAGGTTATGCTGCGTGGACGATCTATCAAATGGGATTTAATGATCCTCCACGTACAAAGAAACCCAAACATACATAAACAAGACAATGTTATCGAACCAGTAATGTATCAATAGATAGTAAAAATATATATTAAACGATATTTAATATAGTTTGTCAATAAAAGATGGAAGCAGTAAAAAAAGCGAAAGAACGATTTAGAAAATATCCAATTCTAGTTGCACAGTGTCATGAATCTGGAGCCAAATATGCTGCATGTGTATTGGCAAAATCTAACTTGAACAAACATGATTGTGACAGTGAATTTAAAGAGTTTAAAGCGTGTCTGATGAAAGCTGCTGCAAAAAACAATACAAGATTATAAAAAGTGGTCTTGTATTAAATGGAACAGAGACTTTATGTTTAATTGGTAGATAGATTTTATAAAAAGTATATTTTGCTTTTTAAAATGGCTAAACTATCACTTAAGGGACACTGTACATTAGCTTATTTAATTAGAATAACTTTAGTTATTTACTCGTATTTTCACGATAAAACATTCAGTGTTCCATACACTGATGTTGATTATACAGTGTTTACCGATGCAGCAAGACACATGGTAAAAGGGTCATCTCCCTTTGAACGATCTACTTACCGTTACACACCCTTATTAGCTTTGCTTTTAACGCCGAATATCTTTTTGCATGAGAGTTTCGGAAAAATCTTGTTTTCTTTCGTTGACATTTTAGTAGGAATTTTGATAAATAAAATTTTATCATTGCAGCATACCAGTGAGAACTTAAAGAGTATTTGTACTTTGTTATGGTTGTATAACCCTTTTGCAATTATAATTTCAACTAGGGGAAATGCAGATTCCGTAGCCGTTCTTTTAGTTATGTTGACCTTGTACACGTTTCTGCAAGACAAATACATTCAAGCAGGTTTCTTACATGCTATATCAATTCACTTTAGATTATATCCTTTAATTTTTAGTATACCCATGTATTTCTCTCTTCGCGGCGGAAATTACTTGATACCAAACAAAAGTCAGATCAAGTTGGTACTTAGTTGCGTGTGCCTGACAGTTTTATTAGCCATTATAAATTACTATTTCTATGGTTACAAGTATCTTTACGAGAGTTTTCTTTATCACTTAACGCGTAAGGACACGAAACATAACTTTTCGGTTTATTTTTACATGTTATATCTATCGGCGAATCAACCATCGAGCGTAATTCAAAAAACGCTTACGTTTCTGCCACAGTTATTATTGCTATTGTTATTGTCGTACAAATACTCTGACAAGTCTCAATTACCATTTGCAATGTTTACGCAAGCTATGGTGGTAGTAACATATAATCCAGTGTTAACATCTCAATACTTTTTCTGGTACTTATCGCTTTTACCATTGTGTCTCCCGCGTTTTGGATTGAGCATTCGTAGATCACTATGTTTGTGTTTTATTTGGATCTTGAGCCAAGCTCTATGGTTATTCGCTGCTTATCTACTGGAATTTGAAGGATTAAATACTTTCACGTATATCTGGATTGCTAGCTTATTATTCTTTGTGGTTAATGTTAAAGTTTTAAACGATATTATCGTATACTACAAATGTTGATTAAAAAATTATAGAAGTAAATTTATTATTAGTAACATTTTATATATTGTCATTTACGTATATCCGAATTGAAAGCGTATAACTAATTCATTGTAACCATTATCGAAAATAATGCATGAATAAAGTTTGTGAAGAATAAGACTTCTTGGATCTATCCGTACTTTCTACAGTCTAATGGTGGTGGTGAAAATATCAGATGAACGATAATGATTCGTAATTTTATTCTTGCAGGAATACAAAATACTTATTTACAGATGGTTTCGTAAAGTAATAGTGGTAGATTCTTAAAAGGAATGTAGATATAGTAATAATAATACAATAATAGTAAATCTTAATGTAGTAATCTAGATCAATTGTGAGCAAGAGCATCCTTTGGATCATCTTCCGAAATTGTATCTCTGTCGTTCGTTTCTAAGCTGCTAATGTCGATGATACTAATATTAACGGAACACTCTTCGTCAAATCATACGAGAATGCCTCTCACAATTTCTAATGACACCGTTTGAAACGATATTTAACCCGAGCTTTACAAAGTATAAAAAAATACGGTCGATATCGTTCGTCAAAATCATGAAACCACAGTCAAAGAAACAGCGGTTCTTCGGTGGACAGCCGAGTACGCTGCAATATTGCGATCGGGTTGAAAAATTATTACTTTTTTCTTTTTTTTTTTTCATCAAGGAGGGAGGGGTGGATCAAAATGAGGCGAGATGTGACACGAAATTGGCCCAATCGATACACGAATACAAGGAGGAGAAGAACTCAAAGCACAGTTCCGTACAACTATAGGTTACCACGGCTGACGATGCAACATATAAAAATAGCGTTATTTTCTTTCATTGCTTTTGTTTACAGTTCACTGAACTGCGTACTGTGTGAAAATCATCTATTTTATTTCCCTCGAGGTGAACAGAGACAGTTGGAATTTTTACCCGGAACCGATATTTTACGGTTCGAACGAAAGTCACCGATCCAATCAGGAAGTAACGCGGAGGGGTGCAGTGCAGTCTCGCGAATTTAGAAATTTCAAATTTAGGAATTTATATAGCTCTTTCTACATCATCTCCCGCTCCATGGCCATATATCGAGACTCCACTGTATCGGAACAGAAATTCCAGGCCTTGCAGCTACCCCTATGTTCCTAAACCTTGTCCACCAGTTGCAAGGCCCGGAAGTTGCTTCGACCATAATCCATGAAACAATAATCGCCACGTTAGACAGAAAGTAATGTTAGGTCTTTCCAAGAAGCAGTAAAACGTAGAGAATACACGTTGCAGGCTCGCGTGATAAAGAAAAGAGTCCTTGTTAACCAGGGAGGAGGATTGGCGAACAAAGGAATTGCGTTTCTCGCACCGGGGAACGAAAGACTGCTACGGCGAAATAGGGATGCGTGCTCAAGTGCATTTCCGGGACTGCAAAGCAACAATACGTTCCGAAGTGTGCGGTTTCGAAACGCGGAATCGCTCGATATTGCACGCGTGCGACGCTTTTCGTGCAAATTTCTGCGAAAGACGCAATATTCGAGTGCATCCGGACCACTTGTTCCTTCCTCGTTCTCTCTTCGAGTCTCAAAAGGCTTTTATTCTTCCGGTATTATTGTAGTATCTTTACTTTCATTACCCAGCTCCCTTTCTTACTGTTTGCAGTTAGTCTTTCGCTAAAAAATTAAAGCAAATGCGGCACAACGTGGACAACCCACAGAGGACGCGTTCTTAAAGATTGACTTCGTTGTGCGGGAAATGATGGGGGACGGTGAAAAGGATTGTTGCGACCATTGGCGTAATCAGTACTCTTCTTGGAGTGGGCTAGATCCTCTAGTTTTACTAAGAGCATAGTCACTAAATGTGACATGGTGCTTGTTGGAAATTTGGGAATTAAAGGATCTGGAAATTTGCGAATTTGGAAATCAAGGGATTTAAAAGTATGTGAATTTGGGGATTTAAAAATTTGAGTGGAGGTTTACGGAGAACCAAGCCCACCTCAGGTAACTACTTACACCAATGGTAGTAATAGGGAGACGGAAAAAGACTGCATCGCGTGAATGGGATGATGAAAACGTGAGACTGTCGGAACTTATTATATGGCAAAAATTTAATAAAATACGATAACAGCGCTGATACATGTTACACTCTACGAGAAGTATAAACGGCACTGGCTGCTTAATCATTAGCACGTAAATCAATTAACTATAAATAATAATAATTAATTGTAATAATAATAATGATGATGATAATAATAATTGTTACCGTTTATAATGATGTTCGATGGACAATTAATCGGACAAACGGAAATGTACATCTTAAATATAAAAGATTGGCGCCAATCGATCGCGATGATTACGGTATACAACGAAAAACTTATTCGATGAAACATATGCTGATATCAAACTTACGGCGATGATAAAAATAATAATTAGAAGAAAAAGAATAAAGAGAAAGTATAATTAAAGCACTCGTAACGCATGGATAAATCGATTTATACGACATAAACTCATATTAATATACACAACATTAAAATAAACATCTCTTTGGTCTCGTCGTTTTTTTGTTATCTTTTCGGTTGCAAGAAAGAAAGAAAGAAAGAAAAGGAACGTGTCTCGTCTCACGAAACATAGGTCCTCTGCATTGGGAAACAAAAGAAACAGAACAGAAGAAGCAAAATGCACGAAATTCTAAAGGATGATCCTTTTGGGACGGGGAGGGATGAAAAGCGCAAAAACGTTGATAAGGGCACGCGTTATTACACCTGTCGACTGCCGCGACGCGGAAAACATCGAAAATTTGAAAGCAACACGTCGCGATACCTCCAGTTTCTTTCCGTTATCTTTCGTTCGTTTGTACTTACATATTCTTACGGGTATATTTATCGCGAAACACGTCAGACGTTAGCTACACTCGGAATAAAAAGGTTTTGTTGGCACACACTGTCGTTTTCGAAGAGTAGACTGCTGGATTTTGCGTTACGTTCGATTCTCAAGGAAAAAAATCTTTGTTCCATTCATTCGCTCTTTCATTCTTTCATTCACTCCAGCTCCCTGTCTTTACTAAATTTACTTTACTAACGGAAGATCTTGTGCGAATGATCGTCAGGATTTTCATCTGAAATTTCGAGATTTGGAAATCTAGGCTATCAGAAATTTGGAAATTTCGGGACTTGGAGATGTTGGCTTTTAGAAGTTTGGAAGTTCGGAACTTTGGAAGCTTGACGAGAAATTTGGAAATTTGAGATCAGGCCCACTTTAGTACCTAGTTACGCCAATGATGAGTTTTCGGGGGTGTCATTTTCGAGCCCAACGCTATAGTGCGAGGAATTCGGGATTGAATCACGATCGAACAAACACGGAAACGAGCAATTTATCGAACACCACGAAAAGACAGGGAAACGCAAGAATCTTGATTAAAGTACACCAAAAAAAGAGCATCGTTTCTGATCAATTGACTCCGTTCGCGTTTGAATGTACAAAAGGATCTTGAATGATGTTTAATTAAATCGATTGCTACATTGTTTGTCGGACAACGGTATAACAAAGATTTATGATCATCGATCGTCAACGAAAAATCCCAGAACCTGTGGCTCTTCTTCTTTCGTTCGTTCTTTGTAAGACATCAAAAAAGTTATCTAGCTAAACGTTCGTAGGCTATGATACAAAGTAATGTACACTAAAAACGATGATGATTCGCTGTTTATAGTCAAATCTCTAGTGTTTAAATATGTACACGTGTTCCTCCTCTTTTTCCCCTATTTTTATCACCCTTGGAATATTTTCACTTGGCGCACTTCCGTTGCTTCGTTGAAGGACAATCGATAACATCGCTGGCGAAATAAACTGACTACGAGTATTTTTCATATCTAATTAATCTCTTCAGGAACGAATTTTTAAACAAATTATTTTAATATGATTGTACTTAATTCTTTTGCTATGTATAACAATCGTAAATGGAACGCTGAAATTTATTGCTTGTTTATTTTAATGATGCGAATTTTTGTGAAGAGATGTGAAGCTACATGTACAGTAATCAATTTCAAACAACGTTTCACTAATTTTTATTAAATAATTTCGTACATATTTTCAATTCGTTATTACGTGCATAATTCGCGTAATAAGAAAAATTTCGTGTCGAGGAATTTGAATGATTGTTACTGAAACTTTAACAATTAATAAACAATTGTACAAACGTTTCTACGTTTATGAACTTTTCCTATTAAATTCGAGAATTATGTCAACGAATCTTTCATGAACAGAAAAAAATATGTACGTGTTTCACCAAAATTAAACAAATAATAATCGTACAAAGTGTTTGAAGCTGATCAATGTACTACAACCGTTCCGAAGAGGTTAATAGTTCCTGAAGAGCTAAATCGATTCTCGATCACACCGAAACATTCCCTCCGTGTTAGCGAAAGAATCGAGCGGGTAGAAAATGGTTGATCGTTGGCGAACGTTTGGTGAACGCACGTAAACGGATCGATAAAAACTCGTTATCAAACAGGAAGAGGGTTGGCGGAGAATCGACGGAATAGCGTTTCGGGGAAGTTCATCCGGCACGCGTTTCGACTCGCGAACTTTGCCAATTCGATGCGCGATAACGTGGCGGGTTCGCAACAAAAGTTCCGGCATCGATCGCGTTACGAGAGTTTCCTTCGAGTTTCCCGTTGTATTTCTTTCGGATCGAGTTACGTTTCATTCGGTTAATTTACTTTTCCGTTTCGATGTTCGCGGCACACGACTCCTGCGCTTCAGCTCGTTCTCTTTTATCGCCGCGACGACTCTCATTAGCGACGCTGCGTGCGCTAATTGTGGCTCGAAACGCGTTTCCTCGAGACGTTTCCCGCGCTTTTTTTTCGACACCGTGTATTCGTTAGTTCGGTCGTGGGTAAGGATCCTGTAACGTAATTGAAATTCTATTGTGCGCGATTTGACCGTGTCGCGATTCCTCGGAGTGTCGAAGGGCTGGGGAAAACAAACACGCGACGGAAAACGCACGACAGAGAAAAACCACGGTAATAACACGTGTACCTCGTGGAACGATCTTTTCAGAGATACCGCGAACGTGCTTCCTAATTATTATCGTGGCTATTCCGTCGTGTCCCGTTTTTTCCCTTTGCCATTCCCATTTGGAACGAGAGATTGTTTCGAGGCTAGTCACGCGACTCGTGCATCGACCCCTTTCGTATTCGCGGATTTGTCATCCGGCCTTATCGTTTGATTACAACGGACAGCCGATTTCACGCGGTTACAGTCTTTTTGTTCTTGCGATACAGTCTAGTGTACCTGTCGAGGAGACCGTAGACGACCAGTGGGTATTGTCAATGCTGCTCATATTCATAATCTGCATTTACCTTAGGAAGACCTCGAAAGATCGATGCTGTTATGATTTAGTAAATTTGCCTGTAGATCGCAAACGTTTAATACATTATCCATACAATTTATTGACAATTGAGAGGAAAAGTATTTTGCCATTAACTCGTCTCGTTAAGGGATCCTCAGGCAACTGATATGTGTTGTCGATATTTCGGGGTTCCAACACTATTGTACGTGATAAAGAGACCCTGGGGCATTCAATATACATCGTCAATTTAACATTGTCAATGTTTGTCGGTAAACTGTATTTTCCTAGTATGTTCGATATTTATTGACAATATCTATCGATGCGAGGATCTCTTTGCTTGGACAATAATATCGAAGACCTTAAAATACTAACAATATATATTAATCGTCCGGGAACTTCAATATTGATAATACTTCTCCCTTTATACGTTCAATTATTATTACGTTAAGTGGATCATCCATGTATCGATCGTCCGAGGTCTGCTTAAAATAGATCAGGACCAAAACGTTTGCTAAATGAATTCCATTACCGGGATGATTAAAAGTGCGTTGATTTTTCGTTAATTGTTCCCAAGCACGGTCGTTCGAGACGTAGGAGAGTCGAATGAAATTGTATCGCGATTGTTATTGGTCGAGATTACTACACACAGTGTACCTTGAGGAGGTTCGATAAAAACGGAACAAATTTCCCAGATACCAATACGTGTTTCTCCTTTCATTTCCGTACAAAAAGATGGCGAAAAAGGTTATCGGGTTCAATAGAAAAACGGGGTTTCGTCGAAACTCGGGGTGCAATTCGATTACATCGCGGACAGATGATCGTTCTAAACCGGAATTGTTCGCGTCGTTTCAGAACAACCATCTCTCGATTCTTTTTATATTTCGCCCTTGTGTTACTCGTGCGAGAACGATCGCGGTTCTCGGTGTCCTCCCCGCTACTGTACAAACGGTACGCCGATTATTCGAAAGATTCGCAACGATTCGCTTGAAATTCCTTCACGCAGCCTAATTCTTCGTGTTCGCACGCGTTCGGAGAAAAAAGCTTAACATCGAGAAAAATATGGGGGTATATATCGTATCTTCTATTATATGTCGCTCAGTCGAATTCGAAATAGTTATTTTTTTTCCTTTTCCTCTTTTTTTTCTTTTTCTTTAATGCTCGCGTACCGATGCGACGCGTTTAACGCAGCTTCCATAGCACGCGAAAAAGTGTTCATTTCCTAAAAAGTCACTTTCCGTTTCACAAATATGCGCGGACGACTCGATCGTTTCCACTGTACGCGCGCGTGATCGGGTTCGGCGATACAGCTCGAGTTCCTTTGAGGATCGATAACTTTTTATTTCACATTTTCCATTCAGTTTAGTTCCACAAAGCTTATTTACACGTGAATAATAGTATGGCACATGCTGTTGAATCGAAATGTTCCTACTGTTGAAGTAACTAGGATGTCTACTTCGGAAGGAGTATAGTTGTATAGTAACGCGTTAGATCACCACGCGTTAATTTCCGACGTGTTAAATATCACACGTTATATCTCCACACCCAATAGCTCATTTTCTAACCGAGACCCATACCTAGGTACGCCAACAGTTTTATCCCTTTTCCTTGTTTCTTTTCTTCAAAAAAGAAAAATAAATCGAACCCGTTCGAACGCGCCACGCGAAGGAATGAGAAACGCTCGGGTCGTCGGATAAACTTTGCGAAATAGTAGTAATAGGCCATAATCCCTAATCGTAAAGTATGAAATGTATCAACAAATTTGAAAAACTTTCCCTCTCTCACCCGATTAGGCAACATATCTCTTCATTTCTCCTTATCTTTGTTTCGTTTACTCTCGTATCGCGCCATAGTTAGAGAACGCATGATCGTTCGTCGAAGGACTCTTTAAATTGCCTAAGAATTTCGCGCTTTGCAACACAGCGTGACCGAGCCGATTCGCCAAGTTTTCTCGTCAAATCGCGCGAGCCCGCGATCCTTCGTTCTTTCACTTTTCTAATGCGCGTCGCGCGAATAAACTTTCAATGAAAAAACAACGACGTTGGGGAATTGCACGAAACGAAATGATTGCACTATAGAAAAATAAGCTATTCGTAGGTGATTGCCTCTTCGCGACGAGCTTCGGAAGCGAGTGGAAGCTGTACGCGCGAAGAGGAGCGCGCAACGCGAGCGCGAACTCGCGCGACGAGAAGAAAAATGCTTGGAACCCGTCGGCTCTCGTTCCTTTCCTTGACTAAAGGCGAAGAAATCGATATTAATTTAATTAATAATTGACAGATAACCAATTAATACGTATAGGATGGCCCAGCGGCAAGAAGGCGTAAATTTCTAAGGTTCAAACGACATAAACTTTTCTAATTTTAACATCGCCACGGACCATCCAGTACATTGATTGTAATTACTTCCCGCAGTATACTTTGTTAACCTACGTTTTTTTTTTATAATAGAAATCATGTGTCTGTATGTAATAGATCTCTCTCTCACACATTTTCTCTCTCACTCTCTCTCTCTTTCACCAATATGGCCATGGGCCGTTTTTAAATTCTGTCGTGTACGCGTATTCGTATCTCTGGACACGCTCCTGTAAAGGAGTTCTCCTGACGAGTGCACACGTGTACGTGTTCTTTTATGTCTTTTGTTTCTCTTTCTCCCCGTTTTAATCTGTACAGTTCGGAATTCCGCCAAGCATTTATACATAGACGCGTTATTTGTGTAACAGACGAGTGCGCATGCGCGCGCGCGTGTCGCGTAACCGCGCATGCGCCATCAGCACGCGCGCACGCGCACAGAGGACTTCGATTTGCGCGCTTCAAATTGAAACTTTCAAAAATCTCTCTCGTTCGCTCGCTCGCACGCACGCGCTCTTTCGCTCGCTCACTTAAATAGTTAACAGTAACATCAGGATGAACATTGTACAGAGTGATTGATGTACAATAAAGCCGACCTCACGGCAGATGGTTCCGGGACCCGAAAAAAATGGAGACTGTTCGACGTCGCGACGAGAAGAACGCGCGGTCCGCACGAGAAAATTGAAAATGCTTACGAATAAGATAATACTACACTGTATAATCTGGTTCGAACCGATCGCGTTCTTCTCGTCGAGAGTTTTCGAGCTCGAACGAAGGAACTGATCGTTTTCTAACGATCGATTATCGTGTTAAACACGGTCGATCGTGGAATGTGAACAGGGTTTCGAAATTTTTAGCCACTAACGATTAAACAATCAAATCATAATTGAATACTTTTTAATCGAGGATTAAAATATAGCTATTAATTAAGGATGAGAAAAAGCTTTTAATTAATTTAATAAGTTTGAGCTAAAAATTAAATATCAATTTTGAATTAAGAAATGTCTGAATCGATAAGTAAAATTTAATTCTTAATTAAAGCAGATTTAATTTAGAATTAAACGTAAATTGATAATTACTACTCGATTTAATCAAGATCTTCAATAATTCTGTGAAACCCTGAATGCGAGGAAGGTTCCTCGATAAAAAGGAAGTATCGTCACGAATACTGATTTATTTTTCGATCTCCGGCGACAAAGTCGATAGGTTTTTTTTTCGAGAGGAACCGTCCGTCGTACAGTTGCTCGCGCAGAATCAGATATGCACATAGTGTATTCCTTTTCCTCTTCATCTTCCTTTTCACAGTTACAAAACTAACTAAATCTTACGAGATACGGTGAGCAATAATTCCAGTTATGTACAGAAATTATGTTACAGACGTCGTAATATAAAGATATCTTTTCACGATACAAATGTATATTCGTTCATCTAGTTCTGAACGAGCGACGAACATACTCGTCGCTCGTTCGAATTCCTTTAGTCGTCAACGCCGACACGTTCTCTCTTTTCCCTCCCCATCTTCTCCTTTCTTTTAGTGTGCAGCCTTCTGTTTTCGGAATCGTTTCAATAATTGATAGGCTACCCTGTTTCGTTATCGTAATCAATGGTATCATCCTCGTCGTACGTCACGACGCGAATCAATTCACATTTTTTTTTTGTTTTAATCGAAAGACCCTAATTCGAGGCCGCCCCGTAGATCATCATCGAGGAAACGTTACCGATAAATTCATCTCACATCCTCGTCCATGAACTACAGACATCGCGAACAAACAGAAAAGACGAACCAATGTAATTTCTAACACGAAACGAGAAACGAAAATGATTCAATAACGAGCGTAATTGAACGGAGAATTCATGATCGATTTTTCTTCTCTTTTTTTTTATAAGTCGTACTCTATTTCGTTCCCCCGAAACGAAACTCACGACCAATTTCATTTCACGCGTTTCTTTTCTTTTTTCCCCCAGAGTCCATGTTCCTTAATATCGCTTTAGATTGTTCTATTTACACGAAGCTGTTCCACTTACGAACGAGCTTATTTCAATACAGTTTTGCTCTCGTAGCGCCACCAAACTATAGGCCCTATGTTCATATTGACAACAGGTGTATAATATATATATTTATATATATATATACCTAATCATTTTCGCTATCTATTTTACAAATGTCGGCCTGTGGAACGCGTACTTTCGAACGCGTGTTCATTCGCGATCGAATCCTCAGGCCGGAAGAAGGCTCGAGACCGTGGCCATCTTGTCAAACAAGTCGCTCGCGATCCTCGAGATTATCGTTTGCTCTCGTTTTAGTGCGCTTGTTTGCGAATACTGCGCGAGATCTAACAGTTTCTCCTAAAAATAAAAAAAGGCAGCACGACACAGTAACGTCGAAGTAGCAGCCGAGACGTTGCTTGTCCGACATTTAACAATAGAAGTGTGCGGGTGTACGGATTTAGAAACTTCGTATTTACAAGTCTTTCGATATAGAAATTTAGGCATTTTTGAATCTTCACATTTACAAATTTACAAGTTCCCAAATTCCACTATTCTCGGATTACTAAATTCTGAAATTTCTAACTTTCGAATTTTCAATTTTTCGAATGTGTAAATTGGAAAGTTTTAAATTTCCAGATTTGGAAATGTGAATAAATTTGAACTCTCATTTGGGATATTTGACAGTTTGAGAATTTTGGAATTGAAGTACTTGGAACTTTAGGGGTTTGGGAATTCGGGGATGCAGGAATTTGGAGACCTGAGAATTTGGGGATGTAGAGATTGCGGAAATCTGGGAATTTGGAAAGGAACCATTTAAATTTCTAAATCTGAAAATTTGTCCCCCACTTCGAACTTTCAGAATTCTGCGACACCTATGGAGACCGTAACCCAAGTCCGTCCACCTTTCGAATCTCGATGATCCCGCACACCCCTACTAAGGACCCAACGATTCGTCGATCGTCTAGCCGGACACCCGTCTGGATTATCACATATTCAAAAAGCGAAATACATCCGTCGAAGCGTACCGATGTTCGCCGTCGCCTCAGCTCCCGCCATTTTCCCTTGAAACAGACTGCTACTGTGATCCGCGATGAGATTCAATTCCCATTTTCGTTACGTTTCGAATGAACATTAAATGCTTATCGAGATCTAAAGTATGCGAATAAAAGATTGTCGATACCGAGTGGTCTGTTCTCGTTCCGAAGAGCTCCTTCGATTTACGAACCTAACCACCGTCCTTCGTTCTCGCGAACCTTCGAAGAACACCGATGACCGTCGATCTCCAATGATCATCGTTTCCCCTTTTCTTCTTTTCCTCTTCTCGTCGATCGATTACCGTAGCTCATGGCGTTCGACATTCGCGATGCCTTCTGTCCTCGAAGAACAAAGTCAATTATTCGGATGAAGGGAGAAAAATACACTCTCGTGCTCCCGAGTCGTCGAAGGAATTTTTTTGCTACCGCGACTTCAGTCTTCTTAAATGGAATACCACGTGCTTCCAAGCGGATCCTCTCCGACAATCTGCTCCCGTGATCTCGGCGTTGTTCGATCTCCATTGCCGTTTGTATTCGAAGTCTCTTTCTACAGATTCTCCATATCGGTCCAACAGGTGCGACAGGCAGTTTTTACAGAGATCTTGTGCATCACGGGTCCAAGTTAGTCTGGCGAACACGCGGCTCATCGAATAATCGTGGTATCAATTCCTTGGTACGCAGGAACGTATCGCAACTCGTGTCGGCTGGTCAGACTCGTCCTCTCGTGGATCCTCTTGGGCATCGTTTCCATCGCGTCGACGCCTCTCGCGTACGATTTCCTTCTCGCCAACAGTTTCGTCGCGACGTCCAGCACGGAGTATTCGGCCAGTTCCTGGGGTTCCTCGATTCTGTCAACTTCTCGCCAGCTGCATCCTCTTCGAGGCGTCTCCCGAGAGTCACGGACGATCCGCTCCTCCTCGAAGAGTCCCGTCTGCGCGAAACTCCGTGGATCTTCGTAAGTCGTCGACGGGGTACAAAACGGTTGCGAGACGTCGACCCGATGACGTTGCTCGACGAGTTGCCGATGGTCGCGACTGGCCCTTCGCAGTTGTCGCAGCACCGACTCGATGTACTTGAGCGCCTCACCGTTCTCGGCCATTCGTTGTGCACGTCCCTTGACGCGAAACTTCTTCGCGCACGTATCGTCACCCAGCCTCGATTCCCCGAGCAATCGTTCGACCTCCGACGGCCGCGCGACGCTGGCGGCCCGTCGGGCAACGGCCTGGTAACGACAGCTTCTGGCCAGGCGATCCGCGATCAAGCTTTCGCGCGACTTCAAACGCGAGCTAGCTTCCTCGATAGCTCGACGATGCTCGAAGGCGGTGATAGTTAGGCCCGAACGTCGACGGTTCTAGTTCGGATAGACCCCCTGGCCTCATACATGCGTCGCTAACGTCCCGACCGCCGAAGTGCGCTTGACCGTCGCGACGCCGCCATTTGGACCGCCCGTGATGTAGTGCGCCGAAAGTGGAGCCTGCAAAAATTAACAACGTACGATCTGCGTTAATACCTGCAACATCCCTTCACTAAAGCTGCGTTTCTAAATTCTAACAATATTTCTCAACTCATGAGATGTTGGGTCATCTTTAATTCAGAACATGTCACGAATTGCTACTCTGCGTCAAGGGTATCATAAATTAACTACTTCTATAGAATTAATCGATCGAAGATAAGTAACAGTCTTCGTTAAATGTAACACTCCATGAAAGTACTGTGAACCAATAGCACAACCATCGCACGATCTAACGATTAGCGATTAACTAATCTTGCTCTGCTGCCTTTTACTCGCGGATTATTAGCAAACGATGGGATAATACCGAATGAAAAATTGGCCAGGTGATTTAATCGAGCCGATTAAATCGATTCCTTGCACAATCGCCCGCAGCAAAACTCGGTGCTCTAACTAGTTCAGGTGAGCGAGAGAATGCAGCCGAGATGTCGTAACTATGTCTTGGAATTTGACACACATTCACCGCTGTCATTGTACTAACCTGCGGTCCAGCTCCGTTCAAGGTATTCAAGCTATTCATTCTCATTGCTTGCGTGTAGGGTGGTGGTGCTGGTGTTACTCCCGGCACCGCCGTGTGCGGCGCGTGTCTGAGTTGTTCCGCCGCTGACATTCTATTGTTTCGCATAGGGGAAAAAAAACGATCAGAATAATTTCTCGTACGCGGTAGACGGGCCGCGTGTGTCCCCGCCGCGGTTGTTACAAATGATCGCGATAACGGTCCGGGTTGGAGAACGCGGCTGTGCGGGCTCGCTCGAATTAATATTAAACGTGTCGAGCTGATCGAACCCGCCAGTTATAAATATTCAAGACGAACGATTCATAATTTACGCGGGATATAATTAATCCGGAGAAACAATTGGGCGCGTTGCAGCAAATCCGTTGATCAATAGCTCGTAAATATTGTAACGTTAACACGTGCCGCGTATTTTGCAGGCGTTCTGCAGTACCCTCATTTTTATAGTCGATTGTTTTAACGAAACGGGCGATTAGCATATAACGCCTCTGAATCGGGTAACAGAGAAATTTTATTCAGCACATTGACGTGACTAGGAATTTTTATCTGGATATGTATCTCTGCTTTGGTAGCATCGATGTTTTGGGGAAAGAGAGTCTAAAAATGTACTTTGGGGACTTGAAAGTTTCAGAATTTCGAAATCTAAGCAATTTGTAAATTCGAAATTTCTAACACGAGGTATGCTACACGTTTCTCTATCCGAAGAAATTCGGTCCATGTTTTGATCAGACGTGGCGGTGTTATTCTCAGTCAAAGAGTTAAAATCGAATTTATTAGTGTATCGTCTCTCTTAGTTATATTCCGAACGCGTTCTTCGCCACGGATCTCGCTTCCATCGATTCACGGAATATCACGTTCCCGACTATAATTCAATCGTCTTTGCTGCAATCCGCGCGCCTCTGTAGGATTACTGCGCTAAAACACAATTACGGCTGGTCAAAGGTTCCTGTATTACCCGACGCGTCGAACTAGATTGCGGACCCGATGACACAGACGACGACGCCAGTTCAATTGATACTCCGGCAAGTCCTCCAGAAACTTTACCTGAGGTAGGGATTTCCATACGTTGCGGAGAAACGAGGGTCGATCGCGGGGGTCGTTTGCGGGCTCGGTGTGCCCAAATTCGCGGAACTCAAACCGATCTTCTTTGAGGCCAGAATACCACCCGATGGTATCCTGCTTAAAGATTCTCGCGACGCACCCACTCCTTGCGTCGTGGGTGGCATGTAGTCGCGTGTGTAGTCCACGTATGGCACGTAACCGTTGTTGTTACTGCCATCCTGCAACGGAAAACGATAAGAAAAGTGTTAGCGATCTCTTTCGACCACAAAATCTCTTTCTTCCATTAGTCCAGGACATTACGATTTTACTGGCTAACTGGTTAAGTGAAAGTGGTGGTACAATCGGAAATAAAATGACGAGATAAAATTCAATACAAAGTCTACCGGGAATTACTCCGTAAATTGTTCATATTTTTACTTACTTTTCATGGACACAGAAATGGAATTTACTTATAATTTAATTATAAACTTGAATATCCGAAATATGGAATTCATTCTTTCGACACGACACAAGGTTATTACATTATTTCACTGGCTTTCGTGCTTGTCCGACATTAACTTGGCTCAGTGACTCACGAAATTTGCTATTAGTCTAATGAGTCTCAGCGTCATAATTCGTACAAAAATTGGGACCGCTATTAATTATTTTAATGGAAACGGTTGAAACACGGTCAAGCTTCGGATGTTCCACGAGTTTCAGTATTTGAGGACAATTTTTGAGGATTGTTAATTAAACTGTACTGGATTACGGACTATTTCGCGTTGTCGTTGGTATTTTTTTTAGCGATAAATCGGATTACATGGTAGGTATAAAATATGTGTTGTAGAATGTACTCACGTTGTTCTTCGGTGGAAACGAAGGTTCCGTGTAATCGGCGCTGTACCGATAACCCAGAGGATTCGGAACAGGGCCGGCCAACGCCAAAGCATTGACACCTCTCGTGCTTCCTTCGCCCTCGCTGTCAAGTGCTGTCACGCTTTCTGCGTTGCTGACACTCGAACCCGCTCGTATATCCGCTTTGACATCGGAGAGGTTGCTGCTTCTGTCGCTCTCTCGATATCGATCCGCGTTCGAATCTGTTTCTTCTGTCGAACAACGAACAAAATCGGCTGACTAAAGACGAAGCTCCTATTTCGACTATTCTTTGACAGACTACAATTTCAAACTAGTGTACAAAATAAAAATTCGACGCTGTTAAAAGAATAGTTCGCGCAACTGGTGAGTTTATTCAATTGTTCACTGACACGAAAGTATCGACAAATAATACGTCATATCAATTTCGAATTTTCGTTGAAATTACGCATGTCCTTCACCGATGTTTTCAGTATGAAATGGCTGGTTGCCAGTTACCACAATGACTGAATTTGAAATATAGGAAATCTGACATTCCGTATTGTACCTCGTATTTCTCTGTCATATAGGACGTTTCAAAGATTATAGACTTTTCGTAATGAATTATAGATTCCTTATGTCAGACCTTTCGAAATCGACGAGCAACAATAAATTAAGGTTGACATTTTTCATGTTTTAAAAAAAACGTGATATCAAATATGTTACAGTTATCTTCCGTGCAAATGATTAATGACAAAGTAACGCTAGAAACAATTGTATGGGTGGAGTCGAGCAGAATGCAATCAAGAGAACATTTTATGCAAACGAGCGCATAATTCTATTCAGATAAGCTTGTTATGAAACCGTAAATCGTATCTGGTATGATCACCGCGAAAGAAATGAGCAATAAACCATAAACAAACGGTTTAGAAAGGATTGGAAAGCCCGGGGACTAAGTATGAAACTCGTTTGCATTCAATGACACATCTCTCAGCCGGGGTCGTTAACGGCAGATACAGAAGGCAAAGAATCGAACGGGCAGAAACGACGAAATTACGAGTCACGAATGGAAAAACAATGGGAAACGGGGACGCGAATAATGGCGTTATAATTCATTCGAACATGATATTCCACTCACGCATATCAGTCTCCTGGGTCTGGGCTGTCCTGGGCCGTGGCTGTTTGATGCGGTCGCGGCATTGCAGAATGAGTATAACGATCACGCCAATCAGGATCACGCAGATGACCAGTCCGCCGATGATCAAAATCAGTTGCCAATCGACTGGAATCAACGCTAAGCGTCACGGCTGATTAAAATCTCACCTGTATCGCACGAGGGCTATAGCGTGTCGTTTAATGATCGCCAGCGTCCAAAATAAAATTGAAACTGGAAATTCGCGGCGTCGCGAGTGTGAACGACTGCTTAACGACGCGGGCTAAATTTCGCGAAATTTCGCCCGGGCCCGTTAATTGAATCCCCGGGAATTTACTAGGCTATCGGTAAAAATTTACAAACCATTGCAAAACACCGGCGAATTTGTAAAATTTCGAAAACGTACCGTATCTCAAAAGAATCTGACGAGATACGAGTATAAAACCTAGGTTACGGATAACCTAGGTTCACCGATAAATTTCGCGGATAAATTTACGAACGCATGTTTACGTACTTTTTGAAAATGGTAAAAATATGTGCGCGCGGTCTAAACGGGAGACAGTGACAGGTACGATGAGATATATCACGGGAAACTCAGATTTCGAGTTGCATTTATCCTCGTCGCGTCGGTTCGGTTTTAAGCTGGACGCATTAAAAAATTCATGCGCGTTCCGCCGTATCGCGTGCGAGCCAACGAATTGATCGAGTGGATCAGATAGCGACGGGTGTTTTCGAAAAATGCAAAATCAGGGAGCGATCGGGATTGAAATTTGAAACCGTCATTGAAATGTATTCCGTTCTGAAATTACTTGGGAAACTTGCAAATGTTATAATTTACAAATTTGAATTTTGAATTCTTTCGAAATCGCGACATTTTGCCGGCGGAAGTATCGCGTTTCTCGAATGCCAGGTCCACGGCTGTCGAGCGGAAATCTGGCAATTTCGCGAGCACGCGAAAAAGCGCGTCGAGTCGAACGAAAATACGAACCGAAGAGAAACGTCTGTCGTTTATAATGGATATGAACTTACTGTGTGCCGTCAGCTTGATTATGACGGAATCCGTGCCGAAGCTATTCGTGACCGTGCAGTTGTAATCCCCGAAGTACGTGGATATGGGATCGAGCAGCGTAACTGTGCTGACGACCCTCTCGCCGGTGTATTCCTCCTGCACGTAGAATGGCGTATTGTTCGAGGAGAAATTGAGCTCGCGACCGGCGAAGCTCCATACCACCGAGTCCGCTTTTGGCACAGATATCGCGATACACTTCACCTGCGAAATCGTGGAAGAACAGCCGAATAGAAAGGGAGGATAAAAAAGGTCCACGGTTTGTCGCTTGCCCTCTTCGACGAATCGACCGATACTCTATCTTTCACGCGACTTCCCTATTTCACCCCTTTTGCATCGCTGCGTGTTGTATCGTGCAGAAATGAAAAGTTGGCGAGACGGCGCAGGAAAATAGGGACAGCTTGCAGAAAATATGCGAGCCTAGAGATTTTGATGTTTTTCGATTTTGGGTTTGGGGTTTTGGAATTTTTGAATATTAGATCTTTGGAATTTTGCAATTTTTTTTTGGTACTTGCGGGACTCTGAGATAATGAGACTTTGGAACATTGGGAACATTTAAAGATTTATGATTTTGAATATTTATAATTTTTGGACCTTCAACTTCATTTCAGATGTTTGAACTTTTGAGCCTTGTGCTTTCCGAATTGTCAGATTTAGATCAGTTTGAGTGGAGACAAGGTCCATAATAGTTCGAAAAGTTCTGATCTACATAAACCCTAGTTAGACTCAAGTTAGAGTTTCAACTCCGCGATGACGAACCATAGGTACTTGTAGACGCAATAATGTCTCGTTAACTGACCGGGTAATTGTCTTCGGCAAGAGACTAGCATTTATTGCAACAAATAATTGACGCTGTTTGTCATACAATATGCACATCAATTTATGAGTTCATCTCCATGAAATTCTGTGTCAGCTTTTAAAGTAGCTTAAATAAAAGTTCGCAATAATAATCCTATTAATTGAATTCACAAAGGAATGCCGCTAAACAGTGCCTAACCCAGATATCCGCCCTATATTTCTAAAAGAGCCTACGTTGCACGCGACATTACACCGACGAGAAAAATGAAAAATGGAGGACAGATAAAAAGAAAATACGAAAATGGTTCATCGACGCTTGGCCGATCTATGGGTGTTCCTCAAACCCTCCATGTTCGAACTAGCCTACATTTCATCAAAAAATATCCGCACACGTTTTGCGTTCTGCACTCTCGACAATTCGTTACATAGATTTCGAGACGGCGTGTTTGGCGATCTCTATGTTCTCGTATATTTTCCATAAATGCCTCGTTCCGATTCCCGCGGGTCAAGTTATGGCAAGGATAAATCGTACCCGCGGACCATTCGTCGATTTTGTACGGGACGCCGAAAACCAAACGCAAAACAAGGGACGGAAAAACAACTATGCAGATATCTTTCATTGACGGGTAGCTAGAAACTCGCTGTACTGCTATAGCTGTTTCTGCAACCATAAGCGAATACGGATGTTCATCGATCATTCGTAAGCAGGATTCTTGTGTAGGTTAGGTTGCTAGCTTTGGTGGCTGGAATTTGTAAATTAGGGAATTGGGGATTTGGGGTGTTGGAAATTTGGGATGTAGGAAATTTGGCTATCTAGGAACTGGGGGATATGGATGCGGAATTTGCGGATCAGGTAATTGCTCTTACAATAAGATCTCTTCAAAAATCAACTCTAGCGACCAATACACCGTTACCAAAGAAACTTCAGAGAAGAATAGCAATAAAGTACCTTGACCACTTCTTCATCAGGAACGTACTGGACCCTCTGCGACACGATGCTAGGTGGCGCCCGTATGTAGATGTTGGCGTATCCCGTCAGTTCCGGAAAACCAGGCACATTAGCTGTACACCTATACTTTCCGGCAGTTTCGTGATTCACAACCACGCTTATGTTAGGCGTGGTGGCGACTTGTCGATCGGAGTCTTCGTGGAACCAGTGTATCTCCGGGGTCGGGTTCCCGTCGACGTCGCATTGCAAAATTTCTGTGGCGCCGTATTGCGTCTCCACGGAGACTGGTGGGTGTCGGAACTGCGGCCCGTCTGTGAAATTCAATTTTGACCTCGGCCAATCCCTCGAGATTGATATTGCGTGGGATGAGGAGAAAGGACAAGGGGAGAAAAAAATAGTACAATTGTTAGCGTCCCGAAATCGTTCCAACTGACTCGTTTTCGAGATCGTTTACACGGGATCACGCTCACCCTTTTCTTTGGCTAGCGAAAAGGTACTCGTAAATCGAATGCTTTTAGGAAATATGCTGACGAATACGTTATTGCTCGGACACTGAGACAGGAAATTGGTCCTAATAATTTCTTCCAGAAAAGAATTTCCGAAAGGAATCGATTGATTTACTTTAAAGAAAGTACACGTTAATGTGTTCGGATGCTTCAGAGCAATATATCCGTGAGTTCAATTTATCCGATCCCCTATTTTCGACTGGCATTAAGGCACGTCTTCGGAGCCCGGCTAAATAACGCGACGAGGTCGAAACGTTCTCGTAAATGAACGAGTGAGATGGAAAAAGCGACGGAGTCAGCGAATAATAACGCGGCACGGCCGATTCGCGAGCTCGTAAAGCTATCCCGTTCGAGCAACAACCACGTTGATACGTAATCCCGATATACGAGGTTGTTTCGATTCCCCTTAAGCCGAACTAAAAGTTGTCGTTGAACGGGGTCAACCGGGATGGGTCACTCACACGTGATGTCCAGGGTCTCGGTCTCCTCGCTCTTGCCGACGTCGTTGTGGACCTCGCACTTTACGATCGCGTCGTGAAGATCGCGGGTCGCGTTGTGGATGATCATCTCCGTCGTATAGTCACCGATCACCTTCTTCTCGTTGATGAACCACCTGGGAAATCAGAAGAAGAACGGTACAACATGACGGACGTGTAATGTGCTGAATAACTCGCGCACGATTTCCTTGCAAGAACCGGCCTCCGCCCATCAATCGACTCGTTCGTACAAAAACTTCCAGATAATTATCAATTTTTTTTCGATTTTAACACCTCCCTGCACTATATTTCTTGCTCCACATTTCTGCACGCTAGTGAGTTTCCTGCATAGCTTTCTTATCTGTCGATAGAGTTCTTTTTAGTAAGAATGAACGTGGGAACGGGGATCATGAATTACGTAGCAACTTTTGTGAACCAGGATCTGCTTATGAATGAAGGGATTGCGAACTTGATAATTATAGTACAGTCACAGTATATAGCCGATCTAATTCGTAGCGAATTTGATGCACAAAGAATCTGGAGACAGGAAATGTGGTAGACCGAAAATTTCGAAAGAAAGCGGTTAGCACTTCGATTCGATTTTATTTGTCTGGCGAAGGCAAACGCGGATCGTGCATACGAATGAAATCGCGAAACCATCGAGCGAGCAACAAGACAACACACACAAGCGGCTAACATTGTCCTAAACTTCGCATTGTGCTCTGTTTGAAACGAGCATCAATTATTCCCTCGCTATGTGGCACGATCGATTGCTTGCTAATTCTCCTTTTGTCCCGCGTGCTGTCGGACCACTCTGTTGCCGGTTCGATAAAGCAATCGTTCCTCTGCTTCGCCGCTAAAAACGTTCAAATTAAGCATTCTCTACAGAGTAGGTCTGTGACCGCGTGCGTTCGCCGTTTTGTCCGCGTACTCCGATCCTGGCTAATAGATAACGCGTTCTGTGCGCCGTGTAAAACACGCTGGATTAAACGGTACGGTAAATTGGAACAAAAAATACGCGCGAATCAGCTGAAGGGGTACTAGTGTTCTTTTCGTTCGACGAGGTATCGAAAAAGCGGTTGAATTGCTCTTTTAAATACTGATATTCAGATTCGATAATATGACGTACTCCACTATGTTCGATCGATTTAAATGTATTCATTGCTGTAGATATAGATAGATAACCTAAAAAATAATAAGTGATATTCGAGGTTGGAGAATCGGGGCAATTACCAGAAATGCCCATGAAAATCGTACAGCAGCGAAGAAGATTCAAAGAGTTAAAAACAGGTCTGAGAAGGCAGAAATACGAGCAGCATCGACATCGATATGCAGCCACACGTAACAACAACGTTCCAAATTCGAGGGGCGTTCTTGCCTTGGGTATCGATCATCAGCCACCCAGTTTGTGCCTCGCCAGGGGCGTACGAGGAAGCAGAACGAGGAATTCGTGTTACACCACCACTCACCTGTACTCGACATTCGGTGGATTGGCCTCGGCACGACATTTGAAGCGGAGCTCGCTGCCCTCGACGATACGTCCATTC
Source organism: Megachile ligniseca (assembly GCA_945859555.1). Taxonomy (NCBI): domain Eukaryota; kingdom Metazoa; phylum Arthropoda; class Insecta; order Hymenoptera; family Megachilidae; genus Megachile; species Megachile ligniseca. The sequence continues at coordinate 10,525,053 of OX243786.1, forward strand.
TTGCCCAGGCCCGAGCGGATCCTCAAAGAGACCTTCGGCGCGTAACGGACCTGCAATCGAAGACACGTCTATTCGATAACTGTGCAGAAGGATATCGAACACGAGATTCCCCAAGTGTCACGTGAACCGATGCTCAAACTTTCATGAGTATCGTCGTCGCGTACGATCGATCGTCCTCGAGCACCGCGACGGCGCTCGCGTGACGCCCGGAACACTCGACGCACTTTATTTCGACGACGAACGTAATTTCTCGGCAATTAATATAGCGCGTTGACAAGCTGCCGAGTAAACGATGCACTCGACAACCAGCCATCACGCGTTCCTGTTTAATTATCCTTCGGATCCGTACACTTACGGCTACTCCTTCGTGATGTGTGCGCTTCGGTGCAATATATGGTTCTTAAAGAGTGCCGAGAAATTACTGCATCGGTTCTGCAATTTTCTCATATCGCTACTATTGATCTTTAGGATTTTCGGACTTTTCGAAGTTCTGGGTTTTGCTATTTTAGGAGCTTGGGCTACAAGCTTTAGACATGTAACCTTGGGACTAGGCCTCTAGGCCTTGAATACTTGAGGAAATCTTGATGTTTTGGGATTTTATTCTGGGCCTTGAATACTTGGAACTGGGATCTTGAAAGTTCGAAGACTTCAGAAGTTTAGAATCCGATTTTGTAGTTGTATTTGAATTTGCATTACTCACCTCAACGCGTAGCTTCGCGTTCTGCGGCGTGCGGTCGGCCGCGTTCTGACTTTGGCACGTGAACGTCGTGTTGTCGTGATCCTTGCGAGGCATCACCCTCAGAACGGATTTCACGGTGTACAGAGGCCCGTCGTCGAACAGTTCCTTGGTCGTTTTAATGCCTCTGTGTAGTACGTTCCCCAGTCCGTCGATCCACGTGATCTACAACAAAAAAACAGCATACTATACTACCGTGTATGTACACATAAAGTTCACACACTCTCATATCAATTACTAGTATCCGCCCAGACGCGTATGAAATTGAGTCCGTTTATAAAAAAGCGAATGACATCTAATTTATCATTGAAAGAGATTTCCAGACAATTATTTATTTGGTTTAAAATTATATTTATCAACGGATCGTTAAACAAGTCTGACTGATTCGGTGCGATTCGATCATCTTTATTTTTGACAGCTACAGAATCGTTTATTTCAGTTCGACGTTCATAACAGGATATTAAATAATTCCAGCAACGAGAGACACGATTTACTTTTTAAAACGACATGCAAATGTCTGCTCGGACCCAGACTGTTTCCGTTTCGAGACCATTATATCTGCTTCGTCGTTGATCATTAATTTAAGGTAGTTGCTTCGTTTCGTCAAAGAAGTCCACCGGATTTTCCAAGTAATGGGTTCGGTGAGTACATTAGAAGTTGAGGCGAATAGGTAGGGCGGAAACTCTCCTATCGGAAGTTATTTCATTATAACGGACGTTGCGATATTTTATGCAATAATTCGGCTACAATCGATCCTCCGGATCGAGCTTCGACCGCTCTTGAAAGTAGCTGGAAACAGCTTCCGGTGACCGCCAGCTTTCCAAACTTTCGGATTTTCCTTCGAATTAATTTTAATCTGCTACTTGATTGAAATTTCCTTCCTCAATGACCTATTAACTGCGCATATGTTCTGACCAACAATTGTCAATAAAATTTAGGAAGAATAGTATAATGAATATACTAGAAAATGTACTCTTCAAGTGTATTCTTTCCGTGGGTACTTAAAATTTTTCCCTAATTGCACCTTCCATTGTTTCATAAATTTTATACCAGCTTTCCACGTGATAAATATCTTGTTATTTTATTAGCTCGATTAAAATGTCTCTTTCCACCGATAAGGACATAATAATAATAATAATAATTAACAAGAGGCTGTGAAATCGTGTATCATGGATAATTAACCCTTTGCGGCTGTACGTCCAACGTAATTGATCATCGATTTTATTCTGGCGGACTGTAATGTCCAATATGATTGGATATTACATTAATCAGCATATGATTGGATTCTGTTTGTGCTGTATAACTTCGTGTGCATTTGTAACGATGCTCTAATGAAAGAGACAGCTTTGCGAAGAACAATGTACATACATTTACTGTACATTCGATTCAGTTCATAAATACCAGAATGCAGATTGAAAATAAATAGAAACCATAAACTATACATCGGTAAATTATTTGTTAATGACGGTATTGATGTATTATCATTTCAATGATAATCCAGCTGATACGTTTGAAATTGTTATGCATTGTGCGAAGAGGTTGAACGCAGTCAAAAGAAATCGGGTGCAAAGAAATATCGTGGCAAATGTAGGACTTTATTTTTCCCAAAATTGTCGTTGGTTTGACATGTGGTAAAATCGTAGGGACGATTGGAAGTTGAACTTCCGGCCGCTAATTAGCCAGGCGAGCGATTAAAGCGGCACAGTTCGCGAAAGAAACATCAAACGTTTGCGGAGGAAAGCTGGAAAATCGAAGCTCGCGATCGAGTACTTGTTCGACTATCCAGATAATGAAAGCGCGCGCTCATCGCCGGAGTGTAACGCCGAAAAAATCTTCTCCAGCTGCATTTGACGAGCATCGACGCACACTTTTCCAGGAAGCTCCTCCATTATTCGTCTGGATGATCCGAGTGTGTGTACGTGTACACGCGAGAGTGGTTGCTCTACCGTAGCTGCACCGACGCGAATCGATCGTATCGTCTATAATTAGGCATGCTGCGTCAGTGCTGCTGCACTCTCCTATCGCTTCGAGTTCCGAGTTCCCTTTGCTCGAGCACTATTTACGACACTTACCACCCAATGTACACACACATAGGTTCAAAAGTTACAAGACACCTACTAAACTTTCACGAAAATCCGAAAAGCGATCGGTCTCATTAAAATGGCTGGATGCGTATAACGCGGTCCGCTGAAGTTATCGATCCAATCTATTTTTTATAGATGGAGGTAAACGTTCGATCAATTATGTATTCTCTTGCATTCTTTATAGCTTGCTTCCATCGTTCCAGTAATTTTATTTCATGGTAAAAAAGTGACTTTAAACACATTTTTTATATGCATGATTTTACACGTTAGCTAGTCAGCCATTTTATGGGGATAAAGTAGTTCGTACTTTATACGATAATAAATAATTGTATTAAATTCTCGAAAGTATTTAAATATCGTCGGAATAATCGATACCGCTCGCTGGAAATAAAATTACTATTCCTTAGCGATATAATTTTTCACGTAATTAAATTTTATTTATTTCGGATCGATAGAAATTAAACGAACAAAATTCCGGTAGATTTAATGGCGGTCGAGATATTCACGTCACTATCGAATTTAAAATAAAAGGGACACATATACGCCCCAGTGTCCAAATACAACAGTTTGCAATTATAGAGTAACGTACAGAAGACTATGCCTATCGAGTAGCAGCGTAGTCAGTTAAGACGCGTTGTAATTTTAATAAACGCGCAGCAATTACGCGGCTAGAGTGGAAGACGAGCGAACAAAGGGAAAAGAAGCAGAGGAGAAGATAAAAGAAGAAGAGAAAAAAATAATGACGCGAGATCTTCGGGTCTGGATGGACGGTCTTTGAAATTTCTTTCCTTGCTCGATGAATATTCGATGAGCGCCTCCACCCCTTGGCAAAGGAACTTTTCTTCTTGCGTCTTCGCTTGGGAAAATATACGTACTCCTCTACGCGGCCTTACGTGCTAGAACTTGCTCGAGAACGGTCACCGACTTAATTCCAGCTTCGTCGGCGATCATGGAAGTGGCCATTGGTTCACGGATCGTCCATCTTCAGGGTCAATACGAAATCATTCAGCGGGATGATAAAAGACCCTTCGTTCGAGGACATTCACGAAATAAAATTAAAATTTTTAAACCCCAATCCTCAAGTTTCCTTTCCGAACCCCCAAGTTCTGCAATCTCCAATTTCCAAATCATCGAATTACCAATTGCTCAAATTTCCAAATCCCTCAGCAAGTTTCCAATCTAACCTCATACAACAATTCCAGCGCCAATGAACGTCCCAATAGTCGGGACGATCGAAGAATATCTCGCTTCATCAGTGAAAAGCGAACGATCGATCGCGAATATAAACGTCAGAGCTGTTCGATCTTCCACCCCTCTTCCGCCCCTAAATAAATGCACCGTAAACGTTCGTGGCGGCGTTCACCGATTCTTCCGTCGAGCGATTTTTTACGACCTAAATATCCCTATGATGGACGTGAGCCGATCGTACCCCACTCTCGTCCCCTTTCTGCGACATCGTGCCTCCATAACCTTGGCACCAGTCGTTTATTTCCAGCACAGCCTCCCCTAACGCTCTTATATTTTTATAATTCCATGTAAGCGGGTAATCTCTTCGAAGGTTTCCGCGCCGGTTCGTTAAAGGGTGCTTTATACTCCTTTATGGAATTAATTAAGAAGCGGGGAAGAGGAACGACGCGTTACACGGAAAGAGATAACAAGATGGCGCGAGAGTCTCTTCGATGAAATCAACTATGCCTCGGTTTAAAAATACGATTTACGATCGGGGCTTCAAACAACTTTCATTTTGAAACCTATGCACGTCAGTTTCGTAAGGTGTTCCATAAAAAAATTCGCAAAGATCGAAATCGTTCAATCACGGTGGATTGCAAAAGAGGACAGCAAAGGGCTAATTTATAGGTCTAAACTGGAAGTGAAATTTCGAGCCGTCTAAACATGCGACATTTCCGATTCGACGAATCGAAGCTATTCATCCGTGGTTGATTCACGGAAACGACTGAAAGGAATAAATCGCTTCAATCAGCTTGTCTATGTAGAGACGTCGAATTAGAAGCGTTTAAGCGTCACGTGTTTCTATACGAGGCCACGTCGTATGCCAGTCTTATCGACGTTAATTGGAAAAGCAAAGGATGCGCAAGATCCCGTTGGCAATTTAGAATCTCCTAGCAGCGGCGCACCTAAGTCCCACCTTCTTCGTCTGCTTTTCACTTCGACTGTTCAGCCGCTCAATCTCGAACTTATCCTCGTGTGTTTCATGCTCCGGGAAAATCATAATATTAGTCGCGAGTTTCTTGGCCGAACCAGACGTAACTTACAGCGAGATTCATTGTTTGTTCGTTATTAGCGCGATCCAAACAACTTTCGAGCGGAGAATACGCTGTCGACGAATTACGAACGAGAAATAGAGAAATCGAACGATTGAAACGGGGGGTGGGATGATCGTTCACCTGTCTCACAGTTTCGCGTTTAATTGCGTCCCGACCAAGTAATTCGATCGAATAAATTGGCCACGCGACGCTTCCTAACGAGCAGCTTTCTGCTCCAACGGCTGGCGAGTTAGAACTTTCGGCTAGCTGGCTTGTTTTCGGACCAGTCCCATGTGCCGGCCGTTTCGTCAAATGTGTTACGAAATTTTATGCAAATCCTGCTCGATTTTCGGTTGCACTCACGTTGTATTATCCACGCATAATATCGCCATACGTTACACCAAGTATACCCTCGTTTTCTATTAATCGTCGAAATATTTCATGCAGTCGAAATTTTGAGTACGTAAATTCAACCCCCTATTCGGTAATGTACACGAATTCATTGGAATGTAAATTATATCGAGGGAAAATAATGGATTAATCAGTCGAAATCGATAGTTCTAGTTGAAAACAAACAAGCCCTTTGGACGCGGCCTAAAAATTAGAGGCTACGTATTTGACCACGGTATTCCTGCCACAACGATACGCATAATGCACCCGTTTCGAACACTGCCGGACAAATACCCCGTTAATTTCGGCAGCCGCAATTGGCTCATGTCCAAGGCTCGAACGATTCGTTTAACCCCCGTATCGTCTAATTTTTATCGGTCCCCTTCTGCACCACCGGGGATATCGGTTTTAACGAAACCTCCCTTATGAATCTATGCAGCGATTTTCGCGATGTTTTTCTTCCCCTAAAGCTCGCAGTGTGTGTTTTATATCTCCTGTAACGGCCGGGGGTGAAAAACGTTTCTTTTGATCCCAGCCTCGAACGTAATAGAATTAAAACCGTGACAGGGGTATTAAAATTTTGTTGGCGGGGAAAGTCAGCGATGTTTCGCGGCTAACTTGCCGCAACAATATGAAAGAAAGTTGCGGGAAGAAGTTACGAAGAAATAGAAGAGAATAGCTTCGGCAGAGGGGACGAGAACAGACAACGATCAAGGGGTAGTTTCAAACTGTTTGGGGGCTGGAAAAGTCGTGGAAGACTCGTAATGATCGAAACTGTGTGCAAGTTAGGAGCCGATATCCTCGTTAAAATACGAGTTACGATCGTTGTTTTCGGACTTAAAAAATTCAGATATACTTTTGTTCCGCGATAAAAATTCATATTATTTCCAAACAAACTCCCGTGTAATTGGAGAAATCAAAAGGAGAGAAAAAAAATAGTCGTTTCATGGACTCTCGCAAAAACACGATACTTTCTGAAAACAGATCGTCATGCGAAGCTTCCATTTTAGTTGAGAACTTTCGAAACTCCCCCTCTGTTCGTTAAACACCGTTTTTCCATATCAAATGGTTCGCTTACGAGAGGTACCAACGAGTTCATGGTTTGCGTTACAACGTAACGAGTGTGGTCCATGTTTTGCAACTCGAAAGTTCGTCGATAACCGTTTCATCGCGTTAGTTAGTTCACAGGAAGGCTCGACTGAAACGGATCGTTAGAAGTTTCGCGGATTTTACCGGCGACACTCGACATTTTTTCCGCACTCGTCGCGAAAACTCGTCGCTACGGAAATTTATCCTCTGGGACACGAGGCCTTCTAACATTTGCCGGTCCATTAATTAACTATTCGCGAGCGAACGATTAGAATGCAACCGTGGCTGGCATAGTTTATTAGGTTGCCTGCATCTTTTCTCTAATTCATGAGTTTTCCGAGGATGAATAAAACAGCTGGATCTCGCGGTGAATCCTCATCTTCGTATAATTCGGAAATTAATATTAACCCGATAGACTGAAAATTATTTCCTTGGATAATAAATTGTTGAAGAGAAATTTCCGTTACCGTTGCTACGATGGTCGTGTGGGTCGATAATGGACAGATCAGGTGGAAAATAAATAATAAAAATGGCTACTGTAGGTTTGCATATTCAATAAGGTTTTCTTGTTCCGCAAACTATGTCCAAAACGAAGATCCACGTTGGTCGACGAGTAAATTTATTTGCCCAAGCAAGAACAAAATGGAGAATATGTATGTAGGTTCGTGGGATGGAACACCGACGGTAAAAGCAGCAAAAATAGTTCAGAGATGCGGAAAATCGGCTTCCCATGAATTTTTATGGAAAAGAAGAGCTCCCTTTATTCAGCGAGAATAGGAGATTAAAGGTAAGTGTCACCGATACATACATGCGCGTTAAAAACTCTACGAAAGTCCGTAAAACGTGTTTCCTTTTCCCGACATGATCTCCGATAATGTATCAACGGATCTATTTGATTAATTATTAATCGATGTCAGTATTTGTAATATTTGTCGTCTGAGGAAATTTAAACTTCTGCGACGAAACCGATATTTTTTCTGTTCATCGTTCTGTTAAAATTCATATTTTTCGCTTTATTCTAGTAAAAACAGAGGTCGAAAAACAACAGGAAGGTACGTCATTGAAAAAAACGGTTCCTCAATCGCGTGTCAAAAAATCGACGCACCTAAATATTTATTTATATAAATATTTGCAACTTTTTCTGTCGCCTGAGGAAGTTAAAACTTTCACGATAAAACTGATATTTTTGTCCGTGTATGGTCACCGTTTTGTTAAAATACATATTTTTCTGCTTTGTCCCGATAGGAACAGAAAGCGTGTAACGATGAAAAAAAATTCCATCGCGCTAACGTGAACGAAAAATATCAAGTTCGAAAAGTCGAGCAAAGGGAACGCTATCCGGTATTCGTTTACAGCAATAATTTGCGCGAGAAGGATCATTTATCCTTGTGGATTGTCCGTTATTCTCATTAAGCCTTTCTTTGTTTAGCGAATTCTCCCATTGTACAATTCCAGACAACTTGTGGTGATGTACTCAAGTGGAAACGGTATTTTCCAAAAAAAAAAAGGGGAAAAAAGAAAGGATTAAAGTGCAGGCTACGATGGCTAGCGTGATTGCTCGGATCAATCCAGAAGCGTTTGTGCGCCACCGCGAAGCTTTCAACGATCGAACAATGGCCAGAATTTTGCGGGGGTTTTTCGTGATTATTTCCCTCCTCGTGCACCGTGGAGGACCGGGAACTCGCGTCATCGACGAATTACAACGGATCGGGAAGCGGTTTGTTCCCCGATTACGCTCTCTTGCTTTGCCCTTCATTCCTGCTTTGTTTTCGAGTATTATCTCCCGTTTTTTTTTTTGTTTTCTCTTTTGAAAGGGATCGAGCGTTGAGGCAGGATTTGCGAAAAAAAGGGTCGGGATCAAGGGTAGTTATTTTTTCGCGCAACATAAACCAGAGTGCAACTATCTTTCCGTTTTGCGCATACCGACCAATGATATTTCTTTCATCGCCGCGGTGGCAAACGACCGGGATATCGAGGGTGAATAAAACCGTTCGCTGGTCACTATCCCCAGGAAGTCGCACGCGTTCCGACTACTCGAAATACTATTTCGACCTCCATTTCGCGACCCGTTTTTCTCGTTTATATTTTTTCCTCTTTTTGACACGGTTAAATAAGTTCTATATTGCGAATCGAGGTCGTCGTAACGCGATGAAAAAGAATTGAACGAACAAGTCGAGTTTGATCTTCCGCTCTCTACTCGAAACATTGAGCTGCTCGTGACATTTGTTCCGCGGCACGAGTACACATCAAAATTTCATTCCGTTTTCTCTTTTCACCGTTTGCGCAATACCGTACTGTCGTGGTGTTTCCATTACCTGCATATAATTGAATAAACGGTTTCCATTGGAACATCAAACGTTCTGAGGACAAGCTTCGAGGTGAATATTATAGTAATTGATGATATAGTGGGATTGAAGTTCAAGGATGTGAGGACATATGGTTAGGGGGACGTGGAAGTCTGAGGGATTAGAGTTACAGGGATGCGAGGACATTGAGACGTAGGGATATGAATATGTGGGGACAAGGATATACTTGAATATACATACATATAAGGATGTGGAGACATAGAAATATGAGGATACAGGGGTGTGAGATATAAGGACATGGAAATATAAACATATGTGAGTATAGAAATACGGGGATGTGGGACACATAGGGACATAGGCATATGGGGATATATTGGTAGTACAATGTTATAGTAGTGTAGCAGTCATTGATATACATAGAGGAATAGAATAGTACTATAATACTATTATTAAATAGTAGGACAGTAGATAGTAGTACAATGTTCTGTCATAGTAATAGAATAAAAGTATACTAATATAAATGTAGTAGCTCTGACTCTAGAACTTCGCTTTCCAATAAATCTCCACCCATGACAAAGAAATACTATAGTGTATGCAGGAGATATAGCAAGGATATATGAAAGTTATTAATATTATAACACGTGCAGGATTACGTCCAAGGACTCCATAGCGAAATCTTTTTTCCGGTAACTAGGGTTGACAAGAATCGAGTACTTGTTACAGTGCAATTCTTAACAGGTAACTGTTTCGGCAGAATTCATAGGGGATGTTCAGCCCGTTGTCAACGATATATCATTGTTAACTCGATACAACTGCCATATAAATTTCACCGTTGCATATCGTATAACCTGCACCGTCGATTTAGTTGTTAGGTAGCGCAATGTATCTAGGGGGTCGTTCGTGTTCATCTCGCCGATAGTTTCCAGAACCGTTTGCACCGCGGGGTAATTCCACGGACATGAAACAAGGGTCGTGGAAGCCGGTCGTTCGCGGGACGATAATGTTTCGGAAAGCGGAGAAACCATCCGATGGTCGAGCAAACGATAACGTAGCGGCCGGTGATAATTGAATCTCGTTCACGGGGGATGGTTGTTCTCGCAACGAGATATTCAGAGGATGCCGAGACCGTCGTGATCGGTGAAAGGAATTTTCGGATCGGTAAATCCGGGAAACACGTTTAGTCCGGCTGGTCCGGGTCAGAAATGTTTACCGATGCATTTCGAACGGTACGCGTTTTTCATCGGGCCCCGCGCAAATCCCTGCGCTCCGTGTAACGGCATTAATCAGGGGGATTCGCGTGATTTTAATTAAAAACCGCGTGGCCCGCAAACGGTAGTGAAACAAATTTAATTAATTTTTCAGCGGGTCGGGGGGACATTTTCAGCGTGGCATCGATCCGTCTCGAGGACGAATTCCCGCGGCTCGTTATTTATCTAGGACGGTACGCGTCCTATGCGCGATCGAACGCGGATTTCTGTATTAACGAACACAATCGCGGTCGACGAACGAACGGTGAATTAGCGGCGAAGCCAGGCCGCCGCAAAATTGTTCGCGGTGTCGCGAATCAGCCGTCGCATTAACGCCGCATCATCGATATCCACTGGTCAGTTCGATCTTTATTACGTCATCGATTCGATGGGCTCCGCGATGAAATCAGAATCCGGCCAATTTTCATCATGGTCACGTTTCTGCTCTCTGCTCGAGCGTTTTCTCGCCGGAGATGAGTCAAGATATGTGCCGACGATTATGAGAGGTCTGAGGCAACACTCTGAGAGAATTGAACCTTTCGCTACTTACGCGATCCACTAGTTACTGAACAGAACATGATTTTATAATAAACTTAATTGATATAGGAGAAAAAAGTTTAACTCTCTTGGAATTTTAATTTTGACCAATTTCATAACTATTGATGAATACTGATATGTATTCAAAGCGATCATTGTCGAGCATGAAACGTCAACTCGTTCGAAAAAAGGTAGGTAATAATCCCGACGTTTTAAAAGTATCCGAGTAAAATATACCCGTGGAAACATCTTGACATTTTCCGCTACTGCCGGTGTCGAAGTAATACACAGACGTCGGTTCTGTATTTCCTGATTACCCGCAGCGTAAATTGATTTCGTTCACGGATTACGGACCACAGACCGCAGCTTTTTAATCGATCATCCCCGATAATTCGATTCCGCCGCGAAAGATTGGTAACCCTGGAACAGCATTAACTCCACCGAATCGTCTTTCTCGTCGCGAAATCGTGGCTCGGCTCGATAATTCGATCGCGCGATGCCACGCGGCACCGTGTACGCTTTTCAGCGGAATTAATGATACCATTATTCCAACATCATCGCGTCTACGGTGAATTGAAAGGGAGTCGCCACCGCCATTTTGCCATTTCAAACACCGACACGCACGCACACGAGTCGCGCGATAACGCCGTTGCCAAAGCAAACGGACAAAGAGCGGAGAGAATGGGGGGCTGCTGCGGTCCGCTTTTGCCCGCTCGCGGACTCTTTTAACTCGCGCCATTTTTTTTTTCGACGATGCACGAGGCTACGCCGCAGCACGCTCAAAGATCCGTTTTTCCCTCTTTCACGATATTCCAACAACGGCACCGCAGCTGTTTCAACCTCCAAGCGAATCCGAACTCGGTCAAGCTGCCATTTCGGCGAATCGCTTCTGGTTGTGCCCGGTTTAAAAGCGGCCTGTTATCGTTTTCGTGCCTAGAAAATGTCCGCCAGAAAGCATTACCAGTTCTTATACCTCGTCTACACTGCCGAGATGCCAGATTTTTCTGGGGAAAATGGCGACGCGATTTGAGGATTTGGGGAACATGGGAATTTAAGGATCTTGAATTTTGCAGGTTCTATTCCTTGCATCTGTTATGGCAAAGAAAATGTACGTTGCACCCGAGTATATCTAGATGTACGGTGTTCGTGTATATTCCCTAAGGCACTCGAAAAAGATTTTTCGTCCCCGGTATACACAGGGAACACGCAAGGTTCGCTTTTGTGAGAGTCACGCGGATAGGAAAGGACCAAAAGCTTTTGCGCGGTAATTATGTGTCCGACGTAATGCGGTTTAACGCGTTATTGCGGCCTCCAGGCTCTCGCGTTTACGTGGCCAAGCGCTTTCTTTCCGCTTTTAAATTAGTTCCTGTTTTATGGAAGGGACCGTGGGTCCTTTAGTCTCTGCTCCTTTTCGAAAACGCGATTTAATCACTGAGAATTTTCTGCATCAACTTGCCAACTTTTTCATATAATCGAGTTCTTGATATCCACCATCTTTTTCACGGATAATTACTGTTCGTTAAATAATTTATTATACCGAAAATAAGGAGATAAGCGTGGTTAAAAAAAAAGTGAGGATTATCTCTAGAGGAGATAATCTGAAATGGATTAAGTTTTGTATAACGGATAGCAGCACTGAAGTAGCGGAAATTTAAATTTAATTTGAAATTTCTCTTTCATTTCATAAATTTTAGATATTTCTTTAACGCGTTCGCTACCACTTCACCTAGATATGAACGATACTCCAATTTCCATACGAATTCGCCGTCCACTTTATCTAACCGGGAACTCTCGTATTAATCGCTTGGAAATATAGGTAATAGAAATAACAAAGAAATAGACGAAATTTGTTAAAGCTACAGTCCAACAAGACTTCCAAAACCATTCGTTTAAACTTCAGATCTCAAGTTTTAGTCAAAGCATCGACTTTAACGATAATATCGGCGATGTTTAATTTAACGCAAAATAGCTTCATCCTTTGACAAGACGTTCTTCCGAAGGTATTCTCAAACACAGTTTATATCGATTAAACGTTTTCGGGGTCAAGAAACATCAAAGAGCCTTCAATCCCGTAACGCGTTTCGCTGGTAAACCTTGTTCATGTTACCAGTCGGTGAATCTTGGAGCAATCTCGCAGTTCTTAACATCCGCTCGAATCGATATTCCAAAGCAAACGAAGGAGAGAGAGAAACTTACCTCCGCAGGCGGCTTGCCAGCCACGCTGACGCACTCGATCACCAATTCTCGGTCCTCGGTCGTGATAAGGAAGTCGCCTTGAAGGATCTTCGGTTTCTGAGGAGGAACCAAGACGCTCAACTTGGCGAATCTCGAGCGCAATGCCGGTTGCCCGTCGTTCGTAGGCGACGCCTGACATTGGTAAGTGCCGTCATCCTCCAGCTCCACTGGGTAGATGTGCAACGAGAAATCACCTGGAACACCGGAACATCGTTTATCTTCGACACATTTAATCGTCATACTTTCGTTACATATTCTACTCGAGTCTATATCGAGTATTCGCTCTTGCATTTTGATATCCCACGAAATTGAATATAATATTGCATATGTGTATCGCAAGGATTTATTTTTTTACATAATTTTAGGATAAAAGTAGGTGACATATTTAGGATTTTTTAAATTCTCAAGTTTCTGAAAGTCTAAACCGTCAGATAGTTTCATAAATTCTACACACCCCAAGTTCCTAACACTTCGAATTCTCACATTCCTTAATTTCCAGATACCTCGAACCCATAAACCTAATTTCCAGATTTCGTACTTCGCTAATTCCTAAATTTCCTAATTCTCAGCTCGTCAACTCTTCAAATTCCCAAATCCCCACAAGCCAATTTGGTCAGGGCCGGTGTGGTTGTCGACAGTATTGATATAGCCATGCTTGGCGCATCGCAAAGCGAGTCTACTTGCTCCACTGTTTCCGCAGCTCGCAAACAGTCGTTAAAAGGGGTATCCCGCCGCGTGCTATCCTAACGAAACAAAGGAAATGATCTGTGAATTTCATTGGCAGAACGCCGCGTAACATCTTCGGTTCTTCGGTGTAATCGAACCGTCTGGCTGGCGCGATGAATTTTTAGCGAAGCCAGGCGTCGGGGCGCGAGCTGAATTCCAAAGGTTTGGAGAGGCGGTCCGCGGGAAAATTGAACCGGCCGGAGATTTTCACTTTATACGAGGCCGCGTATCGGCAACGAGGAGGAACGAGAAATGGAGCAGGGATCGGGATAGAAAGCCATTTACCCCCGTTGATTGAAACTAACGGTTTACGAGCGTCTGCTCGATCGTATCGCGTCAGAACCCGTACGTAGGGAATTTCTCCGACTGACGGTTTTATTTTGAAATCTCCACATATACGTGTTACCTGTCAGGAACAACGCGCAGCGGCTGTTGCAGCGCGAATCGACGCGAATTAGAACGGCCCGTCGCTGGCCGCGTCAGCAAACTCCTACCCCTTTTTTTACCACCCTTCCCGAATCGATATATAAATTCCATTTTAACCTTCCAAAGTCTCCGTTCCTTTTGATCAATATATTTTCCCTCGCGAAAGTCACAATATTTTCGTTTTGGTCACCTCTTCCATACTTTCGAATCGCACCGCGGAAAATATACAGTTCTGCCACAATGAGAAATGAAACTGATAAAATGGTCATTTGGAGAAGATAATTAATAATCGAGAATAATGGTCAGAGGGTTAAATGTTTTTTTAAAAACACTTTTTATTCGTATGATTTACTGACTTTACTTCAACTATTCATAATTTCATTTCTACAATTTAAGTTCAATCTTGAATTGATACTATCAAAAGTGTAACAGATCATAAATTTTTTAACGATCTTCCTTTAATTTTGATAAATGTCGCTATCCTATACGTCCGTATATCAAAGAATTTGAATTTGAACCCGGGTTTCACAAAATGACGAGTACAGAGTATCGAGTCAGCATTTAAAGTTCTCGGCGAGTGTCTCCATGCGGCGATTATCGCCACCAGGAGCGACCAATCGTGTTCAAGTAAATTCGTCCTGTCGCGTGATTTATTTGCACCCTTCCGCTCTCAACTCCACATCCCGTCCTCCTCTCCATCCATCCATCTATCTATCCATCTAGACATCTATCATTCTGTCCCCCATCTATCTGCCCAATTCCCTCTACCACCCTCTTCGCGTTTCTTTCATTCCATTCATGCAACTTTCACGAACCGCTTCTCTCCGCGGCATGCACGACGAAGCAATTGTGCTTCGGCTTCAGCGAACGGTTGAAACCGAAACGAACGAACAACCGGACGATCCCGACGGACGTCGATCCGGAAACGGAGATGGGGTTGTCGTTCCGAGAGACACCGACGGGGTGGACAGCGGAAACGGCAAATGGAAAAATGAAATCGTCTCACTGCTACGCAATGACCGATCCCTCGCGCGATAAATCGCGTTCTTGCGATCTAAACTTTCCTGTTTCCATAGACTGCGAAAGCAATTCCATCTTTCTTTCTATGTTGACCTAAATACCCTTTAACGTTGACAAACCAAAAAGATGATAGAGTTAATTTCCTTCAACTCGTTACTTCCGAGTGAAAGCGTCGTGCAGAAATCTGCTACAATCGATTATCAAGAGAAACGAACGGAATAGAAGCAGTGTAAAATCAGAAAGCAGAAAACACTCGTGCAACATTCCCCAAGATATAACAGCGAAGGTCTGCGTGTTCGTCGAGCAAGCAATCTTGAGGGACTCGTATTTTTCCAACCGCGGGAGTTTGAGTTTCGGGGCTGAAGCAACCCCCGAAGTTTCACCCCCCGGTGTCATCGTCGGAATTATTGAAGACGTACGAAAACTTCCAGCAAATTTTTCACAGCCCTTCCTCGTATAAAGGATGATTCATCTTTCTCATCTTTTCCATCTTCGACTATAACTCAAATGTTCTTTTAAAGCGAATACCAAACTTTCAATGTTCTTTTTTTCTTTATAATTGCATGAACCTCCTTTTCCTGCTCTTATGATATTAACCCTCGAACTTGCATTGGGTCAATTTGAACACGAAGTTATGTGGGTGCAATTTTTCACAAGAAAGGTGCTACATCTTTAATCACATTAAAGCAGATTAGACACAGTTTTGAGGAGATGACTAAAATTAAAGTAAAGATCAGGATCGATTGAATATGAACCGAGTCAGTGGTTAGTCGTTCGAGGATTAATTCGGTCAGCAACGCTGTGCTGGCAGAACTGTATGGTTTCGTTGTACGAGCAGAGAGCCCATGGAAAGTGGATCATCTAGGTTGTAGCTCGTTTCAGGGAAACGCAAATATTCAAGGGGGTTACAGAGTTTACGAGCTTTTCCGTCGTTTTTGCATGCCGCAAACGGCAACATCCAAGGAGGCAATAAACGTCGCGTTTCGTTCCTTTTACGCGGCGCGAGCCCGCTGAAAGCCCCGCGAGATACATATTAACGTATCGCGAAAACAAAAAGGATTTCCACAGCGTGGTTTCCCGGTTTTTCCGCCGGAGCAGGTCGCAATATCGCGGAAAATTGGATTGGAACGTATCGTCGACGCGTTATCGCAACGCAGTCGAGACTGCAACGAGAAACGAATAGAAATCGAAACAGTCCTCTACATTTTACCCCGTTTTCGCTTGTAAATAACTCTCGTTGACCTGTTGTTTTCGCTCAAATGATTGAAGCTCGAGAGGAACTCCGACACGTTACGTAGGACAATAATTAGCGCTTCTCCAGAGTCCATTCAAGGAACTTTCGGCGATGTTCAGGAAAACCGACAGCCCGACGCGAGTTTCCTCGTCGTTTTGACGATCATTTGCGCGACGTACTCGCTCGCGAATCATACTTGCAAGCCCAACGAGACGAAGAACTCGCACGAACTTGCTCCACGACGAGCGTTAATTTCCTGCGAACTGTGACGACCACCGACGAGCCTGACGAGAAACGTCGAATTCGTCGCCGCAGTTTGCGTCACGCGAGACCGTGCTTTGAAGTTTATGAAATAACCAGATTGCGACGGTATTTTCTGCATTTGTCGTCACACGAATCGTCTCGGAACTTCGCGTGGAGAATTGAAGTTCTCAGACACTGCGAAAGGAATCGGGGATGCAGCAGTAGCGACAATTTTCTACGCAAAGAAAGTTATTTCAGGTGCATCTTCCGGAAGACTGAATTCGTAAATTTACTTAATTCGCGATTCTTCAGTCCTTAATTTTCAATTTGGTAAATATTTTAATTTACGATGCTTCGATGAAGGTTCAAATTTCCAAATAATTTAAATTTCACCGCACTCGAGATTTAAATGCGGATCAAGTACCGAATCATGGTGCATAAAACTTCGCGAGGAGAAATCTGAGTCTCCAAGAAACAGTTTTGGAAATTTTCCACCGAGTTTTCGAACAAAGAAGAAGAAGCGAGGGCGAGATGAAAGGAGTGCGATGCACAACTCTTTACAGTGGAAAACAGTAGGGAAGAGCTTCAACGACTAACTGGATGCGACGAAACAATGCATCACTAACAATTAGTTAGTCCCAGCTCAGTCGGTGATATTACAAACGGCCATAATTAATTTTAATTACACGGTACAGGTAACGAGCACTCCACTACGTACAACTATGATTAATTACGCTTTGTCAGGCTTGAAGGCATAGATCGTTGGTGGATCTGTTTGAGTTTCGCCTATGTGTCTTAATAGTTCACTCGTCTTGCTGTCAACGCCATTTCATAGCTTATTCTCTACTTTACAGATGGCGTTCATTGTCCTACAAGAGCTGCTCCTTAGCCATTTCGCTATATCGCATTACGCGAGGCTACTTCAAATAGAAGTAGCTTCAAAAGCTATTTCAAAAGAAATAACCTTGTTTCATATAATTAAAGAAACATACATAATTCTAAAAACTTTCTCTTACTTTATTATTCTATGCATTTAATGTATAATCTAATTATAATGTAAAATCATTTGGATCATACGAATTGAACCTGTAAGGTTAACGCACTCGTAAAAGCTAAAAATAATTTTTTTAAACGGCCACATTTTTGCACGTTCATTACTGGCATCAATTACGTTATAATATTTCAAATTTTCGGGTTGTTTAACTTCGTTAAAAAAGTAACGGGCACGACCATTAAAAAAATCATAAAGCTATGAGTGAAATTCTTAACAACGGTTAACTGAGGGTAAAAATAAGCAAAAGATTAAATCATAGATTGAGGAAGATGGAGCAGCGTGGTTAATCAAATTCCCAGCCGGCGTCCGATTTATCAACGGCTTTAAATAGGAACGGTAGATCGACGATTCTTCTGGCGCGCAGGAACCCCGACGTAATTGCATTATAATTATGATCTATTCGAGGTGTACACGTCGTGGCTTCAAGGAAGTTAGCTAAACTAACACGTCTAAGTGACTACAGAAAAGTCAGTCGGAATATCATATCAAATGACGAATAAGTCATATCCACTTCACAAGAAACATACGTTTCATTTGGAAATTATTTGAGACACGAGTGACTACTGGGACAGTAATTGAACATTTTTTGAAATGAACAAATCACGTCGCCGTTTCACGTACCAAAAATATGATCTGCGGTTAATTCCTAAGTTGTTTTTGTGTGAATGTCCAACGTTGTAAGCAGGTAACCCACTTCTATTAAAAGTTCTACAGATATATGACAAAAATAGTTATTATGAAATTTATAGCTTAGGAAATTCTCTACCAGAAAGGTTCTATGTGCTATTTCTGTAGATTCGACCGTTTTCATGTAGGATGGCTTACAAGTTGCCAAGCTGGATAAGGAGACATGTCCTCAGGACTTTTGAACATAGGCTTAAGATTCCAGATAAATGGGAGTCCACGCAAAAGTGCAATTTCGTAGAAAAATTCTAAGTTACGCGAGTTAAGAAGCTTTGGAATAGTGCGAATGCAAAAACGTCGATAGGGGTGGTTTTATCAGCAAACGGAAACGAACACATCGTAGCCGCGTTCGTGGCGCAATATCCGGAAAATTTCGAATTCGAAATCAGGCCGAGCTTCCGGCCAGATTTTGGTGGCGTCGGGCAATAATCGGAAAACGAAAAATTTGAATAAACGAGGAAAATGGCCGGGTTGCGTAGCGCTGAGTGGCTATTTTCTCCGTCGAATACATACGGATTACCCGTTCCGCACGTATTCGTTTTATACGTACGAATACTAATAATCCAGATTTAACCGCGGCGGTATGTCAATCAGCGAGGCTATTACCGCCATTATTATTTCGGTTAATTGCATCACAATTTCCCGTTACATTCGCGTACACCGGGAATTATATGGCATTATCGTTTCGAATCTCGCCACGTTGAGAGAAACCGCATTCTGTCGCATTGTGGCCACTACACGCCCGTTTTTACCACCCCCACCTCTCTTTCCGCCCCCTTTTGCACGCGTTCTTTTTTTTCTCGTTCTTTCCACGCATTTTGACTTTTTTTGCCCGGCTACATAATTACAACTCGACGAACGTTCCATTAAGAGAATCGGACAAAGAGAATCGAGTTACGAGGAAAAAATAAAACGACGAATACTTTCGTAAATCGCTCCGAGGGACGATTTCAAACGTACACCGTGAACGATACGACGAATACCCGAGGCTCGTTAGTTCTGAAACGATCGTGGAACCTTCTATTGCTCTTAAACGTTACAACAACATCCACCGTTTACTTAACGCTACGTTTAAGTGGCTCGTTTCTTCGCAGCTACTTCCTTCATCGACAATTAGCGGTTATGAAATGCTAATATTCGCTGCTGCGACTGTATCGCGGTATCGTGTTGCGAACTGATCGAACCGATATCCATTAAACGGTATCGATGTTCTAACCACTGGACGTTGCAGAATTTGATGATGCTATCTGTTCATCGTTCGTGCGTTTCGCTTCTTAGGGGATGAATAGCGATAGTTTGCCAACAGATTACTTTGGCGAACTGTCGATCGATAGGATTTAGAGTTTTGATAAATAAAGTTAGTGTCTAAATTTCCAAATCCCTTTAAACTCCCTTTCTGGATGGCTAAGTACTCAAATAATAAAATTTTTAAAAGTATGTAAATTTTGATAATTGTAGATATAATAATCCAACTTTCCTATCAAACAAGAGTACGCGAGTATTATTTTGCAAGTGCTGGAACCCAGTTCCTTCGGTATCAGCGAATTGCCGATATCACGGGATGTGTAATCGGGAATCTCTTGGCGCAAACCCACTAATCCTTTAATCAGGAACGTAGTTCTGGCTGGTCTGGCACAATCGTCGGCCGTTTGGTACCGCAACTGAGCAAACAACGTCTGTACTAACGGGAGCACAGGCTACGCAATGCCTTTATTGCTACGGTAAATCAAATGGATCTCGATAATGTACAGTTGACCTTACCTATAAGGGGCAGGTTTATGCCGTAAATATCGAAACGACCACGTAGCGTCGTTTCTTACCGCGTATCGCGAGATCGATTCGCTCGTCGACGTTCCTCGAGGCGTCGTTCGCTTTCGTTTACGACGAAAAAACGAACGTTCGAACATCGTGCGGGCACGAAATTAATTTTCATTAATTTTCTGTCGGACTATCGGAGCCGATTTAACGGACAGATTAAAAGCCTGGCGGCCTACGTAACCGTTTCATCGGCGACGTTATCGGCGTCATCGAGGGTTTCGAGGCTGCAGCGAACAATAATTACAACATACGCCGTTGGACGCATCGTGGGTCGGCGTTTATGGCAAGAACAAATCAGCGAGACGCTGATAATGGATCGAGAGGGAGAGAGAGAGAGATTCGTACAGGTTGCGTGTTAATACACGTGGTCCTCTAACGCTTGTTTCAAGCTGCAACGATTTCAAGCAGATTTTCCAGCGGCCGTAATCGCGATGCCATTAGGATTTTTCTTTGAACTTTCGTAGACACGATAGAGAGCAATTTCTCGGGCCCTTCCGCGACTGGAAGGGGCAAAAGTGAGGAGTTACTTGCGAACTTTAAATGGAATTTAAAATTAATGAATTATTAATCCGGCTGAGTTTTACTCGAGTACGCGTCAGAAGTTTCAGAGATATAACCCTTGTAATCTTCATTTTCAGTGGAAAACGCCTCCCGGTTATGGGCAATCCATTTCACCTTTACACGTCCTTTATCATACATTTTTCTTTGCTTTCGCTGCACTGAATTAATTTTTAAACCGTTTTAAGTTACTCCTCGCTTAATAACTTCGTGCTGATTATCACAAGCAGCGAGGAAAATACTGTTGAGACTTGGAAAAATATTGTACGGTTCGCGAGCGAAAAATTTACCTCGCCGTTAAGTAGTTCAATATAAGAAGGCATATTTAGTTATAACTTAGTTTCTCAATTTCGTCGTTCAATTTACTACTTCAACATGTTAACTAAATATTTATAGCACTCCTAGTTTGTGTTTCAAATTTTAAATGAACGATTCGTTAAAATTTTTACTGCAGCTCTATAAATTTATCGACACAGTTTCAAGTATATTCTGTCACATAATACGCAATCGTCGCACAATGCAGCAAGAAATATTCACGCAGACATCGTATACATTGCAAACACTTTGTAAAAACTGTATGCATTAGAATCAGTCGGATATGGTCTTTCTTATCTCGCCGGTGAAATGTGTCTGACAACGGACCATCCGTCTCTACTTTCTTTCCTTCCCAACCCACACTCCAACCGCCGATCATACATCCTACATTTGTGTAACTTCTGATGGATACATTATTTTCAACGTTCGAATCGATACAAGGAGACACAAAAATGTACCAGCGATTCTACTTCGAAACTTTCTCTCCGGCGAAATATCTCCATGTGAGCTATAAAGACGTTTAGAATATTCAAAATATAAAACGTGGGAAATAAACCGAGCAATTTAAGAGGCTCTGCATAAATAGACACTTGAAATATAAAATAATTTTTATATTTGTACTTTACATTTAGTTCTTAAATTCTCAAATTCTTTGTTCATTTCTAAATGTGAAAGTTTATAAATTTGAAGATTGATCAACAGAATAATAGACTGTCGCATGTTAATAGCCACGAATTTCGAATGGGTGTAACACAAACGAGTCCCAAACATGACGTAAAAACTACTAAACCTGTCTCCAGAGAGATACCAAAGAAACAGGATCGGTAACCTTCATCTCGTCAGACCGCTCCATCAATTAAGCCGTCCCTGAGTCGTCGACAAAATCTCCCGTCCCAAAATGTCGTGACCCAAATGACCCATGGCGGTCGTAAGAAACTGATCGTGGAGGCTCGTAAAAAAACTCGTCACGCAACCAATGAAACCTCTGTACAGGTAGATAGGCTGGTAAACCGCTGTGTGGCCATAACTCGGCGTCGAAATTAGTATCGGTTAGGCGTAGAATCGGCTGGCAGGAGAGAGAGTGGACGTCGGACGAGCCAGCCGTGACATTAATCTGGTCTGTAAATTTCGGGAAAGCACGGTTTGGCGTAGCTACTGTGTGCCCGGGCACATGGTGGGACGGTGGCCATTGCTCCACGACACAACGACAACATGGCACCACGTAACGCGCTGTCGGTCCGATCATCATAGACCACTCAAACTTGAAAATCAAGGTTCGGAAACGGCGTGATTCGAAACCTGTTTGCTAATAGCTTATCTACTTCTGTCTTTCACATAATTTATGCAGGAGATTTGTACGAGCAGGTTGTTTCTTATACTTTCTCGATATTAGATGGCGCTAACGTTGACCGCCATTTGTCAGACATAAAGATCAAGAACAAGATTATTTATCAATTTCATTTTTAATTCGTATATACCATTGTCTCAATATTAAAAGCTTCAAAAGTTCTCCTTTGTTTTTGCTGTAAAAAATTCAACAGTATTTGCAACCATTGTGGTCAACAGTGTTTTATTTTTATTTCGCCTCGAGCTCTTTCTTTCTATTACGCTTTATTAATGGAAAATATTCCCTCGTATTATATTACTTCCTGAAGTTTCAAAGTAGCAACAAAAGTATGAAGGTAACAAAGCAATGGAAATTCACGTAGCAACATAATTTACAAAGAACATTCATAATCGATTTGTAACTTTTTGCGAGCAATATTGAGTGTGGAAAAAATGAGAGGAAATTTCAATCATCGGGATTAATGCCTTCCGCTAAAATCATATTCCGTTACGTTTTGCGATACAAAGATGTGCATTGTCATTGCAGAAATTATCTCTCCGAGCGAAGCAAAGGTGCAATCGATTAAAGGTGCGATCGATTTGTTATATCGGTACAGTTCCATATCGAGCCTGACTTTGCATTTCGTTCAGTTTGACGTCGAGGTTAATGGCCATTAGTAATTACGTCAAATAATTCCACCAGTATCTCTCGCAGCGTTACAATCGTACGTCATTTATTTCCTCTCGCCCATCATCTGTCGCAAAAATCAATTGCAGTTTTATCTTGCATAAACTTAATTGGCATTTCACAAAGTTCAGATTTAATTAACGACATAAAAAATTTCGACTTACAGAGGAGCACATTATTATCAGTGAAATTTATGAGAACTACACAACCTAACAGAACCACATTGTAAGAATCATTCAAGTACATCAAAGAGAATAATTTATATAAGTAAAGCACTGTTATTTATAAAATAAGAGCACTGTACAGGAAAGACTCACGTCAGAGGAAAGAGCAAAAACAATTAGGATCCTGAAGCGGGTAATAAACCCCATCATCCTTACCGAAACCCTTCCAACCACGATTCCACCGACAAATTTCCTTGCTCATATCGCGGAAACCCAAATCCCATTAGATCATTCATCTTACTCATCCCCGTTCCGTTTATCTCGTTACAAAAGCATCACGTCGTGTCCCAGTTCGAAAAAGCCAGCCAGTCTGCTCGAGCATCCTGATCGTGGCAACGTCCGCACGGATGGTTAGTTCTTACCCCCGTTGTTATGGGTACCCCATGAAATAGCTCCCATGCGACGTTCGATCGCGGCCATGACACGTGTCGGCTGGCGGCAATTATACTGGCCGCCTGGTATCCCGATATCTATCGGGTGTCCAAATATTGTTGCCACCAGCAAACACGTGCCACATTCGAGAGCGAGATATTAATCAGATATCGCACGGAAGCGCGCTACGCTGCTAGAATACAGCCACCACGATCGGCCGGGTTGCTCTATCTAATAACGGATGCCTTCTGAAGATCGGGCAGCCTCATAGCTGTTGCACATTGTCTTCGGATTTATGGTTGTCGAGATAACGGATAATTAGACTCGAATCGCAGCTACGCGCGATACCGATCAGGGCCACGATTATCTTCCTGAATTTATTACCGAAAAATTATATCTATATCAACCACCCCTTGTACTTTCGTACTTCCGATCTTTGAATCGTCAAATCTCTACATCCCCAACCCCTACATTCCCAAACTTTCCACCCCTAAAATTCCAAAGTTTCAAGCTTGATCGTTCTATAATCTGTGGCAATATAGCGAGAGTCCACCGTACTCGTAGCTCAGCAGCGTCACGTCCGGTGATGCGACCTAGGGGAACCTACGATTTCGGTAAAGGTACGAATTCAAAGTGTTGAGCACTCATGTATCAGCAGATGAAACAGAAAGATGGCGAGATACCGTTAGAACGGTTCGCGTAAAGCGGGACAAACGCGGTTGCGAAGTTTAACGGCGAAACGATGGAACGGACGATAACCGGTGCGACATCCGGCGTCGTTTTATCGCGGCAAATCTGCGACAACGGAGTCGCGGACCCATTATTGCCGGAGCCAATTGTTCGTTCTCGCAATTTCTTGTTTTTCGGTTCCCTCTTCGTCACCTAGTTCCCACCCTCCGACTGAGATTTCGCGATTAATCGGGCCAGCAGTCTACCGTCGCGAGCAATTCCCTCGATGCTCTCGCCGCCACCGTTGAAATCTCGAAAGCTACACTTTTATTCGTCGCTTTTCCAACTTAGTTTCGCTACCTATTCTTCTCCTTTAAAGCATCGCGGTTAAATGGGGCGTTGCATTTCACGAGACGTTCCTCTTCGACCTGGCTAAAATACTCTTTTCCTCACGGGTTAGACGATTCGAGTTTGAGCGGAATTAACTACGCAAGCACGATAAGGGATAAACTTTGGATACGAAATGTCCGTGATTGCCAGTACTTTTTTTGTCCTTTTTTCGGAGGGGTGAAAGTCGGCAAACGATCGCACGTGATTATGAGGACGTGACCGAACCTCTTGACGTGGAACGCGTGAAACGAAAACGCATCTGGGCTCGTTTAACCGCACACCCTCCACTTCGCAGAGGGAACTCAAAATTAGCAACGAGCAGGGCTTATTTACCGTCAGGTTCAATATTGGGTGATATTGGGAGCAAGTTGCACGATCGAACTACGTTCCACTCCCTCATTTTCGATATAATTTCGCCCATTATAACTGTTCGGACTTCTATCATAGTAATTACTCCCTGTTCTCCAGGATGTTGCCATTAACTCCAACTCCGTGCGACGACAGGTTAGATTTCAACTTTTTACACCACGAACTTGTTTCTCCTGAATATTTTTCGCCAAGGTAAATAGGTTTGCCTATTTATTCGTTCCCCACTGTGTTTTATACAGTACGATATAAAATGATTCTTTCTGACTCGAATTCAACTACCAATCAAGTTTCAGAACGGGAAAGCAGTAGACGTAATAAAAGAGGGGGACATTCTGAGCACTCGCCGCTTTTACGAACGAATTGAAAAAATAAACAGTATGAGCAACCCACGCCAAATTTTACGTCGAAGTCGATGTATATTTTAGCAAAAGCGTTAATAACGTCCGTAAGTTTTAAACGTCAACCCCTCGTTTTTCAATGCCGAGAATCCAGCATGGAACGCATCTGCTTTGGACCTGACGGCCAAAATTCGTTTAAGCAAACTCGCAAAAAATCGCGAGGCGAGAAAAGCTAATTCACCATTCATGAGTGCGGTTTTCATCCCGCGACGTTCATAAAAGGGGTCGCAACCTCTCGGCAGGATTTTCATCGAGTCTACCGATCGCATTTTTCTTTCGGCGGTAATAGTTCACAGTCGGGACACCACTTTCCTGCAGCCTGTTTCATAGGATCGCGTATCTCTCGCAGCATAGAGAGGAGAAAAGAGGATCGTAATTTAAACGGGACGCATCGCGCAGATGCGATACCTGTCGAGCGAGCCTGCGGCGAGGAGCAAGAAAGATATAGAAAGAGAGGAGCGTTGAAAACCGGTAAGGTCGATTAATCGAGTCGGTTGCAGCAGCAGAAACGGGCGGAGCCGGTCTTGCAGGTTGCTCGATTCTGCTTCCACTTGCTGACGACGTTGCTGCCGTTTCTGCTGCCGTTCGCGTTGTTCTGCCACCGTCTAAGCTCGCAGGACACGGATAATTGATACCACGACCGGTCGAAAAACCGCTTCGCGAGTGCCCGGAGCCGCGTGGCCAATTAATATGCTGATAGAAAATTAATGCGTTAGATGGGCCGCATCATCAACCACAAATTCGCCCTTAACCTAAAGATCGCGTTAATCAAATGAATTTATTGGGTCGGTTCGGTGCGTAACCGTATGAATATAAAGGCACGCTGAAAGCCGGCGGCGTTCCACGATATTAACAAGCAATAACGAGGATTATTTATAAGAAATTACAGCGTTTCGACGATCGCATAGGTCCCGCTAAATTGACCAGCGAGACGTTAAACGCAGAAGAAAATTACGATTCTCCCTTTCGGACCAGATGGCTGATACCGATGATCTTTGTACGAGAATCTTTCGAGGCTAGCCAGGTCGCCTTCTTTCGATTATTTCTCGTCAATCTTCCACCAATCCGGTCGTGCAGGTTTCGCATCCTGTTACGGCCAAGAATCCACTTTACGAGCAAACCTGAGCGGAGTCGTGTGGTCGATTCCGATCCACCAGCTGTAACGAGTCTAAGCGAACGATCGCGAAATTGAGGCGTATAGGGATCCAGCATGTAATTAATAGTGGTATGAAATGTCAAAAGTATTGCTATTAATGTAATTGCTGATTAAAGGATTATAAGGTTATTCGGACGAGGATCATCCTGATAATGTCTTACTCGTTTAGGCGTTCGCTAACGCTTTTCAAACATGCCATCCCCTGTAACGATCTTCTCCGTTTAACAGCTTTAATCCTGGATGCTCGGAGAAAGTGGCGTCTACATCGGCTAACTTGCGGTCAAACGATTAGGCTAACCCTTTAGTTAAACAACTTGAAATCAATTCAGTTATTAAAGTAATTGAGGCTGATGGAAGAAGAGCATGCTTTCTAATAAGCTTTTTAATTACATAAAAGCTACTTCATACGGAATTAAAAAATAGTCGGGAAATCACGTTTAATGAGATAATTTGTAGAACAGTGCTTAGAGAAAATTGCAGGTTCACAACACACATATTTAACATCACGAATATCTAGAGTGTTCTGTTAAAACACACAGAGTGTTTTACTTACGAGTATCTAAATTATTTTCACTGTAAAAGTAGCGACAAGTGACAGAAGCTTAGACGGTTTCCTCGCTAAATACCTTAGAGAACTGTGCAAGTTTCCAGCAGTTATTCTTGTCTCCTGTAACAGCGTTGAAAATAATTCAGATGTTCGACTAAAGTGAAATATCCGGTACATCGAGAATCCTGAAATATTGCGATATAGCTTGGTCTGAAGTCTCGGATCTTCCGTCGACGTACTCTTGAAACGCATTAGCCAACAGCGGGGCACGTGTGTGTATGTGCGGCAAATGTTTCGGAACTAATTTAAAGTTAGCCGCGGCCGCGCTACAGGCGGCGTCGTTTTAAAGACTTTGCAGGCGGATACGTGCGAATCCGTCGATTAAAAGCAGAGACACGTACATGAGACCGGCTGCGGCCGGCCAAATGAAGCCGAAAGCCGCTCTTCCATCTTTCTCTCTCTGCTCGATACATCGATACGTCGCGATCGCGTCGACAGGCTCAACTTCCAGTTCAAGTTTCTGTTTCAGGCTGGTCGTTTCGCGTGCGGCTGCACCTGTTTACCAATCTGCACAACCGCGCAAACTCGGAGTAACTTGAGCGTGAAGATGGCTCAAACTCCATTGTTCGCGAACCCCGTGTCGCGGGCAAAAGGTGAGCCACCGGAAACGGGAACAGGGACCCCCTCACCAGACGGTGTTTGCGTATTTAAGTGTCATTGATTGAGATTATTTCGCCGAGGACATCTTTCCTCGACTTTTCGATTTCGGTGCCGGCTCATCGACAGTTGGAAGATTTGTTTGCCGCGAGTAAATCGCAAACACGACGAGACCCGGGGAAAATATTTGTTCCCCCGTATCGAGTTTGATGGAAACCCGAAAACTGCGAAAAAGGAGACAATCTGGTCGGTGCGTGGAACTATTTGCGAAAGAATGGATCACTATCGGTGATCGGACGTTATTGGTACCTTTTTTCTGAAGCCCAATAAGAGAACAAGTTCTCACATTTGCAAAGGAGCTTAAGAGTGGAACTACTGCAATTTAAACATCAGTTATGAAAATATGACTTTTGACATATATCTCATGCACGATACATGTCTTCTGCAAATGTTAAAGCTTGTGTCAATATAAAGTACTAACACTGCAATTTTGAGAGAAACGGGTAAACAAGTGTAGATCCACTTTAAGTGTGCGTCGCATAAAGTTGCGGTGTTGTCGGTTTCGTTTTTTCATTGATTTACGATTGTTTCCCGTAGTTTTGACCGTACGGTCCCAGGGACCGTAGCATTCCGGAAACGGAAACGAGCGTCGAACTCAGAGGTTGTTAGTTTGAGAAAACAAACGATACACGCCGCAATTTACGGTTGATTCCGGGCTCTCGGCTGTTTCCAGCGGGAATTCGGAGTAGCGAAACTCGACGATTCTTCCGGCGTTGCAACGAAACGCTTCTAAATTAATTAATCCCGACGGAATTAAGGGGAATTAAACGGTGGAAACTATGCTGGTCCGAAACTGGACATCGGCATAGAGCAATGAACCTCGATGGAGTTAAAGGTTGTCGTCGAGAGTTCGCCAACTAACACACGCAACGTTGCTGTCTGTTTCGTTTGTCGTGCGTCCCTTTTTCGAACTACAAAGGCACCGAGATTGTAATAATCTTATGGAAATGGAGTAACATAGTGCTGCTGAACACGAAAGCTATGCGCAGAGAACGGGGACCAACTGTAAGCATTTAGATTTTCTGCTTCGTCAATTAGTACAACCGAACAAATTGGCCTACGAGGGTAGCTTAATTTTTTAATCGTAGAGTAACTTTAAATTTTTAATCTTTCAGATCAAAGTAGAAACTTAACAGTTTTATACATCTTTTCATAAATTGTCGACATTTTTCTCGCAATACTTTTCTAGAGACTTTATGTACTCCTCTCCCTTACTTCATGTAATCCTCCAGATGTGTATTCAAGAATCCGTATATTGACACTGGTGTTACAAGGGCAAATGTCCAATTGTTGCTATCAAAATTATTGATCTGTACCTCGCACCCCTGAGCAAACAATGCAAACTTCAATTGTGGAATCAAAAAGAATTGGCTTTTATATGGAGTACAAACATCTACACGTCAATATGAATAATGCTGGAACGAAAACATCGGATGATTTCGCGTTTCTGTTACGCATTTGTTTGCAATTCAATCAAGCGATATTGTGCTCAACGTTCATACCACTTATCTCTGTCATGCATTATTATTTTACGTCCAGAGATGCAAAGAAAATGAGTCGAGAGACTATTAGCGCACGGTAAATGTTAAAAGAAAGAAAATATGAAAACATGAAATAAATTATTCAGAACTTACGTACTGAATTCTGAAACTGTAAAGGTTGCATTTTAAGTTTCCTAACAAGGTAAATTATTGTATAAAAACGTAGTTTGCATAACCATCCTAGTTATATTCAAATCGAGTGCAGTATATGAAAAGATGCAAACCATGCAACAGTCGTAAAGATAATCTCAAGGTCCTCTCAAGGTCGTTCCATCCGAGATTTTGCAGCATTAACGTCTTGAACGAAACGTTTCATCGGATTAAACATGCAAAGTATATAGAGGTGATCCTCGCTCTTTTCCTTTTTTTAACGGGTTCAATGCCCCACGATTTCAAGCGCTTTTAAATTCAACATCGATCGTTTAAATTCTTATGCTAATACGAGGCGATAATCATCAGGCTCCGCTCTCGTTCGCCACACACGAACCGGCGCACACAGTCGCACACGGTGACCAAATTTCCTCGAGTCCTCGGGGACCGAACGATCTCGTAGAAGTCAAATCGAGAAAGTACGGTACGCTCGATTCGGGGCGAAATACTTCAGGCGTCGTCACCGTCGAAAGAGGAAAGAGTTCCGGGCGTTTTACGTAGGCAAGACGTCGCACGCAAGTTTCGAGCGAACGTTCTCGAAAAGTAAAGGATATAAGCCGGGGATAATAGAGTTAGCTGGTACACCCTGTATATACGTCGGGGGCCGTTGGCTCAAATTGCCTCTCGCCCGCTCGAATCTTATCGGCCGGGGGGGCGGCGTGATTGTTACGAGTATTCGCTTCGGCTGCATGGCGTGCTGGATACGGCTTTCGCTCGCATTTCTCTTCGCGCAATCGTGCGCGAGTACGTGCGAGGTCGCACGAGTGCACCCATATAATATCGATACTCGAGTTGGTACACGATGTATCGCAGAATCGGCTGTCGGTTTAATCCTCGACGCGCGAAACGCTCGCGCCACGCCGAGCAAATAGAAGGAAAAGCCGAGCGGCGTGTAGCCGATAGAAACCGGCGAAAGCTGCCCGTACGCGTGTATCCAAAAACCGTATGGCGGACGTTTCATCATGGCGGCGCGAACGAATTTTTCACCGGATAAACGCCGGAAACGTTCAACGCTATCTCGTTGTCTCGTTTCGAAGCGCCGAGTGACTTGTCCGTTCATTAACCTCCCTGTATTTAGTCTTCGTACTTCGTTACGCTAATCAGATGATTCTCGAAGATTTCTGTCACAAGTTTTTTTTAACAGCTCACAAATCTTATCTTAACTCTTTGCCCTACATCGTGTAACTCGCACACTACAGTCATACTTGATAAGACTCGTATTTTCATCGCAAATTTTGGATTCACTCCCAATTACCTTCACAATCAAGGATCGTTGAAAACATGTCTAACTTTTTAACTTTATTCTTGTAGCAATAATTAGTCATTTGACGCACCTTCCTAGAAAATTGCAGGCTAATAAACTTCACGTCTACTGACCTACAGTACAAGAATCTTTTTGGTCAAGCTCCTTTTGAACGACATCAAATTACTGCGCTGTCTAACTCTTTGAAGCAAGATGATAAGCATACAAGGGCTGCTTTTATCAGGCGCTTAAACTGCCTGCGTTTTATGTACTTTGTGTCTACTGTTCTCAATTATTTTATAATGAAATTTTCTCAGTATATTAAGTTCATTCCTCAAAGAATCGAATTCGTTGTTCAGTAACACTCGAAGCAATTTTTTAACGAGCCCCTCCATCATAAGCAACGGTAACAGGTTCGAGCATCGAATTAATTCACACTTACACGCGTGGTAGGAAGATGCGAAGCGTATATCTTAAGATAATTATGGGCGATGGGAAGGTTGAATCGCGCGAGTGGAGACCCGCGTTATTATGATATTAGTATCGCCGAGGTACATGTACAGGCGTGTACATTGGTGGGCCCGCGTTGGTCACGGAGAAATTGCTAAATCTGCTGGCCGCAATGGGGCGTGCCACCGAAAATAACCTGCGGCTGCGAATCGATTAGATTGCCTGTTCCGCGTTGCCAAAGGAATTCTTTGCGGTACGCGCGTCGGTTAATTGGCAGGTAATCGAATAAATGGCCAACCGGTTCATCCTTGTTGGCGAACGGTGCGCGAATTCCAGCGGTATCCGACTCTCCCGAAAAACATTCCCCAGGGGAGCCCACCTTTCCCCGATTTTACCGATCTCTAAACTCGTCGAAAGAGAAAACTTTCGCCGGTGAATCGTCGTTAATTCTGGCCGAGTTTTCCCTCTCCCCGCTGTTCGACGAAGAAACCAAGTAGGATGGTAAACGGTCGGGCACGGACGAGCAAATGTTACGTAAGCGAGGCACACATTTTTCGGAACTCGTTAGAAAGGCAATTTAACTTGTCCGCTCGCGTCCCACGTTAATACGACCACGTTATCGGCTTTCCGCGACTTTTCCCGCCTTCAACTTCCAACCCGCGAACGCCGTGTTGTCCTAAACAACGCTCGGAGGGCTATTTGAATTTTCAACCCGCGGGATACCTCTCGTGTTTCGTTTCTCCTTTTTCAGCTTCGTTTTGTAACTGTTTTGTCGACGCGTCCGCTCATTCTGGTTCCCGTGCTACTAACAGGTCATTTCGAAAATTCGTAATGTTTTTCGGACCGTAACGGGGAGCCAACGAATTACCATTTTTTGTTTGGGAAAGGTGATTCGGTAGGAAGAATACTGATACTGTTATAGAGAATATTCTAAAGAATCTACATAAAATAGTGTATTTTCATTCAAAGAGAAGAGATGCATTTAAGCAATTTTACTCGATGGTTGGATACATCGGTTTGAATATTTACGTATGTTTCTCCCACGAGCAGCGTCGTCGATACGTCGGGCCAATTCACGTCGCGACATAAAATATTTCGTCGCGTCGCTGTTTCCTGTTTCCTCTGTTCTCCTTCATTTTTCTGTCGGACGAAGCAAGAAGAAAAGAGGGAAAAAAGAGAAGGAAATCAATAGGTGGCCGCAGGAAATTGAATTCGACCCGCGTAAACTGGCCAGCGTGTATCGCAGCTGCGTGCCGCCGATGGCTACTGCGAGAAAAAAAGAGGAAGAACGAGCGTGAAGGAAATGGCGCTGTCGGTGGAACGCGACCGATTCTCCATCGAGATTCATTCGATTTCTAGTCTGAAAATATGTTCAACCCTTCTACACCGTCTGTTCCCGGTCATCGAGCTGGATATCTATTCCAGGCTGACACTGAATGCGATTGATAGAGGGTGCATGTGGTTTCTCTTTTTAACTCCGGCACCCCTAAACGCACCGTGCCGTCCCGATCGATTATATCGAACTCTCCTCCCCGTCTTTGTCATTCGTAGTCGATTCACGAGTTAGTCTGTTAGTCGACGTTATTCCAGATCGAGTTCCAAGGGTGAATTCATTGCTCGAGGGTTGAAGGGTTCAAATACCAAGATAACTCGGAATTCGACGGAGGAAACCATTCCCATACAATTTGGCTAGAGTTTCGTGAATCAAGAACTTAATGTGCATGGTTTCTTAGTTTACCGAGTTGTGATTTCAATGTTAAGTTTGAAGTAGGTGAACAGTTTTTGAACTAGACTATTAGATATTTTTTAAATAAGTGGTGTACATGAAGTTATCGTTTGTGAGCTAACTCTTTAAGAAAGCTAGTCTATCTACCTTGGAGCAATTAGTGCCTATACATGTTAAATTACAGTAATGGCCCCACGCAGGTGATGGTCCAATTAAGGCACCCGTCCCCTATTAACGGATGATATCGATAGTGCAGTGATTAATGTACCACGTAGATATTAGATTGATTTCATTTCTTAACATCCAGAATGCCATTGTGAATTCATAGAAGATTCTTTCGGACAGCAATTTTATTTTCGATAAATCTATTCAATAATTTTGATGATAAAATAGTTTCTACTGAAATAAGAGATAGATCTAAGTAAAATGCTCCCAGATTTGAGTGACATGAAAAATATTACTATTGTATCTTATCCGTTTAAATCCATAGTTTCATCCGAGTCGAAGAAATATTTCCTAAGAAATCAAAGAAAGATATTTAAATTATCTTTTCTCGTACGAAGTAAGGTAAATTTCGAAGGTAGCATTCCACGGATACTAGCTTTGCTTTAAAACAAGGATAAAGCTTCCGTGGCAAAAGAACGAAAGACATCTTACAAGGCAATACTTGGCCATTTCCTTTTCCCATTTGTTTGCTGCTTCCTGCTCGTTGACGTATTTAAGTATTTTTCAATATCACTGTTCCGTCTTGTTCCCCGTGTTAGGTGTACCGCACAAAGAGGAAAGCAATCTCGCGAATGCCTACGGAGAAGCGTGTCTCTCCTCGAGGACACGGTGTAATTTAAACACGGCGAAGACATCGCGACGGAATCTCGGAAAACACGAACGCTATTCCGTTCTTCTTCGTAGACAGCTCGCGAAAATGAATTCGCGAGGTCGACCGAGGCGTTCAGATTAAAAGCAATGACGCGGCGAAAAAATTCCAGGTAAAACGACAACATTCTAACCAAAATTATCTCACAAATTTGTCAAAAAAAATAATTCCAATAAAAGAATCTTCGAGTACCAGATCGAATTAGCAATATATTTAGATGTCCTATAGTTCACGGAGCATAGAAATTGTATCAGATTCGATTCTACTCACCCTCCTCGTCGCTGCCGATCATGGCGTAACGCTCGTATCCTGTGAGGTTCCTCACTGCACCCAGACCGAAGTCGTCCTTTGTCCATTGAATAGGTCCCTTCTGGTCAAGGACCCGGCAAGGAAGCGTCACTCGGCTGCCAATCACTGCCGTTTGATCCATCGGCTCGATCGCGAATCGCTGATAAACTACTTCGGTAGTCGTGATTGGTTTCACCGTGGATGCGAATGGTGACACGTTCGTCATGTTCGCGGCCGACGACGTTGTCCTGGTTCCCAATGTCAGTAGCAACGACAGCCAGATTATAAACGGCGTCGTCGATCGTGTACCCCTTGTTCTCCTGCTGGAAATCAAATTGTCGTGTCACTCGTTGAAAACTGTTTCACTATTCAAATATTTCTCATAACAATTCTACATTTTCTACTGTAAATATCTTAAATTATGTGAATACTTTGATTAAGGTATTTCTTCCCAAAGTATAATTGCGAGATTAAGAAAGATTTAAGGAACTTAAATTTTCAATTCGTCTCAGTTTGATTGTAGACTTTTTAACAGAATATGTTTGAAATTGAGATATAAGTGATATAAGTGTTCTAATCCGAAGTTCAAGCGCGGTTTGCGTAGCAAAGTTCGAACATCAGACAAATCGTGGCGGTAGCAGTCAAATGACTAAGTAGAACAAATAGGGGTAGTCAGCGGCGGTTCTAAAGGAAAATAGAGCAGCCCATAACGAAGCGGTTAACGTTCGCGTCTGAACGATTAAAAGCCGACAGAGTCGTAGCTGCGTGAACAAGCATCGTGCCATAAATTCAAGGCTCGTTGTCAGGAATCACCTGTGCTTTTAAAACGCGACAATGTTTGCGCGTAGCTTACGAACGACGCGGAGCCGTCGTAAATTAACGCTCGAGTCGGATCGAGAAGAGGTCAACAATCGATTCACCGATCCGAACGCGACATAAAGGCGGCATTAATAGCGCGATGCTCGTAACGCACTTATAGCGTCGCAATAATATTCTCTCGGTCGTCGTTAAAAGCGAGGGCTGGTTGGACGAGTTCGTTATTTAACTTTCTTCACCCCCGTTTTTTCCCTTCCTCGTTCCACCTAGCCCGGTTCAAGCTTGTTTAACGATCTCCCAGACGGTTGTACACGCCGCTTTACCTTCGAACCGTACTTATTTATCTTTATGGTCCCATCGGATTCGGAAACGAGAACCTAGGCCCGGGAAAAGTCGTCGCTGCAAATGGCGCGATAAAACTATACCCGGTACCGGTAATTTACTATTGCATTCTACAACAGCGGTACTTCTATTCCTTCGAACACAAGTGCTTCAAATAATCAGCAGATGTCGCCCGTAAATTTAAGTTCAAAGGGATGTTTTTAATATAACACTTTAGGTTAATATTTTCCTTTCTCACTGATATGATTTATTTTGATCAATCATGCAGATTTTTATTAGCTTCCGATGTCAGGTTCTTTTTTCTTGGGACAAGATTAAAATACCGATGTTCCAAAGTTACAAATGTAAAGATGTAAAACTTGTCCGTGACTCGAAAACGATGAAGAACCACTGTTTTAGTGCATCGTTACAGGTACTCGCGCACGTGATGCCACCATTATGAAGAGCAGGGCTAGACGGTGTTGCCTTTATCCATC
This sequence comes from Megachile ligniseca, assembly GCA_945859555.1. Classification (NCBI taxonomy): domain Eukaryota; kingdom Metazoa; phylum Arthropoda; class Insecta; order Hymenoptera; family Megachilidae; genus Megachile; species Megachile ligniseca. The sequence goes on from OX243786.1 coordinate 10,560,781, forward strand.
GTTCGTTTTTTCCTCTCCTTTACGAAGGTAATTCTGTTTCGTAGTTACAGCGAAAAATACAACACGCTGCCGGCAATTATTACGTCGGCGACGTTTTACGAGGACAAAGAGCGACGATCTTGTCGGGTAACGACGCCAGTGGAAGATCCACGCTAAACGATCGAGGAATACTTTAATAAAACTCGATCAACTCCGTCGTCGCTCGTCGTTGCGACAATTACGTTCGTGGCTCGGAGGGATGGAATCGATATTGAAATTTTTCGTCGCGAATACTTGCTTGCGCTTTCTCGTTCGCGCAATCGAACAAATCGGTCAGCCGGCTTTGCTATTACGTAGAAATTCCTCGATTCTCCGCTCCTCTATTCTCGAGTTCGAACGAGAAACGCAACAGTCAGGCGACGAGTGGTCCGCTTAATCGTTCCATCGACCTCTCAATTAACTTTCATTCGTCTGGCTGACGCTCGAATCGCTCCACGTCGCGTCTGTACCGCTTGTCCGCTTGTCTCGATGAAAAGATTTATGGTTATACCGCTTGATAGTCATCAGAGTTCATATGGAACTTTCGATCAGATTCCAGCGGTTGCTCGTGAGGCAACGCAGACTTATCGATGAAGTTGCATACAAGATTACCAATAGGTTCTCCCGCAACCAGTTCTATACTCTTTGCATAACCGTGGATCAGTAGTAATTTTATTCAGGATAGCTTGCAACTATCTTATTTTATATTTTTACGAGTTAAATTTCTAAGTTTTGATCTACCTAACACAAGTTTACAACATGTCAGTTCAACGTGGTAGATTACCACGCGTTATATCGCCACGCAGCAAAGGTATTTGTATTCCATCTCGGATTCTAAACGAAATCCGCCCATCCTCCGCGTGCTCGTTTCTCGCTTCGGTACACTTAAATCGTCATAAATTGCTCGTTGAACGCGGAGAAGATGGCGGTGGCAAGTTAACCCGGCACACGTGCGTCAACTTGTCCGTAATTTCTCATCTTTTGTGCTCTGGGTGCGCGTAAACACGGCACGCATGCACCGTTTGGAAAGCATTTCGCCGGTTACACGTCTCGGTCGTGTTTCTTAGGGGCGGAAAGTTGGAGGCAGGCGTCTGTTGTGACAACGTCGGAGCGACGGTCGCGTCTCATTGCTCGCGACACAAGGAAGGATGTCGTAAGACGGCTCGTACGACATCGCGTGGCCTGCTGCGTCTTACGAGCTGAATAGGATAATAACCTCGGATGGTCGGACTACCGACCGAACCGTTTCAATACACGTAATGGGCGTAATAATAATTGCGCTTGTGCCCGCTTTCGTCGTTCTCTCTGCACAACGGAGCTTTGAAACGTGTCCGGGTAACGCATCCTATGTGGGCCACGTTTCCTGTCGTCGTTGACAAATGCCTGGATCGGTTGCGGTTTTGCGGCTCGAATCGATAGGCGGCACTTTAACGCCGTTCTCAGGGATTCCTCGTTTCCGTGGGAAATGAAAATAGCGAACGGGAACGTTTCCTCCATCGAGCCGAAGAAATCTCGATGTTGCATACCAATTCCGCGGAGAACGGAACAGGATAAAGAGAAACGCGTACGCGATCGCGCACGAAGACAACAAAGAAGGAGACGCCGCAGACGAAGCGAGATTCCATTAAACTGCGAGCGATATTTTTCTGCCGCGGCTTCTATTTTCGCCTGGAAATAAGCTCGATGTTCGCGCCGAACCAATCAGCCTGCGGGCGAGTCGCGGAATGGACCCGTTAACGGAATACGAACGAAATTTCTCGTTGAAGTTCATGAAAATTAGGTTAACCGATCGAATTGTCTCGTTTTACTGTCGAACAATTCTTTCGAGTTTAATAACTTTAATTCTGTTAAGTCGGATTTAAGTTGTGTCAAATTGTTTCCTTCGATTCCACGTAATTTCTATCTGGTAACGACTACGATTCACATCCTGTATTTTTCTTTTCGGTTCTGAAACTTTAACATCGTTTCCCAAGAAAACTGTTGAATTCTGAGACATAGGTCTTTTGAGACGTTTTATCCTCTTCACGAGTAGTGCACGATATAACAATTAGCTTTGACCTTGAATTTAGAGGTCAAGGTCTAATGACTGTGATCACCCATAATCGATTACAAAATGGTCTGCTACGCCCCAACTCTGTCCTGTAGATACTGAAGAACCTTCCAAAAAGTCGGTGATGTACGGTACTTGGATTCTAATCATTCACATTTAATTGTTTTCGATCGGACAGCAACGTCAACGAAGGTTTCACCTGTTATTTAACCAGTCTGACATTATAATTCAGGGATTACGTTGTAGCCGCCAACGACGACGCGATAAATAATCATCGACAGCAAAAATTTCGAAAATTTATCGGCCGGCCATCGGCATTTTTCCGCGTACCAAACAGCGTTCCATCGACGGTCCAATCTGTGGAACGATGCCTCGCAAATCAACGATTTTTAACCATTACCGGCCGCGTCGCGATTTCGTTGTCCCTGTACGGTCGTTCGTTACGTTCACAAATACAAGGCATAATCGCAACTCGACCGAAACAAATGGATCGGCGAGTCGTTAAAAAATTTCACGAACTGCAAAAAAAACACGGCGGAGGGAAAATATTCGTTAGCTTTTATCCAACGAACGGTTGAAAGGTAATTAAAAGTTCCGATGCTACACGTAACGAGGTTAATGGGACGCCCCGTGGTGCCCGGGCTTACAAAACTCAAGGCTGGATTTCAGTTGCATCGAAACGCAATCTAACGTCGATTGTGTCGTTAAATGGAAACGAGCACTACCCACGATCGTGTTCTTTTATCGTTAAGCATTTACCGTTCGATCAATCATTTGTAATTTCTTCCGTAATTCAAGTTCTATTGATTTATACAAATCATGTGGGGTTAATTAGATGAACATATTATTTGTAGTCTGCGCACTTTCGGAAGTTATATCTTTTCATGCAGTTTGTGCTAAAATTGCCACAGGTCCAAAATACCAAAATTCTTAATAAAGATGCAGCATCAAATCTTAAGGATTAAATATTTAAAGATCCCATCCCAGGTGTCAAATACCTAAGACGTCAAGTTCCCAAATTATCAAACTCTCAAATTCTCAAAGTCCAACAGTTCCTAAATTTAAAATTTCAAAGTCTCGAAATCCAAGATGATAAATTTGATCAAACTACCAAGATCTCAAAGTTGAAAAGTCCAAAAATCTCCAAATTCCAACGCAACCGAGCGGATCGAATGGGTCCACATCTGACAATCCGCTTTCGATAAAACGAACTGTCCTCTTCTTTCCTCTTGCAACACGAGCGATCGAGCTGTCGCGCAATTGCATGCCGTAGATCATGTTCCACCGATAAAACGGCGCGACACAACGGAGACTCGCGATAATTAATTGGCCGCTGCTCATCCGAACAATTACACCTGAATGCCGCGGCAATTATCAGCACGACGCAGGGACAGCGTCGAACAAACGCACTCGTTTGTCGCGCGGCTGCTTACGCGAGCCATCGAAATGTTGACGAGAGCCTGGATAAAAAGGTTCGTTGAGCGGGGCTTAATCGAGTCCCCAGCGTGTTCCACCGCCGGAGAATGCCACTCTCGTCGCGGAAATGATGTAACTCCGTGCCTCGAACAGCGTCCACGTGTTTTACGCCCGGAAAAATTCGTTCTGTGCCTGACGGCTAAAAATCGAACGGTCTGATCGGTGCCAGAGGTCCAAACAGCGTCTAAGAGGCCCACTGATTGCTCCAATTGCTATCAAAGATATGAATCCCTAGGGACGATGTTTCTGGGAACGATCAGCTCGCGTGAACCGGATGGCGTTCGTGCGAACACGTGCATCAGCGATATTCTGCCATTCTAACTCCGCCCACTTTGTCGATCGATTACTCGATATCGGTGAAGACGATATTGTCACGGTGCAGGATTTATGGTGTAAGGACAATAGACTTTTAGGATAGTCATATTAAGCAGCAGAGTCATGTCTTTTGATGGTACTTTTTTAAATTTGAATGATCACGTCAGTAGAGCGTAGAGTACTCTACTAGCATCATATATGCGACTCTCAATAATGAATTTTTTCTACCAGCAATAGCAGCCAAGATATTTGTGAAAACCTCGATATGAAGTATATTTAAGTGCCTTAATACATAGATGCGAGAGATATATGTGTCTATAATAATGTGTGTTCTATTTGCTCCGAGTTGCCTAGTGACACATTTCTACAGAAAATGTTCGAGCAGTAAAAGGTATCTTTCTCCTGGATGTTTCATTGAGGTGAATTTGTAGCGTCGGTCGGCGTTAACCACGACGGCAGGCAACGTGTTAATCACGATAAATGGTCCCTTCGAAAGAGACACGAGTAGCTTCCGTTCGTTCGTCGCTGTTTTGCTACGCCCTCGATTCGTCGGTCGCCGATAACTACGAAACCGCAATATCCCTCCTGTGTGTACGCCTTTCAATTTGAATAATCCGATGAATAAATTTGCCCGTGCAATCGCAACAGCCCGTGTATCTCTTCTTCCGGCCAATGTCCCTCGGCCGTCGTACAATTCGAGCGCCAGCGTCTGATTTTTTGATTGGCTTCGAGAACGTGGCCGGCTTTAAACCGGGCCGAAAAATGGACCACGAGAAGGGGATTAAGTTTCCGGGGATGAAGCGGAAAATTCCAGCTCCATTCCCGGGCCGATTTGCCGGCATTAACGGAGCCATTAGTACTTTCTTAACTTCTCCCGGCTTCCGTTTAGCTGGCTGCGAGGTTTGCGCCAGTGGAGATCAACGTCGACCAGCTGACGCGCGAAAAAACCTTTCGAGTGGGCTGAACCCGCTCGAACATATCATTTTTATCGGGCCAACAGCTAGCTCCACCTCCTCCAACGGATAATCTATAATCGCTTCGACGGATTTCGATTAAATATCTATTAGCTGGCGAGCTTTTTCAGCGAGCCACTGAAAAAGCGAAAGGGAAGTAGGTTGCATCTTGCTGCCGGTATTTTGCCCGGCTTTCGGACCAATTTTTACAAATCTTCCCGTATTAGTGCCAGCCTTTTAACATGTAAATTCTACGTGGTTTTTAACGAGCTTCACTTCTTTCGTCCGATGGCGAGCTTGTATTTTTAATCTTATCTTCACCATCTGCAGGATTTATCCGCTACGCTTAATGGTACCCAGATGTAGACTCTTCAAGTATTTTTAAAGGAGGTTTATTTTTTCACGGAAATCTGAGACTTGTAAATATATCTAGACAATCCTCTATCTGACTAAGTTTTCAAATTCTCCGTAGCAAAACGTACCAATGCGGTAAAGTAATGTCTCCACGAATCCCCTTAAATTTGATAAATCCAAGAGTTCAAGAAAGATCTTTCGACTATAAATTATCGCCGAAAGAGAAAGCAAAGCCCGAAGAAAGTTTGCCACCCAAGAAAGGAGTGGATGAAGCATATTTTCGTGGATTTCTGTAAGAGAGCATCTTGTGGAGTTTTCTTTCGATTTGCTCGTCGAAGATGCACGTATCCCCGGGAAATTGATTTATTATCGCGTAACCGTTTTCCCGGAGCGTGTTTGTTCGTATCAGTATTCACGGGGCAACGAAAATTGTTAAGCCTCTGCCTCTAGCCAAGCTGGCTTGGCTAGATGCAGCCAGCTGTTGTAACGGGGACGCATTGTGTGCTCACACAACAATGAACATTGGCTGTGTGTGGTCCGTCGTCGTATACGGGCCCAACAATGCTAAATTGACGCGTATACCTGCACGAGAAACACGAATAGCGAAGCGAGTGACTCGAGATACGGTTTCGAGTGATCCAGAGCAAGTCGAAATCAGACAATGATTCGTAGAAAAAACGCGGCATTGTGCGGGATTTCTCGTTCGATTGCATTTCAATTAACGCGTTGTATGCTCACCGAATTTTGTGTGCGTGGACCACAACGGTGGAATAAAAACAATCGTATCTGCTATGCTAGATTGTAATCACTCTTGTTTTTTTATAGGCTTTACATTTCATCCACAAAATCAAAATGCACCAGTTTTCTATATTAAACCGTACATCGCAGTTTCATGTAAATTGATTTTTTGCGCTGTCCACGGTAAAAAGGTAGCGGCGTATGAAATTTCAAAAATCAACAAGGATATTTGAAATTCAAAAGTGAAAGGTTCCGCATAAAAAATTTCGAACATCGGGTTGTTAGTTTTTAAAAAAATATTCTAATACTTGTTTACACGGAATCGATGCATGTAATGAAAAAATATGTACAGATCCACTTAAAAGGGTGTTTTCGAACGTTACCTTTATAAAATCTCTCGATATTATCGTAGATTTTTCCTCGAGTTAAAGCGAGTATAATTAATAGAACGAATTACACCGTTGTCATCCATAAGTAACCTCCACACGTGTTAACATCATGCGACTGTTTCCAGCGGTTCCGGAGGCTGCGGTGTTGCAACTGCACCGGAAATGGCGCGATACCTTACGCCGTCCACCGCTGCACGGTTTACGTCTACCAGTCCGTTCGTTGTTTATTTAAGCGGCGAATGTTGTACAAACTGGCGTGAGACTCGACACCAGTTCCACCGGCTGCGAACTATTTTTATGGAATCCGTAAACATCGCAAGAATCCCGGAACCCTGGCCGTGAACCGAACTTTGTTTCCGTTACAACCGATACCGGGGGGCGGGTTAACGTTTACACGCTCGCCAGGGTAATGTGGCCGGGGTCGAAAGGCTGGGTCTCGATCTTCCCCTTACGGCGTAACCTCATGCTACAAATTAGTACCATAAAAAGAACCCGTGTCGAGAAAACGATGTTTAGCGTCGAGAGTTTCGTGCGTTCCGAAACATGGCGCCGCGACCGCGTTCCTTTTATTGACTTTTCTCGCTGTGCTGTCTTTCCGTCTCTCTTCCTCCACGTTCGCGCCGTTCCTGTCGACAATCGGACCGTGTTCCGATTCACGCTCGAATTCCTTTCTTAATGATAGCTTCCTTCTGCCATTGCTGATTTTACGCGAAACGACAGGGGAGCACTTGGTCCCATGCTTCATCCGAGCTGTATTGGCTCCTAGGAGGGAGCTCTAATTTTGCATAGATATTACCTCGTACCGAAAAAGTAATAATTTTTCTGCTCAATTTCTAAAAAATTATAGTGATTCAATATTATCTGGATGTTCGAAAGCGTAACTGGAACTCGAGCAAACAATGAATACTCAGCCTTTGAATTAAATTATCTCACAAATCCCTTTCGATCCTCGAAAATGTTATTCTACAATTTACCTTTATGTTCCACGAGCAGCAATCGAATTTGTATTTTATCCGGACAGTCGTTTCGAGTCAGCTTTTCAGAGAGTACTTGACAAGACGATTGTAAAGACGCTGGACAATACAGTTCTCGATACAGAACGTTACATGTCTTTTTATGTAGGAGATAACTTTTTCGGTAGTTTCGAGTCTTCTTTTTCGTATCCACATTCGAGGACGATGTCCCAGGAAAACGAAAACCACCGAACCGGAAGTGTACAACGTCGAAGTTGCACAGCGTGACAGTACACTAGTCGCCTCACAATGAGGGAACACTCCAACTGTACCGATGTGATTTAAGATCTTGTAGAGAGAGATCGAAAAATCTCTTGGACCCAGGAGAAAGCTGGATGTTCATTGTTTCTCGAGGAAGTACGGAGATATCGAAGAACGAGAGGAATGCCAACCCAGACTATTCGGATCCGCTGCTAGACTTCGCCAAGTTTAATATTCCAAATTACCGTAGACAATTGTGGTATTCGAATGGCGAGCGGAGATGGAGGGTGGTTAGATTGTTCAATTTCTAGAGGGGCCGTTAAGCAAACTCCGAACTCTGATGCATCGGTCTTTTTACTTTACTGGTGGCAAAATAGGGTTGTGTGAAAATTAATAGGTACAAGGATAGACTTTGTAAATCGACAATTTTAAAATTCTTGAATTTATGAATCACAAGCTTCGTGTCTTTGAATTCCTAAATTTCCAAATTCATGAACTCCTATTCATACAATATCTTCGATAACCAACGCAGCGCGCCAATTAATTAAATCGATGCGTACAACTTTATTCCCCGAAACAGCTCATAAATGTGATCGCACAAGTCGCGTCGTGCTACAAGTACGATCGTTATCGGAAAAGTGATCGGCTGATCGAGGATGCTTCTCGACGGAATTAAATCGTACCAATAGCAGGGTATTCGTTCTGCGAATCAGATTTCATTAGACACAAGTTGATACAACAAGACCACGAGACATCGTCGCAAAGAGGCAGTAAACGTTGCACTCTGTCGTACTGATTGTCTGTCTTTGTGAGCGTTTATGTCTCCACGTACCGGCACACCATACCTACATACGTACATACGTACGTACAATATGTACATCGTCGCGGTTCACATCCCTGGAGCGTATATATCTGCAATGCAGAAACGAGACGACCATGCAAATTCAATATTTGTGCCACGATAGTACGATCATCCCAAGAAGTGCTGGAACAGGTTACACACTTATCGTTATGGCTGCCGCATCAAAATGGCCAGCGGCGAATTGCAACATGTTTTTAACTGGTTATTCGTTAATCCCGAAGGTGAATTTGCATCGTTTCACTTTTCATGATCGCAGCTATGCATCTACAATGAGAGATGAATCCTCCGGAGTATTTGTACTAGTTCACCCGGTTAAATTCCTGATTCGTTCTTATGTATTCAGTATAATTGTACTTATGTATTTAGTGGAATGATAATAGCACGTTGTCACAGTACTATTTGATTACATATCAGGGTTAGGTTATAAGGTTAAGTTTGAAGATTAAACGTAGATAGATTTAAATAGTGAAATCTATCTCGGTCACGTTTCTTTACAGTATTTTAACCTCATGGACATATTGTTAAATATTAATAAAATATCGACAATCCAGAAGCATAGAAATAGCGAACAGTTGTCTATCGTTGCTGTTCTATATCACCCCCGATGACTTCTGTTAAAATAACAGCAGTACATATGCTATCATACACTGTACTCTGGTATCTAGCTATTATGTTTCGCAGACCATCATCAGCTCTCCGTCATTCCTATTCAATAATTCCTCTTAATATCATGTCCGATGATTCTACATATCAGTAACTACTCCCACATCGTAGAAATCCATGATAATACCTCTCGTAAATATTTCAACGGACCATACCGAACCGCGGTAGCAATCTACCGCAAGTAGCACGCTACTGTCAATTCTCTTCCATCCCTGCCACGATTCGTCTTAATATCGTTTCAGATCGCTTAAAGTTTTCATAGGTCGGCTCGATTGGCTCCGGCGATTCGCGAAATTCTTTCGGAAAGCGGAACGACCGATCGATCGGTTAATTCATATTTAAACGTCGTCTACCGGATCGGAAGAGGGGAGAAAAGCAACTTGGAGCGTACGAGTTTCGAACGAGCACTTGTCAACGGAGCTCTCGCGTTAATCACCGGGGCTGTCTCATTACTAGAATCAAAATATCCGTGACAGAGGCGGTCGTATCGGCGTACGAGCCGAGTGCGAAGAGGGGGCAGCGCTCGTGTGCCCGCCGCGCACCCGTGTACGTGTGTGCCCGTGGAGGGTTTGTCAGCCGGCAACCCCTTCTAGGGTTGACCTTTCGCCGCGCGGATCGATATCGTGAAACGATATTTCCTCATTACGGTCGCGAGCTGCCATCTCGATTCGCGCGTGTATAAATTTCCGCGCCGAAAAAATAACAGTTGGACGCGCGAATTTCGCGGAAAAGAGACTAAACAAAAATGGAGATTGTCTATTACCGGTGCCGTCCCGTCCGCGAGGGAAATGATTCATGCGAGATTACGCGGAATACGATACCCCTATAGGGTGATACATTTCATGACAACTACAGGCCGTTTCAAATAAATATTACCTAGAACCTTATTCCTTTATAATAAGACTACATGGTCATGTCATAAATCAGACATAAATAACCATAAATGACTAAAAAAGAGTTGTAGATTAAAAAATCGATCTAGGGAATGGGTTATACGCCTACTCAAATTACGACATACAATTGTATATAAAAAATAAAGATAATCTTGAAATTTTGAAAGCACTTTCACCAAAAGATTGATGTAATCGTTGTTTAAAGAGACACCCCGTATATGCAAGTGTGGTTGCATGTAGAGCAAATGGGGAAAGAATATGAAACATAGAAGCGAAAGGTAAAAAAGGGAAGATACGTCTCTGGTCCTTGCATGGTTTTTTGTACAGCCCGAGGAAACTGTCTCGGGATAATTACACCGTCTTTCCGTGATTTTAATAAACGCGGGTCTGAATAGAAACAGAGCTACGTCTCGTCCGTAGTAATTCTTTTAGCGGGATGAAAATTTAACGCGACGCCCAGTGAAACGAGATAGAAAGAACGATCTTCCGCGGCTCGGTGGCGTCTCCTTATTCACCTTGCCGGAAATATGAAATACTTCCGCGATGTATAAAATTATCGCGCGTCCAGCGTTATTCCTACGCTCGGCCGTTTAAACGGGCCGCGTGCTGCTCGTTAGAACGTCTGCCCAGCCATTTGTATTACACTAAACTCCATTATCGTAACCGGGCCATCGTTATTCCATTACGATCCACGCCTCCATTTGCCTCGTAAATTACTTTATCGTTGAAAACGCCTGGACGAATAAATCGGTTATCTCGCTTGAACAGCAACGTCTGCCGTCGTTGTCGTTGCCGTTCGTTGCGACATAATCGAGGAGTATCGAGTATCGCAACGCGAACCGAATGGATTAACGATGACACAGGCGGCTCGATGTCCTTTCTGCGATTGACGTTTCGATCGCTAGGAACACTAAGGCCAAGGCGATACCGGCTAATTTGATTAATCTTCAATTAATTACCAACTATGCATGACGCCATATGGTACCCGTATCTTGTCTTATGACCGCTAACCATTCAGACCATGTCACGGGACAAACTCCTTATCGATCATAATTGAGACATCCTGCTTCCGAGGAAATTCGGATATTTCTACTTCGTTTAACGCGATATTGCAATGTGATATGATTTAACGCGCTACGATATGTCACGATCTAAATCTTGGAAATTTAAAGATCTGTGAATCTAGAAATCCAGAAAAATATACAATATACAAAAATATACGGTGATTCGAAAATTTATAAATTGTTAAATGTACGAATGCAAGAATTTACAAATATTACACACGTTTGTTAGTCAATTTTATCTGCGCAAATTTTCTTTTCAGAATTTCGTCTATTTATTGAACCGCACGCGGCCCAAATAAGCGCATCATTCAATTAGCTCCATTTTACTTGTTTCTTTTTCCGAATGAACGAATCGATTGAATATCCTTGCCCCTCGTAGCCCCTGGAGTATCACGAACGTCCGTGGCGCAATCGATCGGTGGTTTCAGCGGTTTTCAAGATATTTAACGAGCTCGACAACTAACCAAGCATACTGAACAAAGTGGGTGAAGGACGCAGGAATTTCGTCCAGATATCACCGTTGTGTGCAAACAAGAACGGATCAAACAATAACATCGTTACGTTCACCAGTGGAATAATCGGAGTATCGATAATCTTGTTCGATGGGACGAGTGGTGGTCTTGCTTTATTAACTTCACGAAGAGATTTTCCATTCAAGATCTTCTATACATGTCCATTTTCTTGTACTTAGCTGCAACACATTTCTTTCGATAAGCACAAAAAGGTAGTCCATAAACGTCACCGTTTTCCAGATGCTCCGATATCCAATTTTCTTGGAGAATATACGGGTCCATTAACGAACGCACTCTCCGGTTAAAACTTATTACAGGTCAGCCACTTGATTAGCGGTAATCACGTGGCAACATTTTTCCACTCTCGTCACGTATTCCTCCCGTTCTCGAATCGATTCGGAGCAGCTTGTAGAGAATAAAACGATCGAGCGGTCCCGATGGGTTCGTGGACGACAAATAGCGATTCGATCTTAATTTGCGGTTCGCCCGGGCGCTTTTTTATCCGTTTCCGATCGAGAAAGAAGGGATAACAGGATGCCGCACCTAATCCTGTCGTCGCGTAATAGATTAACACATTCAGCCGGGGTTGGTGGTCGGCGCAAAAAAGCAGGAAGAACAAAAACTCGGCAGCCGCCGGAAGAACCGTTCGATGACGAGAGCCCGAAAGAAACGCGAGATAAATAGGCTCCATTATAGAGGATGTCTAGGCACTTCTATTATCCGCGCGATATTTATTTATGCGAACAATAACGTACACCGGCAGCACTCGACGGTCTTGCGGTGAAAACTTTGTTTTTCATTCGTCGCGGGTTACTTCTTTGCCGGATGTTACGAGCTCGTAGACGTACGGATAAAAAGCCCGCGGCGTCAATGAAACCCGCGACGCGGCTCGAAAAGGGAGAAGAAAGGCATCGAAAGGACCGGCGAAAAAAAAGAACGTTCAGCCACGTAACACGATTGCCCTTCTCCGGCTCGTCGCGGCACGGATTTAACTTTCAATGAGAGACCCAGTCATCGCGGGTTTAATTTCACGATTATTTTATTCCCTCGGGGGGTAAAAAGAGTTAAGTAGGTTGAGGGTGCTCTTAATCAGCGTACCTTTTAAAGAGGGTAATACCGCGCACAATTTTGCTTAGTAGCCACTAGTATTAATTTCTTGTTCCTTCCGTCGGCTGACGTCGTGTTCCTCGCAAAAAGAGAAACAGAGAGCTGAAAGAAGCGAATGAAAACGGTGCCAGAGGCCGGAGACGGATTAACATCTTTACAGACACTTCAAACATTTTCGTGCTTACCTATATGCCTGTCCCTAAATAGAAACCGACGAAATAACGTCTTATTTCTTAAACTCCGCTACTTTGCATTTTCGACATTTTTCACCTTTCAGCTTTTAACATTCTGTGACTTTGAAACGGGCCTTGGACTTCAACATTTTAGAATCTTCAAAGGTTACGACTTTGGGAGCTCAGGAGATGAGATCTCATTTTTAGCTTTAGTTTCGAAAAGTTTAGTATTTCGAAAATATACAACTTCGAGAATCTGGAAGATTGGGACATATTAGATGGACCAAGCGCGTGTTTATTCTGCTTTAATCCCATTCTCAGGGGGATAACTGATCGTGTTCCAGAAATTCAAACGAATTTCTGGTCCTGCTGACACTCATAACGCGTTCGCGCATCCACTTAATTCGATACGGATTTCGGTGTTCGTTATTTCGCTAACTTTCGTTAGCATTGCTAATTAGACTGCTCGCCAAACTACCGGCAGAAACTGGCAAGTATTCGCGAAACTCCCCTCGCGCTTGATGTTAATAAGAACAATCATTATTATACTGTTTACAGTCTTTCGAGTGTAAGGGCGAAAGATGCTTAACTTCTCTTATCTAGTTGAACGTTGATTCTACCCAGATAATGTAGGCAAACTATACCATCATTTTCATAATTTGCTTTATACAATTTAACTTCATTCAAGCTCGTTTACAAAAAACTTTCCCTCGCACAGAATAATAATAAAAATCTGACGTGTTCACATTTTTAAATTCATTTCCTCTACGATATAAAATTGAGCGAACACATTGAACTTACTTGGTATGAAGAAGTAACCATAATTATTCGATAAGTAGAAACTCCAGCAGTTCTGCTGTGTACTTTTCCTTGTACATTTCCTTTCCGGCGAGCGCAAAGAAACTCTTGGAACACGGGCGAGGGGCGAAGATGTACGGGCTATGAATAATGCTTGTTTTCGGAGTACGAGCGTAGCAAGGAGGTCTCTCAGGAAACGCAAATAAAAATTAAAGCAGATACGCGACGGTATCTCATGACGTAATCGGGCGAGGCTGCGGGAATTAAAAAACGTAATTCGCGGACTTTTCCAGGATTACGACGGGCCACACGTTTCTCATCCCACCCCGCTAATTTCCCTTTCATACTCGTAGTCTTGTTTCGTCGGGGGGGTAATTAAAAATAAGCCTGGCCTCGCCGAGGGGCGTCGATTTTCCGGCGGAAAAAACCTGCGAGAGAACAAACGACTACATTTCTGCCCTCGGCGACTCGATTTAACCCTTTGCGCTCGAACCATCCCTCACGCTACCGCACATGAAATGTGGCTGTCGTGAGTTCGCGTGATATACAGCTCCTAATTTTTCATCCTTATTCATTTATTATACAGGTTGTTGCAGATCACTCCTTCCAGAAAAAGATTAAAGTTCTGTATTCTTTTTAAGTACGTTTCATCTTATGATTTATTTCCTTAAACATTGTGCCTTGATAAATTTTTCCATGAAGAATGAGTGACCTAGATAAAAGTCTCGTGTAAATAAAACTGTCGATTCACGAAGAAAACTACCCTCGTCAAATATGTTTTCGAAGGACCCGTGTAATTTATTTTTAATTTCTGTGAACGTGCATTAAGAACATTTTCGAAGTATCGGTTAAAGAGGTACAACGCACCGAAAAAAAGAAAGAGTCGTTGAAAGATTTACGAGAGAGAGAGAGAGTATTCGCGTACAAAGGGTTAAAAAGGAGAAAAAGGTATAAGTTGTCTGCTCGTAATCGGCCACGTCGATTGCACGTTTCTGGGTCACGAGAACTGAAGTACGACGTTGTTGAATATTTAATTGATCCTTGTAGTCGCGTCCTCCGCCCGTGCTCCCCGGGGCGGTTTTAATGTTCGCGAATAATTTCCTCGCCTCAATGGCCGGGTAACAAACGCGATACGAATACCCGGAAAACACGGGGAAAAAAGTAGAAGGGAAAACCGGCGAAAAAAAAGGGCGGATAGTTTACGATGAATATTTACAAACATTTAACGTATCGCGTAACCTCCGGAGATGCTCCGGGGTCGTTATGAATAAATCATAAGCGGAACAGTGGGAATCGAAAGCCGACGAAATACGAGGACGGAGCATCGATCAGAGAAAGCTTCTCTTAACGAACGAGAAAGAAAGCTCGAAAAGAGCTTGAACAAATATTATTCCCGTCTTTGTTTTCACGAGGTCGAAGGCGCGAAATCGTGCATATCGTATATTTTATTCTTGTCGCCAGAGGATTGATTCATAGAACGGGGCTTTGTGAAGTTACTGTGAACTCGTAGTAGAATTTGAGGGAAAATAATGTCGGAACGTTATCATTAAGAGTAGGTAATTTTAAAGAGTAATTAAATGGAATTATTATTATTGCGTTCCGTTGTAAAGGAACTTCCGTTGTGATGTTTTAAATTAATTTCGCTGTGGCGGTGTCACATAATTGCGAATTTGAAGCTTAACTTTTTCACCCGTTATTCATCAGTTTGCTTTGATCTACTTTGCCAGGTACTTATTATAATTTGAAAATGAGTCGTTCTGCAGCGGGCGTTTAATGAAAATTTCAAACGTAATTCTGCAGTAAGTAACAGAGGGGTTGAATTGTCCGTGAAATACGCGAAACGGGTTCAGCAGTGTTAAAAATCTGTAATTTTGGCGAGCAACAAAGAAATGAATTAATCGAATGATAAACGAATTAATTGTAGTGAACGTCGACTGCGTCTTAACGAATATTTGGAGCGTGAAACGAAATTACGTCGTCGCTTCGGCGAATTATTCGTCGCAGATCCTTTAGGAATCTCGTCAGAACGTATTCTGTTCGTCCTTCTTCGTTGTTAATTGCGTCGAACGAGATTGAACAAAGGACGGGTAGAACTGTTCGTGTCATCGTGCACGTGAACGATGACGAGACTGGTGCGTCTGACAACGTGTCGACCGTTTCTACTGCGTCCGACCATTCGTTCTTTCTCCACTTTCAGCTAATTCGACCCGTAACGAAGACAGACAGCCTATTTATTACGGCCGATCAGAAATAGCGGGTCACAACGGGTTCATGGCGCTATACGTCAGACCGAATCAGTTATTAGCATTAACTTTAGAATTTTAACTGGGATTAATACCCTCCGAATCGAACAAACGAACCCAACATCAGGATTTTTATAGTTCCTTCATATGACTCTTTGGAAGTTTGCTATTCTGGGACTTGTGAGTTTAACAATCTTTGATTTATTGGAATTTATATTAAGAGCTTGAAATTTTTTAATTTTAGCAGCTTAGCATTTTGTGAGTGGTATTTTGGGGACTATTAGACTGAGGTATTTTACGATTTTAGGACGTTGAGATTTTAATAGCGTACAACTTTAGAATTTTGAAACTCGTTGATAGGTCTTCGAGACGTAGAAATTCTGGAACTTTGGTACTTCGTAAATTTAAAACTTCGATTCACTGAAATCTAGAAACCCTCGAATCTTGAAGCGATGGGTCGAAAGAAATAACAAGCGAACATACGAATGTCTTTACAGCAGTCTATAGAATCCTCTACATTTCCCATAATTTTTATTTTATTTTATTTCCCATAATATAAATTTTCAGAATACGAATGTACACCTTTGCAGAAAGATAATTAAAAACGACTGTATACACCAAAGTGCTGAGTAGCCTCTGAATGTTATTATTGCGATCGGCGAATGAAATTCAGAGGAATTTGACGACTGGGAGCTGTTAGATCTCTGCTCGATTTACCAGCGCGAAACACGGATTCGTGAAAGCTCGCGTGTCCCAGCGGCGCGAGAAGAAACGTTTTTATTTCGCGCGCGACCGGTCGAAAGATTAATGGCCGCGTTTCACCGAGGTATTCGCCTACGATTTCGCGAGTTCGCTCGGGAAAATTGTTTAATGATTGATAATCTATCCGGGCTACCAAATTAAGCTCCCTCGGTGGGAGCCGTTGCTTGCCAACTTGGCTCGCGCATTACTCGTATCGGCGCAATGAGAACGGAATAAAACAAACGAATGAAAAAAGAGGGAGAGAGAGAGGGTGAACGAAAAAGGTGCAGCGAAATGAGATTTGCTGTGTCGACCATAAATCACACGAGCGAGCTTAACTACTTTATAACCGTCCGTTGGAATAGGCAATGTTATCGGTGAAACTTTCAACTTAGCGTGCTTCTATTAAAATAAAGTCAATATTTTATGCCGGGTCTTCGTTATGCCAAGTGAAAAACAAAGTGTTATTCGGCTGAGCCAGAGCACGATCGTTCATTCGTACTATTAATAACTGCCTTAATCTCTCTTGATGACGCACGCGGTGAGTCGTCGGTTAGAGACCAAGACTAAACAATTAACAAATTGAAGTGGTACAAGTTAGAATTTTCTCAGACAGTCTGTATTAAGAATGAATGTTATCGATTAAATTCGCGACCTTTTCGCGATTAACTATTGAGCAAAATGGGTATATGTATACTTGGTACATGTCTGTACGCTTTGTCTTATGTAGACAAACGAAGCAATACTTTTTTCTTCGAATCTCTAAATTCAACTCCGTTTTTCTATCTCCTACAAAATGAAAAATTAACGTACTCGTTAAAATTCAACAGGAAGTCTTCGATCGAAATGAGCGCCATTTTTATCAGCCCCCTTTTGCTACATTCGTAATCATTTTGAAATCCCTTTGCATACAGTGAGTTGAAAGGACATATAATTGGTAGCGATACTTTAATCCAATTATCGGTCGTATCTGGTAGCCGCGAAAGCGAGATCAAGTATCAAAAGTATGCAAACGTTAATATACCGTGCAGAAAAATGTTTGAAAAGTTACTTTGTAAGCATAGCGGACAGAGATTTTATCAAACATTCTCGTTTATATTTAATCGAGTGTTGTATTTGCACGAAAGGCCGTCACGTGTTTGCTCACGCTATCGTATTGCGCCGTTCGTTTATTGAAATCGTACGAGATTCTCGTTTTAATGGCCACGTTTTCTTCTATCTTTGGAGCATCCACGAATACCGTACGGTTCAATATTGACCCGTACCGGGGCACAGAGGACAAAGAATGCGCATCCAGCACCGAACTAAACTCGACCGAACCTCTCCGACCAGTCCCGGTGGTCGATCGTCCTAAGAAATTCGCAAACTCTTTGTCTCTGACTATATATACCTATACATATATATATGTACACGAAAAAGGGGCAAGTTGGTACACGGAGGAAGCGAACGGTATACAAAGTTAGACTCTGTATCGTTCCTTTGTCTTGGAACTTCGAGAAGTTTCAGCCAAGGAATTTGTAAATATTACAGAGCTCGAGCTGCCCTTTGAGGTAGACGAGGCTAACGGGAAGAAAGAAAACTCCGGACGAGAAACACAATACCAGCCATGGTTACGTCCATGCGGATCTCCTTTCTGAGTCGTCGCACGTACTTCATGAGACTTTGGCGCGAAATAATTGCTTCCGTTCGAGGCGTGCTGCTATTTTCTAGTTTTGGTCAACTATCGTACTCGTCGAAATCACTCCGGTCCCCTTCTTGCGACGGGAATCCGCTAGAGTCAACGATCACGTTAGGAATTTAGTGATGATATGAATTTGGGTATACAGAAGCGTGATCTGAAGATTTGGTGAATAGGTCATTTGAGAATATCAAGATCCACAAAGTTGGGTATTTGGGAATCTGACAATTCTCGAATACGGTAACTAGAAAAGCGACGAATTTGCGAATAGTTGCATGTACACATCCCCGAGATAAAGAACGTCAGAATTTTTCTGGAAACCCTGACAGCGGAGAAGAACTGTACAAATAGCACAGTATCCTTTGTCATCGAAACCAATGGGACATGAGGTTCATCGTGGCTTTCGCGAATAAAACCGGGTATATGGATTCTTTTGAGAAATCTCTTGGTGTGTCCTCGTTTTCTCGTTTTTCCCCGCTAACGCATACTCCTTTACTCGTCCACGAAACATGCTTCTTTTCTTTTCGAGATATACGTCTCTAATACATTTTTATCTTCCTTCTCGATACCTGTGTTTCAACGTTCCCTCGTTGCGAGGAACGCGAGATGCATAACGATTTCTGTCCTGACAATTCCTCGGCTCGAGAAGCTCTGCTTGACCGAGCATATTTTTCCATGCGATATCGTATCTTATCGAATTCAACGTACTCAAGGGAACGCGACTTTTTATTCTGCTTTACAACGTTCCTTCGCATTTACCGCGACTCATCTTTTCAATTTCGACGCAACATTCTCCGCTCAGTGCGTTATACGGATTGAGATTCTTGGGGTCAAGTCATTTTACGGATATTTTGAATTTTTGTACTTAAAAAATACAGAAGTTCGACACCTCGAAATTTAGAATTATAGAAAATATATTTCACGCTAAATTCAATATTAAAAAAGTCTCCCCTGATCTAACCCTACTTGACAGTTAATCCGTGCGTGGTCACCCGTCCTAAATTTCGATGGCTCTTCTGAGGGAATTGCAAGTGGAAATCGTTCGGAGGTTATCGGTAGGAAAAATTCCGACGATCCATTAAAGCCCGTCGCGCGATCAAATAATTTATCTTCCCGGAACGTGCAGGTTCCTCCGGCGTAGCCCGACACGATTTCGAGTCTGCAATCCGATTAATTCGACGTATCCGGATCCGAGTCCGTTGACCGACCGCCAACGTATCGAGCACACGATTCGAAAATATTGGTCAGGGATGGCTGATCCGACCAACCATTTCGTTCTGTCGTAAAGTTATAACGCACGAGCTGGTCGGATGGATCCTCCTCGAGGAGGAGGGACCAAGTCACGATATGTCTCGTTGCTTCGGACGAGGTCGGAGTTTTCTGCACCACTGAATGCGTCGCGATTTCGTTCGACGATCGTTCACGGGCTTCCTCGAGCCCGCGGTGACCCGTACCGAGCTTCTCCTATGCATTCGGTGTTTCGCATTGATCCCGAGGATCCTTGCTTTCGGCTTCAACGGATCGTCCTTGTTCGACTCTGCCCCGATACGCTCCTTTGAATCTTTTATTTTTCGAATGTCGAATACGTTACTCACGTTCCAGGTTATCACTGACCAATGTCACCGATCGAATGTTTAAACATTGCCATTTTTTATCTCTGTTTTGGGTAAGAGAGATTGGAAGGCGATAAGAAAGGAAATTATAAAGAACAAGATAAAAGACACATGATAATTGCGTGAATGATACTCTGAATAAAATGTGGCCAATTACACAAGTCAAAAGATCGTAACAGAAGATAACGACTAATGTTCCGCATTCGTTGTTCACAAATTTAGATGGGGATGAGCCCTGATGGCAGAAACCATTAGGTACATTACAGATTCCAGATAACGTATCGATGTAATCAATCTATACACGGTTAGATAAAATAGAGCTAAACAAGCGGCACAGAAGCATAAATGTTAATTATGCTTGGCAAGGGTGTTACCGCGTTTTCGTCCGATAAACTTCTCTGTCGCTCATTATTGAAGCAATAAACTAATTGTATGTAATCCAGCTGCACCGATCTCGTTGACAAATTACAACTCGAAAACTAATTATCTGCCGATCGATCCCGGAGCAAACGATGCACGATCACCGCAAAAGACGTCGGGAATCTTTCCAAGTTCGGAATTACGCAACTCTGACATACGCACTTTCTGGTGCAAGTATGCAAATCACGAACGGGTGCCGTGGTTTAATTAACGGTCGACGCTGGCTGCGAATCGTTTATCAATCCCGTCGATCTTCGACGCGAATCCACGAGCCAGGAGGAGTCAGACCAACTGGCGACGATCTGACGCATGCCCCTGCACTAATTACTTGCCTCCTGCGCATACGAAATTAGGCTTCGATTGGGATACATGCACACTCCGTGAAATACGCGGCATGCCTTAACAACTATCAAACTTTAACCTGACGTTTTCCTGTTCGAAAACCGATAATGTGGCGGCTGTCAAGGGACCACCCGTCAATGCTCGAAATCTTACAATTTATATCCGAAGTAGATGTCAATAAAACATTTTGTTGTCGGTCGACGGATGCGACAAACGGTGCTTCAGTTGACACGTTACCCACGTTAAAATAAAATAAGAATAAACTTTAAGGTGATCTAATACTTCTGTTATCATTTTCATGTAACATTCGTGTACCCTGAGTTCTAGTAGTCTTATGACTCCACATAGTTCAGAACAAAAGTACATAATCTTTGTTAGTCTAAGCGATGCATCTGGCATAATTATCCAATATTTTGCTCGCGTACCTGACAGCAATTGCCCGTTACAAGTTTTTCTTGGTACAGTTTATGCAAGAGGAAAAGCGGAGGGTGAGAGTCCTCAATCGCTAGTACATTGTCGCGTTAGCGAGGGGACAAGCTATTTTGTCGAACGAAATGGAGACAAGCGTGTGTTCAGGTAGCACCCTTCACGCACGTCCGCAATATGGAGGTTCACCCTCGGGGCTACGATACCCCCTATCGCGCTCGTGTGTTATACGGAACAGCCAGAGACAAAAGGGTCTGCGGTAAGAAAGAAACTTGCCCCTGTCTGCTGGCAGATAGAGAGCACCAGGCTGCTAATTAAATATATATCTCTATAATCCAACTGCACGGTTTTATCCGTGGCGATATTTTCCCTGGTCTAATGATAATACCCAGCCCCGTTACCATTTATTTCCCGTCGAGGGGAACAATTAACTTCGCTGCTTGCCGCCGATTAATTTATCACTCTTCGCTTTGCCATTTAAACGAACCACTCTTTTTTATCACGGGAGATTACCCCTTTTCACGTTTACCCCTTTCACGCTACTTTTTTATGTTTGAAATCGAACGTAATGGGTGTTGGAACACGTTCGAGTTTTATGTACGCGATAACTCGTTCGAAATGGTCTAAGAACCGCAGATATTAAATTTTAATTTAAAATCTAACCTAATTATATAGGTTGACAGCTTTAAAAGTTGTGTAGAATTGAAATTGCGAGTAGAAAACGAAAAGTAATTGTAATTTATATATCGAGCTTAGATATCACGGTTCCGAGGGTTGCCACAAGTAGCCGGGCTTTATTGATCCTCGAAAACCTAGAGCGGCTAATCTGGCCGGATGGTGTCCTTCCAATTAAAAGATAGAAGCCACGGTATCGAACGGAAAAGGATACTGTTCAATCGGTTAATTGGCAGCTGCCGGATTTCGACTGTCGATTTTCTAGCCGGTGCACGATTTATTTTAATTTTCCCCAGGGTCAAGAGATAGAAGCGGAGCTCTGGCAACAACCACTTGATGTCTCACACTTTTCCCCGCCATTCTTTTTCTTCACCGCCCACTTTATCATCCCCTCCTCTTCGATCCCCCGACCGCCACCTCTTTTCTCGTCCATTTTTCCCTTTCTACCTGTCCCTCTCGTGCTCCGTTCTTTTTCATAGCGCTCATTCGCATTCAAATTTATTCGAACACATAACACACACGCGCGCGGTATGCTCGACAGGAATGCATTCGCGTGCAACGGGTAAAAAGAGTTGGCAGTTCGCGGAGCGTGACATTCGCTCTTCTTCCCTTTTCTACCTTTTTTTTTCCACCCCCGCTCCCTCTGCGCCCACATCGGTGCATTATTCGACGCATTGCGGCTGCCTACGCTTTTTTCGGGATGAAACTCGACCCCGTCCTTCTCTGCTTCCCTTTGCCGCGTTCTTCGATGCTCCTCCGCTTTTATCACTTTTCTTCCCGCTCAATTAATTGCCGCGACGCGTCTATTCGTACATCGATTACCAAACCTTCACTTTGCAGAATTTCGTATTGGCCATTCGAAACTCGTTCCAGGCACGTGTGGCAACCGGACACGATGACTGTCGCGTTTAACCGCGTGTTTCGCGAATTCTACTCCTACAGTTACGTGGTCAGGATAGTTCCTGGTGGGACTGGGAGCTTCGCTGGACAGAATTGTGACGACGTTCCGTGCAAACTACCGTTACGTCAACTCTGACGTTGAATCGTTAGGGGATGATTCGAATGCGTAGCAACCACTGGGTCGGCGAAATCAAAGGAACTCGCTGGAGGCGCTTTATAACACACTAGTGCGAGATATCGGAGAATTATCGGGAAATTTGGTTAGGCTTACATCAATTATAGATAATGGACACGTTAGA
This sequence comes from Megachile ligniseca, assembly GCA_945859555.1. Classification (NCBI taxonomy): domain Eukaryota; kingdom Metazoa; phylum Arthropoda; class Insecta; order Hymenoptera; family Megachilidae; genus Megachile; species Megachile ligniseca. The sequence goes on from OX243786.1 coordinate 10,583,697, forward strand.
AGACTAATTGGCTGGATTTGAATGAAAATATTTTCAATCCTAGTTATGTGATTTAATCAAGCTTCGATCAAACAGCAATTCACGTTGCGAACAATATTTGAAGGGAAGAAATAATTCATATGCATCCACAATGCGGATACAGTTCACCAGGAATTGCAATCGAAGGTGTTCGAAAATTCATGATATCGAGAATGGTTAATGGCAGATGTTTCGGAAAGAACAACCCGGATACCGTTCGACACAGATCGCTCGACGATCACAGAATCCCGCAAACTACCCGAATCAGACACGATCGGAAGTTTGGTGGGTGGTAATCCCTCAGACTCTATCCGAGAGCTCTCCTTTTTCGCAATCTATCGCGAGCAAACTAACCAGCTTGGAAAGCAGCACCGACGTCTGGCGGCTGGCGAGTCCCGCAGGGGTTGGCGGTTGGTAAAGGGTGGAAAAGGGAATTCCGGATTGCCGCATTCGCACCACACCGCACCACGCCGTGTCTCGAACCCCATTACCGTCGTTCGAGGCCGATACCAACGAGCTACGTAACGCGAACAAACACCGCACCCTCTCGTCGAGCCGTCGAGACGTCTGCCGTTGAAGGAAGGGTTCGTAAAATTCACCCGGCTTGTTCCCGCGACCACGACTTCTTCGACCGGCCGGAATCGTTATTATGCCGTGACACACAGCCTGCACCCTCGCACTTTTATTATCGACCGTTATTCTCGTTATCGTGGCCGGCTAAACTAGCCAGCTCGTTACGACGGAACCTTATATTGCGAGTCTACCCGAGAACAACTACGATATCGACGTGCTAATCCGTTAAACGCGTTATTCGATTGGAAAAGCGATTATTCCACGAGGTTAACAATTAAAACTTACCGAGATTTATTATTAGATATCGAAGTCAACAAAATAGACATAAATATGCAATCTATCGACTGGTGCTGACAGAGCTACATTTATGCTTTACCTATAAATGCTTGAAAGGTCTCATCACTGTTGACCCAAATTGGGATTGTTTTAAGTTTTCAAATTGTCGAATCCCTGAATCCTAGAATGACCGATAGAATGCAGGTTTGCACCTCTGTTGAGGTTGAAAACGCGTCAGAATCCGCTAGCAAGACCACTTTGCTTTCTTTCTCTCTCGTCTAGCCTCTCTTTTCGCGCCATTTCCCTCTCGACGATGAATCTTTCAGCGGCGCGCGTACTTTCGGATCGACCCTGCTCTCGTCGTCGCCGTGAAAACCATGACGGGGGTTGGTTAACGACCCCGAGGCGAGAGATTGTTCCGCTGCCAATATGCTTCAGCCAGCTCGCGGAATGTCATTCAGCCGGGCACGTCGTCGAAAGATAATTCTCGGGAATAACGAGTGTCTATTCTGTCGCGATGCCGGCCTCGTCCCTCAATGACTGCCAATTACCCGGTTTAAGGTTAAACGTCGACCAAACGGCATCGATAAATTCGTTTTTGAACGCCTAGCCCGGTTACGGATCCGTCGAGTTCGTCGACCCCTCGCGTCCCGGCTAAATTAACAGCCGACGAGGGGCAAAGTTATTAATTTTTAACGGGGAACCCCGCGAGTCCCGATTAAGACAGCCGCCTTCAGAGCTGGAAACGAACTCGGTCTTTTCGTTCGTTCCTATTTACCATCGGCGCGGCCAGCGGGCGGGATTGAAAGCGGGATGGTTTCGCGAAACTCGTTGAATATCCCACGGTCTCTCGCGGATCGAGCTAATTTATGCGACTTTCCAAGCAGCTTTTCCTGGGCGGGTTCGCGCGCGAGCAAACATCCTCGACGCGGTTTTCTGTAATTAACAACATGTCCGCTGTGAGTTTCGTTTCAACGCAATTCCAACTCGTTTTGTTCCCGTCGCCGTGAAACGAGACGCCGATTGTCCCGAAATGTTCAGAGACGAGGGAACAACAGGAGAAAAACATTTCGTTTCGCGTTTTCGTTCGACGGCAGAAAAATAGATTCTGTTCGCTTCTTTTTTCTCCACGGTCCGCAGAATCGACGATTCGCATTCGACGGCGAACCGCACGGCTGCTTGCTAATTCTTAACCCCTTTCGAGCGGTTTTCGCAATTAACGCGTAACTACGTTACAGGATTGAACGGACAAGCTTGGCCACCTTTTGACGCCTGCACGCCGACGAAAACTCGTTTGCCGACCACACGACACGCCGTTAATTGGGCCTCGAACCGCCTGCAGCCTCTGCGCAACGAAACGGCCACGGCCGCAGCTCCCGCGCGCATTCTGCGGCCGTCTTTTGCATAAACAATGATCGCAGCCTGGGGAAATCTTCCTACGTGTTAATAAACGAACGCGCTATAAATTTCCACCTCGCTCTTTCGCGGCTCGTTAAAAATTCCTTCAAACAACACCTGTACTGCCGTGCTCGATAATCGCAGTTATTAAAAGCTTCACGGGTCCTCCTACCAGGTTGCGAGCTTCACGGAATCCCGACGCAGAAATGCTGAATATAAATTCCACCTCGAGCGAGTGTATAATAATCAGGCGCGATCGAGTTCCTGCGCCGTGTCGCTTCTGAGATTGCGATCTCCGATTAACTTTTCTCGCACCTCCTTTTTATTCTTTTCGCGGAATTTTAGTTCTTTACGGAAAGGAGATTAGGGGAAATATTAGTTGGGGATTACGAAACTGGGGACTCGAAAATTTTTACTTGAAGAATTAGGGATTTGCAAACTTGAGGGATTTATATGTGGGGTTGTGAAGTGGAGAATGTAGAAGTTTGAGGGATTTGGATATTAGAGGATTCAAGAATGTAGATATTTGGGGAGCTTAGAAGTACGAACATTTAGAAATTGTGGAACATGTACATTTGGGGGTGCAGATTTTTATTATCGAGTACCAGAAATTTGGGGATTCGAGAAATGTGCAAACGTGATAATGTGAGAACATAGAATATCGTCATTTCCATCCCTCAGATCATTTACCTCCAAGATGGCGCAGGATCGAACGAGATTGAGCCAACAGGTCGCAATATACGTAGACCGTTAAATCGGCAGCAAACTCGTGTAGAAAGAAACGGTGCTGAGATAGCAGGTTGTCCGCAAGACGAGAAGCTTCCGCTGACACGCGATCCTATTCGCGTGGTTGAAACCACGGGTGTCTCGACGTTGACGACGAACAGCGTCGTTTGGCGAGGATCGTAAACGCGCGAGGAAAGTTTGCGGTCGAATGGAAAACCGTAAAACTATCCGGTGACTGGTGTGATTTTTCGCGGCTCGTGTATCGGCGTTACGCGGTCGACACGCGTCGTGGTTTTGCTTTTTAGCTCGCTCGCTCGCGGTGCAACGTTTCAGAGCGGACGAACGTGCACGGATTACGATTGCTCTCGACTTTCACGCGAGACCAGCATTTAATTACACGGATCGAACCCGAACCGTTCCGATCACGCTCTAATTTCGATTCACGCAAACCGACCAGGGATTTCCATGCTTTTTCCATGCCCTATCGCTAATGCAACAACTTTCGTAGCTTTTCTATTCAATATTTCCCTGCGCTTCGACCCCCGAAGGACTCAATTTCATTTCCTGACTTGTACATTATTTTTATTCCGCGAAATTTTCGACCGATACATTTTACCTCTGAATATACCTAACCAATTTTGACACTGCAATTTTACGGTAATTCTGATGCGATTATATTTTTTATAATCCACATAAAAAGACCTTTGAACGTAAAATTTACTGCAGCAGAAAAATAGCATGCCCCAATTTGAAGATTGGAGAGAAAAATTTGTGAAAAGCTCTTATCTGAAATTTCCGAAAGTGAAGTACTTCCGCGAACGGAAGGTTGAGCAAAATGCAAGTGAATTTGTTATAACGAACTTTCGTGGAACTTTTGAAATTCATCGCCATTCGAAGCGGTAGACAAACGCGGAGAACGGAAGCGAGCGTTTCGCCTTGAGCAAATCACCGTCTTCGTAACGACGTGATCGCACGTTCGCGTTACAAAGCGAGGCTAGAAAACGAGCAATTAACCGTCCCTGCCGACTGCTGCAGGACTCTGCAGCTTAAGGAAGACTCCGGACTATAGCTCGCAGCTGTTGTAACTGTATTTCCCTGCTGGTTGTAACTTTGATTGGACAACATGTACAGAACGTAGCAAGATCTACAGAGATTGGGCTCCGGACTCAGACTTCGGTTCCTCCGAGTACGCACACAATGCTGGAAAATAGTGTCAATAAGAGAGAAACATCGTCAAAGGGACGAAACATGGTCGAAACTCGTGAATTCCTTTCAGAAGACGGAGTACAGCTAGCACGTGTGCCTGAAAGAGTATTTATCCCTGAGGTTCACGATTCACTGCTTCTGAGACGTAACTTTCGCTTGGATCTGCCACACTGTTGTATGTGTCGCTGTATTTAAGGTGTATTATCCTTTCAATTTGCTTTTGGGTTTGCAGCTTGAGATTGTGGAGAATAGCGATTGCACGGTTGGAATCTTTAGAATATGGAGGATGCGGTCTCGATGGGGATTCTGAGGTAAAATTGGGGATTTGGAAATTTAGGGATTTGTTGAGAAATTTGGAATTTGGGGATTTGGTGGAAATTTTAAAATTTGAATCGACAATCTGAAAATACTTGAAAAGTTGCATATTTGAAAGTGGAAAATATCGAGCAAAAGTTTTTCACAGAATTTGGAATTTCGAAGACAGTGTACCATCGATCAGTTTCGAAGCGTCACGTCCGCGACCGCGTGGCTGGCCAAAAGTCTCTCGAGAACAGTTCGCGAGTACGTGTTGACGAAGGTTCGCAACGTTGTCCCCGGAACGACGTAACGTCCCGCCTAAAATGCGACGAATATATTTAATAATGCAGCCGGAGAAGATTTACGAGGTCCGTGCCGGTTCACCAGCGACGAATACAAGCTCGTTGCGGAACGTTACGTCGTCCTGGTTCGTCGCGAATAACATCGGCCGAGTCGCGTTTAATTACTCAAATCCAGCAGGCGTTTGGCCGGCGGCCGAGTTAGATCGTGCCTTAAATGTTGAACGTGGGTCGCGTGTCCCTTGCGGCTCCACACGCCGCTCGTTCCACGGATTCTCATTTTCTCGGGTTAGGTAGCGTCAGGATCGAGAATATGCGAGCGTCCGTTCGCCATTTTCTTCATTAAAGAATGTTGGACGTTAAAACGTCGTTACTTAAGTTACGGTATTTAAAATCCCTAAGCAGTTATTAAAATCAGACTTCGGTCAATTAAAATCAGATTTCAGTAATTAAACTCCCAAATAACTGAGTTTTAGAATGGTTAGCACGTAAGTTATCTGGCTCTGACATAAAAGTGCTAACATAAGCGATTATCGTTCATGGTATATCAGGCACAAACGTGAAGTTTGTTCAAAATGACTCCGGAAGTTGGTAATGTTTGTATAAAATGGTGGGTAGTTACCAAACTATGACGAAGTTATACCTTTAACAAGTGACCACGATGACAATGTACTTGAAAATCGCGAAGCATACCAATCTCCACATTAGTGTCTTGAGAACTACACAAGTTTGTTAATGTAGTGTAAAATGGCCGATCAGCGAACAATAGCGGATTTCGAAATGTAACTTCAAAGTGACATCAAATAGCACATGCAACATCAATTTGAAGTTTAAGGCATACAAAATGACTATATGAACCAACATATTACTGTATTATCAAGGTTTTACATCGCGGTTAATCGTTATCGAAGTTTCTGCCAGGTGATGCCTGACTAAAGCGTGTTCGTACTACTTGAATTCAATTTCCCTCAACTTCTTTACACTCTCCGTTTTCGTGACTGCAGCTTATAGCCCCAGCAGTACAATTCTCATCAACGAGGAGCAGTAATCTATCTTAACACGTAGTTGAGATCCTAAGAGGTGAATAATAAAACGTCAAGAAGAAAATGACAGCCGGTGATACGATCGCCTATAAACTCGAGGACTTTTATTCGCCAGTGTCCTTTCTTTTCTTGCGCGATCCTGATTAGATTCGACGTTATTAACAGTCTCAGGATATCTGGACCGTGGAGAAGAAAGTGAATTCCAGACGAGTCTCGAGCGAACGACATTAGTCCGTCGTTATCGAGACAGCCGATATCGAGAGAAACATTTAGTGTAACCGGTCCTCGGGAGACACAACGCAGCCGGAATAAAGAAACGATAGGGCTACGCAGAGAGGATCGTGCCCTGAAGTCGTAAGAAGGAAGAAAAGGGCCGGGTTTGGTTGGGCCACGGGCTGGAAGCGCAGTCGAGTTGGCGCGTCACGTTTTCACCAGGACACGTCGCAATTTTCCTCTTCGAAAAAGGACGCTGGTCGAGGGTGTGGGGCCGCAGCCTGACGATTGTTAGAACGTCACGTCCCGCGGAACGACCCTCTAACGGTCACGGCGTATCCTTTGAGTCGAGAGCGTGCGGTTCACTCGCTAACGTCAAGCACTAATGTTTTTTTCTAATGACACTCCTTTGAGCCAGCCATTCTTGTGCCGGGAAGAGCGGATCAAACTGAGAGGTCTTCCTCGATTGTTCACCTGTAAGGCGCATCCTACACCGATGATCGATCGCTGCTTCTTGCACGCCGGACCATTATATGACGAACGAGCAGCCTCTGAATCGAACCTTCGATTTAAGCTTACAGTTGCAAATTTCTATATCAATTTCTTGTGTAATAATCAAAAGGAGCTCGAAACTTCCAAATTCTAAATGATGAATCTTCTAAACCTCCTAATTCTCAGATTTCTAAGTTTCAAACCCTCAAATCTGCAAATGTCCAAAGTCCCGAGAAGTCCCAAATTTCCTTGGTTCTACGTTATCGAGCGCAAGTTGTCCCACATTAGCATTTCTGACTATCGAGCGTGGACAGATAACGATTCCAGTCGTGGAAGCTTCGAGGAAACTCGATAATTCCACGTCCGACCAAAGCTATCTAGAGCTACTTGACCTACGAATTCGATTGTAGAAGTCGATTTCCAGCATAGAATTTCGAATTCTCGGTTTACGTCCCACTTCGACGACGTCTCGACGGGAGATTAAAAGCAGAGAAATTTGTAGCGAAATTCGCAGAGTGGTGTTGCGAAAGCGACGAATGAATGGGCAAGTAGTACTACTCGGTGAGATGCGCTTCGGGGATTAGAAGAGGGGAAAAAAGAGGACGTTGCGTTCACGAGGGACGTCTCTGGTTTCTCTATCGAGGAACGACACCGCAAGCAAGGGGTGATCGTGGCGATTGTTACAGCGTCACGTTCAACGAGACGAGCCTGCAACCGTCAAGACATGTCAGACGGAGTAAAAACACACGTGTTTGCCCAGGGATGCTTTCGCACGACACCCAGGGCCGACCCCGGCCGACATCCTCCGCAAGAGGGTACTCCACCTACGATCGATACAAATTTTCTCCAGCTGCGAATTTCTGACGTGAATAACAGCGAAAACGAGTTGATCGACAAACTTCTTTGGCAACGTGTAATTCTACAAGTTCGGGAAGACAAGTCAAAATCTCCTTATAGAACTCCTTATTCAGTTATTGAAATAATTAATATAACAAATATACAGCAACAATGTATAGTACAATAATATCAGATTTAAGTAACATATGTTGTATTTGTAATCGGATAAACGAGAAAGCTTTTCGACCAGTGCAGTGCTATTTCTAATTCACAAATCTGGAAACGTTCGAAATATTAAAACAGTGTGCCACGCGGGGTTTAAAATATCAACGAGAATATACGTCGAAGTTCCCTCTTTGTCCACTTAGAGCGTCTCCACGGAGCCGTGAACGCTAGGCGAGGATTACAGATCTTCTCAATTCGTAATCCGGTCGCGGCGTTTGCGCGACGATTTCACCAGCGGAAATCTCGCCAGCTTTGCCACGCTCCGCGCGTTTAATCGCCACTCGTTCGCCGACGGGTTCAACCCGTCTTTGACACCGTTGCAAGCAGAATCTGCAAACGTCACGACTCGCTAGATTTCGCCGACGACGTTTTCCCTAGCAACGACAACGTTCAACAACGACGCCGACAAATTGTTCGAACGCGACTGTTCGCTGACGCTCGAGTCTGCGTAACACGTTTGTAGATTTACATCGGGGAACGACGTGTAGACACCTCGACAGCATATCAAACAAAAATCAATTTTCCGCGCGATTTAATTCGCCCGCTCTCAGAAACATGCCAATTTTTATACACAGAAATAGAAATGTTATCGAATATTATGATATTCTTGGAAGCAACAGGGTATCTGCTGGAATTTTATTATTCGGTTGGATGTAGGATGAAGGGATGTAGAGTGATGGGATGTAGGGTGAAGGGACGTAGGGCGAAGAATGCTTCTCGTTAGATTAGAGTTCTAACTTCTTCGAGTCAGTACTTGAATTCTTGAATTTTTCAACCCTCAAGTTTACAGATGTTTCTCTAAATAAATTCTTGAAACTTCCAAGTTCCCACAAGAATAAAATAAATCTAACAAAATATTACTAATATATTAATATTAATATATCCCCGTCCGAGGAGATATATTCTAGATTCTTGAACAGCATATTAATACAGTTTGCACCCCAGACTAAAAATAAGTAAGCGCGTCTAGGTTAACGATTTCAGAGAACGTCGAAACCGGATATTTAATATCGGATATCTGATATCTTTCGTATTTTCGAATGTCTATCAAATTTACGTTAAGCGCACTCTTAAAATAATAACCATCGTGTCGTGTTATTTCAGGTTGCAACTATTCTTTATTTTTTCGTTAGTTTCCAGTTCGATTCACCCGCCTCCATCAGGTGGGCATTTCGCCTCGCCTATCGACTGGCGATCGCGATCGAATTAATCGGCATCCGGACTCGTCGGATGAAGCAATAACGTTTCGCAATCTCTCTCGGCGAATTCGTCGGGATAAATTGTCGGGGCGACGTTTCAGCTCGGAGCGAAACGAGCGAAAGAAAACCGCGTTATTTCCTTTTCTCGAGCTGACGGCGATAATAACGGAGCGCAAGAAGAACGAGGAAAAACGAGAGCCGAGAGGAATTGAAGCGGCATCGAGTCGATCGTGTTGGCGTCGTAAGGTCAGGCAAAAGATGCGCGTCAGCGTCGAGTGAGTAATATCTCGCGGATCGAGCTATAAATCAAACGCACTCACCGGCTGCACTCAATTTTATCCGCGACGCTAAGTTGATCTATTTTCTTAGCACCTGGCCTGTCCGATGGATATTTATTACGCCGCTCCATCGGGATACGACGTCGAAACGTCCTGAATTTCTCGCCGGCCAAACTCGCGTCCCGACGCTCAAGATGCACATTCACCCTTTGTACACTTTTCTATTCTTCTATGATGCGGTACGAGATGTACCACAAAAGTCATATATCATCGAACACGGGCTCTTTGTTGCAAAATAAATTGAGTAGCCATTGATCGATTTGATATATTACATTTCGCTATGGGATATTTATAATTTGGGAAGTTAGGGATGGATTTGGGAATTTAGTGAGTTGGAAATGTAGGGATTTGGAAATGGCAAAGTTGGGGAGCAAAGAAAATTTGCTTGCACTTGTGACACGTGATCAAATATACTTCCACACTTTTAGTTGAACCCATAGCATATATCACTAAAGAAAAAATCAATAATCGATCGAACAGAATCGTTCGCATTCTACAAACGATCCTCTTAAATTCCGCCAAATATCATTCACAGGTTTGCCTCGATGAACTTCTGATTCGAACGTTCGTGGGACTGGCTCAATATGTCGATATCGGTCGACACCTTTTCAATTAAATCGACACTGGCGGTAGGTATAAAAGTACACCTTTCGCCTGTATCGGAACTTTCCTAAATCCTCAACGAGGGACAAAGTGCGAACGGGAGAAAAAGAGAAGATTTTTCTGTACCGGTACAAATACAAACGTAGCTTTGTACATAGGTGCACACAATCGAGACGGAGGAAATAAATCGTTTACCGGTAGAGACACCCGTCGCGAACGAATCTTCACGAATCGGAAGGGGATCGTGCGCGTTTCCGCTCCGCTTCTCTTCTTTTCTCTTCAATAAAATATACTTAAACCACACGCTTTGTCGAATTCAGACCTCGTCACTTTTTGCTTCCGCGTTTGTTTTCTCGGCTGAAATATGCACGGTATTTTCATGAAACACTGTATTCTTTGCGACAAAAGATGTCGAACGTTCTTTGTTTTCGAATCGCAGGTTCCCAATCTTTGAATTTTCAAATTTAGAATTTGATGGATTCTCAATCTACAATTTCTAAATTCACAAATCCTAGAAAACATATGCAACAAAAAAGCAGCATAAGTCTCATTAAAATTAGTTGCTAAATGCATTAAAAATAACACTGATGATTCAAAGGATCTTCCACGAATTTGACACTCACAGTCTTAATGAACAAACAAGGTAAAATTAAAACCCCGAATAATTATGTTTTATCACGGGTGAATTTAATTGTAGAATTGCAAAAGGAACGAGGTAAAATATGCTCGTACTGTTGTCTATCGGTCGACAGTAGAATGTTTCGAACGTGGTCAGACTATAATTAACCAGGTTGGAAACAAAAGGACGCTTCTCCCAGAGAGGAACATCGGCAGCTTGTGTTTGGAATTTAACTCGTAAAAATTCCAACGGGTCTACGAGACAAAAACAACGCGTTCGTCGAGTCGAGTGTCACGACATGCGATTTCATTTGCTGCACAAAAGGAGGAAATTAACGGTGGCACGTGGAACGCGGACGACGCGGGTTAGAAGAAAACGAACGAAGAACGGGAATGCATTAAATAATTCGGTTGATCTTCGTGAAACAGTCGTAGAAATAATTGTCGGAACATTCCATTAAAATGGTGTTTGTACACTAAATTGTGGAGAAAGTACAAACGCCACAGACGTGAAAGCATTTCTTTCATTTCACGAAATGTCACGATAGCAGGTTGATAAACTTCTACAAATTATAAACAATTGTTTGAGGATGAACAAGGTATTCATTCGGTGTCCTACTTCGTACACACACGCGTGCTCATCGTTGAGTATCTACATAATTCAGACGCATTTAGTATTAATTTTCATGAACAGAACAGGAGGGTAAAGTATACGAACAATAGTTCTCGTTTCCTCATGATTTCTTTTCCCTTCGTCATATACATTTTTCATTAAGGAACAGAAATGCATATTGTCTTGTGTGACATGCACTTTACCGGGTCACGCTAGAACATGTTACTTAAACATCCCATTTCCCAGGTTCCTCGTAGGATTTCTGTTTTCAGAAGTTCTTAAAAAAACCAGTGGAAGGAAAAGGAGACCGAAAACAAAGTGAACGTAATAAGAGATCGACCCAAATATCTCCGCTCTCAAAATTCTCACGGTTCTCAATTTTCCGACATCTCTTTCCGCGCCGAACCCACTCTCCGTCGACTTTTCCACGGAAATACACACTCTTGCCGGTACTGGCAAACACGCGTACTCCCACACAAACAAATCGACCCCTCGAAACTAAAACCGACCGAGGATACGGACACTCCTCGACCCTAATAATTTTCACGTTAAGACACTAGCTGGTAGCTGGAATACTTCCGTCGGTATAAACGGGCGGAAAAAATCGCGCCAGTAAAACGCATAAAAGACTTTACGCGAGACTGTCTCTGATAATACTGTTTATCGAGCAATTTATGTCCCTCGAAGGATTTTGTGCTCCGACTGCGAACCTGCAATTCGTATTTCTCGCTAGTTGCATTGACTTTAAAAAATATCCTAGGTGGAAATTTGAGGGTAGCCGGAAGAGGGATTACTCGAACGGGGCGATTTCGGTAGTGGATGAGCAGAACGGTAAGTTTTGGTTCGGGGGTTAAGACAAAGGCGTCACGTCGCGCAATTTCGGCCGTAGTTTTCATTAGCCCGTAAACGAATTAGAGAAACACAGTGGAGGGTTAATGAAGAAAGGGGGCTGGGGCGTTGCGAGGCGACGGAAGGATGGCGAGCGAAATTCTGTTAATTTCACAGTGGCGGTTCGCGCAACCACGGAAACGCTTCGGTCGTCGCGGGCTTATACCCCGTGGATTTCGACCGAGTGGTTGGTACGTACACTCCACCCCCCTCCTGGAACACGCAAATCTACCTACGCCTAGCTTCTAACCCACATACGAGCACAGAAGTTCGACGAGCTCATTACCAGCGAATATCAACACACTTCCGGCGGAGCCAACGCCGAGCCGGATCGGTTGCGCAGTTTTGCACTTTCTGTTCCGCACTTTTCTCGTTTTGCGTCTCGGTATTAAACCGCGAGAGAGCGAACACTCGTGGCGAGGCCTCCTTTTCCGGTAAACATTTTCCGCGCGAGTCCCGAAACGTTCGCCAGGAAAACTCGAGTGCCCCAGATGCTGTATTCCGCGTTTCCGCCTCTCTCCTTCTATTAATCTCTGCTCCGCCCTCTCGCTTCGTTTCTTCTCGCTGCCTCTTTTAATCTTCCCCCGGTAACCCCCTGCTCCTTCTTCTCCGTGCTCTTCTCTCGTTTTCTCAAAAAAATCTCCGACCTTTTTTCTCGCCCCGTTTTCGATCCGGCATCGGTCCTCTCCGTGCTTCTCTCCTTTCACTAATTTTCTGTCCTCCCTCTTTCTCTCTGCCTCTCGAGCAACCTCTCTCTCTCGCCCCTTTGGATTCTTTGTCCAGGAATCTCTACTTCTGCCTTTTTTTTTTCTCTTTTTCGAAACTGCACGCTGCACGCGCGAGAGGTGTACACAGCTTTTAACCCGGATTCAGGATTACGGTTACAAGACACCGGGTCACACGCGACACTGAAATGTGTGTCTCGGGTCGAAACGACAATTTTTCGCAATCGATCTGGACAACTGCCATTTTTATTTTAATTAAAATTATCTTCGTGTGTGGAATAACAAGAAAGGACGAAAAAATGAAGTTTTATTAGGTAGATTCGTTTGGCCCAGTGCGAGGGGGTGTTAAGGGTGCATTGACGAGCAGCGGGCGGGAAAAATAGGAAGAGGTAGAGAAAGGTCGAGGACAATGGCGGAAAACTCGGTTGGATTTTGAATGTTTCATAAGTTACGGACTTCATAATATTTGAAAAAGCTGGCGGAGCAGCAGGAAGAGGCGGACCGGGCTCGCTCGCTCCATTTTCTTTTGTACCCGGACCCGGGTCCCCGTAAAGGAGAAAGAGGAAGTATTGTTCCCTGCGCGGCGAGGAGCTTTTTCCCCTCGGCCAACAACGCTGTTGCGCTAGTTTTTCTCGCGAAATATATAGCCGACGGGTAATCCGAACCCCGTTGCCCCGATAAATTATGCAAATCGTGGCAATCTTCGTGGCCTATGACCTAGGTTCACCCGACGCTCGAGTTTTCGACGGCTGCGTATTTCTAGCTGATTGACTGTGCACCAAACGGAAATATCAATTATGCATTTTTGAATTATCGATGCTACGTATTTCATCGTCGATTTCCGCCATTCTATTTCAGAGAAATTAGCTATTCAAGTCGAATAGCATTGGATGGATTTGCTGTAATATGGAAGTGGGATTTATTATAATGTAGAATTATATCTCATGTATTATTACATTTATATTTTATTTTGAAACTTTAGGTTTTTCGTGTAAAATATGGACATTTCAGAAAGTTGGAAAGTAACATCTGTATTTGCTATGTATTCTTAAGTTCTGAGTAAATCTCTATATTCCCAAATCCCCACATTTCCAAATCTTCCTGGTTCCTGTATGTTTAGACTCCAATATCCCCAGATTTCAATACTTTCAGCTCTCCCCATCTCGAGATCCCAATATCTCGATACTTTCAAAACTCCATATCCCTAGATCACCGTACTCCTATCTCCAACATCTCTGTATATCGATACTTCCAAGGAAAGAAATATAAATGCTTGCCACGATCGTAGAATTTTTATTGGGCTTCTCTTTGTTTTTAATTTCAGTTGCCTCGACGTAGCAGCATCGTCGTTGAAACGATAAAGAAGGAAAACAAGCAGAGAGGATGGTAGTAACAGGAAGAATCTGGACCGTGAAGAGAACGATGCAGCTTTCTGTCGATAAAAATGCCTGCACTCGACTGGAGAAACAACATGTTTCTTTCACTTTTTTTTTTCCTGGTCGACTTTCGACCAACAACTTTCATCGTCCTGAAACTTATCGCTCTTCCCCGTTCTGTACGTTGCTCTCTGTCTACGATCTTCTCTCTGTTCTTTCGTTCTTCTTCACGCTCTGGAGACTAAAGTCCAGTTCCGTACAACTCCGGACAATTAGCAGGGAAAATTTCGTGTCGCGGCTACGAAAATTTGTTAGGCTAATTAACACCAATTAGCGGGGATACGAGCTATCAGTTTTCGAACTCAACAGTTTGATGACCTTATACTGTTAGGTTAACAAGAACATTATTAAAAATTTATTCTCTTCTACTAAATATCGACTGTTACGGTAGACGAGACGTTAATCATCGCTCAGTTTGAGCGGCTAATGGACGAATTAGAGAACAGAAGTTACGAAATGAAACGTCGTGTCAAGTGAATTTTATTTGTCGTGACTACGACGAGGATCAAGGATGAAAGGGTGGCCCGCGAATCCAATAAGCCGCGGAAACTTCGTCGAAATGAGCCGCGGTGAACTTTCTGAACAATGCACAGTGCGTCGAAAGTTATACCACGGGTCCCGTGTAAAAATAGAACAGAAAGTTCCGAAGCCGGAGAAATCTGCCCTTTCAACCGAGAAATCGAAGAATTCGCTATTTTGTCCCATTCTCTTTTACCCTCCACTTTTTCCCCATTTTCCATTCATTTCGTTCGTGGATTTCTCTCTGCGTTCTGAGCTTATTAAATTGGACGACGTATCTTTTGCAATTAGGTACGAACTAGGGTATAGTCACTAGGCTCGGACAAAATGAAAATAAGGATGTAGTATGTAAATTATCTCGTACTAGAGGTTTAAAAGTTTTTATAGCAACAAATTTTCAAGTTTCTTAATTATATTTGCAAATTTGTAAATCCTCGAAACTAAGTTTCTAGATGCCCATATTCTGAAATCCCCTGTACCAAAATTTCCAACCCCCAAATGATCAAATACTGCGACAATCCTGAAATAAGCAATGGCCAAACTCCGGAAATTCCCGAACGCATAAAAGTCGATTATTCACACCCGACGTGGGATATTGACACTATTAGGAAATCTAATTGATTTGGCCCACCGTCAACAAAGTTGCTAGTTACACCAAAAGCGAACGATTAATTCTTCGAACGCCACGTGGGCCGGTCGTTAATTTCACCATTATTGAAACGTCCCGACGAGCAGCGCGATGAAAAAGCTTGCTCGTAGCGTCGATCCGGTTCGCATAATACGACGACAAGATCGTAAAACGCTCGAAAGATAGAGAGAAACGAGCCTCGGCGACGTTTACGATCGATGTTCCCCATCGGCTCGACGTGAAATCACGAATGCTCGTTTCTACGTTGAAAAACGAGCGGACTTCCGTAACCGCCCCTCGTTGTCCCAGAAATGGACATTCTGCAAAACAATCGACACTTTGTAGGGGCGGAAGGAAAAAAAGAGGAAGCATCATCGAACGATTCTGTGTCTTGTAGACCGGTTCGTTGATTGACGATAAACGAAATATCGTCGATACGATGGCGGACACTCGCTGGAATCTGATGGCCTGGATGAGCCAATTGATTAGAACGGTACGCTCTCGATAAATCGAGAACAGCCTCGAAATCTGGACCCGATAAACCGATCGCTGCCACGGTTATCGACTGTCCGGAACACGAACTTTGTTGCTACGAGTAGAAACGGGCAAAAGGGAAAGTTGTACCGTGATTTCGGATCAACTACTTACGTGAAACAGTGGCGAACTGGGCTACTTTGATCAATTGCAACGGGGATAGTTTCGCTAACTTTGAGGTATGGATCGAACGTTATTACGATTTTCATTGAACTCTGCTTAATTTGATATCCATTCATGTTGACGATATTTTAAGGTAAACATTATAAAGTTGATAATTTTAAAAAGAGAAAGATTGGGTTAGATCAGTTCTCAAGTACAGAAATTTGTGGATACGTCTTCCCTGAATTTAAACATCGCACCAAGCAGAGTCATCCATATGGTACATCAACACCGAACATCAGCAGAAGTATAACACGAGTCGAATGCATGTGAAGTTCATAGTTTGTTTTATCCACAGTCAGGGGCAATTTCAACCGCTTTCTTCGCGCGAACACATGTCGCACGTTTGGGTAACAGAAAGTCGAGGGCGTGTTGCCGCGACAGGCAGCAAAACAGAATCCATCTTCGCCGGCTTATTTAAATATTTGTCGATATTTCGTCGCTCCCTCGCGTTTCCCAGACCGTACGTGCACATCCACTCCGTCTTGGGACCGGGTGTTTACGCGGACCGAAGTATCCCGGCCGAACGAAAGGGAAAACGCGAGCAAAGTCCGGGCATACGAGTGTTCGTGACGGGGATTGACGGCAACTCGGCGATACACAAAGTTGCCGGACGAGCGACATACGCGATCACCGTCGACCCCCTGTCACCGTAATGAAACGCGTTGGGTGCGCGTGACACCGCGGCTTTATGCCGAAATGTCGTACAAACGCTTCGATGAACGCTGCTAACAAGGTCTGGCTTGGTTAACCGGCAAAGCGGACTGCCATGATGAGCGTGCTACCGCATCGATTTCGCGACGACTTCATATTTGTCCGCTTGCATACTTCAAAGCATTGCCTGGCCGAAACCCGTGATCGATCATTTGCTCGGTGCCCGGTCTAACTTGCCACCGAATTCGTCGAGAACCGTGATTTACTCGGTGGCGCGATCGTTCCATCATCTTCAGCTCGAGCGAACTGACCGAAGGAAAATACGATATTCCGAGAAAAAACGAGGGAATTTCTTCGAGTGCTTAAAGCAAGCCCTCGCCGATCAATGGCTTCTTCCTCGTAATTCCAGCCGTTCGAATAAGGATTATTCTATTGTGGAGGGAAAATGGAAATAATCGTTCTTAGAGTTATTGAAGTGTAAATGAAATAATCTGAAAATAATACTTGCGAAGAAGCAATGGGAAGGTTAAAGCTTAGCGATAATTACTATGCAAATGTTTTATGGATTAACCTGCTTTCTGCGTAAAAATTCTATCCTTTTTAAAAACGAAATTCTATTACTTGTACTCACTGCTCCATCACGAATGTACTGGTTAGGGTAGGAAGACTCGTAATATGTACCTGCAACAGAAAAATAGAATCACTTATTAAAAGATGTGCTTTTTATTTAAATACTATTCTAAATTTTAGCTCTTTTCAAACTTTTGTACTCAATTTTAACAAGTTTTATTGTATATCGTAATACATCAATAAATATTCAAAGTCGATGGATGCGATTTCGAGATATTTGTGTCACTAAATCATCTTACTCTTTCTACATATCCAGCTCCGTGATTTTTCACTTCGACAGTATGTAAATTACGACCCTATAATAAAGGAAAATTCAGCATTGAAGAAATATATTGAAAGACCGTGAATTTAGTTGCATACATAATATTTTCGTTTAAATATCATCCGTACAACTGAGCAGACATATTGGTACGTTACACAGACCGTGAATAATGTTATATTCAAACAGTAGAAATTGTCGCTTCTATTGATCGACAGTTAACAAACAGTATCGCAAATGATATTCCTGTATTTTATAATACCAACGTATGCGCTAACGTATAAAATCAAGTATAAATGACAAACGGGATAAAACCTGGACGAATAAAACGATTCACGATGCGTTCAAACAGCTTGTGATCGCAACGCGAGTATCGAAGCTGTTCGAGATGCTCGTCGTTCACCGTTTATCGAGCATGGAGGAATATTTTAGACGTAGCTATCGAGCAGGCGGTTGTTTCAACGAGAAAACGCTCTCCAGGATTCTCTGTAAACTCGACCGAGCCGCAAGTTGATCTCCTTTTGGTTCCATAGGTTTCTCTGCCGACGCTGGCTTCCACGCTATCGTCTTTTCAGATCTGCTCGTCGAATAACATGGGTGGAAACGCGATGAAAAAATTATTAATCGCTATCGAGCCTTCGCGTACAGTGATGGAGAAGCTAGTGATGGAATAAAGCACCTCGCACTCAGCCTCGAATTTTCAACGTACGTGATAGATTTTCGCGAATACAATATTTCTGAGTAGATCGGAACATTGATCGAGTAGCTTCGGAACTTTCATGAATACTCCACCTATTCTTTTAAGCTTTTACTATTTTTACAATTATTTATGACACTATGTACTGTACATACATATATTTAAAAATACTTCATAAGAGTAATAAATGAATATCTGACTAGTCGAATCTTCTGAAGTGTATTGTATTTGATTTGGATTAGTAAATACGTGTATGTACTTGATCCCTTTAGTAGAAGAAGCTGTGGTACATGCATAGTTGAGTTTGATCCTATCGCCAGCAAAAGCTCGAGGTGTATAAAGCGGCTGGAAATATAACGAATAAGAAAATAACGCTGGTCACCGTGTTTCACCCCTTTACTCTTACTGGCAAAATGCTAGTCGCTTTTGTTTCACCCGCTTTGTTCCAGCAAGTGAAACAACGGCGAACAAACAAAACAACAGAAGCACCCACGTACCGGTGTGTGTCCAGCAATTCTGTTGCGGTGTGAAATAAATTTCGCGATGGTCGACTCGGATAGTTACTCGATCGAGAGTCGATCTCATGAAACTAGAGTGGACATTAGGGAATTTAAGAATTTGGGGAAGTTTGAAACTTGGAAGTTTAATAATTTTAGTCAGATTTAGTGATGCGAATACTTGAGTGAAACTTGGAAATGTGAGAATTTGAAAACTTCAGAATTTATACGTGGTTGCTACCGAAAGTTTTTTATTTCAAAACTACCCTTGAAGGTTTTGTATTACATCCTTGAAAGTTTTGTATTACATCCTCGAAAGTTTTGTATTACCAGTCAAACTTTGCATCAACAAACATTAAAATCCCGAGTAATCCTCTATTAACAATTTAGCGATGTAACTTATCTAGAATCGATGCTGTCAATAGAAAATCAGTAAATCATGATGTTCATGACCCTACGAGAAAAACGAGCACACGCCGGAGCCACGTTCATAAAGGTGATGTATCTCTAGAGCAGACACTGCTACAACTCGGATTACAGTTAGCCGGAAACGCGTAGATACATGCAGTAGGCAAGTTCATCGAGTTTCGCAACTTCTTTTTGCAGCAAAGTCGTGTATCTGGTGAGTTTCTTCGTCCGCAACGCGTTGCATCGTATGTTCCGGGCGAAGTACGAGCGGTTTAAGCGATTCTGGGCAAACGTTTTCAACGAGGCCGCTCTTAAAAGCACATCGTGCACGTTCCTCGAACTTAAGGTCGGGTCACGCGGTAGCCGCGGGCTATTTGAGCTCGCTATCCGCTTCATTGCGCGCACGGTGCTCGACGCTGTTTCGCCTGCGAATCAAATTAGCCGCTACCTCGGAATCGTTGTATAATTTGTATGCTCGTGTCGAGGGGACGGTTGATACGAACAGTTGTCTGCTCGACTCTCGTGCGTTGGGGCAAGAAAATCACAGGGTCGAAAATTCGGCGGAACAAAGGAAACGAGGAACGGTTTATGACTGTGAAACGAGAGGGTTCGGGCCTTTGCTGCTATTACGAATAACGGGGTCTTCAGGAAGATGCTACGCAAACAGAGCAAAAGTTCGAGCAGTAAGCAAGGTTAACTCGATATTTTTCACTGATCGTTTTGTGCTTGCGTTGGTATTGTCTCGCGGATATAGTGACGATACAGCGCGTAGGAATACCATGCGTGGTGATTCAGCACATGGTGATTCAACACGTGGTAGTGCAACGCGTAGTAATACAGTGTGTAGCAATACCACTCATGGTGATACAGCGTACCAGTACCACGTGTGGTGATACAACATATCAATACCACCTGTAACAATATAACGCACAGAAATACCATGCGTTGCAATACAACGCGTGACCTATCACGTGGTCCTACAATGCGTGTCGTATTCTTCTCCTTCTAAAATATAAAAATCCTAGTAATTCTAAAGTAGCACTCGTCAACACGCCAAATGGTCGCGCCATCGAATCACCGCGACCATTCCCACTATTTACGCGAACTCGTTTGTTTAGCCAAGCAAACTGTTTATCCGGTGCCGATCAATAATTTGATTGGCCGCCGCACTTTCGTATAAATTAAACATATTTACAGGAGCTGGCGACACTATGAAATCGAACGTATTAATCATTGGCCCGTGGCCGACCGACCGTCTGTCCTCCCGCTAAATCCTCCGGCGCGAATTTATCGGAAATTTATATTTGTGGAGCGTGAATTATATCCAGCGTCAGGTGTTCGATTCCTCTTTCTCCCGAGGAGATCGGTACTATTTTTCACACGCGTTGACTATCTCGAAATTCTCCCTTGGTGGTCTTCCCCGACGCTTTGGTTTCCCTGCTTTTATCCTCCTCGATGTTTCTCTCTCTTCTGACGGCAAAGAAGTTTCCCTTCCTGATCCGTGTACCGTGCAAAAACGGACGAGAGGATTTTCGCCCGCGCGGTTCCGCTCGCAAACGCTGAAATAGGACGGCATTCTGGGAATACTCGTTTGCACGAGTGTTCCAATTAAATTCTCTCGCGGCCGGTCCGCATTAACTGCAAATCCCTTCATTGATATAAATTCGGCATATCTGATATGATGCTCTAACGAACGCGTTTAACGCGAACCAATCGAATTCCCCCGTGAAATTTCGCGTCACGCTATTTACACGCGCGGCACGACAAATAAACTTTTTGTTTTTATCGTCTTTGTTCCCCTGCTGTGTCGTCAGTCTATTATCCCTGTCGCTTCCGAACACGTTTTGATTTAAATATACAATTGAATCATCGATTGCTGTGCTTCGTCGTGCAATGGGAATTCGCCGATGTAATACTAATTCGACCACGAGGTCATCGTGCGATCGTGAAATCATTTAGTCCTCACTTTGAGAATTTGGTAAATTGATTGGTAACGGATGGAGTTATCGAATATTGATACGATGATGTATCATAACTAATTCAAACAAATTCTTCGATGAACATGAGCTTGAGAGATTTAATTAAGGACAAAAGATTATGAATATGTAGAATCAAGTCATCAGTAATCGGTAATAAAGGATGAACGAACATGTGAAGTAATCGAACGATTCGAAATGGAAGAGCATTATTAATTCAGTACACATTAATCAAGAGATGATTACGGGAACAATCATAAAATAATCATTTTAACTTTACTTTTAACTCCATGAAAATGCTTTATACCATCATACAATTCAATACAAAAATTTTGTTAACCTAACAAATTCGTTATTTATAAATCCAATGTAACTAAAATTGTACTTAATATTTCAGTATTAATACGAGATACAGAGGCTGCACCAAAAGGTCTAACATTGACATAATACAACGTTCCTAAAGTAAACCACTCAGGATAATAACCCCTGTGCCATGATTCAGCAGCGAATCTCTTCATACAGATTTACGTGCACTTCAGGAGCTAAGCAATACGCCAAATTGCGCCATTAAAACAACTAATTGGCAGACAATGTTCTCAACATAGAGGCAACACATTAATTTCGAAAAATATTAATACTACCAAAAGTTTGACTTTACTAGAGAGTATTAATTATTAAAGAAAAAATATTAAATACGTATTATATCGCTAAGCTCTAATTTCTGCGCATTGTATCAAGCGTTGTATTATATGGATAGCACAAGGCGTCCTACAGCCACACGTTATATGCCCACGTGTTATACCTCCATTTTCAGCCAGCGCCAGCTTGCATTATAGACTGGTCTTCGTCCTGATTTCTATTTAGTTGTTCCCGTGAATTTAACGAGGGCCAGCCTACATTTCAGGATGTTGCTCTCTAGTTACACCAGCCAGTAATAAAGGTCGGCTTGCATTTTAGGACGGTTCAGGATCTTAGTTACGCCAATGAACATCTCCATTCTAAGGTGCTCTAATCTCTGGTTTCTACTTATTTATGTCAATGAACGTAACAAGGACTAATCCACATTCTGCTCTAAGCTCTGGTTTCTACCTAGGTACTTATGTCAATGAACGTACCGAGGACTAATCTACGGTGTGCCAAGCTCTGGTGCCTACCTAGCTATGTCAATGAACGCGGGTAGGATTACTTTACACTCTAAGGTGTTTTAAGCTACAGGTTAATTGAGGTTTTTGCCTACTTGTATCAATGAATGTAACAGGTTCAACTTGCATTGAACCCAGGTTCTGGATTTTATTTGGATACGTCAACAAACGTATTAAGAATTACACTGTGTTCTAGTATCGTGCAGGAATAAATATAATAAGAGACCACATTTTAGAGCTGTCCTTATCCTAGGACCTATTTGGGTACCTCAATGAACGTAACAAGGGTCAGTATGCATTTTAGGGTGATCCAGGGCCTAGACTGACTAGTTACGCGAATGAACGTAACCGGCGCACGGTTAACGACCTAGCGACGTCGTGACGCGAACCGTTGCGTTCCAGTTCTACCGACGTCGGTTCATTCGGCGTTCTTGTAATTACCGTCGGTGTTGCGAGCACGGAATACGTTTCCGTGCGAGTTGAACGCGCCGGTTCGTTCCTCCGCTCGCGCAATTACCGTTCGCCGAATCTTATCCGGAAGTAGCTGCTCGGTAAACAAGCAACTAAACAGGGAAAAGGTCGTCAACGACGTCGACGAACGGCGAGGAAGGTGACGTTTTTCGGAATCACGGTAGATCGATGTCGAAGATAGAGTAGAGAAAGGTCAGGTCATCGAGATCGCGAAGGAATAAAGGAACACAGGGGGTGGAGAGAGGAGATCGCAGAGGACGGAGGGGGTCGTGCAAGTTACCCGGAAGACGGGGCAGATCGGGCCTCTTCCGGGCGAGAATTGAGACGTAGTCGAGGGAAAGGTGTCTCGTTGTTTAAAGAGGGCAGTCGGTAGATCCCCTCGAGGGATCCCGAGGGATGGTACCGAGCGAGACGAGAGACAGAGGAAACGGAGGGTAGATTTCGGGGATAGATACCGGACGAAGGCTGTAGGCCGTTTGCTATAGCGGCCGGTGTGCACGAGAGAGGAGAACACGGGTTACCGGTCGGCTGGAGCGACGGGGATGAAACGAGAAAGAGAAACAAAAAGGTAAATATACACAGAGCGGCAGAGACGGAGATACAGGGGTGAGAAAGAGAAAGCGTCGCGTTGGGACGAAGAAAGGGAGGCAGCTAGAGGGTAGAAAGAGAGAGGTATAGCTTCAACTTTGGCTGTGCCGCAGTGGTATCGAGCGGCAACCCCACCTTTCGGCCCCAACCAACCCCTTCAGCCCCTTCAGTGCTCGACCCACCCTGCCTACATCATCCACCCACACTACGAACCTCCTCCAGGGAGTGTTATAGCGCTCCACTCGCTGCTATGTTCACTCGAACGAGACCAACTCCTCTGTCTTCCTCCTGTGCACACCGGTCCGTTTCTCACTTTCTCCAGGCAGCTTCATCCGCCGCCTCGTTCCGGCCCGTGTCTCCTCCAACCTCGTCTACTCTCTCGTTTACTTTAGCGTAGAATCTTCGCTCTCTATCCCGGCCTCCGTTTCGGCCCACCCTCTAGATCAGTAACCTGCACCACGTGGCGATACTAGCGCTAACGCCACTCCATTTAGCCAGCTGTACGGCGCCAGGAATGTCGAGATCATGTACAGGATCGTTCTCCGCGCCGAGGCTTTGAGTGCCGTTTGCGAAAACGCATTGGCTAGTCCCTTTGAACCCATTGGCCATCTCCATCTGTACCCTCTTGATATATAGTAAGACGATTATGCGCCGGCATCGGAGATATGTACACGCGGATATGTCTGGATCGTATACGACGGCCCAAGGGATAACGACGTCGAGAGCAAGCCGGATTAAGTGTGTCGACATGCTTCCGATCGTGTAAACGCAAAGACGCCCTCTCCTGGACGTTAAGTTTCCTTGTTTCGTGTCATCGGCCGACAGGATCCCTTTTCTCTGAGAAATCTCGTCGCGACAACCTCGATCGTTAACGACAAAATTAGCGCGAAACTTCCAACACTTCTTTTGTGTTTTCTTCCTTCGTCGTATTTGCCTTGTTTCTCGTAACTTGCAGCGATTCGATTTTAATGAATATATCTCGCCACTGTGCGAGTGCGGGATTTGAATAGCTGGACAGGGGCTGATACCGGCCAAGGAAAACATTTTCTCGGTATACAACGCGGTAAGCTTCTCCCTTCTCGTATAAAGGAAGATGCTCGGCTCAAGACACGGTCCACAAATATAGCACGACGAGTTCATACCGGTAGCTAACATGGGAGGATTGTAACCCGACTCCGGAATACTCGAGCAAAATTTTAGAACTCCCTAGTTGACTACGGGTAGCGTAACTCTGCTGCAGCGTAGGCTTCCCGTGCATAAGTATGGCGGTAGGAGCAAACTACTGCTCGCACTCGACTTTTTTCATCAAATATTTAAACTTGGATTTCTAAATTCTCCACTTCTTAAACATTCTAAATTCTACATTCGAGAATATGCAAATTTCTAAACTTGAAGGTCTATAACTCTGAAAGTTACTCAATTAAGAATTAATAACCATTGGGACTCAGAGAAACCTATTATTAGCAAGCATCGTAAAAGAAACACTCTTTCTACTGAAAAAGAACTAACCAGCGCAGGCACATAATAATCTTAAAACAAGTTTACAATCGTAGAAAATGGTCATTCGATGTTTCACGAGCATTATCGATTATCCTCGACGAAACTCGACTACGGTCGTTTCGTCTCCATTTTATTTTCCGCCACTTCCTTTTTCAGGTAACATTAACGAACTCTCGTTGCTTCTGTTTCTCCCGTAGAGAGCCACGTGTTGGAAGGGGGCCAAACAATTATCGTTACACGACGGAATCGGATCGTGGCGTTTAATCACGGGCTCGTATCCGATCGAATCCCCGGCTAATTTTTGATATTCCATTATTCCGGCTTTTTCTTTCTTCGAGGTACATTCTGTTTTTCTGCTGCGTGAGCGAGTCACGCCCACGTCGCGACATTAATCGTGACAGCGCGTAGCGTGCAGACATCCGATGGAAAACATCGCGTTTACCGGTAACGACGAGCGACACCATCCGAGTCTCGTGTCTCGATACAAATCGCTGTCGCGTCGTGCCTATCAATTTACCCGTATTTGCGCTAACTTCCGTTATCTCGCGGATTTATAACATCGAAATGTGTTGACACATTTTTCGAGGAAATTCGATCGATTGACGCTTGTACTGCTACTGACGCATACGGTGCGTCTGATGTTTTCAGATATTTTCATTTCTAGCGACCCAGATATCTACTCGATGTCAATACATCAAATATTAATATTTAATTAGTGCACCGTTTCTATGTAGTTCCACGTTCATTTCGCCTTGTTCTTAAATTCGCTTTTCGAGCTCATTATCGATGCAACAGCAGCGAGTCTGCAGTTTGGTCGTTTTATTTTTGCGGCATCGGGGTCGGAACTATTCGGGAGGATAACGATTTCGTACGTGCGATTTTCAATGCTAATTTCGGACATAACTAGCCCGTTTCGTCGCCAGTTGCCCCGGCGACGGAGCCGTGTTCGCAAATACCGTCCAATTTCATGGGTCTCCGTTGTCTCTCGATTAAGAGTCGGAACAATGCTACGTGTTTCTTCTTCGCGATTAAAGGCGTTATTGTGCCGTGGTCCTCGTCGACGGGAAAAAGAAGGAACAGTCGCGAAATAGCAGTTGACGGGGCTAAGAAATATTCTGTTTTACTTGTATTAGCAATTTTTACACGGTCGGCCGACTTTCGAGTGAAAAAAGTGGACGAGTCAAGAGGATTAGCCCGACTCGTTGCTCTCGTTCTTTATTTTTTTCTCCTCTCTGACGGCACCGGTTCCCGCACCGAAACTTCTTTTTTTAATTTGTACGCCAGTGTAATATTGTGGCTCGCGCGCAACCAGCCTGGCGTAAAACCGAGTTCCCGTGGCAGAAAATCTTTTAAGGAAACTCGAGGCGCGACGACTAAAATCACCGGAGGAAAAGCGTTAAATTAAAACTCCCGGAGCACTCGAGCCACCCCGCAACGTCCGACTTAGACGTAGTTTGCTCTTTTCTAATAACGAATCCCTTTTCCGACTCCTTTTCTCTCTTGTTTCGCCCCGTGTTCAACCCGTTCGCCAATAACCCGTTACGAAGCTGAACAGCCAGAGAATTTTCTTACGAGCGCTGTTTAAACTCGAGCCTTTGACGCACTCTCACGCCACTTGCATTGTGTTGCAATTTAACGAACACGAATTAAATCTTTAACGAGCAGAATCGAAAGAACAGGAAAGTTATTGTTCGATGAACATTCATTCTGCGTTTGACAGGCGACAAACCGGACATAAGTTTTCGTTACATGACGTTCTTTTAAAAAAATATGTTTTTCCTTAAAAGTGCAAACAATAAACGCATGTTTCTGTTTGAAATTTATTCAACGAATGTATATTATAAGGTTCTCCAATCAAAACTGGAATTAATAAGAAACGATGAACGAATGCTTTCTATACGTGTTACTTTATTTATCAAAATGTTGTATAACGTTCTGAATTTGCAATAATCATTCACTAATATTTGTCGAGATACGAGTATTATTCTGCGTATTTGCATCGCAACACAACAAAGCTCGTCGCAGGTGTATTTTTCCGCGAGTGTTTCCATATTCGTTAAATCGTTGTTAAAACGCTATTCCATTGAAACAACCGGGCGTTTCTCTCGCAGTTTGCGGAAACAGAATCGTGACGATCCGATTACCTGGCGGAACAAAAATTTCTCCGTCGACGAAGAACGTTTTTCCTCGGTGCTCATTTCCTTCCCCCGGTCCCGTTCAGCATGAAAAATATTTTCACTAATGCCACGCGAAATTAAATCGACTGCAAATAATTACGATAGCCGTTGAACGATGCACGCGAACGGCAGGGGGGCTTAAAGGGAAAGTGAAGGAAGAAGAAGAACAGAGAGAAAGATACATATTATTCCAACGATAAGAGCATTTTATTCGAACGGTCGTTGTTCGATTTTTTTTCTCCCTTTCCTCTCGTTCGTTTACCTTCCGTCTCGTTCCGAAGAATAATTTCCTACGCGGAACTACACGTTCCTCCTCCACGACGTCTTTTACTCCCCCGCAACTGCAGACGATCGATATATTCAAAAGGACGGCCACTACAATGCGTGGATTCACGAGCGACCCACTATCAGCATGACCGGTTAATGTCCATTACGTTTCTAAAGAACTTGCTGCCATAATTGCGCCTTCCGGGTAGATTAAAAACTCGTTAAACCCGCTCGAATGACCGAGTAAATTTTTCAAACAGCAGTTCTATTCGATAATTACAAATGTTGACTTTCGCGAATATAAAGTTTAGTACCCGCTAATGCCTTAGGTCACGAGTAGTATATCCATCCAATTAAATTACCATCGATTCCACAATACAGTCCTGTCTGTGGTCACATAACGAGAGCCCATATCGGTTAATAATAAACGCCCTTTTGATTTTCGAGACCAACAGTGCGTTCTCAGAGAGCGAATATACGCGTCCTTCGTAGCGAAAGGTGTATTCAGGCCAGCTAATCAAGCATCGATAAATAATTGATCGTCTCTTCCCTTTTACGCCGATGCACCGAATTCGGTTTGACCAACCGCAAGGCAATTAACTGGGATTGTTCAGCCGCGCGTATCGTTGCTTTTCACCCCGAAAATTTCCGAATACAGACCGCAAGGTGCTCGCGCAAAAATGGCAGAATGTCAATATGGCCGCGACCGTGCCGGTGAAAGATTAATGAAAATCACGGAACTTCTCCGGAACATTTGTTCGCTGCGTTTGCTCGCGTTCCTGGAATCCTGGATATTCTCGCGAGCGAGCGAGAACCCCAGAGTCGGACTGAATGAGACGGCGCGAAACGTTGCTCGAACGAAGAGAAATTGTACCGTTAGCGGAGCCAGCTCTTTCGAGGCGACAAACGAACGAACGTCACTGGCGAAGTGAACCCGACCGGGCATTGTCTCGTCCAGGACTTCCGGTTCTGCCCTCCATCATCGATTTTTGTCGGCTTTTACGCGAACAGAGCACGTAAGACGCGCGGAAAATCGGTCAACCTCGCGGTACTTCTTTGTTCTCGCTTCTACTGTTCCTTTCAAAAACCATGAAAACTGAAACTTTCTGCAATTTCTACTATATTCAGTTAGGTGAGTTCCTAATTTTAATTCTTTGCACATAAAACTGGAAATATCGAAGGAGATTGTTTATGAATATGAGTGTTGATCAGTGCATGAACTATTTTATTTGGTATCGTACATGTATTTCCTCTCGAGCGGAAGAGCGATCGTGAAAATCGCGACCATCCGTTCTAATGGACGACACTCGAAACTAGTCGGCTTGTTTGCCAGACCCTCGACGCCAGTTTATAAAATTTACGATCGATCGCTCGTAAAAGAAACAGTCGTGGCAAATCCGTGAAACGGGGGCGTCATCGATAAGCTTGACAGGCCAGTTTTCATTTAGTCATAACGACGACTAATGACGTTAGTGCGTCGAGTGCTCGTCGTCCATTTAGCGTTTTAGGTCCGAAGGTCTGTCACCGTAGCGAAAATGTAACACGATTTAAAAATTATCCGGGTAACGCGAGTCGTGTCAATGAAGACCGTTCTCGCTAACAAGTTTCACGCTATAAGGTCTCAGAATTTCCCAGCTTTTCCCACGTTTCCCTTTCCACGATCCATCGACTTACCTGGTACCGTAACACGGAATCAGGTTCGAGCGGATCTTCGTTAGCTTTGCTTCTCCCGGCCCTCAATCTTCTCGTAACCCTTTTTCCCCTCGACTCGAGTAATCAGTTTACATCTAATAATTCCCGGCAATTCTCGCCTATTATTCCGCGTTAAAAGGGACAGATGGATGGTTTATGTTGAGTCGTCGTTTCAACTACAGCTCGTTTCACGGAACTGGGCGGGAATGGATCATGCGAGCCAACGATTACGTATGCAACAAGAGACATTAGGACAGAATAAATGACACGGGGTGCTCGTTCCTTTCGCGCAAATCGACTGTCTGATCGCGAATTAATTCGCATTCAGTTTCTAATGAACCATGGCGAGCAACTTACAGGAAGGATATTCATAGCGTGACGGAGTATTTTAGTGGAACCATAAATATCTTTACAAGCTAAAAACTGGGCGATATTTAGGGTATGTCGCTGTAAAAGTTGGAACATCCCATAAGTTAGTTTTTAGTGTAGCACGATCGTAACAGTTTTATACATAGGTTATCGATTTATAAAAAATACAGGTTCGTTCAAAAGAGGTTCAAAATATAGCACCGATCCTGTAGAGATCGAGATAGAAAGATCGCGTTTTGCAAGCGCAGCGAGTCGCCGGATGAAAAGTGCACGATTATTAGCTTTTTCTCGTTGCTGCTGGCTACCCCGTCGTAAACGGATTATAGGGGCTTTGCTCCGGGGCCCTTTGCCTCCTCCAGAACAGCTACTTGGAGGCAGAGAGAAAGAATCGTTCGATCGCGACGCGCGACAGACGCGGCCACCACAGCCAATTCGGGCCAATTTAATCCTGATTCAAGATCCGTCGTTCCCGGAACGAAAAATGAAACGCGAAGGCCGAGGGAGCTTCTCGATAAAAAGGCCACGGGGCCGGCTCGTTACTTCGACAAATTGAGTTGCCAGGCGCGTCGCTCCAACAAAATGCTACGAAGCACCAGTTTTCCCGTGGAGAACGCTTGCATTCTGATCGCAAGGTAACCGGAGACAACACTGAATAATACCGAAAGCAACCCTTCCGATCCACGAATCTCCGCTTTTCCTTGTCTTTCGACGTTTTAAGGTTCCTTTTGCTTGCTGTTCGTTTGAATAATTCGACTATGGCCCGGCGAAATAAAGTTACTAAGTTCGTTTGCGAGAACGAGGCGGGGAGAAGGCAACTTGAATATTACAACGCGAACGGACTACCCTGTACAAATTGTTTTTACAACATCTACATAAAGGGCGGCCACAAAAGAGTATATTGGATTCACTTAAAGAAAAACTAGTTAAGGAAAAAGGTTAAGTTAAAGACGATCACGTATATTTGAGTAGACGAAAACGATGTGTTTCAGCAAAATACTACAACTGTTTTTATACGTACAGTAAAAAATGAATTATATGAATTGTAAAAAATTTTACAAGTTTCTTTATGAAAATCGCACGAAACTGTTTCTAATTTAGTATAATAACGCATCGAATTTCAGCCCCATTGCAAACTCTGTGTTTCATGAGAAAAACCACAGGGTAGTCTATACGAGCACGTTCCTCAGACAAAGGATTAATTTCATTCCGATAAGAGCGAAAACTATCCGGCAGCATTCTCCGCGTGACTCAACGATCGTCGAAAAGCTTCGGTCCAGTGAATTCGACGATAAAGCTAAATACTCATCGTTGCAGTCGGAGCAGACTTCTCTAATTATCGCGCGCGTACACGAAGCGGTGGCCCTCAAACGTAATTTCACTGAAGTACCCTAGAAAATCTCGAATCTCGCCCTGTTTTTGTTCGCCAGTCGCTGCACTTGGATCGAGCGAAAGCTCGTCTGTGTCTTCGTTGCGTCTGGCTCGAGGATCAACAACCCTGCCAGGCGTATTTTTGGTCGGACGCGAAGACAGGGCGGGCAAGAACCGCGAGCATGAGCGTAGGGTCGCGTCAAAGCGTCAGTTTTCGTCGCGTTGTTTCGCGGAATACTTTTAATTACAGAAATTACACGTAGAACGCGCGGCTCAGAAGCGAATGGCTCGTTTCGCGGGAAAGAAAATGCCCGTGAAAAGCGACGTTTTCACAGTTTTTCACGACGGCACAAAAAACTTGGCTGAAACGTTGTTCGACGCGCGGAATAATACGTGTCGGCGGTAAATTGAAAAGATTTCCATAAAGACACCGCGTCCATTTTATGAAAGCAATTTGCATCGCGTTCCTTGTTCTCGCGATTTTTCGACCTCTTGACTCGTCGCGGCGAGCAAATTGAAAACGACGCGCGACGCGCTGTCTCTTCGAGGCGACGCGACGCTGCTGCTCAAAGACCGCTCGGTGGACGAACTCTCCGTCTCGATCTAAATGGGGATCCCATGTGTCTTTGCGAGGCGTGGGAACGAGCGGTTTCTTGCCAGCTCGGGGACAAAAACTGTCGTCAGAATTATCCTCTTTCGATGCTAACGTTCCCAAGGTAGTTTGACGCTCGTTACCGTTTCTCGCGCTAACGAACATCAAAGAAGTCCACACCAATCGGAAAACCATCGACTACGTGAACCGAATTATATTTCTCTTACGGTGATGTCCTTACAGGTAATAATTATATCGTTGGAATCTATAAGGATATCTCGAAACTTGTAGTGGGTCCTCGAGTCGCGTTTCTTCCGATTTGTTTCCGGGAAGTTCCGTCGAGCGATAAATTTTATCAAACCGGATTACGTTGCCCCGTTACGCACCGTTCTCGACGGTAAAACTCGAGCCCGGTTCATTCTCTTTTTTACGAGGAACAGGGAAAAGGTCTTTAGCCTCCGCGTAGGAAAACTATTCTATCCCCGGATAGGTTTCCATGGAAAAAGGGCTAAGAACAAGTTGGCCGACAGAATTGATATCTAGACATCGTCCCAAAGAAATCCGTCCGGGTCAGGCTCATTATTAAGTAAGAATCCATTAGGGTGTTACTGCCAGGCTGATAACGAAAGCCGACAGCCGCCACGCTGAATTATTCGCATAACGTCGGCCCGAACGGACACGAAAAGACTCTCACAACTTTTGTCCTCATTATCCGTCGGATTAACCTGTCAAGTACGGCCGATTATTCCGTTAGCCTAGTTAGCGAGCGTGAATCGGTAGGGATCCGACAACGGCTCGATTCGTCGAGATTACCGCGCGATCGCGTCTCCGCCAGTCAGCTTCTTCCAGCGGCCTACATTCGCTCGCTATAACCAATTTCTCTCGACAAAAATTACCCGGCCCTCGGTTGGCCGACGAGTGGCAGCGGCAGCCGCCGTGTTCCCTCGATTTCTTGATTTTACCCCGACAGCTCCTCGAAGCGAGGCGGAGCTTCGAGAAAAGAGCAGCGCGACCGAAAACCACCTCTTGTCTCCAGCCACTCGCTCATTAAATCAGCTCGAGAGGTCGAACCGCTCGAGCACCGACGAGCACCGTCGACCGCACGAACTTTCCTCGCGAAAACCTGCCGATATAATGTTGAGACACGATCGACGCTCAAACGACCGACAGACGAACAATTAAACGACCGCGTCCAATTTACGAACTTACAAGGGGACTGGGCTATTAGCGAACTTGCAGCTACGTTTTTCTTAGCTGACGCGAGGAACATTTTACATCGGTAATTTAAAGTTTAATAGATTCGCCTAATTGTGCAGGTTCGAGGAGCGAGCAATTTTGTACTTCTAGCGATCAATTTAATTTTGGTGATGAGTTCAAGAGCTATGACCTTTCGATGTCTATGTTAACTTATCTTTGCCAGTTTAATGGAACAAGAATAAATTCTAAACCAAGGATGAGGATATCTTCACAATGATGAATTTTATAAAAAATGTAGCTGCGTTTCTAGCTACAAAGTTCTCGACTCTTATCGAGATATCGTTTTTTCAAACGGCGCAATGAATGTAGTCGAGTAGCGTCGTTAACGAATGCAATGGAAACGTACAAAGTATAGCGTGGTTGAATTAGATATTCAGCGACAGTGTTATCGACTAACGTGCATACATGGCGCGAACACCGTATAAATCGGAGCGCGTGTATTAATAAAGAACACTCGGAGGTAGTATCGATCGTATCGAACGGTCGGCGAGACTCCACGAGATCTTATAGCCGCTAAACGATAGTAACAGCACTGATTCTTGGAACGTGATAAGACGTCCAGTGACCTATTGGGAACTTCCAAGTAAAAGAAAAACTTGGAAAAATGAAGAGGAATAGGGCATTAAGGTCGAATTAATTCTGTTTCGATTTCAGTTCTAGGAATTACTGATACTGGAAATAAATGTTGGGAATGTGGTGACCATTATCGCTGATGTAATTTCTCGTGACTCGTTTATAAAAGAATAGTTTTCGAAATTTAAAAATTTAGTGTTCGTGGTCTTAGAAAGTAAATCCTGAAAATCTTCAGCTTCAACATTTCAAAGTTGTGAAGTTCTAAGGTCCCAAAGTCCTGAAAGTTCAAAAATTCCCAACCCTCAAAGATTTTCGAAAGTGATAAATTTTCAATATCTAAACTCGATTCTAGAGTACTGGTTCACTATCTTAAAACATATCTTCGCGCAAGTACGCTTTAAACTGTCATCATTATTGAACGTGATATTTGTTTTGCGATCCGGTATTCAGCTCTGTACTCGCAGAGATGGTACATTTAAAAAGGATGTAATGGGAGCAGCTTTTTAAAACCAGTTGGGTGACTTCATTATACGAGGACATTCAAGGTAGTTAACGCGCGGCAAACAGACCTTGAAAGTTCTGCTCGAAAAGGTCATGGATCGAAAGTTCCACCAATGTCGAACACACGAGAAGATATAAAACGAATCAGTCCCTGATAGCTTTCAGATAATACCGAAAGCTGGAAGATTCAACCGTATCAGAACTTAGCTCCCGACAAACGTAACGTAGTTTTCTAAAACCCACTATCTCTAAGACCGTTAGTTGTTCCCGAGTGTCGATTCCTTAAACCGACTGTAAACTCGGTGGAATCAAAACCGACGGTTCCAAGAGTCCCTGAAACGAACAGCTTGAAACCGTCCTCTATCCCCAAGTGTACACGAGCCGGTGTATAAACCGCGTTTCGTCACGTCCATTTAGGGCCAACCTTTTTCTTGCAGCTAAGCTTTTCTGGCTCCTAGCCGGAGGCGCCCGAGCGTGAAACGCGAAAGCAAATGCGCATAAAAGGTAACCAGTCAGCCGGTAATCTGCCTCTGAACCCTCGCGCCACTTTTGAATGCAACGGCGAAAGAAACTGATACCGTTCCGTCGAAAAATCGACCGGGAATAGAGGGAGGATTTGGTGGCGCGTCGAGAAAATCCGCAGGAAGAAACCTTGGCGAAATAGAACGTGAAACAAAGGGAACTCTATCGGATCTTCGAACTCGTCGATATTTTCGACAAACTTCGCTGCGACGATTGGCAAGCAGTCAATTACGGAAGGGTACGATGGGCGGGAATTTTCGTGGGGAAGCAAGAACGGAGGAATAAGTTGAAGGCAGCGCTTTCCGGACGATATCGGAAGTATCGATTTCCAAATACGAGCTTTCCCGTTTGCATAGCCTCGTTCGATCCTGCCACGCCGAGAAAGCTATTTCGATTTTATTTTATTCTTGGAACCTGGATATTTCGGTGCCTTTGACTGCGTTTACATTCGGGGAATTTTCGGCTTTTTGTACATAGAGAAGGTGCAAATGTGGGTAAAACAGGTTAATATTTGGAAATTCAGTTACAGTATTTTAGGAAATTAGTATTTGATAGTTTAGTACTAGGTACAGGTGTCTGGGAGTTGGGACATTAGGACCTGATATCTTAGTAGTTGGATCTTGGTATCTGGGTACTTACACTTGACGTCTTAGTAGTTGGATCTTAGTACTTGATGTTGTAATAGTTGAGGGCTTAATATTTAGCCCTTAATAGTCAGGATCTCAGTATCTCACATCATAGTACTTGATCTATAAATACCTACTAGGTGTCACATCAACATCTCACTTAATACATAACACGTGCCCAAATTAAAAGTATTAATCCACCCTAAATCCTTTTCCCCCTGTACAATAAGAGTAGTGAAACCATATCGAGGAAATGGAAAGACTATCTTTCTCCCTCGTTGCATCTCGATTAGTACACTGCAGGATCGCGAATAGCCTCTCGATATTCGAGCTTTTCATAAGCATGACGTAGAACGCGATGAATTATCGTCATTACCGCACCATTCATGACAGCCGGCTGTCTTCAGCCCTGTTCTCGATATTCGACACTCTCGTAAACGCACCGCATCAGCTCGGCTAGATCCAATGAATTATCGCCAGATCGACATAATTGTAACCTCGTTACCACTTCTAACTCGATTCCACGTGACGCCTTTTGATACCATTCTTTAACGTTCATTTTCACTCATAAAATCTTCTCAAAGAACTTTCAACTTAATTCGACTGACAAAATTTGAACGATGTACATATCGAAATATCCTCGAGCTGTATCGCCAAGTACGTTGCTACGTTTGATGTCACCGGATGTTATTTGTTCCGACGTGTCACAACGAAGCGCATTTCTAATACCAATAATCCATTCGTCGCACTAACTGTCCGTCGTCACGAAATAAGATTAACCCTTGGAATGTGGAACGTACAAACGCGGCGAGTTGCACTTGGAATGTATGAGTCATGAACGTGGCAGAAAAAGCAGACAGAGGCCAGACAAATCTATTCACGGACTCAGTCGGCGAAAAGGACTGAAGTTTGCTACACGCTTAATTTATTGATCAGCAATGCAAGGTTCCCTCGTTCGCGAGTATCTAGGAATTCTAGGAAGTTTTCATCTTGTAAACATCGGCTTCGCTTCGCCTCGAGACTTGAGAATTTTGATCCTATTACTAGGTTGTTTATACTCTTGAGCGAATATAATGAAAATGAATTTATGACTCTCGTAAACTTTCTAAGGCTGAAATTGCATTTAACAATGCTCCTCCGCACTTAGTTTAATTGAATTTCATATTTTTCTTTGTTATAAGGGTTTAAAGACACAGCGTGACGCATCTTCTTAGATATAATAAAATTTGCATCGTGGCTAATAATTTATGTTAATAATTTTGTGGCTGTTTCCGTGCCGTGATTAAATTAAAGAAGTCTTTTTACTGCACATATAAAGGTCAAAAAATGGACACTATTATCGTGGAGCTCGTTGGTCCAGAACAGACTGGTCCGCAAAGAAGGTTTCTTCCCGAGTCGGAGCTAGAAGTGGAGACAAAAACGTGCGAACTGCAAAGTCGAAAGCGCACAATGATGTTAGCCAGATCTGCGCGAAAAACGTAGAACTAATGGTAGATGGAAGTTAAAAAGATTGAAGAAGAAACTTGCAGAAGCAAGAAACGTAACTTTGCGGCTAACAAGGACGACAGACTTTCGCGGTACGAGGAAATATTACATACCCGGGCTATAAATTTAACGTGTATGTATATTCATTTAATATTCTAAAATCCATATCCACAGTAACTTGAAAATCTCACGAAGCATGTTCGAATTAACATAATATGAAGCTTGGAATTTATAATTCCCTGCGCTATGGGCTCCAGGAGGAGCGGAAAGAATGAAGAAGAAATTAAACGACGTTAAAACGATTTTCCTATAACTCGTCTATTTCGCTCGAAACCTCAGATTTGTAACCGGAATTTATTTGGGAGGAAAATATGGAGGTTCCGGCGTAGCAGACAGGCATTCTAAATGTAGGTTAAAAAAGCAGAAGAATGCTTCGATCGGATTGTTGGCCAAGGATTCCAATCCTGGATCTTTCGATCCCGAAACGAGGTATTTGGGTCACAGAGATTCCTTCCGGTTGTGGCAGAAATTCGAGGACGATAGGTGTTTGCGTCGGGACGAACGATTAAAAACCAGTTTCGAATTCCGGCTGGACAGACTGCCAAATCGGTATTTTTATTCCCCTTCGGTCTACAAATTTGGCGAACGAAAGTGGCTAAAATAATGCTCGACCATAGGTTAAGGGATGAAGCAAGTATTACGCGAGAGTTACACGCATCGAGGTATTAAAAATGAATGCAGGATCGAAATGAAATTTTCGCGGAAGCGTTTCTTCGCGGTTTCGATTTCGCCGGGAGCGAAGCTGGCTTCAAGTAGAATGAGAAGCTGTCGGGTCAGACAACGGCACCAGCCTTCCTTTCGCTAATAAAGCTTGCGAGAAATATTAAACGCGGACCACCGAGGCAGCACGTCTGCGAGCACTTTGCTCGTCTCAAAATAACTTGAAATTTCTTCTTCGACGCATCTTCGCCGGATCCTCGAAAATGAACGTCGATCTCGCGAAAATTGCGTTCGCGAAACCACACGCCCGTATAACGTATGCTAATAATGCAGTTATGGTAATTGCGTTATAAGATGAAATTCACGGTCATTGCTCGATAAATTTTAAAAATTTGGGGTTCGAATTTTCTATGTTTCCATATTCCTAAATTTTGTAGCTAACACTCTTCTCAATTGAGGTTTGAATATTTTGTCGGGTCCAAATTTCTAACAATGTGCATCTCAAAATTAAAATCCAAAACCCATAAGTATCTGTGATCTAACACCCGGTCATACAACGCACGGCGAAGTACCAAGCTTGGTCCCAACAGAGCCCAAATGGACTAATATCAAACGAGTAAATTGGGTGCGTGAATTACAGTACGCTTTTTCTCGCGTCAAAACGGCGCGTCGGGTGGTGACTCGCGTTCAATTGCCGTCGACACGAGATTGGCATAATTCCGAGTTCATTATACTGGCTAACTCGATTTCATCGAGAGCCGTACACCGGCCGTGTTCAACGTGTTCAAGGGAACACGGTCGAATTAAAACTGTTGCCCGGTTTGATTAGCAACGGCGGTCTAGGTCGAATTAAGCGGAACTTTCCGTGTAATCGTGTTAGTCGCAGACGAAGGGGAACTTTCAGATCAGCACGTTTATTTTCCGAAGTGAAAACATGTGTTGATTCGCGCCGGCAGAATGGACGTACAGTGACTTGTTCATCTATTGTCGATACAGGTAATTGCCAGGCAACGTTGAGTGGTGCTTGGCGAGTTAACGAGTGTTCGTAGATAAAATCAAGAAAAACTGTCCTTGTTATTGCCGACGCTCTTTCTATCTGCGGGTCGTAATAATCAGACATTTTGTAGAGGATATAGCCAGTTAAGGATATTGATGTCAGGTCGGTATCGAAGAAAGAAAGTACGGGATCAAAGGAAATGACTCGTAATGTCTCCGAAACTATCAGAAGGTACTTCGCTCAAAAGCTGCGATAACACAAGCAGTAAAAGATGAATTGATGGTAATAAAAAATATGAACAGAAGTATTATACGTCATTGTCTGTTTAAAAAAAGATCATACGAGATTATGTTTCTCTGAAAAGCGCTCCTTCGGTATTAGCGACTGTTTGAAGGATATTCTCCATTTATAATTCGAAATGGGGCATCTTCTGCGTACACCGATAGTATAGGAAAAGCGTTTCACTTCGGACATGTATGCACGCCCATAGCAGCGAAAGGGTTAAGCCAGTATTACGCAATGCAATCGGCTCCGTCGCGAAACAGAAGCTGAAATTCCATCTGATGCGATTAAAACCGTTCAAAGCCAGCAGCCGCAGCGGCAGCAACGTTTCGCCGTTGCATCTCGGAGGAAAATGTATCCAACGTTTCTTCAACGTCACACTTACTCAACGTCAACGGCAGACATTCGAGACGTTGCATCTACGTGGCTCGCCAATACCGTAACCCTTTTAACTACGGAAACGCGGTTGCTGAAAGCTTCAAAGAACTCCTCCCCGTCTGATAACGATATTTCCATCGATGAAGCGAGATAATTCCCATCGTATCCTGTCGGTCGTTTCAAACATAAATAATAAAAAGAGAAAGAAAAACGACACGGCAAAGGGAGAAAAAAAAGGAGGAACGAGCCGCCGCTCGTCGAGCTTGACGACCCACGAAGGAAAATCGGATCCCATGGTGGCCGTTGTAAAATGTTTTACGACACCCATTAAACACGGAAAAGCGTGCAGCTGCGCGAAAAGCATTCCCTCGGCCGACAGATGCCGCATTTTTATAAGCGACGCGACCAGACGCGAGTTTTCCCGGGACCGGAAGCGAAAGGCTAACGAGACACGATGCCCTCGATCGATCTTCGTCGAAAACGGGCCACCGTTTTCGCCGCGGGCTAACGATTAGACTCCTACTCGAGATCACGGCTAACCGGTCACAGTAGACAGCCAACCGGAACAGAGATTTCCACTGGGACAAACAACGATCCTGATAACAGACTAGAGAAACACAGGACGGGGAATTGCCTCAAAGGATCTAAACAATTTCATCTTTTCTGCGTTCAATGATTTTAAAGAATTAGGTCATACCGAAATATCTATTTTGTAGAAACCTAGAAATATAGGGTTTCAGTAATCTAACCCTCTTCAAAGTTAAACTTATGCAGGAATATTGAAATGTTGCAGAAGTTCCTGGATCTAACATATGACTCTGGAAGTAACACATGAATCAAGGGATTTAGAGACATAGAAGTACAACTAGGATCTAGGGATTTATGAGTATGCCAGGATATAATCCGCAAACATGTTTTTACTATAGAGATAAACAGATACATGGTGTCGAAAAAATGTGTAACGGGACGAGTCCCTCGAGAGTTGAATCCACCAATGGTAATCATGAAATTGACACGGTTTTTCTTCGTGAAATTGCTTCTCGATTGTCCTTTAGAGTCACCGTGTACTTCCGCCGGCACTTCTCGTGCGACGAATGTGGAAAAAGGGTCGTGATCGATGACACGGTAGGAAGAAATAAAACGAGCCCGAGCGAGGTATAAAATAGAGGCTGAGCACCATGGCAAGATCGAAATAGCTGGCATCAAATTTTATTCCTGCCATTTTTCAAGGGGTTACGCTTTCTTAAAAGAAGGGAGAGGGACACAGAAATGGTCAGGTCGTTGAAGTGTCTTAACTGTCTCAATTACGTTTACAAGCGTCCATGTTTCCATGATCGAGGCTATTAAGTGCTCGTTTTATGCTTGATCGATCAAGCCCGAACACGGAATTTCCTAACTGTCCCACCGTGCCTATATGCCATATACCGGTTAATGAAATACCATTCACCGGTGAAAGTAATCGTATCTGTTAGAGAATCTGAAAGCCATCAATGAAAATTCTCTTGAATAATTGATCAAATATTTCGTGCTATAATACGTTTTGTCAAACACCGGACACATCCGGTAATTCATTCCACACTTTCAACGGATTGATTATCCATGAGTTTAACCAATAGTCGTTATAAATTCATATGCGGCTGTGTTTGATCGAAACGACAAGTACGAGAACATCGACAAATTTCCGATGCGGAAGGAACTGCGTGTCGAGTGACAGCATCATCCAAATGCATTCGCCGAACAACCAGGAAGCATCGAGCTTTTCACAGGGACAAGACCATCTCGATCAATCGAAACGAAGAATCGTACGTTTATTCACGGGTCGATTCGTACCCGTCTGTTTGCTCCATGCTGCTCTTCCAATATGGACAGAATACGCTATTCTCGCTTCGTTTCTCTTCGCATTTTCAACCTACTTTCGTGTATCTCAACGGTCTTAGTTGGAGAGCTTTACTAGATTCTGGGTATATTGCCACGAAGTTACAGAAGTAATATAGACGGTTCACGTGGCGGTGACTTTTTGTCGTGATTTAATGCGTGGATCTATACAACGCAGATAGCTAACTAACAGGTAGTTAAAGCGTAACAACATAAATCACATTCGATCCAGAACGACTACAAAAGTCCTTGGCAAATTGTTTGACGCCAATGATTTGGTGCAGCTTGTCATCGGCAGTAACCATGAAGCACAACTTTGTGCGAGAAGAAACGAAAGAAAAAGAAGGAATAAAAAACAACCGGATACGGAAGGTAGAAGAAAGATGGGTAGAAAAGGGACAGAATCGAGTCGAGCGCCCAGAGGGTCGTAGAAATAACGCAAGCTGGAGAAATTACATTCTCCTTTTGTCCTCGACTCGGACAAAGGCAAGAGAAGAAAAAAGGGAGCATCGAAGCGAGAAAGAATACCTCGTTGAAAAGATGGACATGGAATAAAAAGGAGCGGGAAAAAAACGAAGGGTAGGACATTGCTAATTTCACCGCGAAACGATTCGATGAATGAGGGCGAGAGAAGAAAGAACAGAGAGGAGGGAAAAAAAAAGAAAATGGTGTACACTCATCGACTGATAATCCCGATGGATCTGTAGTCGATGGGGTGAGCTCTTTAAGAACCGTTCGAGAGACAAATGAGAACGGAATTGAAGCTGCCCATCAACCGCCATTAAAAGGACCGCTACTTTTACATACTTCTGCGAGAAAATAAAAGACGCGGCCTTCGTCGACCGTCTGTGAATTTTTATCGAGCTCATCTCCGTACACTTGAACGCACCGTGCAACATTTTCGTCAATATCGTTAAAAGTTATCGCTATCTCCGCGGTAACAAATTCTCGAAGCGAAACAAGACCGTACTCGATTGATCGAACGCCGAAACAGAATCTGGTCGGTCAGGGAAGTGGAAAAAAGAAAAAGCTCGATACTTCGCCTTAATTAAAAGGCTATCTCGCAAAAAGCCCCACAAAAGACGCGATAAAGCTCGACGAGGCTTTGACCGTGGTTCAACGATGCGACGCATGTACCCCGGTTTAACCGTACTTCCGGTGAGCGTTCGAAATTCTTCGGCCACCATTACGGTTCACCGTTCGTCACTTTTTAACCTTTTTCTGTGAATGCGACTGTAATGAGTTCGAAAAAATCAACGAATACAATGCAACTTTATTATGGGGAGGAAGTAGTAATTGACAGGACTAATCTAAAGAACGTATTCACATCGGAATTTGACGGAGGAAGTTCGTCGACGTTCCACGACGTGTTTTGTAGAACAATACAATAGAATTTAATTAAAATACTGCCATGAAATTCCTTGTGATGAAATTTCGCTTATAAATTAATATATAAAAACATAGAAATGCTTTCACGTATTTGTAAATACAGAGAGTTCTCTCTTCCACGGTGCGCGTAATTAAATTTTTTTAGGAAATATAGAATATTGAAGCGCGATAAGAATTGCAGCTGCAAATGCTATCCCGCTATTACGAATAAAACTAATTCCACAATTGTGGAGTATTCATTATCCGAGGGCAATTTGACGGTACTCGGAAGTTAAAGTTAATAATCAATAGCTTGTGCAACGCAATAGTTTGCGTTAATAAT
Source organism: Megachile ligniseca (assembly GCA_945859555.1). Lineage (NCBI taxonomy): Eukaryota > Metazoa > Arthropoda > Insecta > Hymenoptera > Megachilidae > Megachile > Megachile ligniseca. The sequence continues at coordinate 10,625,777 of OX243786.1, forward strand.
CAAAATGTTCAGGGATGTTCTATACCTGGGTTACATCGAGGCGAAAATGGATACCCAGACCAACCCCGTTATTAACACAAGGGTTTAAATGACGTTGATTCAAATCAATGTACGTATAATCACCCTACACACACGCGAACGCCCCCACAACGTCACATGTAAACGTTCGTGTGGTCTCGGGGTTAATAGGAGTCGCACACGACGCGATCGGTCGTCTGCGAGCAGTCGCTCCTGTTTTATAGCCACGACCAAATTACTGCGCGAATTAAGTAGTGACAAGGATGCGTTGAAGGCGGCTGATACTAGTTTACCGGGTCTCGTGCATGTATTTAACCCGATTCTCTCTGATTTGCGAGCAACTCGCTGCCAAACACCCTTCCTCTCTCATCTACTTGCTACCACGCAATCCGTCTTACAATTAACTCTGGCTCCTCGTTCCACGAACCATGATACGTCGTTGCAAGGAACACCATCACTTTTACTCGTTGATGTTCCATCGATCCATTAAGAGGCCTCGAAGCACAGTTGCGGTCAAGAATATACCGCAGTCTCGATATATGGCCTCGCAGGGAACACTAATTCACTGTTAGGATTTCTTATGGATCCTTATAATTGTTAATTCAATGATTTTCTGATTGGGAGCTCAAATTTAATTCTTGATTAAACTTTGTGCAGCTGGAGATTGGTTGGTCTTACATTTTACATCGTAAGGAGTTAGATTCGCTGGACATCGAGATTACAGACTGGGATTACAATGCGTAGAGATTCACAATGCGCCAAAATTTATAGTACGTCGAAATCTACAGCGTGTTGGAACCACGATGCGTTGAGATCACAGCGCATTGCGATCACGGTGCGTTGAAATTACAAAGCATTGAAATCACTACGTCGTATTCGCAAAGTACCGAAATCACAACGCGTTGAAATCACATAGTATGATAATCTAACGAGTATAAATATTATACAACGCGTAGTAATTCAGCGAGTGGTAATCTAGCGTGTGATAATTCAGCGGGACGTAATCTAGCGCGTAATAATTCAGCGGATGGTAATCTAGCGCGTAGTAATTTAACAAGTACTAATTCAACGCGTGGTACTTTAACAAGTACTAATCCAACGTGTGGTAATCTAGCGGATAGTAATCTAACGTGTGGTAATTTCGCAAGTACTAATCCAACGTGTAGTAATCTCACGCATGGTAATCTAACGGTTAGTAATCTAGCGTACAGCAATCTTACATACTGTCGATAGACTAGTTAAGCGTATAAGATAAGCAACCACAAATATCATCAAATATTTTTTCTTAATGGATTAAAAGTTTTCGTGTTAGTTCGAAGTTCGGGCAACGATCAGTAAACCGACAGCGAAACGGTGTATCTAGCTGCCTCGTATATAAATTCTTAACTGCTGGTAACTTGGCGAAATTTATAGCTCGAAAGCAACGGTAGCTTCGGTTTACCGATATTGTCTATTATCGTATTTACCGTGGTTGCGTCGTATCGCTGTCAGTCTCTATCCTCTATCGTTTAAACGTGTCCGCGGTGAAGTTACGCGGAAAACTTCGTTCGTTGCGGAAGCCTGTTTCGCGTGAAGTTCGCTGCAACTGATGGAAAGTCGAGCAACAATATCTGCCGTGCACGATGGCTGCCAGTTAACTGACTGTTTAATGGACGACCAGAAAGCTTTGCTACGTACCAGCTCAGCGATTAGTCGAAGCTGAATCGTTTTACTCGTCGAATTATTGCTTCTACCAACTTCCTTACTGTTCGAACTTTGCAGCAATTTCGAATTTAATTACCGTTTTTCATTTTTAACGTTGGAAAGAGAGGTTCTTTTACTTCCGTGCTTATTTTATTGACACTCTACAAGTTTACAAGTTTACAATTTTACACTACTATTTTTCTACATATTCTCACTTCCTATCACATGTGTTAACGTTCATTTTCGCTTGAGAGTTTAACTCTTTATACCGGAATGAGGTTTAGCAAACGTCGTCGGTTACTTATGATCGATCAGCAAATTAGAAGCGCGTGTTACTAATCGTCAATCTAGCTTTACTATATAATTTGATAAGCCGTAATCGTTAGGGAACCTGGTAGAATCTCCATACGTTAAAAATATAACCCTAACGAACGTTGAGTAACACGTTAGCTACCATGATTGTCATCGATGACTGGTGTTTTAACTAACAAGATTAGCTAAGAGAAAGGCTTTTGAAGGTTTTTAATATTCAGCTAATAGCGTATATTAATATATTAAAAAACTGACTGCATACTTAATAACTTTATATTGCGACAAGCAACGTGTCCCACAGTGAAACTAACTGTGTGTGGTCAGACACGTTAGTTTTCAGTAGTAGAGATCAACGTTAATAGCTCTCATAACTATCATTAATCATAATAGTTATATATTATACACCCAGTCCTTTTACCGAGTCTGTGATTACAAATCCATATTGTTACTCGATACAATATTTTATTAACCCAATTTGACGGAGCAACATTACAGTCGTGACATTTATCAGTTAACACAAAGCGACTAAATTGAGCACAGTCACAAAAAAGAAAGAAAGTTAAAGGAGTAACAATACATATCCACAGTTTCCGAGTTAGCCTCTTGTATCGAGTACAACCGAATCGAACACAATTTTTACGTGGACATCCGTGCACCGCCAACAATGGGCTCGATCGAGAGTTCGCGGTAACTGCACTAAATTTTTATTATCAAAACCAACGAGCCGATATCGCAGGTCTCGCGGAAACGAGACCGAAAAAAATCACGGCGATTTGTTGGCTTTAGTTAAACTCTGGCACAAAAAAAATAAAGGACCAAAAATCCCGTTTCGGTCCGCGCGAGAAAACGCGTCGAAATCATCGATCCTTTTTTCAGGTGCACTCGCGATGCGTCGTCATTGAACGGAGTAAGTAGATTTGCGAGCAAATTTTTTTCACCCGATCGATGGAGCCGGCGATTGTCGACGCTTTTTTATTTTCAAGCTGCACGCTAGAGTTCATTAAAATTAGCTGTCCCCGTAACGAATCGTGTAATTCTGTTATCTTATGTAAACGCGCTATCGGCGAGTAAATTTGCTGTTTAGCCCGATTATCTATGCTTGCGTCAGATAATCACCTTTTATTGTCCTGATTTTCATCGATTACTTCTAATGACACGCTATTGAAACTCCATACTATTACACTTACAATTGTGTACAATAACACATATTGGTGATGATTTTAAAAGATTAGACTCAGGTTAATAGATGGACGTAATTTACATTTTCAATGAATTAAACCGTGAGTGAATATGTAAATACATGTAAATGTTTGTAAATAGACTTAGGATGCGATGTAAGTTAGATATATGTATGCAGCTTTAAGGATGTGGAGTGAAGTAGATGGAAGTGGACCCCCAAGAGGACAATAACGCATACACACCTGTTTACGATGTATAAAGTTTTCTTCTCGGAATTAGTTCTTTATGATAAACCAGTCGGACTGCGGTACAGTGAAATTCATGGCAATTTCCGTGACAAGGTAACGCATTCGCAAATAATTATTCCTGATAAACGTTTCGAAAATAGGGAACGGAGATGCTGGAAGCTCGCTTTTTCCCATCCCTTTTTCTTCTATTTCTGTCTGTCGGCGATTTCTGCAATCTTTCTTATTTTCCTCCGATTCAGCAGTTCCCGCTGAAAATTGCGTTGATAATACGGTCGCATCGGCGAGGAGGAACGAAGACGGCGCGAGCAGATTCGTAGACTTGATGAATGATAGTGCTCTCCGGCGTCGGGTCAGAGGCTTTTTCCGATAAACACGTAATTGAATTTAGTGTATCTTCCGGAGCCGATACGGCGTTCAATGGGCTATGAGTTTTCAGTGGTCGTGCAATCGATAGCAGCGTGTATGCAAATTGAGCACGGCTGCAACGAGCGAAAGGTTCTTACTCGGCCAACGGAATGGGGGTCTGTTGTTTATGAAATTCCGATGCCTTTTATTCGGCCCGGGGTCGAGTCGCTGCTGCGAACTTACCAACCGACTATTTATTCGTGTACGGTTGCCACTCTGAATAAATCATGCCAGACACGGCTGCAGTTTGCAGAAAGTCGCGCAACCGCGCCAAGACGCTTGGCCCTCCTCTCGCCGTCTCTCGAGAGGGCATTAAAAATTAGTTCGAAGTTACGAGCCTCCCAATCCTCCCAAAGCCTCTTCCCTATCGTGATTTTATTTCTCTCGTGACCCAGGCGGTTCCGCGAGCCACGGATAAAAATAAATCGCTCGATTCTCTTTCCTACGAAATACGCTCGCAAGAATCCCTGATAACTGCGCGACGGAGACGATTAATTATTCATGCTGGTACGCGTGCAATGCTTATTTCAAGGAAATGACGACACCGGAAGCACCAACGCTCGTTTTACAGAATGAGGAAGTTGCGAATTTGGAAGTTTTGGAGAAGATGTAAGTATCTGGCAATCCATAAATTTAGACATTTTGGAACTGCAAGATTTGGGAATCTGACAGTCTACAAATTTAGACATTTTGGTACTGCAAGATTTGAGAATCTGACAATCTACAAATTCAGACATTTGATACTGCAGAATTTGCCAATCTAGCAATCTACGAATTTAGACATTTTGAATTTAGACCCTACATTATAACCAAGAGCACCCTAATTCTAAAAGTAGGGGTTGAAGTTTCTAACGTGTGACTAATTTGCAAGTAATAAAGAATAATCGATTTCGACGTAAAATACTTGGTATAGGGCGGAATTCGGTAGCCAGATTTCGCCGAAGCCAACAAGGTGTAAACGAGGATACGTTTAATCGAATGGAACTGGCGCTCCGCAGCTTTCAGGCTTGTGAATTAGTGATCGTTCGTTCAGTTAATGCCCGCGACCATGCTCTCGGCTCCGTCAGCTTCTCTTTGTAATTTTAATTGGCCCTCAGCTAACCGGCATCACATATCTTGATCGCGGCTACCACGTTCTTGCCACGCGCCGCTGAACTTTAACGCGATGCGATCGGAATACGATTAACGCGGTGTTAGCACCGGCTCCTCGACCGCGTGAAAGACACGAGATGGCACTTTAGAACGCGTCGCGAGTTCCATTAGAACGAATTCGGATCGCGACCGATAATGGACTCGAATATCTCCGCTTCAAACTCTCCTCTGTTTTCCTTTATTACGGAATTAACGGCCGTTGAGCTGTTCGCGGCTTCCGCCCGCGAAGTGTTTCACCCTCCATGACAAATTGGCTTCATTAACGCCACGAGGGACGCGTTGCAGGCGATAACTATCTTTTAATAGTCGTTTGCTTCCCTCGATTCTACTCTTTCATGATTATTCCTCGCTGCCTTTTATCTTGGCGCAACATCGATTTTTCTTATTTCGTGCCACGTGTTTTATTTCACTCGATACGTGTTATATTCTTTTATTAAGGTGGCTTAATGCTAAGTCATAGCGGTGCTTTTACAGATATCGATTTGTACACGTGAACAGAGTACCTGTATATTTGATTATGACCTAGCTCATACTACTTCCAGCCACGAAAAGATTTCTGCTAAAAATTAAGTTCATCGATTCAGAAAATTTCTACGTTCTATGTTTCGAAGAACCAGCGCAACAATTTCTAGGATTTAAAATTTGAGATAATTCAGTGCAAAATAAGTGTTTCCAAACTTTAAAAATAAGTAGACACGTCGCGCATCTGACTGTCGAACCTTTTATCGTTCGACTATGAATCTCTTGCGAAAGGAATTTAAAGTACTCTCGGAATTTTCGGAGAGAGAATTTAAAACAGGTCTGAATGCGAGAATTTATAAAAGGAAGCGTTCGAGACAAATGTAAGAATAATACAAGGAGATGAATGGAGGTTATATAGCTGCTTGTTGTCAGATTTTAGGCGGAGTTCAACAGCGCACGTGATACGCCTACGCGGTCATTCATCTAACCACTAATCATGACAAATGCGGCTTAACTTGGCAATCAGATGATCGGAGAATCAATGCTTTCTACGTACCTAACAGGATCGGTAACAAGGTATCGTATCGAGAGCACGATCTCGAATTTCAATTCTGCTTACACGTCGAATTCGATTGTCCTAGAAAATCAATTTTCTGCAAATGGTTCGATGCGAAGGGAAGATTATACGGTTTAAACGTAAGAAACTCTGTTTCAATTTAAAAGGAGTACCTGAAAAGTATTTTCCTCCGAGCTTTTAATATTTTAGCCACGCCTCGCTTACCGGCGACCAATTTTCTGAGATACCTGCTCTTTCAGCTTCCTTCAATCTAGTCAAACTTTTGTCGCAATTTAAATGCACGCTTTGATTTGAAAGAGCTACTTCTCGCTGAAATTTAACTAAGCGCATCAATTTACATTCGAGTTAAACCGAGCTAAGTAGATTTCAGAAAATCGAAACACTCGGCCACGAAACAGGATTGTCCGGTAATCTTAAACCTCTTTTCTCAGCTGTTGTAATCGTGCGAAATCAGTTATTTGCATTCGTTACCATCGTTAATCGATACCTTCTGGGAGTCGGAAATTTAAATTTGGGCAATTTAAAAACTTTAAATGAAAATCCTATAAGACTAATCAAAATGAATAGACATAAGTTGCTAACCGGCTACATACGATGTAGTTCTATTAACTCCATTTTATCCATCTATGATCACCGCGAAAGCAACCAGGTTTATCATATCGGATCGTACGGTATCAGATATATCTTCAAAGATTCGTTTCGCTGCCACATATCCTGGGGAACAATCGACGCAATTTAGCCCGTAGGTGGATCGAATCAGATCGAAAAGCAAAGGGAATGGCAACAGAAACGCTTTACGTTAATCAAGATCCGTGATTGCCTATTATCGCACAAAGAGCGACCGACATTATTGACATTATTGACATTATCAGGCAGAAATTGTGACACGACTCGGCGGTGGAGGTTGCCGCAGGCTTCCTCGGCATCGCTAACACGATTCTGAATTTCGAGATCTCGCGATCCTTCGGTTATCGACACTCCTTCCGGCATAATTGGATCGTTTCGTTGCGACAGAGCCGATCGAACGAACCGGGAAGCTCGTTCAAAGCAAACCACAACGCTTTTCCTGGGGTTGGATCCCTTTTTTAATTACGAAACCGTTTTTAAACGAGTTAATTTCAGGACGATTCTGTGAATTTTTCGATAAACGTTTCCGCGCGGAAAATTACGACCGGAGAATTGATTTCGATTTGTCACGGATATTTCGATCCGTGCTGGCAAGATTGCGCATTGTATAATTCTGGAAGTTCTGCTTATAATCTGGAATGTTGAGATAAAATAGCGAGGGTAGGTTGTAAGTTAGACAACTTTGGTTATACATATTTAGAATGCACGTAGAGGTGAGGTAACAGAATATGATGGAAAATTGGGATAGTAGAATAGTAAACTAGTAAAATAGCGTACCGAGGGAATATTATAATAAAACGAAGATGACTATTCGACAACTAACCTCAAAGACCAAAGCACCGACTCTAAATAATTAATAGCATTCCATAGAATTGTTCGACGTTTGAAAAAGGTCTCGTACCAGTTACAAATTCCTAGGTCAACCAACACTCCGTTAGCAAAGTGGGCCACCGACTGGCGGTGTTCTGCTAAAGGACAAAACTTGCTGACCTCCATAACGTAACATTATCGCCACCAAACTGGAAACTCGATATCTCCCGTGAAATTCTCCTTGGCGTAAAACGGGGTGACTTTGAAAGCGGAAAGCAACGAAACAAGACAGGTGACATTAAGGAGAGTACACCAAGAGGGAGCGGAAGTGCAAGGTCCTGGGCGGGCAATTACCGAATTAACTCGTCACTTCTGCAACAAGTGCCAACATCCGGCGTCACGGAAGGAAGCGGTACACCCGGGGACGAGAAAGAGATGAAAAAGGCACGTGCACGTATATATACGTACGATGGTAATCGTGGCACGAGCAACATTCTCGCAACTTCCATCGCGCGAAAGTTGTACGCGCGAATTAGTGGTCGTCGGTCTAAACGGTGGCCGGAAGTTGAAAGGGCGAGCACGCTTTCGGATCACGTACCGTTGCGGAAACACAGCTTGCACCATTGTTGCGGACGTGAAAAGTCACGTTTCGACCGGAAGAAATAGGGAGAGAAAGCGAAAAGAGCCTTTCCCTGGAAAAGGCTTCAACCTTTGAAAAGTAAGTTTTCGCGGTTCCAAGTTCCGAGACGTATCGCGTCCCGTTAATCAGCAAAATCGTCCGGCTATTTCATTGATACGACGCGGCCATTAGGAAGGGTCACGGAGAGAATACGATGAAAAATCGAGACAGTTAGTCTCGACGGAGAAATCCCGTTGTGCTCGTTGTGAAGTGGACGTCTTTCGTCTTGCCGCTGGCAATAATGTTCCGCCTTCGAGCGGACCGACCGTAATAGAGAGAGAGCAAAAAGGGGTATAAATTCCCGAGGAGACGAACTTTCGCGATACTTTCGCGTGGAACGACCACGTTCGAACTTGCGACCCAATACCCTCCAACTTCTCGGATATTATTGATATACATTCGGCTCGATAACTTTTCGCGAGTATGTCGCCTCGCGAACTTTAACCTCTTGCCAACCAATAATGCCGGCTTTATAGTCCTGACAAGCTGGATGACGGTAATCGTTTCAGGGGATATGTGGCTTGAAAATATTTTCAACTTCTTCGCTTACTTCGCTGACAATAGTTTTCGTATGCAACAAATGGCAATTTCTTATATAAAATTCACTTCAATGACGTCCATTAGCACATATGTAATTTTCCATCACGCACCAAAAGAAAAATATTATTGCAAAAGTTTTTATTAAACTTGAAACTGAAGCACATGTTATATTTGGAGAACTTTTATGACGTCAAACGTCAGGCCTTATGAGTCATCAAATTATGTCAGACCTCCGACATCAAATCATGTTAGATCTCCCATATCACGAAAGTGATCTCAATCGAGAGTAACCTAGTACAAAATCGAATTTACCGCTGACACGGTGAGCCGAGCGATCGGCATTTTTTTCTTCGAGTCATATAGGGTGAAATTCGTTTTTCGCGACTGCCGTTTTGCCGCTTTTCAAGATCCTCGATTACGGTTCTATCTGCGATCGCGGCGTACCGCTGACTCGACAATTCTGACGGCGTGCGTGCTCGTTGCAAACCGAGCTTAACTTTCCCTCCGTCCTCGATAACCACACTCCGACTGTGAAACGAGATAGAACAGGGACCACATTGAACAGAAAAGTTTCGCGATACAGTAACGAGACCGACAGCATTTTGAAACGTTTGTCGCTTACGAGCGAGCCACGATGAATCTCTGCGAGCAACGGAACGAAAGGTCACGATTGATCTTTTTACGTGTTTCGCCGTTTCTCGAGAGCCAACGAGCCACGCTGAATCGAGGACACGTACGAAATCGAAAGCTTTAATTACGCGAAATTACAGTCGGCGAGACCCGGCAGAAGGATAGCAGAGTGTAACGTGCTGGCGACTCGTTTATCTCGTGGTTTTAATCCCCTTGTAACGAGTCGCGATAACGATACCGTGCCACGTTGTAAACTCCTTTAACACGCCATTGTTACGTTTCGCTTTTCGAGTCGCGGACACAACTGAGGCTTCCTTTCAGATCCTAGTTCGTCTTCCATCACGGAAACAGAAATCTATTCCTAGTAACACTGATCAGAAATTTAGAAAGAGCACAAAGGAAAAGCTAAAGAAAGTTGAGAGAAGTCTAGGCTTAGTTACTATACAAAATATGGGGAAGCCTTAAGCAGATTTAAGAAATACTTTGGGATAATCTAGGAAAGTTATAGAGATAGCCTAACATGACCAGGTACTAACGTGTGGATTATACAATATGTGGATATTGTAACACGTGGCTACCACAACATGTGGTACTCTAACGTGAAAGTATCATAATGTGTTGCGATTTAACTCGTAGATAACGCAATGAGTAAGTGTTACACCACGTAAATATTCCAACATGTGGATATTATAACGCGTGTTTATCACCATGCGTACGTATCATAACACGTGGATACCACATATGTAGCGATTGAAACACGTGGCGATCTAACGTCTAGATATCGAAACTAGTCATGATTGAAACGCGAGATGACCTAAGATATAGAAATCACAAAACGTTGGAATTGAATCGCATGGTGATCTGACACCTTGCGATCCAGACACGGTTTAGCGCGTGGATGTCGAGTGCACCCTTGTTTCTAATCAAAACGATGCTCCACATCCCTCACTCGCCCAAAGTAATGACACACGTAACCCAAGTTAAGCGTGCACCAGAAGGACCGCGTATAAACGTCGACGGCGTGACGAAAACAGGGTGTACTGAAAAAAAAGAAGGGGATGAAAAAAGATTGTGAGGGAGAGACGGTACAATGGTGCACGGGTAATACGAGTGGGCTCTGTGTGTTGCAGTTGCACGACGAGACGCATGAATGCACCCCTAGCACAGGTCGAATGAAGAACGGTGCCCTGGGGTGAGAAGTGACGGGGTGGAAAGGTGGTTACGGGAAACGCGCGGGCTCATAATTTTCGAGAACCCGTTCTATCTTTCTCTCCCCGATTTTGTCTCTCCTGCTCGTTGGTGCTGCGTTACCTCGCGATTTTATACGAATAATGCGACTGTAATTATATTTACCTTTGACTCGTTTGCTCGTATCCCGCATAAATGGCTCGTTCTGACTATTAATTACCGACACGGACAATTACGATCGTCCGGTGGACTCGTCTACCCACGTTCTCGCGCTACTCACACTCGATAATTGCTTTTATTCAAATTTTAACGGACTGGACATCTTTATTTCGCGACATCCTTAACGCCAAGATGGCAGACGGTTTTAATGAATTTTTAGAAATTTGGTAAATTTAGAAATGTAGAGTTTGTGAAGTCCCCAATTTAGGAATTAGTGCAGAAAATAAAAAATGTAGGAAAGAGAATTTAAAAAATTTGAAAAATGTAACTTTGCAGACAAGTGTTAATCGATGCGAGTGGACGTCGTTCACCGGGTGGATGGTAGAGAACATTTTTCGAGTAACTCCTAACTCGTTGCCTGTCAGTAGTGATTGGTGCCGAGCTTTCTGTACGCCGGGTTCGGGAACAATTGGGAGGATCACGTTTCAGAACCATTCGACAGAATCGATCGAGTATCCAGGCAAGAGATTGTTAAACCGTTGTTTAACGAGCAAAATACATGATACACGATGCTTTATACATATAGGTTTCAGAAGAGATCGGCTGACCGGAGGTCAGGGAAACGATGCGTTCCAAACTAACTACCCTATATTCGAATTCAAGCGTACGTTGTGCTACGTTAATTGTAACATACGATTGTTGGAATTGTACGGCCTCTTAATTATCTCGTATGCCATTAAAAATGATTCATACTGTTCTCGTAACGTTTCAAGTACAAGTGGTTGTACGAAGTTTAATAGATCGTAATATGTAATTACCTCTCTGCTTTTACCGGTTAATCGACTTGGAGAAATTAATATGAAAAATGCTGCGATTCGAATCGTGAAGGCGAAGCTTTCAAAGAAGTAGGAAAACTGTTAAATTAATCAGTGATGCAAACAGCGTGTACTTTCCTTTCATCTTTGTAATTTATCGTTTTTTCCAATATCATCGACTCTTCAATCATATCTTTGTATCTACAGTACTTCAGAGTTGGTAGTTTATTTATCGAAAAATCGTAGAATAAATTTAAATTCGTTCTAGCATGTAAACACAAATTACATATCATATAAGGACCAAATTGTGTCTTACAAGAGGGTTTCAATTTAAGTGTATAGACATTACACAATATTAAAACACTGCAATTAAATAATGAAACAATATAGGATGAAATAATAAAATAGCAAACTACTATAATGATATAAGACAGAATTATAACATAGCAATATTACAACGGAATAATGAAACAGAGAACCTAACCTTTAGTTCTCCAATTTCAGACACGTAGACCAAAGCCAAATAAGTAACAAGACCGCGTTAATAACAATATCGAAGAAACCCCATTCGGTTATCGTTTTTGCAGCAGTCAAAATTCTTCCCCGAAGCCCGAGCAAGCAAGGATCGTGATTGCGACATGCAAGGAAGGCTTCGCGTCAGAACACGAGGCAAATGGATGGCACCTGTTAACGAGTGACGAACTCTGGCCCCCGATCGTGCACGTCCTCGAGAACGCGTCGCGGAAACGTCGAAGACTAAAACGTCAGGCACGTGGCGACCGTTCGATACATCGACATTATGCAGATAGAGTGGCAGGCGGTGAATGCGGCCCGTTGGCAAGAGAATTCGCTCGTGTTACGATGCAGCGACGCGGGTTACCCGATTCGCCGAAGCGTGCTAGCGCACAGAATCGACGGACACAGGAGAGACCAGCGAGCAAAATTTCACGCAAATCGATGTGCCCGTGGCGGCGAATCCGCCCCATCCAAATTTAAATTCCAGTTTAAATCCGTCGATTGTGGACAGAGGTCACTAAAATTTCTGTAGTCGCGAATTAAAATCCAGCTACGTTTGATGAGCTGCTCAAACACTCCAACGATGAATGCTCCAATTTCTTATTTCAAGTTGTATGGAGATAGGTTCAAATTCAGCAATAAATCTATAATTGCGATGAAATGTTCTGGCAAAGTTGTACATGAATTACTATTGAAAAATGCAAAGTATTTGGAGGTATAAAGAAGAGAGCACAGATTGCAGTCGAAACGTTGCAGCGTGAAGGTTCGCAGTAGGTGAAAGAATCAGAACAGAAATACAGAGATCAAAGGAATAGAGACTTTAGAGAGGATCAAGGCAGAATTTATATTTCGATTCGAGCGACGGATAATGAAGGTTGCGGATCGATCGGAAGTTCGCCGCTCCCTTTGACCGATCCCCGGCATTAGATGAAGAGTCTGTCCATCGCGTTTCGAATATCGTGAAAAGGATGACAGAGAAATGGACAGGCGAAGGGTGCGGCATCGTTCGTGTGGAAATTCATGGAAGCCAGCGGTGGTAGTCTAGGCAGGGACTAAAATAAGGCGAATGATATCTGGCGTTGCTAGACCCGGGAACATCCGGCGCCGCGGAATAGAATCGGATATGGGAGAAGGAAATGCGATGGAATGGGGATGCTGGGAACGGGGTGTGAAAATTTCACGCCTTCGCTCGTACACTGGGTGACTGCTCCGAGTGCGCCGCTATGAATAATAAGAATGCGTTTCGATCTATTCGATCGTGTTACGGTACCCAGTTATTCCTGTCGGAGAGCAAACACCGTGTGGATTAACCGCATTGCATAATCGAAAAAGAATTCCTCTGATTCTTCGATAACAAATTTCCATATTTTAACTCTTGGTAGTTGGCATGGTTTTAATATCATGAACGTGGATATTTAGATACTTGAATATCTTGACAGCAACGATCATTGCATTTTTTATCTATCATCTTTTTAAAATTGAATTATTTTAGAAAAAGATTACTGGTATCCAGCTTTAAAAACGTTTCAGAAAAAAGTCATAAAAATATCTCCTACAAAAACTCATGCTGCACAGAAGATTAATAGATAGATAAATAATAGCACAGGTTAAACGATTGATCAACTGCGTGAAGGAACGTGCACGTCGCGTCAAAACGCCAAAACCGATGAATGGAGCAATAAACGTGGCAACGTATTTGAATAAAGTTATGAATGAACGTAGAGAGCGCAACGTGGACGTGTTCTGATGTGAAAATTTCGCGTACTCGGCGATTCCCTCGAACATTATGACGGCGTGGTCGTAATGAGGATGCATTCAACAGACAACGTCCACATTCCCTCGTTTGACCAGTCTGTGAAAGTCCGGTGACAAAGCGATACATCCCGGTTACACCGTGAACGGGATAAAAATGCGTGTGACGATGAGCTTTGACAGCGGCTGTACCGGAAACGCATCCCATTTTCTGGCGAGTTATCGTAAAAGACTTCCGAGTGGATCAAAAGAACCGCGTCGACGGATCTCCTTCGCTGAGATTTTATCGGACAACCCTCGACAAAAGGGGCGAAAATGGATCGACCAGAAACGATCGATTCACTTAGACTTCTTTTCTGCTTGTTGCGGTGGAATCATATGAATTTTGAATTTTTACGATTTATTGTTCGAGAAATTCTGCGACTACCCTACGACGAATATGAGGAGCAAAGTTTCTTATTAGATCAATATATAATGAACATAGAGATGAATCTACATACGTAAAATATATGTATTAGTTAAAGCTCTATAGCGGTCAAGATTTTAGAATAAATCGGTTCAACATCTCACAGTATACCGAAAATTTATTCAAGGAACTTTAATATTTATGATTTAGACGAGTATATTGCACGTATAATAGACTCTTGCTATACTGCCACTTCCGGGGCTACAGGAGCAGAAAATTCTTGGAGTTGGTAATATATTAGGTGGGGTGAAAGGTATTCTCCTTTGACATTATGAGTGTCTCGGTGAATCTATGTGTCTTATGGTAGAAGATGAGAAGATAGGACCGAGTAAAGCTGCTATGCGTTACTATCTACGAGTAGGGATGTCACGTAGATATTACGATATATAGCGATATAATGTCTGGATATTACTATTCGCTGATATCGCGTGTGAGGATGCAAAGCGTTGATATCACAACGTATGATAATCCAAAGTATCGATATCACGTGTGAGGATGGGAAGCGTCGATATCACGCTATGCATCACAACATGTGATACGTGCGAGTTAAGCAATATCATAGCAATACTATATCACAACGTGTATCACACAACATGGTACAAAAAATGCATGGAGATATAACCAATGCCGTTCAAAAAGTAATAATTTCTAAGTAGAATGTAGGCGAAATATGTCTAAAATAAGAAATAAGGCATGCATATGAAACCGGAAATTAAAAGCTAACAGCCCGGCACATCTAAAGCTGGAAGTTACGGAAGAATCCGTTCGGCGGCGCCGCAATTTTTCCTGGGACCGTACGAAATTGCCCGCGACGCGATAAAAATGCGTCTGTGCAAGCAAGCTGCTGGCAAAGGATCGTCGTCGCGAACGGCTATATAAAGCATCCTCGAAACTAGTAACGGTTGGCTCGGCGTCGCGACGCCCTTCGCCGATAAATTTGCCGGCCGGTCATCCAAGCGGGCGCAGACTGCACCAAAAACTCTACAATGTTTTCTGTTTAAAAGTGTTTTATGACGAGACACGATGAATCCTCGTCGCGGGCCAAACGCGGCTATATTCAGTGGAACGTAATGAAGTCCGCGTTTTTATAGCCTAGCTCGTGCGTGCAACTTTTCACTTTTGTCAATGGTGGACGGGAAGCTGGCCAGCGGCTCGCTTCCCACGGGATTACAGGCAGAAAATCAGGATCCTGAGTATCGTGGAACATGGATGCTGTACATAACCGATACAAGAATATCTTATCGATATCGAGGGAGATAGGTTTTCTCATTAGTGGATCCGAAGCAGAGTCGCGCCGCGGAAAAACTGGTTTCGCTCGTCGACGACGAGAAGAATGCGCGTGGCATAACTAAATATGGCTACCAGAAGGTACGCTGTTTCACGCTAATAAACGTCCTCGTTCGCTACACCGCTAATTACCTCGTTTCTTTCGTTCCACTTTGTCCCTTCTTTTTGATCGGGCTCATTAGAGGTCGACACGCGTGAGATCCTAAGAATCCTTGATCGATAAGGTCGTAAAAATCTTCGTTGCCTGAGTGGCTTCGGATGACAAAGCGTCGATTCTGACAAGCGGACATCGATTTTAAAATTGATTATCCAAGATACAAGTAACAGCATTAATATCGACAGAAATAATTTCTTGCCACGATGTCTCAGATAAATGCATTACTTGTCTTTTACATGGTAACATTATTTCTGAACGATTAAAAACAGGGAATTAATAAAACTGGTTTCCGAGCCAAGTCGTTATTAACATTATTATAAATGGCAGGTTATAAGTAAAATTATCTGCAAACATCGACAAGTAATTAAATTACGTGTGCAACAAATAATGAACGGTTAATCTCTAGTTACACCAAAAAACGTAAGGTACTTATATCAGTTTCGAACACACCATAAAGTCTATTGCGAATTTATATTGCGAGCAATGTCAGATTACTTTGAAGAAGACCGAACAAATATTATCGAACGAACGAATAATTCGTACTTTATTTAATTAAGCTTGGGACAGCAGCAAAGGTTCCGTTTGCCGGGTAACGCATACAAAAACAGAGACGAACGACCAAAGTAATCGACTCGATTAAATAATTGTCGAGTTTATATCGTGCTTGTTAACAGCCTTTTCCAATTGCTCGAACGATGGATATTAAAACGTTTCGATTCAATTGACTCGTAATTACGATCTACTTGAAACTGATATCGAGACGCACAATAAATACCGTCCTCGAAATCGAACGATAAACGCAAGGTAGCTGTTAGCACAATTCATCCAATCAAATTTTTCCTTCAACCGTGCTTGATTAAGAAAATCATTCCGCGAGTTCCATCTGGAGAACAGATACTTGTTCGGGATCGTTCAACCGTGCCACGAGCGTGTCTTCGAGATCCTCGGGCTTAATACCGCCTAGATGAGAATGGAAACCCATAATCGTAAGTTACATTCCAGGCGTTGCGAGCTACATCTTGTAGGCAGATCAAACAATCTGAAACATACAACGTTTCCTCGGGCTGGATACTGTACGTGCGTGCAGCCCTAACCGGTTACACTGCCTCCACTACAAATACACTCCTGAGCGTGGTTGGTTCGTAGGCAACACTTAGGCAATGCACATATTTACACATTTTGGGATTTGGAGACTTGCAAATTTGACAATTTGGGGATTACAAGATTTGGTGATCTAAGAATTTGGGGTCGGAGCATTTGGGGATTGAGAATTAGGAAGTTTGAGAATTTAGAGATATAAAAATTGTCAAAATTGATAATTTAGGGGTTTGAGATTCTTAGAATTTGTCAATTTGGGTACATAAGAATTGGGAGACTTGACAATTTGAGTATATAAGAATTTAGAAATTTGACACTTCGGGATAAGAATTTTACAATTTCAGTATATAAGAAGAGACCCGAATTTTTTGATCTATAAATTAGATAAGTGCATTTTCGAAAATAAAGGAAAACCGCATTACATCTAAGAGCGCACGGATAATTCTGTAGCTGGAAATAACGAGTGCACCGTTTAAGTGCACGCTTCTGCGAACACGAGCACGCGCCTCCTCAGATTGCCAGCGTATCGCGGATATCTGTGCAATTAACGTCATGTAATTAACAACGCTAGGCCCTTGCAGTCTACTGAAATTGACGTTGCTGTTAATTTTGATTCACCTGATCCGCTATTAATTGGTTAGCCCTACGATCATCCCATTCTATCTACCGAGATTTCGACCTACAAATAGTTACTCTATTCGGTGATTGTGAGGCGCGGTTGAATCGTGTAGTCACGCAACTTAATGATCAATTTAACCTCGTCATTTAGGTTGCTGCTTGTATCTTCCCTTTCTTTTTTCCTTCTGTCGATCAATTATTTATCTCTGTTCAATAAATATGAGGCAGGTTGAGATCTAAATTGTGATTGACAGTCGAGTTTGAATTCTCAGAGGTCCAAAAACATTTCGTTAAACGTACACTATAGATATGTTGTATTTATAGGATACAGCATTAAATACACCAAGTCATTCTTTTTTGGAGAATTTAATTGGACTGACCGGATCGAGATTGATCGCAGTCTCGACTTACATTTCTAGAAATACAAGAATAATGAAGTAATAATAGAGGTGATTTCTAAGACATCTGATCTTCAATCTCGAACACAGATACGCGTGTAGAGGAATAAAACGACACTATTTCTCTGCTCGCAGGTGTAAGTTCGTTAATTCCATTCTTTGACATGTACAAATGCCCAGATGAAATCGTGTGGAAGAAAGATCGTCGAAGACGTTCGTGCAGCAGGAGTCATAAGTTTTTCACTAGCTGACCGTGGAACTCGTGTAGGGCTCTCTGTCTATTGATTTAGCCTTAGCGAACCCGCTCTCTAACCAACTTGTTCTTTCTTTTACGATAGGCTGCATAGATATGTCGCGTAATGGCGTGGCTAGACCGCTTAAGCGACTGCTAAGAAATCGATCGGACGACAGTAGTGGTCTCCGGGAGGCTATTGGCGAGCTGCTACGCGTCCAGGTCTTCCAAGTAGAACCAAGTAATTCGATTACCACGCTAAAATCCCGTTTCCACCGAGCTTGTTAATTATACGTTCAACGCGATATGCATATTCCCCATGCGAGCGCATGCAACGCAGCAATACTTTCTACCGATCCGCGTTATAAATACAGAGAACACGTCGGATGCAATCTGGCCGGAATAGTAGCCCGTTATATTTCCCTCGAACGTTAAGCAGAAAACCAGGAAAAATGTTCGATGGACAATCCATTAAAGAGATCAGCGATACAACCTATCGACGATTAAGGAAACTGGTTAAAATTATCAAGCAATTTTGCTGGGTAATCGAATGACTGTGGCAAACTACAGGATATGGAGATGAAATCTTGAACGAATTGTGTTAAATTCACGAAGTTTAAAATTTGCTGATGCATCATATTAACTCCTGACAATACCGTGTCACTCGTGAAGCACACAAAATGTGATAAATCTGACTGCAATTTTGCATTCAATTTTAATTATAATCTGCATAACCAAGGATCACTAAATGTACCTAACATTTTAACTTCCTTAACGTTGTAGCAATAATTAGCTAAGAAAGAATGAACTGCATAGAAAATTGTAGGTTAAGTCTTTCAGTTTCATCCCCTACATCAATATCTCAACACAAAGAGTTAACCTTTCCTACAAATAATTAATTTAACTAAATTTGCAATTCACCGTAATAAACGCGTTAGAAGATGATGAATCAGTGATGGTTTGACAAAATCATTACGTCCATTTTTCTCGTTGGGCATATTATTAAAGTTCGTTTGACCGTGACGGATCACATTCGCAGGCTTCGATAATTCATCGGTCATCGATACGCAACATAACAAGTCCGTGGTCATAACAGATCAATACGCTTTTACATGGAAGGATAATTATTGCAACAGGGGTGATAATTCACGAGGATGACTCTCGGCAGCTTTTCCGTCCGCGCGGAGCGCGGCGCTGAAGATTGCAGGCAAATTACAGGTCACAGATATATTATACAGCACCGAACACTCTATTTTATTAACGTCGACGTATTAATGCTGCCTCGATGGTTATCGTGGCGCTCGAATTTTGCGGCGTAATCTCTAGACGACGTTCACGATTATCTGAGCACGCGAGCCACGAATTTTCAACTGTCTCCAACTAAAATTTTAATGTCGCTAATCCCACGTATCACCGGCGAATTTCGACGGATTTGGCCAGTTCGTAATCGAGTTCCCTAGAATCCGGAGCGTGGAAAATTTTGATTAAAAGTTTGGACCGACAGCGGGCGTGTTCTCATCGGAATCAGGCCATCGGTTTTCGGTATCCGGCCAGAAAGAATCGGGAAGGGTGCGGCTGCTTGCTTTTCGCGTGGTTCACCGCCCTCCTCGTCAATAATCGAATCGTCGTTCGCGAATGATTATCGTCGTCACGTTCTTTGCTCTCGACGAAAGGCGAACGACTCGTTTCGGATGATAATGTCCCGCGATAAGAGCAACCGCCATCCTTCTCCGCGGTGATTTATCTGGATGCGCGAGACGGCCTGAACGCGTGTTCACGCTACGTTTCCTCGGTCTTATCCTCTTACCAGGTTACCCGTAATCGCAGAACGATTGCCAGTCGAAAGGTTCTCTTGACAAATCGAAAACTTTTAATAATTCAAGCAAAGCAGTCTACTTTAACAAGCTTTATAATAATCTCTCTTTTCAATCGTAAAAAGATTTGTATTTCATAAGCAGACAATTTATCGTTAATATCATCAAAATGGCCGCTAAAAGGTAGAACTCTAAAAAGGTCGATTCTTTAACAAATGACCAATTTTCGAAAAGCCAGATCCGTATTGCACGTTATTTCCAATTATAAACGGCAAATTGAAATAATGTATCGAAAAAGCAATTTTCATTATTTTCGCTTCTATGTTCTGTTAAATTCTAATTTTCTGTATGAACATGAATGTTAGCTGCACTTTATCCTTGTATTAAATGTTTGAAGGTAGTCAAAAGTTCATAACGAATGATAGACGAGGTAAATAACAAACACCCGTTTACCCGGTGCAAATTTCAACTCGTCAATTACAGCCAGGTTGTTTCGCGTCAAAGAAAACGGAATGAAAATAGGTAGGAAATTGAACGATTCTCGCACAACTGAATTTTAGTCGCGGCAGGCGTCGATTGCCTGTTTGAAATTGGCGGGTGCGATACGTGGGTGGTGGTTGTCGGTTGATTAACGGTCTTTCTACGATATTATAACGAAGGGGCCAATTCATGGCAATTGATCGATTCGGTGGAACGTGTCTGGGCACGCGAGTCACGACACGGTCGCAACTTTATAAGATGGCGCACAGGTGATACGTCGTCGACGTGATTAATAACTTCGAGTAACATAATTAGAAATTGGACATTTTTTAACATTTTCAAAATCTTAATCTTCCACGATGTTAATTAATCATCGACTCCGACCTCTAAGTTTGACCTAGTGAATATCAACTGATCGCCGGGTAATAATTTTTCATTAAGTTAATTCATTAATTTACGTATCATTTATCTCGTTTGATTAAAAGGCCAACTATATTGGGTACTTGATATTTCTACGAAAATCGTTAATGAAACGCCATCTCTTGGTTCTGCAATTTTAATAAATGACATAAATGTTTGAAGTAACTGGAAGTGAAGATAATGGTTAATTTACGAAATGTTTTAGATATAAAATGGGCTCGCGTTTATGGTAGTTGCAATTGAGGTTGTAGGTCAACGGGACAGTGACACACGTCATTTTCAAGATTTGCCCTGAAAATATGACGTGACCCGTTGACACTGAGCAGGATTATTGAAACAAGAGTGTAGAATGTAGAGCGTTGAATTTCACTGCGGAGAACCCTTTGAATTTTCTGAGTCGATAAAGAGGTCACGTGATAAAGTCAAGGTACATCTTAATACATAGGTGCACGTATGCGCCGATGGTCGTTATATTAAATTGTTTACACACTTATAACACCGCTGTAGCATCCTCCACGGTTAATGATGCCAACTAGGTCAATAAAATCTAAACAAACAAGCCGTTCGTTTACGGGTATCGTCTCACTATGTCAGAGGTGCACTAAAGCCGTTATAATAATTGCATGCGTTGACCGGTCTCGCCATTGTCACGTGCTTTAACACACACAAAGGGTTTTTTTCCTCCGCATGAATAAATAAGTCGTCTCGAAGTTGGTCAAAGGTGTCGTGAATCGATGGTAACCGTCGATAAGGGTCATGAACCGGGCTCGATCGAGCGGTTCGAGGAAAAATAACGATGTGTCGCGGGAAAGTTGGCTGGCCCCTGGGGGTGGTAATTAGCAGAAAGTCGGTCAGAAAGAAATGAGAAAGGGAAAAAAACAAAACGCGGGGGGGCGAGCTCGCGGATTGTTGAAAGCGTGCCGGGGTGAAAAGCAACTATTCCGGCGGCGGCGCGATAAACGGCGACCGTTTAAGCGTCCACTTTTTACTTCCTTCCGGTCGCGACGATAAATGGCGCTGCGCTTAAGGCGTCTTACCATCGGTTTGCATTTCCGACCCGGCCAACCTTAAGATCCTGAAATTCGAGCGCCGAGAGTGTCTGCTCCTCGCGAGAAACGCTGCGAAATCCCCGGGTTAATCCACGGCATTTATCGCTCTCTTTACTTCGCCTCCGCTTCCGGTACGATCGATCGCCGGGACTTCTCGTGAATATTCGACCAACAGCCGCGGGCAGAAAAATTCACGACGATCTTCGTTCCTACGCTTTCCCTTTCGTTGTTTCATTTCGCGCCCTCTCCCGCTTTCCATTTCAAAGGAATTTTCTATCTCGGTCACGGGAACTGATGTGGGTTGACCTTTCGCGAAATCCAGCCGCCGCAATGTTTTCGGTCCGCGAATTTTTGTCAGCTGAATCGATGCGAGTCCGTCTCGGTTTGTGCGAATATCTTTTGTAATTTTAGACCGGGGTCGAGGACATTCAAGAATTTTCCTTTTTATGTCCACAAAAATTGCCCATACATCGTTCTTATATTTGATTAATGAGGAAATGTAGAAGCGAAACAGTTAATAAAATGCAGCAATTTTTACTTTGACGCAAGTCAAAGGTATATGAAAAATTTCACAGAAATTAAAATAAATACTTGTTAACTCAAGTACTGTTTGTTACGCGAGAATAATTTTGAATGAATTCTCTTTTTAAAAGCGATACTTTTATGAAAATTTTTTCCTGATTCAGAATAAGGTCATTCACTTTAGAGACCCTCGGATCGACAAGTTTGAAAAATATTTGCTCTTACACGATTCAATAACCGTTTGTTACCTTGTACCGTTATCGCGATCGGGAGTAAGAAACGGAATAAAAGCTGTAGCTTCTTCCACGCTTATTAATTCATTGTCGCATCCTCCGAGTGGAAACTACGACAGGAAACTATATCGGGGCTGTTTTACATTTCCGTATTTTCCCGTTCGTTATTTATGCAAACCGTTGGGACGTACGATGAGAAAATGTATGCTTATGCAAATACTCTACAGACATTTATTTACGTTTCGGGGATAGCCTTAACCTTTAACCGCCTTGTTCTACCGAATGGGAGCATAGCTGACAGGAATTATTCGTGTAGCCACTGCACTCGGAAAGGACTTCCATCCTCGGTGTTCTCGATTAAACGTTTGTTTAACGTGGGTAATTGATTGCGCGGAAGCATTATCGGTCACAATAATTCTTGACGCACCGAACATCAATATAATTGGAATAATGACCGGAGAAATGAAACTGGCTGGTAATTTTCATTCATTTCGTTATGGAGCATGTTTATGAAATTCGGGCCGACAAGTCGTGTAACGGTATAAAATTTTGCCGAAATTTGCTGGTTGCATTATTTCATACGAAGACGTAAAATCAGAGCAAAAATTGCCTAACATGGTCTCAACGTTATTAATTTGTAAATTGTTGAGACTATCATGTACAATGATTTACTACTTGATTTAAAGAGAGTCTCTAGACTAGATAAAATTTACACGTCCAGAAGAACCTGGGAAAATTCTGAAGAGGTTCCAAGACATCGAATTATAAAATAACAGTTAATTTTGAGACAACAAGGGTGTGTATAATAAAGAATCAGGAGTGAAATTAGAGTTTGGACAAAAGAGTTTAAGTTTTTGCAAGCTGCTGCAACGGACAGCATAATTACAGTGAACAATTCGTCGCACCTTTCGTTTCGTTTCATTTTCCCTGTGAAGTGAATCGTTGCAAAGTCATCGTCCAGCTAAACTAGCTACCGAGTCCATATAAGTTTCTCTTTGTTTTCTTTGCCGACGTTAAAGCGACGTTGTTCTCAGAGGTGGAGTATCCTCGTGCCTAACTCGCAATTAGCGTCTTGTAATGACGACGAGTCACAGAGAGGAGGGCCACCGTGCTCGCAGCCTCTCTGATGTTCTCTCGTCCGTGAAACAAGACACAATCAAAAACAAGAAGAAGAACAAGAAGGAACAAAAGAAACGGAACGACCACTTCATACGAGCGTGGCTTTATTTGATTTCATTTAATCATCGTCGTTACCGCAATGGCGAGAAACTCTATTTCATGCAGGACGTCATCGATGCCCCCTGTAGATCAACGTTAACGGAATCGTTCGTTTTTATTTGCGCGAAAAGTCATCGGGATAACGAAAAAAAACGAGACAGCGAAATGGAAAACGCGATGAAAAACGTCGAGAATACGGCGCGGCCAACGGGCTTTCGAGTTGGTCGCGTTAATTAAAATAATGCTTACGAGGTAATTAATTTGTGGCCGAGGGAAGTGATGGACGAGGCATGCGCCGCAATGTTTGTGCGGCGTGAACGTTGCCCGGAATGGTAGTATAACGTTGGCCGCAAGAATATTTGCTATTCGTAAATTAATCGATTATAATCAATTGTTCGTGACGTTCAAATCCTATGTGCCACTCTAACGAGCTTTCTTCTACTCTATAATTATAACGTAGAGGCAGATTTATTTTTCATGACCCAGGGATTTATGGCAAGGGTTGTTGACTTGTATGTTTGGGGAGTTGGAATTTTAATATGTGAAAGTTTAACGCTTTGGAGATTTGGAAATTTTTTAATCAGTAACTTTGGGGTTCCAGAAATTAGACAATTTAGAAATTCCTAAATGTCTCCTATGACATACTCCACAATCCTCACCCCGAAATATGAAAACCATAATTTTCTACATCCACAAACCCTAATAACCAGAAAAGCGGTCGTACGATGAAAACATCAATGCTAGGATATTAAAAGATATTGAAGAGAAGAGCGATCTCTCGCGCTTAATTAGAATTGCAACGAAGCTCAACTATTAAATTAATGAACGTTAATTTCATCCCGTTAACTGGTTGGTCGCTTCTTTCCAGCGTCGGGATCGACAGTGGTAAAAATTGTTCTCATTCGGGTCATCCATTAGAAACGAGTCGACGTTCAATGGGGATGGTCCCTTTAACGCGTTTACGCTTTTACGTGGGTGACGTTAGTGGGTTTCCGGGTTTCCTCGCGAATCGTGACGGACGTGAGACGCATCACGATTGAAAATCAAACTGTCCGCTCGCGCGGCCGACTTTTCCCTTCGAAGCTGAATCGAGTTAACCCGTCAGGCGTCTCGCGTTCGTTGACTTTTACCTCCCGAGATCCCGATTTATAAGTTGGGACTGAGGGGAGGATATTTGCATCTCGTTCCGGGACGAAAAAGGTAGACCTCCGCGTTGAATCTCCCTCGATTTATGCAAATTTATCCGAGAGGATTGCGTGAGGAAAGAAAGCAAAATGCCACTTTCTTCGAGACGATGTTTCCGCTTATGACCGACCAATGATGGAGCTCTTCGACGCCCGGTCTGTTTTGAATACCCTCGAGAAAGGGTATTATCGAAGGGTTAAGTCCGTGTATTAACAATTACACTTTCAAATTAGCGAGATGACTATAGTCTGCATGTACACCTTCGTAAAATGCCTCGAGTCATCGCGAGGTTATTTAAATACCAAATTCCAGTGTTTCTAATTAGATTAATGAAATAATACGATTACTCGACGGTTACTTGATACGGTTGATAGATTTCTATTTAGATTCGTACGACAATTCTAATGAAAATTCAAGTCTCATTCGCATATGGATGACTTGTCGATAAAGTCTCATTAATAACGGAGAAATATCGTGCTAATAAATAATTAGTGTGCAAGGTACTCCAACAGTCATGAAGATGGTTAGGTGAGATATACAGGTTAGTTAAAATATTTTTCCGTCTTCCAACCTGGAGATTCATAACGAATAAAGGAGATTCAATCAGCAGAACACCTACATAATACAAAATATTTTTTGATAAAAATTCATGTGTGTAAATAAGATTTCGATCGAAAACCATCTTCGATATGACTTGCTATAAATACTCATTTATAGCAGCAGATGAATAAAAATAACCGACAATTAAAAGTCGGAATGAACACGTATGTAACAGGATAGGAAGTGTGCATGGAGAATAACTCGCAATCCGATTACAGCCACAGTGAAATTGATATCAAACCGCACCGTTAAAAACAAGAAGACATTGAAGTAATACTCGATATTCAATTACCCGAGCTGCTGCTATGTGCTATGTAATAATACGTTCAATAATCTATCAGTTCAGTAAATGAGGAAATGTGTTGTATCGAGCGAAATTCGCCGGGCGTATATACTCGCTTTGTATATACATCAGTACGTTCATTGTTATGAATCTCGTATAACCTAATAATTCGAAGTACTACTACATGCGAGTGCTAACGATTGTTAATTAAATTTGGAAACTTGAGACTTCGGGAATTCACGAGTGGATTTAGGAATTTTGAGATTTGGGATTTTCTGGAATTCGAAATTCGGGAACTAGAATCATAAAAGTTTGTGAACCTACTAAGATAGTAAAATAGTAACCTATTGAACTACAAATCTGGTAATTCATAATTTTGAAGTATCTTAAATTTTCTAAAATAATATACCCCAGTTTAATGTCATATTACGCATCTATACTTTAAGCGTGTCTAGCAGAGTTCCTAGTAACTGTCATCGGCTTTTCAGCAGCAGCATACTTTTGAATCGAATTAACGTCAGATTATTCACGAAGCACGAACAAATTGATTTCAACGCGACAGCTTTTGCGAGCGAACATCTGTCAGGCTATCGACTTCAATAGCTTCCGGTAGGACGCTTTTTCCGCGAACCATCATCAATCTTTTATTGCAATTTATCGTATTGTGGGAAACTAATTTCTGTTGGTCCTCGGCTCACCGCCCAAGCTTGTCCTCCTTCTCGAAAAGAAATCGAACTCCCCCGAACAGCCGCATTCCGCGCCGTAATTCCATTAACACCGACAGTGATGAACTGCAGAAGAGTTCGCCGGCGCCGTTCAGTTGGGCCAAAAATTAATTTCATTTCATTCCACCAGGAACCACCTGTTACACGACCGCCGTACGAATCGTTTCTTACGTATGCGTAACTCGTTTCGACCGGTCGAACGTCGCAAAACATCTAAATTAACGCGCAATCTTTATACCTCGTCAAATGCACATTCAATTTCGCTGACACGCTGCGACGCGTCGGACGTGCGATCAAATTCTCATTAAGCAGCTGTGGACGGGTCAAAAAATTCAATCACCGTTGCAAATAGCTGTCTTGTCTGCCTTCGACAAGGGACATTTAGGGAGTCAGACATTTGGGGTTTAGGGTCTTTTAGAAATTCCAGCTTGGAAATTTAGAATGTTAGAAATTTGGGGGTATAGTGATTTGGGGATGTAGGAATTTAGGGGTTCAGAGATTTGGGGTATAGTGATTTGGGGTTGTAAGGATTTGGAGGTGTAGAGATTTAGTGACGCAGGGTATTAGAAATTTAGAGGTTTGAAAATTTAGAAATTTGGGTCATCTTGTAATTCAAAAATTTGAGAACTTGAGAGTTTGGATATCTAGAATTTTAGAACTTAGAAATTTTCGAAATCGGGGCATTGAGAACTATATCTAATATGAAGTATCACGTGCTTAATAACCTAAGGGTTTTGCACCCCTTACATGATAAGTATCACTCCAGAATTTAAGGGGGTGTGAACCCAGCTTGTTCTCTTTGCATATAGTTACATCAATACAAACAAAGTGTTCACCCCTAGCATGTTTGAGCACACCCCATTGAAACGATACCCCTTTTTCATCGTCCGTTTGAACGTTTCGCTTCTCTGCGGTCGGGGCCACCATCCCAGTTTCAGTTTTCACGATTTCCCTATTTTCTTGTCGACCGTGGAATACGAGTGTATTCGTATACCATCCTCGACGACTCTCGACTTCTCGCTGGCACGCTGATTTATCGACGAGAATTCCGCGAAGCTAGCGCGACCCGGGAGTGTCGCCGCGGAAGAATAACAACCAGAAGAATTGGAAGAAACAACCGTTACTATTCTCGCCCGCGGCATGAGATGCATGTTTTGCTTCAGGATTGTGTGCTTTCGATTACTCAGAGCTTCAACGCGTTCGCAAATCCGAGGAAACATCCAAATGCTCGAATATTAATATACCGGATGCCATGAATACCAATCGTTCAACTTTGCAAGTTTAATGTCTAAGCTTCTATTTGCGATGTAACGGTGATGTACAATGCATCGGTGTTTAGCATGCTGAGATATAACGCAAGGAGATGCAACGTGTGGAGGTGCAATGTGTAGAGATTCAACGCGTAGAGATATAACGCGTAAAGATACAGTATGTAGAGATCAATATTTGGTAATAGAATACGTGTCAAACTAATAATTTGTACCAAAACGCGTCGAACGATACGGAACGATGCAAAACGTGGCAATATATCAACTAGTGCACCATAACATTAACAGACAGCCCATTATCCTATTATCTCAGCGAAGAAGGAGCCGTGCTTATTTTCCAAAGGAAACAGCGCGCATCAAATTAATTTGCTTCGTAGCTTGAACCTTCCTGCTCTCGATTGCCATTCTCGGGTAAACAACTCGGAAACCTTCGAGTAAATTGAGTTGCATTGGAATATAACCTAAACGGGGGGTCGTAAGAAAAGTTCCTCGTCGAATGGGAACGAACACGGTGCGTCAGTAAAAACGGTGTTGTTTAAAGAGGCAATTGCTGGATCGAACCGCTGTAGCTTGATTTCAGGCAGGTTTCTTCGTTTACCGGACGATTGCTCCCACCAAATTGACCCGAATCGATGAATTCGGAATTGCAACTCTCGAAACGTGACTACAGATTAAATCGAACGGTATCATGCAACAAGGTAGTCTTATACTTCGCTTTCCCGTCTGTTATACAAATCAAGGTAGATATCTGATTATTATTACTATGTATATAATTGGTTCCAAGATCACCACGAATTTCAAAGTTATCAAATAATTTTGATCCTAGATATTTGAGTTTTGCAAACGAAATTCCATTCGTCAAGGCAAAGCGAGAATCAATTAAACTTTGACCCTCTCACGGCTTTTCTGGTTCAAAGGACTTAAATGTGTATATGGACGAGTGTGTGAAGATATAAGTACATGGACCTACTTATGGGCTTATGTCTCCAAACTGGATGGACGAAGCTTCAAAGTTGGAATCAGAGACACGAGGAATTTCTGCTGAACGTAACATTCTGTAATACCTAAACGCGAGCTAGAAAGTTTTACAACATCGTAGCTTCCCTTGATTTAAAAGAAGGAGGTCGAAGCGTAAAGGTCGGTCAAATGGAGGAGTTTAGAAAGGTTCCGTTCGAGGGGGATGGTCAAGCGAAACGGTACGATCAATTTCCATGCTTTTACCGGTTTCACGGCGATCGGTAGCAGGTCGGCAGAAACGTAGAGACGTTCGTTTCCCGGGGCCGACGAGGCACGAAGCGAGACGGAGAATTATGTGGGCCGACTTTGTTCGATGACTTTCGGCTCTCCATCGACGCCTTGATTTATTGCATTACACCCAACACTGACACTTACACTAGCGCCGGAGGTCTGGCTCTCGGTGCCAGCCGAGGGGTGAATTTTATTTACTTTTAGCGAATCGATCGACCGCGGCAGGTGGAGGTGAGAAGCGGAGGGATGGAGGAGCAACGGGAGAGGCTGGGTCGCCAGCAATCCTGGCACAGCGAACCCGAAGAGTTACGTGGCCTCGCTACCCGGCCCGGCCTTTCGTTCCTTCGTCGTTATATCATCGTCTACTTCCTTCGAAGGTCGTGAATTTACGTCGACATATCGTTCTGAACGCCGCTTCCAACCGATTCCATCTCTCGCTACGCGTCCCGTGTTTCACGCTTCGCCGCCTCTCTTCGGCACACCACCGAATTACCGTAATATAATGTTCCCCGGAACATCCGATCTCTTTCCATGTCACTTTCTTTCTCGTTCCAACCACTCCGAAATATTCAACAACGGGATCACGACACGCGAACAACGAAACTCTCTATCTGAAAGCTGCTCCCGTACTCCTGTATCCGAAACATCCCCGAGACGAGACAAGTTCGCCGAGTGTGCACCAGACGCGAAATCAAAACCGAACTGGACCGGCTACGAATAATTGTCGAACTTCGAAAATGGACCTCCGCAAAATTAGTCGAAAAATATCTCCGCTGCAATACACATTTTACAAAATTATTTCGAAGTAGTTTCATATACAATAATATAAAAATTATAACATCCTTGCATCTTTACAACAGTTTAGATATTAAAACACCCTTATTAATTTTGCATCTCAATGCACGAAATATAAAATATTTCTGACGACCATAAAAGAGCTAAAGTCATCAAAGAGTAACAGTTTCAAAAACGTTTTCCGTTCGCATAACTCGTTGAAAGCTCAGCCCGCAGTTCGTTGACCGAAAATAACGCGATGAACACTTTCCTACGGCCGATCGGAGCATCCGAGCTAGCAAAACAACGATACACGTTCGCGGTTTCCAACTTTCTGCTACTTCCGCTCGGCAGGTTGCATCGGTATCGCTCCAATTCGGGGGTAGTTCGCGTTTCAGATGCCACGCTGCTGCGTTTCTATTTAACGGACCCGATGAAATGTTTCGCAACTATGCTCTAACCTCACGGTATTCGCGATTCCATTCGCTACAGAGAGAACCCACGCACGCAGTCTGAAACGCAACGCGTCAAGGCGAATTAAAGCCGCGTTAATAACGCTTCAGCGCGTTGCTGTACTGCAGCTCGATTTGGGATCCACTGGCCGAGGATATCGTGTTCCCTGACCGTAGAAAACTTATTTTCGCTTCGTATACTATAGCGGGATTTATGTCTAAAATGAATGTAAAATCCTTTTGTTCCCATATATGAAAAATGTCGCGATTGTGCATCAACAGATGTAGATCTATAAGACAGCTGTAGTGATATTGACCTTCACTATGAAGTTCAAGGCGAAATTCTCAGATCGTGCTAGATAAATGTTAAAAACACTCATGTTCTTGAGAAATTTGAATTGCTGATAGTACAGAAGTTGGAGTGTGATCACAAAGATAATTTTTTGCGTAAATCGGTTGTAAAGATCTGTCAGGTGAAGGACCCGACAGTTCTAGATACCACTGAAAATTGATTCGATTGTTCCTCGTTAGTTTGACGGAGGGGTCAATGTTGTAGGTGACTGGACCCATTCTGGGCCTCTTTTGTATACGTCAAAGAGCGTTGTCGCTAAGTCAGGGTGCCTGGAGCGCAGTAAAAACCCGGCCACGAAACAAGAAGACAGCGAGGCTATCGTTCTCGGAGCAAAAATTGCCACCGGCACCGTATTACGTTAGCTTTACGACAACGTATGCTTCTTTACGATTTCTTCCTTTCCACGAATGGAACGTCGTTTCTTTACACACGTACACACGCTCATACACACAAGAAGCGAATTCACCCTTCCACCCTTCTTTTCGTGGATTTTACGGCGCAACGGGAGCCTGGCAGCATCGTTGCCAAATGGAAGGATAATTTCGCGAAACCGGGTCAAACTTTCGACGGCTCCGACACGCCGCGACGCGTTTTCCTTTTTTACCCTTCGTTTTATTACGGCAAACTCCGTTTCGTCGTTCGTATTCCCCTTTGCCGATCTCTTCTAAATGCCTGGCCTCGTTTCTTCCTCTTTTTTTTGTGTGTCTGTCTCTCATCGGGACGAGACAGCACCGCGAGCTGAAATTTCGTTGCAACGGACAGAGACAAAGAGCACCGAACGGATCCACGGGCCATGGAAATAAAAGGATTATTTTCGATTCGAAATTGCTACGGTTCGTCGAGGCTAGAATTTCGATATAGTAATTCAGGCACGCCGTATCGTTTCTCGCGATACCGTATCGCGCGATAGGAAAAGCTTTCGCGAAACGAGAGGATCCTATCCAAGCTCGAATTTTCAACAGGGACGAGTCTTTGTTGCCGTTTAAAATGCTCCGGTTATATACCCCGTTCCCCTTGCGTGTCGTTCGTTTCGGTACTGCTCTCAACCCCTCCCCGCCCCTCTTTTCTCTCGTTTCGTTTTATTTTATTATTTCTTTTTCGTTCGCTGTAATTTCATCGGAAATAGACAACATCTCGTTGCGGCCGAACGGATCGATTCGATTGAAAACAAAAATATTGATGTCCACGAGATGTCGACAACGCGGCTGTCGCGTTGATTTTCGCGTATCGCGCGTTTTCATTATTTTCGAGCGAAAGGAAATAATAATCCTGACGTACGGATGTTACGCGATATCGTGAATTTTCCCCCAGTTTTTATTAAAAAAAAAAAAAAGCAGGGGAACCCACCGAAAATACCATGGAGATCATTTTGTTTTCAAAAAAGTATCTATCGAATGAATAATACGCATTGAATGTATTGTTGACGGTTCGCGGTAGGATCACTACGTTCGAAAGTTCCCTGAAAAATCGTGTACGCGTGGATAAAACGAACAAAAAGGACACATAGTTAAGCTTGCGGAAAACGAAAATAGGAGCCGGCAGTTCATTGAAAGCCTGAACAAAAACCTATTCCTTGTTTCGCCTGTTATCATCATCGAGTCGAAACAATACGCGACCCAGGGGAAGAAAGGATACCGGTAATGCCATGCCATAACGCATTGATAACATTGTCGGTCGTGAACGTTGGGTTATCTTCGTTCGTTCGTTTTCACGTACAGAGTTTCCGCAATGACACAATTTATTTTCTGCTATCGAGAAACAACGTACACTCATCAATTAGTTCAACACTTATTTCGATGCGATTTTCTTTGTGTCTTTTTCTTTGCGTTTATGTCCAGGTCCCTAAACCTCCAGATTCCTACTAGCTTCACATTCCTATCCCCCGATTCCTAAAGTGTGAAACAAAGTACCTTTGTTTGCGAATAATTAGAGTTTCAATTGATACGTCAAAACAGAACGAAATAGAGGGCTAAAGTGAAGGTAGGTTAACGAAGAAGGTAAAGCCGCGATTACAACTTCTGGAACGTTATTTCACGTGGCGTCATGGAAAATGTAGCCTGGGTGAGCCAATTAAAATACACGCTCGGATTACGAGACACCGGGTCACGAGGATTTTCAGCATTAGGCAAATGCGCCCACGCAGAGGACGCATTGACATTCGTGACCCCAAGCAAAAAAGGGTACCAGCTACCGGGTAACACCGTGACAGCCAACCTGTTCTCGTGTTGCTTTTGTCTCGAGATTATTCAAAGCCTCTCGCGGCTTTTTCAACGCGTTCTAATCCTGTGCCTTTAAGGCGAGATTACAAAGAGACACGTTAAGGGCGGCCGCTTAATATCGCCGGAAATTGGAATTCAAATTTGACCGACTTCATGTTTGACGCCTGGAATATCAAAACTGTAACACTCGTAAACGAGTACTCTCTTCTTTCTTGGGCTCTTCACCCGCGAGCTTGCAAGAGTGCACTTTCATCGTTCAAGAAAAAGCGAAACTCTTCGTGGATTTAATGTGGCAAATTAAGATTCGCTAACGGAGAGACGTGTTTAACTTGTTCGAGTACATGCGTGCGTGTACATTCTTTTTCAGTTCAACGACCACTTTTTGATATTTACAATGTCAACATATTTGATCGCTAAAACGTCAATAAACCAATATATTGTGCTTTTTATTCGGCACGGTCAAAAAGCAACAGTGCACTTTGATGCAATTCAGAGGCAATTCGACAAAATTGACAAAAAGGGATGAAAACCGACCAACTCGCATAGTTATTTATCGTTGGAAAATACACATTTTGCCGCACGAATGCGAAGCAATAATGTACTAACAAGTGAACTAGATCGATTGTCCTTCGTTGTCAGAGACTAATTTTTATAAAAGAGCAAAATAACTATCGTGTATCTTTCATAATTCAATCATAGAAGGCGGCGAACAGAAAGTCAATGAAATCTCTTTGGACAAATGCCTTTTCCTCGTTAATTACGTGCCGGACATTAACGCGGTCATAAATCACCGAGCGATCTAGAGCACGTCTTGGCGGCGTCGTATCTAACGCGTAACGCGTTTTCATATCGACCGCGTAAATTTCTTCGAGGTCCGATGCCGTTAAATTCCCTCTCGCGCCATTTAATTCCCGGTCTCTGTATGCGGTGCCAGCCTATTTCGCGTAGATCGATACTTTAACGACGCGTGCCTTACATTTATCTCCGTGCTGTCCTCCGTGCTCCGTTCCGGAATCACCGAAAGCCCAATCTGAACGCGTTGCGTCGTCCACGTTGGGTCACGTATCGCGACAACCGTGGAATATCGATCCCGCGTGAATATTTCAAGAGCCGTTTCGCGCATACGAGAAAAATCGTCGTCGGGGAAAAAAAAGCTCGTTCGACGATCTTTTTCGTTTCGCGAGCGTCGGATCATCCTGTCGTGTCGCATCTGCTCGCCCGGACGAATTTGTTCCGTTTTCCGCAGTCACGGCCGCGATAACACGTGTACATAAACACGAGGAGGTTCGTTGCACCGAGTTTTCTACACACAGTCACACATGCGCTCGCGGAAAGCACACGCGAAACGTCACCGGAGAATTATCAATGGAGTTGTTCGCCAGGGAAGCAACCCCTGCCGCACGGAACCTACCCCAACACCGATATCACCCGGGAAAAATCTCCATGGGTATGTGTCTTACCTGTTCGCCGTTCGATGTCTCGATCCACTGCTCGCGAGATCCTCCGTATCCTTGGCAAAAGAGCGTCGCGATACCGCGACCGTAGCAGAGAAATCCATGGTGTCCGCGGCGTAGAATCCGACCATCGTCACTGGTAAATCAATGTAACGCACTAGAGAACAACATTGCTCGAAGAGGCACAATCTGCGTGAGCGAGTCACGAGACAATCCCGATCACGAGGATATCCGCGGGCAAAATACGGAGCACGATACCGGTCACGTCCAGGAACACCGTCTTCGTTGACAAACCTCCCCAGTAGATCTCTTTCTCGAAACTGTCACACGTGTTGCAGAGTACCACGACTCACACGCGATGTACGTTGTATATATATATTATATTATATATCACACACTCTTCAGGTCGCGGACACACTGTTCGCGTCTCACCGAGTGCCACTTGGTCGCGTAACGGACGTAATCCCGATCCATTCGCGGGGTAGAAAGTTGCGATCTTCCTCACTGCGACGACATCGTCCTTACAGCGGACCACCACTATCTTATCGGCGAGGACGATGCACGAGGCTCATACTGTCAGGAGGATGCGACCGAGACGGTGTCGAGCTGCCCCGACGATCGTTGTCCGTCACCGTGCAGCATCACGGCATTCGCGTAGCGTTACGTTGCACACACTCGCGTGTTTTCCAGGGGTTCGGATCGAGCACAGAGGATACGTGTCGGGGTTGCGCTCGGAGAACGGACGGACGGACAGATACGGGGGTGAAAACGGGCGCGAACGAACACCTGGTCGGTAGGCAGCGGGAAACGTGACCGATCGCGACCAGTGTCCTTCCTCTTGTTGTTATCGGTCCTGCGAACCGATTGTTTATCGAACAACCAACGACGACGGGGCGAACTTACACGGGATATTAACCGACATCCGACTCGCGCGAGAGTTGGTACGAAACTAGTGGCGAGTTCTCGGTCGACCGTACTTGCATCCCCACCACGGCTCGTTCAGCAACCTCCCAC
Source organism: Megachile ligniseca (assembly GCA_945859555.1). NCBI lineage: Eukaryota > Metazoa > Arthropoda > Insecta > Hymenoptera > Megachilidae > Megachile > Megachile ligniseca. The sequence goes on from OX243786.1 coordinate 10,661,095, forward strand.
TACTCGTCTCGCGTAAGGCACACGCGCCCCTTACCCCCTCCTTCTAATAGGCACGCACCGAGCTACCCGGAGCGTGACACACGCTCACGCTCCTGGTGGGGGCTACGGTCGCGTGGCGGGCTGCCCTTGCGGTGGGGGTTGAGAGGGCAAAGGGGTACCATCCGAACGAAAGGGGAACGACACAGAACCGGAGGGACAGAGACGAAAAGAAACTCGGTGCGTTCGCGCAGACGCGCTGCTCTCCTGCGGGAATGCATCCTCGTGAAATGCACGGTAAGTACGTACGGGATAACGAAGGCCGCGGGTGCAGAGACCTCTGCTGTTATGCCGCCAACGATGCACAGACGCTGACTCCGCTGACCACCTATACGACCTGTCGTGTCGCGAGATCTCCATTCTACCTCCAAATGTTACCTGAAGTAATTGTTATCACTTTTTGCGAATTTCCAACATGTACTGTTTCAACATGTATACTACATAAAAGTGTGCGTACAAATTACTACCACCAAACACTGGTAGACTAACATTGTATATATTTTCAAAAGCAGACTACATAAGGCAAAATTTGATTTTACGTCCCTTTCCCCTAGTGGAATTTCAACTTTTTTTCTTGCGGTAGCACTCGCGTGATAGCCGAAGATAACGATTATCCTTGAGTTTAATTTTCGACCATCCCGTTTGCAGATACACTGAAACGGTTCGATGTCGTTCGAGAGGAGCGTTTAATGAGCTTCGAGACGGGCGAACCGGTTAAGAGGAAGAAGAGAATCGCGACGTGGAATGTCGAGGAACGTCAAACAGGCCGGACAGAAGTTTGCTCGTATAATAGCGCAGCCTTGAGCGCGATATGTCTTTAGAGCTTAGGTTTCGCTCTACCGAAGGGTAAACGTTTGCCATCGACAAATATTTGAGCTCGTTCGCGGCCGGAGATACTCGTCCGCTTCCTTCGGCCCCGGAACATGTCCGACTCGCAGGGACCTCGTCATTAAATTTTGAATACATCGGAACTCGTTTGTTGGTAACGCGTGTGCGACGAATTAATGCGCGTGCGTCAGCGGATTCTGTGGTTCCAGGAGAAATGTAGGGTATGTAGGGGAACTATCGCGACGTCGACGGGGACCGTGCCAGTAAAAGCTACTCAACGACGGAGACTACGAGGATAACGAGTTATACCGATGTTTCGTGCAGGAACGAATTAAGACATTTGGCGAACACGAATACTTGTACAATTTTGTGGCGTTTGGACGTCTGGAAATTTCGGAATTTTAAAAGTTTGGCACGTTGAAACTCTGTGGGAATTCGTAACTTTGAGACTTCGGTACTTTAGGGAAGTTTAAAAGTTTGGGACTTTGTATAGTTCCAAGCCCGAGTAGCAGCGAGAAACGCGTTGTGCAACGACATCTAGTGGTCAATCACCCGAAGTTGAGGTGCAAAATCACACAGCATACTTATCTCTGTCTCTTAAATGTCCAGACATATGTCTCCTTCTTACAACTCTGGGACTTTGAGAGTTGAAACTTTAGACTTCCAGCAATTTGGGTATTTGGTAACGAAACTTTGATAATTAGGGGCCTCGGATTTGGTCCGTGATAAATCCAACAATGCAAAATTTCCGTGTTATTCCCTTCCCTTGGTACTCTAAGCACGCGCTTATTTTGTCTAATAGTTAATCCAGCGCTGGTTACACGTTGTCTGTAGGGAATATCCGGTCTCGTAACCGGGGTACTCGGCGCCGCTGAATATTTTACGGCGGTGCACGACGCTGAGGACGGACAACGCGAGAGGGTAGCGTTCGAGGGGGCGCGAAGAGGGAGGATGGAATCGCAGCACGGGAACAGATCTCTCGTACAAATAGCCGCGCGTTGTACGCTTTATGTTTCTTTGTAATTTAAATTTCCCTACGACGAAACTCCGGAATTTATGACGGTAAAGATAAAGAGACCCGGAGAGGAAGGCGGCGCAAGTTTTGGGACGAGCATCGTTCATCGAGAAAGTTAATCGAAAAATTTCAGATACCTTGTGGATCTTGCCGGATACTCGTCTTGAATATTTAAAAATCGTGAATCAAGTTTGAAAGTGGAACGGCTCGAGCCACCGTTGAATAAGATAGGAGGAGCGTAATCAAGATCGATTTCATTTAATTCGGCCCCCGAAAAGTGACCAACCTCCGAGACGGCGAAATTGCGAGACGGCTGAGCAAAGCTTTGAGTGACATTTCGTTTGACGTAACCAACGGTGATAACGAGGAACGGTAGCAGGAGGTTACGTGCTTCCTCGAGAGGATATTAATCCGTAATGATGCACTCAGTCCGCTGGATCTTCCAAGTTTGCGTACTACGATGTAGACAGAGAGATATCGGAAGTAAGGAGCACCACGTACAGCGACAAGGGAACTGAACTTGTAACTCCGTCGCGTTGCTCGTGGTAGTAACCAGTTTCATTGAAATTCATCCTCATGAATACTGTCGATATATTCGATCGGTGCTCTTATACTTTATCGATCAAACTTCTCGATTAAAAACTTGTCCCCGTAGCAATCAGCTGATAAATATTGATCACTTGTCTGCTCTGTGTCTGACAAAACAAGCTACCGGTAGTACGTTGTCGCGAAAACATTTCATTCTTTCTTTGATGGAATTCACCTACATCGTGTCGCGTAAAATAACATTGAGGAACAATATTTAGAAAGTTAACCTCTGTGCAATTTCTTTTTAAAATAATACAAAATGAAATTGGTTATGAAATATATTACCGTTGTTGCTTTAACGTGGTATAACTGCCAGGGTATTCTGAATAATATTAAAAAATGTGCAGTAGCTTAAATAATTCTATCGAAAGTACACGTAGACAGCTGCACTAAGAGCCAAATAATTATCAATAAAATTAGAATAATGCTCCTATAAAATTCATTCCGACACGGTACTAGAATAAGTAACCGTATTTCCTGCTTTCCTTAATGCAAACATTTCCTGCAAAAATTCAAACAGCCGAGCGATTTTCTTCGTCTATTTTCATTACCATACAACGACGCTTGCGCGTGCTTACTCCTGCGGGATAGTAAAAATGTATGGGATAAAGTAAAGAAGGGAGAGGTTAAGTCCCGTTCTCCTCTCGTGCATCCTTTTTTGCCCCGTTCGCCGAGAACCGTCAGCTCTCGGGCGACGAGAGTCCTCTTCCTGCTCGAAGCCTGCTCGCTGGCAAATCCTCGGACACGAGATTAAACGGGACTGCGGCTTAATTGATTTTCTAATGTGCCGTATTAATAGATTGATCCGAGGCGACGACCTCGAAGTTTGCTATTGTCGCGCGATCGACCGACGCCGACGACCGTGGCCCATCCTCCCTAGAAATCATCCAGCCACCTAGCTATCGCTTTCAGCGACGAAAAGTCGATGAACCGTGCGAAACGACGAGTAATTACCCGAAAGTAATGACGTCGGAAAACGACCCAGAGCCACGATCGCTGTTGTCTTAATAGCGACTCTACGTTTAACCCAGTAATGGGAAATTGTGCCCACGAGGGCATCCTGCATGAATGTGCTACTTCGGTGCATTAGTGGGTACTGGTGCGTTCTGCATTTTTCATTTTTATACTTTTTTTTATCTCTTTATTCGTATTATGAAAATTCTCAATCATTTCAATCTTTATATCAATTTTATTTTTAATTCTAGGAACCAAATTTTCAATTTTAAATTCCTGTATTTCTGAACTTGAAAGTATGTTTGCAAATTCTATTAGCAGATTTTCAAGTTTCGAAATTACTTTCACGACTCCTAAATTTCTAATTAAGGACATATCCCTTAATTTCTGCACCACAAAATTTCCACATCAGCAAATTCCCAACTTTACAAGATTCTGAATCCCCAAATTTCCAACTTCTCAAGATTCTAAATCTCCAATTTCTTAACCTCCTCAACCCCCAAATTTCCCAAATTACATCCTTAAATTTCCCTGTCCCCAAATCTTCCAATTCAAACATACAGAATTACTAAATATCTAAACTACATAAATCAAACAAAAGAATATTATCGTGAATAAGGTTTGCAAAGTGCAGTCTCTGATGAAAAATTCAAGTAGTTAGTCGTTCCAGAGACAAGAGGAAACTTCAGCTGGCAAACCATTTTCTGCAGTATCGAAGAAATTCGAATTCAACGACATTGCACGGCCGTTCCGAAGAATCCTCTTGAAGAACTTCCGTTTTCATCGGGAAATCATGTAACTTCCGCGGAAAAATATCACGGATTCAGTTCAGCCCGGACTTGCTCTTTAAATATTACAGAAACTTCGAGAGACAACGTTTTCACGGTTTAATGCCAGCTACGCGGCGCTCGAACATTTCGTATAGTTTAAATTTTCAAACCGCTTATTGTTCCCGTCGTGACTTCTTCCCGTTCTTGGTGTTTTCTTTGAAAACTGTTTTCCTCGCTCTCTTCACTTTCAGCCGCTTTCTTTCCCTATTTTAAGCACTATCCGTCTTTCTTCCGTCGAAGCTGACAACCGGGGCGGAAAAATGGTCCCACGTGGTGCCATTAGAACCGATTCACCCAGAAATGTTCCCAGACGAATATTCTTGCATAAATAGCTTACAGTAAGTGCACTTAATATCGCCTTTTTCGCAAATTTCAAATTGTTTTCGAGTTGAAGAAAAGACAGTTTTATGTTAAGTTTACTTGAAATGGGAGAAAGTCTTTAATATTTATTGGATTAATAAGTTGGAGACTTCGGTTGATTAATATAATATAATTGTATACAACTGTACACAGGGTGGATTATATCGATTGAGGTATCGAAAGCAATTTGTCAACAAAAGAAGTATAATAAAATCTTGACTATTGGAACATGTGTCGTAGAAGGTAGATTGTCAATGGCGGAGACGTTGAATCGATGTTCAGCCAGAAAGGAATAAAGATATATCGTGGCAGCACGAAAAAGTAAGTAAAAAGTTGAATCCTCGAGGAGATTGATTTGCGACTGTTATATGGTCGTCGCGGGTTAAGATCAAATCGCGATTTACACGAAAAAAAATGGCGTCTGAAACGTATCCTAGATCGAGCGTGCACGTTCGATATCTGTAATCCAAGAAGCGTCGTGATTGATGAGCAGCGTGTTCGAACCTGACGATGCAACCGCGGAAGAACGATCGCAACTCGACTCGATAACTTAATAGAAGCAAAAGCGACTCCCTGTACGAACGTAACTTCGTTTCCGTAATTAATGAGTCATGGCACCGTCGATAATATTTCCAAGGTCCCTCTTAGACGCGGAATTAATCGAGGAAAACAATCGACTTCGCTTCTTCATCTTACCGCGCAAAAATACAGCTTTCTGTTCGCGTACACCACGCTCGTTCTCTTCCCTCATCTTTTATTCAGCTTCCTTAACGGGAAGCGTTCGCCCGGCTCATAAATTAATCGTTGCTTCGCGTCACAACGGAAAGCGTTATTTATAATGTTCACGGAGTATCCCATAGCTTGGGGACACCGGTGAAATATCGTTAGACGCCTATTAAAAGGCAAATTTATATCAGGAACAGTATGTTACGGAGCGAAGCTTGTAAGCCAGATTTAAAACTACTTATCCGGCCCGGATCTTCCTGGCCTTTCCGGCAACGAGTAAATTTCAAAAGTCGGACAAATTCTAGGTCATGCCTAGGAATCGCTTTATTCCGGAGAAGACGCCGCGATCAGACGCCGACGCGTCGCGACGTCTTGGCGTGGGTTGCTGCTTATACTACCGATTGCTCATTCTTAACCTACTGAGCTTATATTCAAGCGTAAACGAGACGCGTTTCAATTCGACGCGATACGGGGCTCAATTTGACGGTATTTTACTGCAATTTTCACGCGATACAAATTACTGCTTCACATATTTCTTGAAATTCCCAAATTTCCGCAGCAGGTAAGATACATCCGAACAATTTACGCAACGGCGTTTCTCACAAGCGAACGCTCGTACTTTTGCTCAACGTTTAATGTAAACGCAGATGAAGAACGATGAACGCAGCTGTCGTCGTGCCCGAACATTTTCAGGATTTTTGCAGCACGCGCCACGCGAGATAAACTCGGTCCATATTTGCCTACGACTTGGCCCCGGCAAGAAACGAACGAGTACGAAAGGTAGATGGAGCTAGCGGAAAAAAGAGGTCGGACATATTGCCGTGATGGCATAACGCCAGCCGTAGAATTTCCGCGAGGCGTTCGAACGTAAATTGAATCGGGAGGACTGTCTCGAGGATAAGCTACGAAGTATGTTTATGACTCGTACGATGCCAACTCGATCGTCTTTTATTCGCGTTTAATTTCAAGCCGTGCTTTAGCGCCGTGTATCGATGTCCCCCGTGAGGATAACACATCCGACCGGCAAACGTAGCCACGCGATAAGGGTCGTAAGGATTTCCGACCGAGTCCGAGTGTTTTCCGATAATATTATAAATTTCCAGCTGATAATTCGAGATCTCCGTTGCGGACGCCCCATAATGTCGTCCAACGAATCGATTACGAGTCGAGTTGCGACTATCTGACCTGGATAGTCGATCGTGCAACTGGCTCATTCAGGGCGTGCAGAATCCGTGGAACAATGAAATTCCCAGACAAATGAAACGCGACCTTGTCGTGGAAATTATCGCAGACGCCTTTATATAAGAGCCACGTTCAACCAACCAACCAAACAAATTAATACGTCGGTCTACAATAGTACTGCGATATTTTTCCGACTGTTCAGACAATTGTGAATTTGTTAATTTTAAAAAGCTTAGATTCAGATGCTGGAGCAGTGGAGCCAATTGATATTACAGTATAGGTTCTATTGAAATATAAATCCAGTCTTACCCGTACAATCCAGGCTTTCCGAAATTCAACGATTCCCTTTTCGATCGTCGAACGGCTATTTTTATTTTACGATACCTTTGATTTCGTATTCTCGATACGCCGATGTTTCACATTTCCGAGGCTTGCCAGGTCGAACGGAGATGATTGCCAATAAAGTTGGCTACGAAGGAAATATATTTTTCCTTGCCGGGTTATAACCTCTTAATCGAGCTATTTTGTCGTCACTCACTACCATGCGCGTTTATTTCGTGACTACATTTTGTCGCTATCTTGCTCCCCTATATTTTGCCAGAACTGTAACTTTAACTCGCTTTGGAGTTGAATAATTCCTGAAGACAGGCAATTGCAGGAACCGTTCTTTCGACGCTCGGTTCCTTTTGTTAAATCGTTTCCTCTTTTTTAAACCGTTCGTACGGAACGAATGAATCGCTAATCGACGAGTTTTACAATTTCTCCGAGTCAATATTACTCCACCGCGTTCAAACGTATGTACATATGTAACGAATTCTGACGCGTATTTCGAGTCGGATCTATCGTTACGCTCGGCTATTGGTACAAGCTTCATTAATGCGATTCACTTTCTCGACAGTGCGCGCTGCAAGTTAATTCGAAGGGAAATTAAACCGAATTTCCCTGTAAAGAGATTCCAGAACGCGATTTTCCTTTGCCATTATCAACGGCAAATATCGCGTTATTCCCGGAGAAATTATTGCGTTCACTGTAGAATGATTTAAATATCTTCAAAGGAAAATCTACATTTCCTACAGTTTCAAACTAACGAGTTACCTAACTTGAAAATTTACAATTTCGAAATTTCCGCTGTTCGAAGTTCTCAAACACCATTTGCAAATTTGCTGGGTCTATGTTCCCAAATACTACAATTTTCGTATATCTAAATATTCACACTTCCAAACTTTCATATACTGTTCCTAGGAATAAAATTTTCACTTTTCCAAATTTTCAAAGTATTCTTCAGGTGCAAAATTTGGATATTGGAACATTATCAAATTTGCAAATCCACATATACTTAAATTCTTAAATTCGTACATCTCTAAGTTCTCAAATTTCTGAGTTCTTAAATACTGAAATCTGTAATGTACCAAATTTCCACGTTCCTAGCTGCAAAAATTTCCGAGTTCCAAAATTCCGAAGCGTTCCCCAGTAAAAATAGTTTTATCCGTAAAAAAAAATAATTTTCTCGCGTTTCCAAAAGAAAGCCATTACTTCTTTCCTCTCGAAGAGTAAAAAGCGTTCAGCAAACTTTCGCTCGTCGGAGAGCTTCGCGATTCGCAGCATCTTTGCAAGAACAATACCGGCGTTTTTTTAGTCGTGACATTTTTTAGATTCGGTTTTCTATGGACCGCAAACTGGAACAACAGGCAGGCTTTTTATCGAAAGTAATATTATCGACAGCGGAGGAAACGATTCCTAGCGGGATGCTTCGCAGACGATTTATCCGTTTCATTTTCAAGACGATCTCTCGCGGCGACGTAAAGACGTACCCGAAGAATCGTAACGTTCCATCGACTATCGTATCAAACTGTGTCGAGTGGTGTGGATGTGTTTTAAGTTTTCCCCTCCTGCTGCCCGTTTCCGTCTACCGCAGAGACGGTTTCCTTTACCCTGCTTCCTTCGTTTTCTTCTTTTCCAGCGAGTGAGGCGCGCTTTCAAAGAAATACCAATTTGTCGAATTATTGCGTTCAAAAGGGTCGCTCTGCTCTCGACTTTTATGCGAGAGACAGTCCAACCCTCTTCGCCCTTCTGCTTGGCCATCTCCTCGAACCCACCGCGACCTCGGATAAGTCGAAATTAATATTACGACTGGCAAGTAGTCTCGATAACGTTCAAGTGCCATACGGAGCTGACGATAAAACTGCTTATTGCTTCTTCACGAGTTTTCTTTTAACGAGTTTATGCGCTGCCTCGAGTGATCCTTGCCGCCATTGTGCCTATGGATTCCGTCGTGAATATTACCCGAGCTTTTGAACCTCTCGAGGATACTTAAACTTCCGTGGAATCACTTGTAAACACTTTCTTTTACGGCGGTCAGATTGTTGAATATTGAAGTGCCACTTGACGTGTGTTTCAGTCGATTGAATCTTTACGGGAATAGTCCGACGAGACACTGACACGGGATTATTGATATATCAAGTTGCTAATGCCCAGTCTTCACCGAAAGTCTTATATGTTTATCATAGATAAGCGAAGAACTGCTTCTGAACATATTAATATCGATACGTGAAACAAAATATACAATATGTATGCATATGTGTATATTTATAACGTAACATTTGTACCTGAAAGTCCGTAAGAAGGTTACAATATAATAAGAGACCTCTGGTATTTAAATTGTCAACCCCCTTGTAATAAATACGAAAACATATTCACTGACCCCATACCTAAATTCCTGTTCTCAATATTTCCAAGTGTTATACAAAGAACTGCATCTAGCATTGATTATTCATCAAGCGAACGACAAAGCGTCGTATCTGACATTTAAATCGCATCGTCAAAGCAAAGAAGTTAAACGATTATCAAGTATTTCATTCTGTATACTTCACGGAATACAGATACATATTTAATCGGGTAAACCGAAGAAAGTATGTCGACACGGAAGGAACGATAAAATGAGCGGATCGAATGGAACGCCACGTGTTTCGAGAACGATTCAATCGACAACGTTTCGCAATTATATAAGAATCGTCTTATCTAACGATTCATGAAAAACGACGTTCCTAAATGCACGATAAAATCGTAAGAAATGTCGGTATGAATCGGTAACGGTAAGAAAGATGGATCCGGTTTCACGAATGCATTCCTCGTAACCGGAATCGCTCGTGCATGCGGGATATAATTTGTCCGACCGATCCTAAAGCACGGTCGTGTGTTTTCAATGAAACGCCATTGTACGAGCCGAGAGATTTATCGGAAGGATTGGATGCGTACGGGATCCGCATGATTCCGGGGTAATAAGGCAACGATGTCCATGCCGGATCGATGACGCGAAATTACTGCGGGATTCGCAACTTATCGGGACGAAATGTCGGATAATGCAACCGCATTTCAACTGTCCCCCATTGTTCCGCGACCGGAAACTCCGATTATGTTCACTTCAATTAAGCGTCCGAAATCAACTTCGTTCTCGTTTTTGATCCTAATGAGGGGAAATCGGATGGGGGACATCGTTTTTAAACGGGTTCGCAATGTAACGTTTTCTCAATGAAATATCTGCGTTTTTCTCATCGATCTATATCGGCGACAATGGGATCAGCCTATTGAAAAACTCGCTATTCAGATCACATGCGGCTTATCGAAGCTTTTTTCTGTTCAAATTTTATATCTTCCTATTTTCAAACTTTTACAATTTTGTGTGATTTTTTTTAGTATTAAATATTTCCAGTCTCAACGTTCCAATACCTCGAAATAAGTATCGCAGGAAAAAATGAAATGTCACTTTACAGTTTTCATATGAGGCAAGATATATATGTAGCAAAGTCTGTCGAGTGTTGGGGACTTGTAGAGGTCTTAATCTAACCGTGTATGTTTGCGTCTTAATTGAAAGCGTCACGTGGCAGCCATCGTTGCAAATGAAGCGTCCTGGGCGTCTTCCGCAGAGAACGTCGATGATCGACCGCGACTACTTGTTAAAACGAGTCAGACTACGTCCCAAGGTATTCTACTTCGAACGACACTTTCGAAACTCGTTGAATTTCCGAGTCGTCCAAACTGTCGTGACCCTTCGAATTTCGGTGGCCACGAGGATGTACCTTAAGGACATAAGAACCCGAGTTTCTTCCGGGTGTTTTCGCTCGGAAAAATCTTGCCCGTCTAAAACGTTCTCGAGCACTTGCGTCGGAGCAGATCCAGCCACTAAGTCACAATACGCCGAGTCGTGTAGCCGCTTGTCTCTGTAAATCTCGAACAAATCTTCCGGAAACTCGCGGTTGAGCCCGAGGGTGGCTTTGCTTGTCACCCTCGACTCCCGATGCCGAGGGGTGGGGTTAATCGCGAAACAAGCGACGAACGAAAGTTCGACGGATAAGAAAAATGGAAAGGGATGAACGATCGACGTCGAAGAGAATCGGTCTTATCGTTAAGGAGCGAGATAGGGTAAGCCAAGGTAAAGGGAAGCTCGGAGTTGATTCTCGGTTAGGGCACGGTTGCTCGGGGAGTGGGTTTGATAAATGCCGTGACATCACGAGAGCAATTATCCCTGCTACACTCTATTTGCAGTTCCCTTGCTCTTTTACCTCGCTTTGACCTCGCCTCCTTTCTATCAACGTCTGCCGAATCAAATTGCTCCTCTCCTCGCAGTTTCTTCGTCTCGTCATAGATCTTGTCATCGCGATGGACGAAACGATCGATCGAAGTCATCGTAACAAATTACGATTGCTCGCTAATGGGGAACCGTGATCGTTACGGTGTGCGTGGAGACGCATGCCGCGCAATCACGCCCACTGACTGGCACTTTCTCCACTCGAAAATTGACCTATCTCTCAATTTTATTTCCCTACATGTCCTAATTATCTATTCACCAAATTTGTTTATCCACAAATCTCCGAATTTTTAGATTGTCTAAATTTCTATATTTTTATTAAGTCACTATAAATTAAGATGTCAGTCTTATCCAAGTACGCAGCAAACAGATGTCACGATAAAATTCGTAACTTATGCAAGGAGGTAATGGCAATCGTGGCCAGTTGATCGAAAATGTCAAAGCGGCAAGAGAAAAATAATAGTTTCGTGGTGCATGGAAAATGTAACAGCAACGCGGTAACGAGTTAAACCGCGAGATTTGAAAGGAACGGTGGGTTCTTTGATCGAGACCACCGCACGGTTTCCGCGTTAATGAATTCTTTTAGCGGGGTACAACGGTGACCCTTTTTCGTCGTGTTTCGCCCGCCTCTTTGTCTCGATATTCGCCTATTAATAAGCGTTCCGTTGCCTGCCATCGCTGGATTCTCTTTTACAGTAATAAAACAGTAGAAAAAAAGGGTCACGAAGGATCAAAGGGTCGGTGAAGGGTACAATTCGATACCGTAATGTCAGGAATCGGAGGCGGGTACAAACGAGAAATGTCTGCTCTCTCGTCGAGGATTGCCGTTATTTCCCTGCGATCGAACAAGAAAAAGATGAGGCTAGCGAGAGTGTGGTTTTATCCTCTCGCCGCCATTGTTGCGTGCGTGTCGATGGTAGCGTGTTCCTCGACCATTATCCAAATTCCAAGAAACATTTTTGGCAAGATGCGGGAACTCGTTCAAAATGCGAGCGGTGTTAAACCAGGAAAAAAGGAGGAAGATGTTGCTTAATAAAGCGAGCACAAAAGCAACAAAGAGCAGCATATTTGATAAGAAATAACCTTCGCGAAAAACAAGATGAAAACACGGACAGGCAAACGAGTATCATTTAATCCGACGAAGGAACAAGCTGTGTAATCAAAATGTCTGTTAATTCGACTACTCGACACTAGATGGACGTCTGTGAACTTCCGCTGCTAATTATCTCGCAACTTTCGTTAAGTTTCATTATACCTTTGAATAATTCCATTAAAACCCCGTAACAACTTTTCTATATTTATGTGCGTGTGGCGTGCATGTCAACGCAGGTTGAAATTGCTGCAGTAATCGAGAGGTTGAAGTGATAAATTTTGTAAATGCCAGTGGCAGGTCCGTCGATGGTTTGTGGAGGACATTTTGAGGATCTGGATATTGAAGGATTTAGAGATTTGGAAATTGGAGAATTTGTAGGAATTTGAAAGTTCACGAATTTGAGAAATTGGAGAACACGAAAATTGTGTAACTTGGGAACATGGAATTTGAGAAAAGTAACCATTACTCGCGAATGTTACGTGCACGTCCGCAGCGTCTATCTGTGATTTCTCAAATTTTCCTTAGAGGAATCGATTTTTGGTACCTTTCGACGCGGGAGTTCAGTGGTTCGAGCAAACGGGTTCAGAGCAGAAATCGAAGAGGTCGAAAAGGTCGACACGAACAGCCCCACCGCAACCACCTTGTTATCCTTGCTTTCAGGACCGCGAATTAACGGCGGATCCGATTATACGAGTCATTTACGGTCCGTTTCGCCATCGACGATGCCGGCAACGAAGCGGTTCCGGCACGACCCATTTCCACTCGTTCGAAATAGGAGGCCGCCTTTCGAATATTATCATTCGAATATAGCCCTCACCCCATGCCCATCCCCCTCGCCCCTTGCCCATCCACCATTTGGCTCCATTATCTGCCGCGGCACAACTACTCGAAACTCGGCGTACCATTAAACTATGGGGTCAATTTGTCCGGAACGCGTACAGTCCCGGAATTACGTCCACTAGCCTCGGGTGAAGGGGCAAAAGGCGGAGGGGCACAGGTTTCATACACGAGATTACACTCGTTCCCCATTAATTTGACGCGAGATCGATAATCGCGCCGATAAAAGAAATTGCAAATAGTGTCATCCAAATTTTATCAAATTTATTATTAAACTGCATGATTGTTTATGACATATCAAACCCTGCAAAGTAAACATAAATCATATAATCTCATCACATGATTTTACATTGTGCAGGTCATATACCACAAATGCAAAACATTATCATATCAAATAAAACGTGTCCAATCCAGATTACGAGTCTCCAGGGTTCACGAAATGTTTCACCAAAGATTTCCAAGATATTAATACTCGCATTAAATGGGAGAACGTATTCGAGCCGAGTCGTTCTCAAATATTTGAGTAGTCACTGAATGATAATGATAGTGGACGCTCGAAAACGGCGATGGAATTGTAAAGCGAAGCGTTTCAGGGAAGTAACGTTATCGTCGAACAGTAATTTTCACGACTGAGACGCTTACGGAACGTGAATTGCCGCCATTTCGATGAAACAAGTACCGACCGCTTTATCGATTATTTCTCCGTGACGGATTTTCAAGTGGAAAACGTTTACGAAAGTACGACAGTTCTGTGACAATAGAAACGCAACAGAAAGGGATTTCGAAAAACGTTACGTGTCCGATTCACGAAGGATTGCGAACAGAAAAGTATCAGGAATTGATTTTTGCGAAGTTGAAATATGCTTCCGTGACATTTGACCGTCCAACTTCAAACGGTTTTAAAGTACGTGAAGGTTTTTTGATCCTGCTTTATGCATCATCTGTGCGGGGATAAAAGGACTCTTATCAACGCATAAAACGACGCAACGTTTCTGGGAACTTAGTTTGAAAGCAAAATTTTATTTTCCTTCTCTCCGTGAAGCGGCGTGCAGCGCGTTCTGAAATTCATGGAACTTCAAATTAAGACTCAAAGAAGGTAAACTTCCCACTAAGAAATTCGCAGGGCACAAAGTTCAACGCGGCCCTTCCGAATCAAATGAAAACGAGGCTAATAGTAATGCGAGATTTATTATGCAAGTTGGGGAAAAAATGGTTACGCAGCAATTTAGTTTTCGTACTCATTATAATCTCCTTTGTAAAAGCAAAGAAACTCGTTTTTCGTTCTCGTGAACGCTGCCGACTGAACATAATTAACCGTTTACTGTAACTTATGTTACAATGTTAACAAATTATTCATAGAAATGATTATCCTATAAATATTCATTTCACGTGTCTTCAAATTTTCTAACTTCTACATTCTTCAACCTTCAGGGACCTTTACAAAGATAAAGGTTCAAGCTTACAAATTCTCATATTTATTACTGTCCATCAAACCTGAAAAGCGAAAAGTCAACGAATCAATCATTGATTTCCGACTAATTACGAAGTCTAGTATCAGCCATGATTTTTCGTCCTGTTACGACAACGACGTCCACGACAAATCCGGTGAGAACTAAGCAATCGTGTAAAGGTTCGTTCGTAAAGAGGCTAGCGTAGTCCGTCGAAACGACGATTAATCACGATTTTCCCCGGTGCTCGTCAGTCGGCGCCTGCATATACGTGCCGGTACAGGAACGAATGAGGTCGTTGAACCGTTTCTTCGGGTCCATGTTCCAAAAATACACGAAAACCGAGGACGAACGACAGAGTCGTAACGAGAAACGTAACGCAGACGACAAGGGAACGAAGGAACGTAGAGAACGGGCTAGAAAAGGGGGCTGACGGGGTGCGGGAGGGATAAGCGAAGAAGGGGAGAAAAGCGAGCACAATGCTAACCGGAGAAACTGCGGTGACAAACAGTGGACTGCAGTTAAAAAGAGGAACAGAGAGACAAAACATGACGGAGAGGAGATGCTGAAAGAGCGACAGAGTCGGGGATGAATGTACAGGGTGGCATGTAAACGGCGATATAACACGAAAATTGGGAAATTTAGCATTCGCAGATTCAGAGGTTTGGGAATTGTTGGTAACAATTTGGAAAGCTGGGATTTTTTAAATTATTTGGGGACTTGGGAATTTGGGAATTTAGAAGTTTGAGGATTTGGGAATTTGGAAATGTGGACATTTTGGGGATGTAGAGATTCAGAATTGTCGGATTTGGAAATTTGAATGTGGAAGATTGAGAACCTGCGGGCTTGGTCCACAAGTTTGGAAAGTTAGGGTTTCACGAAAGTCCACATCTAGCAATTTAAAATCTCTAAAAGCTGGAACTTAAAAACTGCAAGTTTAAATATAGAAATTTGCGGTCTCTAGCACGAACCTAAATAAAGGGTTATAGGAAGCCCATGTCATATGGAAGCTATAAAGAACTCGAAGAACTATAAAGAAGCTGAAGTAGACTAGTTTTCCTAGTATATCCCAATTACACGCCACCCCGTATATCGCGATGCGACTCTTCACAGAGCACGAATTACACTCCTCTCATCTATTCTTTCCACGCGGTTATTATGGTAGCCGAGCTATTCTTGGATAAAGAGAAAGATGGGCGACTGAGTCGGGGTGGGTTGAAGAGCGAGCGGTACGGGGGTTGAAGTTTCAAACAAAAAAGAGCGGCGATCGAAAGCGAACGGAAGCTTTCACAGTCGACCAGGTTCGCTCGACTTCTCCGTATTCGAATCGAATCGATTTGCCTCTTCTGGGATAACATCGATGCTTGGGCGTCTGTCTCGGGATCTCGACGAACCCGATCCCGCCACAAGCGTCCCTCTTGATCCGCCGGTTACGTTCGGCGGATACGCGTTTTAAAAAGTTCCAAAAGCCTCGGATTCGCAGAGGCCCGAACAACGGTATCGTTTTTTCTCCTGTTCCCCTTTGTTCCCGTATTTTGTTTGCTTTTTTAATAAACACAGAGGATAGAGGATACGGTAGCAATCAAATTTCTCTGATACAGTGGTCACCGTCGAACAATGTCAAGCACTTTGAAGAGGTATCCACGCGGACGAATTCATCGATTATCCATTGAAATTCGTTCGTCACGGTTTCCGCTTCAGTTTTGTCTTTCGCGTTTTACAATTCGTACCTTCGGGACTGCGTCGCCAGGTAAACTCTTTCATCGCAGCCGACAGTTCTCCAACTGGAGCATTGATTTGCCGCTTGTTTCACGCACGTGGTTGACGCTCGAGCGAAGAAAGAGAAGGCGCTAACTTTTCATCCCTCCGTCGTCTCGTCGTCGTATCCGGAACGGTTCCTCGTTCACCTTCCGTTTTTGCGTCGACCTCGATCTGCCCCTCCAACCGCTGGCGAATTATTAAAATCCCCCATAGTCACGATCGCGGGGACGGGGCGTAACTTTTTCAATTCTCGCCGCTTCAAAGTTCGCTTCGAACCGAGCGAAGCCTGCGAGCCGAGAACGCGCTGCGAATTTGCTCGAAACGTGGCAAAATGAAATTTTCGTCGGGCACGATGAAAAACGAAAAGTCGGAAAATTATCTCCCTGTCACCATCCTCCAGATTAGCACCTACCCAAAATATCTGCATGTTTATACAGAACATATATCTCAGTTTCTTGAAACGGTTCGGAGACACGATTCCTATCAGATTCAAGGTCCCATACCCGAAGTTCACACGCTTCGTTTGATCTTCCTTATCCAAGAAAAGCACACGTTTCGCGAATGTACACTAGGAAGCGGGAGTTGTTAATCGAGTCGAAAAAAAAAGAGGCGCAGAGGGAAGTCGCACTATTTCATCGTTAGAGCAGGTTAGCCGGTCGACGACGGCTCCTACGCCCATGCGCTAAATCCATGATTTACTTCCCGGCGAGGCGAGTTCAAAGGGAAGAAGGGTCTCCTCAGAGCCAAGAGAAACTTTAGTCTTTACTTTGGAGACGTCTCGAGTGCATCTCGTCCCTCTGGTCTCTGAATTTAACATCGAAACTGTGCCGATACATACTTCCCGTTCGCGATAAAAGTCGAACACCCTCAGCGGTCACGATCGCCTACCGAAAATGCGGTATCCGTCATCGAGATATTAGATCACGATAAATTGAGCGGTTTCGCTGGCCCAGCTAAATCCAACCTCGGTTACGACGAACGACAATTCGAACCACCCCCATCGACGGGTGCAAACTTCTTAACTATACCGCTGTAACTAACTTGCTGGCGGCACCGACTTTGCCGAACTTAACCTATGAATAACTGCAAAATAATCAGCTTGAATATTCATGAGTCTTTGCAGCATCGTGCTATGCTGTTGTTGGATTGTCTCTTTGCGACATCTTCTACGTACGTGCACTTTCTTTGCCGAATTCAACTATTATTATATTTATCACTGACAAAATTAAGATAAAGAAATCGGTATTATCACTTTATTCTTGTCCGGTATCCACACTACCCCTGGCGAATGTACCATAGAATGGTTTCTCTGATTCGTAAGAACGTTCGTAATATCGCTTGACGTATTTTATTTACGCTTCGCAAAACCTTGCTCCCAGAACCACCCCTCAATGCCGCGCAATAAATATTGAAACCGGGTCGTATGAGCGATGAAAATTAATCAAGGGTTTTTAAATGGAAATTCAGGCCGCTGAAACGACGCCCAACGGTCTCGTAATTTCTTCGTTACACCCAGAATTTTTCCGCGAGGCGTTGCGAGGCCACCACGGAGATTTATCGACGGGGATAGCGAACGTTCGGAGATCGTCAAACCATTCTCACCGCAATCTCGGTCTAACCCTCTCGTTTCCTCGTCTGACCCGTTTCCATTCGTCGGTCTAATTACGAATTTACCGGGACAAGTACGGTTAATTTGTGGACCGAATTAGCCGGCGTCTTTTCTCGCGCCCCGAAAGGCTCCCGGTTAAAGATCGCTGCTGGAACGTAATTCACCGGAAGTCCCGTCGTACTTTACACCGGCTAACGAACAAGAGGCAGGCTGAGGTAATTGCAAAAATCGCCGACAGCAGATTTATCGCGACGTTTCGAAACTGGAATTATTTGTTTCCATCCTTTGCCTGCCACCTTTTGTAACATCTGTATGAACTCTGCCTGATTTGTATAAAATATAAAGGGCTATCAAGGGCTATTCGTTATAGCAAAAAAGCCTCACAAAAGTTGGAAAAACAGAGCTAAAGTGTAAAATTGGTTTGTTTTGCTATAAAAAAGGAATGCCCCAATTTAGGAACATACGGGATATTGAAACGTACAACAATTAAATTCCGCGGCTCAAATATTTTAAACAAATAATCGCTGTTTGTCATTCAGAACTGGTTCGAGTCTCTAAAGAGAGAAAATCCACGAAACAATCTGCTGCCGTTTAACGATGAAAATCGGATTGAAAACATCGGGATATAGGGTATTATTAAAGGGCTGGTTTCTAATGGAAGTTTCGTGGAGATGCTTGCCCCTTTCAGTAATTATTTACGACTAAAGAACACGAGGCTTTGTTTTCGAATTCGTAGCTTCGTACGCGCTCTAGTCAAACTTTTATTAGTAAAATAATTGCCTTACGATTTCATCCGCAGCTGTGCTTGATAAAGGTAACGTACCCTTTTGCAATATGAAAGCAAATAAATGGAACTGGAATCCAATATAATGCATATTTTGCAGTGGGCCTTCTGAGCTATGCAAACTATAATTAGTATTGAATTAAAAATTTAATTGTATCACAAGTATGACCCAGGTCTGTTTCACGAATTTGAATACATATGATATTTAATATTATATTAGAAGCAGGACTTAATTATAACGCAAGCTAGACTTTTATAATCGAAAAAATTACTCAGAAAATATTGAACGTTGACATAAAAGTATCTATATCTTTGATACCATGGAATCGATTTAGCGGATAACAATCTACTAAAAATCAGATTCATTTTCCAGTGACGTGAACCAGATAATTTCGATCAGCACCGATACCACGTTGATTAATTGAAATTTTGCGATCATTTCGGCGTTTCGTCATAACAACAAAAGGGAAATCAGCAAAGGAGAGATCGTTAGAGGAATAGAGGGATCCAGAACGGTGACACCGGGGACACAATACGCGAAAGAGTAATACAAATAAATTAATTGCATTTCGTAGTAGAGTCACGACTGTCGCGGAAAATCTAGCGATATTGCGCGTGGCATTGATCCCGCTAATAAACGAAACAATGTTACGAGCGCGAACGCAAAGCGCGCCAAGCGAAATGAGTTTTCCACGGTATAAAACGCCCGGCGCGGTGGACTGGTTGCCCGCTGTGTGTGTATTGAAATAACTTCAAGTGCTGAGTAAATAGAGCCATTAGCTTGGTCAGAATGCCGTAATAGAGCGTTCTGTATAAAATATTCGCTCGTGCGTTCCATACAGACTAAAAATCATATAATACTTACTAATTTACATGATAAGTGCATGTACAGTACTTTATATGGTTTATCTATAATGTAAATAATTTCTATATCAAGAGAATACATGTCCAAATTCCCACTTGTTCAAATCTCTACAACTCTAGATCCCTACTTATCTCTACATCCCCAAATCCCTATGTCCACATATCCCTACGTCCATACACATGTGCATATTCCTCAGTCTCCTACCTCTCCAGATTTCCACATTCCTAGATCTCAGAACTTCCCATGTTCCCATGTACATCTCCACATCTAAATATCTAAATATTACCCAAACCTAAATATTCCCAAATCCGTTGTATCCACATATCACATTTCCAGATATCGAGATATTCCCAGATATAATAGAACGTGATACAGGTACAAGAAATGGGAAGATGAATCAATGAGCACCCCGGTTTCCTTTCCTCTTTTTTGTTTTTTTCCACCCTTTTCCGCTGCGGGCAAACAAGTATAAATATTGGACCGAGAACCGTCGACTTTCTTCTTTAACTAGCTATCGCGATATCGATCTTCGTCGCAACCCCCCAGGGAACGAAGGTATTTTATCATCAGCGGAACCGAGTCCGTCAACGAGCCACGGTTTCGAACGCTCGCAAATAGTCTGTCGTGATTTTCAAATTGCCGTGAAGTTCTTTCGGTAAACGTCTCCGGTTTTCCGCGGCAGAGAACGATTTACGGTCGTTGTTGATTTTGGCGAGGCGGCTTGTTGTTGCTGCACAAATTCCGGCAATTTGCAACGTTTAACTATACGATATACAAACTGCTATAATTTCTTCGTCAATTTATCTAAACACTTATTTATCTTTATTTCGTGATACACGCTATGAGATTTCTCTTATTCCACTTTCGATGTCGGGTGAAATATAAGAACCACTGATTCTGTAAAATATGATGTTGAAATTGCCACTGTTCTTTCGCAAAATAAAATGCAGATGTGTAGCGCATGAAGTTCGAAAGAGGATTAGAGCTAATTACAACGAAGACTAACAACGAACTGAAATTGTCTTTCGAAAGAACTGCTAATTGCATCGTTGTATAATAGGATTATTATTGTTGTAAGTTCGTTCGAAGAAAATCTCCATCGTTCAAGAGTGAATTTCTTCGAACAGTACACAATACGATTATGTGCGAAAGCCGAGAACGTCTCAATTACGCGACCTGGGCACGAACTGGCCTAGCTGGCTAACCTAGCGAGCACTCCGGGAAACAATCACAAGAAAATGGAAATAAATTGTTCCCTTGATCATCGATTCGTATAACAAAGTCCGACTTCGAACAGTGAGAAACCATCCTTTCGGGATCGACGTAAATCACGATAGAACGAAGACTGGCGTCGTTCCATGGTCTACGATGGTGATGGGCACGTTCGCTGCCCTTGGGAAAATCTCACATTGGCGTGGGTTGTGGATGTGGAAGATGCACGGAGATTTTATATTTGGAAAGGTTCTGGGACGTTGAGGATTTTCAAATTTTGAGAGATTTTACAAATTAGGTACGTGTAAAGGAATCAGAATTTGAAGACTTGCTAATTTTTAGATTTCACAAGCCCTCCCCATTCGTTCTCCACTTATGTTCCGTGCTCCCATGACGCCAGTCACCGCTAAACGAAAAACAAAGCGCGTGCGCTCGCAAAATCGAGTATACCGATCGTTTGACTGCAAGGTTACAGCGATTTATCGTGCATCAAAACCGATTAGCGATTCTAATCCGTTTCTCCGTTTCAGATCGCGGAAGCGGCGCTGAGAGTGCAGCCGGATCGTTAATCAACCGGTCGACCGGATCAGTGGCACTCATCCGTGCCACGTTCGTCTTCCGTTCGCGAGCGGCCACTGGGCGAGCACAGGAACCTCTTTGACTCGAGGTTAACCGTTTATCAAGCGGTCGACCGGCGATGCTCTTGCCAGCGGAAGCATTTGCGGGACTTCTTAGATGCTATCGACCATGGAACCCCTCTACGTGCCTCTTCAGGTTGTCCGGCAAAAGTGGACGATGCTCGTAGCAGACGCCTGCGTGAATCTTCTGCGTTAATTAGCTACGTTTTTTGCCTCGACACTCTTCAAGGTCTACGCTGTCTGATCGTTATTTTCCTTCGTTAAAAATGTCCGGCGCATAGGCGATTCCTATGGCAACGTGGACTATCCGGGAATCCTGTTTTTGCCGCTACCGTGCAATTCATTGAAAGGCGTGAAATTCATCCTCGAGCGGATACTCTTTTGAGAGCGCAGGAACATGCACGTCTTCAGCGAAAACTTTCTTATTTCTGAGGGAAAAGAGTATGGTAGAATACGTCGGATATCCGTTGATATAAGTCTAACATGAACTAACTCTTTGATAGATAGTGAAAAATACTGTCGTTTTAATGCAAGTAGTCCTTTGCGGGATCTGCACACTCATGGTTGTCATTATTTTACGTATAAATTATATTATTATATTATATTATTGCTGCAATGTCTATTTAAAGTCAAGAATTATTCACCTTTGTGTTATCCCTCACTCATCTTGAATGAACCCACGGAAACATTGATCTTATTTCAGTAGCTATGTTACCTTAATCTCCATATTCGCATTCCATCCTAGGGAATTCCATCCTGGAGTAATTGCTTTGGAGAATCCAGAGCCACTCTTGGCCTCTAAGGTGGACGACACACGGTTCGGTAACGCATCATGCGATCATCCTCGCCCTCCAGCCACAACATGCTTCGCTGGACCAGCGGGTAGATCTTGGCAATGATAGAGTGAACCTAAGCGGAGAAGTTACGGCTGCCTACGGGATCCTAATTATCGAGAGCTACCTGGACTATGCTCGTACATCAATCGGTGGAAATTACGCCGCGATGGAATCGATTGATTCCAAATTGTTTTGATCGTGATGGGTGCGAAGAATCGTATTTAGAAATCTCGATTGTTGGAATCTCGGGAGAAAGTTTTAAAGAGGAATCCAGATAATGGGATAAATAGAGGATCGATCGTGAATGGATAGATAGATTCAGCGATAAGCTACATCCATCTGGATGTCAGCGTTTTTTTTTTTGCTGCGTAGGAAAAAGTACACTCGATACGCTTCAGACTCTTAGCATTAGATCGATGGTTTAGATACGGTGCAAAATTCTATCGGAGGATTTACGGTTCAAATGAACTTCACCTGAATGTGAAAACCAAAAGCTAGTGTTTTAAAACCGATTTATTATCTCATTTTCATTTCCAAGCCACCCTAGTCTGGTAACAGACTATTTTTAATATTTCAAGTTGAAAGTTTGTTGAACCTCGGATTCAAAGTTTAATTCGTTGTTTTTCGTACATTCCTCTTGCATAGTCGAGTGTGGAAACACGAGCGAATTCACGCACGTTGCGCGATCGTAATAAATTGCAAGGAGTCATAATCCAGCTCGCTTCTGAATAAACTACATTCTCCAACGTCGCCCTTTTACGAGCACAAGAGGTAAGCGAGAATAATCGTCGTCGAGACAGTGCAGTGATACCCATAATAGAAAATAAATGCCTCTGTTACATCTCTCTAGATTCACGTTTACCCTTGTAACCCTTTGATGCAGCAAACATTCTAGTATAAAGGTATTTGGACCTGGTTTGCAATAATAATCACAACTTATTATTATATTATACAGAAATAATTATTCTACAAGAAGACACTCCACACTACAAAAAGCTGACTTGGATCAAAATGTAACTTTTTTGTAGGAACAGTTAAACGACTTTCAACGCGTCCTCCGCGACTTTTAGCTTTCTTCCGCAACTCCCGCGGCACTCGACGTTGCACGAGGGAGAAAAATACTCTCGTCAAATCCGTATCCGAAATTCCGTCCAAAGTGTGACGGTCGGAGCGGGAATACACGGTATCTCGTAAATACCAACGCGACACTGGCTCGTTACACAGCCCTCGTCGACTTTTAGGGAGGAGAGTTCGTCAGTGGAATCTGTCTTTTGTCGTGGAAGCGTCGCGTCTTCGCCCGACGATACGGGACGGCGAGAATAGAAGCAGGAGCCCGAGGAAACGCGAAATAAAAGCTGGGAACTCGATGACGTTTCCGGGGAGGGTTTGAACGAACGCGAATTCCGCTCGGCGCGTCTTCGAAACTGCGCCCAGACCGAGGAAGGATCCGTCGAGCTACTCGTGCAATCAAACTTTGACTACCTTCAACTTTTTAGTAAATCTTCCGAGCTGTTGCACGGATAAAACTTGCGGGGTATCTTTGAACCGGCACTGTAAAGATAGCGCTATTGGCCCAACTTTTTAGAGCTTTCCAAAGAAATTCTGGTGTTTGGGCAAGATTTAAAAGTTGCCTGGGACCGTTTTAATACAACGGATCGCCGTTACCTTCTTTACGCTCTGCTGTGTACCCTCAGTTAACGGAACATCCGTTTTATTGCGGACTTTATCGCGAATAAAATATCTCGCCCGACGGAAAACAACGGAAACTCGCATAATAAAGGAATTGCTATAATTACTCGTTAACTCTTTATGATCCACTTCCACCGATATCGTTTTAAATATGCATCCTTTTGCCATGATACTTTGAAGGTATAAGAATTGGTGTCCTTTTTATTCATAATTAATTAGGTTCGAATTTCGAGAATCGTGTGCCAGAAATTGCTGCAAGCCCTTTGTACGACTCCCTCGTTGCAACAGAGAGAATCGTTGAGAGGAGCCCAGGCCGGATGTGGATCGGAAAAAAGAAACTCAAGGGGAAAACGGAGCGAGGAAGGGTGGCCTAAAATTACTTAGTCGTCGCCGGGATTCACGCTCAATCCCCCCGGATATCTTCGTTCCTCCACAAACTACGTTCCTAGCCAATGGAACGATTTTTTCTCTCTTCGACGCTCTTCTAATCTTTATCCTTCTCCATTTCCTGTGCAACACCCACGTCTCGTTGGGAATGTTGCCAATAATTCGCGAGCCACGCTGTGGGCGGCAAAGTTGCATAGAAATCTTTTTATACTGGCAATTCAAAGAATCTTTACTTCTCATATATTCTTGTTAGGAGATGCAATTAGCGGGAGTATAATCAACGATGTACGATATAATCAACGATGAGTGATATCGGATGTGTGAACAGAAATCTAGAAAACCAGAAACCTCAAAATCCATGTCTTCAAACATTAAAAAGTAAAAAACCAAGAGTCGAATTAGATTCACCTAGCGATCGTTCGTCCATGGTCCACACCGGCACGTCCCCAACGCAAAGTTCTAACCCAGTGGCCAAAGTTGAATGTCGAATGCTGCGATTAATCGAGCGCCCTTTCAAGTATTTTTACCGAACAGGAACGATTAACCGAAGCAGAAAAAAGTAGCGGAAAGCGTGTATCAAAGAGGTAGCCCCGGGGAGGGTCACGGTTTAAAATCGCGCGAAGCGGGCGTCCGCCAGAAAGAAAAAGAGAGAGAGAGAACTGGTAACGAATTCCTCTGCTCCGGGATATTTTCGTCGGTGCGAAGTCCGTGTCGTTTGTCGGACGATAAACTTTGTCCCTCCTGCTTCAGTTTCATCTTCTCCCGGTCGCTTCTCTTCTCTTCTTTTCCTTCAACCGGGTGGTGCACTCGGTATTCCGCCTCCGTGCGACACTCTCGCAAATGGATAGGCATTTTAACGCGTGCCCAGGAAATTTTGGGCTTCCAGCGGGCCAGACGGGTTGGAATCACGATTAGAGAGAGGATTGGAATAATTGTACGTAGAGTTGAAATCTGAGGATCTTCCAGGGACGATGAACCTGACGTCGAGATTTCGTGAAAATTTTAACGCGAATGCCAATTTCGAACTACGCTTCCGATTATAGAATCTGATCAGTTCATATTTCTATCTGATCTATGTTCACTTTACGAAATCAAGTTTAGAATGACATTACCGTATACATCTTTAAAAGAGCTACTTATACCGGGATGTACTTTTTCTGACGTCAATTTGGAACTTTTATACCTGAGAATCAAACGGTGTTGCACAGGAAGTTTGTGAACCTAACTACGAAGTGACACATCTGAAATTTTGTTAGAAATATTCGAGTATTGACCCCGTCCCGGATGGACGAAAGTACTAATTACCGTCGTTCCGGGAAGCAATTAAATTAAGAACATTAAGCTTTGCATTGACGCTCGTGATACTTTAAGCTCTAACTCGATACGAGTGTAATTTCGCGACACTTTCGTGTCATCATATCCTTGCACATTTCGAAATTGGCCATTTAATACCGACCTAACGTCCATTATTTCACGCGTTTCAATTATTTCGCCAAACGAAATTGTTTTGACGTCCGAGGGAACAAAGTTCGCTCTTAAAACCGTGCGCGTTTTGATGTTTTTTTTATCTCATCACGAACCCGATTGCCACGCGAGAAAAATAGGTTAATCGATTGCATTGTTTTCCAACTGGATAATGGAGTTGAATTTTTCAGCGGACCGCTTGATCGACAAGCAAATTGACAATTTGTGCGAACGCCTGTGGCAGCACAAAGGTGGATATTAAACGGTGGTGCGATTAGTATTTGAAAGACGGATACCAGCTTTTTAACCGGGGGTTCAAGAGGGTTGTTTACGCGACTGACCGAGCGTCGTAAGCCCCGATAACTTCGAACTATAAAATCATTTTAGGAGTTTTACGAGTTCAACCGAGTTAAGGCGACCTGCAACGGGATTTGTCACGTTTCGACAATAAAATGTTTTCTTCTCGCCTGCATCGAGTTTCTCAAATCGTAGTCGCTCAAATCTTAATCGATATTCCTCGGCAATAATCATTTCTCCAACGACGAAGATTGCGTTTCCCTGTTTCGCCGACAAATTTCTACGCTGCAAATGAAACAGTTTTCGCAAACTTTTCTCGACTATTACGAAATCCATTTGCGAAGTTATCGGCGATGCAGAAGCGTAACTTCGACTTTTTTAAGTCGATAATATTTTTCTTTACTATTTACTATCACTTGACATGTAGCTACCTTACAGATGAATTCTATCGGGCACCTGGTTTGATACAGAATAATTGAAATGAATTTATAGATCGACAGTAAATCAGCATAAAGCGAGATTTCAGATGTAAAGTAACTGAACAGCTCTTGAAGTTTTGTACAGCAATGAATTTGCAATGCTTGTACAACAAACACCGCAGCGGAAGGGAATCGTCGAAACAGTAGCGTGTTGCGATTGCTTTATGCCGCGAGACTCGCGATCGCGTTACAAAGTTTCCCGTTAAATGGATTTCCGGGCGGATCGCGTCGAATATACAGAATAAACCGACGGTGCACGCGTGTCATTTAATTACGAGTCAAGCGATCGGGACGAGCTGTCACTAGCAGAATTTCGAAGCGAGCCACGGTCCCGTTCCGATTCAGATGAACCGAGATAAACAAACAGAGAGAGGAGTGCCTGAAGAGTAGACGTGTCGAGTTAGCGAGGAAAAAGAGGGACGAGAACGCCCACCGATATTACAGGCTACGATACGTTATCATGACAATTGCAAGCAATTACGTTCGACGATAATCAAAATCTGAAAGGACTTCGCTCGGGGATGATGTTCAGTTGTTATAGCGAAAATCGATGTTATCATCCCTATGCCTATGCTACATCCTTATGTCTATATAAGTATATCTATAAATATACCCCTCCAATTTCTAACCCTAAGTGTATCCTCAAATCTCTACACTCCCAGATTTGTATAACTAAATCCCTACAACTCTAGATCTCTACATCGCCTAAATCACATCTCCAAATTCGTATAAATTCTTAGATCGATAAAATCTTCAGTTCCCGTAAGTTCCTCAAATTAATACCTGTACCCCAGAGTTTCCGCAAGTTCCTTAAGTCCATATCTGGACCTCGAAATTTCTCCAGATCACTGTATTTCTGAGACTTCGTAGATTTCTATACTCCGTAATAGTTAAGACTTAAACGGAGGAAGTGAACGTAATTATCCCAAAGTCTGAACTCGATATAAAGTAGGTTTAAGACTGGGTCTGTAACGACCCAGCATCCGCCGTCGAAAGGGTTAACGGGTTCGTCGAAACGACGAAGCTTGAAAAGGGGGCGAAGGGTTAAGCGGCCTCGAGCAACGGATTCCATGGAAGCAGCTGATCGGTTTAAACTCATAGGGGTCGCAACGTCTGGCCGGGTTATTTCTGGCGCTCCCCGCGCGAAGAACGCGAGGAAAGGAAACCGAGATCGTAGACGAAGAGGAGAGGGGACTACAAGACGGACGCAAGCTGAACGTCTCACGGATTTCCGGACAGCGGAACGTTCGTCTCTAACTCGCGACGGAAATAAAACCGGCGAACGAGGATGTACGTGATGTCCTATACGTGAGCAGCAACCAAAAAGAGCCTCCCTTCTTGCCAGTTTTACTTTTGCCTCCGTGATTGGAACACATTCATTATCGTTCGAACTAGGGATATTCCGTTTACTCACGAGGGATGCGAGACAAGTCGTTTCCTTGCCGTTTCACGAGTCTGACGCAAAGTTTGAACGTGATAAATCTTACTCGAATTCCTGATATGTTTAATTTTTAAAACAAATTATAGACTGCATAATGAAGGACCTAAATATAAAATAGTCATAAAATATTAACGTTCTTATTAATGTTGCAGTTATAATTCTGACTGACGTACCTGAGAAATAAAATATGTGATAAGGATATCTAAGCTATGGTAACTGAGAAAATTGAGATTGACGTTACTGGTTAATGTTATAAAAAAGAGGTGATCAAAAAATTAATCGCTTTATATTATGGATCTGCTCATTTATTTATATCTACTAATTTTAATTGCGCAAATAAGTGTCGAATAAATTGTTCTGTTTAAATTAATATCATTTTGGTTATATTTCATGTATTTTCAGGAAAATTTATATAGGCAGATTGTGTGCAAACCAATAACTGAAAAATATGAAATCTAGAGGCAATTAAATTCAAAGTGCAACGTAATAGAGAATGAAATAATAGAGACAAAAATAAATGGAATTGGTTTTTCATTTTTATAATAAATAATTGATTTATGGAAAATGTTTCTAAAGAACCATTAATCAGCATTAAAAGTATGAAATTTCTTTTAAGTTTGAAAATTTATTTTCCACGAGAGTAACGTTGCTTCATTGAATTCAGTTGGTATACATTTAATGATTCTGAAGTTGCAATCGTTTAGCATGTTCCAAAATCGTATATTCAAATCCAGGATTAATTTTGTCGTTAAGCCTAGAAAACCATGAATAGCATAAATCTTTTCGATACAAAAATCATTTGGTATAATCCCTCGCATGTGCAAACGCTTTGATGCTTGAGATTCATTCAAATTTCATTCCTTTCGTCGAAGTATTAATGAATCAAAAAACGCCGCTGAATGGTCAATTTTGTGAGCGAAACAAATATCAGGAACGTTGATACTTCTCGTTTCGCTAAAAATCGAAAATGAATCGGTCAAAAACGAATCTGGACCGATAAAAATTTAATTAGTTTCGAAGTAAATTCAATTTTAGCTTTATACTGCTTCTCGGGTATAACATTGCTTCAAACGTTAAATTAATTTGTCAGGAAACTTATTTAAAACTCAATTCAAATTCAATTTTAGAACTTCAAAAATATCCGCTCCACTATTGAACGTATGAAAGGAACTTTGAGGTGTCGCTCGTGTTTCATAAATTTAGTCCATTATTTAAACGAAACGGTTTCGGTTTTCGCATACATCGGTCGATCGATCGATCGTTCGATCTATGGAAATTGTATCAGTAACCCGAAACGTTCCGGTGTTCAATTGATTTTGATCGGTGAAATTGAAATGATTCCTTCGATCAGCAACACACGCTCTCGTATCTTGTTCCCTCAATTTCGTTTGCATTCCCGTATCCATATCCAAACCAACGATACGATATTATTCTCGATATTATCCCTGATATTATTACGTATTAATGTACAGAACGTCAGAGCGATTCGATATACCGCATCAACGCCTATTTAACGAAACTTTGTCAACGTTTAACTAGCTAGTCCGGTATAATCGTCGCCCGTTCACAATCATCGATCGTCATTTAACGTTGATGGACTAATGAGCTGTCGATGACAACGACAAACTTGCTCGTTATCTAATAGCAATCTATTTTTAACTACCTATGAAAAGAACCTTCGTATTCATACATTTTGAGTTACACGTTTATTCATAACATAACCTTAACTTTTAGGAGAAATCTATATATATAAATATTGATTAAATTATTGTTAAATATAACGAATATTTACCTGTCAGCTTTGTATTTTCCTTAAATAAATTCAAGCAATGTTTAACTAAGAATCTTCGGCGTGGCTCGAAGAGTAACCCCCAGAGCACGGACCATGGAGAAAGGCCTCGATAATAACCAAACGCATTTATTTATCCGGTGTTTCCATCGTCCGGACACCGACGAAGCGTTGTTTAAAAATAAGAAAGGCAGAATATTGGATCGAGGAATGAAAAGCTTGATCGCCAGAGCGATTCGTACTTAGAGGGATCTGACGTGAACGTCCAAAATATCCTGGTTGCTTTCGACGATGCTCGAAAACATCCGGGGCAAGTTGTTGAAATTCTGTTTGTTGATAAAGCAAACCTTCCTTTTCGTTCTTATTCCGTGATATTTCTCGTGCAAGTTGCCCGAAGGAATTCTATGCCCCTCAAAAATATTTAAAAAGCGATCAGAGAAGACTTTGTAACTCCGTCCCGTAGCAAATTCCGCGATTTGAATGCGATTGGCGAACGGAGTCGAGAACTCTCGAAAGATTACTCCAGATTCGATAACTTTGTTTCGGCCGGGTAAAAAGGATGGAATATAGAGCGACGCGCTAAGCCCCGAAATTCTAGGGAAATCAAGGGCTTGGAACAGTGCCCGTACTCCCATTCCCGTTCCATTACAAAGGGCAAACGTTTGTCATGCGCCCGCGAGATCAGACACGAATCAGTACAGTGCTCGAGTTATTTAATATTTTTCAATCGTGTTCGTTTGCACCGGGTATTCCGTTTCTGGAATCCAATTTCTGTCGCCCTGACTCCTCGCAATGGAAATTTTAACAATCGGGACAACCGGTCTCGTCGTTGAAACAATGAATTTTTACCAAAAAGAGAAGGTTATCGAATACGATTTTATCCGCTTACCGTTTAAGCTATTCCCTGTAAAACAAACACGTGTACAGTTACTTTTGTACTGACGCGTTGCTTATTGCGTCCCGTTAATCCTTCGTTGCATGATTCTTCCTATTTTTTACGAAAATACTGTTTTTAACTCTCGAAAGGGAGAATAAATACATTACATAGTATTTTACAACGTTATGTTAGTTATGACAACATTATGTACAACATTATATTAATTCAATTGATTCATGATTGACGAAATATAGATTTGATATGGATTTACAGAATTATCTATAGTTCCACTAATTCTGAACGCACAATGAAATTTAGGGCACTTCTGCAGAAATAAATCGGTACGGTACAATATTTGATCCAACGGATGATTAACCATTACAATTGAAATATTCAGTGATCAGATCCTATTGACGGTAATATCGCTAATCAAACGATACGTAATCGCATATAATAATCAATCATTAAAATAGATATTAATTTATCCACTAGATTGTAATCAATGATGTATCACCAAATTAATATTTAACCCTTAAAAATCAAACGTAACATCCAATGAAGAATGAAATACCACTTGTCGTAAAATTATTTATAAAATGATAGATTGTATTCCATTTACACCTCTCCCATAAGACAACAGAGAAATCACAGTGTTCGATGGTCTTTAAAATAACGCGTTCGCAGGAAGAGGGTTGGCGACAACACCCTCAACGAAGACAACGACGAAACGCGAACGAGCTTCAGGAAGAAAGTAAATTCTAATTACCACGGACACGGTGGTTCGCAATTAGCGTTATACCGAAGCGAGTAACATCGAGCTTAAATACGACCAAGGATTTAGCCCCCGCTAAGTGGCCCCGGAAACATTTACGAACCCTCGTGTACCTAATCCCGTGAACGGTAAGCGTCATGGGCCAACGAGTTTCGACGCAGGACGCCGTAAAAGCGTGAAATATTTAGACGAAATTTCGAGGAGATGGACATCGACGAGCTTGTTCCTGCTACTTCAACTCCGACGGATAAAGAGACGGATTTACGCCGTCGTCCATGAGACCGCTCCATCCGATGGATGTTATTGCGGAGGTTGTGTTTGTGTTTGCGTTTGTCGGGTGGTTAACAGCGAAGGATTCAATTACCGAGTCCAGAGAGAAAAGGGAGAAATCTCGTTACGCGCTATTAAGGTAAACGACGAAGAGTAACGGCGCCATGTCGAAAGTAAAATCCTCTTCAACTGTACTGATCGTAAATGTATCGCTAGCGAGGAAATGACTGAGTCTTACATCCTCAAAATGGCCGCTGCGTGATGGATGATGGGAGTACTTTACATATCTCGTAGTTGATGTTACGAATTTATGTATTAGCAAATTTTTAGATTTATTTATTTTCCAACTATCAAGTTTCCGAATCCTCAAATTCCCAAATTTCCAAACTCACAAACATTCAAACCCCTAAATTTCCAAATGTCCTCCGCAAATCCAGAACTTCCCAAGTTCCCCTTCAAAACTCTCAATATCCAAATTACCCAACTTTCAAATACCCGAAAATCTACAGGATGGAGTGAGCAACGTGTGAAGAATTTCCCCGCGAAATAGAAAACTCGTCGAGAGACATGAATGGAAAAACAATCGACGGCGAAGGAGGGAGCCTTCTGCGTGCAGCGGGAGGTTATCAAAAACTCGTGCGAAACGAGACGTCGCGAACAACCATAAACGCTCGGGTAATGCGTTAATAAACGTATGTGGGGGGTCGTTTATGAGTGTACGCCTTCCCGCAAGAATATCGTGATCTATTGTAGCTCGGTATTAATATTACGGTAAATTGCGCTCGATGGATTTCATTCGCACGACGGCCACCGCGAATAGCACGCATGCTCGACCACTCGAAATACCGAATACTCGAAACCCGATCGAGCAGTAATTTCTGGTATCGAGGCAACTTGAAGTGCTTCGAGGTAACCTACCGGGACATTTCTTGGTGAAAGAAGTTAATTCCTATCGACGAGTATTGCACGAGTTTGTAACGTTCAACTCAACTGCGTACAGTCCACGACAAAAAACTCGTATTTATACATTTCTTATTTTGTACAAATTTTATGGGGACACTTCTATCATGATCTCTTCGTTTTTGTACTTCTATTTCTGAAACCATAATCTTGATATCACAGAAATAATTTACTTGATGATTTAACGAAGCATTTTATGAATTTCTTGGCGCGACAGAATGATATATTCGTTTGATATAATCGAAGATGTATACCAATATTTCACTTTTAATATTACGCATTTATCCTACGATCTGATTAATTGCTTTAATCATGAAAAGCTTTAAATTCGAAATAAGCATTTGAACATTTCATTTGTTATATAAAAACGTGCGAAATTATCTTCTTATTGTGGAGTACAAAGTTATTATGGATGGGAGAATTATCTGAATTACCTTACAGTTCATCGAAAGACAGACGGAACGTTGACACGCCAGTGCGAGAAGATAGGAACATGGTAGATCCTTCACGATCTTTATCGTGCCATCTTCCAACGCGTCAAGTTGTCAGAAGTAATGGTTGTATGGTTGTTCATGCGTCACCGACTGTCTGCACTGATCTTCGACACACTGGATGTCTCACGAGTTGATCGAACAACTTACCGAGACTGTTTGGTAGCTTATTCTGAATCGGAAATTAAATGCATCATGATTCGTAGCTCATGCGTTCACTGCGATTGATTAAAAAAATTTGCACTTTAATGGTGATGTACGCATTTAATACGCATTAGGAATAATCCTATCAGATATCTGCTTGAAATGTATGGCGTGTATCATAATATTATGAAAATTATGGATCAGAAACAGAAACATTACTTAATGAAATGTTCAACAGCTACAACTTGTTAATCTTCTTTTAGACGAAAGATTTTTTAGATTATAATATGAAATTGAGCTAAATTAAATCTGAAGAATGTATGTATGTCGTTAATAGTCTCTTCAGAATTGATCACGGTTATCTAACAAATCCGTCGTCACGTTCAGCGACTTCGTCCAAGCGATCTTCATTAGAATTATTAATTTGATATTTCCTGAATAGCTGCAGACGACAGACGCGTGAGCCGTGACGTTAATTCGAAGGAAAATATTTACAGTGTCACAGAGCGAATAGAAATCAACTTTCACTAGGTGACGGATCGTAAATGGATCAATTAACCAGGTCGACAGGGGAGGAAGCGAAATCGAATTCTGGCTAGCGCGAGGACAATCAACGTCTGTCGCTCGATTTTTCTAGCTGTCGACTGTTGTAGCCGTGCAAAAAAAAATTCGATCGGGAAATATCCGAACAGTTTAGAGCGGCGTGCAGCCCATTTGTTTTGAAGCTCCGAGGATCCACTAGCGAAAACGAAACTTCCCCACCGGAACGGTTCCATGCTAATGCCGGAACAATGACCAGAAAAAACAGTCGATTAACTTGAGAGAACACCGTGCCTGTACACGAAACTATTTGCGATGCCTTTCGTGATCGCGAACATCGTTCAAAATCCGACGTAGCTTCTCGCTGTATCGTGATTCTAGTTTCAGGTACATTTCAAGCCACGAATAGATTTACAACGGACGCGTATTACTGTGTTAAAAATTCATTTAACAGGGATGTAACTTTAGACAAATAGCACGGATTTAATACCTGTGTTATTCGTTGATGGGTTTATGAATGTTTCAATAAAATTCAGAGGGTAAGCTAGTAATTTCTAGGAAAGTAATTTTTAGAAGTGAGGATGTGAGAATGTGGGGATTTGAAAATTTGGAAATTTAGGTTCACTTAGAAATATCAGATACTGGAACTTTGAGAGTGTAGGATTTCGAAAATGTTAGGATTCATGTATTTGTGTTTCCAGAAATTTGATATCATAGAAATTTGTGTATTGATTAATTTGTAATACGATATATACGAAGTACTCTGTATCCAATATCCCGCACGCTGCACATGGAGTCCATATTTTACTATGTACCCATTTTGCTACCTGTTATCCAATTTTACGTTAAATCTCATATCCGTTAAAAAATGTTCGTTATTACTTCCGTTTCCAATAGAGCACGTGTCTCATCAAGGTTGCGTCCTGACTTATTCAAACGTTCGGATCGAATTCGATTAACAAACTTCGCTCTAAGCTCTTAACCGCCTTTAGAACGAATCTCGATACATTTGATTATCGATTCATACGGTCTGCAGAGAGAAACGGTGTTCAGTCTGTTCCTTCGACGCTTTCCTTTTTGGTCGTCGCGCAGTTGTTATCGATGAAAACGATGCAACACCGTTTCCCATTCGCCGAGGGAGCTCGAGATGAGAAACGAGCGAAGAACGAACAGGTCGATTTCCTCCGCTAGCGAGAAACTGTCAATTCGGCGATGGTCGCGCACAGATACGCTCGTAATAGCAGAATTCTCCGAGCGTATTCGCGGAGACTCGTGTTCGCGATGCGACTCGCGCGATAACAAGACGAAGAGCGCGCTCGCCGCAATTACACGTCTGTTTCGAGATGAATCTTGTTCGAACAGTCGACGACAGTGCGTCACGAAACATCGCCAACGGCGACTTAATCGTGGAAATGACGGAGTGCGCCACTTTCGGGGGTCTATTGGTAACACCGTCGAAATATACGGAGACCCGTCAACGATAAACTCGTCAAACGAACTCGACGCAACGCTTGGTCGACTGGGCTTATCGTCCTCTTTTTTTTTTCCGTTCACCAGCGAAATTCTGCCGATTGTTCCCTGCTCCG
This sequence comes from Megachile ligniseca, assembly GCA_945859555.1. Lineage (NCBI taxonomy): Eukaryota > Metazoa > Arthropoda > Insecta > Hymenoptera > Megachilidae > Megachile > Megachile ligniseca. Next base: position 10,696,468 of record OX243786.1, read on the forward strand.
ATTCAATTTTTTCACCTTCACTCCCAAAATAACACATAGGTTCGACTGGCTGAAATTTCAGCAGACAGTTTGTCGACACGCAGCAGAATATTTGATTCCTTTATTAGTTCCATGGATTGCCCGCGGATTTTATACCAAAGTATATTTTGATTTTGCATATCGCTCTTTTTTAATATAAGGTCTGTTCGTTTTAATTTAATCTCTTTCGCGTCATATCTACATCGGTACATTTTATGTTTTTATAAAAGGGATTCGTCAAGTGGTGATAACATTTTTTCGTTTTTAAATGAGAATGTTTTTTAAATACAGTATTACAAGTTTCATAAAATAACGTGAATGTTTGAATTAATAAAAATTTCATAGGTAGGAGATACTGGGGGTGATTTGTTCTTAACATGAAAATGACTTGAAATGTGGCAGAGGATATCAGGAGCGTTCGCAGATAACAACGTGTGGGTAAAAAAAATTGCGGGGAAATCATTGGTGGATGAAATTTGGAAGGTTCGAAATCGCGTGGCAATCGGAGGAGGCGATAATAACATCTCGGAGGGTATTTCGATCTGCGCCGGCAATATCGCAAAGTGGCGAAAGAATTTCGCGCGGATTTTCGAGGATTTGTCGGGCTAAAGCGAGGACTTCAATCTCTTCGTTTGGTGGGCTGGAACAACGTACGTGTTCCCGGAACGTATGTATGCATTTCTCCACGAGCATATTTCGAGGGAAAATGAAAACGCGTGCGCGACATTGGCTACGCTCTGACGTGCTCGTTTCGCATCGGGAAATATTCCTCGTGAGCCTTCTATTTTTCCCGTGTTTCCCTGTCGTCTTCCACTTTCGTTTGCGCCGAGGGTGCAAATTATTCGCGTCACCAGCTGCAACGGGACCCTAACGCGAAATCCGTCGAACGTCGAGTGTCTAGGCGGCGAGATTATGCTCTTACGGACATACGTGCGCGGTGACGTGCTCGCAACGAGATTCGCGAAAAATATCGAACGTCAGGGAATTTTCTCGCGACGTGCCACGCTAACAGCCCTCTGAAACGCGAATCTGTGGATAGACGATGCACCAGCTTTTCCTTCTTGATACGTTTCAAACGTTCTCGAGATGGATTGATTCCCGGGAAAGGATGTCTGAGATGTTGGCGGAATTTTCGCCACGATTCTTCTATTTACAAAATTCAACACCGAATTCACGGTATACCTCTTTTTCATTCTTTGATGCTGTACATCGCTTCTATAACACATGAGACATTCATTATTATTGATGAGGACTCGTCGAGGATCAAGAAAAAATGAGAAAACAAAGAAAGACATAATCGCAGAGGAATTTCACGATCGCTCCTGTACATTAAGTCTTACGGTTGATATTAAAATTAAAGATGCATTACAAAAATTGTTTCATACAAGCAATCAATATATTTGTACTAATAAATCAAAAGTATTGTTCGTCAAATAAAATACTGCAAATAATTTATTTTATTAATCTGTTTCGATATAAACACTCCTTGAAATTGATCAATAAATTCCGTCGGTTATATAAACGACGTATGTTCGTACAACAGGACATGTTTATATCGGGAATAAAATATGGAACTGCGATAGGTGATGGACTACGCCGTAATTAACCAATTTCCAAGATCGAACACGAATGTGTATCGAATTGGTTACTGATTTACGAGCGGGACGAGTCATCCTGAATATTGATTGAAACGCGTCGATTGACAGCCGCAATGCCGTTAGTCTTTCAAGAAAAACGAGAAACAATATGCGCGAACTAAAGTGCGCGAAATGGCAGTCCCTGTTCTTCCTCCTGCACGTTTCTTCCTTGTATTTAATAGCTTTTTTCCTCGGGTTCTTGTATCTTTCACTTTCGCGTCTCGTCGTTTTTCCCTAGCACCACCGGCGAAAATACATTTTTCGCTTAAAGTAATTACTGCCGTGAGCTACGCGATCGTGCCTCCAGATAATTCGACCAATTTGGATTTTTTAACGTTTCCATGCAAATGCTGGACGCGGCCATTTAATAAACACGCGAATATACATGGGACACGGGCAAATTGATTCGATCAACGGTATGAAAACGAAGCGAATCGGAACGGAACAGCGAACAGTGAACCAGAAAAAAAATCTGCAGGATATATCGCGTGCCGCACAACCGTGTTGCACGAGAGACAGAAACATTGGCGTAACTAGATAGGCACTTCGTCCGAACACCCTAGGATGGACCAGTTTTCACATAGCAATGACGATATATCCTGAAGGATATTTTACTCTTTCTTTTGGTGGAAATATATTCTACAAACTTGTAATGGAATACATATTTTTGGCGCATTAAATAAATATGCCGGCGTGTAACACCGGTGGTATACGCGGCCTGAATGAAAAGTTTGTGTACCATCGGTGGAACACGTGGCACGAGACGTGTTAAATCTGAACTTTCAAATTTTCGAGGTTTCAAGTTCTTGTAAGCCTACGTTTAATCTCAAATTTGCAATGTACATTCTCGAATTTCAGAGTTACAATCGAAATTTGAAAACTTCCAAATGCTTAAATTTCTTATGCCTCTAAATTCCCAAATTCTTGAATGTCCAAACTTGCGAATCCCCGAAGTCTTCAATGTCCAAACTTCCAAATCCCCAAACTCCCTTTCCAAGTTCTAGGTTTCTAATCTGATGTGATATATTATCAGCAAATCTTGAGTGAATAGTCCACGGTTATAAAAAAAGGTAGTTACGCCAATGCGGAGGAAGGAAATTCTTCGTCATCGATCGAGTTTAGCGAAAAGCTTTCATTCGACGATCGAACGCGTCGCCATTAAATTTTGCGTAAACGAGAAGACCTAGATCGTTTACGGTGTTAATAAATCCTCGAGCCCGCTCTTGGGATCGTTGAATTGATCTCCAAGGAACACGGTTCGAGGTATCGGCTCGAGCGAACGAACGACCGAAGAAGCTCTCGAGGCCAGCGGTATAGCAGCATGTTATCGATTCCGTTGAATCAATCGATGATGTCCCCTCTTCGCAACAATCCGCCGGTGAATCCGCCGCTGCCAGCCGTTCGACCGGCAGCCTCACCTGACCACCTTTATCGCGTTAACTCGAATATAACCGCCGTTAAATATACTTTCGCGTGTACGCGCGCGCCATTCCGCCTCGATAACTGTTCCGAAGTTTAGCCGCCTCTGTGCGTTATTAATATTTACACAACGGGACTCGGTAAAGAGAGGCTGCATCGACGTCCCGGCCGGGATTAGAGCGCACAAAGAAGCCACGGGGGTGGAAAACGGTGCCGGGATACTCCGCCGGCGTCTCGTCGTTTTTCTATCACGGGACAATTTGAATCCGATTGAAATATCGTGGGTAAACTGTGCCGCGCTGCTTCTCTTCAAATATTTAATTTCGATATTATCGCCGGATTTGCCTCCTGTAATTCCTCCTCTGCTTGTGTTCGCTTAACGCGTCGCCCGTTGACAAAGCTGTCGCTACAGAGTAACTCTGAACCAGAAATTGACATCGGGTCGAACTTCAAATTCGAATCTCATAAATTAATCCTGATAGAGATTTTATTTAAATCAGAGTGCCAAAATTGGAAGTTTGTAAATGTTGAAGCGAACTTAGTTATTTAGTTGACAATTTAAAGCTACCCAGTATCTAATTTAATATCTACCCAATATCTAATTCAATGCCTACCTAAATGTCAGTGCTGTAATTTTAGATGAACTCAGATGAACGTCTACAGTCAACAGATCTGAACAATTCCAATTTCAGGTCGATGTCGATTAACTCGAAGAAAGAATTTCGCCACCTTCGGTCAGCCACGTGGCACGCGGCAGCCAATTAAGCAAACCACCCCCTTGATGGCTGTCTTCGAGTCTCACCCTTAAACCTCCAGTCTACGACACCACGTTCGACCTTCGAAAACGTGTCGCGTGTCACTTAACCCTGATGTACGCCGGGTTTCTCTATGATAATCGTACGACACGTCACGTGCGTGACAACGCGAGCACCTCTGACTCACCCCCGTTACACTGTCTCGAAACCGACCACCACTGTCCAATGGAGGTGGTAAGTGATTACCGGCAGTTTGCTGTACGTAGCTCGCCTCCTTCTGTCGGACCATTAACAGCGTATATATACGGGACGTAATAATGAGTCATAACGGGGAATGCGTGTTGCTTGGACCTTGCTTGCGAATACTGATGTCGGATTGTTTCGAGCGAATTAGGATAGTACACAATTCCGTATGATTATTTGGACTTGCAGTTGACATGTTCGTTGATGACTGAGGTTTGTGTTTCGATGATTAATTAGGTATGGTACACTCTTGATATATGGAACGCTTTTATCGTGATGTGATGGGGAAATTCTCTGTGTGAAATTTTGGGAAGGTCAATGGGGATTTGTGGGAATTGTTGAGTTTATGGGTGGACAGTGTTTTTCTTTCTGAATGGGATGTATGGTCATGAGTTAGATCACCACGCGTTGCATAGTCAAGCGTTAAATTCCCACATCTGAAGTCTCAGCGCGTTATATTTTCACGCATTACATTGGCCCGCGTTATTCGATGATTTCGCGAGATTAATCGTCGCCGCTAACGTTTACAGGGGAGCTCGTTTACAATCGAAAGAGGAAAAGGAAGCAGGGTAAAGTCGTCTTTGTGCTAATCCGAGCAGGGTAGCGACGGGTCGATTCATCGCTGTAGGCGGTACCCATTGGTAACGCGAGTTCTCTCTGGGGTGGATACGGAATCGAGATCTTTGGCTCGCGATCGTGAGGGGTGAATTTCTTCGTAGCTTTGATTTTTTAACGTAACATCGAATATCAAATGTCAGACTATTTGAATATCCGACGTAACTTCGGTAGAACCGATCTTTGATGAAGTTCCCGTTAATTAGGTACAGGTAGATACGATCGATGTAAAAATTAGCAGAAATAAATTAACGTTGAAAGAACGAAACGAAACTCGTGAGACTTGCCGGCGGTTCGTTCTCTTTTTTCCCCTGCCAAACCGTCGACGGTAACGTAATTATTTCGTCGGCCTTTTTGCCGGAACTTCGTACGAACCTCTCGACGGATTAACGGGTGCGGGTGCCACGGAATCGTGAGTCATGCAGAGGGTAAGCGTTCCTCATCGAACCGCTATATATTTTTACACGCCATTTATGACGATATTCTATCCATGGTTGACTCATTTCAGCTTCACCGACAATTTCGCCGTTTTTTTTTTTTTACTCCGCAATTTATCGACAGTTGCGTGACGAACAGAAACGAAAAAACAATGCGTCAGTCGCTGAATCGAAAAACCTGAACTCGATTCGTCTCCATAAAACTATGCAGAAATTGGAGCGAAAAGTAGAAAATCGTCGACGATTTTCTAGGTCGCCATACAACCACGATTTCGTATTCAAAATTTAACTCTGTAAGCTGTAACTAGAGTTTCCTTCTTGCGTAAATGTTTTCTTAAGACCGTTTTAATTGAAACGCGTGTTTGGCGATCTATACGCGGTATTATATTTACTACGGTATTCACGTTCCTTTCATCGAGCTTCGCGTTTTTGTTGAACGTTCGTTAATGAACTTTCAACGACTAGTGATATCGTGCACACACTTTTTGTTTGAATTACAAATTGTTGATTTCCCAGCTGCATTTCCAATTATTTTAGCCCCGGGCTTATCATCTATCGATCAGTATATTGCTTCGCCTTCTATTTTCCGTTAATAAAACAGTATATCTTGCAAGTTTATTTACATGATAATACATGACTCAGGCATGTTCAATAAAAACGCTACAGTATTCGAAGTAATTGTTTTAATATGTAGTGCAGAATGTTTCTGTATGAATATTTTTTGTAAATAAATTTCCTCGCTTTTACACCGCTAATTACGAAAGTCTACATCATATATTCCTGCTTTCGAGATATTTCAATTTTTGTTTTTGGAGGATTAAAATATCGATGAATTTGTCTTCCTAATATGACAAAATTAATCGATGTGGTACAAAATGAACGAACAGTTCAGTTTTCCATTAAGTCAAATTCTCATTGTCCCGATTTAAAAATCGGTCAAGCTTCCAACATTAAGATTGTTCAGAAATGAAGTTCATTTCGAGAACGGATCACCCTTTCAAGAGTCTTGCATTCCGAATTTCAACTTCGTTTCAAGTTAGTTCATAATTGCCCCGTGGCACATTCTTCCCGATAGTAAAAGAAAAGGGAATGAAATTAGTTCCCCTTCTTTTGGGTTTCACAACCCCCGACTTCTCGCGACGCGATGGAGCGAGTTGGTCCGTCGACGCGCTAGCAGTTTCAATTTCAAAAAGCCTTTTGTACGCGCAACGTTGCACCCGATTCGGTAGCACGTCGTAAAGCCGACGTATAATTACGGAGCTGAACGATGTTCCTGGGGACGAAGCGTGGCCTACGTTTGAATTGAACAAAGCTGAAATGGATAATGAGGGTAATTAAACGAATTTAACCGGTCCGGGCGTCTGCTGTCGTTTCCTCGGATGGACCACGAAGATCCTGATGCTCCGTGAATACGAAGAACCGGGACTGGGACTTCTCATTTTCCACGATTTCTTCTGTTCCCTCTACCCGCCCCACTTTTCTTCCCGTCGAATCCCCTGTTCCATCCTCTTTTTTTTCCATCCTTTTTCTCTCGCTCAACGACCGTGATTCTTCGTTTCTTCGCTGCCCTTCGCCCTCTTTTTCCTCGCATTCGGAGACTCATTATGCAGCGTCTTTGGTAATTAATCCATCTTAAATGAAAAAAGAAAAAGACCGAGAGGTAGGAACGAAGCAATTTAACTTGGTAATTGACGCGCCGCGTAGACGTTAAATATAAATGCATTGTATCAAAGTTCGTGCATAAACCCGGCCCATGGTTCTCGATTTAACTCCAGCAATTTCCGTGACCACCGTCGAAGCTCCGTTTACGCAAAACGATATTTGTACTCTTCCTTCTTGCACTCTCGGTGGATTAAACGATACCTGAATCCTGTTAAAATAGCGAAGGACTTTGTAAACCTCGAATGGAACTTTGAATTCAATTTTTTTCTGAAACCTGGATCAAAGAAATATTTGCACGTTCAAGAATTTATTCTGACAAGAGTGAAGTATCGTCCACAGTGAATATATCGTCCACGAAACAGTGAAAGAAATGCAAGTAAAAGCAGAGTTGAAAGCTAACGATAAAAATTCCATAAAACTATCTTATCCCGGATCTCCCAAAACTCCGAACACGAAACGTTTTACGAGGAAATCGTGTACAAGGTCGAATTTAAAGATTAAGAATTCGTTGACAGTTCAGATAACTTACTAGAAGCCACTATTGGATAGACCGAGGTTCCCAGTCCCAACGGTATGATAAGATCCTATTTCTTCCCACAGAATCCTGTTAAGCAACTCCGAGTCGTACAGCGACAACTCGAACCATGCCGAACTAGTCCCAACGATATTATCGTAAAAGTAACAGTCGTCAAGAAACCAGCGAAATGTTCCGTGTGTTTTCCCAAACAACCTGTTTGCGTAATGTCATATCCCGATGGTCGGAAAGTTCATCAGAGTCATGGATTATTAGTCATTTCAACTTCTGGCATGATTGGATGGCTTGCGAACATCGAGACTAGCTACGGGTTATTTATGGAGGTTAATTTTATTCAGCGACCGAACGACCGCGTTAATTAGAGCGACGATGATTTATCGTTGTGCGATGACGTGCGACACAAAAGCAAACCGCACTCGACTGATCTCGTTTCCCTTTTTAGTTCTCTATGACTATTCGCTGCTCAGCATATTCTCCGATATTTCATTCGTATAAGCTGCTTTTAAGTTACAAATAAATACTTCAAAATTTATTATAGTTAGAGGAAATGAGATGGTCATTTAGGCTACTCTATTGAAAAAAATATTTGAAAATTTTACTAGCCTATATTCTTTGTATCAATACTTCCCGCGCAGAGAAGCAATATTGTACCGGAACTCCAAGATCCAGTAATAAAAGTCGAAGATGTCCAGAAATTGATTCGTAACCCGAGCTCGATTATCGATATTGCAGTTCTTATCCTGTGATGCCATCAACAATTTCGAGTCTTGAAACTTTCTCACGATACGCGTTCATTCGTCGACTAATTTGCAGAGGTTGCAGCGAAGGCTATTAATTATTAGTAAATTATCTGGCGAATACGAAAACGTTTGGTCAGTTTGATCGTTAGCACGGACAGTCTTATCGGGGCTCAGTTGAGCCGGTCAGCTGAAACGACCACGTCGCGACGTGTTCCCTGTGGAAACCGAGTTATCGTTAGGTCGTTACACCTGAGACGTAAGTTAGCTCGTTGCCGGTGTGCCGCGAGAATTAAGCAAATTATACTGCGACCCGGAGCACCGGTTAGTTTCGAACGCGACCAGCGCGAAACTTGGCCGACGCCGAGCTCAGCCGACTCGACGCACGATTTCATAATCGATAAGTACCGCATAACCAATTAACCGACATCGATAATCACCTGCGCTGATATTTTCGAAAGTCGACAAGTCGCATCAACCTCATCGCTTACTTTTATCAATTATGTTAATGCGCGTTAAATCCGTGCTCTGAAACCTTTCTTGAGCCACCATTATCTTTGCCTATATGCATATACACATATTTAATGGAATATAAGTATGTGTCTCTCCACATGTCCTTTCATAAGGATAGACATTTTATACGGATGGATATTATAGCATGTAATGGTGTGCCAATTATACGATACAACGCGTGATAAGATAATATGGAATATCACGTGTGATGATGCTGCGTGGACATGCAACACGTAGAGAGTGTAACGAAGTACAGTGCGAGGAAGTGTTACGTGAAGTACAGTCCGTGGAAATGTAATATGCTACAATACAGCGCATGGGAATACCTGACGTTGTCGATATAAACGTAACGATATAGCGCGTGAACATACTAAGTGCGACGATATGGAAATACCACTCATGGAGATGCTACGCGTGCACACACAGCACATGGAAATGAAACGCACACAAATACAGCGCGTGGAAATAAAATGCGTGATAATATAGAGCGAGGAAGTAAAACGCAAGTAAATAGAGCTCGCATAACAGTAACAATCTACGAGCCGAACAATTAATTCGTAATTACTAAACGCTAATGGACGTCGTCGTACGATCCAGAAGCAGAGATAACACGTAGACTAAAAATGTTGGAGCGAAGAATTGAGAATTTTTTCTTCCGACAGGAACACAGCTGTATTCCCCGATTGTTCTGGTAGGACGTATTCAACGGAACGGGGAGGTGTACGTTTTCCTTTTCCGGCGGAGCGATTCACCGGCGTCTTTCAAGGCGTTGCAACGCGGAACGTAAGGACAATAAAACAGTGGAGCTGCAACGACGAGCATCTTCGAGGGAAACGAAACGGCCGGATAAATATACAGAGTATAAAATAGGCCGGCTCGGTAATATCGGCGGGGAAGAGCATTAAAAGAAAGGAAGAAGAAGAAGAAGAAGTGAAAAAAAAGAAGGGAGAATGAAACGGGGGTGGAGTTAGAGTGGTGGATGGCGTACAACTGACAGGGCCGACAGTCGCTACGAAGCTCGGCTCACCCTGTTGGACCATTACCCCCTTTTTATTATTTTCTAGCTAAAACAAAGGGGAACCCTTTCACCCGGCCCGGTTAGCTGACCGACTTGTACCAGAAAATTTCAGCCTCGAGATTAATTGCGTCCTCCCCTCTCCCTTTCTTTCTCCCTGCTCGTTCCTCACCATTCGTTCCAGCCATCCCCTTTATCATCCTACTTCCCTCGATTTCTCTCTTTCTTTCGCTGCGAGTTGAGTCCTTCAGGAAGTTCACGAATGACGAGTTAGAAAGTAGAGAGTCTCGACTTGGGTGGCCTACGAAGGGAAGGATTAGAAGTAGAATGTTCCCTTTGAAGATAGAGTTTATAAGAAAAGTTAATATCGGATGGTAGTAGAGAAAAAGTTATTTAGGGTTTGCTAATTTAGACTTTTGGGAATTTGAGATGTTACATCACGTCATCGAAGATTTAATTTAAAAAATAAGTCCAAAACAGCTTACAATCTTAGTGCATGAAATACAAAATAAAAGCTGGATTAAAATTTGTCAGCGGTGTACACTTGACACTTTTAATAATACTTAATAAGACGCAGCTGAGTAGAATCGGGTTAAGAGTGTCAAACGTTTGTCAAGTGCACCCGAAATGTTCATACCCGGACCATTCCGCGAACGTTCTACTTTCACCCATTTACGAAAGATATACCAGCTACGGAAACCTTTACAGAAGACTGTGGATGCTTAAAAATCCGTGGCTCCGAGGAACGAGCTCGTCGAGGATCGAGGCAAATGTTTGCACTCAGACGGATTTAATCGCGCGCCGTTTAAGACCGTGGCGAGCCTTCGTTGATTCGTTTGTTTGCCGAACGGAGCCTCAAAGACGCGTGCACACAGCGCGACGATGAAATCGATTCTTTGCTCGAACGGGCGACTCTTGTTCTGTTTGTTCCTCGTTCAAACGCTTCCTCGTCAATGAACGCGCGAAATATGTAACACGCGAAAAATTGATGAATATTAAACATCGTTTGTATCCCGAAAATTTCGATGTAGGGAAGGAGGGGACAGGGAACTAGGTATAGAAAGGAATTCATATAAAGAGAATATTGGAAGAAGAGCTGAATTCATTTTTTTCGTACCTTGAATTATAGGTACAATTTGTAAGCTTTTAATTGTTAATCACATATGTGATATATTACATGTGCATATATGTTATAATTAAAAACGAACATCCTCTTTTCCTAGATTACCTAACCTAGATCATTACACATCTAGTGTGTATAAAATTACATATGACGGTAGCAATGTAACAAGAGTCTATCATACAGAAGCATCAAAACCTTCCTAATATATGAATTGTTGAAACCAGAGTTTGTTATTGGGCCATCAACTGTTCCTGAAGTCCTGTTAATTGTATCTGTGTCTGATGACCGCTTTCAAGACATAATTTCCTTTATGCAAATATTGTGTAGATACAGTATCGTCGAGTTATCGAAGTTGATTCCGAAAACAACGCCTTCGCAACGATATAATGAAACGAAAAGTTCTAGCGACTTTTTATTTGGTTCCGAGTGAACGAGCTCGGCGCGCGCCAAGATCGATAGTCTGGTCGAGTGCGCCGCGGCAATTTGTTTCACTTTGTATTCAAAATGTAATAAACAGCCGGCCAGGTCGCGCACGCTGGATAAAGTCGTTCCCCACCAACTTTTCTGCTGTTTTATTTTCACACAGCAATCCCTCGTTTCCATTTACCCGTTCAACCAAATTTGATACGTACCAATTGACGGTCGTAATTTTCCTTTACCCTTCCCCTGATCGAGACGAAGTTATTGGTTAAGAAATTATTGGTACTCTTTTATGCATCGTTCGATGACGATAGAGAAGGAGAATCCTTTTGATTAGAATAATATCGTCGACGGTGTTCTCTGATGCGTCGCAGTCTCGAGAGAAAACGAGTCGAGAAGAAGGCAACTGCGATCGTTTCGAAGGATCTCGTTCCTTGAAAAGGAGAAAAAATTAACGTGGATGTCGCAGAAGACTAGCGACCGTAGAAAAGAGGTACCTGAAGAATTCCTTCAACGGAACCGGTGTGCTCTGGAGGATTCATTTCCTGCAGTTGTCGTTCGACGTCTCGCGAGAAACGTCTATGGTCGTCGGCCTCACTGGGACCCGGAGAATTATTTTCGGTTATTCAAGAACGCGGAGGAAACAAGGCGGACGGAAGTATCCGGAAACGAAAGTAACGAGCTTCCTCGACAAATTTTTCTGCCAGTCTGTCACAGAAAACGACCACCCTGCGATTTCGACTCGGTGACACGCGAACAGCCTCCGCCTTCAAACTTGTCTTACCGATTCTGACTTTATCCTCTCCATCGGTTCGCTACAAAATCAACCTCTATCAAAGTTTACGATTTTGTAGAAGGACTCAGAAGTTATGTATAATCTATTTTACGCAATTCTTCAATTTTGTTTCCTTAGAATATAATTGATATTGTATTCATTAAAGTGCCGATATAATTTCACTGATCATTTCTTATAAAATATTGTATCAGAGGTGATGAAAGATAGTGGTTCAATAAATGGCAGTCAAATATTAATCTTCGTTGTGTTCAGGTTATTTAAGATCAGAGCGTTAAGTGTAAAATTAAAATAATGATCGTGAAAGGGTAATAATTGGGCCGTCGAGAGAAGAGACTACAAGGTTCGAAGTTCGCTGTAACGATGAAATATATTTCAGCAACAGTTTCCAACGATAACGAGGGTGAAAACGGAGTTCGAAGGTTAAGTCGACCTGACGAGCTTCTGACGTGAACTAACTGCTACTGACGCCAACTGAGCGTTAAGAGGGCGAGAGATACACGCCAAAGTATCCAAAGGGTTGAATCTAACGCTTGCTTACTAACAAAAGTGAGCAACCCAGATTTTCGACGTATTTAAACTTCGGCACAAGAGAAACTTCGCGACTGGTTGCTGATCGGAAAGTTATTTAATCGGAAAATGCTTCAACGTTTAAACCAACAAGCTACATCGTTAAAAGTGTATTATGAAAATTTCTCTCCCGATTTCCGAGACTATTAATTTCAAAATTTTTAATTACGAAACTTGGCAGTTTGGGAATTTTGAGAAGCTTCAAAATTTAAGAACATAAAATTTAATGATAGTTAAAAGAAGTCTGTATTATACTTCGTGTGTCATCGCAGCAACGACCACGGAAGATTTGTCGTTTCGAGAATTACAGTGCCTTCGTAATAAAACTATTAACTCCCGACGGTATTACCATTCGACCGGTTAAATTAAAACGTTTCATTACGAAAGGTCAGGATTAGTCAACGGGAAAGGAGCAATTTATCATCGAGAAAATGCTGAAGTTCGCGTGACAGCAAATATACGCGAAAAGAATTATTCTATCGGATTACCATTTGTTTCCTCGGAGAAAATGGGTCAAAGTGTACTTAACTTTCGAGCACTCTCCTCCTGTTTGGCAAATTAAAAACTGGGAGGGTACTGTTGCGAACGATAACGATCATAACTGATAATAATAAGAAGTACGAGTGTAGCAAGATAGAGCTACGAAACATCGAGGCAATTCGGTAATAACCTGGTCTTAAACGATCGCGGAGGGCAATGCACGGCCGCAAAAAGCCATGAACAGACACGAAACAGTTTGCCCGTCACGGTGGTACAACGTTCATGATAGTAGAGCCGGATATCTAGCGGGTGTTTCGTTAAAATATCAAGCAATAACCTGGATGTCGTGTCGTTGCTCGAACGGAGACGCAATATTTCCCTGCCATTTTTTCGCTAGCCAAGTCCAACGAAACTGTTCTCTCTTTTTGCTAGCTTCTTCCGGAGTCTTTCAGCGAGGGAACGGGCTCAAAAATAATCCCTGCGAATATCAATCGGAGGCGGGAGGGTTGCACGGTAAAATATCACGACAGCGGTGGCAAGTACGAAGAGAATACGCGTTGCCGGTACAAGAGAAAAAGCGAGCTACGCGAAAGGCCATGGAAGCGAAAAATCGCTATCAAAGGCGTACCGATTCCCCTTTTTTTCGCTCATTTGTTCGGCATTTTTTTTTCCCAATCTCAATGCTGCTCGACGGCCAAAACGAAATAAAGCGCGAGAGCTTCGGGGGAAATGGAAATTTAAAGCGATGCTCGGGATCGCAGCCGGAATGGCCGACGGATTCGTTTGCACGGTACCGTGGCGCCTGCTAGTTGCATCGTTGAAATATTAAACTGACCCAGGCCATCGAAGGGGAAATAATATCGTGCTTGTATCTCGTGTGTACTCGCGCGACGAGAAACGAACGAACGAAACGCGGTAGAAAAAAAAGAGCCGAGCAAATTTCTGTACACAGGGACCCCGTAGCTTTAATGCAGATAAATCGAATACGGCCGAAAGTTCGTGCCACGCCGGCGAATACGGACGTCGCCGTATTCATTTTCATGAAAACGAATGTCTACAGTCTACCGACTACCTGCTGGCCCGTTTAAATTTCTCGCTTGCCTTCTTTCCACCCTACGCCGCCACCGTGTTCGTGCTAACTTACTTCCAAAAGTAACCCGGCAAACCCTTGTCATCCAACTTTCGCGCTTTTTCATTTCGGCCTACCCTATTTATCGTGGACGCTTGAAACTTCCCCCGTAAATTATTCGCTTCCATAACAAAGGGTAATTGTTAAATGAACCGAAACGACTTGGGAATTCCTGATCAACGTCTTTAAATTATGTTTCCCTTTCTTGCTACAATACTGCTTGTCATAAGACGGTAATTGAGCGGACACGCAAGCGGGTATATCTGAACATAATAAGTACTGATGGGATTTCTCTATTTGCGGTTCCATTTCTCAAATTATGACATAAATCCTCAAGTTTTTAGAAGATTCTGAATAGTCTTAATCTTCCTAAAATTCCCATAAATGGCAAAGTATCCCAGCGAAAGAAACCCAACCGCAATTTGTATTCTCCCGAAAGAAAACCACAGAGGCAACGATTAACGACGGCCGAGTACGGGATAAATCTTTCAGAACGGCGAAAGCTGCGGATTTAATGCGCATCCGTTCGTAATTAACCCATCGCGTATACGAAGGGCTAAAAGTGACGGCAAAGAACCGCGCGTAAATATTCAGGGAGAAAGGGCAGTGGAGGGGTTGCTTTTTGAAAAAATAAAGTACGAGAGAGAAGGGGTCGTGAATCCGCCTATTCAAGAAGGATTATTACAGGTGCAACGCGAGGTTGCCAGTGTCGTGAACCACAAAAAGCATTAGCACCATCGTGAGGGTGCGTGTAAGGGCTCGCAGAAAGGACTGCTTTCTCCTTTATTGGCAGTTCCTTTGAAAGACTCGAGTGGCAGCCTCCCTTTTGTACGGGCCTGTACACCGAGTCGATGGAACGTTTAGGGTACGAGGTCGAACGCGTAGGACGAGGAAAGGGCGTCATGTGGCGGTAAGTGGGTGGGGTATACGAGACAAGGGAAGAGGAAAGACCCTGACAAAAAAAAAGTGAATGGTGATGCACAGATGCGACGGATGTGACGATGTTCACCGACAGAAGATGGACTATGCTCGCTCGACTATCTTTCCCGCACACGTGCACGGGATCCATGGCAGCGTGTGAGTACGCTTAAAAGTTAAAAGCGGCCCCGAGAGCAACATCGGTTCCTGCCTGAAAGCACCGAGCTGCTGCGGTACACTCCTGAACATGTAAGCTTCCTCCAGCGGAATTCTGATGCTACGGAAAATGATATTCACTGATTTTTTTCTACCAAATTTTCGGATTTCAACTTTGGCTGCTTCAGGACTTGGCTAGATGGATATTTGGCGACTTTGGGATTTGGGAGTCTGACTATCTCTTTGGGGATTTTTGAGAATACAATTCTGGGGAATAGCAGATTTGGTAAGTTTGGCAACTTGAAGATGATTTGGGATATTTGCGAAGGTGGACATCTGGAGATTTGAGAAATGTGGGCAGCTAAAGATTTTGATATATAAGAAATTTGAAAAAATGAAGGTTTAAGGATTTGAGCACTTAGAAATTTAGTGGCTTACAGAACTGAATATCTAGAAGTCTAGAAGTTTAACATTCAAAAACTCCAGCTTTCCATATTAATTTCCCCAAATCGAAATCAAGCGATGGAGAACTACTCTTCCTACGAGTCCTCGCATAAAGTAAGCCTACGTTGCACCGAAGTGTACATAGAGTTTGCATAGGGATAGGTCTGGGGCGTCGACCGTGAACTTAGTCGACGCAGCTATTTCTACGTACGAACGTGAAACTCTTGAAAGAGACGGCAGAGAATTATGGCCACGAACACGTTTTGGATCAGCTAACAGTCGAACTTGTCCTTTTCGACGACGCTTCGTTTCGGCTAACGAGCCAAGTTACACGTTTCTTGAGTCACTTTGGTCTACCCACGGGTGTTCCGTGGCTGACGGACGCGTGAATTAGAATCGCTGAATTATCTGGAGGTTTGAGTGGAGCTAAAGATAGAATCGAATTTAGTATGTACATACTGGATGAAACTGGGTCAATTCCCGTGTAGAAATTTCATTCAATGGAACTTGAGTATTATATTGTGTTTGCTTGTAAGGTTCGTTTAATACGATATGCTGTTGCTAAATGATTATAGCTCATATAGCGCATGAGAATTTAACAATTTCGGTGTGTTAAGATTTACTGCAGTGGTTCTCATCTTTGTAGAAGTTATAGATTTAAGAGATGGTAATTTGGCAAGTGGTGAAATAACGCGAGGTAGTTTGACACGTAGTGATTCAATGCGTTGTCATTTGGCGCGTAGTAATATGGCGCGTAATAATCCAACGTGTGGTAATTTGGCGCGCCGTAATCCAACGCGTGGTAACTTGAACTTCAATCTAACACATGATACTTTGACGCGTGGCGATCTAACGCATGCAAGTATGGCGCGTGACTCTCTAACGCGTGGTAATTTAGTGCGTGGCGATGTACCACGTGGTGATCTCGTAACGATTTAACGCTGGGGGATTTGACACATGAGAATCTAACGCATGGATTTGACACATATGAATCTAGGAATACAACACGAGGGAGCACATATCTGACACAAATATTTACCGCATGGCCATACAACGCGTGGCAATCTAACGCATTTCCATATCGTGAATTACTACGTCAAAACATCAAATCGCACAGTCAAATGACTGATGCAGACAGTATCGATCGAGGTAAACTACCCGTGTACGTGGCACGGTGTGAACTCTTTGACAGCTGCCGTCACATATTAGTCCTAATTGCGCACTAGATTATATGCTAATTTCGAAATCGGTAATTCTGCAGCGAACATCGATTCTTTCGAAAGTGAGAAAAGCGTTGAGTCTCATAAATCGTGGGGACGTCAAAACGTTAACGAGAACCTTCTTCGGTTGGGAAGATTAATGTGACCCAGTCGGGCTTGGCTCGAAGGCGACATCGATGCTGATACACTCGCATGTTGCTCGTAATTTTATTACGCGTGAAAACAGTAATGTTCCGCTCGTCAGGATGGCGGAGGATTAAACTGTACCCTCCGATGGAACACGACGGCCTTGGTCGTCGTTTAATCGCGAGGTGTTTAATCACCGACGTCTATTAATGCGGTAATTAAAGCAGGAGTATAGACCGCGGATGAAAAACTAGGCATTAATCAAAGCGAACACGAGTGGCTTGCGTGAAATAGACGGGAGTCGGTCATTCATTTCTGTTACGATACCAGGAAGACGCTCGTAATTGGATGCTTTTAATGGAAACTCGATGAATGTTGGGAACGGAGGGAGATAGGGAGGATCGTGGACGTGATACGGACAAGTTTGCGACAAATCTTCCCTGATAAGATAAAACGTTTTCTCTTCTTTATTTCATTTTTCGATTATCTTGGGCCGCTGCTGAACCTAATTAGTTTGTCGTTATCTGCCGCTGGCGCGACATGCATTACAATTAGAGTGGAACAACCCTTTCCCTAGGAACACTGTTTATACCGATGTTTACTAATTGTTACACTTATTTTCTTATTTGGAAGTACATGATTTTTTTTAATTTAAGGAACTCTTAAATTCAGTTTCGGGGAAACGGTGGATGAACAAATGTTCAAATAAATAAATAATACAAACCGGTTGGACATCTCCATCGTAACAAATTGTTCCAAATGAATCATGTATCAAGTGTTATCGATCGATCGATTACCGTTCAACATATTGATACCGTATATCGATGGGTTATTTACGTGCAATTGAAAAAAGTGATACAGGGTTCTGTTCGCGAAGGCCACGCGACGGCTATTACCTTTCGTTACGCCACACCCACCGCTTCATTACGGCATGTAATTAGAAAACCGGCTACAGTAAAGTAGCTAACGCGTCGCTTCCTCAATCATGATAATAACCGGGCCAACAAAAGGTTGCATTATTTCGCCATTAAACGGCCCGTGCAATATTCCCCTCGTCGTTCGCCTGGCTAAGTGTCCACGAATTCTTTCCGTCTCGGCTATAATGTTTCTCGATAATTAGTCCTGGCGACCCACCAAATTTTTCCACCCTTAACCTAGTTCCTTAATTTTTTATAACTGCGAAAAGAATGGTACTTTTCGTGAAAATTAGTGTCGGTCAGAACGTTATATGAGCTATGTTCAATGGCGTGTAATTAAGTGCGGGGGATGTGCAGGATGGCGCAAATTGCTTTGGAAGTCGAGGGTGTCTATTGTGCATTTGATAGACTTCTTAATGTTCGATGCAAGCTGAGTAATCGAGTAAATGAGGATAAATTGCAATTAGCGGAGTAATGAGTTGATTGGTAACGAATGGGGTGAAGTATAATTGGTCACATTAGATTTCCAGATATTCAAATTTTCATGTTATCAAATTTGCAGATGTACAGATTTACTAATTTACAAATTCTAAATTTGCAATTTCCAAAATTAGAAGGTTTCAAATCACCAAATTCCTAAAGTATCAAATCTCCACATAATCGACTACACTGATTAAGACAACGTCCATAAACAACCCTTCTCTAAAAACCTTTCGCTAGAAGTGAACTTGACCGTTACATGCGTGTCCAGAAATTCACGCAAAGAGCAGACAAAACATCGTAATTCCCCATGTACGATGTGTCTGTGGCCGGTAAATCGTCCAGCCAGAATAAATCAATTTTTCCCGGCAGCTTCCGTTCAATTGGAAGCGGTACGCTCGCATTGTTAAACAACGAGCTCCTCGATACGGACAGCTCCTTTACGGGCTTATGCACGTTTCCAATATCGTGTGCAACCGCAGTTGCGTGAGAACCATTGGTTACCGGTACGAAGCCAATATCCGCCGATAGTTTCGCCCTTCGTGGAAACCGTCCGAGATTAAAAGTATTTAGCATTTAGATAAGAGCATTAAACGAGCCGACCGCAGGGGTGGAAAGTTCGTCGTCGGAAAAACGATCTTTTTTCTCCCGGTGACTGATTTTCTGATCGTCGACTATCGGGCCGACGCCGAAGAGGAGACCCTGAAAGATTTTTAGAGTAACGTGACACCGCGCCAGCTGTGTCCTGGACGTGCAGAAGCCCTTCGATTCCTTTTCTCCCTTATTCCGTGTTTATTCTTGCTCGAGAAAATATCACGAACAAGGAAATTGGGGAGAAAACACAGTTTTATTTTAACTCTCTTTTCCTACTTCCTTGCTGGAAAAGGGAGGCTTTTGATCTATAAGAACATGGAAGAGACTTGGAGCATTTGAGGCAACGCAGAAGTGCACGAAGGTGTCACGTTGCAAATTAAATTCACATACTCTGTCACATCTGTCACATACTCCACACTGTTGCATTTCACCGAGAACCCCTTTCTTGATCCATTTTGCAAATGAAGGAGTGCAAATGATAAAAACAGGATTAAGGAGAAAGCGTTTAAGACCGTACCGTTTTATCCAGGGAAATGCAGTAATCGTTCGAATTCCTGGCGTTCGGAATCCGACAATAACTCCTAAACAATTAGGACCCGTAGTCGCAAAGAAATCAGCGCGACATTCCTCTATATTATTTCCACTTGCAAGTTCGCTCTCGAAGGAGCTCGGCGCGTGATTCATTTAAGCACGCTGAAACAGGACGAGACAAAAGAGAAACGACGTTTCGGAACGAGTGACGCGGTCCGTGTTTTACAAGGAATCTCGTTCGAGGATGTTTCACAGGAGTCGAGAAGGATAGGAAGAAATACGTGAGACGGTGTTTCGCGCGAAGAATGTTTAACGAGGATCAGAGAAGAGAAGCGAGAGGTAAGTCGGACGAAATCGTGCGAATTATGTAACGCGACTCGCGGCTAAGTGAATTTTGTCGTAGGTATACCCAGCTGGATTCCAAGAAGCAAGCGTTCGACGAGATCCCGAGCAGGACGCGGAACGAAATCAAAGAGAGCGACAGCGGAGAAACGCGCGCGTCTCGAGTCTGCGAGAAACTTTTAACGAGTAGTCCAAGTCGTATCGACGAGAAAAGCCGAGCATCGGAGAGCGAATAAAGTTTCTATCGACCGACTTTTTCGCTTTCCGACGCGGGGAATCGTACACGCGAGTCGAGAATAGATGAGCAAGAAAATTATGCAAATAGGAGGCATGCTAGACTGCCGTTTGTACAGTGGCGGGCACGGTAGACTCCCTAGGGAAGATGCCGATGTACGGGAAGTACTCGTTACTTTTTAACTGGGGAATTTTCCAAGTTGCCAACTCTCGGTTTAGAAATATCGAGATTTAGAGATGAGCTGACGTATGGATATTTCAAGATGTGGAAAATTTAGGGAGAGAATTTCGAGATGTGTCGATTTGAGGATGTAGTGATGCAAGGATGTGAGAATTTAGGGATGTATGGAGTTGTAGTGTTTTGGGATGCAGAAATTTGGAATCTTAAAATCCAAAAGTATACAAACTTGACCATATGAAAATTTAATATTTTAAGAATATAACAAAATTACGCGCTGTCCACACCACGTAATTAAGTATGAAATAAAGATTTGATCATTGACTAAACATTTTCCTCCGTCCATTAATTTAGACCATAATCTTAACACCGATAAAAATGTTAAGCTTGTAATAACCTTCTCTGATTTTCAGTGTTGTAGATTTTCAAAAGTTTGCATAACGACAACTCACGTGCACAATGTAGACATGTATATAAGTGCATACATGCAGTGCAACTACACGTTGCGGTTAAAAGTCGCATTACACGCATCCACGTCATTCGGCGACGAGATCTTACGACAAGGATGTTAATGCATGCTGCTATTATAGCGTGTTAACAGGAGCACCGAGGAACGTAATCAAATTGCACATCGGCACAAATTAATATTGACGTTGCTAACTGTGTTACATTGTCTGTGCGTGTTAACCACGACTGGATAAAGCTTCTTCGACGGATTAATTAGGCTTCTCATATGAACGAATATTACTGCTATTCGCAGGAACTATTACTGAAACATCTCCGGAATTGATGATTTGATGGATTTGGTGGAAAACTGGATTGCCTCCTTTCTCCTGTATTTTAACTATTCTAAAATCCACTACTAACAAATTTTCTATTGAGAATATAAATTAAAATAAATATGAATTTCATCATTATACAGTATACCGTTTAGAATTCTCCATTAAAATTCAGTGAAAACGATGATATAATAAAAAATTGTATGAACTAATTAACCCATTAATTTTCAAGCCGTGCGAGGAAGGTAAATCGAATAATAATAAAATACAATTCTTGCCAAGTCAAGAATGCAGCATGAAATCGAAATATTTTTGAAATACGTGTTCCAGAACTTCAAGAAAAAGAAATTGCATTCCATGTATTACACGAAGCACACGAATAGGTCATTTTCTACATGCTCTATGCATCACATACTATGCAGGATATCAGGCGCGCGGTAGGTATATCGCACATGATGCATGGGACAGGCAAAGGGTTAATGTTAATACTGACAACCAAATTCAATTTATGGCGCTTGAAATTGAGTGCAACTTGCCAATCGATCAAAGAGGTAAGATTGCTTTGACTACCATACCTTGTCATTCGATACGAATATCTTAACATTAATCCTCAAGTTCCTGAATCTCTAAAATGCAAAATACAAATATTATAAATTTTCTTAATTTTCAAATTAGAAAACAAGTACTAACTAAAGATCAACAAGTCATTGGTCATCCTCTACTTCGCCATTTTCCATAGAGAAGCCTAACCTGCTCAGTATGTACACTTGGTAATCGGTGATTCCTTGGCTTCGGAAGCTATAAAAATTGATCGCGATTGGAAACTTTGCACCTTTCTTGAATTACGATTCATGCCTCAAAATCCAAAAATCTCGTTGGAACTGTTTCGAAGGTTTCGAGAGAATATCGGGATGACCATGGCAACGGGAGACGGTGTTGAAAGACTTATTGCCCCTGATTTATGGAGAAACACGTGGAGACCTCTTACAGAATGACATCCGAGAACACGTACATTGAACAGAGGAAATGTCCAGCTGTGAATTTGGTACTAAAGTCCCTACCGTGAAGACCGTTACACTTCCTCTAATTGAAAACCTGCATACTGTATTCTATACACTCTCTTCTCATAATTTAAATCTCAAAGAACCATTGATGTTGCAAATTGTCATATGATGAGTAAGAAATGTATTCAGAGAATTATCAGTTCTGAATGGATCATTTAATCCACTTTCGTGGCTACATTCGGAGGATTCCGATTTAGATCACAGCTCGAATAATACGATCGAAAATGAAGGAAATCATTGTTGGGCATTCAGATATCTCCACACGCAAGAAACATCATTCAATTACGAAACAACAGAGAACAATCGTACTATTCAACAACGTGGCATCAGAACGTTGCCACATACACGGCTACAAATGGATACAATGTACTGTGTATTATCGCCGAATCCGTGGAAAAGCAACGGCATTATCGTTATCGAGCAGGCTTTAGTAGCTGTACGACAAGGTGTAAGGGCATGCCGAATGTTGTTTCCGAAATTAACACTCCACGAAGGGGACACGCAGTCACGACCGTTTGCCATAGACACCGATTAGCGCTATTCACGTGCATTTCGCGTGGGACACACGTGTCTGGCTCGAACGTCATTTCCATTCAATCGAGATCCCATTTCCGATAAGGTGATCCGATCAATCCAAGCATCCAAACGAATCTTCCCGTACGTCCTGCCTCGTTTTGTATCTTTTGACTCCACCGAAACGCAGCTTTTAACGTCGTGAATATTCGGTTGATTTGCGGATTTGGGGACTTGGGCGGTTTGGAGCAAATTACATTGCGATGAAAATACGAGTCTGGTTTATCAAGTATGAACTGCAGTATGTGTCACGATGTTACAGGGTTAAAGAACATCAAATTTCCAAATGATCTGTCCAAATCTT
Source organism: Megachile ligniseca (assembly GCA_945859555.1). NCBI lineage: Eukaryota > Metazoa > Arthropoda > Insecta > Hymenoptera > Megachilidae > Megachile > Megachile ligniseca. The sequence goes on from OX243786.1 coordinate 10,719,429, forward strand.
GCATCGATTTTGAAAATCGAAAGTTCGGATTGTCGTCATACAGTTGTAGAATTATGTGGAAGTGGAACGATGTACCTCGTCGATATTTAATTGTCTCGTATTTGAATTTTAAATGGAACAGTGGTGAAAGATCAACTCTCCTTTGTTCCACGAAGAGACGAACTTCGAATTTGTCGCCCGAGGCTAGCAGCAGATTTAATACGAGAACGATGCGCCGAAATTTCGCCAACGCGAGAACTCCGTCGTTAAAACGACCACCAACTTGCGAGTTCGAATCGAATTCACTGAGTTCCCATGGCGAGAGCGTGCTTTCGAAACTTTCCTGAGCTTCTTTCCGACGCTAACCTTCGTGGCTGGATACGGTGTCGTACAATGTCACTCTCCAACAATTTATTGGATGATGCAGCGAAACGTGTTTAGACTGGTCAGCTATGTTGATCAAACTTGCTTCGCTTTCAAATTCTCCTATTATACGAATCTCTCGATACCTTCATTTTACATAACTTGCAAATTGATGACAGAATATAGTTGAATTATATTTATTCTGGATACGAAGTTCACCCCGTTAGCCTCGCAAGTTAACAATTATGACAAGCCTACCAAAGCTTCAAAACTTTCGGAACATAGAATGCCAGCAACCCCGTAGGCCCCCTTAGTGTTTCGCGTTCGCGAATTCCTAGACTGACGAGGGTGCCAGACGCGAATATAAATAAATCTTGGAACGGCGATGTTGTTTATCGAGCCATGGAACCGGTGGAATCCTGTGGCGCGCGTGACGCGCCGGTCACGTCAGGAATTCCCGCAAATTCGACGTTTTACGTCAATGGGATTTTCATCCCATTGCCGCGGCAGGATCAATAATAGAGGGGCAAGCGTCTAGACAGGTCCGCAGGGGATGGATTTTCGCGATGACTGTACAACCGTTAGTCTGACATCGTGAGTCAAAGGTCTTTCGCGGTGGATTTATCGTGGGGTCTTATGTGCCACTCTTTCATAGAAAAATAAAGTGGGGATAGGTTGACCAACCTCGATCGGCACCCTCTTGCTTCTTCGAACGCGTGGATGACTCTCGTGCAACCCCATAAAAAGATATCGTTAAATTGAGGTGCCATGTGTTTCAATTATGGTTCAATGAAAATTGGATATATGAGAATGGTCAAATCAGAAATCCACAAATCTACAAATCCAGGAATGCAGAGATCTCGAGATTCAGAAATCCATGAATACATAGATTCAGATATCGCGTAATTCGAAAATATATGTCCCGATATAACAAGCACAGACGTTCCGTTTTTATAGTGGAGATAATTCTCAAGCCAAAGTACTGGCAATACAAATCGTCCTTTATCCATCGCAGGACATCGTACGTCCCGAACGAGCAGCTGTATCCAGATCCAATCCTACTTTAGTGTCTGATATCCTGTCGATGACTATTTTTACAGCAGACCCTTCGAGATTCGTTCGTAATACGCTTTCGATCGTTCGTTTTCAATTGTCCGGGTATAAGGAAAGTATGTAATTTAAACATGATAGATATTCATCAGGATTACCAATTTCTCTGCAAAGAAAAATGGCGACATAAAGTGTCTGCGATTTGTCAAAGTGAATATATTAAGTCCTTTCAGAGTGCCATCCTATTCAGGTGACTCCCTATCCATACGCTTCGTCTATGAAAAACGAGCCATTGAGATTTATGTTGAATACTTTCCAGCGAAACTCCGGATTGCTTAATACTGATATCATATAAAATAGAACATCGCTGTACCAAATTTCATAGAGAAATTCTTCTAACACATTGAATAATTAATACATTCATTACACTTTCAGTAGTAGTCACTTTTATCTCCACAGTGACGGGTGTCCACCATTTTGAATTGGTGATTCAACGAAAGGACACAGCTTGATAACAAGGTTCTTCGATTTTATGGATCATTTCTTACTCCAAAGAGAAATGTTCCCGAAGCACTTACCTCTCTCGTTACTGGACCGCACGTGCTTTCAACGTGCATCTACTATCTGCTCCGCTGAACCGCTACGCGTTAAAGTTGCAATAATCAGATTTTCCTAAGTGTATAACCGTCAAAGTGTCAAAATTGTCGGACGTTTAATAACGATTAACGTCAGCATAAGAAAAGAACAATATCCTTCTCGACTGCGTCAAGGCGGCGTTCGGGTAGACTCTAATTCCATCGAGACGAACGACGTTTCACTTGGTCTCGCAATTTCAGTTCACGGCTATTTTAAATTAAACGAGCGTTGTTCGTCACGAATCGAATAACGGCGACTTAAAGATCGGCCGCACCTGATGCAGCCGCGATAAAACTCGAACGTTCGACAGCCGTGGCGTTTCAACGGGTTTCGATCGCGTGTTTGCGGTACGAAATAGAGCAAAACGTACAGGGCAGCAACGTGGATTTTCGAAGTCCGAGCATGGGAACACGAAATCGATTCCAGAAGAGAACCCTGTCATCGAAATCGCGTACAACTCGACATTTTATGAGCGACTTCCTCGTGTTTACGAGCAGTTCCGCTATAAATAAGCTCGATAGACACGCGACGATGCGTCCCGTTCTATAGACCCAGTTCAACAGTTATCTTTTCCTGCTCTGATAAGCGGAAAAAGGTTAACGAGGTATCAAAAATACCGGTACACAACTTCTGAGCGGCGCCTACCTGTAATAGAACGCTCCGTTTATAAAGCCTCCTTTTATGTGGCCCGACTTGTCCTTCTCACGCGAATCTACACCTTTAACACTCCCTCGTTGTTGCACTACATTTTAGAAATGTGGACACAAATGTAGTCTAATTTAACACAATTAGAAATTCAACCATTTGCAGTTCTTATATTTAATTTAGAAATTTTAACGGGGAGTAACAATCAAGAGATGTTTCACCTGTGCGGCCCTTTTCGTAAAGTCTCACCGCCTCTGCGGAGCTGTACATAACAATCCCCTACTGTATCATCAAACGCAGACACAACTCTCGAAGCAAGCTGCACTCGAAAGTACATCCCCGGTTTCAAATTTACCAGCGGGTCCAAATTATCGTAGCAAATTCATCAAATTTAGGCACAATTCTCAAAGGAACTGCACTCGAAAATTCATTATTGGTTTCAAGTTTACCAGCGGGTCTAAATTATCGTAGCAAACCGATAGTTACTCGGAAAAAAAATGATCGCGCAGCCTCCGAAAAAGCAAGATGAAAAAAAGCGACGCAATTTAGATGCAAATTGCAATCATATCGACGCAACGATCTGGACCCGATAGAGCCTCTCTGAGGCCGATCGAACGTTGTTCTCATCTCGGGAGCAATTTTTTTGTTCCTCGAGGGCCTGCACCGACGCTCCAGGAAAAGGAGACCGCTCGCGGTACGTAAACCTTTAAATGTATCCTAATATTCAAATCGCGCTGTAACCGGTGGTTACTTTAATGGCGACGGGGAGAGATAGCGAGCTCGGTTAGAAGTGCACGGAAGAGAAACGTCGGAAGCTTCACGAGGTTTCTACGATCCGGACACTACTTCTCGTCCTTCCGCCTCATCCCCTTGCTCCCGTACACGTGTACAACCGGTAAATAGGTCGTTGGATCCTTTTTGGCGCGCGTACCACACAGAAGGAAAAACACTTGCCCGGAGAGTGCATTTTAAATTCAAACGAGACCCGATTACGCCGCGCAATGAACGCTCGCTGGATTACGTCGTGAACTTTCGGCCCGCCATTCCTTCCAGACGTATAGTCCTGGAAATTAGAATTTTTTCGCGGAATCTCCAACAACCTTCTGACTTTTTCATGGACCCTCGTACTTTTAAACAATATCTCCAAACTTCCCATTTACAAAGTTTGATTATAATTGAAAACTATACAGGGTGTTTCACAAAATTTTCTAGGTCGAAAAGAAACATATATTCATTTCTACCAAAGACCAGGTATTCTAAATTGGCAGATTTGCAACGAAGTACGATCTGAAGAATCTTTCTTGACGGACTGTACATAGACACAATCTGAAGCCAAATGGCAAAGACCAGTACGAGTGGATCTAAAAAGGGCCGTCAAAGAGAGTGGACGAAAAAGAATATTGAAAAACTAACGGTATTTCTCCTTTTCTGGAAATTCTTTTTCACGTCGTGTCAGGCTTTTCGCTGGTCCACTGAAAAAACACGTTCCCGATTTGCCATCGCTCGATCAGCGGCAGTGGCTGAAAGCAAAGGTAGTTTAAAAAGATAACGCTTTTACATCGGTCGATGGCCGGATTGCGCCTACACGGCTACTTCGAACGAATATTTAGGCGATAATGCGTTCTCACGGTCGACAAATTCGCTGAAAAATAAGCGCCGTTAAAAGGTGAAAGAGTTCCCGATCGAAAGGGCTTAGGGGCGAGGGCGGGCAGATTAACCGGCCACACTTTTAGCGAAAATAAACGTTTAAGAGGCAACGATGTTCAAAGTTGAATACGAATGAAAAAACTTGGCTCGTCCGGGCGGCGCATCAAATGTAACCCGGAGAATGAAATTACGCGGTCCTAAGAAGATTTGTTGAGGGCGATGGCGAATCTCAATTAACGCGAATGAAGTAAGCTTCGGTATACTCGGGATCAACGGTCCAAACATTGGCGTAACCGGGAATTGGAAGATTTGTACTCTTGGAATCTGAACATTTGAAGATACGAGAAGTTGGAGATTGATGATTGCAAAATTCACAGGTTCAAAAATGTATAAATTAAACGATTTTGGAATTTGAATAGAACATTTGGGAATAGGAAGATTTAAAAATTTGATCTAAAAACTTGAACGTTACAGTCCAGAAACTGAAACTGAGGATTTAAAAGTTTGAGAACAAGGGATCTCTAAATCAGAAAATTAGCAAATCAGAGTGTTGGAGAATGGAAAGTTTGTAACTTTCGGGTTACGTCCCTCGTGTAATCTAGGGAGGGCAATATTTGGGATTCCAGGCCCACGTTGGTCCCTGCATGGTTACGCCAGTGGTTAAAGTTTCCCGTAGCTGATAGCCCGGTGCGTTTCAATTAACGAAATGCCCGCTCGTCTAGGCGACCTTTCGGAGAAAGAACGGGTAGAACGCACGAAAAGAAACGGGCGCATTGTGTCGGACGAGCATGGCAGCTTAATAATCTCCCAATTACGAAACAGCAGCCTCTAGGTTCGCCCTCGACGTTTACCATCGCGCGTTTAGCAGCGAGCTCGAAACGAACGAGCTAAAAAGGAAAGGGCGCTGAGAGTGCAACGAGGGCGCAAGGGTTTCTACTTTTTCGATGCAATCGCAAAAAAACCTCGCAGACGGTCGGCGGAGGTTTCAGACGCGCCTCAGCCGTGCTCGATGGCGCGAGTGGCCGCCCCTGAAATGACTAGTGGAACGAGGGGTTGAGGGAGGGTGTTAGTCGTGGTAACGGCGTCGACGACGCTGGCTGACACTGGTCTGCGTTAGCTCGACGATGCTGATGGCGATGACGCTGGTGGTGGTGGATGTGAAGGGCCTCCGAGGCTGGCATAGGGTGCTGAAGGGCTCGAAAGAGTGGCGAGCAAGGGTGGCGAGTGCCGCGGCAGCGTTTCTGCTCGAGTGTCGGGGAAACGAAGACGACGGGGACACGAGAGCAGAAAGAAAGCGGGGAGAAGTGGAGACTTCTGACGATTTCCTTGAAATGCTTCGAGGAGACTAATGAAAAGGGGAATGATGACTTCGAAACGAGCTCACGAGACGTCTCGACTTCGATGACGCTTACCCTCGTCCATCCACTCTTATAATTGCCTCCGCCATCCGACTGTTGCGTAGCGATGGGTTCATGTTCGATATGTACCCTCCACAACTTCACTCGATTCCAATACACGAGTTTCCTTTCACAGAATGATAACTCTCCTTTTGAACATTAGCACCGGTACGTCTTCATGGGAACTCTGCACTTTGCAGTTTCGGAAATTTGGACTTTCCAATCTTGCATAGGAACTTTGAGATATGAAGATTGAGATGTGGACCTGCTAGTATGGAGACTCAGGACTCGGAGACCTCGGGAGCAGATTTTGAGATATGAGGACTGCAGGATGTGGAACGTATGGAGACGTTGACACATGGGAACTTTGGGATATTGAAACATTGATGTATTGGCACTTTGGGTCTTGTACATTTTGGAATAAAACTTATGACTCCGCAAAATGTGGTGCATGCTAGTAACAACAGAGGGTCAAATTCTGAACAGTGTTAATCTTGTACTGTATTAATCTGCATAGTCGTAAATTGTCTCTAAATCCTCCCCCACATTTCAATCCCATTTTCAGCTACCATTAATAAATTACAAAGAATACAAAGTAGTATCTTGCAACATCGATTGCAGTATTATGCTTAAACTCCCTCTTGTTTATGATGAAAACGTCAATATATCAGAGAGGCTTGCGTCAGCGGGTCGTACATGGATGCGTTTGGAACAATCCAACGCGAACAGATCGAAGATGATGGACTCTCCCCGGTTACATTTTGCTCGATCGTATCTCCGGGGATCTGTAGGACTCATTGTCGAACGATCCGCACACGGACACGTTCGAGACACGCACGGACAACGAACACATTCGCGGACGCACACACTTGGTATTGATTGCTCGGCAGTCGGTGGCTTACGATTTATGTCGTCGTAGCCACGACCGGAATAACCGATGTCACGCCGAAAATTCACTTTTTTCCTTCGCCACCTGCGTCACCATGAATCCTACCTGACAGCCAGAATCGTCCCAGAGGCCTGGCCAGCTAACTCGTGCAAAAGTACTATGGGGACCGAGGAATTGTCATAAATTTATCACCCTTTTAATACTTGCATTCCGGAGACACTGATTATGCTGCATATGTTCAAGCACTTATGATATATCGAAGTCTGCAAAGGGCAAAATAAAATCAAATTAGTACATCATTATAAAAATCTGCAAGTGATATTAAATTTCGGAAGTGTATTATAAGGGTCCGAATTATAAGGAGAAACTTCACATTCAAGTTGCATGTATTAAACAAGGAACTTCTAGCAGTTTAATTATGCGGAGAGATTAATAAAAACACCGAGAGTAATAACTTCGCGAATATCAACGAAAGTTAGCTGCATGATTTCTAATTTCCTGTGCATTTAAATGCGAAGTAAAAATACGTCAGAGAAGTGTCAGGCGTGCTGTTACGACAAATTGCTTATTCAATTCTAGCAGGAGAGGCGAATTTGATGCGAAGCGGTATTCTTGGCTGCAGTCTAGGGAATAAAGTTTTCTCCCTTGCTGAAAGCCAGCGTCGAGAATCAGGGGGTGAAGGAGAGAGAGAGATAACGTCGGGAAGGATGCAAGTCGCGAATAATTTTGACTACACAGGTCGAGCTGAAATGAAATTACCCTGTTCCCTTTCAATTTTTGTTTACCTCCGAGATCGTTCTGTTTCTTTTTTCCACCTGTTTCCAAAGGGTTTTACAATCTCTCGTCTTTGTTCGCAATTACGGGTCGCGCGATAAATCGCGTCTATTCAATTTACGCGGGGAAGAGTGCTCAAAGGTAACCGTGTCCCAGAATTGACTTTAAGAATCTCGTATTACGTCCTCGAAGGAAGAGCGGAGAAGAAGCGAAAGGAGGAGGGGCAAAGAAGAGAGGCATAAAAGGAAGAATTTAAAAAAGAATCGCATAAAGTGAAGATAATTTCAACGATAAGACTCTTGGCCTGTGTTACCCTACTAGTTAATAGGATCTACGTTACTAACTTAGTTTCAAACTTACTTGGACTTCTCCAGGCGCAAAGAGTCTTCTCTTCCGCTCTCTTCCGACGGACTTGCCTGTAGATTACCGGCGCCTGCTAAGAGTCGAAAATCGTTGTACAGTTTTGGCCCCGAGATTTCGCTAATCTCTCGCTAAGCATCCTTAACATTCAAATCCTCCCGTCCTTTCGCGACGCTTTTGCGAACTTCCCGGCGAAGCGGCGGAAATGCTCGGAGGTGCGCTTTAATGATACGACCGGAATCATTTTTTATCTTCCGTTACTCTATAAATGTTCTCGGTAACTTTATAAGTACGCGCGAAGAGCTTTCTCGTAGATAAACTGTTTTATTTACGATACTTTCTTGTTATTCGTTGCTTGAAACGTTTTATTGCAACTATTTTATTCACTTTTCGAAAAGATTTGTTGCGACTATTTGTTACATGAAAAAATTCTTTGCAAAATGAATTTATGTATTTGATTTTGAATAAAAATTGTCAAATGGAGATGTACAGATTTAACGATAATATGTATGGATATTTTCGATAAATAATCCTGCTATTTTAGAAGGGTAGAATAGAAAATCGATCGAGAGAAACAAATCAATTCTTAAAATCTGGTACAAAGATCTCCTTTGTACCCGTTCACCCGGCAAAAGCACCGATACTCTTGAACGTTGTTTTCGTAGCAGAGTTTTTCAAAGAAACCTTGTTTTATTACGAAACATTCCTCGCTCGTTCGAAAATACTTGTCGGATAATTCCCTATGGTATAGCAACTCTTGGTCGACAAGGAAACATATTTGCCACGGAGGCATGTCGAACGGGATCGTTTAGAAAAGATTAAACTTTTTAAATTCCGATAAATTTTGCCGATCATAACGAGTGTTTGCTGTGTACAATATCCTTTGTACAAACACGTAAAGTATAAGTCTTGAAATTAGTTAAATAATTTAGAAGAAAGTTGCTCTACTTTGAGAACGCTCCTCTTCATATTCCAACTTTTAACATAGAATATTGTTAGTACTTGGTTATTATTTTTCTAACAATGCAATTTACAAGAAGAAATGAAATAGAAACTTGTCAGAGATAGTAAAATAACATATATCTGTGTTCAAGTGAACTGGTCCACAGGATATTTCAAAGATTAAAGGGATTAAGTATCTGATAATACAGCACTATCAATTAAGAATAGCGTAGATCAGATTACTAGTACTGAAATTCAAGCTCTCCAATTCCCTTGCCAAAAAACAACTTCGCAACTCGAACCATGTAACGAAGTATCATGTAACTTCATTAACAGCGCAAAAACCCGAGTTGTCTAATGATCGAGTTTCAAAAATGGAACGAATGTAGAATAATCAGTTACACTAAAAGAAATGCGTCCTAAAAGCAATATCTAATTATTTTCATCTATCCCAATTCTTTATCATCGATACATTACTTCTTTTTAAACGTACAGAGTTTTAAATTTCACTATAACCTAAAAAACGAAAATGGAAGTACTTCGACCAAACATTCTAAGCAAACAACATTGGAAAATATAACAGAATGCAAGTTTGTCCTCTTCGTAAATTGGTCCCCTAAGAGTCTGAGAAAGTGGAACAATAACAGAAAAGGAAACGTTGCACGAAATCTCACGATATATGATCGTGGGTAACGAAACAACGGGAATCACGAGCAAACTGTCCGGTCAGCGGCGTCGTGGAAATTATCGCGTTGCATTTACTGAATCTCCGTGACAAACGGGATCCTCGTCCGTGTTTACCTGTGAAACTCGTACATGATCACACGACAAATCGCGGGCTACCTTTGTGCGCTACCGGCGACGTTCACGAGCTCGAAGACGGGTTGCTCTTTCTCGTTATTACTTTGTGCCGTTGCATCTCGTTGCGCCTCGTTACGACCGACACAACAGAAACGGGGCTCGTTTTTACGGCCAGCTTGTTTGGCACTGAGAAAAACACACGTTTTTTTCCCAACGTGCGGCTTAATTATTCTTGAAACTAACGCGCCGGCAAAGCTTCGGTCGGCTTCGACGCTGAGCTCTTAATCCGCTGCTTTACGATCCTCGCGGTAATTGAGTGTATGAAAATTAGGTTTACTTGCCCGCGAATTGCGTGGGTACCATGGACATTTGGAATTTCAGAATTTGGGGTCTTTGAAAATTTGGGAATTTAAAGATTTACAAATTTATAGCTCGCACCCAGTTCCACACATGGACTGCAGCACCGTAATATAAGAATACGAAACTAAGAAAATATTTAAACAGCAAAAAGTGTCATCATAAGCTTCATTAAAAATATGAAGTGACTCGAGCACACAGAGCACACTTTTTAATTAACCAGCCAAACAATCAAACACCGAAGATAGTATTTCCAGTGGTGCCGCCTGTGTTGACAGTGTGACCTCTTCCCGTTTTTTGATTGATCAGCTGACCAGCGCAGCGGTGTGTGTGTGTTTGAAAAGACCATCGATCCCGCTCAATTGCGGATGTAATTATTTGCGCGGCCAGCTAACTTTGGACACTATTTAACTGTGAACTCTAGAGAATTATGTGTGACGAGTGTAAATGAAGATCGATAGATTACAGAAATAATGAATCCTAAAGTAATCGACCGTTCTGGCTAACCGATACCGTGAGTGGCAGACTAATTTATTTTCAATTTACTAATTATAAATAATCAATACGCGATTGATTCATTTAAACATTACCGACGGAAACGTTTCGATATTTCAAGCGTACTGGAAATTGAAACTGAAAGGAAGAAAATAGGCGTTAAAACGATTGAATCCTCTTCATTGGTGCAATTACAGTTTTTGACGAGGTAGTCATGCGTTATAACGCTATGCATTATCACATATACCACCACGCTATATTACCACGTTTAAATATTCTAAGCGTATCCTACGCCTGAATACGTCAATTACTTTTCAGTATATGATTCTCGATTTGTTCTTGATATGCGTAAGTGGGTACCCGGTCTTATTACGATCTGACAGTGAGAAAATATGTTCTCTGACTGAACCATCCCGAACTTAAACCAATCGATCGTATCATCTTCTCTAATTATCGCAATGCTCATGCTTTGCACCTTTTTGGTTTATTTGATTGCTCGATATACATATACAGATCGACTTATCGATCAGATTAAAGCTTTGACAGGAAGCGATAATGGAGCAATGGCGACTCTAATCGCCCCAACGCAACGCTGGGGTGCTTAAGCTTGTCTGGTTATTACGCAAAGTTTCAGTGAACTCGGTTAAAACAACAATCCCGTAAATTAATATGCATAGTGGGGAAAGAGAGACCTGTGGATTTATTGCCAGGTTCCCAGTCGATACGCTCGAAGATGTAAATCAATGACGCCGGCCGCTTGATAACCGCGCCGCTGATAATCTCGCCTCTTTTCGACGGGACAATTGAGTTATTGGATTATCCATCGTTTAACTCTTCCGTTCAATTGCCGTATCTTAGAACCGGATAGATGCATCATTTAACCATACTATCGCTCACAAGATTAAAATTATCACTTTCTTAACAGCTGTGATTGATTGAACGTACGAATCGTAACGACGTGTATTTCCATCTGTATTTTTCTGCTATGAATCTTTATTAATCGGATATCATATATTTCCACTGTGCAATGTCTTATTAAAGTGACAGCTAAATATAGAATTATTACACGAGAAATAATTTTTAATTTTTCAAGATTCTCTGGAAGACTTTGACAACGAAAAAGAAAGCAAAACGTTACAGAACGTAAGCAGATTAAGTAGAAAACGCGAGAGGATTACATGGTTAATGATCTAGTAGAATAAAACTTCTTTTTCTGCCACGTTTGCGTAAGTGGCCACTATAGTGGCGGTCCGTAAACAAAGGTAGTTTCACGGGTACCGCCGTGAAAAAAAGATTAAAATACTTTCCAACGTCGTTGTTGACCTGACGACCTCGTTTCATCCCCTTTCCGGCGATTTCGCGTCAGCGCGCCCCCTTCACGAAACAACGCCACGGTCAGCCGCGCGAGAATCGAACTTCCGAAGCGTTGATTGAGGCAGAAACGTCGATACGAATTGTAACTGGAAAATAAACGCGATTGCCGTGCGCGTTTACGGTGATCGGGCCGCGATTTGCGGTGTACTTTGACAACGGGCTGTTCTAACTAATTCGATTAATTGACGCGTCACCGTGTAACGTCGTGTTTCTCTTCATTACGCTGTCGTAACGCATCATTGCTTCGGCCACGTTTTTGTCCCTCCCTTTTTTATCGACTAAACGCCATGAAATTCATTCATAGCTTTACATTCCCTCTTCGTACGTTAGATTAAATGCGTTTGGCAATTTAACTTTGAGAATTTAGTCATTTTGTTTATGACCTACTATTGCATAATATAACAAATACTCGTATTTAAAATTATTGAACAAGAAACAGAAAATTATTTGAACATGTTAAAAATAAAAATCAAATGAAATTTTCAGCAATTCGACACCACACTGGTTAAAAAGTCTATTTAATTTTAAAGAAATATTATAGCAGTTCCCAGTAATGTAATACGTTATTACAAATATAGTTGATATCACTTTTTACTAAAAGAGATACGCGTAAAATTAATGATTCATGCTTTCTGAGCGATCGTATCGCTTAAGTGAAATATCCTGTCTGACGAAGCATCTTGCTAGTAAGTGACAGTGCAGCGAATTTCACGCACTGTATGGATTAACAGGCATTGACATCGCTATGACACAAGAGGCCGCATAAATGTTGCGCAACGAGTGAAGTCAATGACCCCGTTTCCCGTTTCAAGATCGGAAATGAGCAAGTTCAGTATCCACCTGCAGCAGGTTCAATCAACGATTTCCCAGGTCGATAGCGATCGACGTTCCTGTCGATCGTAAACCGTGGCAAAACAACGAGTCGTTGATACCTAATAAATACATAACGCGAATAACAGCTTAATCGACGGCAATCTTCGAGAATTGCCAAGGTCGAGTCTCCAAACACGCGAACGTTTCAATAAAGCGGAACCATAGCCTTTTCCGCGTGGCAATTTCGCCCATAGAAGATTTCAATCTGCAGATAAATCGATGCGCGCCTTGTTCTCGTGTATATCTGTCTTAATCGCTGCGAGATTGCATTGTCGATAATGTAATCCCTCGGCTAACTTCGCATCTGGATGATGGACGGGATACGTTTTCGCTGCTGCAACACAGCTTTTGATTGGATAAACGACATTTTCCGCGCCGGCGAGTAGTCATGAGCAGCTTTATTGGGTCACCCAATTTTGGTACTTTGACGCTTCAAGATTTTGAAATTTTAGCTCTTGTAAATTTGGGAACATTCAGATATGAATATTTAAGAGTATTGAAATTTTAGGACATGAAAGATGTAGAGGGTCATAAAGAATCACAGAGAAATTACTACAATCCCGTCGAGAGACAATATATGTCAAGGTCATAGATCCCTAAAGCATTTGCTTATTTTCGGAATGTAGCGGAACAGAAAGTATAGAACTTAGGGAATAAATGGCGTTTCCGTGACAAGGGAGGATAATCCTTTGTGGACGTCGGCACCTCGAGGTCGGTTGTTTTCCACACTACGTTCGAAACACGCGTTCCCTTGTCCCAAGCACCGGTTCACACCCCATCGACGAACGGACTCTGGTCGTGATTTTGTCGCGGTGCGCACACACGAGCGGACGAAACGACAAACACGTCACGAAGCAATTTTGCACGCGGACGCCTGACGGCTGATATCCAACGCTTACGAGATCTGCCTATGTAAACACACCCGCTCAATACTTTAGCGGTGTAACAACGGCGAGCATTGTCGCGCTGACAAACTGGCGTCAGGATCCACGAGGTCAGTTTGCTCGCAGCAAAGCGGTCCACACAGCGGGACGGTGTTGAAAAAAAAAAAAAAAATAGAAAACAGGAAAAAAGCGTTCAATGAAATTCCACCGCTGTTGTCACCTTTTGACCGATGTTCGCGTGGTACGATATTGGGTCAGTCCGCGGTTAACAGGATTTTTCTGTGCAAGGAAGAAAACGCGGACGAAAGAGTCTCGTAACGTGACTGTTTCGATGCTTCATAAATACACGGGTATTGCTTCAATATCGTGTGACAAGTTGACAAACGAAACTCGAGGACGTCTATTTTGCAGAAGAGACGTTGAATGGGAGCGGAGCTTTTCAATGGATATTGAAAAGATTGGATTAGTCGTTTTTGTCGTAAGGACCGCTGATGCTCGGAGCACTTGAACTTTTCATCAATTGCTTCCTTTCTACCGAAACGGTAACAAATGATTTTAGAACAGTATCGTTCTGGCTTTTACAATTAAAAATCTAAAAGTTCTGCACGCTTTGAAAACAGTTAACGGATTGCTGGAATCCGATGCATACCGGAATAATTAAAAAGGAAGAGTGACAGCGAGTTTAATTTCATACTAAATTTCATAATGTCCAATATTAATTAACCGATACAGTCTATTGTCAAATTTGAAACGAATCAATCTTGCATACACTTCACGGATATAGGTCATTAATTCCATTTCCTGTTTCCAATATCAATTAACGTTAATAACAGTTTTACGATATTGCAAAATGAATCGTGTGAAATTAATGATCCGATGGTAAACGGACATCGTGCATATTATCGAAAGAAATATGGTTGTTTATGGATTAAAGGAATAAGTAGATACGTGTGACCGTGAGAACCGAGTAACACTTTCCGTTCAATCGTTCAGTGAGATCGATGAGGCACGATCCAAAGAAGAAAGGTTTTTTTTTGCAAATCTGTGCACGTAGGCGCCGCTCGAGAAATAAACAGATTCCTCTAAAATGGAATTACTCCGAACTATGAAGTAGACGGGGAACCTGGGTAATTCCTGGACATGCGATTACAACGCATTAAAAGGGAATTTATCTTCACTACGTTTCGCCGATTGATAAAAGCTCCGTTGATTCTGGAGAGTTTTGCGCGGAACGGAAATCCGTGTGCATTTGTACGCTCGCAGGAAAATTCAATCAGACGATCTCTGGCCTCTCCTCGTGGTCAACGAAACGTGCAACCATTAAACTAACATTAAGTAGCATTATCGTCCATATTGTTTTCATGAAATGGGGATCGTGTTTTTGTTTAACGGGCTGGTTGAATTGAGACCTTGGCAAATACATTATTATTCGTTTTATTTAAATTGCGATTCAATTTGCTGCGATTCGATTCGAGGCAATTCACATCTACGATTCGACTGCACATAATTCCGCTCGCTATTCAATTCTGTCTGATTCGACTTACGCGTTTCTGCGCGATTCTACTTGAGCTAATTCCATGCACTCCTTTTCTATGAGATCGATTTCCGAGCGATTTAATTTCACACGATTTAATTCGAGACGATTCAATTTCATCTGGTTCAAATCTGCACCATTCAATTCGGTGCGATTCAGTCTATGCAGTTCGTTTCTGCGATATTCGGTTCTACCTGATTCAATCTCCTGCATTTCAATCTCTACGCAGTTTATTTTTATCCCGTTCAATTCTAATCGATCCAATCCCACACGATGCTACTTCCACGCATTTAATTGCTGCGCTATTCAATTCCACACGATTCAACTTCGACGCATTTCGTTCAATTATCGTTCAATTATCGTTGAAATTCCGAAACTGTACGAATATAGTGAATGAATGTATATCATTAATTTGATACATGAACGTGTCTGACATGAGTATAAATTTGTCAAATAAATTATCCATGGCAGGAAAAAGTGAATTATAGATCACGATCTTATGAAGCATGACATACATCATTGATTACATGAACGAATTAAATATGAATTTAGGTGATAGTGAATATAGCTGAACGATCAAATCAATACATTTCAATATAAATTCATTGAACAAATCTGTCAAATGAATGATATAAATATGCGAGGCGCATGTAATATTCGAACGAAATAGCAATTATTGAATGAAAGTAAAAACGTATATATTCGACGAAATAGCAGTCTTTAAAAGACTGTAATAACATCTCACAGAAATTATAAACGGAAAATGGTATATTATCCGCAAATAATGCAGCAATATAAAGTTAATGGCTCGATCATGTCGACAAATTATTGTATCGTCTGCTATTATCGTAGCATGTAGAAGAAGCAAAGTTAGGTTATAATTAGTTGCAATATCGTCGTAAAGCTGGTCGTATGATCGAGTCGCGATTTAACGTCGACAGAAGACGGTAACGCGTTTAAGAATCGCGAGTTTCACGAGTTTAGCCGGGGCTTTAGCGAGTCGCAGAAGTGGCCTGAACAGCGACGAGGAGGCCGCCTCATCCAATTAACTCGGCGTACATTATACGGGGCAAGGAGAACTCTGAGGCGTGGCGGAGAAAACGTTAAGAAAAAGAGAGGACCGGGAATTCTCTAGCCGGCGGTGCCTCGGGGCAGATTACCCTGACGCTGGATGAAAAACTGAGCAACGGATGTGCCGCACGATCAGAGAGATACAGAACGTGAGAAAGGGAGACGGCGATGCTCGAAAAGCCACGTCGGCGTTCCTGAACAATCAGAAACGAAAATTTTTCCCTCCCCCGCACACGCGCGTAGTTGAATGAAAAAATCCTGAGCGTGCTTCGTGTTTTTTCCTAGCAGCGGCGGTATCGATTTCGCCGTCCGTTTTTCCCTTCCTGTCTGCCATTTTTTCGAAAGTTCGCGCGCGAAAAAAAAAGGAACGTCGCGAACAATAACGCGTTCCTTCCAGCCAGAATGGAAAAGCTCTTAATCAGGAATATAGTTGCTCCGGCTCGGGATTATCCGAGATTATCGAATGTGAAATGGAAGCAGTTTCGCGAGGACGCGTCTCCCGGCGTGAAACGCATTCTCTGGATGAAACATTGTTCGAGGAGAGGAAAGATTTAACCGTGAATGCGTCGAGGTAAAAAAAGAAGGAAGAAAAGAACGGAAAGAGAAAAAAGGCCGAGAGAGAAACGGAAATTCGAGGTGTCAGGGACTCGAGAGCCGAGAAGGAAGCGGACAGATTATAAGGGCTAGATGAAATGGCGTTACTTCGTCGGAGCAGATGGTGTTCGGACGTCGCATCCTCGCGAACACGACCTCCGTCAACAATCCGATGGGATAATAATTCCGACGTTATTATGGCGCTCCGTTCTTCTCCACTGTCTGTAACTTATACGGATATACGTGCTTCGGAATATACGCTTTTGTGCCGAGATTTCGATAGAGGACGCTTTCATAAGACCGCGAGAGATCGTGTGTCGACTTTACCTTCGCTGGAGAAATATAGTGAGGGATGGTGCACGGTCTTGAGGAATTGGGTTCTAAAATTGCAATATTTTTGAAGTTCTGAAATTACAAAATTCTAATGTTTTACGGTCCTAAACGCAACTTCAACAACTGAGGAATAACAAAGTTTCAAAGTTCAGATATTTAACAATTTTGCAAATAGTTTGATGGACTGAGAGGAGCTGGGTTCGCATTAAAAAGATCTGACAAACAATATAAAATCCCGCCTTGTCTAAAGTCTCCAAAGTTTCAATATCTCCCAAAAGTCCCAGTGATCTAAAAGTCTCAGTGTCGGATAATTTTGAAAACTTCCAAAAACTCAAGAGTATCCGAATCACAAGATCCACTTTGAGCACACGCTCGCTTTCGTCTGAAAGAGGTCGTTCGGCCCCGTAAAAAAATCGCAACTGGACTTTGTAAAACACGACGAAACGCGCAGAGCCGAAGGATGAGGAGAAGGAAGAAAGTTGGCGCTTTTTACGAGGCCGGTCTCTCACGATGCCGAGCGATTGCGTAACAGGAAACGCTTGAAAGAGGAAAGTCATGTCGAAGAGGAAAAAGAGCGGGTTCGTGGAACACGAAGGATAAGCGGTCACAGAGGAATTATGGGTCGCGTTTCGGTTTTCGCCCCAGTTGCGACGAAGACCCGGGAATACTAAAGAGTCAAGGAAAGCAGAAGATGCTTCTGCAGACAGAGACGAACGGACGAGCCACAAAATACCCGCGTGCCGGGGATCAAAGAAGACAACGTTTCTCGGACGAGATCTCTTTTACGTAACTCGACTAACGTTAGATCATCGCGGGATCGGCGAATAACGGAGAGAGGATTCGAACAAAACGCGTTAGGATTAATCTGACAGTTTCGGTGAATTCGGCTTTGCGGCATGTATGAATAAGTCGAGTATCGATTCTCTCTATTTATAGTCTTCGCCGCGAATAATGTCAATGACACGGAAATTGCGGACACGCCAGACTATGCACGCTGACACGATCGTGCGATTCGCGGCCAACCGAACGATTGTTGACCGTTTTGATAAAACAGTGACGGACGAATCGAGGTTAGGAACATTGAGAATCGGGACTTTTAGGTATTTTGGAAGTAGCAGATTTAGTAATTTGAAAGTTTGAGATTTAAAACTTTGTATCTTTACAATCCATAAACTAAAGATGGAATCCTAGAATTTGAAAACTGGAAAGTTTCAGAATTGAATAACATCGAAACGAAGAAAAGCGACGGTAGCCGATGAAAATTCATCGTTAAACGCGACGGCCATTTAGCGGGACAGAATTTATCATTTGGCGGGGCAAAGGATAACCAGGAACCGGAAAGCTACGGATACCCAGATGGGCTTTGTTGGACGGTTTCCTGTCGGAAACCCGAAAGTTTCTGGCTTTAAATTTCAGCTAGCCATTCCGGGCCAGACCGAATGTTTCGGATTTGCAGTTTTCATGTTCCCTTCCTGCCCCCTTTTGTAGCAACGGACCACGAGGTGAAGTTTACAGCTGTGAAACTTTATAATATAAAATAATAGTTTTATTAGCGGCGCCGCGTTTTATTTGTGCGCCGGCTGTGCGTTTCCGCCCACCTGCCCTCTCATTTCGCGCTTTATTTTTTCATTTTATTTTCGAGCAACCCCGAGACTTCAGAGATGAACGCGAGCTTTAAACCCGCGTTGCTGTGGTAATCCCGCTATTACGGAAGACTTGTGGATATCGTTCAAAAATGTTAATTGCTGATGATGTAACTTGATTATCGCATTACACATATTTCAGCCATAAAATTTTTATGGTTACGTAACATAGAGCGAGGATGTAATCAAGTTAAAAAAAATTAAACCGTAATTACTCGTTGATAATTCATTCATGTTCACACTGTTCTGACAAAGTTGCTGAAATACTTTGATTAAAATTTTGGTATTTTAAGACGTTAATGACGAAAATTGCCCGAAACGCGATGGAAAGTTTCGCTGGTATTGGAGTGTTGTATATCGTTGTCTGTGATTTAAGGTACGCGAGAAAGTTCGTAGCTAGAGGATGTCCGGACGAAATCGTAGCTTAAAGTTTGAACGGTATCCGTATATCCCGTGAAGTTCCGTTTCCAGCGTTTCACGCGAGGCCCTTTCTGCGGTTTCGTAGACGGGCACGACAACCTTTCGAGAAACAAACAGCGCGCTTTGCGGTAACGCGTTTCAGATATACCCCTTTCGTGCCTCGCCTTCGGCATAATACGCTTTGCTGTTAAGCGTGGCGTTTGTCGTTGTTTCGTGCTGTGAACAGTTCCTCGAAGAATTTCGCCAGAAGTTTGTCACAAAGCGGGATACACGATCAACGAACGCGGATAAATCGTGGTGAAGATTTAATGCATTTTCCCAAACGGTGTCTCGTGCTTAACTCTTCACACGATTATTCTGCCTCTTTAGATCTACCAGACGCTAATTTCAAGGCACCTAATAATTTGGAAGCTGTTCACAAATTGTTCAATCTTTAAGTTAAGATCAATATCTCGCTCGTTGCATATTGCCTAACGCACCAATTTCACTCGCTTCCGTAATATTTGATAGAGATTATTTAATAAACAGCAATCTGTAATTTGTCGATACGCGCATACTTTTTGCACAAGTTTCCCATCAGAATTCCGATAAACAATTTACACATTTACAATCGGAGATACGTCGAATCGTTGGCTGCACAAATTTTCCATGTCAGGCGAGCCATAAATTTGACCATTTGATAACGGGTTGAAAATCTCGCGTCGAATCAGGCTGACGCTTTAATTAAACCCCTATCAATACGTCAATCACGTGTAAACTGCAAGAAAAAATCAATCGCAAGGCGAGTAAACTTTCCAAAGGGAACAACATTGTAAACGTGGACGTGATTGAAGCTCGGCGAGGATTGCCGTCCACGGATAAGTAACAGTCCAAAAAAAAAAGAAAAAAAAAACAGAAAGGAAAAAAGAAACGAGGACGAGCAATTCACAGCGAGCGTATTCGAAGCGGATGACTCGCGCGTCACGAAACGTTTCCACGCGATCGGATCGTCATTAAAATAGCGCCGGCGTAAACGAGTGCACTTAGCGAACGCACGATCACGTTTCACGCTAGACTTCGCGCTCTAGTCGCGGCGTTTTAACCGCGATAGCGATGGAAAGAGCTTTTCTGTAGTCAAGACTTCGATATGTCATCGAATCAAACCCGGTCCTTTGTCGTTGAAAAACGTCGCGCACCGCTTCTCTTCCCGCGAAAGTAGGTTATCGCCGCTCAGAGTGCGCGATTAAACCGCGCAATGCATCCACCAAGACAATTCGCTCCCGTTTTTCTGCTTTTTTTTTTCTAAAGAATTCGTGTATTGTACGATCCGTATCTTCGTATCGTGAAACAACGTTGCGAGATTTTAAAACGGGGGAAAATTGGAACGCTCGATAGAAACCCTGAAAACTAGTCACGTACAAAGAGCTCCTGATAAACACCGTTGCGAATGACCAGCTCGGAGCCTAAGAGATTATCAATCATGACTCGCTTTTTAATTAAATACATGGGTTGCACCGACGTCTGACACGAACCAATCTCGGTCCGAGAGCGAATTGCATGTTTAGAGTTTCGGGAAGTTTTTAATCAGATTTCAATTGCATTACGGAGGCACGAAGTTCCGAGATTTAAATGTCACAACTTTCAAAAATTCCAAGGCTACAAAGTTTAACGGAGCTCAAATATCCAACGTCATAACTTATCTGGCATATAATGGCTCAGGATCTTGATATCTCAAAATCTCAATCTAGGTCTGAAATATTTCAAACCAATTCTACTGTGTAGTAATATCCAAAGTCGACATTGCAAACTTTCTTCTGATATATTCTAATATACCAGGTCTATTCTACTATTTTAAGACTAGGTTCTAATATACTAACATAACAATTTAATGTACCAATACTTCAAGACCACAATAATTCAAGGTCCCAACACCCCAAAGTCTCAATAAGAGACTTTTATACATCACCATCCCCCAATCTACAACCCCATCACACGTGTCATTTTACTGCTCCATCACATATCATAAGAAATGTTGCAAAATTGCACAACCACTTTGATGGGCCAAATTACGAAATTTCACGGAAAGAAGCGCTATATCTTGGTTCTCGATCGTCCGCGTAATTAGACGATGTCGTCGAATCAGTTAAGAGGCAAAGGCTTCATCTGCAAATGAGAACCTCTAGGACATACGCGATTCACGGCACGCGGCAACTGATTCCATTACCTCTGTGCCATTCCTGGACGTCCCATGCCTGGCGACCACTCCAACCCCTTACTGTATCCTCTTGCTCAACCCCCTTCTCGCTCCACCGCCGTTTCAACGACCACCCTCCTACCGGTATACGCTACACGTCCTGGCGACCTACAGGTACTTGCATCTACAATCTTCCTGTATTATGTTAGCTGTACGCGCCGCGCAAATCCCATGCGGACTGATGTCGCGTCGCACAAAGGGTTATATTCCATTTTCTCGTCCCTCCGAAGACTCATTCACGGTGGTCTGAAGATTCGACCCTTTGTGAAAGAGTCCTCTCTTCTGCCGCGTTGTATGCGCATCCGTATATCCGCCAACCTTTTTCCCTTCTGTGGCATTTCCGTTTTTGTACCGGTAATCACCAGTTTACGAGCCGCAGAATTTTTAAATCCGGCATTCTTCGCGCCGGAAAAATCCATATTCATGTTACCCGCGAAACAAATTATACGAGGTCTTACTTCGACCACAGTTTCACAAGACCAATTACAGGAAATTGTAAGATTCGTAATAACTATATCTACCGTAGAGGTATCGGAAAATTGTTCGTTATCCTCTGTTGAATTTTTAGCGATGGGATTATTTAACTTATCGATTATATTTTTGCCTAATTTTCTGAGATTGTATAGCTGACGAGGAAATCGAGGTATTTATTCGAGCCACGTTCGAACAACGTGGTTAGAACTTTTACTTTTGAAATACGTCGGAACAATCGTGGAACTCGTGGGATAGCTTTCTGCCATTATTATCCGCGCGTCCTGTATGCGAAAACTTCGTTACGTCTTGTTATTCGTCCATTAATCCGGAAAGAAGAATTGTCAGTTTTACGGGGCGGACATTAAAAACGACTCTGCGCCGCCGGGACGCCGACATAATACGCTGACGTGTTTATTCCCATCAGAATTTATGGAGAACAGGGAATACGATTTACGCGCTATCGATTGACGGATATCTCGGCAAACAAACGGACTAATCAACCGTGATTAACTGGCGTCCAGATTTTATGACGGTCCTGGGAATCGAAACAATTGAAAATCCTGACCTTCCGCCGGTATTTTTCGATGGCCGACGAACAATCTGTCGCCGAAGAGCAACCTAATTCGCGCTAACACAAGCGCGATTCGTTTTCCGGCCTGATACGAGATTAAAACTCGTCCGCTGGAACAACGGATTCGTTGTGATTTCGAAATCTATTACACGGCCGCCGTTGTCCTGGTAACACGGCTAAACCCGTGATCGCTTTCAAAGAAATATGAAATTAAAGCTCGTCGAACGGAATAGCAAATTCCTGGTGCGTGTACAACGCGAAATCGTCAAATGAGATATGTGCGATGTATGGTGGCGTCGATCCGTCGAGCGGAAACATCTAACTCGTGATAACAGAGAAACGTGGTTCGCCTATCAAAGAAGTGCAAAATTGAAGCCGGCCAATTTCGAATGGCGCATTTGTCGCGATTGAAAACAACCCGACCGCGAAATACAGCGGGGAAAACGCGTAGCGTCACGCCGATAAGTTTATGCAACACGGTTTGTTAGAAGCTCGCAATGCATCTAGAATAACCGGTTCAATTACACGGTTTTAATGGTGTATCCAGCTGACAACGGCGGACCAAGCGAACCGGTAAAATTCTCCGGGTGCAAACGGATGTCCACGAGAGCCGCGATTTATCGAACCGCACCGGTGTTGGTTATCAAATTAAGCGGCATGGAAAATATAAGTAACCGTTGAACGTTGAGCGGCGAATGTCGCCACCGAGACCATCCGCTTGACGGCGATGATTTTATGGGAAATGGCCGATTTTACGCGCTCCATGCCGCTGTTGTCGCGCAATTACGTCCCTCTGCGATCTACCAAGAATTTTAACGAACGCTTCTGACTCATTAACCCACTGACGGATGCAGCGGTACCGCAACGTCGCGTGATTTATCGGCCATTTTTACCGCCACCGTTTAAAACATTCATTAATCTAACTTTACGGTTTTTGTTACACCTTACTTTATACTGCCTTCTTTAGCTATGTCTATTACATTTACTTTTGTTCGTGTAATGTCTTCCTATAACCTACAGTTTGGTTTCTTGATAATCCATTTTCACCATCTGTCCGAATGAGTAAATAGATGAGCTATTTGTGGCCATTTGAAGGATTTTCGTGTCATTTGATATGTAACTGAAACATGCATAGAAAAGTGAATACGAAATCAGTCTACAGAAATGGTGTATAGAAATACAGTGTACGGTAATAACTGGATGAATGTTTCAAGACTTGTATAATTATAGAAGATCAGTATGCACCGTGTGTACCATATTAGAAGTATTACTTTTAACCAGATTTCCCAATTTGTACACCTACTGTTACTTCTGTTTGAAATTTGCTAACTCGCGTCGCGTGCGAGGGATTCAAATGAAAATTAGTAGATTTGTTCGAAAATCTCTTGGAAGGAAAGGTAGTTTGAAAGCGGCCTTTATCGGTGGCTGAATTACCATCCAGATTAAGCGGGCAACATTTTCCGGTAAAAGTGTCACCAACAGCCGGGGAAGTTTCAAAGACCGCAAAACGTTATTTCACATGTTTATAACGCAAAAAAGGACTAGGAACAAGTTGGTTAAAACTGTTCGCTATTACGTTTAACCCAGTTGTGTTTCATCGAAACACGGTAATACGCACGGAGTTTAAGAGTCTAGAAAAATGAATAAGCATGAAACTTATATAATTCTTTCTTATAACACAAATAGAAAAATCGTTGATTTACGTATTCGATCAAACAGGTTACGTTTTCGAACATGTGTATCGAGGAAGCACGGATAAGTTGTTGGACAGAAATACATTAGGGTCATTTTTAGGTATGGCGTCACCATCAATTCGGACGATAGCTGGCCACGGCATACGGCCGGCTGCGAAGATGAAGGGGTTGAAAATCTCGCCACCGCAGAGCGTGGCACGGATAGATCATACATCATTCCTTTGCGAACGAAGCCTCCATATCCTCTTGCCTGTAACCCTCTCTCTGCTTTTCGTCCTGCTCTAAACCTCCCTTAGTATCCCGTGCTGCTGCTTCGCTGAGCTTCCAGCGCCGTCCATTTACCCTTTCGAGCGCCCCTTCCACCCCCGGCTCGTAACACGCCATTCTTCAACTCGCCTCACCCTACGTTTCGGACGTGCGTGCTTTCTCGTTGCTCGCTCTGCAAACCCACGGTTTACGAGATTCTTACGAAAACTGTGTTAAGAAGCTTGCTCGCGGCTCAACCACGTTTGGATCGAGCCAACACGAGGACAATTTGACAACGAAGAGTACTTCCTGGTGGCTCTATGGGAAGGGATTTCGGGGATGTGCCCGGATGGGATAAACTCTCCGAACAGGATTTCCGGCGGAAAAGCAATAGTCAAAACACCACCGGTCGAAAAATTGGTCACGAAGTGGTCTTTGCATCGCATGCGGCGCATGTTGCAGATTCGTTGTAAAAAATTCTGCTTATATCGTATATGTACGTACATGAAGATTTTTACATTTTTAAAAATTCTTGTACGACTATTTCATGTAATGTGCAACATTTCTTTATCGTAATGGTTATAACGTACAAGCTACTTTCGTACATACTAGTTACTAGTTACGATCCATAAATACGCTGGAGGTAAAACATTCTGCCACTATGGAGAACACTTTCGGTGATAAACCATAACGCTGGAGGGGCGAAATGCAGAGTTGATAATAACTGATCCAGGAATCTTCGTACGCGTGTAAACGATTCAGCATACATGAATGAAATATGCATTCATGAAATACAATCACTCTAATTATAACGCAATGATGTATGAAATTAAACACTCATGTTGAACATCTACCAATTGATCCCAACCCTATGCAACAAATACAAAATCTGCTGTTAACACGGAGACTCTTACTAAAATAATCGAACACCGTTATTTTTGGTCAGTCCATTAATAACAAAGTATTGACCCCGTTAGTTGGTTCACATCGTAAATCTCCGTGGGGCTTACAGAAAAGTCTCAAGTCTTAGTAAACGCGTTAATAAATAATTTTCCATGATAAGGATAATTCCTCCGGGTTCGGCACATTTTCGAAGATGAAAGTAATCAGAGTTGCCAGTTTACCCTCTCGATAACGCGTTTCCCGAGTTCGGATTGCTCGCGCCCTTCGTTCCGTAATAGCGAACGGGACGCGATCATTTCCGGCGTGGGTCGAATGAAAATGTTTCCTGAACGTGAAATGGCGATCACGAGGGGTGGTGGCATGGCGGTACACGGCACGGTGCGACCAGAGAAGCTCGATTGAGCCAATCGTGGTGTTACGTGATTAACGGTATTACGGCACGTAAAGGAAACGCCAAGGCGGCCCACGATCGTCCTTCGTAATTGTTGCCACTACTCCACACGTGTGCACGTGTGTGTGCGCGTACATTACACGCAAGATATATCCTGGTTCGCCCGAACAATGGAATTAATTATAAAGCCTGTACGGAGAACCACGAAGGGCCCGCTACTTGCGGCAACTTCGACCCACCTTTGCCTCCTGCGATACGACGGCGCTTGCCGATCATTTCCTTCCTCGTTCGACCTAACCTCGCATCCGTTTCCATCATCGGAAACTGCACTGTTTACAAGGATGAAAAGCAGAGGAAAAGCAGCCGAGTTGCCGGAAACTGACGCGAGAAAGCCTGGCTCCGGTGTTGAAATAATTAGCATCCCTCTAACCCTGTTTCTCGCAGGAGGTGTCTCCTTACTCGGAGGGCGCTTGCGCCTCGAGAGGAAGTTGATTTAAATGGGGCACCGTAACGCGCGACGACAACGTTAGGTCCCGTTAAATCTTCCTTGTATCTTGTTTATGATGTCCGATCGAATTTTGATTATGATTCGCGAGGAGAAATGCATTTATAGAATTTGATCATGGGAAATTTGGGAACTTGGTCACTTGGTACTTTTGAAATATAAGATCTTAGGAACTTAAAAAATTTTTAATTAGGTAACTGAGTACCCATGAGTGTCCACGAGTCTATCCCTTTTGTATCTAATAATTATGAAACTAGAAATAAGTTGAAACGGCAATTAGCAAGTGGGCGGCAGTCGACACGGTGAAATGAAGTTGTCGAGAAGTATTTTAAAACGTAAAAAGTCGAAAGAACAAATGTAGGTAAGTTTATTCTCGAGTTTTAATTACGTTCCTCTCCAATATTAAAATTAATATCGTTCTTTTAATTTTCCTATTTAAATAAATGAAAAACGAAACAGCACACGCAGGAATATTAAAAGGAAAAAAAAGAGCTTCTCGTGGTCGTTAGGAAAAGAAATGAAGGGTCAAGTAGAAAAGCGTGTTCACGACTCTCGAAACGAAAATTTCCAGCTCGAAAACGATGTCTGGTTTGAAATAAAAATTATGCGAGTTTTGTACACAGTAATTAGATTCGGTATTTGCTATTGATATTAATTTCCAGAAGGAGCTTGGACCGTGTCGGTTATTCCGGAGATGAGATGTCCACTAACAATTTAATTTAATTTCCCAAAGTGAATTCGATGAAAGACGTACAACCACCAGTAACAGGATTTGATGTCGTGAATCGATGGTATTGAAGACACGCTAAGAAATGAAATGTCCTCAACTCTCGTAGAGATATCATCTTATTCGAAGACGTTGAGGCGGATATCGTTTATTCTGAGATGCGCCTCGATTGTACTCGGTCGGTAATGATACCGATTGAGAAACGCGTCCATCGTACCCTGTGTATCTATCGTATAAATTTCAAAAATGACCTCGTGTGAACGTCGTTTGCCTCGTTAAACTGTCACCGGATATTCCATAAATTTCACGCTTTATTTCACGCATTCAAGGATCTTGAAGACTTACGAAACAACTTTGCCTCGATAGTGTTGCTTTTTATCGAGCATTGTGTCAACGTTTATTTCTCGATTTTTATTTTCATTACTGGAGTGCGTGACTGAGAGTGATTAACCCTTTGCCTTTATTGCAGTTAGGATTCGTTTTCGAATTTTTGTACACTGGCTTTATTGCCAGTATTTAAAATAATTGTGTAGCCATTTATTACGGTGACGTACAGAAGCATATCAGAATCTGTCGCATATAATAAAGACAAACTGCAGGGCATAATATTAGGACGTGTGCATACACAATGCCGTAAATCTCGTTACAATTTCACTTCTGTCATTTTTAATTTCACGTATTCTTATTCCCGCGATACGTTAGCGAAAATAATAACTTCACAATATATTAATTTCGTGTATTATTAAAAGATTATACCACGCCAGCAAAAACGTTGTAGCAAAAACTTTTGCCGCTGAAAAGATGAAATATCCGAGGTTATCCATTATTATTATAAAAACTTCCGTGGTAATTTTCACCTCAACGCGTGTGCTCTCGGGGTTAATTGTATCACGAGAGGAAGAAAAAAATTGGGTCGAAACGTTAAGAAATATGGCGTATCAGCGTTTACGAACGACGTTGCGAAACAGATGTTGGAAGATGTTTTCTGGTAATGGAATGATAATATCGTAGCTGCCACCCTCCACCGCACGTAATTTGCTAATAAACTGCACATTACACGGATTACACGTGATCAGCGGCACACATCAATGGAATTGAAACGACACCCGACACCGAGTATATTCGTATCGCATTTCGCTAATCGTGAAACGGTCGAAATAATAAACGGGCTCGGTGCATAATATTGCGCTATCCTCCGTTCACCAAAACGCCGGACACAATGGCCATCGTAAACCTTTCATTGTTCACTTTCTTTGTGCGAAAACGATATTGGTATATTGATTTATTCGATGGCACGTTACATCGTATATTCTGGATGGTATTCTGCATGACCGCGATTGTAATTAAATGCACGCGAACGATTTCGTTTAATTAATTGAACCGTGCAAACGGTACGTACGATAAATCACGGCGGACGATGGTTGCACGCGTTAATAAGATATTGCGGGATCATTGGCGTAACTCATGTCTGAGAGCTTTTACTAGACACGCGTCATATTGTCATCTCTAAACTCTCTTAAATTCACCCGTTGCAATTACGCACGAGTTACATTTTTATGCGACTGTTAATCTGTTCTGATTTTTACGTTCATAACAAGTTAGATTCACGATTACGTTAGATGTGCCGCACGTTACATTCGCCACAAGTTTCTTACCCCTTCAATCCACCACGAATTAGATTTACCGAGCGGTAAATTCACCAGGAGATACCTGACACATAGTCATTAAATTCGATACGTGTTAGATTTAATACAGATTCACTGAGAGTTCATCACGTGATTTTACCACGTTAAGTTCCCCATGCATTAGATCTGCGTTAAATCGCAGATGCATTCGCGTATTAAATTCGCCACGATCTCTACGCGTTAAACGTTCGCACGTCAAATCGCCACGTATCGAACCACCACACGTGAAATTGCCACGTGTCAAATTGTCACGCGCCAAATCACGCGTTGAACCGACTAGCATTCCAAAACCTGAACAGTCACAAGCCTCGTTCATCTTGCAAATTTCGAAGGATGATTCAGATGTTGAGGGACGTGAAACTAACTATTTACGCCAATGTAGCGACGAAAATGATCCGCACGATTCTTCTCACCCCGAAGCGGCGTTTAATTCGATTTCATAAATTAACTGTCCCCGTGTGGATTCTCTTTGTGTTACTGCCGTTGAATATATTATTTATACAGTTCGAGTACGATATTGCGAAATAATCACGAAGATATTTGTTATTAACGGCCGCGTGAAATATTATCGCCGAGTCATAAATACCGCCACTTTTGCAGCGCGCACAGAAAGGGCCATTGCCGAGTTTCTCGTCTGTTTTCCCCGGCCTGTCCGTTCCGTGGAAAAGAAATATTCAAGACTTTGCCAGGCGGATCCGATACGGAATCCTATTAGAACGACTCACCGCTGTTTCCATTCATAAAGTCTTCATGAATGATATTTCCTCGACCGTGCAGGTCGTGCGTCTCCGTTCACTCGACTCTTCGGGTTCCGCGCGCTTTCGGTTCCTTTCCGTCGAGTAAACGAATTCTCTCGACGGAGCCCAGTTTTCCAGCGACAAGAAAAAGAAGAAAGCTTGCCACGTCACAAAGGCTGTGATTGCGAAAACGTTTGTTTTGCTCGCGGAAGGCTGGCTGCCGGCGGAGACGAGACACCGTGGCTGACTCTCGCCCGCCAACGTCGTTCCTTCGCACAAAAGCGGTTTCACTGTGTTTTTCTTGTTTTTTTCCTGGGGAAGCAATGCATATCGCGTTCAAAAGTAAAAGGAAACACGCAAAAAGTAAAAGGTACGAGGGAAGAAAGGAAGAGAAACTAGAGAGGGTGGAAAAAGAAACGGTCCACGGTACTTACGAGCCACGGCCTTGTGCACGCGTACGTGGCTTGATTGTGCTCGAGAAAAGATTCTTTTACACAATGGCCACGAAAATATATTTGGAAAATTGAATTTGGACCGACGAAATTCCTTCTATTCTCCGAGCTTCTGTACCTTAAAGGATTGGTCATTTAATTTTACGCGTTATTATCTAACTACGTTGTAAAGTTTTCAGATGGAAGTTAATTGCGAGGGAAAATACTTGGGATGTGTCTGATTTTAATAAGGGTGTTCTTTGTGCTCCATAATTTTTTGGGGGCTTTTAGGTATACGTAGAAATTTAATAGAGGGTTGTGGGGTTAGAGGGATGCAATGGTTGATATAAATTTCTACAGAAATTTTACACCATCAACACACAGTAAAAACTCTTAAATCTTCTGAGGGACTATGCTTTGCCATCAAAAGGCGGAAGACCGCAGTCTTGTAAAATGGCAATCGCTTCCCTTGCACTAAATCGCAAAAACTCGATCCCATCCGCAATCATTTCTCTGTAGCGAGTATCACGGTTAAACAAATACGACGTAATACATAATTAGGAACGAACGACTCGCGTGCAAATTGTATCAAAAAACGGCGATGAAACTTTATCGAATGAAGGAAGCGCAATCTCGAGGTTGCATTTTGAAATCGCCTGGCTTAATGCGCGCCGGCATACAATTTTTATCCGCAAGCTTCCCTTTGCGAATATTTGAGATCGTGGCACTAAAATAGTCAACGAAAATCCATCTCTTCTCCTTTAATCCGCGTTCCCTATCTGGCTTCAAAGTAAGCCGCGTAGTGGCGGCGCGAGTTTGATCGCAGCGATGTTTGAAACAGGAACGGCTCGATAAATTTCCTACTTCGTGGTCACGCCGACGACCCTGCGGTGCCAGGAACTTCCTCGCGGAAAGCGGCGAACGAGCTGAAGAACCTGAACAACGTGACAACGCACAGAAAAGGACGAGTACGGAGTTTCTCAGAACGGATGGTACACTGGATCGCGCTGCAACCTATTTCACGGAAAATACTGGCGCGCTCGGCAATTCTTGAAATTTATAAATTTGTATATTCAGGACTTGGTGAAATCTGGTATTCGAGATTTGAAAATTTGGGGATTTGGAAGTTTGCAAATTTGTAAGTTGGGTGATCTCGAAATTAAAAAATTTAGAATCTGGGAAAGTGGGAATCTGCAGATTTAAAGGCTTGGAAATGTAGAACTTAGGGATTTGAGGGGTTTGAGAATTTGCAAACAGATAAATTGTGGGATCTAAGAATTTAGAAACTTAGAATTTCAGGAGCTTTGTAGTTTGGAAATTTAGAACCAGACGAATTCAGGGAATTGGGGATTTGAAGATCTGACTAATCGAGAATTTGGAAGTTTACAACTTAGGCAATTTGAGAACTCGAAAGTTCAGAACTTCAGTATTTAGCAATTTGGGATTTGAAGATCTGGGATTTAAGATCTTGAAAATTTACAACTTAAATATTCAAAAGTTCAGGATTTGTCATACGAATATTTGAGGGGTTCAGATTGATATATTTCCCCCAAAAATCGAAGACAAATGGTCCAAGTCCCCTTGAACTTTATCCGGAATAAGCGTGCTGCCAAGAGTACAGTCTGATCGAAGCAGATACGCAAAATTAGAATCGAGTGAGTCGCGAGGGGAGTGAACGCGAAAATGTCTTGGAAACGAGCGAGCTTAC
The DNA here is from genome assembly GCA_945859555.1 of Megachile ligniseca. NCBI lineage: Eukaryota > Metazoa > Arthropoda > Insecta > Hymenoptera > Megachilidae > Megachile > Megachile ligniseca. The sequence goes on from OX243786.1 coordinate 10,750,795, forward strand.
GCTTCGTGGAAGCTTTATTACCAGGTTGCGAACAAGATTGGGACGAACATTGAATGGAGAGAGTTTGAAAACCCTTCGGGATCGCTTACCCTAATCGCTGGCGCCTTTAACCTCGATCCAGCCTTCCCCCTTCGATAATCCTCCTCCCTAGTCGCTGGAGGTTTCTGGGTTTGCACAACACCTTAAGATGATCGCTGCGTTTATAGATCTTCCCAGTTAGTATCGAAAGCGGACAGGACCGGAGGAGGGCGATTCGCCTGGGGGCGAAACTTCCAAAGATGGCGAAGGTATTCGATGATCGGCCTCTCCGAGACTATTTAAAAGTTACCGCGTGTTTCTCGTTTTATTTACCCGTCGGGGCTTTTTATTACGGACAAGTTATGTCGGGGAAACGGCAGGTTGTTTTATTAATCGAACTTCGATCCGGCAGAAGTCAATTTTTTAAACGGTCGTCCGATAGGGCGCTGAAATTCTTTTGCTTCGGATGACGAGGAAAACGGACAGGTTTGATAAACGTGGTCCAATAAAAAATACACGTTCTCGTTCTGAATAGGAATTTATGTTACCAAAGACAGACACGTGCGACACGTGAAAATATATAGAAATATGTTTGTAAAGAAATGAAATACGGTGAAGTTACAAGTACATAGAACATTTGAGAACAATCATAAAACTTGAAAGTAAATTCTGCATCCTTGTTTACAAAACTGTTACTTGTAACTCTGTTGAAAACTTGTGTTGCTGAAAGTGTCCTTTTGTGCAGTGTGCCAAAAGGAATCTCCGAAAACAAAATTTATGTATAATTCTCGTAAATATATTAAGAATTGATTATAGTATGTACTCTATCAATTCTAGCCGCGAAATGTGAATTCTTCGGTGTTTGTAGAAGGTATGGGACCAAATATCTCGGATGATTAAATACTATAAGCGAAGTTCTTGCAACTGATATTTGAATCCCTAAGGGGATCTCCTTATCGAACGGAGCAGCATTCGTGTTCGTACCATCTACTTATTAAAAGTTCCTTTTCCTTCTTCGAAAGTGGCCAACTTTACTGCCAATAAAGCGCGGCACAGTTCCCCGCGTCTCTTACATCCTCCCGGAGCCGTTTAACACCGTATACACCTTAGCCAGCAACGCGTTTCACGGTTTATCTGTACTCTTATGGAGCCATTAACACGGTACAGTTACGCGTGAAAAAGCATTCCATTGCGATTCGCTGTCTTTCTGTCAGCGATAAGTAAACCTGTTCCTCACGTATTAACAAGGAGGATATCCTGTTGCCTGATCCCGACAGGATTCCCTGCAGGCTTCGCCCCGAAATCCGACACGAATTTCAACCTGATAATCGCCATAATCTCCGGTAGTCGAACGCCTGCCAACTGTAACGATTTCTCGACTCCCCGTACAAAATATCAATTTCGTTCGGGTTAAACGCGATAAGAATCTTAACACATTGTCGGACCATCTCAGGATATCTTACGGTTCTTTAACGACACGTTCTTTTAATTCTTTCCGGTGCATCTGACACTTGATATTCAGAAATCGAATAGATATTCGTACAGAGTCATCAGAGCTGAGGAAGAAGGTTTTGTATTAACACATTGTCATGTCACACATATGTGACACCCTCTTAAATTTCTATACAGAGTTTGTATTATTAGAATTTGTTCACTTAATTGAAGATACTCTTTCTGAAGCTATGAATTTTCCAACTGCTTCAGAGTGTTGTCAGTTGTTTCCTGGAAGGAGGTTAAAGAGGAAATGTTCGGGATGTGAACATCGATTGATCGAAAGGAATGGCGCCTCCGATCGAGGCTTGTTAAACGGTCACGGTTATTTCGAAGGTATTGTGACATAAGATAATGGAAGAAATGCAGGGTTAAGTGAAAACTTAATGGCCTCGAGAGGCAAACCGTGTTACGTTATATCCGCGTCTATTCCCGGCCGTATATTTAAACCGTTTAAGGCATTCCGAATCGTGAAAATAGCCCGATTTGCATACATACAGCCCCGGGAATTCATGAAAAATTCATGGGGGACGAGTGCCGACGGTATACTCGGAATTATGCCCCCTTCACTATCAATTTCTTATTATTGCCAGGTCCCCGGGCCGACGACTTGGCGGCTCTAAGATGCTGACTGCTACGACAGCGAATAGGTAAATACGAATCGTATTATAGCCGTGAGAATGGTCCGGTAACTTGGGGGTGGAGGGTTGCCTGCCTCTGCACAGCCCTCGCTAAAAAGGACCTTTATTCCGTTCTTCGTGAACGGTGACAACAAATTGCATTGTTTCCTGGCAAACACCGTTCTACGTAAGAGCAAATTGAATCATTGAGAGACGAATCTTCTATTTCGGTCTTCGTTATCTAACACGTGCTAACACATATGACATTTTCTAATCTTCTCATTTTTTAGAAATAACATTCACAGTACAAAATTTACGACAAGGAGTAGGACTGTAGAAATTATAAATAAGTTTCTACAATGTGGAAAAAAGAATTCAATAACGTGAATTAATCCACTGATCCATGATGGTTTAATAACGCTTATAAAAGTACTGTTCTGGAAACAAAGTTTTAATCGTTCCCAGTAATTAGAGGAGCAAGTCAATTATTATACTTGAGGAACTTATTTCTCCAACTCTTTTGTACAGTTAAGAATTGGTTTTATCTTTCGGAGTTATCTGACTCTCGAATTCCATTAAAAAATATTTACCGAAAGAAACCGTACCCATTCCGGAAGTTGACCGTACATTTTTATCTTCAAATAGCTAAAGATGCCAACTTCGTCAGAAACAAAGATTTAAGTTAAAAAATTTATTGCTAATTCTTGATCAGTTCCAAGGCACAAATGCGCTTGTACACAGAAATTATATGTCCGGTCTGATGTTTCAGCTGATGACTTGACTGTTTGCACTCTCATCATTGATTTTCGGCCACGTGTCTCGGTTTCGCGAGTCGGCATATTCTTGCAAAAGCAATTTCATCGGTGTTTCCTGGGTAACTGTTCCCTTTCCTCTCCGCCTTTATTTGTTTCATTGTTCGGCTGCCTTTCGCGTGCACAATGAATCCGACTGCTAGCCTATTTCCGGTTAGCTTTGTGCGACGGTCAGGTGCAAGTATCATTGACAAATCCCGTTCGAGCGGCGCCGTACCGTGAATTCAAATTCGAGCTGGCGTCGTGCAAATGACAAATTTTTTCACATTTTCGCTTGCTTTGACGCTTAACACGATTCGATTGCGATCACGATCCGTGAAAATTCTACATATTACTTTTGCGTTGGTTCTTTCTGCTTTTATCCCACAACCGAATCAGAAATTCGTCATTCTTTTGCAACATTTAGTACATGACAGATTTGATATTTATGCTATGATTTGTGAGGTCAGAACTAATCACAGCTACAATGTTAAAATAGACAGAGAAAGATATTATGTACAAATTGGTGCCCGTAAATTTGTCCAGAAGTTTATTTCGCGTTTAGTAAAAACAAAGGTCGGCCTTAAGAACATGGACGTTCATTTGGCATAAATCGTGTTATCTTGAATGGTGGAATGGGTCAAGAGAAACGTAGAAATTTCACGGCGAGTGTCTGTTCAATCTGGTTTTTTACCACTCGTTGTCCTTTGTGCCCCGTAAAAACTACGAGCCGCGATTAAATCGCGCAAACAAACGCGACGGTCTCTCAGGCCGAAAATTACCCCTTTGTGGCCGCGAAAGTCTTTCGTCGTTACGTCAATGCCGTTTCACGAACAACGACGATAAACCGTTGAAAATTACGGCTGCAAAACAGGCTCAGTCGGCAAAGAGGCCTTCTAGTTGTCGTTGGCAATCTCTTCTTAACGTAACCTGGGCGCAAAACGATTTAAGCCGCCGCAAGCTTAAGAGCTTGACCTCAAACGAGCGCTACATGCCCCCTGGAATTACGCGTACACGATTTTACGAGCCGAAACGGCCTCAAGTATCACGATATCCGTTCGATCGAGCGAACGCTGATACACGGTACCCATAACGGTTTCGTTATAACGATATTTCACGGATCAACTGCTGTTTACTGACCCAGATTACCGATCGTAGATCATCCTTGATAGCCTCGTTAATTTCCTTCAAAGGAAAAAATCGCTTTTCATCGGGTGTACACAAAGAGTTGCTTGAAACTCTTCACGCAATCGTTTCTCGTTGATTACGGTCTCGTTTGTAGTCCAAAGGAAGTAGGACTTTTCCGTGGAATTATTTCCACCGAGCTATACTTTTCTACGGGTCTTTATTTCGACATTGCGAGAAATACGTCGAAAGTCCTCGTTCCGGGAACCGAATTTATGAGGTCGAGTGGAATCACAGCTAATATTACCTTAAAATCACTTTGTTTGTCGATTGTACTTTTCATATAATTGTACTACACATATATTCTTGTAAATAATCTATGTATATTGCAATGTGACCGCAAACTGTCTTCATTACGACCATCTAGCGTGTTAAAAGGAAATGATCTTTTTCTAAAAGAATTTCACGTTTTACTTGTCGAGTTTTCTACTTAATCTAATAAATCGATCCGGTGATTTCTGAAGGCAATCGTGAATCAAACCTGAAATTCGAGCGTTCGATTCCCGGAAATTAAATTCCTTCTCGAAGAAAAAAGCTGGGGAAACGTTAGTTCGGAAAGTTTTGCGCTCGGCTATTGTACGAAACCCGTAAAGGTCCCGCGTAAGGGTTGACCCAGTTTCCACCGAACTGTTTGATCGGTTATTGCAAATTCCTTTCGTAACGACGGGAAAAAAAGCTATGGAATAAAAACGAGAACTCGAGAGACAGAAGAGTGAAAGGACAGGCTCTGCGTGTATCGTAATACCTTGATTCCGATACGTTAACCCGTAACTCCGATACGGGCTGCATCGATGGCGAACGAGTTTACGGTGACATCGTGGGTGAATAAGTTTCGTCGAGCCGATGTAACCCCTTCGTTTTAAGAGCTTTCAACGGAACGAGTAATTCGACGCATCGACCGATACCGCATCAAGGAAAACCTATACCCCGGTTGATTCACTGAAACTCGAATAGACTACGGGAAGGCGAAAGTAACGCGTAATATTCCGCGTATTCGTTTCATGGGGATAAAAGCGGGTACTCGTCATTCAAATCCAAAATCTTAGAAACTGGTCTGAATTGTACACGTCATTCGCTAGGTTACCGACGCTGTTTGAATTATTCTCTTATTTGTATCCATTCGCTTATGTAAAATTAATCTCCTTAAACGAACGATAAAAGTTATTAATGTGTCTACGAACATTTATGTATTTATAATAAACCAGAGTCTGCGAGATAAAGAAATATTTAACCAATATTGTGCATCCGTAGATTACATCGTTTATTTACATTTCCCCTCGATACGTCGTGAATGCAAAAGTATCAGCCATTTAATAATGCATCTGTCTCATAATTTGTTGCAATGTTTCTTGTTTCAAACGGTAAGTAAACAATTTGAGCTCGTTAGACACGTGTTCGACAGGTTCGTCCAAGAGAATAAAAAGAGGGATAATGAAACGAAAGGGTGAATTTACGGAGCCGCAACGAGGCTGTATTTTCCCTCCGGTTTGACCTGGAGGAGGAAAAACGAGCGGACGAAAGTAAAAGAAAGAAAAAGAGTCACGGTGGCCGACGATAATGTAAAAATGAGGAAGCTTTGGGTGGATACCAGGGACGAAACGCTTTCTGCTTGTATCCCGTGCGGCCTTCGCTAAAAGCGAAAGCGACAGCAACGATGCTGCGCATTTAATGACGCGGCAGAATGCATTTTCCAGCCAACCGGTTTAAAATGGAAGGCAAAAACGCACTAAAACGCCCGGGCTTTCTAATTGAAATCGGTTTTAAGCAGAACGTACACGTTCTATCGAGTGCAACAGGCAATGGTCACTATCTTTATTACTGGACTAATATCTGACGTGCAATCTCAACACTTTTACTTTCATCCTTGAAATTATGTAACTAAATGTTATTTAGTTATTCAGATACTTCCATAGTTTAAGTTGGATAGTTAGTAACGAATATTTGACTTTATAGTTTAACTTGCTCCTTGAATGACCAGCTTTTTTCCTAGCTCTCGTCCTGCGTCGAGATGCAGCACCCTCTTTCAGAGGTCAATTAATCGTATTTCCGATCGGAAACTTCGTTGCGGCCATTTGAATGAGCGGCAAACAAGCGTACCCACGCCCGACTATTCTTCGTTGTTTAACCGTGTCAACTTCGATTGCTTGTTTGACCCACGAAACGGGTCGAGAATCGATTCAATGGCGTCCGCGATTGTTCCAAACTCGCCGCGTTTATCGATACAGGAGAAACTAATTCGCTCGCGAAATATCGGGGCTTGATCGCCCAGCAATTTTCAGGACATTAAAACGATGATGCTATGAAAATTCAAGCGGAAACGCATTATGAACGTTTCAGCTCGTTCTCATTGAACGGCTAATCACCCAGCGAGCAGATATCGGAAGACAAACAGCAAGGTTCGATAGGAAATTGAAGTAATATAAACTTAAACTTTCGATTCGACATAGTTTCGGTGCTGTTCGAACTATCGTTGATTCCGTGGAACTTCGAAGTTTCGGAGCGAAGAATGAGGTTCTTTGGGATTCTCAAACTTTCATGGAGACACTTTCGAAAATGGTGACTTTTCTGGAACCATTAATTTGTAATGTACTATTTTCCAAAATCAGGTACTAAAACTGCAAGATTGCGTTCCGCCGTTCCAACATTGAAAGAACTCGAGATTCTAAAATTCCGTAATTTCAAAGTTGTAACTTTTTGCTACTGCTTACCCGTGTATACTTTAAAAGGCAAAAGGATTTCATAAAAAATATCGCTTAATTATTATTAAGTACTCAAAGCGATTGCAAACTACTCTGCACCGAATAATTCTTTGCCCTCGCAAAGGATGGCTTTGACCACATCATGGAAACGAAATAAAAATTTAGTCGTGTACATAATTCTCAAATTCCGCGTATCAATTAAGAATGAAAATGTGCATCAATTGACGACATTCCAGAGCATCCGTCCACGTCGAATAAAAGGGTAGTTTGTCAGTGGATGGCATAATTTAAGGAACGGATATGTGAATCGATTCTTGCAGAAAATTCTCCCTATAAATCGGACGCATCCGGCGTTCGTACAAATCCTCTTTCTACAGGGTGGAACATTTTCTCCGTAGGAACGATCGTTCTGAGGAACAAGTCGAAGAACAAGCGGATACTCTCCCCACCCCCAAGGCTTTATCATCGCGATAACCTTTTCTGCAGTTCCGTCTTGATGGAAACACTGAATCAGTATGATCGGATATCACACGGTACGTTGGATTCACTTGGTTACTTCTCTGCTCCCTATTTCTCTTCTGTTCTCGCCGTAAAAGCTCGACTCCCTTAGCCATCCCCTGGTCATGCCCTTTGGCCTGGTTTTTCCTTTCAGAGTGTCATCGATCGAGATGTCGCGGAAAAAAAGAGCCGGAGAGTAGCCGATTGAGCGCTGATTCGCGACAGCTGGCGAGCCAAAGTCGAAGAAGAGAAAAAAAAAGATATCGAACACGACCTCGCGAGCCAAGACCAGCTTCCATTCCGCTAATTGATCGTCGGTGATATCGCTACAAACCCATCTTCTCGCCGTAAATTAATCCTGGTAACTTTTTCTTCGGGCAACCTTAGTCGTCTTACTATTCTCGCTTCGAGTTTCCCCGCTTTTTCTTCGTCTCGGAGCTGAAAGGTCTCGAGGAGCCTCGAAATCGAGCCCACACCCGAGAAAGCGGGTTTTCCAAAAGGGTAAACTTTCCCCGATCGAATCGATTGTTTCTTTGCTCGATCGTTTGCAGCTGTCGCTGCTAATTAACCGCGTTGATAAATCGAAGAGTCGCGGGCGACGGAGAAAAGAGGAAAAGGAAAACGGACCGTTGATGGCACGCGATAGTTAACCGAGATTCGTCGACGAGATGGAAAGTTTAATTGGCAGTGCGGAGCAAAAGAAACTCGCAAGAAGCTTCGGAGATTCGACGAATACTTGTTAACGTTGGACTAATGATTTTTAAAACGACTTGGATACGATATTCATCGCGTCGAGAAATCATCGATCTACTTATACTGTGGACATGGGTGGGTGACATATCGAGACATGTTCTTAAATTCCAGTACCCTACAGACATACATCTACATCCCTAGACCTGATGTCCTTCTTAGATCTCTACATCCTTAGACCTGATATTCTTCTTACATGTCTACATGGCTTGATTTTCAACATTTTTTAGAGATAAATTAATTTCATCCATATTTGTTCGTATAGATCTCCGTATAAACACTCTTTCTATGAACAGAAAGCGATTTTTAAAAAAGAATGGTGCTCAGACTTTTTATTACCACTCCTTCGGAGTTTAATGGATACGACTTTCGCTGAAGTTAACTTTTTACGCCAGTTAGGAATATTTATCGTTGAGTAATTATCGTCGAGGGAGTAGCTGTTCACTGACATTTTTCATCGATGATCGCGACGATATGGCACGATAAAAAGATCGTAATGGCCGGGAATAAAAGGAGAATCGCGGTGTGTCGGGTCGCGAGGAACCGTCCACGCGAAGCCTCATTTTTCACCGCAAGGATCGTTCTTAGGGCTTCGACCTTCGACCCGCGCAAACAGCCGATTCCCCCGAAGAGGAATCTTTACTATCGGAATAACATTTCTTGATCCCCGAGGGCGATTCGTGCCTACCAGGCGTTCATAAATCTCAGCGAATTTTTATTCGAAACGCGTGGGACCACGAATTAATAAATCTAAACTTCGATATCGGAGGGCAACAAAGGAACGTCTGGTATTTTAATATAAATACCCGTTTCGCGCCAATCACCGATGGCCTGGGTTCAGATTATTTGGAGACGGGGAAAAAAGGACTAAGGACATCAAGAATTCGAGGAGATCGGTATTTGGTCAGCTTGTTAAGTCACTGTCCCGATACCATCGTTTAACACTTCTGGCAGAATCTGATACTGGGTGTTCAATGAAAATTACAACTATCGATCAATCACTTATTATTAGCCTTCTAAAATTGCATAAGAAAATGTGGGTAAAGGTGTTTCTTTTACTATGATCCTATAATATTACAGTTAAAAATTTTTATATAAACTTTGCTCCGACTAATGAAATTGTAATACGCCTTCATCCGTCGCGTCTTCGTGAAACTTCAATTGCATGTTTCCCATTAATTCGAGCAAGTCAGATGGTTTATTTTGTCCTTTTATAGACTTTAGGAATATTATACATGCATATTACATTTCATCTGCTATCTTCATAAAACTAATTATCAGACTGCAGGACATTATGCAAATACACGTATTTATACAATTTTTCTTCTGACGAATTTAAATATTAAACTGCGAGTATCTTACAGCTTCTAGAAAAGTTATTTCGGTCTTTTCGTGTACATGTTTTTTGAATTCCGTGACATGACATAAATGCAATTTCATAATTATGCTCCATAACGAATACTTGAACAAAAAGAATAATCCACGGGACGCTAAATAAAATACTTTTAGCTGTAATGTCTTAATATTTGTCATTTTTAATGGAATGAAATTAAACAGTCGGTCGCTAATGGGTGCATTTACTTCGCGTCATAAATGCATAAACATCTGCGGTCTAGTTACGACATTCATCCATTTAGTCGTTACCTGTTTATTAACTGAAAATTATAAGAACCACAGCGATTTTATGCATTTCAATCTCCGCATTTATTCATCCGCATTCGATACACGTATTGATTAAGGGTTAATAAGACTATAACTAATTTCCAAAAATATTGAAAAATACTGCCCCGTTAAGTGACATATAGCCTCAAAATGCTACCGGAATAAAGTTGTTCGCAACCCAGTTTCCGGGTTCCAAATGTAAACGTCGATTACAATTGACAAAATGATTGAGCGGGTTAAATTTGGCCGTGAGAGGAAAACACACGCTAAGTAGCGGCGGATTAATTTCACCATGCTGGTTCCACAGCGTAATTCCCGAATCGTACAATCGACCGAACGTCCGATGGCATATTCATTTGGAAATCCTCCGGGTTCCTTCGGCATTCAACCGCAAGCAGAACCACGAAGGTGCAAATTGCCGTCTAATTTGTCGTCCCTTTCGAAAGCGGCTCGGTCGAGTCGTTGTCGGCGGAACAGTAGAAAGGAACCAGGCCAGAGGACGAGATGGGCCGGGTACTCGTGACGGCGCGTCATTCGACGAATATTGGAAAAGCGTTATGAATTTGAAAGGCCCGCTGTCAGAAGTACCGGTCGGCCGCACAATACGGACGCGGACCACAAAACGATCGTCCAACCCTTCGTATCCCCTTTAACCGCATACCAAGGGAGAATTAATAGCGAAAAAATTGCGCGTACAGCAAGAACCACGTTTCCCTCCCGATAAACGCGCGTGTGACCGACCCGTGTCATCTAGCTACCTGCTTTTTTCCCGCCCTTTCCGTCTTGCGACACGATAAAAGCATTATCCGCCGCAGAAAAAACTTGTGGAGGATCGCAGGTGTGACTATTCAGGATCCGAGAAATTGCTTCTTTTCGCGGAGCAGACTATTGGACAATTCACACGTTCATTATCGGCGCCATGATGCCGTATCAACTGGACGGAGAATATCGTGAATTTAGGTTAGGACCTCTTCGAGCTATTTGTGGTTTCCTTATGGCTCTAGGCTTGTAGGCACTTATTAGGCACTCCCTACACCTCTATAAGCTCTCCTAAGCTTCTTAGGATGTCATTAGGTTTCGAGCTACACAGTTCCAAAGTTCTGATACTGCTGAGACCGGTGTTCAAAAATTTCAGACACAAGGACTTAAAGCGCAAATTAAAATTGATAGTGGCAGTCAAGAAACTTAAGTCGATAATACATTGTATTATGTATACTCTGTTGTGTTGTGTTATTACATCTATTATATCGTATCTATTTTTATGGTAGACGTAAGACACGAATAAACGATAAGGCGTCGTAGATGTTTTACGAGACAGTAAAGCGGCTGGTGGAGAAAGTATGAATAGGGAAGTTGACAACGGTGCGGGAAATCACGGAGATTAAAATATAAATTAGCCGGTTAAACATCGTCGAAAGATTCGAGGATACCAGCGTTAATTAAGATCGCGGGTAAATCACGGCGGAACAATCTGAAACGAAGAAAAGACCCTGCGCAATATACCAGGCGTAGCTTTCCACTTTCGTAATTTCGCATTCTATCGCCGTGAAATGATCGCGATACGTCCTAGCGACGATATTTATTATATTTCGGTGGCATCCATTTTCAGAATTACGTTTCTATCCACTGTCCCGGGCACTTGTACCGCGAACGGGAATAATGCAAACGGGACGAGATTTCCAGCCGATGCGAGCATTCGAATCGAAGCACTCAAGGAAATGAACACGATCGACCGTCGATGAACGGAGGGAAAAGGGAGGAACAATCGAAACAAAGTTACGATTGTATCGTTCCAAAGGGTTCAACGATACCACGATCGATCTTAATTGTACCACTTGAATTTCCAGCTATTTTCGTAGCTTCGTTCTCCGTCGAGCATCTGCTCTCCACGTATGTTTCTGATGGGACAGAAACGCTCTGACCAGTGTCCAAACCAAACGCAGATGTATTTCCTCCCGGTTGTCCCATCGAGTCGGTTGTTCGATAAGTGGTCGCGGTTTTCTATCCTGCTGGATACGAAGAGGGCCGATAATTGAAGGCACACAACCGGGAACAACGGATGCATCAAACGTTGAATTCGACGAGAGGCTGGTCAGCTAAAATAAAATTTAAAAAGTTAGAAATGGGACTTTCATGGATAGACAAGATTTAGGAAATTTTTGGGAAATTCTGGGATTTGAAAATTCAAAAATGTGCAACTTCCAAGATTTGAAAACTAGAAGACGTTGAAACTTATTTATTTTGTTTGAAATATTTGCATCTTTACGTTGACCTTACGTAAAATCGTGCATGCAAGTTTCGCTTGGACAAGATAAAAGTTGCCCTTTCCTTCCAGGTCTTAATCGCAAACACATAGGTAGTCTTCTGTTCGATCGATCGAAGACGAACGTTTTAAAACGAGATCTCGCCGGTCGTTTGGTAAGACGAGTAACAGCGTTTTCACGATAGTTGCGCCACCGTTCCGGCAAGAACGTTTCAATTAATCTCCGGCTAGCTCCTCTTTTCGTTTTTTCTCCTTTCCCTTTCCGTCTTTCTCTCGCTCCTCGAATTCATCCTCATCATCCCTTTCGCTCGGCGTGATTACGGGGCTGCCTCGACTGCTACGCTTCAATTAATCTGCATAGACCGCTCAATGCGGATGGAAGATCGCGGCGCATTCAGAGCAAGTTTATTTGTCTCTCGGCCAGGAATTAATCCGCCAAAGTGACGCGACACAACAGCGGCAGACACGAAAGTCCATCTTCTGCATCTGCCAACGTTGTAAGACGGTTTCCCGTGACTTTTCATTCTACCATGTCCGTCAGGCACAGAGTCGTGTTCGTTGGACGATTGCCGGGTCAAAGATCGCCCGTTTCGTCTGCCGCATTCGCGCAACGACGAACCTTCAGTTTTCTTTCGACAAAGGAAGTTGCCTCACTTGTTATTCTCTTACGATTCGATGGACCACTTGTTATCCGACGATTCGCGACTCTACATCGGTAACGCCGCCATTTCCACCGGCTACTAGCGTGTCTCCCTGTCCTCATTAGTCCCTACTCATCTGTCATACTCATCAAGAACGACCCTTGTTTTCGTTCTTCGAGCGAACTCCCGCGGAAAAATCTATCTCGTGCGAACAATGATCCTAGAGGATAATGCACCCGCACGTCACCGTGTGATTATCCTTTAGAAAAGGAATCGCGCGGTCGTCGGCCACGAATTCACCGATCCGTGGATCGAAATTCAGGGAGGGAACAATAAACGCGGTTGAGGAGAGATATGACGAGACTGGCGAGAATTAACCCTGCAATTGTATCGATTATGGGCTCCTCGTACCGAGAGCACCAGAAAAATTGCATATCCGATGCTATCGTGGCTTCTGAAACATTTGTTGACCTTCTATAATTACGTCTATGTCAGTCCTTCATACTAACAGGGTGCAAAGTGTTAAAGTTGCTTGAACATGTTATACACTAACAAAGTGTTAAAGTTACTTGAAAGTTAGCTCAAGATAATATGTTGTTAAATCATATGTAGTACGGCTATCGAGTTTAAGTCTTAGTACTAGTTACAAAAGTTCAGAGTTCGATCAGACTTACTGTAGCATGATTTTTACATATGACTATAAAAGTCACTCTCTTAATACTGAAAATAACAAATATCGAATGAGAATATTTCGAGGTTATTATCTTTTCAATAAGAAAACTACCCCCAAAGTTTTCGACCCTGTGTACACGTCCGTGGTCACGAGTGCAGCTCGTGGTTTTCGAGGGGTTAAGTAGCTGCCCGTCGGTACACGAAGTTTGAGGTACACGATATACGTGTAGTACGTGGCAGTTTCCAATAACGAGTTAACTCGTCATCCCTGGTTAACAGGTTAAGAGATATCTGGAAGCGTCACGACCTCGAACTTCGAGCGTCGACTCTTTCGTGAGCCGTGAAAGTTGTCGGAGCGGTATCGCGGTTGAAAAGAAGAAGCCAGAAAGGCGGAGGACGCGAGGAGCGGTAGCCAAGTGACTTACGAGGCTGAAGCCACGACGTCAGAGAGGTAGGCGGCGTTGTTTACCCTTTATTTATGACGAAAGTTTGCCCAGATTTCGCGAATGCGCGGTCCCGGCTCGGTTAAGCTGTGGAGGCTCGGTTGTGCAGGGGTGGTTCGTCGTTCAAACGAGCTGGAGGGGTTGCAGGCTCTGCAGGTACCAGAGGGCGGCGGAAAGGGGACGGGTGGCAGAAGCTCAACCATGCAGTCATTTGTTAATGTCATCCTAACCCCTCTAACCTCTCTGCCTTCCCGCTTTCCGCCATTGCGAGGCTACCAATGTCCTATGGTCCCCGTTATCCGTCTCGTACGCGATAATAAGCGGGCTAGTTAGGTCGTCACGTTCGTACCAAACACTACCATCTTTTTTACTTCTTATCCTCACTTTCCAAGGTCCGCAGGTTCTTCCTTCAATGTTCAGGCAATTTCGAGATAGTCACGGTATTATACAACATATTTATACCAACATACTTCTGACGAACTTTGTAGTAAATTTTATCCAGGAAATTATTCCTCAAATAGATCCTTCGAATCGTAAACGCTTCATTATCAAAGATCGTGTAATTTCAACTTGTAATCCAATTTCTAGAATCTAATCCGGTCCATCGGTGCAAGAATCCGTGGAATTTCAATGTCGGAGCAAGAAATGGTTTCGATAGTCGATCAGAAGGAACGTAGTAGTACTCTCGAACGCCATGTACGATGTCTCTAATTCCATAAAATATTTCCACGTGCCGCGTATCGGATTCCAAGCGGTAGGGGTTTAGAATATCGCAACTCGCATCGTTGGAAAATGCAAGTGTGGTAACTCTGTACATTAAGTACGTCGAGTTATTAGATTACAGGTGCCTTAGATCTCGCAGGTAATATTGCACGGAAATGGATAGATTCAGTGCACATCAAGGGGTTTACGTATACTGGAGTGCACTAATAAGGGTCGAAATTTCCAGTTTTTAGATGTAGAAATTTAGGAACTAAATTAAAGAATTTGAGAATTTATGATAAATCAGGCATTAATAAGTTTCGAGAATGTTGCTATGAAAATCTGTGAATGTTCAGAAATGTTCAAATGTAGAAACTTCTGAATGAAATTATTCAAGTTATGAATGCAACTTACGTATAAATAATTCATCGTTGGTCGTAAATGTGTACCACTTGCATGTACCAGCCCGGTGCCCACGCAGTTGTGCATGACTGTAATAGTAAATGATACGGCCGTAGAAGGAATTCATTGAATGGCCTGGCAATACTCGTATCGCGATAAAATAGAATAAAATGCGTAAAACTCGTGCGTTCGCGTGAGATAAATAGCTGATGGGTGATCAGTTACCGTGTCGCGCGGTTAAAACGTCGAAACGGTTGGTTATTCGAAATTTGCAGGATACCACGATTCTCGTGAACCAATCGATTGCTTATTGCATTGGTTGGGAATACTCTCGGCGAGAAGTGGCCGGAGTTATGCAGCTACCTACGCGAGAGAAGGCACGCGAGGTGCACGACAGGGTCTCCGAGGGAAATTTACAAGCCGGGTAGAATGTTTCTTGAATAAAATTTAATATTACCGTTCCCCAGGCATCCGGGCCGATCCATTTAATCCTACCGAGGATCCGTAACAGCCGTAAACACACCGCGGGGCAGCGAGCGCCAAGGAGGGGAAAAGTTTCTTGAAAAAGTTGTGGCAGTCCGGCGATACGGATGAAGAAGAAAAATCTCTTTTAATATTTGCAACAATATCCCTGTAAACAACGTTCCGGCTCCTTCTGTTCGAGGAATTAAACCCTGCTTGCTTCTTGGAATCTTCAACAAACGATATTAAGGGAAGACGAATGTTTCGGTTAAAGGAAACGAAAACTACGCGATACTTTGAACAGAAATAATTAAAGAAGTTAACGTTGAAGTCGTAATAAATATTCTGCTTTCTTAGATTGTAATTATCAGTTGCTTATTAAAGGTCCGACGAGATCTGCACAGAATGAGGGAGAAACTTGGAATGATCTCAGAGATAATAGAACCTACCCCTTGTGGAGGTATTTTATTTAAAAGAAATAATTTAGCGCATTGAATTATTTCTGAGTTCATTTAATATCGCTAAAAACTAGTGGAGCTAATTCACCTTAGAAGAAATTGTAGTAACGCGGTAGTCAAGCCTTATCTTCGATTTCCAATCAGTCCAAAAAATGGCCAAGTACTCCGGTTCCGAACGAAGTTTCGGCACACGAAATGACAGGTTAATCCCGCGCGTTCAACGTCGCTGTAATTTCCCGCGCGATCCGATACCTTTCGTTTGTAAATTTCCCGCGGAATTACAATCTCTTTTTGCGTGTTTTTCGTTCACGCTCGTTCCGATTCGACAACACTCTCCGCCGCTAATTGTTTAATCCCCGTTTCGGTTACGGATATACGAGTCGTTGCCGCGAAACGCAATCTGTCTGTCGATCCGCTCGTTCCCGAGCTTTTCTCTCTTGCTTTTATTTTCCCTTGTTTTATTTTGCTTTTCGGAAACGGACCGCGTACGCGGGGTGTACGGAAGGTCGAAAAAAGAAGAGGATATGATGATCAGTATTCGAACGGCAACGCTCTCGACACGCAAGGGACACGCAGGGTGTCAGCATCGACGCATTCGGCGCGTCGACACGTTTTGTTTCCTGGCCCCGTGTCAGCCCAGTCAATTAACGGCCGCCGTCTTTCTATTTTATTTCCGTCGGTTTTGTTTCGCAACGAACGCTACGCCTCCGCCATTCATCCCTTGTTGTCGCCGGATCGCACTTTGTTTTGATCACGTCACACCGGCAGGACGCGGATTGTAGCCTTCCCTTGGGGATACATGGCGTAGCTTTTAATTGCGCCCCCAATTAGTGCACGCGCCCGATCAAGAACTACTTCACCTGCGACCGTGTTTCAACGGTACACGTGTCCAATTATCAACTCCCACGATCCCTCAATCACCGGATCTTTAGTCCTGTTCCTTTTAATTCTACTCTTCCTCCAGTGAGGACGTCGCCATTTATCGCTTACACTCGCTTGCATTTGTTCTTTAACATGCTTCTCTGCCTTTCGTGCTTATTGACACGGTTTATCAACAAGACATGTTTAACTTTTAGTTTAACTTTGATCGCACATTGGTGTCACCCATTTTCTGTCAACGCGCGAATCTAAATATCGTCCTCAGGAAATTATTCTATATTCGACACAGCATCGAGATGACAGAACAGTAGGTATAAATCGAAGTTTATCAAGAAACAATCAGAACGGAGAATCCTGTGAATACACGAATGAAACGAAGCGTGCATACGCGTTCGTAGAATGCTCCGTGACGAGTGAAATCGAAATGAAGGATCGAAAAGTACCGATGCATCTGGCTATTAAAGCTGTCGAAGAGTTCGTGGCAGCGATAAACCGGGTGAATGAAATTATCGCCGATAAATTGCAGCTATTGGTATCTCTCGATGGAACTTCACGTTCCAGACCACTCAGGGACGCGTTTAGAGCCGAATGAAAAGGGTTCGCCGGTTGCCAGCCTCATTGGTTAACGGGACGTTGCATCGATCGATGCCCGTTAATTCGAATTTATACATAATAAACAATTTGCAAACGCGCGACAACGTTCGTCACGCATCGGCGATCATTGTTCCCGCGTAATTGATTTCGCCTCGGCTAGATACGTACGCGGGGAACCATTGATGAAACCTCCTGTGTTTTACATAATTGCCATGAAAATTACGCGCAATTTCTGCTCGCTACTTCTGATCTTCATTAACATACTCACGACTGCTGACGCAGAATTACGTTTCCCGAGGGCTTCCGCTTTTTAACCCTCAGATACCAGGACTCTGTACATCTGCATAAAAATAGATGGTACATTTTTCTGAAATTAAACAATCCTGATGTGCACTCGCAATCTAGATGTACTGTTGGCTTCCTTTGAATAAAAATTCCTACTTGCGTGCCGGCCATTTGCATTCAATTTTCGGGGATGAAAGCAAACTTCAAAATTCGTCAATTTTGCCAAAATATATTAATTACCGGATAATTTGGACAGTAATAGTTGAACAGTGCAAAGGCACGAAATTACAAAACCGGGTTCAAACAATATTCCAAAATCACCCTATTCAAGAATCAAGATTTAACATGCTGAACATGAAACGGAACGTGTTAAATTATTTCAATTAAACACCCGAAAGCAACGGTGGTTTATAATTAACTTCATTTGTTGAATGCCTTTAGAATTGCGGTATACATCGAGCCAATTTACAGTTACAGATTTTGCAAAAGCGTGCCCTGGAGTAATACGTCGTCATTTTGAAATTTTACATATACATAATGAAAATCACATTCATGAAGATTACTACGTAATGAAGTTAAAATTGTTAGTCTCGTTTCGCTGCAATTGATAGTCGAAACGGACTAAAATCCTGATAAACAAATATTATCTTCAGGGAATCGAAGAACTTGAAGGATATAACGTATACCGGCAGTTAATGAACTTGTCCAAAGGAGTTTAGAGTAGCAGCCAATAGTTAAGACCTTTAAGAGGGGCAACTATTATGTTGAAGTTTGCACATTAATTCGGCCGTTGACCTAAGCTCCTTGGAAGTTGCTCTGCTTGGAGATATCCCTCAAAGTAACCGTTCGAATTTCCTGTCGAGAAGTTGTTGGTGTCATACCAGCGTGTAAAAGGCTTTCATTACGCAAGCACTTTAACACAAGTTCTGCCGACGGCGAAGAAAACGCACAACCAGAACTGGTCGGGTTTCGGTGACCTGGCGGTTTTCGAAATAATCCCCAAGCATCGTGGGTTGGATCATTATGTCCGGGAAATGATACCGGCTGACGTTAAAGGATCGTCTGCTCGATTGTTCGGTATGGAGGGGTAACTCTCCTCGACGTAAAACTTCGTCGCTGTAAGACAGTGATGGACAGATCGATTCGAGAGGGTGAGGGAGAACCTGGATAGAGTCTGGGGTCTTTAGAATATTGGAACTTTTGCATTTTGGGGCTTTAGGATTATGAGACGTTGGAATTTTGGGGCTTTAGGAATGTGAGACATTGGCATTTTTATTTTGAATTAAAATTTACATTAAAATTATTATTACAACATTAAAATTTTGAAATTACAAAAAATTGAAAATGTATTAGAAGTATTTTGTAGTGCATAGCACCTCCAAATTCCTCCTGATTATAAAAAAAGTTCGTTTATCTAGAGGAATCGTTTTATAGGATGAATGAAAATTATCGAAATGGAATATATTTTGAAAGGTATGCATATTGGACGGAAGCAATGTACGTTCGATACTATTCCTCTATTAATTTCCTAACTGTTATTGGAACGAACTTTGCCGGCCATTACCGTGGGAATATCCGATCGAGATATAGTTCGCTTAGAGATATTATAAATCGCGAGATTATTGCTCTAATGGAAATAATTTATCGAGGAAAAATATCGAGAAAGTTTCGGCTATATAGGAGGTGGAACGGTCAAAGTTTCGGCCGATAACCGGATCGAATCAGCCTCGTTAGAATAACGATCAACCAGTTATATTTACTCGATATTCGAGTTTGTGATAAACTCATTAAAACTGATTGATAATTAATTGGCTTGTCATTCATGGGGCCGAATGTGTCTGATATCAACGATGTCCATATTACGTGGCGGATGATAGGATAATCGAGCATGAAATATCTCGTGAAATTTCGTCTCTTAACGATAGTTCATAAAATATCCGTTTAAGCGCAGCCTCGACGGCTCATTTTCGTTTCATTTATAATATCGAAGCTAATGAAACCAGTAAATTCATCGATAACCCGATGTGCTAATCTTCGTGTAATTGCTAATGAATAATAATGTTTTGAATGAATTGAAAAGACTGTACAGAAAAAATATCCACCGACGAGCCCAATATTCTCGTTCATTAAGGTACTTATTTTTAATTAGTCATTAACCGAAATGAGTCCACCGTATCTTCATGTTTTCAGTCGGTATTAAATGGTAATTTTCTGTTGAACGAGATACGATTGCAGAAGTTCTCACAAAAACAGATGTAATACCCTACAAATATACATATTTGCTATACTATCCCCATCATTCTCTACATTTACTTTAAGACCTCGTTTCGTTTTTGAGGAGATAACCTTGCATTTATGCTTGTAAGATTGAAATTAAAATATCATAAAAACTAGATGTACAATTTGATTAATCAAATTATGTTTCATTGCAACTTACACCAGGCTTTGAGAGGTTATGCTATACTTTGAATCGCCATATTCGTTTCAGCGAAATATGAAAAGAAATCTTCAAATAAAAACTCCTATATATTATTCCATTAAAATTTTGAAAAACAGTGTCAGTTGTAAAAAAGTGAATTTTCTAAAATGACCAAGGTAATCTTCTTTAAACAGTGATTTCGAGTTAATGTGATCGTCAACATCGAATAGGCAGGTTCTCATTAGTCTTAATCCAGGGAAAACGAGCGATCACGATAGTCAAAAGGCAGGTAAGCTGTTTGCACCTTTCAGTATTTAAGCAAGCCATTCGAGGAGCCATCGAGTTCGCCTGAAGGGTTGCGGCGACAATTCGTGGAACGGTTGGACGTGCGTGTTTTCTCGGTGGCAAACGGAATATTTGCACGATGTAACGGCGAGAGCTGGGTAAATATTTAGGATGCACGCTATGTGCCGCAATTTCCCCTCCCAGTGCCCGGCCTTCCGGTACCGAAGTGAGAATACAACGCAATTTCCACTTTACCGTCAACTTTCTTCGCTCGACGAACAGCCACTTGGAAACTGGATGCTAGAGAAAGAATCACGGAAGTGGTCTTAATTGAAAAGATACCACCCTTGTCCGACCTCCGGATTGTCACTTTTCATTTATTGCCATTTATCGGACGCAAACCGCGATTAAAACATTTTACCCCTGAAGTTATGTAGCAAGAAAATATTCGATTTTTTTTGTGTGTTACTGTAATCTGTAGGGTTTTGTATGGTGAATTGACTCGAGATGAGCATTCAGTATGCGTACAAAAGTACCACAAAAAGATTCTAAAATTCCACAATAGTTACTCCATAATCGCCCGTTTAAGTGCCATCGTAACATTCATTCCAGTTTCCATGGAGTGTAGGTTAAATTAAACTTCAGCATTCGTAATTGGAATAAACCGAACGCATTCTTGCTTCCTTTGTAACCGACACAGTCCACAGCATACGCTCTCTGCTATCATTACAATAATCGTTACCAGCCGTTAACTAGTCTGTACATCACGGTTACTCTTCCAACATTTCTCGCATTTTCGACCATATTTACAGTGTTCCCCGAAACGCTAAACTCCTCGTCTCCCCGTTCGAAGGAGCAAAAGTTGAAAACTACGGGAAATATTTCGTATTCCATCCCGCTGGCGTGAGAGGCAGAGTAAACCCAGAACAAAATCGAGAAAAGAGAAGGCAGTCGCAACAATGCGGCTCACCTTGTGCCTCGTTGAAATTTCATTTATACGCTGTTCGCAGTTTTCAGTGTTTCTGTCGCTGTCCACGTTTCCCTTCGATCGGTTTGTCTTTCGAGGCAGCTGCTTCGAGAATGGCGGGAGATCTTTGCGGTTCCAGCAAACCACGCAATCTTATACCTTATCCCTCATTATCCCATTTTCGAGGCGTCATCCTCTCACTGTCTCTTTCGACCGATTCTACCATCGTGTACATGATGGAATTTTTGAAGTGAGGCAGCTAATTAAGACCACACAAGCTAATTTTATTTTTAGGATTTCTTGCACAATTTCAATCAAACCGCTTTCAGAGATGATTATAATTTCAGTATGGAAGCTTTTTACTGACGTGTTTGAACAGAAGATGAGTATTAATTCCAACTGTTTTCTCTTCCATACGGAAAGTAGCTTATCAGACATTTATGAAGCTGGTAACCGTTCCCGATTAAAATACTCTAAATAAAAGTTGATGCTGGAAAATGTTAACTGAACATATAACTATCGCACAACAGTTGCCGTATGACTTTGATGTCATGAATATTCACGAACTTGCTAATTGCCCGACATTAACGTACAACCGTTGTATCTTTATATCCCGATCTAAATAGACTTTGCAATGGATTGCAATTATTCGGAACAATGAAACGATAAAACAACGTATCGGAACATTAAAGAGACTTCAATCATACAATAACAGAAGATAGACATTAACATTTTTCCAATATGACCGTTTATCTTCCGCATCGAGAGAATCAACTTTGCTGAAACACTTTTATGGAGAAACTCGTTAACTGCTTGTCACGGTGTCACGAATTTGAAGTTGATTAAATGACTCGTGTCTCGAGGAGGACGTTCACTGTACCATTTAATATTCCTCAGAAGTATTCGATGGATTGAACTGGAGTACAAAATGGGTGCCGACAGAACGCTCGACGTTGACGTATTAAGTGCTCATGTGTTCTAATGAACTTTGTGGTCATTGCAGATAATTAGAATTACCTCCTGCAAATAATGCAATTTAGAATAGTTATGGTATTCTTGTGTGTGTTCATTTTGCGAATGAGGGAGGAAAATTTACAAATTAAAGAACTTAAAGAAATTTGAAAATATACTTGTAAACACAAAAATTTCATATCTTTTTATCAAATCACCCACACGAATGTTTCACTCACTGCAAACAAGGGAAGAAATCTCAGAATTGAACTGGTACTCAGCTGTTAACTTCAACTTCTTTTTTGCGATCTTCATAATAGCCGAATCCATGAGAGTTCGCAACGAGCCATTAAGCGTGAGCATTCGTTTGAAAATGACGAATTATTATTACCCGTTTACCGGAGCGAGTTCAGCCATCCTAAAGCAAATAGAAATGATGGCGAGCAGGTTTTTCTACCGCAATCTATTGCGCGATATTTCCGTCGATATTCCGTCCTTCCGCCATTGATTAGATAGGAGAGACAGAAACGAAAGGACAATAATGCACGTGATTGCCGTGCGCGATAGTCGGCCAAGCTTAACACCTGGAAAACCAGTTTCGTCAGGCGTTTAGCTTAGGCGAGCTCGGGGAGCGAATATATGGAAGTCGGGGCAAAGTAACAAGCTATAAATCAAGATGTGACTCAATTAAATCGTTCAAAAGGTGGATTAATTTCAGAGAGGGACTTTATCTAATTTGTTGCACACGGTGAGCAACGAGCATCGGTCACGCACTTGCTAATTGATTTTTTAATCTCCTAAGTGAAACCAACGATCGTTTGAGTTGGGTTAATTAATTCGTTCGGTGCTTGCTTTAATATTATCGCGGAAAAATTTTCATTAGCGAACCGTACAGACAGGGACTTTATATTCACTGGGAAAAATGTGACAACCAGTTGGAATTTAATCGTTGATCTTTTGAGGTTTTTGAAATTTGTACATTTGGAGATCTATGGATTTGAGGGTGAACTTGGGGACTTGGGAGTTTGTGTGGGTCTAAACAAATTTTTAAACTTGAATACTTAAAAACTTAAAATTTTGAAGACTAGAAAAGCTGCAAAATTTATATATGTATCCACATGCAAAGGAATCCATATTTGTACTGGAGATTCAGATAAATTTGCAACAAAGTGATCAAATTTATGAGGAAATGTTTTTTACAATTGTAACAAGACGAGATATTCGTTTTATTTTTATTTAATATTGAAATAAATACAATATATGCACGGTAATAAATTTTTCCCCTTAATTGAAGTCCTCCTCTTTGAGCGTTCTTTATTTCCAGCCGACCGTTCCCCAGCCTCTGCACCATTCCCTTGACTTCAAATCGAACGGAACAACTCTTGTTTTGTATCCATTTTCGCGTTAATTAATGCAGCTCCATGATGTACGCAGTACGGAGCGGTAAACTCATCATCAGACCCGTATGTGCATTATCACCAGCAAGGTATTCAAATTCCAATAAATGCAGACATATATATGCATGGGTCGTTGCGAGAACACGGCCTGTTGATGCAGCTGGTAATTCAATAATTATCAACGACCGCGTTAACAGAAACATATCGATAAAATGGAGAGAAAAAGATCCTCGTTCGTCGTTAATCAATTTATTCTGCAACACTATCTTTGTTTCGGCTCGTGTTAAGATCCTGCACGATCTCCATTTAGGGATATTTAGGGATAATTGAAGACGTGAATTCAAAAATGAAAGAATTTGCCAAACAGAAAATTTTGAAACCAAAAAACGAACATCTAGAAATTTTAATGTAGACCCATAGAAATATCTAAACTTGCGAATTCGATCTGGAACAAACCAAGAATTTGAAAACAATAAAGTAGAGAGTACATTTCCCAAATACAATAAAACGTTCAGTTCATTCCCGATACAAAGCACGAGTTCCCATCTACAGGCGGTTACAAAGAAGGGTTAACGAGAACCAAAAAAGGAGCAAGAAACTTTCTCTGGCTTCATCAAGGATTCTTCGATTCATCTTAAGAAAACCTCATAAAATATTCAATCGAAGCTCGATATGAAAGAGGGAATGTTTAATGACACGCTCGAAATGGAGCCTCTTCGAGTAAAGTTACCGTTAAGGTCCTCGGAGTTTCGGCTCGTCCTCTCTTGAATACGCGATTTCATTGATCGTGATCAAGGGACGAGAGGGAGATTTCGATAAGCTAAACATAATTAATCTGGCCAATTATTGCGGTGGAAAAGTCGACCGCGCTTCCAACTAATTCCATTAACCTGCACGCTTAAACGAGCCCAACTACGAAGGCGACTTAAAGGCCTTGGTTGCTCGTTAGCGAACGATAAGCAGCCCGCTTTTGGAACTTCCACAAAATTTTCATCGCGCTGACGCCTGAAGAAAGTCGATCACGCGGATATTCGGGACACAGGCACAAGATTTTCCACCGGCTAAATTCAAGTTCGTTATTTTTTAACTAGATCCCACATTTTTCTGTGTATATTTTAGTCATTTTTTTAAACAGAGGTTGAAGTTTCTACATTTTTCATGCGGGAAGTTCTATGAATTTCCTGAGTTCATAAATTATTTACAATTACACAGTAACAATTTAATTTTGTAACATTATTATTTTAACAGTCCGCTTAATTTTCCCCGCGACTATATATGTGCACAGTATGCACATATTTTAAATTTCATACATGTAATAATAAATGCATGACACGTTGCGTTCTACCTCAAACAAATTGATATAATCTGTCCGAGCGATTAAACGATATTATCGATATATCCTATCAATAAGGTATCGATGAGATATCGGTAATCGATAGTCACAGGCGAGACCGGACGCCCGGAGCAGTCGATAAATCTTCATCCCCGCAAATGGCAGCTGGAAATCTTCCGGTGGCGAACGAAATTAGTGGAGTGACTTACGAGTTCAGCGGCTACTTCTGCCCTCTACGGTCCGTTCTCTTCGTCTTCTTAACGCGCGGTCGAGCTCGTACGTGGAGGACTCGAACGAGCGTAAAAACCCGTGGAATCGTTTGTTTCACTTTACAGCCACGTTTCGTCGAGGCAATAAGAGGCGAGCAAAACGGAGTCGGTCCGAGATAATGGCGGGGCGAACGCGCGAATGAACGAAGATGGAAAAAAAAGAACCTGTAAGAGTCGCGGGGCCGTAAAGCGAAAATCCTGGCCGGGTAACGTGACTGGTACAAATTTCATCCTTGTGTCAGGAATACCAGGCATTCCGGAAATCAATATCCCGCTGGAAAATCTGACGGGACCCTTTTCCTTTTTTCTTACGCCATTGGTACGCCACAACCACGTACGCCATCGAGTTCCACGCTGAACCCAATTAAACATAGTGGAAGCCCGCCGTTTACTTTGACTTTTCAAACTTTCATCTTGAAACGCTTCTTCGCGATTCTCTGCCCCGTCGTTTTTCCTCTCCGTCGTCGTTGACCCCGT
The DNA here is from genome assembly GCA_945859555.1 of Megachile ligniseca. Lineage (NCBI taxonomy): Eukaryota > Metazoa > Arthropoda > Insecta > Hymenoptera > Megachilidae > Megachile > Megachile ligniseca. The sequence continues at coordinate 10,776,408 of OX243786.1, forward strand.
CGAGTGATTTTATTGCCGTGGAAAAGGCGAAGTCCGATATCGATCATCCCGGCTGGAGATATCGCAAGAAGCTGAACAACGAAAAATGACGTCGATGGACAAAAATGCAAAGGAATTCCGATGCTAAAATCCCGGAAGGATGTCTCGGAGGACGCCGGAAAAGGCAGGCTAATCTTATTTCAAATTTGTTCGGATTCTGTTGCAGAATAAAGGTCGATGCAAGATGGCCGTTCTCTTTTTCTTGGTTACGGAACGATTTCCTTTGATACGCAATGTATATGCGGGTCGATAAATAAGTATAGGAAAGGTCGATTGCGGTACGATGATAAAGTAGAATGCAGAAGCAGAATGTTCTATTCGATGCACCTTACGAATTTTATATCGTAAGTTACTTAACAAAAATATAGTCAAAATTGAACTCTTCGTTGGCAAAATTAAATTTGATCACCATTAACCATAATTTAATTAGTTGTGAAATTTATACAAGCTTAAATTGATACTACTTTAACAATTTGCAAACCTGAATAGTCAATAATTTAACTCACAAAATTTAATAATCCAACAACTTGAAAAATACAACAAAAATGTCCATCTACAAAGGTGTTAAAAACTTTGTAAATATAATTACAAGGTTTGAATCGCACTGTTTAGATAAGCAAAATTAACATAGCTCGAAAAGTTAAGAAACTTCTGACAGAAGCAATAGAAAGAATAAAAGAGAATAATTCTCCCCGAGGTTCGTCAGCGTGGCGGAAGGAATTTTTTCGTGAATTTTCTCATGAGCCCGCCAGCTTCCGTGGTAATACATTTAAATATCCTTTCGGGAAAGGGATCTACGTGAACCGACTGCGGTTGAATTTCTAGCGAGATTAAGTATTACCGTTCCACGTTCAAGCCGGAACAAATGACTGGCGTTAAGCCGATAAAAATTCATTGCCACCGTCCAAGAAGTCTGCCTTTAGCAACGAAATTGGTACCGTGAACGCGTGAGATGTTTGCTAATCTGCCAAACCTGTCGTCGTGGCGAAATGTTAAACGCTTGGGGCAAAAATTCCACGAAAATATAAACCTCTGTGTTTTTCACTCGAGGAATCTTTTATTTTCTTGTCTTTTTAAATGGAACAATAGGCATAATTTTATCAATCATTGATGAGAAAGCTTCTGCAGAAGCAGGTGTGGTTGTGTGGAAGCTGGCGACCTTCGGATTGCTAACATTGGCGTAACTAGAATTCTTGCCGAGATAGGTCAGGACCTGTAGATTTAGCAATAGGTCAGGTATTCTACGCTAGGCGTGATTCGGTGGATGCTGGAAATTTGGAAGCTGAGCTGGGGAGTTTGGAATTTGGAGATTTGGGAAGTTGGGGTTCGACAATGTTTCAGAGTTAGGGAATAGTCGCTAGATAAAATCGTAAATCTCAGCGCAGAATTGGTGGTCATACCTTAAAAATATAAGGGGTAATTTACACGAAACAGAGTGGATATCTGATCAAATTGCGGTGATCCTCTTCCCTTCTCATTTTTCTAGAGGATACAACGCTGTCATGGCAATGAAGAAATATCTCGACAAAGAGTCTCCCGCTGTTCCGAGGTCTCCGCGAAGACATGATTACGCGATTAGAGTTGAAATGAATAAGCGGTAGGGAAACAAGTTATTTATAAACTCTCTTCTTTGAACGAGGTAAAAAACAACGTGATAGGACTTTGGGTTTTGTAAGAAGTTTGAATAAAAAGAGGATAATTTATTAGATACGAATTCCAAAGAGGAGGAACATGTGACACGTGCTATTAATGTGGACACATATGTTAACTCGTGTATGAATTTTTATGATAAAAATAAGAATGATAAAATGCCTTTTCTAAGGTTGTTAGCTGTTGAAGTAATAATAAATTGACGATTTATTTTTATTCGTTCTTCAATAATAAGTCTTCACATGTGATAATTGCCCACATATGACTACATATGAAGAGGATTAAAATTGCACAAGTATTAAATGTATCAATAAAAAATTTGTGAAAAATAAATGGTAATTTATCTCGATTCCGACTGAGTTTACGACCTGTTAAAAGAGTAAATAGAATATTACTCATCAATAATATTAGATAATTACACCTTTCGTTAATTGAATAACGGGTAGAAATCATAAAATATAACGTAGAATTTAATATTATCTCCTTTTACGTTCTATATCTTTGATCAGAGGTTGCACACAGGTTCCCGATATTACATTGCCCTGGCGTGTAGGTGAGAGGCAGTTAAGTCTGGCTTTAATTAAATTCTGCTGTTTCGCATGGAAGATTTCAGATTCGAGCACGTTTCGGACGATAATTCACAGAGTTGATCGTCGACTTAATTGTTACGAAGATTCGCGAGAAGAAACTTAACGTGTAAGTAGAAACAGAGTTGCTATTAGAATTTCTGCAGTTCCCGACCAAATTTTAGATGTTATTGGACCATGCATTATGTCTATTCGCACCTATGTGCTGACTCCTTATGTCGCTGAAGATGACTTGTAACAATCGATAGCATAATCAGGTGCCCATACAGCTCGAAAATTGCAATTTTGAAAATTTGAGAGTCATTAAATTTCTCAATTAAGGAATTTGGAATCTTGAAAATTTGCAAATGTAAGTATCTGATAATTGAAAAGTTGGCAAACCTAAAAATCCAGAAACCTGCAATTAAAAATTTAGAAAATTCTGAAAATTGAAAAGTCTGAGAACGATTAACCGTGAGTTCCTCATTAGAGAGAACTCTGGGAGAATTGTAGAATAAAATTTTTCCGCGATGTAAAAATAACTGGTTGTTGCAGCAATTAAAACGCGACCCGGGAGCAAGCAGATAGCCGTAAATTAATTGCCAAATGGGAGAAGGATCGGAAATTCCGATGTTCGCGTTTCTCGCGTACCGACGTAATAACAGGCATACGATTTCAATAAAATTTAATAGGACGCTGTTAATAGGATTAGGCAGCAAAAACAGTTCGAAGGTCGGCGGAAAAATGGAAGGAAACACCGCAGCATCTGGTCGGGAACTAGTTTCATAAATACAGCTTTTCCATCGAAACATGCAAAGTCGGCGATCGCAATGACCGATTAATTGTTTCGGTCCATGCGTCATAGAAATTATCCGAGCAACATCATTGGAACCCGTGATTTAACCGCGATTCAATGATTTATCCGGCGTACATACAGTGTCTAATACCGCTTATTAGCTCTTCTCGAAGCGATACGACGTACCGGAGCAATCGAACGGCTGATTGCCAACATCCGTGTCTTATTTGTTTTATTTTCGGGACGAGTTTTTCTTTCGGACGTCCACTCTGTGTATCTTGGCTGCACGTACCGGTTTATTAATCGCTGCCTTTTTGCTCGATATGTGGATTTTGGACATGTCAATGTTTGTGAGGATGGAAACACGCGACAGAAGAACCCGTTCGATCTCATGTTTAATTTATATCTACTCTACGGAGAATACATGGTTTGCTACTTTGTATCTTTAAGAACGTTCCGGCTTGTACAAGCGACGATTACACCTCATTGTGGCTAAGCATTCCTGTTCTTGCAGAATATGTATTTCAAGGTTATAGCTCGAGTTTCTTGTTCGAACTTTACTGTTATGGGGTTTTAAATAAGCGGAGCACGGAGGGCTTCTTTGGAAAATTTTTAAATTTAAGATGGAATTTATGAAATCTTGCGTTCATAAATTTAGACCCACACCTTCAGATCTCCAATTCTTACATCTCTATGTATATACTCCTATCTCCATATCTCTCTCCGTACCTCAAAATATGCATACCGAGGCCAATACGCCAATATTTATATCCCTATATAATTACGTCCCCTATGTACCTCCGTATCGTTCGATCCCCAAGGGATGCGAATGTGCCCGTTGATCGAATTGCAGGACTGGGATTTGAGCGAGGATCTTCCGCACGGCGTGTAACTGCTTTACCAATTTAAGGCTGTAGGCAAATATTTTCTCCCCAACTGTTAAGACGGGAGATGAGCTGCCGCCTACGACACGATAGCCGATGGGCTCCGCTATGCTACGCTTCCCACAAATTTCGAAGTCGGTACAACGCCCGTGAGTATCGTATCGCGGGGACGAACGACTAGGAATTACCCTAGCGAACGAAATTACGAATGGTCGTAGGGTACGCATCAACGGAGGGCCGGTTATTTTCCTCGTGCGCGACCACAATTTACATTCTTCTCTATCCCTCGTCTACTGAGCGTGTGCGTGCGTCGCGTCGCGCGGAACACGGACAGATAGAGCGGGTAGAACGGCGTCGACGGAGAAAAAGAGCGCCGATAAAGAGAGGGAGCGACCGCGATAAAGTGGAAGAGAAATAGCAGCGAAACGACCACGAGAGAAAGAAAGATACGGGGAACGAAGTTACAGAAGGGGCGATAGGTTGTTGCGCACCTGCTTACCTCCAGGCAGCACGGTACTTCTTGTCTAAACTGTTCTTTCCTCTTCAACCAACGCTCGACCCTCTTCTTCGATCGGCGACCAGAAACGCTCGATTCCTTTGTCGCAATCTGGTTACGCAGGATGCAGAGTAGAACGTTCGTTGATCCGTAGATGCGACACGGTAATGTCCTCCTGTATTAACACACTGTAATAGAAAATGTAGCAGCATCATTCGACACGCTTTTATGGAAGATTAAAAACCTGTACGCAGCACACGGTGGCTACGTTCAATGCCTGATGATAGACTTCCAGCGAGTTCCAGCGAACTCGACGACATTCTCGGTACTGGACCCTAGACATTCTGATCTCGGGTAATTTTCGATTAAGTACAGGGTTCGTGCTTTGAGTATGGGGTTTTGCTCGAAGGTATTACGGACTGGTCTAATGAAACTGCTCGGGTAGAGAGAATTTTTTGAAAACGAGATTTTTCGAATTTCTATTGAAATGAACTAGTAATACTGTAGGGATATGAGAAGGGATTTATCATCAGTCTGATACGTGGATCTATGAATATATGAATTTAAATGTCTGAATCTGGGGTCATAGAGATATTGGAATATGATCTAAGAATGTGGAGATCCAGCAAGGTAGAGGTTCAAGGACGTAGGGATCTAGAGATACGAGGATGTAGGTATATGGAAATCTCGAGTACAACTAAGTATGTAGGGATATAACGATGTAGCATTTAGGGATGTGGTGCTCAGGTGCATATGTGGATCTAGACACGTGAGTAAGACTTTAGAGATAATCCAGAATTGTGGGAGTCTGTTGAAATCAGGAATTAAAAATCCAAGTGTTTTGAAGTGATTTAGAAATCTAGATTTTCAATGTGTTCGAGATTTGTCACCGCCTTACATAAAAATCCTTTTTTCCATTTTCACTTTTGGATAACTTCAACGGAGCGAAAAGACAATGAAATGTTACCGCACAGGGCCACCCCGCACATAACGCGTTATAAAGTAGAGTAACCGCGAAGGTTATAAATAGAAATTTTAATGCACGAGCGAATTACACTTCTGCACGGTGCATCCAGGGAAACTGATTTACGCGACGGCGCAGGTGTTCTGCAATTATTGCCGTTTAATGGCGGACATACTTTGGTTAATTTCACGGGGATTTTCTGTTTTGAGTAACAACAGCCTAGCGGTAAAAAAAGTTGATACTAGCATACTTGTTGTGGCCTAATCGAGACAACAGTTTTTGTTCGATTCCTTGTTGGAGAAGATTTGTTTCGTTCGTTTTGCTAAATGAGAATTCGAACGGATCACGTGTCTGCATAATGATCAGTTTGTATCACGAAAGGACTCCTTCAAGGACAGCATCGCCAAGGACGCGCCTCCGGGGACCTTTAAATACAGCTCGCGATCCAACTAGACGTAGCAATATCATTTCCAACATCCCTTAACGACCTTCGGAACGGCCTTTCTACAAAATTTCTGCTCCTCTCGTGAACGACCGTCATAAAACATAAGCTTCTTCTTCTATCCAACGACTTCGTTTTTCTTTAACGATCTGGAACAACCATCCGGGAATTAAGTAATAGCCAATAATCGCGATAATGGAGAAAAATTGCTAATATGAAGATTCGCAGATACGAGAACTTGGAAATTCTTAAATTTCAAACACTGCAATTTTGGGAAGTTACGTGTTGACTATTTGGAAATTTGGGAACAGGTGGTTTAGAAATTTGGAAGTCTGAGAATTAGGGGAATGAAAGTTTTTCAGAGGTACTCTGCCTAGTAATGATTCTTTCAAGCATACGTCTCAAATATTTCCAAGTACGGATTCCGGTAAATCACCAAATAAGGTACTAATTGCTGGTTGGGATTGAGGGATTAAGACGAGATTCAAGATACGATAGGCAAGCAATTCGAGACGGAATAATTAGAGAAACCAGCTTGAAATCGTTAAGAGGCCTATTAACGAGCGTATATCGCGCGAAATCCCGAGGAACATGATCGAGACACGTGCTACGAGTCCTACAGAAAGTTACGATATCGAGTGACCTTGTGAATAAAAGTTACCGTAGTTTCGCCAGCGACCAATAGACAGCATCCATAGGAGGATCGGTGGAGAGAGAAGCCGGGTGGGCCAGACTCGGGCGTAGTTACTGTTATCTATTAAATTTATGTACACTCGTAAAGATATCGAAATTTATTATTCGTAAAATCACAAGCTCGCGTTGGCCCTGTCCAATATTCCCGCTATTCTAATTTATTTCTTCGTGATTTCACCCAGGTACATTAATTCTCCCTCTCTCTCGCTCCGCCGGTTCGTTACACCTTCTCTCGTCTCCTTATTCTGTTTCTATACGACTAGCTCGATCCCCCCGGCGAATTCCTTAATCAAAGCAGTGTTGTTCGTTCGCGTGTAATTTACAACGGGAAAACTTAATCACGGCGGCTTTGTACGACGAAAAAGGGGAACAGCCTCCCTGTAAACGAATCAAAGATAATCGGGCTGAACGATGCGAGCGAAAGTTACTCGAACAATTCCGATCGATCGTTCACGCGTGTCTGGTCACGATTTTCATGTTACCCGTTAATACATAATTAGTTGGTAACTGGGAGTCGAGATATCTGGCACCGACGTTTCAAAGCGTCGCGTCGCGCATCTCATTAGTTATCGCAGTTTGTGTGTACTCTATCTTCGAGCCCTTGTCGAACTTCTGCCAAAGTGCAGTCACGGTGAATCGTCGACGACGCTAAGTTCAATTCTGATTCATCGACGATAGAAACGTAAAAACGATCTCATTCAAGTATGAAGATCGTTCAAGATACACGCGGTGGCTAGGGCAATATTCGAATAAAACCATCTATCTTGTAGGTAATGTACTTCCATGCATTTGATCTATGCATGATCATATCTATTTAATTTATGTACCTGATGTATGTATTTAATCATGTCTATTTAATTTATGAATTTCATCATATGTACTTGGTCACATGTATTTGATCATATGTATTTGACCTATGCATTTGATCATATTTATTAAATCTGTACTTGATCGTGTATATTTGATCGAATGTATGTAATTTATGTATTTGCTCAATTTATTTGATGCTAGTACTTGATCCATGATCACAAAATGGAGAATAAAACGAAGGTAGCATTTCAGACGTTGAAGACGTAATTTCTCGTGGCTCCTTTATAAATATAACATGCTATCAATAGTCGCTAAGTGCATATTCTCGATATTATTCAGCTTGTCAATACGTCGCGTCGTGACACACGGAGAAACATCGATAGAAGAAGAAAACAGAGGGAGCACGTTAAGCAATCCGAAACGTCGATGCTAGACATTGGAATGCAAATTGCTGTAGCTTGTAAGCTACGTATCGAGCCACGGGACCGATAAAAATTGCAGTCTGACGATCGAGACCAAGAGACACCATGGTAAGAGAGAACATTTCTTCCAACAAGTTTTCCTCTCATGCCAATGATCTTATGTGAAGCATGTTTCGATAGTATAACGACAGCAAAGAGAAAGCTCGAGAAACTCCAGGAACTCGTCTTCCGCTTATCGACTCCCCATACATTTTTGAATTCACCCGGGAATACCGTCGACTGTGATCTTCAAATCCTTCTTACATTGACCACCTCTGGAAAGCTTTGTCGCAGCAATTTTCACCGCCGCCATTTCCATTTAAAACATTTTTTGTTCGGGAAGAGGGCGGAGTCTTCGAGGGTTGGAGAGTTTTGGAGATTTGGGAAATTGGGAATTTGAGAATATTATCCTCGTGTTAAATCACCACTTGTAACATCCCCACAGTCAGAGACCTTCAACCACCATCGTAGTCATATCCCAATTTGATCATTTTGCATTTTGCGAACACTCGTTGATGTCTGTTTATTGCTCGCTCGAATTGTGCGTATAAAACTGTTTGATTAGCGCAATAATCACTGTAAACTGAAGATTTTACGTTCGTTTATGACCTGATGAATATTTTATGACGCATACCTTGTTGGCTGTGCGCATCGTTGCGAAACGGGAGTACGATTTCCCGGACTATACGCGAATTCGTGTTTGCGAGAAGATTCATTTTTAGCGTACGCGTGCAGGAATCCGAAGGCTGGAAAAAGGTTTTCGTTGTTCCAACCAAGTAACCGGAGAAATTTTTTGGACGGTCCATGGCGTCCACACAATTTAGCGACGGTGACTTCAGTGAAAAACTAACCTGCATTGTAATAGCAGTCACTATTCAAATACTAATTTTCGAGATATGGCATCTGACCCCATTTTGGGACAGAAAAATCTAGTAGCATTTATGCTACGTTAGATTGAAACCTAAATTTTGGGGCTTTATTCGAAATTTCGGTCACAGCATCCCATTTGCGAAGACTAGTGATAATTTAGATAAATATTAACAATTAAAGATATAAACGTTTCAGTTTGTGTAACAATATTTTACAAAAGAGCTGTTTCGTTCGTATTGAAGTAAAATAAATTTCTGAAGCACCGTGTGACACAGAATTACATTTATAGCGAAGAATTTATTTAAACTTTATTATTGAATTTCGTAGCGAAGTTTCTGAACAACTCGATAAAATTGTACAAACAATGAAAACTGAGGAGCCTTCGATAAGGATAAAAACTGTGCCGGAAAAATATCAATTCGCGATGTTTGCGTTGCGGAAACAATATAGCGGAATCGACAGCGCGGCATCGTGAACAAATAACGGAAAGTACGTAACGGACCAAATAGAGGCAGAATTTCGAAATAATTCTATTTGCTGTACTGTAACGCGAGAAAGGAAAAACGGTACATTACTTCCAACAGGGAGCCAATAATTCTCCGCGAAAGAGCCGGTGTCGTTTGATGGACAGCCCGGGCGTGTTTGCGAAACGACGGCTCGCTATTGCGTGAAACTCTTGTAAACAAACTGATTGTCAACAAATACGAACGTTTTAACATATTCCGTCATAACAAGCTGACGTATGTGCAAATGCACTTCGTCTGCCCGTATTTTTTGTTTCAATATCCATCGTAACTTCGCGCACAGGAGAATCATAATTTTGCGGGCTGAATTTCTGCTGAAATTAGTTTTTGCCTCTGGCGGCGAAAGAACGGAAATACGGAAAGCGTAAATGAAGATAAAAATTGCATTGTGCTCTAAACTTTATTGAAAACATCCAGAAATTCAAGGGATTGATCTGGTGTGAGTCATAATAATTTGTAATATAGAGCACTACATCAGGGAATGAGTATATTTTAGTAACCCTGTAAACGAGTGAAACAAAATCCAAAATTTCTGATTAATTTAGACAAATTAAAAGCAAAAATGTTTGCATAGACAGAATAGTGCGAAGACTAAGAGCTGTTGGTTTCTGGCTGTCATCGGTGATTTTCATCCGAGCAAATACCATTACAAGGATATCGTGTTTCTCGTTCATATCGCACGACCGAACAGAATTCCGGAATATCCAATGCAGCTTATATCGAATAACACGGGCATCAAACTGTCGGCAACGTGCATAGTTGTAGAGCGAGCATTAAAAACATGGCGTCGTGAAAATTCGTTGTTCGCCATTTAGACATCAACACAGATCGAAGGGACGTTCGTTATTGAATTTTTGTTGCTCTCGAACATGTGGCTGTTATGAATAATCGTGATCATGATTCATCCGCAAGGTCATTAACGAGGAAAGAACGTCGTTGAAAATGCAAAAGAAAGCAACGATTCGCCCTTGCATGTGACACTTTGAATATATTACCATTCCCGGTGCAAATTGCGTTTACGGTTTCCTTCGTGTTCAACGCAGCGTGTCTCAGCGATTGTACAGCAGAGAACATCGCGTAATATCGTATAATTACTTGTCTTACTCCGCAGATCGACGAAACGTTTAAACACTTTCATTAAAGTTCCTCATTCGCGCGTTCAGTATACCACCCATGGTGAGCTTTAATGTGGCTGCTTCAAGTATACAATCATCCCGGGGTGAATATTGTTTAACACGAAAACGCTTTAAATGCTTAACCGATACCTGAACAGATGAGATATTAAATATTCCGTGGATTAGATTCAATGAACGAGTTTAAGCTACGAGACACTTGTGAGGAGAGCCGGAGCAGCTTTCGAATTCCGTATCCTCATTTTGCTTAATCACATTGCCGAGGTCATTAATATGCCGGGACACGTAAATGGAAACGATGGAAAGACGTAATAAGACGTCAGCGTGGCACAGCTCTAATGATCGCGTGAACAACAAACAGACATCAAGAACAAAGTTACTTGAACGTGGACACGTGCCAGAAGACAGCACGCGTGAAACTTTTTTCTTTATCAACTCGTTTCTATTAGTGTAAATCAGTGATGGAGTTGTTGCTTACTAAAGAGTTTGTGGGAAGCGTGCACGTTTAAAAGCTGCCTAGAGACATTCTGGAGGTAACCAAGGAGAGACTGGAGTGGAAGTTAGGGACCTAGGACTAAGATTACACTGGTGACACAAACAGTTGTCAATTTGGGACTTGGGGCTTTGGAATCTTGCAAATTTAATGTCTTCAAATTATCGTAAATTAGAGATAGTGTTAGAAGAATGCATTATATCAAGTCGTGCTAAAAAGAGAAGAACTCTTCCAGAAGGTCGGCGACGGGCCTCATAACTGATATTAACTCTAACGACTTGTCATAGAAGTTTCAGTAAATAAAAGTATAATTTATTACAACGCTAATATTGAATATAGCAATCTACTGAAATTCCTTTAGATGATAAAATTATAATTTTCCCGAGTGTAATGACTATAATGTTTAAATAATACTTCGGTTAGTATCAAGTCTCGTTACGGATTTTCTGATACTTTCCCACTCACGGCTCTAAAGTGTTCGTACTCGATTACGCTAAAAACACTCGTTGATTATCCAGCAGCATTTTCTTCCCGGCAACAAATTCTAGTTATTATACGTAATTCCAAACGATCGTTATGATTAACGACCAGACGATGTTAGTCGTGGACAAGAGATCTTCGTAGATACTTCTGTTTTCTTACAGTCGACGAACACATACACAAATTAACAAGAATACACAATTCCCGTTATGAGATCACTGTTCCCAACAATTCCCGATGGAACTGGATCTCTGCATTTATAGATTCCTGTGGATTTGTTGATTCCTTGATTGCTTTACCCCTGAGGAGATACTTCCTGATATCTTGATTTCCAAAACCATAGAAAACCCCCAAATTCCTGTGATAGAATGTAGTCCTAGATCTTTATATCTCTGAAGTCCCATACACACTTTTCAATCGAATGTATCTTCAAATCATACGATATATAAAGGTATTTGCTCGTTGGAAGCAATGATTCTTCCCTGTTCGAAATATACGACATCGTTCGCGAAGCTTCAAATAATGGTGCAATTTGTCTTCAGCTCGCGGACAAACAGTACGGTGCAGAAATTATTTGTCCAGCTGCTACGAATGTCACATCCGCCGGCGAAAATAACGCAAGAAAATAGAGGATACGATCGATAGAGACTCATACGTGTCGTGGTATCAGAAATAGGACAATCGACGTAAAAAGCAAAGTAAGCTAGTCGTATTCCGCGACACTTTTCCAGCTGGGAATCGTTGGCTCGCTACGTGCCCAGCGAGCATGCAACAAGTAAAGAGACACACGGATTCTGAACGCGATTCGAACGAGCCCTGTACCCACCGATGGTCACGTAACCTGACAAACCGAGAAAAAATGAGGCGATGCCAGAAGAAAAGTCTCGTTAATTGCGTTTAGCTACGGCGAAAGTTAACGCGACGATACAACGTTGGTAATTGAGGACTCGCCGTAGATGGTAGACAGCAGTTTGTATGACGGACAGCGGTCGAAGAAGATGAGAAAGAACGGACCGGACGAATAAGCTAACGAGCGGAAGAGATATCCGCGCATCATTCTAGATTCAAGGTGAACGATTTATCACGAAGGCTCGCCTGGGAATGCGATAACGGTGTAAAAACAGATCCGTCGAAAGTTTCGACGAGCGGACACTAACAGGTAGATATAAGTGGGATCGACAGCGGAGGGTAAAGGGAAGGATCGAAGAACGGTAGGAAAGCAGCGTGGTTCGCGGAACTGATGAGGGAGGGTCGCAAAGAAACGACGAAAGATCGAGCACGACGACGGTGGGAGACGAAGAAAGGAAGACGGACGATCAGAAATGAAACAACAAAGAGCCAGCCAGCGATCGTGGAACCTTCCAACCGTACAAGTTCTCGGTTTCTCGTATTGAAAGTAAGCTTCTTAGTGGCGAATCACGACGGGAAAACGAAGAAACGGGGAGATGGAACGGGCGGAATGATAACGCGAAACAATGCCGAAGACGGGGGAGAGATCTTCCGAGAGAGAGGATCCCGGTTTCATGAGAATTTTATTGCTCGCCGTCTCGCAAAACGCTCGCCACGGTTTCCGGTGCTTTCGTCGCCGTATTACCGAAACGTTGTCCACGGCAGCGACATTGTCTCGATGGCCGTGCGAATTCCGCGCGCTGCGCTTCTGTCGTCGCCGCAATCGCGCCACGGACAATTAACTCGCCCGAGTACGAATCCCCTTTCCACGCCGGGACGTTATCGAGAATCAAGAGACCGGCAAACGATTCAATCCGCATTCTTCCGAAACTTCTTTCGCTTCTGCAAAATCCACCTCCAAGATCGAGACGCCGTGATTGCGTTATTTTAATTCGGTATACGCAACCCTGCTTCGAGACACGGCGAACAATCCTACGCAAGAGATAACCAGCACCGTAGGAACTGAATAACGAGTCTACGAATGCATTTCGCGTTTATGAACGGAATAAAGTACTCGAGGTTACGATTCTACTTACCGAGGCACTTCCTTGAAATCGTAATACCGAATGACGCTATTGATCTGTTTCGCTGAGTCTTCGATCTTTCAGATATCTTGATGTACAGTTCCGTGCAACGATAACTCTCATCTAAATGCTGAAGATTTACTGCAGTTTTGAGAGACTAAAATGAACAGGTATAAGTACATACAGTGTAAGAAGACTCTAGGAAGAATCTATAATGAGTCCATAGAAGTAAGTCTATTCTGGAAATATAGAATGTAGAATAGTCGAAGAACCTAGGGAGAACAGAGAGAATCGGAGATATCCTAGGAGATACCTGGGAATCCTAAAATCTGCATAACCTTGGGGAGAAGCTAGAAAGCGAGTAGTCGAAATCCTAGGATCGACCGTTCGCGTTAAAATATTCAGTTTGACAAGATGGAACTTCAATTTTAAATAAGATGGGCTTACTCGAGTTAATGTAACGCGATTGGATTAACATGTGTAATAAGATCTCACACCTTTCAAGTTTCCACCATTGCCATTCAGAGAGAATGTAAGATGTTCGAAACACGTAAGAAGCCACGAAAATTTACATGTACGAAAAGTTGAAATGCTTGAAAATTTGCAAACTTTGAAATTTAGAAATTTTTTAATGCGAGAATGTGGAAGATGTGCGTCCTTGTTGATAGGAAGGCTACATTGCAGTGGAGTGTACAGCACGGACCTCGGAACGCAGAACATCTTAAACTATTCGCGAAAACAGGATGTTAGCATTTTTTTCCGCCTCCTGTGGTAATGCATTAAGCGCTCACGCGAGCATTATCTGTTCCTGGTCGTTTCTACCGTTAGCACTCGCGGGCAGAGCGAGCTTTCGCCTCGCCTAAGCTTCTGTAACGACGCACTCGACCGAGCGTATCCGGTCTTGCCTTTTCGAGAACACCGAGGGAAAAAGAAAGTGCGGCTGTTCGTTCTCATCGGTCTTCGTTTGCTCGCGCCCTCGGTAACATTTACCGCTTTGTTTTCTACGCGAGACACACCGTTGTGTTAACGTGTTACTTAATCACTCAGAATTTCAAACTAAGTGGCCGTCCTGTTGTTGCTGTTGCCTCGTCGTTCCGTTTCGCGAGCTTTAAATACGTTCACGTTCGTACGAAAACCAGAGACGAATCCATTTTTCAACGCTAACCGTTTTTTGCACGTGTACTCTTCGCACACGTACACGCGTAAGTAAATTCCCTGAATTCGTTGAATACTTCTGTCTCACTTTTTCGACGAGGTTTACCCTGAAAAAGCAACGAGGGCCTCGACGCTTTCAGACGGTTAACGCAGAAAGAACTGTTATAAAGAATGCATATAGTTGGACGTTCCGTAAATGCAAAACATCACATTCCTCCTGTAGGTATTGACAGATATTTTAATGTAGTTCTAAAGTCTCAAAATCACAAATCTTAAAGCATCGAGTCACATGATGAGTTCTAACCCTCCAAAATTACAAATTTTAACAGTAATTGCACGTGTAACATTTTCTCAACAATAGGAAAATGAACATCATTTTCGAACGTGGCGAACTTTCGAGGCAGCCGCGTTTACGCGAGACAAATACGTTCACCCCGTGCATCGAAGTTGTCGAGTAATTGCGAGAATTAAGTTTACGAATAAATACCGTGAAACAGGCTAACTGTTTCGTGAACGAGCACACGAGATCTGTTATTCTCGACTCTCGAACTAGCTTCTTCCTTCAGTTGCAATTGTAGCGAAATAAAAAAAAGGAGGGAAAAGCAGTACATGCTTAACCACGTATGCTCTGATATTCCCAAGGAAAAGTCGATACACTGGACTTTATACGAGGAGTTACCACCGCCGCAAAGTACACCGTTGTAAAAAAAAAATTTATTTTTCCTCTGTTTCTTTGTGGAGAACGCGAACGCGTAAAAGTAAGCCGGAAAAACGACCGAATGACCCTTTGGTGGTGAAAAAAATTGGTGCGTTGTTTAAGCTGTGCACGTCGAAAGTTACCTACGAATATTATCTCGGTATCTTGTTCAAAATACGAGATCATCCAGCGAATTATCCTCGACAAATTTTAATTAACCCACTTTTGATAAATAACCGTAACTACGTTCAGGAATATTACACCCCATAATGCGAATGTGAAAGAACCGGTACGCAACTATTTTGACGGTACGAGCGTTAATTCGAAGAAACTTTTCAAATTTTAATTATGTGGAAAAGAAAAACATAGAAATTTATTATGCACCACGGACGCGGGGCTTTGTTAACGAGGGTAGCCGGTGAATTTCATGAGCCCGCTGGTAATTGGAGCAACGTGGACACACGACTCCTTCCTTCTCGGACCACGATTTTCTTTTTCCAGGATTCATTCGCGACCCATCCCCTTCGTTTTAATGAAATGCAACGCCACGTGCATACGGATCTCCCCGTAGATCGGTCCACTCTGCGGTTTCGTTTGCTGACGACACACGACCGAAAGTTCCGCTAATCCCACCAAATTTCGCGTACCAAATGTATCAGACCACTAAGAATTAATTCCACCTTCGACCTAACCCACGATTATTTATTTAGACACCATTCATGTCTGGGCTTGGTACTCCGAAAGTAGCCATGTACTTAAGGATTCATAGTATGGTAACCTTTCGCGCATATTTATGCATCTTGAAATTTTAACATCTTCAGATTTTCAAATTTGCTATGATTTATTTATCAGGGGCGTCAGAACCAAATCAGCGTATTAAAAATTCGAGTAAAATTGATCATAGTCGAAGTACGAGTGCGTCGAGACAAACATTAAATAGTGCAAGGTTATTTTCCAAACTTCCCTTAAGATTCCAAAAGTCCAAATTTCTGAATCCTCGAATCCTTAAAAACCTGCAAGCGCAAGTTTCAAAATAATCAAATTCTGAAATGTAAAAGTGCCCCGACCCCGTTTCACATCGTCGAAATTGTGTGGGGAATTGAATATCCGGGAAAATGTACATACGCTGATTATGTAAATGTTAATGCAAATTTTCCGACTGTATTTACTGTACTTACGGAAGCGATCCACGTATCAGAGAGGGTGACGAGAAATTTTACGTTACAATTCGCGCGAACACTGAAGATCTAAAGCCTGTTCGCTCGTGTGCGAATATCGTGGCGTAGAATAGCAACGACGGTTTCTTTCGTGCGAATACAGATTCCTTCGAAAGGCGATAAACGTTCGTTAAGGCAGGAAATAATGCGTCGACGGTGCGTGGGAAAGAACAAGGTCGATCTACGACGCTGAACGGAATTGAAAACCGTGTAAACAGACTTACGAGAAGACTTTATCGATCCCTCGACTTAATAGGTCCACGACGGAGAAGAACGCAGAGTGAATTTCTGCGAGATACGTTTAAGGGAATGAGGAAAGTCCATTTTCAACGCGTAACGGTGTTTCTGTTCTGTTTTACTGGGAACCGATACGAGAACGGCCATAACTGTACGTACGCTTGCTCTACTATGGTCGTTACATCGATGGAAAAGTGGTACCACTGCGATTCCATATGCTAGACACAGTCGACCAAAGGTTACCATCGACTATCGCCACGAATAACAATTTCTCCTCAAGATATCTCCACTGCACCGACCAAGTCACTGAATACTTACAGTAATATAAATCGAGGTACACATTTAGGACCCGATGTAAGTATGTGATAGTTGAGTGTTCGGACTTTAATCTCAATATTGGAGTACACAAAATCCAACTGGCAGATTCGTTTTCTTTCGTGACCAAGTGTTACATGTAAGAATATTAATTCGAATATGTAGGTAAATAAATTTATTGAGATAAATTCGATCTAGGTCGAATATAAAAGATGGCAGAAAGGTGTGAAGGCGGTATAATTTCATCAGCGATTTGCAATCATCCGAGCAAGATCGAGAGATGTGACGAGGTTCCCGAAGGCGAACGCGTAACCCTAATTGTTTCGAAGAAAGCGGTTCGATCGAGGGCAAATTACAGGCCTAGCCGTTTCGTTTCTCTGGGGAACATTTTCGATGAACTGTCGTAAAATATTCCCGAACCCCTAAACAGGACCCATATTTCTTTGACGATTATTTGCACGTGCCAACCTCGTTTGTAAGCAGCCTTCCTCCAGAATTATACGTAATAAAACGTAGTAAATTGCCGCTTGAGAGGACTCATTAGACGATAATGTTCATCGACGAGTTTGTAAAGCAAGATCATAGTTGGATGAACTGGAATACAGAACCGTTGTACTGGACGGTGCGAACAAATTTTCGATTGAGCTTTGTACCGTTTGTAAGCAAAGACAACGCTTTCTGTATACAAATTACTCTCGAAAGGAAAGCAGCTTTGTCTTTGGTCGTGTCAAAGGACAAAAGGAAATACCTCTTCTGGCGAAAGCGACAAAAGAGTGGAGATACGCGATTAAATGAATGGCAAAGGTAACCGTGTAAATCAATGAAAGGTTGATTTATATTACGCAAGGGGGAGATGTCTGTCGTAAGGGGCTGATTTTCAAACGGTTCTCCAGCCGCGTGGAACACGCTCGGAAAAGCTAGCGTATTCGAACTTTGTACAAGAGCCCAGCTGTTTATTTTCCTTTCGTTCCAACCCTTCTTTCGTGAGCGCTCGCGAAAGTCGCAATGACGATGAGTCACTCTTGAAATGCTTTTAGGCCGATTAGTCTGAATACGTGCCGTTTCATGGCAGACGGGGAAAACCGCGCCGCGACGCTGAATGCTTGGTAACCGTCTGCTCGTGCAAGCGGCTTCCGCGCCTTTAAACACGACGCGAACTCTTGCCTGTTGCCTTCTCGATACGCCGAAACTCCTCGAGATATCGTGATCCGATTGAAATTTCAAAAGCAGCCATTCACACCATCAACTAATCGCATACTACTTCCCATTTAGCATATAATTCCTGCCACATCGCGTTGCAATTTCTGAAACATCAATACCCTATTTCCGTCTAGAACATATTTGCAGTACGTTCCGTTCGATTGATGTTAACTTCGGTACTGGCAATTTCATCGCGTACTAATTGCAGGCGATTAGATTCAACGCAAGATTCGCATTGTAGTACGTTTGCATATTTGAAAATGTTCGAATGTGTCTATGTGTAACATAAAGTTGTGGAATTAATTATCTGCAGCTACTCCATCCCTAAAGTGGTGCAAATCGAATATGGAATATCCCATGTTCAAGTACGTAACAATATTGAAAAACGTGAATATCCTCGACATAACCGAAACTAAATACCTAAAATAATACACAGTAGAATATACGGTAACCACTCGTGGACACCGGTTAATTGGAGCATCAAATTGGCTCAAAAGTAATCGAACGCGTAATTGTAATATTATTAAACAAAGTCGGTGTGCGCATGCGTACACAGAATTTTCGAAGGGAGTGTGTACGTTTCGTTAATCGATTAGCGGTGATTTCACGTCACAGTTCCAATCAAATACCGGATATTAACACAGAACATTTTACACGGACCGACGTTTGCCGTTTAATCATCGAATGTCTACCAATCGCGGTGAACATTTCTGGCGTCAGATAGTTGAACGAAGAAAAAAGGAGAAAAGATCTGGCTAATGGTAGAGTTGGCACGTTCATTAGGTAGACTAATAAAACGACTTTTACATTACGAAATGAGTCGAAATTGAATTCGATACGGCATCGAGGTAACGATCGAGTGTTAAGAGGAATCTCCTGATCGTTTGTTATTTTTCTCGACGAAATTAGCCGGTCCTCCGAGTGAAATAAGAACAGGCGCAGAGGTGCAAAGATATAATTATTCAGATCTGCTTTTTCGTCTCTAGGCTACGTTACCTATCCTTAGCTCGAATTTCGAAGCAGCAACCGGATTGCCGCAAAAGGAGCAACGTAATGACACACCATAATACGAACGACTAGCCAATTTCAACCTGCAAAACCGGCTAAACCCTCTGCGGGATCATAACAGCAGGTTATAGCCAAGAAACTCGTTCGTCCTTCGTTTAGAGGCTTGGCTTCAACGAATCGAACCAACGTTCGGTAACGTCGTCTACCTTGCATTTAACCGAAGCAAGAAATATTTGCAGAAGTTAAAAAGAAGCTATACCTTCTTAGGACTTCAAACTTATCAACGTTAAAAGAATTTATAACCTTGGATCGATCGAACATGTTAACATATTTACTTCTTCAAGGGGTTAAATTCTCTTAAACCTCTGTTACATTTTTTCATGAAAAACTACGAAATTATATTTTGTCTAAGTGGATAGTAAAAATATCCAACGAAATTTATTATTTTACATTTCACAGCAACTGCAATTTTCTACTTTGCGTTTTCAAAGGACTTAATTTGCAATGTTATATAATATCAAGCAAATTTTATTCAACGAAAAATACTTGTTATTTAATTACTACCGTTTGTGAGAGTTAAAAAATACCGGCTGTTGCGGAATTTAAAAAATTTACGCAGCGAACGGGAGAATTATAAAAGATTAGCAGATTGTATAAAATAATGAATGGTAAGAGAAGCTGTAAATGTGGCAATATGCACCTTTCCAGCTGGATCTTTAACTGCAGAACGATTTAAAGCGTTACTTAACGTTCTTCTAAATCCAGCTCTAATTCGTTCTCCGTGTACGACCTTTTCGGTATTTTTATTCTTTCAAACGTGTGAATGGTGCTTAAATTTTTGCTCATAAAGAAACACATCGTATGAAAAAGCTTTGAGATTACTATCATAATTCATGAGAAGAGCCGGAGGGGTTGGAAAGCTCCGTAAAACTTTAACGTTTCCTATGCTCTGTTATAATAGACTGTGTAAAATGTATTAGTCGTAGAGACACTCATTTCCGTGAATATAAAGAACGTAGGTTATAAAAATTTCAATAAAAAAGAAATTAAATTATATGTAACTCGTGGGACGTACATATTACGATTCTCTGCAGATTAGTGTGGGATCGAAGATTATAGTTCTTTAACTTCCTTTCAATGGTGGTGTGGCTAAATACTATGCATAGGGATAAAGTGTGTTTCAATCTAACATAATGATATAACAATGATACAGCACATATTAAAGTACCACTCTTATTAATCACAGCGATGCAACATATACATAAAAGTTCGTATAAAAGTGGCAATATAATAAAATTTACTATGTACATACATCTATAACTCCAGCTATAATTAAACCCTCACCCTATAATTTAATACCGAAATTTTCTTCGTACACTGTACAAACAACATCGTAAAAAGTCGATTGAAAGTTTGCTTAGTCTTGATTCGATAAAGACATCGTTTTATATCCCCCTTTTTCACGCGATACACCAATACAACGCATTCCGAACGAATCGTCGATAGCTGTGTACGCTCGAGAAGTGGTTTCAGGTGTACCCTTCTCAGCAAGAGAATTGTAAATATCGTTCACGGGCTAAAAGGAAACAACAAGGCGCAAAAAGGAACACGAAATCACGAGACAAACCCGTTTTCTTTGCTACAATATCGATCGAAAATTTGAATCTCAATCGAACGACGACCTCTCACGTCTGCCATTTCAAAGCATTGAAAATTGATTTCACTTACCCTTCGCGAAGAGATACGATGTCTGAAATTTCTCATAACGTCTCGATCTTCGATGTTCGAACGAGAATTTTCGATTCTCTGACACGCAGACAGCGTGTAGAAACGTCTTATACGATAACCGTACGTGAATTGAAAGCGTTTAGGTTAGCAAACTCTAACCTTAATAATTTATATCGATTTCCTATTAATATTTTTGCTGTATTGAATGAATTAGTATAAATAGGTATACATAAATGATGATTTGTATTAAGTTAAACGATTTTGCTTAATAAAAAAAAATTTGTTTTATTGTAATGTTACGCTTCATGCTACTCTGACGAATAGGTATTTAATTCTTTTATCGTTGCTCAGATAGCAATAAAATCAATATCAGTTAGATGAAACTTCTTAAACGGTTGAACGTTTATGAACAATGAACAAGTTAAATGGACTACCGATGATTTAGCAATCTTCGAAGACCAAGAATTTTTAATGGACCGAAGAATATTTAAATAAAAATGCTGAGAGCAGTTTATGTTTTTACTGGCTGAAGTCGATCGACTTTCTTACGTAATACAATTGGATGATCGAAACAGAGGAATGACGAGACAGAAAAGCGAAAGGCGAACGGGAGGAAAAAGAGAAAGGGTGAAGACAGGAAAAGGAAAGACGAAATAAGAGAGGCATATAGAAAGGGTAACGAGAAAAAGGAAAGCGAAATCGCGGCGCAGGAATAAAAGTGTAGTCGAGGCTGCAGACTCAAAGTGCGCGGAATTATGGTGGATAAAAGGGGTTGCCGAGATAAATATCTAAAACGTCATGCGTAAAGTTTTAATGAATTAAAGAGAAGCTCCCATCCGTCGTCGGGCGTGCTTATTCAGTTCAGAGCTTAGAGACGCGTACAACCAGCTGAATGGTGCAGCGTTTCCGCCTTTTCTTTTCGCCTCGCCGTATAACGTACACCATCTCTTCGCACTCGTTTGCGATCTCGCCAAAGAACCCGGGGGATAAGAGCGCGGGAACAACGAACAGAAAAGCTGAAAAATAGAGGAGGGCACGGTTCTTTGACCGGGATCAGCGTTCCGCGACCGCGAAATTTCGTCGAAACGTACGGCGTCGTGACGTTTGTGTGTATTAATTTAATTAGAATTCACGCGTGACGAACACGACGAATACACGCTAAGTTTGCTCCGCTAAGTAGCTGGAAAAAAAAGGGCACATCAATACCGTTTCAGGTTCCTTTTGAAAGGGGGGCAGTTATTAACCGGGAGATAGAGGGCTGCGTGTTTCGCACTCAAAACGACAACAAATCTTAGCAAACAGCATCATGAAACTCCCACCTTCGACCTTACAACTTCTCTGGGACATAAATCCAACCTCCTCCCCTTTAAAACCCCGACACATCGGCGCGCAAGTACCACGTTGTTCCCGTATCCGTGGATGTTGCGAAGCTGGCAGGTAGAACCGACTCGGAGTCGGTAAATTAGTCCCTGAGCAGCACCAGGTTGTGAAACGAGAGGGGCAAGGAGAAGATCGGAGCGGATTAAGCCGGTGGATAGAGACAGAGGAGAAAGATACAATGGGAGAGGAGGGAAAGCGAGCGAACACGAAGAGGAAGCGAGAAGGACGGAGCAGATGCAAGATTCTTGGCGGGGTCAAGCCTCCCGGCATCTTCGAGAACGGCTTTCTGTCCTCCTCGCTACCATCCTCGTCCTTATCCTGGACCCCGTTCTTCTTCGGTTTCTCCGGCAGCACCGCGGTAAAAAAGTAGCGGACACGTACACCCGTAAGCGAGGAGTCACACGCACATCGGGGATCAGGCTGGTTATTTTCCCCACCAGACCTACCTGGAAGATCTCGAACTGGTCCAGCCGGGTTGCCGATCGCGTGTTGCTCGCGTGGCCGAGACTAACCGAACGCCAACGGAAAGTCCCGAGTCTTGCCATTACACAAATTGCACTATTACAGCTAATGGAGCTTAACGAATAAAAAATAACGAATAAATATAAGTGCTGGACAAACGTCGATGGGGGAGGTCGCGAAAGAACACAATCGGCTGGCCAAGGATATCGTTAAGAGTCACTTTAGGATCGCCAACGATCATGCTGCGAGCGTGTTGCCGGCGGTTTAACTTGACGAGCCTTATCTGCTGTCCTTCACCAGTTACCCTCTGGGTTTAGCTAATTAAACGGACATTCTGACGCTTCCTTTGGGTCAGGACCGAGTCGCTTGCACACTTTCCGCGTGTGGAATATGCTTTTAAATTTTCAAATTCTTCAGCCATCAAAGTTCTATATTCGTAACATGACCCGAATACGCGTATCGTCCTGTGAAATCGGAGTAAACGCGCGCATCGGGCACATTGGTCGGAACGAGAGATCAATTACTGGCCGTGTATTGATTGATTGCCGATAACGCGATAAATTAAAAATGATCGCATTTCGTTATCCATCGATAATTTGATCGTATGGGATAATTGACAAATCGATACCTATTCTCGAATTTATTCATCGTGCCATTTGCATAGATTAAGCGAGCACAAAGTTCCATCGAGTTTCTAGCAGCAGTATTTTCTGGAATACGTTGCTTGCTAATTTATTCACGATTACGTTACCTTGCGAGAGGACAGCGAAAAGAGGGAAGTTTGCAAGGGGATAGATTTTAAATCTAGACCCACTCGATGCAGAAAAGGCTCGGTCTCCTTGAAAGCGTACCTAATAGCCTTACGAGCTGGTACGCTACTATATGAGGAGCCCTCGGCTGCCAGGGGCGATCACGAGACTTACACGTGAAATGGAACTGACGGCTCTTGCGCGAGATATTTGCAGGTCTAATGTTGCCTAGGGACTGCTTGGTATAATCCAAATTAATGCACTATTCCAGCCGGCTGGCATCTTCTTAATTAGTCTAATGGTAACTGAAAGAAATACGGTAACATCCTTGTTTACGTAGATACGTTTCCAGCAGTCACCCCTGCATTCTCATTATCCTGTATGTTCTCCATTACTAAATTCAGGAGTGTATAAAAGTATGAATTTTCCGCGCAAAGAATAGGCGTATAAAACTCGTATTTAGGGGATTATACGTATGTTCCTCCACCTGAAAATGAGCTTCGTCACAAAATGGCTGCAACGGGCGCCTAATGGGCGGACAAATCCCTAAATAAGTAATGTAAAAAGTGCTGCAGCGACAGAGCTTGCAGAAATAGGGAGATAACTCTACTCTTAACGTGCTTTTTATTATATATTTCGTGAAGAAAAGCGGGCAGCATATAACGATCATCAAAATGTCCAATGTTAACGAGTTCTTTATATCATTAAAACATTCTCCACATTTTAATCATATAATAAATTTCTACGCGTCCATCAATATAAAATGGTTAACTCTCAGACTACAGAATGTCCTGATAAAATTTCAAACGTCATCAATATCCTAAGATTTCGTTACTGTCTGCAGTGAAAATTAGATCGTACTTGAACATTTTGTTTGGACATTCTGTAAATGAGAATAAAAACAGACGTAAAGTTCTTGTTTCGTTGAATAAATACCAATGGGAAAAACCAATTACGCTTGGGGAAATTATGTACGTTGAAAAGTTCTTTGTGAAGGGAAGGAGGCACAGGTGGAAATTGGAAGTACGCGTGCTTAAAAGCGGCGCGGAGGTCCCAACGCTTTTAATTACTAAGCGTCCGTAGGATGATCGATGGAACCAAGAGAGAGCATTTCCTTTCGCAATTGTTTCACGTGACCATAATACTTCCTAAAACATCGTCGCGTGCACTATTACGAGCGTATGTGTTGGCCGGCCCTCCTAACGCGTAACTACGAACGATTAAGCTTGCCAGAGAAATTAAGAGAACATTGTTGGATCCGTAATGTCTGCAGCTCTCCATTCTATTCGGTGTATATCAAGGCGTAATACCGTTTAACTACATCTAGCGCGATTTCATTTACTCCAGGCACGTTTAAATCCCTCCTCGAGACCGTTTCAAGAGCCGCGAATCGTGAGTCCATTTTCAAAGACATCCCACCGTTAATAACGGAAGCAAGATTGCGAAAGGTGCGGCTCACGTGCTACAGTTAAATCTAACGCACGACCGACGTTCGTTCTATGAAGTAATTAAAATTCAAATGTTCCCTCGCTACGTAAAATTTCATTGAAATTAGTTTGCTTATGTAAACGACGTACATTACCCTACCGCTGCATTCGACTTCCAACGCTGCTATTACACGATTGCCATTCTTTTCCCGCCACTTTACTCGGACCTAAGAAACTCGATAACCTAACTTTCTTACAACATTGCTGCAGACTGAACTAATTGAAACTTTCGAATTGTCAAATTTCTATTAAGTTCACTGACTCTTCAAGTCATTTGTAGAGTACACTTTCTTAACTCTGTGGTTAACCCCAAAATTCCCAACTATACGAAATTCCAGGAGTCCAAATTTCCAAATATATAGATATTTAAATCTTTACATTCTTCAACTTCTCAAATTCTTGTTCCCCCAAATTCGTAACTTCCCAAATATCTACATCCCTAAATTTCTATCATCCCAAGTCCCTACATCCCCAAATTTCTATCCCCCAAAATTTTACATAAAATTCCCACACTCCCAAATTTATATCTCTAAAAATTTCCATCTCCCCAAATCCCTATACCCTCAAATTGTCAACCCCTATGCCGCATCATACTCATTCCAATAATTTCTCATGGTGACCGCACATTTTTGCCTACAGCAAAGCCATTTCATGCAACACAAATCGGTGTAACGTTGGCTTAAAACTGCGAGTACAGGTAGCTTTATAATCAAAAGTGTGTGTAGATGGCGCCAAAAAACAAATTGTTGGTGGATTCAGTTTGCGTTTCGTTGACACCAATCGGATGGGCAGAACGTTTGTATTCGCGGCTTTAATCAAATTTACTTTGCTCCATTGCGCACACAGGCATTACCAACGCCCGATTTTACGGCGAGGGTGTCAGTTTAGGACCGCGGAGGACGCGAGATTGAATTGTTATTGAAAACGGATATCCCAGGATGGAAACGCGTGAGAATCGCGCGTGTACGCTGGAAAGAAATCGAACGCGAAATGGCTTTGCGTGCGGAGATAATTTATGGACTCAATTTTCTCGCAGTGTATGCTAAATAGGATTGCTATTATCGACGATCAACGTGTCATTCTGATCGAATAATAAACGGCCTTTTGTACTAGTCTGGGGACATTTTTTTCGATCCGAAAGTTCTTTCATCCGCGACAATATTTTTATGTGAATTATGTGCAATTTGAACAGGGACTGTAAGTTCGAAGTAGTAGAATTACCGAAATAGGTCAATCATCACGCGTGTATTATGAACGTGATTATAATAATGGCCGTGGCTTGTTCTCTGTGGTTCCAGAAATCGACAGATATTAATGCGACAAAAAGAAACATGCTGCAAATTTCATTAAAGTGCCAGCATACGCCACAAATTTTTGCATACGTATAATAATTACACGTCTGGCGCGAATGAGACCTCAGAGAAGCCATGTCCAGTCTGTGTTACCTAGTTATTTGCCGGACAATTTGCCGTCTCATTGCAATCAAACCTTTTATGCGTACCAAACGCCAACATCTACAGTACTTACATACATTGATCCAATTATTTGTACCGGAGAGAAGAGCTTTTTCGTGGCAAATTGTGCCATCGAGCTGGACTGTATCAACACGCTGTATTTTATTCGGGAATTTCAAACTGTTATGAGAGAAATTAAAATGTCTGTGATTCCCGACAGTTGCGGACCACGATGACGCTTAAATTACTGGATTAACGTTTTTTCTAGTGGAAACTCTGTATCCTAGTATGAAAATAACTGTATCCCTGAGTCCACACCTGACCAAATTCCTACAACCCCCAAATCTCTACATTCCCAAATAAAATTTCTAAAATCCAAAATTCCGTAGTTATATACAACAAACTCAAAAGGCAATAAAGCGACAAAATGTTCAGCAAGCGAGAGATGTCGTTGACGTTATTGCATGGTATAAATTTAATTACACGAGCGGTATAGTGTAAAATAGCTGTTGCAAATTGCGCAGTATATGAGGCATGAAACTTTGAGAATTCAACGGCAGGAATATCGCAACAGCCACAAATCTTGGCGTATTGTCTGTGTCACGTCTGTCCGTTGTCACCCGAACGAGCCGTAAGCGGAGCGTATCGTTTCGAAACCGCCGGAAAAGTTAATGTTCATCGTTGGCGGACGGAAAACGCGAACGTGTCGGTGCTCGACGCAACATGCCCGCGGGCATCTCATTACTTGTAGGTTGCTTGTTTATCCGCAAACTTACACGTCGAAATTGCGATAGTTGGAGGAAAAAACGAGTCGGCAATATGCGTTGATGTTTCGAGCCGATTTACTCGGCACCGCTATTATCGGTATTAATCCCTCGGATGGGATTTCCAATACGTTCGGAAGCACGTCACTCAAATCCGGGACGTTTAGCAATATACGTAATGAAATTTCCGTGGAAATTTTGAAAAAATAAAAGAGGAGTATCGCGTGCGCGCGTGTGTGTGTACTACTGGGTCGAAAACATTCGATAATACCCGATAATATTTTCGAGTGTGCTCGAAAGTTGTCGCGTACACATACCGGTGATACACCTACTCGATGTTTGTTTTTTCTTTTCAGATTTTATTCATTTTGCGGGAAAGTTTCTGCTTCGGAACGTTATAACGACGGATGCGATTAAATGTCGTCGATCGGAGCGATACAGCAGATTTCAACGATATCGATGCATCGAGTAATGCAGTCGAAAGAGATTTATAGAGATCCATTTTGCAAAACGGAATCGACTCTTTTCGCGCGACTGTTTCTACGCCGTGCAAAAATTCCAGACACCGGCCATTGCGACACGGATAAAACGTCATTAAATTTCCAACTTGATCCTATCTTTCAAGCATTAAACTTTCATATTCACGGGAGAGCACTCTCTGCTCGAAGCTGCACGTTATATATTGCATACACAACGGGGCCAGTACACTCTGTCAAGCATGCATTCGCACGAATGACACGTACTGCTCGCCAAGGAAAAGTTATATTTCGACCGGTGTCACAAAGTTTCGTGACTCGGGAGAGACGTCACCCCGTTAGGACGTTGGCCCTTTAGAAAAGTTCAACGAGATGTTTTCTCGCCATTATTCGCGGAACTCCTGACACCGTAATTGGAGAAGTTACCATGGCAAACTGTCTGTACCAGTGTCAACAAGCGTTACCTATAAATCGCGGCGTCGATCCGGAAAATTTAAGGTTACGGCACACATTGCAGTAATAGGGCTGAGTCGAGTCATCGTGACGCTGTAACGTCGGACATAAGTGCCGATAAAATGCAACGCCATTAAATGAATCATTTCACGATATAAAACATACGTGTTTATTGCCAAATTGGCAATATTTGTTAAAGATCAAATTTATAAAGTTCCAGAAATTTTGGAAATTCGTCCAAAGTCACAAATCTGCAAATAGTCATCAAGGATCCAATAAATCAAAGACCTCAAATACTAAAGTTTTAATGTAGTACCATTGTTTACACAAAACTGGTAACACATAATAATGTTCGTACAACGACCTTTTTCAATTTCACCGCATTAACCATGCACACAAAACACTTCAGCAGCAATGACGCGAGTTGAAGGGACTTTTCTCATTTCAGTCTGGTTGCTTTATTTTTCGTCGCCACCGCGATAAAAGCACCTTAGAATAGAGAACCTGGCTCGTTATTAACCGACGTTATGATTTCCGATGAGTCACCCCCGGAGAGAATTCGTAACGCTGAAAGAAATTGATTATATTCTCGTTACCTCCTTGCACGATGCTTTATTTTCGATGCATGAGTGCGGACGGTTGTAAAAAATATTCTCATCGGTTAAATGTCCCATTACACATTGTTACCGTTGCGTGTAAAGAGACGGGATCGCGATCATGTCCGTGACAGGATTACACACGCTTCAACGCTGAGAATCATTCGGGACGTGTTGGACACGGTGTACCTTTCAATGATACTCGTGATAGTCGACAATCTGAATTTTTGCGGTTTCATTTTATCGCTGAAAACGATGTTCTAACGCCTCTAGCTGTTTCTGAATCACAGCTTGCAGTATCGCGTTAAACACCATATCATCACATATTTATTATCTAGTCATTCTGTTCTATTACATATCTAGAACATGGACGCTTTATTCAGTCTCTCTTTTACGGTTTCCATCGTTTCAACATTTGAAACAATTTGTCATGCCAATTACGAGAGTTGTGGAGGATATTTCCTCTATAGGACTTAAAGGGTGTTTGATTGGGGTCTCAGATTTTATTTACAAATTTTACATCCCCTAATTCCTACATTCAAAATTTCTATATTGCCAAATCCCTACATCCTTAAATCTCTACACCCCCCAATTCCTCTCAAATACCCAAATTCTGAAACTTCTAAAATTCTAAAGTTCACTATACCACTCTTTATGCAAGTTTCATAACATTTCTTTCATAACTCATCTTCATGTTCTAAATAGGCTGCGTCACCCCTGTTCGAGGAGTCAAAGGAAGTCTATAAATGAGAATTCTTTCCTTTTGACACCAGCATCACAAAGGGTGATTCTTCTCAAACAGTTCGAATGAAGTTTTAACAAAGGACCCGTATCCCTTGTAATCGCATGACGCTAATTCTGATTCCACGAATTTTTTAATTAAATATCAAGTTGGAGTGTTTGACTTAATAACGAAAGGCTTGTTCGTAATTGTGCGAAGGTGTAACATGAGAAGTGACGCCGGATTCTTTCGAACAATGTGCTTGATTAAATGAAGCCCCGGAGAGAAAGCGTGCCGCGGCACGCAGCGTGATCCAATGATCGAGTAATAATTAAAATGACTGGCCGGTTGCGAGTACGCGGTGGATCGCGACGCTCGCGACAGCTGCCGGTAATATCGGTCCAGCGACGCGCAAGAAAGAAAATCGTCGGCCAAGATGGAAGACCGACGGACATTCCGATCCTCCACATCTTCTGAGAATCTTCGCGCAGACCTTGTTCGGATCTGCAGCTGCTTTGCTACTTCGCCGTTGATGCAACTTGTGATGCAATCTTAATGGTCATTACTGAGAGGCAACACTATTGCTGATAAAAAAACTGTGAGGATGTATGTACAATGGCTAAGTTGTCACCGCTGGTTCTCTGCTTTAATTATGTATGTTCAAAAACTTGTCCCATTTAAACTTCATGTGTTTCTTATGTTAATTCGACACGTTTGTAAGAATCTGACAGGGTTTAATTTTATTTCCAGTGCTTTTAATTCGTTCATGTTTCTGAGGGTGGTACAATGACATCTTTGTATATATTTATTTTATGTTACAAATTTTTTTAGCAATCTACTGTACATCGACTACTAGTTTAACTTGCTTTGCAAAGTAGATAATCCGTATGGTTCTAAAATTAGTCGCTATCGAACTCAGCATCGAATCGTAGCATTATCCGAGCAGTGTCCCGGTAAATAGAGTTAACATCGAATCTGGCAAATCAATTAAGATTGTATTAACCGTAATGGCAAGAAACGGCGGTGCCATGGTGTTTTTCCGCGAAAAGCCCTTATGAGGCTAACATTCTAGGGAAGACTGGTCGATAAAGGTTTGAACGTATCCGCGAACGAGCTCAGCGGTGCAGTTACGACCAAAGTGGATGCAACGATTGCGATCGGGTACACGTTGAGCACCGCAAAGGTTCCACATCTACACAGAGAACGACGTGGAAGCAAGAGTGGCAAAGCGGATCGCGTGCACCGGCCTCATTAAAGCATTATTGTCGTTTGCTCTGAGCTAACTTTCCCGAAGGACAGCTCACTTGGATCCTTTCGGTTCAACCTGGACAAATAGAGCAACTCGTTCGAGCCTTCTTCATTCGAAACACGAATGTCCTTTCAGTCAACCTTCCACGGTGTAACCGTGATACCTGTCGTGCCGATACTTTCTAGCACGATCAAGGACGATGAATGTTGCTCGTTATTACACCGACAGTTCCCATGTGTTTTAACTTTCCACCACGGTTTACTGTTTCCCGTCTGTCAGCCTGGATCGATGATGACTTGCCTCGCTCCGAAGTTTTAATCCTGTTCGAAAACGAACAGCCGTTATCCTCTGTGATTGTATCTATGTAATTTCTTAGCGAGAATCCTTTCCACCGAGACTTCTTTTTACTACGCGGACGGTTTAAATTAAAGAAGTTTTTTCTTCCCGGTAATTCAGCAAGTAGATTCAGTAATTTATTCATCGACGAAAGCAAACTTTTTGATGCGTTTAATTAGCACGCCGCCCGCGTTCGAGAGCAATTCACTTTACAACGGGAATTCGTTGCAGCCGGGAGTATGATGTTACACCAATGAAGCTGAAATGGTACCATTTCGACATAATTTGCCGCCATTCGCGCGTTTACGAAAGAACTACGCTAGATCTGGCACCCCACAATTTAGCATAGGACATATCAAATTCATATAAAATTTTAGAAGTTTAATAATTTTCAAATTTCTACGATTCCTAGACATCCAATTTCTACCACCTTTCCGATTTGAAACGTGAAGTATATGAGCATCGGTAACGAGATGGTAGTCGAAAATGAAGCCGGAGGAGGAACAGAATGCCGAAACTAGGTGTTGCGATAATTTATGGTAGGGCAACTCGAAGATTGCTCCATCATCGTTCTCGCTTCGATTATAATGTTTGCGGCACTCGATTCCACGAGGATTATAGTTTGCTAGGCTACAAAATATCAGGTCCGCTAACTTCAGCGCGAGCTAAAAATCGGCCCCGATGGCGATAGTGGATAAAACGCATTAAATTACACGGTTGCCCTGAAAAAGGTGAGCCGGACGCTCCTTCTTGCAGGCAGTGCTCCCAAGGGTTGGAACGTCGGAAATAAAAGGACATCGGTGTAACGAAACGGCATCTTTCCGTTCGTAATGAGCGTGAGGCTGAAAGTCTCGTAAAGGAAACCGCGTCAATTACGGCCGCGAAGCGCAAGAAAAAAAAAAGGAAGTGTCAGCAACGGGAGTGGTATTAGAAGAAGAGACCAATAAGTATTATTCGAGAGACAGCCTCTTCAGGTTTTGTAAATGCTTATCAAGACTCAACCGTTAATTACCGAGCGCTTAACAAAAAGATCCTCTACGCAAACACGGGAACCGGACTGTTTCGCGAACTGATTTTATCCGGTGAAAAATTACCGGTTCGATCGAGATCTTGAAACGTTTCACGCAAACTGAAGGTGCTTAGGAATGAGTGTACACAAGAAACAGTGTTCATTTTTTTGAAATACGAACAGCGAAAGAAACGTCGAGCTTCATAATTGATTGAAGCAATGACATTTATTCAACCGTTAATATAAATGGGTGTATGTCAGGTATCGATGACAAAGATCGATAGCAAACTGATATTTGCTTTTATATAATATATAACTAGGCTTCCACGAAGGAAACTAGATCTGATGAAATCGATTTACTCAATTATTACATAGAAGTACATCCGATATTTTTAATTACACTTTTTATGAGGAGATACAGATACTCGATGCAGTTCTTGGATAACCGGTGTATTTTTTTCCTCCATTTGCTGGCAACAGTATAAAAATTAGTTCACGAGATATCTGGTCGGTTGATCCGAAAGGGTTAACGCGATTGCAAGAGAAGTAATTGCTGTATACCGCGATATCGATGAAACGTCTTCCCTGGAAAATGGGTTCGAGTCGAAGTTCGAAGATGAGCAAGGATTAAAGGCTTGGGTCGTGAGCAACACAGAAACGACGATAATTCGCTGGCGTATCGCGAGGCGAACGTGTAATTTCGCGCGGAGGGTCTTGAATTGTGGTCCGAGTTCGACCGAGTTTCGAGAGACGAGAAAGAGATTCTATTCGACCGATCCTCGATATCCGTATTCGACCGAGAAATGTAACGTATGATCTCTCCGCGATAAGGTATCTCACCTCTGTCAATATCAGATGTCTAAGCTCTCGACCATTTCCCGAATGATACGGCTGCAACGCGTCTTTCTTTCCGCCTCCGTTCGCATCCTTCTTCCTGTTCTGTTTCCCTCAGCCGAATCCCTCTCGTCTCTTCCGTTCCGCTTTTCCTCCCGATCGTTCTTCTCTATCCTTATTTCGCGAGCAGTCCAAACTTTTTTACTGCCAATCGATTTCGCGACCGAGAGACGCGAAACGTCTCTCGAAACTGTTTGGAAAATTGTTCTCGTTGTATATCGGTCATGGTCCGCGTGGACGCGCTGCACCGACGTCGTGCAAATGGCGCACATCCGCGGTTACCGATGGGTACTCAATCTCTCCATTCAGAAATTGCTTTAAGTTAGGAATATTCAAATTTTAAATTTCACAGCTTGTTAATTTTTGAAAATTCCTACATCTGCAAGGTCCCAGATCCTTAAATCTATTCAGGTCCTGAAATTCCTAAACCCCAAGTCCTCAAATCTCTATATTCTCATGTTCCCGGGTCCAGAAGTTCCCAAATTATCAAAACCGAAATCACCATGGACATCGGTGGTAAGCTCTGTCGAGCACTTGATCTGTCTATCACCGTCGAGACCTAAAACATGTACATCAGGGCGCGATCGATGGCCGCAGTATTTGGTTGGCACAAGTTCCTCGAAACAATTAATCGGGATGAAGTTCGGGCGCACCAAAACGGGAGGACAAAAGAGCGTTTCATCGTTGGTTGAACTGTCATCCGGCCATTAACAGTGTGTACACTTGACAAGTCCGAGAAGACACGATAAGGTAATTAGCGGAGGGATATTAGTACAAAGAGTGTTGCAATAACGAGACAGGAAAAGTATCGTGCATAAAAAAAGGTCGCGCAGAAAAACAACGAGTCCCGGGTAGGGTACCAAGGATAATTTGAGACTAAACAGCGAGCGGCCTTTCAAAAGGGAACTACGGAGACATAATTCTCGGAGCTGGCAGCGGAAAGGCTTGCCACGGTTGAGCGACACTGCCGGTCCGGATGACTGGCCGGTTAAGTTGAAATACCGGTCCCATCCTAGCAGCTAGTCGAGCTCGACTATCCTGGGCCCCGATAGTTGTTCCAGCTTCCGTGAAGCTTCAGGCACGAGCAACTTCCCCTTACCTGCCGACCAAGAACCTGTGTGCGGCCAGGAGGAGGGAGGACGCGGTAAGGCGCGAGCGGATAGAAAAACCAACGGAAGAGCGAAGGAGACCGAGGAGAAGAGGACGAAGAGGACGCTCGAGAATCCTTAGCAACCTCGGCAACCACTTTTCTCGGACCATAGGCACACTCTTACCTGTCCGGACTTCGGTTGGCTTCGTGGCTGCTCGTGAACCTTCGGGCACGCGAGAACCACGCGCATCAAGGTCGCGGCCGTCCACCTTTCCCCGATGGCAAGTGCATGCATTGTGCTGCTACGTCGTCGCTCGCTATACAGCCGCCATGGCGACTGCCTGTCTTGATTTTCAGGATCGGATCACCAGATACGAGAATGTTGTTCTTGGATTTATTTTCATTTCCATAAACAACACCTGCCTTTTACCGAGGATCAGGCGATGGAGACTCTTTGCCGGGAGTCGACTCGAGGCGTGCAGGTTTTATTACTGCGATAAAGTCACACATCTGATTTTATTTGCAAATAAACTACTTGCAAGTTTCAGAATTCTTATATCTTGTCAATCTGGGGATAGGCTAGTTCAGAAACTAACCTTGATAACTCTTAAGTGTCTAATGTATCTCCCACTAAACATACTACATGTGGACGTCGATCCATATTTCCTAGAGAGTCCTTGGCCCCCACCAGGTTACGCCAGTATATTGACGTTTTCACAACTCGTTTGCTAGTCTTTGACTAGCTCAAATGATACCGGTATTCCAAGTTTAACCCGTATGGAACAGAAAAACATGCTCGACATGTCATCAATATTATAACTAACTTTATCCGGGGTCAAATAACACGGCGATGAATCAGCGATATTCATCAAGTAGCAATATTTACAAAATCGATGTTGATTTGAAACCGGTATCAGGACAAATATTCAATTAGCTATCGTATCAGCAATTCTGATCGGTATCTTCGTACCTGATGAAAGTGTTGGCACGAAAATGAAAATACTTTTTTGCCGAACACCGGTTGTACACAAAAGGCTGAAACAGTATTGTCTGGCACGATCGATCGTTACAAAGAAGACGTGATTGCACGGTGATCAAGGATTCGACAGGTATTCGTTACGCATCGCCAAGTGCAACGACCGGATTGTCCGTGTTTATCTTCAAGGTATACCACTGAACAATAGATTCGTTTGACTGAAGCGGAGCCGGATTTCAGACATCTGAAGGGTACGAGCCAAGAACGATAAGCGTAAACGTGAAAATTAGCGTGGATATTAACAAACTTCTGACAACAGCCACGGCGGAACAGCGTGGAAGAACGACCGGCCGTAAAACGTACCTGCGAACAGCTGTGTAAAATATGATTACGAGAGATGTTTATGCAAGGTACGCGTATCACGAACAATAAATGATACGCAAATTGTTACTCGGTAATGCGCTCCAGACGGAGGGTATCAATCCCATTGTATTCCCGGTGCCGTTCACCATCGTGATGGTTATATTCCGTTCTTAACGGGAACGAACGAATAAAACGAATACGACAGGGAATAAAACGCAAATTGGAAGATTGACATTTTGTGTTCGATTTTATAAACATGGTGCGTTAAAGGAATGCGTTCCCTGTTACGATCATGCAATAAAACTTCCTCAGGCCTTAAAATTGATCTGTATATTTTGTAACACAAAAGAAGCTCGTTCAAGGTTTAGATCTCTTTTATATGTTCGTGTCTTCAATTTAAAGATATATGTATTCGAGTAAGAAAGGTAGGTGCGGCCCTGTCGAAGAGAAAGGAGCAGCAGCAGCAACGGCAGCATCCGAGTCGAAGAAGCTCGGTCCAGAACTAATCGTCAAAATATAAGCGAGGCCACCGTGCCACCTGCTCGATCCGAAAGGTTACCCCGGTGAATGCATCAGCAAAACAGGTATACGATGTATCGCAGAAAATTACGAAGAAGTCGATGCTGGCAGCGATGGAGGCCGAAGTTGCGCCGTTGCTCGCATTATACTTAACCCGTCCGTCTGGTGTATACACGGCAAGAATTTTCTCCGCACATGACTCGTGTACATCCTCTCGTGCCGATATCTCCCGTGTATCAACATGGGAATAAATGCGAGCCGCGGAGGACTGCTGAACTCGCGGCAACTTCCATTTAACGGGAACTCGAAATTAGGAGCATAGCTAACTCGGATTTAACGATGATTAATAGAAACGCTTCCCTCCGCTACGTCATTTATACGCGATCGGGGACGAGAAACGGAATCTCTAAAGAAGTTATTGTTATAGACTTGATCTAACCGTCGTCGGTGATAATTCGATTTTCTTGCCGAGGTACAAGTACCTCGACGTAAAACAGTTCAACGACATTCCCGCAGTTACATTAACCGCAAAAATCCTGCGAAGAACCGCGAACACGGCACGGCGGTTCAAAGAAATTCCCATTATGTTTCAACGTCATTTTTTCGCCTTTCTCGTTCATCTAAATGGGATGAAATATTTTTGTACGGATTAAATAATTAGCAGCCCGTTAATTCGATAACGAACTCATTGTTTGAGAACAATGGAATTATGGTTGAAGTTGCGAAGTTAAATTAATAACGAAAATAACGTGTGGGCGTAGCTGTAACTTTTGTAGAGGGTTGATTAGTATCTCAGGAACTTTTTCATCGCCTCTGATACTGTAGGTACTAAAAGTCCAGAAAGTCGGCAATGTACTTTCGACAGTTTCTTGACTTAGACTTTTGATACTCTGTTTGCTATTAGACCTTAGAAATTGTCCACTCTGACACTACTCCCCCAGACTCCTCTGGATGTCAAATATTCGTCTGGAAAGTTGTGTCTACATCTGATAAAAGAACCATGATAAAATTGTACAACATGAAAACTCGCCTTCAACTACATCTGTACATGACAGGATCTTTCTGAAATAGTTACCCAAGTTTACGAGATAAAGAACGTACCGTGAAGGTTGACCGGTTCAAGGGTTGCTAACTGGATTTACGTGGGCAGGTAATTTTAAGAAATTCAATCAGCTGGCAGTTGGCCACCGGGCGCGAAGATCTCGTTCGCTTAACCGTCACGAAATGAAATCTAAGCGAATCTAATAAAACGAGAAAGGTACCTGTTTGAGGGTAGCTACCCCAGATTTCTCCGGCTCTAATATCTTTCTTGATCAGCGCCGCCGCAAAAACTAAATCACGATATGGTTGTTAAATGGAATTGAATGCATCCTTAATGACCATAAAACCGTGGGATTTAATTTGAACGATGCGAAACTCGATGAAAAACGACGTTAAAGATGTGAAATTGAACGTTCTAATTTGTACTTAGATATATTCCTGAACTCATCAGGGATTATCTAATTAGGGTCATTCCGAGCACGCGAGACCTGATACTAATAATTCCGAAGTTATGAGGCTTTATTATTGATAAACTGGTTCATGAGGAGCTCAATATAGATCTTAAGCACTTCGGGACCCGTGGGACTCTGGAGATCCTCCGTATCTCGGTCATGTTCCATGAATTCGTGACCTACAACAGATTTTATGATTCTGCGTCATAGTTATTGATTTTATATGCCTGATGTACTCTGTTTCGTGCGATAGTCAAGATTTACAGGCACCCACCTGTTTAACTACTTTACTCTGGAATAATTAAGTGTGTGCGAGGGTGGACCAGACTTCGGAAGACACTGGTTCTGTTTTCGGGTGGCATAAGGAAAGTGGATTGTAGGAAAATTACAAATTTCAGACTTTGCATATGTCAAAATTTCCAAACCCCCAAAGTCCCAAAAGTCCAAATTGTGAAACGTCCAAGTCCCCAAATTGCCAAAACCCTAATTTTCTAAATATCCACATCTCGCAACCTCCACCCCCCTGAATCTCCGAACCCCGAAACCCTAGATTCCAATTTCTCAAATTTTCAAGAGTCCAATTTCGCGGCGCTGCGGTTTCCGAGCTACGAAATACCGAAACTTGTAAATTCTCAAATTTCCAAACTGCACAGAACGATTTTCTGCTACCTTAACTTGAAACAAAGTTTACAGGCAACAGCCAATGTTCGCGTTCTATCGTCGAACGCGTTATTGTGCTCCTATTTTAGTCGTGTTACGCGATTCCGTGGCAAGACGGCGTAGCAATTTATTCCACGGCTATGTAATCGCGAATCACGACTATCCGCAAGGGTTTTCGCTCGATGGTTGCTTTGGTTCGTCCAGTTTTACTGCGTACGCGCCTCGAAGATAAGTAAATCCACATTCCGATCGAGGACTTGTACCGTTCTAGCGCCCCGCATACCGGTTTCTAGTTCCAGTCTCGAGATATTCGAAATAAAACCTGATGATGTTGATACGCGTCCCTGATCGAACGCTACGTGGCACCCAATAAACGCGACTCCCGATAAATAGTTTGCTTCAGGTTCTACACGATTTATCTTCGAGACTGTTCGCAATGAGGTCGCGATGTTCGTTTAACCATTCAGATACATGTCAGTCTATAACTCTTATAATACAGGAAACCATTGAGGTAACTAGGTTTGAACTAGGGTGGGCCTAGGTTGCCCAAGTTGTTCATTTTTAATTCCTGAAATTTCTATCCATATCTCCCATCACACGTAGTCTCGCATCGGAATTGAGCAAACTTCTCCTCAACATATTGCACCATCATAGAATTTTGCAATAAAGTTGATACGCGATCGTTCTCCTAACGATCCTTGTCGCTTCAAGCTTTTCACATGAGTGACTGGTGTCATCGAGGTAATTTAATGAGCGCCTGAAGTGAGAAATGTAATGTGGTAGTGCCATTATGTCGCTCAGATCAACGTCGCGGAAGAATGAAAGATAGATACACATTTTTCTTCCTATCTTAACTGACTCGTTTTTCAATGTAAGTAGAAGACAGCGAGAGACAATGATAAATTTTCTTTATTTTTCAAGAGATCGTTCGGGAGATGCAAGCTCTTAGAACTGCGAGAATGGCACGCGACATTATTAATTCACCGTTGGTTAACTACTTCGATGATTATTTAAGAGACAATGTCACTCTGCCGCACTACTTCCTTAACAGAAATGTTGACAATTTATACAAATTGCGCCAAATACTTCGGTTTTCAGGTGATTAATAATAGCGATCATGCATTTGTAATATATCGAGTCTGCAAAATGCGACTAAATTGATCCACAATCTGTCTATTAAATGATTTATGTTTACTCTGCAGAAGATGTGTCATAACTGCAGAAACATGCACAGTCGAATAATTAACATGCAAGTATTGAATTATTCAAGAAATCGTCAAGTAAGAACTGTAACCAGTGACAGATTGGTATGTTTACTTAATTAGATATCTAAAGATCGTCTCAGTTATCGTTAGATGACAGTGCCGTATCCTCCAGCGGTTTCTCCACGACGCTCCACCGTGCCGGCAAAAAGTCGTCACGTGTTAATTTCCATCGCTCATTTACACCTCGCCGTATAAAACGTAATTATCGCTGTGGAACAAGCGGTAAAAAATCACTTGTCCGAAGGGGATTCGAGCGATCTTCTTTGAGCACGTCCAACGTTGAAACGCAGTTGCCACCGAAACGAATCGCTCCGATACGTTCGTTTGAACCATAAATACTTGTCCTCCATCACCACGCGTCGCGAGTAATTTTCGAAGCGGGACACTCCACGCTTCGTCGCGTCATTTCACGGTGGAGGAGTTTGAACGATCAGACAACTTCGTCTTCAGCAATCTCGGCCGTAACTATTCCCGTTATCGGATTATTGCGTGAATTTTTCCTCCCTTAACGTCTCGTTCAGACACTGAACGGCATTACAGTAATTTCATTATTTGCCTTTAGTTAATTGACCGCGTTCGAATTCGCGTTTAAATGCATCGGCCGGCGACTGACGCAGCCTTCAACGTGGATAAACGCGGCTGAAATCGATAAGTATCGAAGCGCCGGTAGAGTTAATGACGATTGGCTAATTACGAGATAGCGAAGACCTAAGCCTTTTTTATTTCCCTACCGTATCGGTTACGCCGATGCGTAATTTCCTTCCTGCGATTGGTCTTAATGCATTCGCGATCTTATCGTGGAGATGCTTTGAAAATCCCGATATATTTATACATCAATTTGTACGTTTACTTTAAGAATATCGTAGCT
Organism: Megachile ligniseca; assembly: GCA_945859555.1. Lineage (NCBI taxonomy): Eukaryota > Metazoa > Arthropoda > Insecta > Hymenoptera > Megachilidae > Megachile > Megachile ligniseca. The sequence goes on from OX243786.1 coordinate 10,816,503, forward strand.
GAAAAGAACGCAAGTTTGTTTTTATAGAAATCTGAATTTTAGTAGTTTACTAACTTTGTCACTTGCATTCAATTCTGGTAAGGATTCATAATGATTTAACAAGTATTTATTACGTAGCAACTATTTATCAGTATTAAGGTTTAATATGTACCTACTAATGTTTAACATCCATCCACATATACGTACTTATTTACTCCTCGGTACATTTATAAATTCGAGAAAATGATGGACATGAATTGTGCACGTCAGAATTGTTCTAATTGTTATCCTCGTTCTTGACGTTTGTTTCAGCTATCGAATCACTCGAGATCCACACGGCTATTGTTAATCGAGAGCCACCGATATCGGTTTTAATTACTGCCATTATATCCATAACTCTTGATGACGGTTCAAAGGTGTCTTTGTTAAGGCAGCTAACGCTATGCTAAGGGTCTCATTAAGGATCCGTAAAATTGACGTTGCGTCACTAATTGCTGCTTGGCTAATGCTCCAGTCTGGATAGTTTCGAGTTTCTCTTGTAACGACCGATCGGTAAGTCTGGTCGAGTGAAATTTATCATTTCTATCCTGTTATTTCGCATCCATTAATCTAGTACGATTCGACTTCCATTAAAATAACCTTCCATTAAAATTGTCGATATCGAGTGACACGAAAAATGGTGGTCGAAAGTCTTCGTGAATTTTTATACATTTTTCATTTCTTTGACCAGTTGGACTTCGATGATCTCCACAAGCAAAGTGTCAAAGTAGCCAGCCGTTATGAAGCATGCTTATTCATTATGCAAATCGGTATTATGTATTCAGTGTTCAATATGTATCATTCTATAGTGTTTAACATTATTTATGCAGTGTTGAATATTATACACGTGCTTCAGCAAACGTTCGATCATTTCCGCACAAATCAGTATTAAAATAAACAAGAATTAACGACCCTATGCTCGTAGAATTTTATCACGGTGTTTTCATATGCAACGGAAAAACAATTACAGAACGCTGACCAAATATTCGTACATTTGTATATTTTACATCTGCAAAACATGTATTATTTACGTGTTCCAATAAAGTAATTAAAAGAGATTGAATATGTAAACATTTATTGATCAAAATATCGCTAACACTCAAATTGCAAGAGCAAGTTCGACAACTTCGTCACGAATGAAGTCAGCTATCGATAGAATGACCCATGATTGTTGGTCATAAATCGACGATGGCAGTAAACAAGCACGTTTTTTTCCGAACCAAAGAATCCGAAACGGAAACACGAGGAAGAAAGTCAAGCATTATAGCGAAGCTGCTCTCGCGGAGGAATCTTTCAATGATTCGATCGAAGAAGCGGCTAAACTCGGGCCTGCATACCTCGTTAACTCGTCGAACTCGTGTTTTGTTCGATACGAGGTAGGGGCTCGCGATTGAGACACCGTCGTCGAAAAGCTTTTTGCCAGGAGTTTTCCGAGCGAACGAGCCGAAACGAGAAGGAATAAAGGGTCGCAGGGAGGAGGTCGCGTTAAATGCGACGCTGAGACGCTCGCTCGAAGGATATTGCGTCGCGACAGAAACGTCAAACGTGTTAGCTGAAGAAAATCGATAAATCGGAGTGCTTCCGGATGTGAAACGAGATTAAAAATACTTTAAGCTGGCTCGTACGGGACCGGGAACAGGAAGTACCTTCAAAGAACCGGTGTTTTAACAAGTGACTGACGGGGAAGATGAGATTCGGCAGAAAAATAGGAGGAAACAGGAATAGAGGTGTCACTATCAGTATGTCGATATTATTGGAATGTTATTGATGTATGGATAATGCTTTAAGAGAGAATTATAGATTGTACGTTTGCGAGTCTGAATTATAGATCATTTCTTGTTATCAGAAATGATCTATTCCAAGTACTATAATATACATGTATAAATTTCCAATAAACGAACGATTTTATTTACTATCAATCAAGTTCACCTGTCCAGAATGATCTGAAAATCATCGACATGCCGATAAGTATCAATAAAGTATCGACAATCGATAGTCACACTCCGAAACAGGAGATGGCTCGTTTGGAATACCTTGGTAAAAGGGTTGTGTCAAAAATGCATTCCAATGAACAGCTGGGCCAAAGTGTTCTTTACAGCGTGGAGAAAAGTCCGACGAGCCTTGAATCTCGAAACACGAGCCTTTCTACCTTGCTGTTTTCTTTCTTTCGTGCATTCTTATGCAAAAGCAGCTCGAATGTTTTCCTTCGAGATCGTCTACGCGTCCTCTTTCCGTAGCAGGATAATGCGTACGTAGCAGAAAACATGGCCGGACGAAGAGGTAGGGATAAGAAAGAGCGAAGAGTCACTCGCAAAAGCCGCTCGTCATCGTGGTCGTCGTCGAGCCGGTGTTTTCTAGCGAGCGATCTGCCAGTCAGCATCGCCTAAGGTGAAGAGAAGCAACGAGAAGGCAAAAGTTGATAAGCACTGGCGCGTAAGCGTGGCCCCGGATTCCTGAACCGGTCTTGAAACAACCACGGGAGAGCCACCATCTTATGGTGGTCGCTTTCTGTCCCTCCACCCATCTTGAAACCCGTTCCCCTCTATCGCCGCTTCTACCTGAAGCCACACGACAGGTGCCAGCGGCGTACGCAAGGTCCAAAGAACGACCGCCTCCTATATTTACACTCCTCGTTCGCTATACCGACCCGGAGCCTGTGTTTTCGCCCGTGAGATTAGGTGAAACAATAGGGTGAGGGCAATTTTAAAATCGACACGCGAACGATCGAAAAACCTGTTCCCGTTTAGATTGCTGATCGTTGTTGCTTATTGGTTCGCCACGAGTGCTTCTTGCCACTCGATTCCTGAAACACACATGAACCGTTTACCTTGGAGTAAGGTAGGTGAACGGAGCGAACCTGTTTCGGACGAATCACGATCATACTGGACGCAAAGTAGTCGTGTAAGATTCGAAAGTTGGGTTGCTTTGGGCGATGGTTCATTTCATGCAAATAAGATCGGTACAATAACTGAGTCGTCTATCCTTAAATTTGTAGATGCGCAAGTTCCAGAAACTTTAGATTTATGTCAGGTCTCTAAGTCCCAGATTTATGAACTACCAAATCGGTACATTCCCAAATCTAAAATTCCTGATTTCCAATCTGCAGATCCTCACATCCCTAAACCCCAAATCTAAATCTCTACATTCCCAGAGTACCACATGTCCAAAAACTTCCAAATTTCCGTTAGGGTGTAAAGAGAGTTTGGTCGGTAAAATTGGGTAAAGTAAGGTTGGTCGAGTGAAGAAATCACAAAAGAGAAACCGAAGCGAAAGAAGAAGGGCGAACAACTCGCGATCGCAGAACCTGTTTCTGTAGAGATCCCTGGGCGATCGGGTTGCGTTACGTTGTCACGCTGTGACGATTGCAACCCGATTCCCGACGCTTTTGGCCACTCCCGATCGTACATTTCACGAGCGGCTCAAATACCGAGCGTGAGGTGTAAGTGGGTCCTGGTGGCGACGCGATCCGTAATATCAGGTGGGACAATCAGGAGACGAAGGCAAGGAAAAAGGTATCACGACACAAAATTACAGAACCAGTTTCGGCCAGTGGTTCTTAAACCGGAGAGAGTTGTTATCGCAACATTTCGATCGTTCGATAATGCGTTGTAAATTCATGCTTATGACGGACGAATAAGTGATAACCTTCGGATAATTGAAACATCGTGTACAAGTATACAGTGGATGTTGATATACTTGATACGTGAAAACTTTGCACTTATGGTTACATTGTACGTGACTGTAGGCGGATCATGAATTCTGGCAGGCTTTAATTTCAAAGTGGAAATTGGTTCGATCAAACTTTCACGGCTGGGATCGTCTTAAATTTGAAAGGAGCCCAAACGAGGAGCAATATCAAACGTAACTTAAATAGCATACGATAACGAGCTCCTAATAAAGATGGAAGATAGGAAGCAAACCGCATATTTCATGCTTCCGTACACTGTTTTGGAATCACGTTTGAATGAAATTACGAAGATCCAGACGAGAGGAGGATCAAAGCTAGACAAAATACCGGTTCCAGGAGCTTCAATTTTCTACCACGTTCCTTCGCGGTAAATTTCTCAATTAACGGGCGAATCTTTGACATTCCTACAATTCATTAGCATCGGTCGTTTCGCGGTTTATCATTTAATCATGGAATATTTCCCACTCTAACCCGACCTAATTGGGGTCTTCGAACGTTCATGTCATTATAGTTAATTAGTCGAAATTACTTTCTAAATCCAAATGACTGACCATTAATTGGTCATCCCTATTTCGACTTATTTTAAATATTACATTGCAGAATAATTAATAGTCACGGTTTAAATTAGCGACGTAAATTGCTGAATTTGATCTCTGAAAGGTTCATTGATTTAATCAGTGCAATCGATTAAGTTTAATTAATTATTAATCAATGCCATTTCACTATCACAGCAATAACTGATTTTTTACTATTTATTGATAATGATTAACTGCAGGAGATTAACTGCTACTTCAATTAAGGTATGATATAGTTGTTTATATAGTAGATGTAATTTCAGTAGCACCAAACCGTTTAACCTCACAAAATGGCTGCCAGATTTCGGCCATTTTCTAATACCCTTCAACCGATTTAAATTATGGTGAAACGATGGGAAAGAAAATGTTCTTGGAGCATGGTGGACATGCTGAAAATATCGATAGCTCCTCTAATTAAGTTCTCCGACTAAAAGCCCGATCTCGTTGACTCGCAACGTGTCGCTGATTGACCCAGCTCTCAACAAGGTTATTCTCGCGGTATCGTAATTTACGCCCGTCGAAAAGCCCCTGGCAGCTCGTAACTCGTCTCTGTTACTCGATTTCAGGCTGCTTTGAACTTCACTGGGCTGCTTTTGATTTTATCGATTCCCGCACCGTCCATCTCGACGGGATCCTTTAATCTCCTGCATTATCGGCAGGTTTAGTCATTTCGGTAAAGCTGGTTACAATTGTCCCCGTTCGGGCCAAATTAGATTACGAAGTAGCGATTCTCTGAAATAAACGGTGCAATGAAGGATTAGCGGGAAGCTTGCGACCGATTCCATGTTCAATTCGAACGTCCTATCTCACCAACGTTTGTATCAATGATTATGAAAGTAGTTTATGTCAGAAAACCAATCAACCTACATTCTCTAAGTGTTACGACACACCTCATTACACATGTGACCTATAATACTATACAAATATAAATGAAGTATACATGAAGTACATGTAGTACATGAAGTTAAGTACAAAAGATGAAGGTATCTTTCCAAAACAATTTTTTATTCAAACTCTTATAGTATATTCCGATAGTACTTTGTAAAATACTTGTACTGAAGCTCTGTCTCGTTACTCTCCCTTCGAATTTGTGTTCGAAACTTTAAATAAATTAAATTAGTCCCACAGTCCGTTGCCCGTAATGACAAATAAATTAAATAAAAGAGCAGCGATTGTAGAACCGTCCAGCGTGTAAAAGTTCGAGGGAGAGAATGTGTACCGAGCAAAAAGAATCACTTCCCGACTGTGATCCACGGGGATGATCAACCGTCGTCGAAAGCTTTCCGGGCAAAAGTTCCGAGTTAAGAAACTCCAGTCAACGATGGCCAACTCGCATGATCGAGTTACAAGGGCGAGGCCTCTTAACTGGCGAGACCTCGTCGGCGTCATTCACCGGATACACAGCAAAGTAAACGTTTATTTAGAAGATATCATCTCCACCTTCCTCGTCGGCTGCTACACCCTCGCCCCGTCGCCGAGGGATGCTCTCTCTTGCCGACATAATCCGAGCGAAAGTGTTTAACCATGGAAACGCGATCACAGATTGCATCTAATCTTTCGTTGTATCTCGATTTGCTTTTGCGAGTCCTTCAGAAACGCTCCTTCTCGAGGATTTCGAAGGACTACGGGACTGAAAGTATTATCTTCACCTTACATTTCTGACTTTCACTCATTTTCAAACATGGTGGAGTACGAGTGTAATGTTCAATTTCCCCAAATTTCAAATTCCCCCATCCCCACCTTCCCCATCTCCAAATATCCAAAATCTCCTCGTGAGTCAACACGATTAGTAAAACTGAGGTACCTAACCTAACCCCGACAAAAAACTCCAGTTAAAGTTAATTGAATGCCCGATGCTTCTAGATAAGGAGAAAAAGAATCGTCGTTAGTCCGAGTTTCTTCGAACGTAGCTGCCATTAAGTAAATTTTCCGATTTAATCCGATGGAACTAGAAACCGATCGGCGGGGAATTATCGCGCGCATTTTCTCGCGACTAACGCGATTACGTTAAGAGAACCAGCCGCGTCCAAGAGCGAGAAGGAGAGCGGTAGCGAGAGGATTAAACGTTCGTTCAGTTTTATTTTCGAACTGGTGAATGCTGAGCGTCGAATTTGGAGCAATGTAAATGGAATTCAATGCCCGTCCGCTCTCCAGATGACGAAAATTTTAGCGAATCAATGGAGCCGTCGATTGATTTCTCTTCAATTTTTAACCGAATTCATTCGATCATACCGGCGTGCTGTTCGGTAATTCCTGCCCACGAATTGCCGCGACACAATATTCATTAATTTCGTTGATTCGTTATTATTTATAATTACCGGCATTATTGTACGGTGAATTGGAAGTGCGAAGTATAACGAACTCGGTAGAATTGGAGGAAAAAATGGCAGCACTCCGCACGGTTTTGTAGAATTAATTTTCAATCGTATCAAACTGATGTACCTACATTGTGGCTACATCGATTTCTATTAATTACACACGCCCGTATTGTATGAAATTGAAGTGGTGAAATTGCGTAGCTACAGTACGATCCTATTCCCATGTATTAAATAATACTCCAATTTGCCAAGAATTCGTGCTGCGTTAAATAATCGTTGCATTGTTTCGAGATCCACGAACGTTATCGGTTAGAGAAATCTTTCGCTTTCGAATTAAGATTCATCGATACACGTGAAATTTTGTTTCAATCAGGACGGTGGTTAAATACAACCCCATTTAATCATGTCGCTGGCCGTTCGTTAAATAACACATTCCAATTCCCCAAGGATATTAACCCCTTTAACACAGCGGGGTCGAGGTAAAGCCGGGAGGTCCGTTAAATAAATAATTTTGATGAAGCGCGTGCTTTGCCATTCCTGATTAGCCGGGTCTACGTGTCACTTGAATTATGAAACCGCCACTCCTTCAAAATGTTCAGCTCGTTACGACGCATTAATCATAAAAATAACACGGACGTGGATTAATTATTATCGGCGATCGATCCGGTAAACGATCATCGACGGGAACGTTTATCTTCTCCGTAATTTACTGTAACATCTATGCTCTCATGGAGAATCATTTTTTACGTGCGATATAATTAGAGGCTTCCTACGTTTACTAGTACCATAACACTATTGTGAAAATTGTGAAATGAGAGAAATTGAAAAATTTCTTAAAAATGTAGGAACTTGAGAATTTGTCAAATATAAAGTAACAAGATCCACCGTTTCTTACGTAACTTACAGTTAGTCCACAATTGAAGAAAACAAGGTCAATCCCCGGTAACTTTCGCCGAGGGCATTAAAAGACATTATCCTGTATCAAAAGCGAGAAAACGGATGTATAGGCCGAACCACCGAGTCCAAGGAGGGTTACAATAACGAGAAGCGAGGGTGGTAAAACAGATAGAAACAAGAAGCAGAAGAAGAAAGGATGGTATAATGTCCCGGACATAAAGCGGGCGAGGAAACACAGCGGCTATGCTTGGCTTCGGCTCAATTAAATGATCGTCTTCTCCTCGAGGGTCTCGGTAGAGGCACCATCCATTAATTTCGAAACATGGTGAACAAAGGGTCTACTACGGAAATATTCTTTTTTCTCTTATTCCCTCCCCCTCGCCCTCTATATTTCTCTGTCGCTCTCTTCTGGATCGACCTTCTTCTTGCAGCCTCCACCTTTAACCATCGTCTCGACCTGCCGCCACGAGGAGCGAGAAGACTAACGAGCCGGACAAGGACACCTGGTGTATCACAGTGAAGAAGAAGAAGAAAGAGGCAAAGCAGAAGAAGAAGCAAGCAAACGTTGCAACCTGCTCAGCCTGCGGCTACGTTTCTCTTTTCCTGCGGTAGCAAGAGCCTCTATCAAACCACGCTTCTTTCTGTTTCCTTCTTTTTCTTTCGAACGGTGTCTTCCTTTTCCTGTCCTCTTTCTCGTTTGTCCTCTTTGTCCCGCTCGGATTTCTTCCTCTTCGCACCCGCAGCGTGCTCCCAACATCCCTCCGCGGCTCGGAGCGCAGTTACGACTGCCCTCGCATCGAGTCGCACATTAATATTCCAGCAAAAGCACGAAGGTTACATCCAGGCGTGGTTAGGGTGTCTAGTAGAATCGTGCAAGGTGACTAGATATCCCTTTTTCTTCCTCTTATTTATTTGTCCCCGGCTCTTTCCTTGCTCCGTCTGTTTCGTTGCGCTTTTCGTGTCGGTCAAAACACATCGAATGTAATTACGCGATCGTGTTTGGAACCCAGAATCGAGATAAGGACTGCAGGTTTATGCATTTGATTTGACTCGACCGTGTCCGAACAATTAGTTAACGAATGTGTTTATGAATATCGGTGGAAAACGCTGCGGGTTCGATTAGCGTCGTTTATTTGTGACCACTGAAATGACCGCTAGAAATCGCATTGGTAAATTCTGTGATTTATTAATTTGAAAACTTGGCAATTTAAGCCTTGAGGCATCGTGCACTTCCACGACAAATCATTAGTACAAAATCTTGAAAATCAAATGAACATTCGGTAATTAAATGAATGTTTTTGATGATACCTATTATATTTTCTGTCCCGTTATGGCCCAAGGAAACGGGATATAAAATAAAATCGCTCAATTTGTTGGATTTTATCTTATACTCGTTTAATGAGAGGCTTACCTCTCGTAGGTGTTCTCTGCCGCAGGGTCGACAGTTATTGCTATATTATGTCGAACTTTAATTTTAATATACCGGCATAAAGGTGCAGGATGTAATTTAAAATTTGCGACGGACCGTTTCGGCTATTTGCCGAGAACATCCTGGGAAAACGTATTAGAAGTATTCCGGGTTCTCGTTTCGAGGTTATGATCCTCGCTTCGATTCCATCGCGTCTGCCGGTTATTCGAGCGGGTAATATGGCCACGGTACGTGTACAGTAACGCTAGTAAATATATACCGGCGCCTTATACTTAATATACCTTTATTTAAACGCGGCGTACACCTCTCGAATTTGAAACTCTTATTCTCTTTATTTCGACTCACCGTCTGACATTCTCTAACATGTTTTGAACAAAACCCAGTCAATTTTCGAACCACATTATGATTTTAAGACGTTGAATTCAAAGTATAGATTTTATCAAATTAATTACAAATTATATATTTGAACAAATTTAACGCCAACAGCGTCTAATATTTATGCGATAAGACAACTCCGATGTTTTTAAACGCTGTGCAGCTCTGCTCAAAGTAACGAAGTTTTTTCTGCGTTAATAATTATCCAGCTAAAGGTTGAGGTATGACAAAAAGTCTTGAATCATCAGAATTTGTCGGGTATCTACCTGGGGATGATGTTCACGAAGAATCTACCTCATTGTTTTAATTAATCAGCCCCCGGGTAGCTTTGTTTTGCCAGGAGAGCCGTACGTAGTTGCGGACGAAGTTTTTGCAAGCGCGATAAGAAGGAAGAACATTTCTGAAATATTCAACGTGCACGGGGGAAGTTTAGAAAAGGTTTTGCGTTGCGTTTTCACGACTTACGTGTCCGGCTGTTTCTTCTCGGGCGCTCTGCCCTCGCAGCCTCGTATTTATCGTCCAGGTTACGACGCCGACACGGTATACAAGTTAACTTTAAATTAAAGTCTCCCTTAAAACCGGAGGAAAACGTCAGTTAAACTCGTTTCACGATCGTAAAAAAAGAAGGAAGAAAAAGGGAAAAAAGGGTCGCGACTCGGCTATATTTCTTCAACATGCCGGTTCGACCGATGATATATTTCTTGCTCGTTCTAGCACATGATGTAGTCGATATTTTGCCACGATGTGGTGAACTGGATTAAATATTCGAACATGCTGTAGAACCACCTTTCATCGAGGCCTATCAATTTTATACCACCACCGTACATTTTCTCGTTTCGAAGAAAGGATTGTACGGCCAACTAAAACCGCATTTACCCGATTCAAGCCGTTGATATCCCAGTATCGCGTGTCAGATAAGAAAAGTCACCATTTATCGGCTAACAGAAGGGCTTGAACGGGACAAAGTTAATCCTATTTAGTGGCTCGGTCGATGATTCAACGTTAACGCGTTGATTACACAAAAGCCGATCGCATTAAACACCACGGAAGAAGCTAATACCTTCGAATGTTCATTAATTTGCAGTCGAATTCCACGCAACTGGCTGCATTAATTCTGCTAACCGATGCTGACACGCCAATTAGGGACTTACACGCAACTTACATGCATACTAGTTCCAACGGCGACCGAGCGCGCCTTCGTTTAGCACCCGATTAACCGTAAACCGTATTGTACGTGTTAACCTACACTCCCCCGTCCATTCTCTAGGGAAATTTCCTGAAAACACGCAGTTTGACTTCCCTGGCCAGAAAGTATCCGATATCGCACTTACTTCGGCAATGTATCATTGGCGTAACTACGATTTTTGGTACAGAGATCTCAAATCGCAACGCCCAGCGATACGTCACCAAGCAAAATAAGCAAGCACACAATTCCTCATCGAAAGAGGACCTCTTCTAATACACATCTTTTGCTGGATTTGACGTGGACAAAAATATCAGAGAATCAAAACTCCAAAATGATGTCACTACATTTTTAAATCCTAACAAAACCTTTAAATACCAAAGTTCCAAACTTACAATATCATGTCCTGAAAATTCCACAGTTCCAAAGCTCCGAAGTCCCAAAATTAAAAAATTCCAAAAGGGCTAAAGTTACGCCGATGCAACGTATTCTCGATGACTTGATCTTGCAACGGTTCGGACAGGCAGCGGCGTCGTTCCGTGAAAGCCATCGCTTTTAATTAAATTTTTCGTTCGATGCGATAACAGTTCTCTTTACATACGCCGCTTCACGTTTACGTCGTTCGTGCGTTCTTCATCGACCATTTATGCACTTGCTTTCACTCGGACTTATAGGTTGTAGATACAAGCTCTGTGCCACTCCTCTTCACGGAAGAACAAAGATGTCGCGTCGAATTGTTTACCGCGATAAGAATTATCCGGCAAGATCGCTTTAACGAGAACGTGTAGCGAGATGGCAGAGACGAGGAGGTAAGGAGGAAAGAAACAAAAGAACAGGAAGTGCTGGTGACCGTACAGAGGAAGTTTACGACGCCCTGAAACAACCGGGGTTCATGACCGCTGAAGGATACGTCAAATTACGCAGGAGAAAAAATGTAGTAAACATACTCACAAAATAAGTAACACTCGTAACATAAACTTCACGCTGAGAGTATATGAATTTGAAAATTTTCACATTTCTTTATCCCCAAAACTTCTCAATCTTGGAGATTGAAATTACAAATTACAATAGTCAGAAATTTTCAAATGTGTAGTCTTATATTTCGTAATAGCAGTTCGTTGTAGTTGTTAAAGAAAATAAATGTTGATCCCTTAATTGTTCGATCGTGTTTCCTCGACTTTCCGAATAAGAGGCAAAACGTGCAAATATGACGATTCGAAAGTTTATCATGTCCACAGTAACCCGTCTGTACTCGCGGACCGAAGTTGCAGAGGAGTGGGCGAGCGTTCGAGGCAGGCGTACAAACGATTTCCGGTGGCGTCTTTCCGGGTCGACGTAGGAATTCCACGCGTATGAACGTAGACAACCTGATAGCCGCACCACCCGGGGATTTTAAATGGACGCCGAAGGGAGGCGTACGGAGGGAATTAAATGGCAACCAGACGGAGACAGGACTAGGACGATGGCATGAACGCGGAGGGGTTGGAGAGAAAACAGCAAGTTGCAACAGCTTGCCCATAGTTCAACCCCCCGTACAGTTCCGTGCTCGCCGTGAATTTCAATGTGGTTTACACGCCAGGCCATATTCTTCGAGCTGTAAATTGCCCGTCCGAGCGAATCGCATTTGTTTCCGACCTGTCCATCCCCTTCTATCCTCTGTCTGTTCGTCTCCAAACGATCGGTAAAATCGTTTCATAAACCTCGCAATTCTTCATCTGCAAGCTGAACTTTGGTAAAAGTAGAGGAAGGGTAACTAAGAGATGCCGATTAGAGGGTAGTTAACTACGTTAATGATTAATGACATTTTTTCCGATAATAACAGACGATAATTTTCGAATTTAGTTCTGAGATATCCGGTCAAGCACGGCATCGTCGTAATATTATGCATATCCGGGAACGTAACATAGCGTTTCAGTAGTAAACATGCAAAGCGAAAGGCAGTCTTGCCACGACCGTACGCGACTACTTGTTTCCGGCGTGATCGTTGTGCGGGGATCGAGATCAAATCGCACGGTTCCGTGAGCACGTCTACGCGATTTTTCGATTGAAGAAAATCGGTACTTGCCTAGAAGGAAATATGCCCTAACCTCCTAGAGGGTTCTGTTGTTTTCATTATACTTTGATACAATTTATGATTTGCCATCGATTTGCATCTATTTTATACGATACCCTCCATCACAATTTCAATTTGGCTTCTATCTACAAAATCGACAAGTGCCTCTAGGTAGAGACAAGTATCACTAAACTCGACATTCGTATATTTTGCAAGTTCACGATAATTTCATTTTTCCTTAAAAAAAATTTGAGCCAGATAAAAAATCTCATACACCCATGAGATTTCGTTCGATAAATTGATTTTTCAATTTCGAGTTACAACGAAGCATTTTGTTCGTTTTGTATATCGAATGTAGCAGACAATCAGCGCAGATTCAGTCCTGGCGTATACGTGGTGAATACGGTTTAAAGTAAATCGAGAACCCTCAAGAACAGACCGCATAATGGAAGAACAGAAATAGAGACAGAGAGAGGTGGTTCGCACACCTGTCTGAATCTCGAGTAACGAGCCAAGAGAAACACAAGGAGACCCCACGAATTCGTGCTGCTCCTTTGAGCTCTCCTTTTTAACCCACCGCAGTGAGCACAGTCTGCGCAGAGCATAACACAGGAAACCGGTTTCATAGTATTTATGCACCGTGTGTACGCCGATTGCGCCTACGAATGCATAAGATGCACACCGCCCTTTTATCCGCTAGATTGTTATGTTCAGAGATGTATTTGCATATACCTTACTAGCTTTTAAGGATTTCATTTATTTATGCGATAAATTAACGTCTGTTACAGTTCTTTTTATAACAAAAATACCTGTTTACTTTCCCCATTACAATTTAAATGCAGAACAGTATTTCATTTTAATAACAACAAAATGAACTGTTGTGTTATTGTAATGTATGTAATTATGTACTTTAGTAAGCAAAAAATGTCGAAGCGGCGTTGATTTTATGCTTTTTAAACTTTGTACGCAGTGCGCGTTTTGAAAATAAAGTCACTGGTGCCATCTAACAGAAAGTGGTGGAATTAACGATACAGAAAATTTTGTGTTTTCTTTTTTCTTTTTTATATATTTTTTATATTATACATATATTATGATCATTTAATAAATGAAGGAATGTAACAAGTTGTATTTTGCTTCTCAGAAATTAATTTCACAAAATTGTTTAGATTCAATCATTTTATTTCTTACATTTTATATATATTTGTATCACAACAAAGAAGTTACTAAAGTATGCAAACATATAAAAATAAATATTTTTATAATATATATTTACCAGTTAAAGCTAAAGAGTATATTCGTACATTGCATTATATGATTTATTTTCGAGGTGTTCCATTTCATGGAATGCAGAATAAATTAATTTCATTGCAGAATGAAATTAATTCAATATGAATTCAATACGAGAATGAGATTCCTTGTCAGTCTCAACAAAATCTGGCAATGGAATTATGTCGGCCAAAGACGACTCAGATGATTCTTTAAAAAATTATTGGTATTAATAATTATCTTATGTAATACTTTGTTAACTGAATAAAAAAAGAAAACTTACGATCCTGAGTAATTGTTTGTTTTTCTTCCTCTTCTGTATTAAATTTCTTTTTGTATTCTTGTGTTTCACCCATTTTTTTAGATTCTTCATAATTAAAATCATCATCTTCCATATCTTCATATGTAGTGAAGTGAAGGTAAGAAAGGGTGCACACAAGTGCTATGAAAAACAAATTTGTGCCAATACCAACAACAGCAGATAAAATTGGCCAGTGATACATTAAATAACGTAAACCAGACAAGTGTGCATTTATCATAACGGTTGCAGAATAGAATTCAATGTGCCTGGATTGTATCTCAATATAAATAATTGTAACTGGATGACTCTGATCTTCTTCAAAGTTACCAAATAATTCAAGAACAACATTTTGTTTTTCTTCGGTAGAACCAAATATCATCATAGGTGAAAATGTAAGCGTTGTAAGTGCATGTAGTAATGTACTACGATAATGTAGCATAGCTGATCTACATGCATGTTCCACCAGGAAGCCATCTCTGCTATGCAGTTGTGCACAAACCATAAACATACCTATTTCAAGATTATAGATTTAGTTTTGCATGTTTTTTTCGAGAACTTAATAAAAATTACCAAGTTCCTTATTAGCTGGAGATTCTGGCATTTCCAAATGCAAATTGACTTTATATGGTTGTCCAACCATTAGAAGCTGTTGTTTGTTTGTCAATTGTACATGTGCCGAAGGAAAACTGCATATTCCTTTTTCTTCATTGCATGATCTGTAATAGAAACTAACTATATAATCAAATTTCGAAAATAAATATACATTTCAAATTAATATAGAAAACAAAAAATTAATATAATTAATGTGTTGAATTTTTTTATATGATTAACGTACAAGTGAGAAGTGGAGCTCACTTGAATTGCAGGTGTACGGGCCGTATGTATGACATACTCGGCATGTAAGCATAATAAAATGCTGTATAAAGAAATACAGATAACCAAACGATGAAAATTCCGCTAATGATGATGATTCCACCACTCAGGATTACATCTCTGGCGGATTGTACACCTCTGGTTGTTTTCTTTTGAACATTAAACAATTTTTTATTGATTTGTTTTAATAACCTTGAAATCAACATTGTAAACGAATTTAACACTCTCGTAACTGTAAGTCAGTCTGGACACTACGCACTTTTTACGCACATTCGCTACATAAGATAAGATAAACCATTTATCGATCAGTTAATTTTTGTTTAAAGCTATTCGGTAGCAAAATATGTATAGGTTAGGTGCATTTCATTTTGGAGTATCCGGGAACAATCTATGAAACACATGTAATAAGTATGATTACGTATAAAAACATACAAAACTTTGAAATTTAGTAACTTCGGTAAAAAATCAATAAAGTTTCTTATATGAAACATACATAGCTATATAATCAACATGTACTAGGTCTTGTTCATTTATTAAATATACACATATAAAATTTGTTTATTCTAATATATATAATAACTTTGTGTTCTTAATACAAGTTTTCGATACAAAAACATGTAAGAGTGAACAATATATATAAGAAACATTCCATAGGAAGTATTAATGTATTTTATGACATATTTTATAAATATGATTCCAATTATTTTCCTTTTCTATGCTCCAACCGGGGCCTTCCTTTTTTTGTTGTAGGTTTATCTTTTCCTTTATTTAATAATGGATGAGTTTCTACAAATGAACATATTAATAACAGACTGAATAAGATCATTAAATATCTTAATAGGTACAATAGATCTTACCATCTACTGGTGCACCTTGTAAGTGAATATCATGAGAACGATGTTTCTTCATAGGTGGTTCATGTGGTGTTGTTTGATTATCTTCTGAATCCTCTACATCTGGTGATATTGGTAAAAACTGCAGTGAACCAATATCTTCCATTTCTTCATCAGAGCTACAAAATGCAGCCACTCTATCAATAGAAGCAACATCTACTTCTATCTCTTCATCCTGAGCTTCTTCACCTTGTACCACTGACTTATCTTCATCACTTAAATCAAATTCACTTTCTCTTTCCTCATATTCAACATTTTCATCCAATTCTTTAAAGTCTGGTGCAAATGCAGACCAGTTTTCAACTTGATTTTGAGCCCAAATAGAAACAACACCAGACGAAATTGAAGCAATTATTGGTCTTACTGGATGCCACTGCAATAAAATAAATTTTCATTATTGTGTCATAAACTTTTCATTGATTTTAATAATCAATAAAAACTTACAACAACATCAAGTAATAATTCTCCTTTAGTTCCATGTAAAATTTTTACTAAATTCCCAATACTCTTTTCCCATACATATAAAGCATGCTGTCTTGCAGATCCAGCACATACATACTCTCCATCTCCAGAAAAACAACATTTTTTCCACATAGTTTTGTTAACAAGATCTTGTAGTTTTTGTATTGGCTCAGGTTCACCATCTTTTCCACAAGCTAGTACTTCAGTACTATCATATACACGAATAACCCTATCTGATGTGTTTACTAAAAAGCAAGAACCACGTCTGGCAAACTCAATACTTTTCACAGCTGTATTACTAGCTGTGCCTTGTGATATTTTATAAGAAGCTTTCACAGTTAAGGATTCTGCATCAAGAACTAGAATCCTACCACGTGCATTTCCAGTATATACATAATCTCCACGGCGATCAAAAGATGCAACTATATTTAAATCACTCTAATTGTAAAATAAAACGGCCTTGTTATTAAATATCAAAAGTATTAAACAAATAATAAATTCATTACATACATCATCGTCAAGAGGTATTACTCTATGGGTGCCTTCAACATCAACCATTACTGCTGCATGTCTCATGGGACATACTAAAAATTTGTTAAGATTTCTTGGATGAAATTGTATTTTCAATATGGGAGAAGGAAATCTATATTTTTGATCACACTCTCCAGATAAAACATCCCATATGCAAACATTATTATCTGTAGAGGCACTTAGTAATTTATGTCCATTTCTGGACCAGCTATTTAAGGAAAATGATGGTATTGTATAATTGAGATACAATGATATTAGGGCCATATTTCAAATAATTTACCTCAATGAGCACACTGGATGCACATGTGCACTAATAATTTTTGCAACACCTCGAGTTAAAAAATCCCAAATAACAATTCTACCATCATTACACCCAACAGCAAGAAGAGTTCCCCTTTTGTTAAATGTACAAGTAACTGCTAATGATATGCAATCTAATGTACCATCAAACTCCTAATGATTATAAACATTATAATATCAATAACATACAAAAAAACAAGTTATAAGATATCCAGAATATGTATCTTACCTCTGGGTAATTCTGACCGAACGATTCTACAAGAAAATGAAGAATGTTAATAACATTATAAATATGTGATTATATTTCAAAATAGACTCATTGAATTGAACATACCTAATAATTCTAAATTCATTTCTATTTTCTTTTATACGTTTTCTGTATCTAACAGAATTTGTTCGAGAATTATTTTGTGATGATGTTATTTACTTATAACTTATTATTGTTGATTTGGTTTTTATTCTCTTCTAAATACAGAAGATGGTTAACTAATTATTATGCTTTTCATAGAGTAAGCTGAATGTTGGTAACATGTATCTAGTTTTTAAGTTGCAATTATATTTATTACTTCAAGGAAATATTATTAGTTTTGTTTGGAAATACATTATTTGTTATAGTAAACTATTTTTATTTGACAAAATAAAGATATATAGCTAGAGATATAGAATACTTGTATAATTCTAATAGGGACATTTTCTACATTGCGTGAAAGCAAATAGTAGCAGACGAGTTGCACAGTAAAAAAATGGCTGGCCGTGTTTCATAGTGTGGTAACCTAAGGTGTAATAAACTGTGATTACTCAAAAAATATAAATTAATATGATTTCATTTACTAGTAAGTTCATTTATTCATTTAATTTAATTTGGTTTATATAAACATTAAATCTGTATATTATATGTTGTTATGTACATTTTCATTGATTACAATTGCAATGTGTATTGTCTTATTTTATTAGGTTCATTATTTACTAAACTATGCACTGCAACTGTGCGACGAACAGTAACAACAGCTGCTGTAAAAGAAATTCCTGATGTAGACATTGCACCTTTTCGTGTATTAGAATCATACCCTCCCAACCACAATGAGAATCATTTAAGTCGAATTTATACAGTGCCGGACGATATTACTACGTTATTGAAAGCTGGAGTAACAAAAGAAACAAGAAAGAGAATTGACAATTTCAGAGAATTAGGAATAGTAGTTAGACCACCTGCAATTGAACTGATATCATATTTGGAAAGAACAGATTACACAAAAGCTGTAAACAGATATGTCTTATGTATCCTTTTGAGTTTATTTACTGCAATATATATTTCATTTATTAAAACATAACATTTATAATTTAATTTTATATTACTATTTTCACTATTTATTAGATGGTAGAGATGGTACGGGAAAAACAACCACATTGATACACTTAGTTCATTATGGTCTTGTAAAGCAGTTTGTTGTTGTGCATGTACCATGGAGTAAGTTAAATGATATTTAATAATACAACACACATTTGTAATAAATACATATTACATTTTTGTTTGTCTTTTAGTTTCTACTTGGTATAGATTTCCACAGGCAGTTGAAGAGTCCCCCCTGATAAAAGGTCAATTAGATTTGCCTCAACACGCAGTAGCATGGTTAAAGTACTTTAGTACTTTAAATAAATTGTCATTATCACAATATGATGTAAGTAACATAGAAATTTGATTTATTTTTGGAGTTTAATCATAATTGTTTTATAGTTGAAGGTTTCTAAGGATTATGTGTGGACTCAACGAGAAACTACAAAATCTGGGGAGCCACTTCTTAATCTTATACAGTTTGGAATGGAACGTCTTAAATTTGCTTGTGGAGTTGTCAGTGCATTAATGGATGAACTGAAAGCAGCTAGCATAGCAGGAAAATGTAAAACATTAATTGTTATAGACGGTTTTAATGCATTTATTTCTGGTTCTACAATGGTACAAGATGAAAACCGTGTTTATGTACCACCTGAAAAGATATCATTAACAGCACCATTCTATAATAGTGTAGATTATAATTGGTGTAATGGCGCTGTACTTCTATCAGTAGATATAAGAGCAACTAGGGTATGTATAGTAATTGAACAATTATAATGACTTACATTTAACATAGATCTAATAGTTGTCTTCATTTATAGGATAGGAGAGAATCTATTTATCCTAAGTATTTACTTGATAAAAAAGGATTCGAGCATTTAGATCCTTTTCTTCCCATACGTACAGAAAATTATAATATAGACGAATTTAAAAATATTATAGACTACTATGAAGACAGAAAGTGGATTCGACAATTTAGTCCTCAAGGACGAAGAGAAATAGAACTGTTAACCAACAAAAATCCATTAGAGATCTGGGAACGTTGTAGACCACTATAGGATATATTGTATATAAATAAACATTGTTACTAAGAAATTTATTTATTTTTCGTATTCGTTACATTTATTTAAACATCACTTAGATATTTTAGACCATTGCACAAAAACTTTGATTCTAGTTAAATCATGCCATATATAGTATTAGTTTACTATTATATTAAACCAAAAGGAATGTTTAGATACTATTTAGTTTACTAGTTTAGTACTATTATATATTTTATATGTTTTCTATCTATTATTTACTTTTAATTTTGTTAACAGAATAAAGAAAAAAAAAACAAATATAAACTACTCCAAAAACTTTAATCAGATTTGCATCTCAATACTTATTTATTTGTATGTTGAAGTAAATCCAAAACTTTATTAATATTACCCTTTTCAGCTTCTAATAAGTAAGTCAATAATCCGCCTTGATTTGAGAAACCCATTGTTATCATAGTTTCAACAGCTGCTTGAATTTGTGGGTTCGAATGATATATTTTTGATTCTTCTGGTAGTTCAGGATACATTTTCTTCTGTGGGGAGTTTGTTTCCGACGTTGGTGCAGATGGAATCTTTTCAGACATAAAAAAAATGTATAAATATTACAAAACCTTGATTCGTCTTTTTTAAACGATTTTACTGAACCGAATATAAATGCAAGAAATAAAAAATACGAGAATATACGACGTGGGACTGAACAAAATAATCGGTACATACGAAAAACGATTCTTCAATTAATCGATCGATCGATCGATCGAGGTTTCACTGTGTTTCATTTTTAAACATACTATGTATAGTTCCTATGTAATAACATACCTGTTTTTCAGTTCCTTCATTTAAGTTAGATAAAACTGAAGATGCACGGCTAATTTCAGGACTTTCATTTTTATCTACAATGGTCCATTCATCTATTGCTGTGGCCTTTGTGATAGAATCTTGACTTGTAATTGATGCAGAATCTGATACAGATGCTTTGTCATCTTTTGCATCATCAAACATTTTTCTTTCTTCCCCAGATCTATTTTCTTCACTATCTTTACTTGTGGATTCATCTGCTTTACCTTCTTGCATCTTTTCATTATTATGATTTGAGGTTTTGGATTTATCAGAATTAACTTCAATAACAACATCCACACCATCATTGTCAGTTTGATAAACTTTAACAAAAGCTTTAGAATTCTTTTCATCTTTCTGTTTTGGTGTTTCATTAGAAGGACCTGCATCATTAGTTGAGCATGGTTCATCCTTTGTTTCCATAAAAGGAATCAAATATGGCATGAATGCTTCCAACCAAGGTGAGATATCATAATTAAGTGGAAATTCGTGACACTTTTTCTTTTTTCTTGAACGTTCATTTGAGCTATGCTTCTTATTTGAATGCATGTCACCTTTTTTCAAAAATTTTCTCAAACAATAAACTAAACCTTGACTTTCATAAGTATGCAGTGGTTGTGGCATACGGATCATATAATGCTGTGAATGTAAACTTTTTGCTTCGCATTCTGCACACAAATCATAATCTTCACATTGAATACATTTGTATCTATACCCAACTACATCACCATTACAGTTGTCACAACATATACCAGGATGAACTACTTTTTCATTTTTAGTACCTGATGGCTCTTGATTTTGTGATAATATTTTCACATAAAACTTACTCTGTTGACTCATCATTTGATCAGCAAGTTTAAATTCTTCATTAGTTGATACTACAACTTCATCACCTTCAAGATCTGCAACATTGGAATGTATTAATTGAACATATTAAAATACAATTTAACCATTGAATTTTCAATTACAAGCAATTTTTGCAAACATTAAAAATATTACCTTTCCAGGACACAATAAAATTTCCACCATGCAATTCGGGGTACAGATCGAATATTTTCGAGCAAAATAGCTCGAAGTTGAACTTATTTCTGATGGTTTTAAATATTCGAATTTCTTTGATGGTCGAATCATCATTTTGTACATAAATTTTATACATGTGTTCCATATTTTGTTTACGCGTCAAATCGAGGTACAGATATTATGCAATTATAAATTCCTTATTTATATTGTTAAATACTTTCCTATACTTTATCCAAATTTCGTATGTTCGTACAAATATACTGAAAATATCACTCTCAACGATTCACACGTTCTTCCACAAAATTCTGCTTTCTATATGCTTAGTCGTCCAAACTGTTTCCTTTTTATAGGTAGCAATACGCGTATCTGTCAAACTCACTGTGCATAATGCAATATAAGATGGCGTTTCCGGTGACTCGATATCAATTGAACATTTTCCATCATTTTACAATTATGTTTCAACGAAATACCGTATAGACTGTGTATTATAAATCCTCTACAATTTGTTATTAAATAATAAAGCAAAATGAATTCTTATAAACGTGTTGTCATGCGATTTAATCACAATGTTTTGCGAAAACTTGTACAGCGCCATTTTTGAATGAGATGCGAAATTCGACAATTGATCACGTGACGTCAATATGGATACGATGATTCATGATACATCGATTACATTGGAATCATCATTTCAAACATCGTTGCAACACATTGTTTTAGATTTCATTATTGTATTTAAGCTAATTACGTACATTTACTATAATTTAAATTAGTTATTCATAACACTTATGAGATTAATTTATAAAACTGAATCGTATTATCATGATATTTATATTTTTCACATTTATAAGCAAACATATCGTTCTATTCATCTTGTTTTCCATGCAATTTAATTTAAAAGAGCTTGTCTGATCGAATTCGATCGATCTGTAAAATGCTATAATTATTATAACACGAAATGTTTACACGTATACTCAATTATTAAGATGTAATTTTCTAATGGAATACAGATCGATACAATCGTTCGTAGTGTATTGCGGTATGTTGAAATTAATTTTCTGCACGATATATTATAAATACAGACGCGCAAGTTTGATTGATAGGGACCTTTTAATGAAATTAAAATTAAAATTTAGTTTTTCACGAAGAATACTCTTCTTTGGTACATTGGATTTTAACAAAATATTATGAAAATAATATAATGATTAATTGTTATGTAGCTGCATCGTTGCAATTTTTAAATTGATATAATTTCTTGATTGCACTAGGTTTTATCAGTGCATATCGGTACAATATCGATGTTATCGTTACATTTTGTTTAATAATGAACTTGCACTATCACGTGAGTATGAATTATCCACTGTAAAATTGATCGTCTTCAGTTGCAGGTATTCAGTCATTTACGTCCTTCTTGGACTTTCGCGCGACGTTCCACGCAACCACTTTCTAGAAGTCGGAACTTGCTAAATACAAAATGAAACTCATCGTTTATTTAAATATCATTTTGTTCTACATTTGTTTACCAGCGTTGCAAATTGGTAGTGATATGCAAGAAACTATTTCGTTGATAAAGCAAGTTTATAGGCATTATTCGGCCTCCTCCGTCTTCTTCTTGTTTCCGAGCATCAACGAAACAGAAGTTGATAGTACGGTTTTCGTAACTTTTTTCATATAATATTTATTTCGTGATCCTTAAACGTCATTAACACATAATAATAATTGTTCTTCGCAACTAATAATCGGCAACTGTTCACACAATCATAATTAATCAAAAAGAGGAAGACTTTAGTAACAATTCCTTTTTTTCTGAATATGTGGTATGATACCCTTTTTCGTGTTTCTTAGGTATGACAATATCAAATGCCATACATACATGGATTCGTGCGCTTCATCGCGAGCAGCTTACTACTCTGAGCATACGGGTCGCAGATATGAAATTGCTGGAAAAATATTATTACAACGTCCCTCGTCCGATGATCGTCATGCTTTTACTCGAAGCATTGACGCTTCATAAATTTTCGCACAACTTGAGATTCTTGAAAATGTCCCGTTTCACGTGGTTAGTGGTGTTCAAACCTATCATAACGAAAGAGATCAATAATTACTGCTACAACCCTCAAGGAAACATCTTTCATCTGGCTTTCGATACAGAAATGTTAGTGAAGTGTGGGGGTAATAACACACTTTATGAGTGGTATTCTATTGATGGAAATACAACGGAAATCTTCAAACTGGCCAACTGGACCACCCACGAAAAAGATCCGTCGTTATCCACTATGGACCTGCTTACGAACAAGAACTTGTACGACAGAAGAAATGATTTGAAAGGGAAAGTTCTGCGGGGTGTTACTGTCAAGGCAAGATATATTCATAAATTCACGTGTCGTAATTTGTATTAACATTTATAACATTAAATATAAACATCAGATAAAGCATGGAAATATCTTTCATCCACAGAATTCGTTACTGATCGGGGGAAAGGAGAATATGTCGGAAGGATATTTTTCTACAATGGTCATCGAGCTTCAAAACTCTTTGAATTTCACGGTAGACTTCATAGCCAAAAAAACGGGCTATGGAAGTTATAACGCAACGACGAAACAGTGGGGAGGAGCGATGAATTACGTCGCAACAGGAATCGTGGACATCGGTATGGCCGATTTTTCGATGACCCCCAACAGACTGAATTACGTAGATTTCCTGGTTCCTATCATATCCACCAGATCTTGTATGTACATGAAACAACCGGAGGTATTTGCGGTGAAATGGTTCGCCTATTTCAAAGTATGTTCTTAACGCGTGTTCCTGTGTTTGTGATCATTATTATTAATTCTTGACATCCACGTTTCTCAGGTTTTCAATTTTGCCATTTGGAAGTCTTTACTTGTGATGTTAGTAATTTCTCTATTTACGGTCGCGTTTATAAAGTCTCACGTCCAGTTAAAGAACTTGACGGATGTAATGTCCGACGAGTTTCTTCTGATTTTGGGTATCATCTGTCAGCAAGGACTTATAGGTAAAATTCTTAAATTTTCAAATCTCACTGCGTCCTTTAACCGGCACAATCGTTGGGGGTGGGGTCGACGTTGAATCTTCGTACGAAGAATCTTTTCGATTCAACGTTGTCGATTTATCTCCCTCATAAATGTTTTCTTTACAGAATTTCCACGGCATTCTTCGCTGCGAATCGCATATTTCAGCATACTGCTAACCGCCATCGTAATGTTATCCGCCTATTCGGCGTCTCTGGTCTGCATCTTAACAGCCCGCATTCGCGGCCAGCCATTTCGCACGATCACAGAGTTCCTCGAGGACGATACTCATCGTATAATTGTCACGAAAGGTTCTGCGGAATACGACATGTTTTTCGTAAGTTTACTCGATAATGAAGACATCTGGCACGCGATATACTTTCACTCTTGCACGTTGATTTAAGTGTTACGTCAAAAGCATTGTGTGTCTGCATAAACGGATCAAAAAGGAATCATTTCTTAAATTGTATAATCGTAATTCGATTTTCAGTTCTCGAAAGATCCGATATCGATGAGAGCCGCGAAGGCCATACTACCTATCGATGATTTGCCACGCGACATAGAAAGCGGAATGAAGAAAGTATGTTTTTACGCTTCTTCGAATATAATTTCCAACAGGAATTATTTTACCTGTTTACAGATTTGTGAGAATCCTAAGTTGGGGTTCTACACTAACTACAGTCCAAAAGTGAAGAAATATGCGTACATTTCTCAGTTTGACTGTCCAGTCACTTGTCTCAAGTTCGGTTATATAAATAGTGTGTCTCTGATCCTTCCGAAAGATAGTCAGTACACCGTGGCTCTGAATTATCAGTCAGTATGCAAAGTATATGTAACAATCATCACTGGCGTAACAAGGATTAGGAAACTTGCAAATTTGGGCTGCTACGTCGCCCATTTGTTGTATAGTCTGTCGGTACTCGGGTGCACCTGGCCTAGCTACGCCAATGATATTTCCAACCAAGAAATATGTCGATTTACGTGTTTATCGTTCTGTTACAGCTTGCACAAATTATTGTACAGCGGTATATTGAACCGATACAAGCCACATATGTCTTATAACGAAGAAAACAACTATGAGCCTGTTGGATTCGGTAGCGTTGCATCCGCGCTACTACTTTTAGCGGGTGTCGCTGTTCTAGCGTTTTTAATATTACTTGTAGAGGTTTATTACAACAAGTGGAAAGAATTGAAGAATCTTGTGAACCCTACTCGTTAAAGCTGCTAGTTTCTATGTACTTGATTAATTCGAAGAAAGCCACCATAGTATATAAGAAAAAAAAGAATGTCTATATATGTGTGCACTGTTTGTTGAATTTAACTTTCACATGTATGTTGGTATCCTTGAAGAGGATAAATATAGACACAAGCCTTTATAGCTAAATAATATCCAAGAAAACGAAATGTCCACATATGTTGTATCTTTGATGAGCATAAACGAAGACAAAGAAAATTGTCAAAACTACGATAGCATATAATTCAAAATAAACTGAGGCGTTAAATCAGAAAATCTTGATGATCTATCACCAGGCACGTCTATTATGGTAATCAACGCGTTGAAATATTAGCTGTATTTTCCACAATCAATTTACCAGCACATTGGAGAACTGTTGGAGGTTGCGAATTTATCGGGTGTTAGCGATCGGTCAGTCACAACCTGTTCGTTTTCTGCAACGAATGCGTGCATACATCCGTATCGGCGTCGATCTCTATACGATTTGTATGTAACTTGTATGATCGCTAAGCCGATACATAAACGTAGTACATTATGCTCCTAATGAGACTGTACGCGCCCTTAGATTTACAGCTTCGATAAATACCAACAGCCGCGTCACGGTTCCGCTGCACTTTGGCTTAGTTACCATTGTACGCGGTTGGGCATCGCGAAAGCGAAAACAGTATCGTTTGTCTTTGCGGAAATTTTTGTCGAATAATAACTGGTTCGCGTTCCTATGAATTAAACTTGCCGAAAGAAATCGATCAACGTACCTTAACTACTAACGATTCAAGGAACGATGAATGTGACATAAAATGGCGCAAATAATTCACTACGTAATTATCACGATTTTATTGGTACCATCTGTTTCAACTTTCTCGATGAGCACGAAAGAAGCTTTCGATTACGTTCTTGTTATTATGGATGTTTACAAGTATTACAGAACGACTTGTATCGTGATCGTACATTCCGATCGCACCGGTAAGTTTCGTTCCTTTTTTGAAAATCACGTGAAAGTTTTAGAATTCCTTTATTACTTGGTATTTGTTTGCGAAAACAGTGCGTTTAAGCAATGATTGGTGTATGTAGGATTTCTGTGCGGGGTGGGTGCACATCGTTAGAGCTACTAACAACGTCTAAAACTAGGAATTTGGGGATATAGAAATCGAATCTGAAAATTTGGAAATGGACAGAATTTTGAAATTTGGATGTTTGAAGAAATGTGTTTAACTCTTTGCAAACGCAGATAATTATCGTTACAGATTTCGACGAGACAACACTGATGCATGTATGGTCTCGGTCTTTCTCCCGCAGGGGTATCCTGACCATGATCACAAGCTTTTCCGAGTTGTCACGCCAGATTAAGAAGTATCAAGGTTACATCACGCGTCCACTTTACCTTGTCCTTCTCTCCACGAGGGAGACCATGGATGAGTTCGCGATGGCCACCAGACAGATCGATATCTCCTTCCCCGTCTGGTTCGTGATGTTCCTACCGTACCGTGAAAATCCTCTACGGAGAGTTTGCCAGAATCCCGACGGGAATCCCTTTAATTTGATGTTCAACACCGAAATGCTGGTGCTCTGTTACGATCTACCGATCCTGAGAGAATGGTACGCGCTGCATGACAATCGTACCAGAATTTTCAACTTGGCCACCTGGAAATTTGGCGAGTCGGTGCATATCACCACGAAACTCAATTTTTACGCGAGAAGAAGCAACATGTTTGGGGAAACGATGCGTATTGCAATCGTCGAGGTGTGTGATTGATGAATTGTGAATGAAGAAATTCTGATGCGATCATTTTATCTCTTAAACTATAACAGTTACAAGTTTTGAAGTTTGAGGATCTCAAAGTCTAATTTGAAGTCCTCAATATCTGAAACCTAAGAGTCCCAAAATCGAAAGGTTTTGTCTACGAACCCCAAAGTTTCAAAACCTTAAAGTCCCAAAGTATTAAAATTGCAAGATCCTACTATTCCTAAGGTCTCAAACATCCAAAGACAGCCTCTCAAATGCCCTACGTGTTTTATATCGAGAAGCGTCTAAAATTTCACGAGTGTTCGTCTGGAATTTCAGAAGTCCCCGTTCGTGGCGATGGAAAATGGCGACCTGACGTTGTTTTTCGGCAGTCTGGTGCAGGAGTTGGGCAAGTTGATGAACTTCACGGCCAAAGTGACAGAGAGTATGACGAAATACGGTTCTTGGAGCAAGGAGGAAGAAAAATGGACGGGCGTAATAGGCGAGGTGGCCTCGAACAGGGTCGATTTTGGCGTATCCGAGTTCAGTCTTAGCAACCAGAGGTTGAACGTGGTCGACTTCACCGTGCCGTTGCTCCTGTCTCGGCATAAGATATACTTCAAGAAACCCGATGTCTCCGTCGTTCAGTGGTCCGCCTACTTCAAGGTTCCCTTTCCGTACAGAATACTTGATCATCCTACGTTTGATTTATAATTAGCGCGTGCTAGTAAATGGGGCATCTTGTGGGCGATGAAAACACGGTTCTTTGCTAGGTTCCGTCGATATCCAACGCCTGCAACATGGAAATCGATTCTCGTTATTAATAAACAACAGCTTCTTAAAATGGAACGATGTCTCGTTTTCAGACGTTCAATGTGGACATTTGGATCGCCATTGTATGCATAATCGTGTCCTCCCCCGTTTTGTTGGCCATCATCAAGACGAAGGGTCGCGTGACGATGCAGGTCCTGTCCGATAATTATATATACGTTTGGGGAATCTATTGCCAGCAAGGGCTGGCAGGTAAACGACTCTTTTAAATCGCGTTTCAGTTCAGAAGTAGTTATCTACTCTTTTGCAGAATTTCCAAACGAGACTTCGATGAGATTAGCCTTTTTATCGATTTTTGTGTCAGCGTTAATAACACTGTCGGCTTATTCCGCTTCTTTGATCAGTTATTTAACGGTCTCCACGACTAGTTTGCCTTTTTCCACGGTGGAAGGATACGTGGCCGATGGATCTTACCAGCTGATCGCGTTAGAAAATAGCGCTGACTACGACATGATAATCGTAAGATGGCGATACTGCAAAGGAACTATTAAAGTACCTTCAGAAGTTCAAATTATTATAATAACTTTTAAATGTTATTTCAGTCCTCTAAACACGGTATAATATCGAAACTCAAGAAACTGTTAAAGAACAAGCAAGATTTGGCCCCGACGGTGTACGACGGTTTCTTGAAAGTATGTTGATAGCGATTCCCAGAACGATCTCGTATGCAGTAGAATGCGATTTATTCAAATGAAACGTTATCTATCATCGCTGCCTCAAAACAAAATCTAAATATTTCCTAAACCATCCTTCAGACTTTTAACGAGATCTATTTAATCCTCGATCTTCGAATCTGTAGGTCTGTTCCGAGAAAGTGGGCTTTTACGTAACCAGGGTATTAAAAGATGCCATGGGGTCCATTCCCTGTGAAGTTGTCTACATAGATGTTTCCACGTTCGACAGTATGGCTCTCGTCCTGAACAAACATAGTCCGTACACAGGCATTATAAACTATCAGTAAATATCGCTACAATTGCCAGAGTCTTATCTTCTATTCGATCGTAACAAATATTTTTAGTTTGCAGTGGTTCAAGGACAATGGAGTACTGAATAAATTAAAAAACACGTATCTGAAAAGGAACAGATCCAGCGACAGCTGGTTCAGCACCGTCTCGTTGGACAGTATCGCACCAATTTTAGCTGTCTTAGCCGGTGGAATACTTTTGGCCTGTTTCATGCTGTTTCTAGAGAAACAATATTGCAATTTGTACGACAATAAACTCGGCGGGATTTATCGATTTTTCTTTTGTAGAACATATGCTGAGCGAAATCTCGACGCGAATCGAAGTGTGCAACGGGGACAGGTTGTAAGGTTCGTGAAAGGCAAAAGATCAAACATACTGGATTACAGTAATTACTATGGACAATATGAATGAAACTTCGTTAATGAGAATGATGTTCATTAATAAACATTTATTTTTTGATAAAAAGAAGGTCGCATTCAATCCTGGTTACTCTAGCGATGGACTAGATTTCTACAAAATTCTCAAAGTTTCTAAGTTCACAAATTTCTACATTCCCAAATAATTAAATTTCCAAATTTGCAAAAGTTCAAATCTCCAAATCTTTCAGCTTGATTTCACACAGTCTGTGCATCCAATACCTAATAGCTCATCATGCACACCGATGCCCGTGAGCATCCCTACGGGCACTTGATCTGCCCATCACCGTTCTAGTCTCGTTAATTTGTTCCGTGGCTCTATTCAGTGCGTGAAATCGCTTTCACTTCATGCCACGGTAACATCGACGTGTAATTAGTTGCAAATTTCCGCATATCGTTTCTCCCGCGAGCATTTCAGCCGGGATTCAATGAACCTTGCGATCACGATTCGCGATTGTTGCATTAGTCACCGTTTATAATTCGATTCACGGCTCGTTCCGTTCAATAAAGGCTATTGAAATCCCAGCAAAACGTTCTGTTACCATGTGGGTAAAGCACCAGCGATTACAAGTCGCGAAAAATCTCGAACATTCAACAGTGTACCAATATTGTTAAAAGGTTATGAATAAAGATATTACGAAAGACGAGTAGTACAAGTTGCATAATGTACGTAATTATCGGAGGATCGTGTCAGAGACGAAGATGTACAGATTTCGTACGAGACGTTTGACCTACGACCTTTTCAAGAACTTCAACGATTCGACCACCTTCCCACGTGAATCAACCAACAGCAGCATCTGCTTGGCAAAAACACGGGGCCCCCGTTACTTTTCCCGCATCCTCCAACACAGACTCTTAGACGTGAAAATTATACACCGTTCGATCCGTGAGAGAACGCACTCGAATAAACATAGTTTCAGATTTTAATCGCGCCTTGAATTTTTCATCGAGGTCGACGATCACCGGTGACGATGCGGTGAAACGCAGTCGAGCTATCTCGTAATCTAATTGGGAAGGGAGCTTCCGATCAGGGGATTTGGACATTTGAATCGGAATATGGAAATGTGGAGTAGGAGTTTTAGAATTTGGGAATTCGAGATTTGTAAGTTTGAAGATCTCAGGATAGAACAGAGTCCCTTATTCTACACGAGGTCATCTGCCCCCATATTCTTGCGGAGTTACGCCAATGGGCCAAAGTTACATTCATTCGAAGGAAACTCAAGTTCACAGGTAAACAAAGGTGCAACGGCAGACGGTCCTCTTACCAGGCTAGCATAAAACGTCGGCGCAGTGTGACCGGATACAGACGAGCACGCGTTGCGTTTCCGTTTTCCGTACGAGCGGAAGTGACCTTTGGCTCATTAGAAAAAAGTTTCACGCACGCGTCGCGGTTCCCTGCCGTCAAACTCTGTTATGCACGCAAAGAATCAGAGTGGGCCTTTCTCGAGCACCGAGATCCACGTCGGTGGTTTTCGTTCCACAGAAACCGCAACTTGCATCGAAGAACATAGTGTTCTTGTTGCTTTCTCGAGGAGGCTCGATTAGTCGCGAAACGTTAATGTCGAGCGATCTCTGATCTCATCTTCGAGACGAGGCGATCTCGTGAGTTTTTTTCGATCGTCGACGCAAAGAACCGGATAACCTTGAAATCGGCGCGCGAAATGAGCTTCGACAGGAATCGACCGCCTTCGATGTGACCGTTGCTGGTCAAGATCGCGTTAATTGGAAACGACAGGAGGACTCGGGCTGAATTTTAGACACTGGACACCGCTTTCCAGTGTACGCTTGTCCGTCCAGATGGTTGCATTTCCGAGACCAAACGACCTCGGGATTCTACGTTTCGAATGCACACCGCGAACGATCGATCTTGATCGGTATTCTCTCCCTCCTTCTACCGGAGAATCTATTTAGCTGTTTAGTCGCGGTGCACGTGGCAGTCATTGTTGGCAGGTTGTGTCATCTCTGGGCTTGTCTAGAATGCCATTATTACGGCGTATCGTTCGGTCTCTGCGTCGACTCGCAGCCGCCGGTAACAATGATAGTCGAGAACGATTGCGAACCAGGAAACAATAATGCTCGCCGATAATGACTATTGTCAAAGAGCAAACAATGATGCACGGCGACGGGTTCGCAGAAACTTCCACGGAGAAATGATGTTGTCTAAACAGGGCCGCATTTATGGTCCCTAGGGGCATCACGAAGGACATGTCCGTTTGGGTTCGTTCAATTCGTACACATTCTTATTCTGAAGTTCACTGAAAATCGTTTGTACAATAATTTATTTCGATACGAGGAGAACACAACGTTGCTATCGAGTCTTAAACATAGAGGTACGCTTTTGAAGGACTCTAACTGCAGAATTACATAATGTTATGCTACCAATAGGAATGAAATCTTCCATTGACTATATAATGTGTACATAGATTTCAACTTTTTGATAGATCCAAAGTACTTCGATTACTAAAATTAAATAGGTAGTTAAGTCAAGAACCTATTATTTTGCTGTGTATCCACATTTAAAAACAAGTATGTCATTTTGCAGCAACTCCATTTCTTGTACCATCATGAGAAGAGGAAGGAAACGGAAAGTAAGAGCGCAGATTGTGCCTAATTGCAGTTACGTCTTCTGCGGCCCTGTGCGTAAGCGGCTGATGGCGTGGCCCATTGTAACAAGAACAAGACTAAGTCCGTAATGTCGCTGGCAGGAAAGGAAAGATTTAAAGATTTACACGTCTGTAGGATGCGATGTGCTACGGTCTAACAGTCGGGCATTCTCTCGTGGCTGTTATTACACGGTTGCACAGGGCCTGTATAAATCTTGGCTCTTTCAGAGAAGTTGTAGGAACAGGGACGATGTATCAGCGGTTAGGCACGTTCTCCCGAGGAACAACTTTATCGTGGAACGAGGAGAACGTTGTTGCGTTGATCCGTTTGTCTCGTAAATCCACCGTTGCGACTACCGACCAGACTCATTACTGCCACCGAATCCGTGGGTGGGTATTAGCGTTTCCATCCACTAGCTGGACATCTCTGATACATGTGGTGACGATGGTACTCGACGAACATCACCACGGTTTGACTTCTGATCAAACTAATCGAAAGGGTCGATCGAAGATCTTCAGGATCGACGACCGCGTTGAGATTTGAAGATGTAGGGATTTAGGGATGTAAGAGTTTGAAGATGTAGGGATTTGGGGATATGGACATATGAAAATATTAGTACTTAAAATTTGGAAATGTGGACATTAA
This sequence comes from Megachile ligniseca, assembly GCA_945859555.1. NCBI lineage: Eukaryota > Metazoa > Arthropoda > Insecta > Hymenoptera > Megachilidae > Megachile > Megachile ligniseca. The sequence continues at coordinate 10,849,339 of OX243786.1, forward strand.
AAATTCAGCCATTTAAAAATTAAAAAAATTGACAGAGTAGAAATTTATAAAGCTAAAAATTTCAAAGTATGAAGATAAAGAAATCTGGAATTGAGGAATACCAAAGTTTAAAATCCACATATTTGGTCCCACGAAATGGAACGTAAATGGTGGGAGAGCCCTCACTCCAAGCTATTCCTTATATAGCCCTCAGGAAGGAAGCATATGCTGCATCAGAATGTACTTTAGTACCTCTGCTGCACATGTGTACGCGCACGTTGCACGAAGGTTTAATTAAATTAGTACACGCGTAATTGCAGCCGGTGATTACGATCGTTAGCTCGCTACAAGGTCGGCTGACTTCGAAAGTTGAAAGATACAGAAAGAGAGGAATAATTTCGTTGAATATAGCGCCAGTTTTTTGTAATTATTCAGGTTGTGATTATACAATTTTTTGCAATGTTAAACTTCAACGTCGTACCATTTTTTCGGAATATAATATCATTCAATTAAAATATCTTTCGTAAATGTGTTTCCATCAACTTCTTTTTTAAATGCTTTTTATATAGCGTCTATATTCAGCAACAATTTATCTTACGATATATCGGAGTGATATCTGAATAAATGTTGGCGGTTCTCAACTTTAGATAAATCGATTTTAAATTTGTCTCAAGTGGAAATTCCTTTTTGCTTAATTGAGTTGAGTTGACTTTAGGGATTTTGTGGTGTAGAAATGTTGGGACATGGATATTTAGGAACCTTTGAATTTGGGGATCTTTGGATTTGGGGTCGTTTGGATTTGGGAAATTTCTAAATCTCTTTGGGAAAAGAGTTCTACTGGTATTAAGGATTTGGAGATTTAAAAATTTGAGAACTTAGAAATTTAAAAACTTGAAAATTTATTAGAAAATGTTGAATCTCGATGAAGTACACATAGCGTCTAAAAACAGGTGCAAGTCCCCAGCTCATTTATACACAGTTACCGTGTTGAAAGCTTGTCGAAAGGTTACAAGTTTGTCACCGGTACATTTCATCAAACAACGACATTTCACGCGTTGGTTCGAGTAAATTTGACAATTTAGGCGTCGGTTGTCTCCTTTCCTCCTGTTCAATGCCAGAGCGGTCTCTGCCCACGTATACCGGGTGTCGCGTGGGTGTACGCTCGTGCTCCACGCGTGCAGATGGTGGGGATCCTCCGGTACTCGAGTGGCTCGCATGGAATGGAAAGGAAAAGAGGTGGTGTACCTACAGCTGTGCCGTAAACGCGATTACACATTTCGACGCTGGCAAACCCATTCAGTGCTCCTTACGGCACGAAGGAACTTGGTACTGGTCGTCGCTGTTGCTTCGACGCCGGTCGACGCGTTTCTGATGGCGACGCTGACTTTCAACCGGAATTCGATCACAGGAGAACAGGAAATCGCGACCGGTCTCCGCAACAGCCTATAGTTTCGACAGAATCACGTGCACCCGTCGTTTTTGATAAAAAGACAGAGCCAAATCGTTCTGTGCTGTCTACGATTAATGTGAAAATTTGTCCAAGTTGTGCGGAAATCGTTTGCTGTGTGAACGCGTTGATCGAAGGTGCGCGCAGCTGTTCTCGAAGGACGTTTGGGTGAGTTTTATTTGAACGAAGGGTTACAAGATTTATCAGGGACGAATTTAGACAAGTGGAGGGCCCAATTAGGAGTTCTGGCAACACTTTAGACTTTATCCGTTTCAAGACCTTAGGTTGCATTTTTTGAAATGGGAGTTTGAGAGTTCTGAATCTTGGGATTTTAGGATTGTGGGGATCTGGAACTTGAGAGTTGGAGCTCTTGGGGTTTCGAAATTTTGGGGTTATGGAAGTTAGAGACTTTGGGACTTTGGAACTTTGAAACTTTGGAAGTGCCATTTTGGAATTATGGCACTTTGTGTCTCTGAAATTTATAAACCTTCAGACTTTGGAACTTTTGGTTATCATAATTTTGTAGTTTTATATTTTTAATATATAGAAATTATACAAACTGGAACCTGAAAGATCATAAGTTCGAATAAAATTACCATGGATCATAATCCACGGTATCTCAATAAATGAAAAATGTTCATATTACTATTTAATATCCTAAACACATGTACATTTTACTACATCACATTCTTCATGGCCAATTTATCCCTACCAAGTAAATATTTTATACAGCACAAGGATCCTTGAGACTTTATCAATGTCCATGTAAAAATAGAATATTTCATAGCACACTTGAGAGTTCCCATCTTCTCTTGCTATGGGATCGGTCTAGTTTACGGAGGATGGCTGTCACTAGTCGAAGGAAGCAGATCCGCTAAGTTCTCAACATAAATATGTATACCCAGCGAGATTCTCGTTCCGCGATAAAACAAGGAAACCATGGAAGGGTTATTGAAGACACGCATGCAATTATATTTCACGATCGAAACTGTAGCTTATGGTAGCCGATAATCAGAGACGCATTAACCGTTAAACAAAATAAGCACGTGCTTCTTGCATCGAGAGATGGAGGTATCATAAAATTGTGAATCACTGTATTTATCGTGGATATTTTCTGCTACTAGTTTTTCAAGTTCTACAATTTTTATGTTTGGAAGTTCCAAAATTCCACAATCTCAAGACCTCTACATTTCAAAGTTCCAAACTCTAAAAAACTTGAAACCTCAGAACCATTTCACAAAACTCACAAACACTGTAAGTCCCACATCCCAAACCCCCAGTACTCAAAATCCAATTTAAAAAAAAAAATTTGAATCGAATACCCACGCGAGCATAAATCTTTCGGAGAGATTAGGGCCATTAGTGCGTCCCTGGCGATGCCACGGTTAATTAGCTGATAATTGACAATGGGAAAGGCGAAAATGAGGGTAGCGTTATGCAACAGAAAGAAACGGTAGCTATCAAGATGTAAACAATATTGTATAATGTTCGAAGCGTGGTAGTTTCGCGGAAAAGACTACTAAAGCGCAACGACAAAGGCGAACGCGAGGAGAAAGGGAACGGATGCGCGTAGCTGAAAAGCAATAAAGTACGGTTGTGGCATTCTTTTAATGGAAAATGCATGAACTGTTTTTCTGTTGCAGAGCTAACGAGAGAGCAGAGTAGTTTCCGTTATTAGAGTTCCACGACGAAACAGGACGAGAGAAAGACGGAGGCACAATCAGGCTGCGATATCGAAGATAGTTGCGTTACAGGCTTGTTACGAGGACGAGGTTATTTACCGGGTATCTTCGAGTGTCCTCTTCCTATCGTGAAACGCTGTCAACGGCGGAAACGGTACGTAAATCGTTATTTACGAGACAATCGGTTGCTCAAAATTATAAGTTCGTTTTCAGATAGTACCGTTACGAATAGGTATTACGTGAAAAATATCCTGAGAAAAGTTTGCAGCGTTAATATAAAAAGTAAATTATTGCCCTTTTTATGGAAAATATCAGAAACCTTTTAATTAGCAGCTAATTATAACAAAAACATTCTTAATGGTCAATTCTTGCGCCCCTGTGATTAATTAACTGGAAAATTCGGACTTTCATGGACCTAATGAGATTTCCAATTAAATTTTTATCAACTACCTACACAATGGTTTTTATAACTCACAGAATGAAACAGAAAGGTTTTATGTTACGAAAAGCTATCGCAAATAAAATGGCGGGAAGGACATTTCCATAAATAATCTAAAAACGAAGGAAACTAATAATTTTGTCCAGCAGCACGATTACCGCACAGTGTTCACCGGAAACCGAGATAGAGGCCGTTCCGATCGTTCTCCTTATCGACGAACAATTTCCTGAAGCGTTAATCTAGTCAGAAATCATGTGGAGCAGAGGAGGGCAAGAGACAGTGTGAGATTTTACAGGGCTTGCGCCAGTTGCCGTGACTAATTGATGAATAGACGCGCAAAAACGATCGTAGCCAAGTTGGCGTGTACGGAATTGCAGATTCAACAAGTGGCGCGAACACGAATCGAAGGAAGAGGAGGTCGTCGATGTTGTTGTTGCGTGACGCGTATCGCGGCGAGATTTTTGCCTTCTAAACGAAGCTTGGAAGCGAGAAATGACGACTTCTTTGCTGGTAACCGCAGGAATCGATGAGCAACGCCGTGTACGCGGCTCGTTATTTAACTCCGAGTTATTCGCAGCATCTCTGCCCGATAGGCAACCGCAGAAAAGTGAACGCGGCAACGCGTGTTACGTCGTGTACACGCACAGGAAAATGATATCGTTTGCAATCGAGCAACTTGAAGAGGATAGCTTCTCCGTTCCTCGATCACCGCAAGAACGTATCGTAGTTACGGACGGGGAGTTTTTAATGTTGATTACCTCGTCGATATGTGAAACGGTCTTCGTCATTGGCGTATGTAGGATTTTTCTTTGAGAAAAGCGGTCTACTTCCACACATAGTCATGCTAGATCGTCTCGTGATAAAACGCACTTCTATGAGTTGTATTCTGCAAGCGTTCAATTTGACGTAACTTGCATTCTGCACACGTTGTACTACGTGTTAAATTCGCCACGTTAAATTTGGCATGGGTTGTGCTCGTGTTAAATTCAGTAGTGGTATTTTCCACGCATTGAATTTAGTGTGGGTTGTATTTTATCGTAAAATTCAGGGTATTTTGCACGCTGAATTCAGTGTTGTATTTTCCAGGAGTTGAATTCGGTACGAGTGGTATTCACTATGCTTTGGACTCGGCACGCGATGAATTTGGCGTGGATTGTATTCTCCACACGTTGAATTCGGCACGGGTGGTATTCTACACGCGTTAGATTCGGCACGTGAATTTGACGCCACTTGTATTCTCTACGCACTGAATTTGTCTTGGATTGTATTCTCTTTTGAATTTGGTACCGGTTGTTTTCCTCACTTATCGTATTCACTCATTGTATTCGACACGAATTGAACTCTCCACTTGTATTCTCGTACTCATCACGCGTTCGGTCGCCATAGGTATTACTATGGCTACGCGACATCCTCGAATATCATTCTCCAAACGTTCCCCGCAAAGGGACCTATCCATACCCAGCTACGCCAATGTCTTGGAGACAAAGACAAAACTGCGAATGTTACATAACAGATCACGAAGCGAGCGAACGAAGATATATACAGCATAACAATTGCGATTCGATCGACGTACATACACGGCACAAAGCAGCTCGATCAATCCTAATCGAACGTAAGAACCGTTCCGTACGATTGATCTCGACGTCCATTTACGGCGGCAGGGAACGTCAACTGTCACCCCCGACATCCCATCTCGTGTAATTAGAATGCACGAGTTGAGAACGATTAAAATATATATCGGTTGGATACGAGTTGGGAACACGAGCGTAACGGAGAGTGTCGTATTGGCGCGTGACACCTACATGTCGATGCTGTGCGTGTCGCAAGATGGCTGGGTCACTGCCTACATAGTGACACCCACCGACTCCTGGGACGCAGCCTTCGCTGCGAATAACCACATCTCTCTCTCTCTCTCTGTCTCGATTATAATTTACGCCGATTAACGGAGCTTTTAACCGAGAACAGAGGAAACCCGGTTCGAGGAACAGGTCCCACGCTGACGGGGATAATATCTGGATATTGATTTCCATTTGAATTTGTCGAGCAATTTAATGGAGACTTACCGCGTTCGAGGAAGTTGCGGAATTTCTGGACGATAGTGTAACGCAACAGTCGGTTATGCTTGTTGCTTGCTGACGAGCGTGATCATTCATGCGAATTCAACGATCGGAAACGTAGTCGAATCGACTCATTTTTGGTTTTCACGTTATGGGAAATGAACATCCAATATTCACAAACTCTCCCAGAATATCTAACTCGGTACATCTAACCCAGAATCAGCCTATGACCACAAAATTTCGTGTTCCCACACTTTAGGACCCTCTCCATCAAACTAACAAGCTGTATTTCTGTTTTCCAGGATGGAGCCACGTACGCGGCGACGATTTCCCACCACCCATAAAAAGTGAATCATCCTAGCCGGTGGTAGAATTATAACCGCAAAGTCAAGATGGTGTACAGAGGCAGTTTGCAGACGGACGATCCCAGGGATGCACCGAAGCTGGTGAGGATATCACCGCTGAGAAGCAGCAGACCGAACCATCCTGTGCCCAGTTCGCGAGCAGCGTCGTCCATCCACGGCCCGGTGTACCACGGTCCGTTTGTGCCAGCGATCGACGTTCATCGAGCGAAAATGATCAACGAACGACGTTTAGCTCGCGAGAGGGACATCGAATCTATGGAGAAGGTGATCATGAGAACGACCGGTCTGAAGGTCGGTGCACCGAAGTTGCGGAACATCAGTCAGATCCGAGACACAGTGTTCGTGGACCCTGCTCTGATACCGATGGAGAAGATCGGTCGTGTGGAGAAAGGTCGACCCAGAACCATCGCCGTGGACAGTTCCAGTAGACCAGCTAGAACACCTAGTTCCATGTTGGCGGATTTGAAGGACCTGGAGAGGCTCAGGAACACTCCACCTGCTCAGAGGTGTCCTAGGACCGCTACCAAGGTTGAGGCCAGATCTTCAACGTCTAACAAGAAGACGGAGCTGCCCAACTCGGCGAAGATTCGCTCGGACATCATCAAGATCCAACAGATGTTTCAAACGCCGGACAGTTCTCCTAAAACCATGACGAGACGACCTAACGAACGGAAGCTGGAGAAGAGAAACGAGCCTGAGAAAAAGGGAACGGATATTAACAAAACGAGATTACTGGCCCAGAAGCTGCTGGAGGCGTCCCGGAGAGACCGGGAATCCCTGAAGGATCGCTATAACAACCCGAGAAACATTCCCTCGAACAAACAAGCGACCAAGGACGCGAACAGCAGGGTGTCCAGTAAAACATCCTCGAGGAAGAACAGCGTCGACTCGAAACAATCCGAGAAGGCGAAGAACCTGACTGTTATGGAGGAAGAACATCCGCAACCTCCTGCGCGGAAGCGGAAGGAGTCGAAGAACAGGAGGAACAGTGACGCAAACGTTCTCAGCGACTCTGAAAAGGATGAGCGCGTTAGAGACTCGAGGATAGTCGAGAACGTTGAAAAGAGCAGCGAATCGCTGTCTAGTGGCAACGATTGTTCGAATTTTGGTAGTAAAACGGAGTTGAAGATGAGAACGAAGGAGTTGGATAGGCCCGACATTTTGGATGGACTTTTGAAGGAGTCCGATCAACAGTTGGCGGATCTGAAGTCTGATTTGAACGGGAGGGGAAGATCGAGGAGCCATTGGAGAGGATTTGTTCAGTCCATGAGGTTGCATGATGTTGAACTTCATTCGGACAGCGAGGATCAGAAGAAAGGTAAGAATTTTTAGACTTTCTGTGGTGATTTATGGTAGGATAGAAATAGTAATATATTCGTTGCTGTGGGAGGGTGGGATTTGGACAAAATATGGAACCTTCTCAGGTAGTGTTAGGGTACGATAACTCATAAATCAAATTACCTAGTTTCTGAATTTAAGCTCTAATTCTCTAATTTTCCAATCTTCACATTTTTCTAAATCCCGAATGTCTAAATCCCAAATTTCAAGATGTCCAAGCTTCCGAATTAACAGTCACTCCTCATTTAAAAACCCCCGTATTTAATTCTGATCCAAATGATGACTGTCTGCGTTTATTCGAGGGTTAATCACGGAATGTCGTAACTCTACCAAATCCTTTACACCACATTTATTCGCCAATCAGTTCCAATTGTTCCCGCCATTGTCCCCCAAAGCTCGTTCGCGTGTAACGCGTTCGTACGTTATCAACGATAAGTAAGATTTATTGAAATTTCTGGCTGCCATTTCGGTAACCCCCGATGGCCATAGATCCCCGTGACGCTTAAAGGGTGTGTGCCATGAGCGGTCAGATTGGATTAGCAACGTTTGCCGAGGTGTTTAAAATTATACAACTGACGCTGGCCATTAATCCCTTAGCCCGAGGCACCCCTATTTTTAGACTTTCAGAGGCTCCCTTGTCTGCGTTTACTAGCGCAGGTCAGGGTAGCGTGTCCCTAACATATGTCCCAACATATGGATTTAGCTAGGAGGAACATACACGTTGGTCTCTTCATTCTGTATCACGCTGGGTCGTGGAATATACAACTGTTTGGAGCTTTTCACACGATACTTCAGTTAATGTAATTGGTGCAGCCATTTGCGTTTAAGATATTTTAGAGGAGGATGTGTGGAGAAGGATGTGAACCTATTTCATAATCAAAAGTATCCTATTAAGAATTATTTTTGTGGAAAGTAATAGGCTAATCTGTATGTGAACAAGATTTGAACAAAGACTGGTTAACAATACAACAAATTTTTATATTTATTTGCTCAAATGTGGATCTCTGTTGAAGGTATTTCTTGTCTGTCCTTGCAAAAATGGGTTAAATTCTATAGAAGGATATTTTGAACACGTCCATCAAGGAATCTGTACATGTCGTAACGTCGTTGGCACGTTGCCGCGATCGCAGAAGCGATTCGCTCGATTTTCTCACGCCATGAATCTCCACGTATCTAATTTCTCTCCAACATAGTTTCGAGCAAACCATTTACCTTGATTCCGTGATGAAAGTTCACTGGGCGGCAACCGAGCGCAGCTCGTACGTTTTTTACCTTTCGATGCACGGCAATTCTTATCTATCGGTTATCTTCATACATGTAGATTTACTCTATCTTTGCGCACGTGTGTGTCGTGTATCAGCTACGTGCACGTAAACGTTTGCTCACGAGTATCCCACCTCGAAAATGCCTTATCGCTTTACAATTTCAGATATCCTTCAGAAACTCGAACAAATCGAAGGTTAGATTAGCCTTTTGAGAGGGAGACGAGGAAAACGTTTTCCGTTTGGAAAATTCGTGGCGATTGCGATAAAGGTCGATATTAACCCCGTAGTGATCCGGTTTGTAAACGGTACATAGATGATAAGCATTGACAATTTTAAAATGAATTACAAAATTAATAAATGTATGAAGACTTTAGTGCATTTCTCAGATACGAAATTTCTGAATTTTGAAACCTTGAAATTTTGAGATATGTGCGACTGTGTATCAGTGTAAGATATTTATAAATTAAATTATAATTAGCACGCAATTATGAACAAGAGACGATTATCACATGTATTTCGCAACAAGTGAATACAAAATATCAACCGAATTCATCGATGTTATTATTATTAAAAAGGAACTGAATTATGCAACCGCAGAAATGTCTGAAATATCACGAAATAATTACATAAAGAGTTTACCTTGATGGTATCATTAAATTTCGCTACGAACTTCCCAAACCGCCCATTAAAATGTTTGCACTGCCACGATAAGGTGGTTTAACCGTTAATGTAACTTTCACGATACAATTTTGAGCCGTAATTTTCTCGATTACGATCAAAATAGTCGTTTATCCTGCATAATAATCGAGTTTCATAGGGTATGAATTTAAATTTTACGATACGCCGGTAAAATAGCATTTTGATGCATTACGGTACGGCCGTACGATCGAAACGCAATATCGCAACGGACTTATGCGCATTCCCGCGAAAGAAAACTTTTATAAACAATGATTACACATGTATGCATGCGTATCAAAAGCAGCGAGCGAGTATATTAAAAGTCCAATGACGTGCGATCAGTTCGATCGCCGCTGCGAGAAACTTTAAACGCGGCAAATGTTGCACACCGATGATGCCAGCTTTTACCTGCATTACCGTGGAGATTCATAAAAATGATTACGCAAAATGTTCAGTTAATTGTTCGACGCTCTTGCGTACATTACGTCTTGCGTCATAATCGCGAAGAACACGTTAAACGATAAATATTTATGAATCATTCATCGATTCCTTCATGTAATCGATTATATTATTTCCCTCCCCCGAGTTTTCTTTCCCTGCCTTATTTGCACATTACGTGTTAATTAGGATTTAACGGGGGAGGTTGCAAGAATATGATTATAATATAAAAACAAAGTAACGCAATGATAATGCGAACAAAATTTTTACATATATGGAAATGACTCGTAAGCAATCTTCATGACATCTATCAAAAATTTATGCTACATACACCCAGTAAATAGCATAAGTTGCCAGTGCATTATGCATGATACTGCTAATTTGCTAAAGTCTGTGAGTGAATAGTTCAATGACCGCCAAGTGCTAATAACTTAACCCGTCTTTACAAAGAGTACATAATCGCAGGAATAGATTCCACGAAATCTACGGGCATGAAAGTGTTAAGAAAATCAAAATGAACAAGCGCAAAGCCACGCAAAACAAATGGAACGCAAAAAGCATGGCCGGTGACCGCCGGCGTTCGTGCAAAGACTTACAAATCGAGACGGTCGAGCGGAAGGCCGCGGATGAGCATCGTAACACAATAGACATCCGCGGTCTCGATAAGGATTCCGCGATCGATCGAATGTGCATGAACGCATCGTGTCGACGTACACAAAATATCGAAAATTCCGTGCAGCACGAGGCGAACGCACGTGTCAGCGTACGCTGACGGCCCTTGCCCTTGAGTCTACGCCCTAATATTGATCTGCTGTCTTTCCTGCCCCTCCATGGTGGCCCATGGTGTGCGTACAATGAAACGCACGATTCCCCTTGCCCTTCCAGACCCATCCTGCCCCGTGGAGTCCAGCGTTTGGGCCGATGCTGCTCTCCAGTGCGAACCTAGCTGTCAAACCGCCAACACTATTCAACACGATCGAACCGATCATCTCGATCGTCGATATCCTCCCTATTCTCTTTGTCCACCCTTTCTTCTTCCTCGTTCGGATATCCTGCGGTTTTCCCGACCACCGAACTTTCCTCTTGGTCGTTTTCCATCCCTGGGGGATATCGCCTGTATTCTCTAACCAGCCCGGTTACACATTATCGAACTTGGTCGATACTCACGCGGAGTTCTTCAGCGTCCCCGTTCCGTTCCGTCGTCGACGTGCCTGCTTGTCGGCCAGCGTCCTCCGGGCGTGCCAACAGTTGTTCAGTGCAGACGCGATCACGCGGACGGATGCACGCGCCGGCTCGTACACTACGGAGATGGTACTCTGCGACGTTTGCGACAACAAAGGTGAGAGAGATTTCCTTCTTGGATAACGATTGCATCTCACGAGCCGTCTGGATCGCTCGCCTTTCGCTTAGCAGGTGAAATACGACGAGTTTACGCGATGGGGTGGGATCGGGTACATGGTTTTGGGTGTCTGATCTTTGATGCATAGTTTCAAATGTGCACGAATTTTTGACTTGTAATATGGATCGGTATTTTTGAACATATTTAGCCAGATTTTTAACTGTGCGAGCAGTATTCGTGATCAAATAAGTGAGCTGGTAATGTCTTTGTGATACACATTGTAATAGCAAAGTATAATAACATCTGCAGTTATTTAGCATAAACATCTGCAGTTAATAAACTGTACAAATCTCGTGTCCACTTGTGTATGCATTGTAAATATACTATTTAGTCAATCCATATTTTTATTAATAGTACATGTTAAAATCCCGGATCAATATTTCCAAAAAATATTAACTTACAAATAGACAGTATGGATATATTATACCACGAATAAGTTGAAGATAAAGTTTAGGTACGCTAGATAAAATTGTGGTGATAAACGAAACGCAAACGAGGAGGAAGAAACTCTAGCCATACGTTGGTGCCGTCGTTGGAACGAAACAATCGATACTAATCGATAAGGTTTTTGCCCGTATCGTCCTGTCACGGGAAGAAATTTACAGCGAGCGTTGTTCGCCGAAAGACATGCGCCTGGTAAAGGTGAGAGAAATCCGTGGTAAATGTCTGACATTTTCACCCTGACACACGGAGCGTTCACTCGTATCCCACAAGGTTTCCGTGTATTCTCCGTCAAATTCTGTCGATCGGTAAAAATTGCTGGCAAGAAGCGAAGCTTATGATGTCAAATGCTTCACAAGCCACGCCGCTCCGCAAATTAACCACTTAGCAAAGGTCTATTTGATGCGGTGTAATTTAATTGTGCGTGGTGAATTGAAACGAGAAAGAGAAAGAAAGAAACCAGCAGTCGCTTCGTTGTTCGTTTTTGGATTTAACGTTCCGTGTAATTCGGCGAGTTTCGCGTATCGAATTAGCCCGACGATCGATCGAAAGACTTCGTCGGCTTCGTCGACGATGCATCGTCGGGCTATTGTACGCCATGGGCGTGCCATAAATTCCGTTCCGAGAAGAGACCGATTAAAACGGCAGACTAAGCGGCTCTGGAGATTACGAGGACTCGGCTCGGTGTAAACAAGCCTCGTTATGCACTTAATTACAAGCACTCGAACCGTACCAGCGTGCACTCGTAAATTCACGCTCGTACGCGAGTGACCCGACCTCCATTTTCGGGAAATTTTCTCACGACCTGCCCTCGAATTTCGGGGGTTGACACGTTGCCAAGGGAAACACGACTCTTGGTTTCCGCCGAATCTGTTTCGAATTTAAGCGTCTTCAGAAAGAACATGTTGCGTGGGGAATCGATACCGTTTCAGAGAATTCGCTGACTTTTGTTCTGCCGCTCGAGAGATAGTAGGACCCCAACTCTCTATTTATACTCGTAACCGATAGTGTCAAGTTAATCGATTAATCGTTTTGCACACGATCTTATGACGGAGCGAAGTTAACTTCATTCTCCAAACGTTGAATTTAATAATTGATAATTGATTGATTAAAATCCATTTGTTTTCACTCTTACTGAACCTGGTACACAATCTATAGATTCTATAATCAACCTTGTTTCAAACAATATATTTTTGATTCATCGACGATATTAATCAAATATGGGTGGAGTCTGTCTACCTTTTTCTGGATAGCAGTCCGTTTTTCTTCAATTTCCTTGCGAGAAAATGGGTCGTGAAATGAAAAAGTGTGCATTGTTCGGGTAATTAAATACTCGTGTAAGGCAACCGACACTGGACATAGAAGCGGAGAAAACGTCGTTGGTCGATGTGCGCCAACAGGCGCCTGATTATCACGGTCTATTCCGTTAGGAAAGCGTCCTTATCGTAGAAAAACTGCTATCAGCAATATTATCCTACTATGACCGTATCGCGTCATACTTTCGCGGAGCGAAAAATCATCGTGGTGTCGCGTGGTCGTCGAATCGCGCACCACGGCCGATGGATTACGTAATTTCTTTGATTTTATTTAGAAAGGGGTTGTGGTACTCCTTACTATTGAATGCAAATTGCGAGATGAACGAAGGGGCCAGCTGCGCGTGACACGAGGTTAATTTGAACTTTGAGAATCACTTCTGACACACATATGCTTCTCGGTGTATAATGATGCAACTACGGTTGCAACAACGCAATAAAATATAACAATTCATTTAATTTGCAAGGACGTCGGACACAATTTATCATATTAACTTTCGAATGTAAACTGGAAATTCGTGTTCGATGCTTTTTATGATGCGGTCATTTAAATGTAAATTGAAATAACACCGGAGCATAAACCAGGTTGTTCAGAAGCAAGGTGCAGCGGTCATTACATATTTTTCACCGTTTTTCAATTATGATTTACATAGTATACAAAGTGCATAGAGCATTTTCTTCTTACTTTCGAAACCTCAAAGTTCTCAATTATTTACATATTGAAAGAGTATTATGATCACAGTCCAACTTTTTCTAAAAACGGTAACTTTGAACTTAACCTAACCCAATGGACTTCACGGGATTATAAATCAGGTTTAATGGCCCACAACAGCCCGAAATCTCGTCGTACAATATTCTAAAGCTCAATCTAACATTTCTGCCCTCATGAGCCCCTATCGTACACGTGTCACGATCAATCGATTTCCACGTTTGAAGGAGCACCAACGAGTTCTTTGTTCGAGCGGAGAACTTCGTGTCCCGCATGGGGACGGCTGAGCGTAACCCGAATGATGTCACACAGCGAATTACACCATAGGCTAACAAATTGCCATGGTAATGGGGTAATTCAATTCTCAACGACCATCAGTCCCGAAATTATTACTTATAACGTATTCCCGCGGAGACCGTGCGTAATCGACGAAATTCCGAGAAGGCAAGGTAATAAAATTCCTATGGGGTAAGACGCGAGTCTCGCGTGACAGTTCGCCTGATAGCAATTGACGACCAGCCGAATAATTTCGCCCAAAACGTGGAATTCTTCGAGTCACGCCACCGGTAATAATACCATGTGTGCAAAAAGTGGACAATTGCTTAACCACGGATTTGGACCAAAATCTGCGGGATTGAGAGGCTTTTGTCTGGTAGGAGAGTCAATCGAAAATTATACTATTGTGCTTTGAAGGACGGAATTGTACTTTCTTGGACAAAAGATGAAGCCAAGATTGGTTAAGGGCAATGTAACATCGAGGGCTGTATATTTCTAGGTTCTTAAGTTACCTAGTCTTCAAACTTCGCAAAGGGATGAATTTCCACAACCTTAAACATCTCGAATTTAAAAATTTCCGCGTCTAAAAAATTTCAAGAGCTGAATTCTGAAATCCGCAAATTCACAAATAGTTAAACCCCAAATGATCACACCCCAAATTGTGAAATTATCGAATGCACAAATTTGCAACCCGAATGCCAAAACCGAATGAGACGTCTCGTGTTCCGTTATCCACATTTCTGAGTGTATCGTTTAGTAAGCACGGACGTTTCCATCAAAATCGACCGATGGTTGACCGGATACGTCCGAGGAACGTGTCCAGTTCCGTCTGATTGAAATTCGGTGTATAAAGATAGTACTTCCTGTCGAATGATCCTGTTCTTCGGTTAGCGAACGTTGACACCAGCGCAAACATGCTCGCTCATGATCGTACGGCCACTTAAAAAGCATTGTGCTCGTGCAGCATGTACGTAACATACATCGTGCCACGCTTCTCTTCCAGTTCGTTGTTCCTTTCCTTTTTCCTGTCCCGCCCATCTATCTCTCTTTCTCTTGCTCCTTCTTTTCGTTGATTTCGCGCGACACTCTCGATACGAGAGCGCGGCTCATAAATATTTAAACGATATTTTACTGCGGCGATCGTAACGGTGCCGCGAGAAAGCACGGCCACACAAAGGCCGCGATAATTCGTCCGGAAACAGGGAACAGGGTATTCGCGGGCATTTGCGTCACGCATCGTGCACCCGTACGTAATTTGTGCATTCTTTAACCAGTTAGAGATCGACGATGCAGCGTGTACGTCTCGAGATCGCCAGATTCTGGACGTACATGTACGTCCGCAGCTATGAAGGGTCAGCGAACTAATGCTAACTTGGCACTTTGCTATATTGGAACTTTGCAGTTTTCGGATATTGGAATTTTGGACTTACAAGTTTTTAAATTTGGAGTTGAGAATTTTTTTTAGATTTTTAAACTGATGTTGGGACTGTAGTGACTGTGTAGTGACCCTCCTTATATTCATAAATGATCAACACATGTGTGTACCTGCATGCATGGATGTGTACACATACATATATCTATCCGTATACACCATTGGTGTCAATGAATCTTGTGAGATCAGAAGATGTCCTTAATGAACGTATTTATAATAGTCAGAGAAATTGTAGACTATTTGAAAATTTCTCAAATGTACATATGTTCGTCGCGTGTTCCTCTCATTCCAGAATCGTGAAGTATAATATAAAGGTCAACGTCGCATAATGAACAATTTACGTGTCGTGATCATTATTCGTCGTCTGCCTCAATTAAAATCAGTCCATTTCCGCTCTTATTACGCCTTCAAGAATTATTAACGTGTGAACAACGAAGGATCGAGAAATTTTTGTTTACGGGCTCTTTTTAGAACACACTTAAATGATGATCGAGCAGCTCGTGAGAAACGTGAACATAGAAAGCTATACAGTAGTTTCAGGACCCTAACCAAACGACAGCTACGTGACGTTCTATAGAAACATTGAAACCCATAGGAAATTTCTAAATGAATTCCACGTCGAAATAATCTTTCGACTTGTAACCTTTTGTGTGCTCGATGAAAAATGATTGCCTCGTTGGTGCAACCGTTTCGTGGTGAAATTGATGTTACGCGAATTTCCATATAAGTGCTCGACGGTGGCCATTTTGGTGCATTACGACACACCAATTATGCATACCTTAATATTTCGTTGTTAATCTTCATGACCGTTGTTATATTCTCATTAGCGTTCACCGTGATTGTCAGTTAAATGATACTTCACCATTGGCGTAACTTGCCGGAATTCAGGTTCGAAACAGAAACCTTAAATACGGATTCGTGAGATGTGGGGCTCCTTTTTTACATTTCCAAATTTCAATTACGTGAAAGGAAGGCATGTCCCAGTACTTAAATCCCTAAATTTCCACTTTTCCAAATTCCTACATCCCCAAATTTTTACTACTCCAAATTTTCTCATCTTCGAGTTGTTACATCCCTAAATTCCTACGTCCCCATATTTCCACCTGCCCAAATTTCCACATTCTCAAATCCACAAATCCCTAAAAATGGCAGCTACGCCATTGGTCACCTCAGAAAACGACGAACAAAGTTCACGTGAAGATCCCGTGTCTTCCTCGTACGAAAGAGCAGCAGTTCAACGATAATGAAATGGAAACCTTTATTTCGCCGTCGCGTCAGGTTTCATCCAGCAAAGAAGAACGTTCGAAGACATTACCGGTACGACAGAAACGTTTCGTTTGATCAGAAAGACGAATTAATTCCACGAGAAGAGAAACGACGAGCGAAATCGTTAACGTGTATCGAAACAGACGGGATCTCGCGTTCTCAGGCTCGATAATGCAGAAACGTGATCGTGTAATCGTGGCAGCGGCGCCAAGTTGAGAACTCCTTGCATAATTGGAGTCAACGATGCGCACCGAGTAGCCTCAGCCATTGTCTGCATACAGTTAGTCGATTATTCCGCGGACACGTTCCGAACAATTCACACCGTCGACAAAACTCGTTGCTCGAGCGACACTGTGAAACGGAGACAGCGTGTCACTCGTACAATATGCTCATAAATTGACTTTTGTCTGCTCTCGAATCCTTCGTTTCACATCCTTGAGGTCTTCAAAAGAGATGATACCAAACTTGCGTACTTCTTTGTACGAAAACTGCGTGGTGAGAAGTTCTTTGTAACAATGTATCCATTGAAATCAGTGTACAGACTTACTCGGTGATCGAACGTTATCGAGGTCGAGTAATCAGAATTAACGAAGATAACGTAGTCTCTTATAGACAAGTTTAATTGTAGTGTACTGAAACGTATTTGTCTTTGGAGCACACAAAGTTTGAGGCTCGATACAAAATTAGTTTACCTAAGTTAGATACAGCCAAATAGGTCTTCAAATTGCTGAACACTGATCCCCAAGGTTCGTAAATTTCTAGACCTTTAAGTTTCAAAATTCCGTACGTTCCAGACATCCACGACTAATCCACCCCAGATAAAATCCCTAGTTACGGCAATGTCCGCTCATTCGTTGCGAACCTCCAACCGGTGATATGCGTTATCACCGACGGACAACGCTCCGGTGACACATCACGTTGCCCGGAAAAATATCAGCGACAGACTCGTGGAGGCTCCAGCGTGATCCGGAAGCGTTCGCAACGCCCCTCAGCGCGCGAAATTACGAAGCGGCTGAAAGAAGAGTAATTGGGAAAAAAATGGGGAGAGAAAATTGCACAGGTGGTATTCGCAGTTTTTGTCAAAATCATTTAACCGGTCGAGGAACATTAGTCATCGATGTCTGTCGAGTG
This sequence comes from Megachile ligniseca, assembly GCA_945859555.1. NCBI lineage: Eukaryota > Metazoa > Arthropoda > Insecta > Hymenoptera > Megachilidae > Megachile > Megachile ligniseca. The sequence continues at coordinate 10,866,994 of OX243786.1, forward strand.
CATTCGATGGCCGATGATGGTCTCCTTCTCTTTTCTTCGGGTACAAAACGGTTCTACCGTTTACGCATTCCTCGCAGGCACTAGGCTACGCGTTCCCAACTGCCACTGAATATCTACGAGCAGCTTTCCTCTCTTTCGCGCTGGCTCTCTTTGTTCAGTCGATGTCCCTTCGCATTTTCCTCCGACGTCTCTTCGTCCACCTCTTTGAATAAATTTCTTCGGCGTTGACGTGTACGCGAAGAATGCACGGCCATTCCGCAGCGCGGAATCTAATCACCGACGATACTCGCCCGGAAAAATTAAGTGGGTTTATGGGCGGGCTTGATTTATGAGAACCGCGGGATCAATGTGGGTCTGTCGTGCTTCTGGTCTGTCTGAAACTCCACATTTTCTTCGATGGGTCAACGGGTTTATCTTTTGTTTGCATGTTGTGATAGCTACGTCAATCGAAACTTGTGTACTTTTCGCATCACTTCGTGTTTTCGCATGCGGGTATTCAACGGAATATCAATCTTGAAATTGTAATCGAATTAACGAAAGGGAAAAGACAGTTTTATATAACGTTGAATAAATCACGAAAACTGAAAGCTTATTGAGAAACTTTCATATAAAGTACACAATCTTGGAAACTTCAATCGAGCACAAACTTTGTAGAATTGTAAGGAACTGAAGAGAACAATTTCGCAAAATTATCGCACTTCTCCGAAACAAGAGAATTCGTGTTCAAAGTTTCTGGAATGAAATCCTAGCGGTAAACCGAACGTTCGTATTATTTTAGTTCGCATAAATATTCATTTGATAACAAATTAAAAGCCGATAAAAATAAAATGGAAACGTTCATTTTCTCGAAAGATAGTGATAACTATTCTCGATCATGGCTGGCTGCACACGAAATGTAAATGGCTCTCGGTTACTTTCGATCGTTCTAACAGCAGTGCAATAATTAGTGTTTCAGTGCCGACACATTAACACACTGAATACCTGAAACATTCCAGAACAGTCGAATTCGACGTAGGAGCATTAAACATTAATGAACATTTACATTTCACCGATTCATTTCCAGTATGCAATCTTTTAACATGATGTCTAACCATTGAATACAAATTAGCGTATTCAGGTTTGAAGATATTAGCGGGTTGGGTTAAACGAGCCCCCGTTTATGCCTATTCTTGAAACGGACCACGCAAGGCCCCGGGACACAATGAGCAATGTAAGAAACATTCACTCGGCTTTAACCTCACGCACAGCGTGTCACTTACAATGAGCACCCTGAATAAGTAACAGTGCATGTTAAATGCCGAATGTGTTTTAATCTGAAATCTACGTGGAGGTATGCTCATATATCAACGAGCTATGAAATTGATCCTTTCTATCGCTTGATCCACCTACCATTGCGGTGTTTCAACTTTGTCCATTCTCATAACGAGGATAATTACCGCAACATTCAAGAGGAAAATTTTGTAGACAATTTTATACGTCGTTAAATTCATGTCGGAGGCAATATAACGAATGTTAACTGTATACGAGAGTTGCAGCGGTGTACGGTACTTTATGAAAATAGTTGTGAAAAGTGACTTTCTTCGAACATAACAACTTTTGTTTGAAATGTGCAGCTTTTGAAAGGTGAATCATTCATAAGATAATTACCGGCAATTAAATCGAAATGGAACATCCTGTATGGCCTCGTGGCTCTCACGGTGTTCCAGTACTCTTTGAAACGGGTGATCAACCTTCCCGGTTAAACTGTAGTTAATTTATTCGAACATTGTTCAGAAACGAGGCATAGTATTGTGTAACAGCGATCAAGGATGTAAGCAGAGGAACACAATATTTTTCGCTTCAAAAATATAAATTCCACCGTTTGAAAGGTGAATCCATATTAATTCTCGTGAAGTAATAATCGTACAGGTTGCTCGGGGATATCGCTGTTAAATTGAGAAGGGCATCGTATTCGATGTACACAGAATGCAGGTCAAAAGGTCTCGGCGGAATGTAGGTCAATCTGCAGGAATGGGTACCATCGTTTCAACAAGGTTCCTTATAGTGAACCTGGGAATTCTCGTAACCTTGAAATTTTGCGTTACATTTTCGCCCTAAAACTTTCGAGCCGAGTTTCAAAGTCAGCGTGGAGTCGTAACTTCCCACGCTAGTTATGGAAAATCGTTCATACCGTTACGAAGACCTCGGACGATCAAATCCACAAATCACCAAATCCTTCAAACTTCAAAGCCCCAAATCCTCAAATCCCTAAATCCCTGAGTGCGAAAAACCCCAAATCTCCAACTCCCCAAACTTCTACATCCTCAAATCCCCTAATCCCAAAATACCCAAAACGCTGGAATATCGCCGGTAAATTTTGACAGTCCGAGGTCTCCATTACGAAAACAATTTACGAGGGACGTGGAAATTGGATTATTGAACCACGAACGACTGAGGGACAGACGGCTTGAAATCCAACGACTGGTTGTCCGCGCGCGTGTCCACCTTCCTCTTCGAGAGCGTACAAAGAACGCTCATTCGCATTATTGCAGAAAATAATGCGTCCCGCCCTGACCATGAGGCGCACGAGTAGAATTGCACGAGTAGGGTGTGCACGCAGCCGTGATGCACATTAATAGGTGCACACACGCGACCGTTACCCTTGTGAACAACACACGCACACACTCACACACGCGTGCACGTGTGTACGCTTGCAACAGAGAGACCGTTCACTAACACGCGACGAAGGGTTCCCACAATCGGTACACAATCGGACTACGAACGGGTGACATACACGGTGAACGTGGAAAAAAATCATTTTTATGGGGATATGTGTGCTCACGCGGAGAGACATGTGTGATTTAGGGGAAAATAGTAGTCATTTATACAATAATTATAATAACATTGGTGTATGTTATTGCAAGTTATCTGATAAACATTGTTATATTAGTATCTGACAAGATTTGTTATTCATTTGTTGAGTGAAATTAAAAGGTGCTTTCGGATATTATATGAAGTGGAAGGTTATAGCGGACGAACGATAATTTGAAATGTAGAAATGAGGTCAAAAAGGTGCATGAACCTGGATACATTGATAGTAACGAGCATGTTACGACTGAAGTGGAACGAGCGTGCGAGAGATATGAAATAAAATGAAATAAATGAATTGGTAGGTTTTATTAGTCTTGTTTTTATAATTGCGAATTAGAATTAGACCTTGTGTTCTGTATTTGCAAGTCTAATAGTCTGACTGCATAGTACCGCGGAGAAAATTTTCGTTTGAATAATCAGATAGTAAGACTGTAACAATAGTAAGACAACGGGACAGTCAGATGGTGATATAATAGTGTAGTGTGGCAATGAAATAGTACTATAGTGAAGTAGTAGAATAGTACAACATCAGAGTAAAACGGTAACATAAAATGGAAGGATAGCAAATAATAAAAGATACCAATACATTAGTAAAATACAATAGTAACATCAACAGCAATAAAACATCAGAACTATAGAATACGAGTATAATTTTTATATCCAAATGCTTCGGTAGTAGTGTACTCATTATAAACGAACGGTAGCCGGGAAACAGTATAATTTCTCGGTTGAAATCACTGCGAAAACTATGCGCGTACACAGTCGGCGGGTTTAAAAGGGTGTTGCGAGAAGAGGAATTCCTGGCGTGTCATTACGGGGTTATGCGAGGAATTCGTATGACGAAAAAGCGCGAGGACGTGGAAACGGGCTCGATGCTTTTCTTCCGCGTCACCCTGTATGCACAGGTACGGTGGTGCACACGTGTGTACAGTCTGTTACGCACACGCACGTAATGCCTTACGCACACCGAGTAACCGTAAACCTCCAGTCTTTCAGTTCATGTCGAGACCGCGTGCAGTGTGGACTCTCGTGTTTTTCGAAATCCCACCGCTCGAGCGTCGTTCTTCAACATCGACGTCGGTTTTCCTCCACGTCGCTCGGTGCTGTTCGCTATCAGCCTCGAATAGACGCGCACCTCTCGATAATGCTGGCGTACATCGTCGGATTCTTCTACTTCTACGCGGAATTGCTTCGATTAGAGATACAGATGGTTCTGCAGCCGGAAGAATTCAAACTCTCGAAGTTCATGCTGTGAAAGTGAAGAGATTTCGCGAATCCGACAGACTCGAAGAGGATCCTTGACGCTTTTTCGCGCGAGACCTGTTCAAGGCGAAATCCCCGTTTTCCGCTGCAATCGATACTGATTTGCATAAAGCTCGACAGTGGCAAAATTTTAATTAACACGGAACATTTCCGCGTGGAAATATCGGCCGCCGTCGTTGTCCCGCAACAATGGAACCGATAATGAACAATTCCCGTTACCTGAGCCGCGGCCCGCTGAAAACGAGCAGAAAAGCCGAGTTTCGATAACGCGTTGCCACACGGGGCGCGTTGCGAAACATGCAACAACGATCGAGGAAGTTTTGTCAGTTTGACGCAACAGATCCTTCGACCTGTTCCGATACGAAACGTTGATTTCGAAATAATTTTGATCGCGAAAGGGAGAGCACAAAGGTTGAAAAGCGCGAGGATATTCATGAGTAGAAGTTGCTACGTCCGGTAGCCGGCTGCGGAACGGAAAAAAAAACAGCTCGCGAAACCGGGCGCATCCGCAGATACGTGTAGAAGTGAAAGTGCATTTTGCAAGATGACTGTAACGCCGGATAATGGCGAGTGCAGCCGTCATCGACGCCCCAGTGTGTTCTTAGCCATCGTCGAGGGCAACGGCGTCCCCTATTCGTACTCTTCCTCGTCGTCCTCCTAACGCGTCGTCCTCGCGATGTCTCGACTCTCCACGAAAAAACGACGAGCAGTTGCAAGCGTGATTAATCGAATTAACGTTAGGTGTAAGCTCAGTGACCCCGCGACCGAGCTCGTCATCGGTCTCCATTAATTATTCATGACTCTGACTTTCCTCCTTCGCTGAAAGACACGTCGTAGTTGTTGGTTATGCGCGTGCCTCGCTCAAGGTCATTAAAGTTACCCCACGAAGAGGAAGAGGAAGTCGAAGGGTCAGGACCCTTCGAGGAATCGGTGAAAGGCATAGGATACGTTTCGCGTCACGTGGATCGCACATCAACATGGAGACTATATTGAATTGTAATTAGACGGCAATTTCTTGAAATGTGTTTTCTGGCGGAAATCGTAGGCTTCCTTTGGGAAAATAATGATGTAGGAAGAGGAAAAGATCTTCGTGTTTAGAATTTGGAGGATTAAGGGATATAGAAGGTCCAGTATTTAAAAGTTTGAATTTGGGGTTTGTGAATCTGAGGATAATTTGTTAATTTAGGAAATGTCAGACCTCCTTAAATCGAAGATAAGTGGTGCAAATCTCCACCTACACTCATTTTTAAACAAAGGATGTCTACATTAACCTATGCACAAGAACTACTATAGACAAGAGTCTAGTTAAGTTCCTATCCCCTCCCATTGCAATCAGGTTGAAAGAGTAATCCCAACTCACACCAAACCTAACCACATGAAACATTAAAAAATGAAAAATTTGAATTTTGCAAACATGTACCAATAATCGTCCACGTACGCTTGCAGAGTACAGGTATTCAGTTCTACTCTATTTTTGTTTTACACGTTTATGATAACAAATTATCAGTGTTAATATAATCTTCGACATATTATTCCCCGTTTCCGAGGTCCGATTTTATCTTCGGTCAACAACAACACGCTGTTTTACCTCGAACAGGGAACAGATAAGTGTTTCCTGTCGTTAAGCCTGATGATTAGGAAGCAAGATTCCCGTACTCTTTTTTCTTCTTATTCGAAGCGCCGCATCCTTAATGACGTTGAGAGTAGCCGGTCGTCACGAGATAGAACATCCTGTGACTCACAGTCATCCGGAATTTTTTGCCCGTCCGTGTTGCAGACCTGAATTTATGGAACAAGAGCATCAGTCAACGATGGAGGAAACTGAGGAGAAGGTGTTCCGTGCAGGAGTCATCGGAGCCACAGGAAGCTCTGATACAAGGTGGAACGACACAGGGGGTCATTCAGGCCGTTAGGTCCAGTCCGACTAGCAGAGAATCATCCCCGGCTGCCAAGAGTCTTCAGGATGGCAACTCGCCGAAGAAATTGTTGCAGACTAGCTCTCTCAGACTGCCAGGTGATCATTCTTCTCTAACAGCAAAAAATATTAGATCCAACAATTTCATTTTGTCCGTGAACTGTATTCAATCTGAATTCAGTTCATTAAAATGGGACTATTTTATGTCAGTCAGTTGACTAAATCTCAAGGTGACTACCTTGATGCAACGATGTTGAAGGATGTTCAATAATTTAATCTGCTTTCTAAAGTGCCTCGATGTTTGCAGTCTAATGCAATTTCTACTGATAATGGTTGATCTATAGGTACCACCAAGGGTATCGCCGACATACAGCACGTTCTGCGAAGCAAATTCAGCAAGATCAACGCCGGGATCCGGAAGAGGAAGGCTCTGAGCGTGACCGAGGTGTTCTCGCAGAAGGACAACGCGTCGAGTTTCTACGTCCCCAGTCCCCTAACCTCGTCTACTAGCCAAAACTTCAACGGCGAGTGTTACGACTCCAGCGAGCCAACCTCCTTACCACCTTATCCCTTCCACGACAACCTCGAGACCCTGGCGGAGGGTAGCGTGCCCAACTCGCCGAACTGCAGTAGTCCATTAACCAGCAGCAACAAGACCTTCACGTATTCTCAGAACAGTAGCGCCTACGATTCCCCAGTGCTGAGTCACGATCAGAGCCAAAACGACGCTTACGAGAACGTGTTGTTCACTGGGTCGTCACCGGGTTGTTGTCCAAGGTCCAGAGGTGTGCTGCAACGCAGTAATTCGGAGAACCGTGACGCCTGCAGACACCATCAGGATCACTCGTACGAGAATATGCGGTTCCAGAGGGGTCACAGGTCGGAGTTGGCGTCATCGGTCACTCCCAATCCTGACAGGCATCTGGCGAGGAGCAACTCCGAGACTAGGGACCACCATTCGTATGAAAATGTCCACTACCAGAAGAACGTAAAGGGCAGGAACCAGTCGGAGCCGTCGTTCGAGGAGATTCACATACCCAGGGTGACGCCCAGAAAGAGATTGACCGACTTCAAGGTGGGCGGGCAGGTGAGCAATTATTCGAACGGGTCCGGGTCCGCGTGCATGAACAAGGAAGACGGCCCGTCAAGTTTAGGCACCGAGAAGAGCCCCGGCAAGAAGACGACTAGAAGACTGAACAGCAGAAGCGTCGCTAACATTCCTTGTTCCTCCGCTTCTTGCTTGAAGACCTGGCAAGTGAGTTACGAGTGTTGCTCGAACTGGTTTTGTTTTTGTGGACGATTCAAAAGATCCCGTTCGACTTTCAGGGTGCGCAAGACACGGACGAAGGCCTGAATACCGACTCAGAACTCGAAGACATCGACGAAGCTGGCGAGGGTGAAGAGTCGAAATTCTGCACCCTACCGAGGCCAGGCAAGGGTGGCGCGTCATTCACGATACTGACGGCAAGATTTCTTAAGGGTCCGGGCCACAAAGGACTCGGCTTCAGTATCGTTGGAGGGACAGACAGTCCTAGGGGTACTATGGGGATCTATGTGAAAACGGTCTTCCCCAATGGACAAGCTGCGGACCTTGGAACTGTCAAAGAAGGTATTAAGAGAGATACGTTTGTTGTGTGCAATATTTCTAAATTCTGAAATCCTCATGTCGCTATATTCTTGGATCTCCACACCACTATATCACCATATCCTTATACTAATTTTAATGTACCTACATATTTTTCTCCCCATCTCCAATCTTCCCAAATTCTTTCTAACGAATGAATATGAATATATTTTTAGGGGACGAAATTTTGTCGATAAATTCGAAACCTCTTCACGGCATGACGCACGCCGAGGCTATCGCCGAGTTCAAGTCCGTGAAAGCCGGCGACGTGGTGCTGCACGTTGGACGTCGAGTGAACAAGAAGAAAAGGGACTCGTTGACGTTGCCTCCCGTCAGTCCGACGACACGTCAGCAAGTGAAGTGAACCCGTCGATGATCTCTTCGTATTTTACATTCCGTGCGAACACGTTGCGTTTCCGCTCAGCAGCAAGCCGCTTGAAACGCGCGAGCGAACACCGAAGTCTCGAGTCTTTTTGAAGGACAATAGCATGTGCCACGCAGATGCTTCACGTTCCTCTGCGCAATATGTCGTTTATTATTGCTGGCAATAATAAGAGCGAGACCAAGTTTTACTCGTGCAGCGTTACGAGCTCTGCATATGATTCCGTTGCTTGTTTTTTCGCGATGCTTCCAGTTTTTCGATCTTCACGCCTAATGTAGCGGAGGCAGGTTAATGCGTTTGCGAGACGAGATTCATGCGTTGTGTGCGTTTTAGCAGCTTCTAGATATGTGGATCATTATTTTGGTGCGATGGTGGATCTCATTGCAGTGCCAAGGTTTGTAATGAATTCGAGACTTTTTATTGTTGACGTAACTAAGGCATTACTCAAATTTCGGAATTTCTAATTCATTTCTCAAATTTTCCCAAACTTAACTCCCAAAGTCCTCCATTTTCCAAATCTCTGTATTCTAGTATCTGAAAGATACTTATTCCCAGTGTTATCGATGAACCTAGAGTACTGGTTCTAATTAAAAAGCCCTAGTTACGTCAATCCCACATTTCTACTTCCACAAAAATATTTTGTTCCAAGGCGTATTTTGATTCTTTGGTAATTTCAATGATCGAACATAATCTAACAATTACGAACGAAATCAAAACGATGTATTCCTATTATAATATTCGTATACTAATCGTTGATGTACCAATTATATCTATCGATAACTTCTAATCGTTCTTTCAATAATCGCTATGATCGAAAAGTTGTTTGTAAGACTAGCTTTCGTACTTCTTCTTCTAATTTGCATAAACAGAGATTGTATTTTTTCAAAATTGATCAGCGTTTTTAAGATCTCGATGTTGTAATATACGTTAACTATGAATAGGGGAAGAATCAAAGTCCTCCATAGCCGATGACGATTTATTTTTGTGAAACGAATAATCGAAGTGCGAACAAAGCATCGAATCGAAAGGTAATCGACGTTTTTTCCGAAGCTGCAATTTGAATGGCCTGAAACGAAGGTACGCGCTGTAACAATAATCGCGGACAAGGATCGTATTATTTTTTAACTATATACACATAGAGTAACGATGATCGCCCAAAGATGAAGCCCAAAAATATTTTTACTATCGACAAGAATGAGAGACGTGTAAACGGTGAAACGCATATCTATAGAACTTAAATATATGTATAGAACTTATACACACACAATATATTTTGACGGATCGAACGAGACGCGTTTACTTTAAAGCGAGAAATGTTATTAGTATCTAGTCCATCTGTAATATTTTGTTTCGTGGAAAAACTTTTCATTTTTGTTCATCTTATTTTGTAGTTATCGATATCAAGAAGATAAACGAGAAGAAGAAAAATATATATATTATATATACGGTGATATACATACGATCATATATTTCTTATATCGATTTTTTCGACGCGTAACGAAGCCAACGTGTAAACAAGCGATAACTAATTAATTAATTAGATTGTTAAGGTCTCGATGTTTTCCGACAGAGGAGAAAATAATTCTAACGAGTTTTATTTGAGAACGAACACGTTGGCAGCAAACTTTCTTCGTCTTCCAGGGATCAAAGCGATGTTAACCCTTATGTTAATAATAAAATTGTTCACGGTTATTTTTTATAACCCGGGTATCCAGGTACTCAGGTGTTCTATTTAACGTGAACACTTGGGTGCAATCCCTTCACTTAGAACTTGTCTCCCTTTCTCAATTGTTAAATATTCAAAGTTTAAATTCTTAAATATTTAGATATCCACGTTTCTCAAATTTTTAAATTGTCAAGTTCCTAAATCTCCAATTTCTAAATTCTCGAATATGCAATTCCTAAATTTCTACATCCCCAAATTTATAAATGTCCAAAATTCTAAAGCCTGAAATACTGCCAAATTTCTCAAGATGAAAATTCCCAAAATTTACAACTGACTAATCAAAATAAGTGGCGAGTTTTCCCCTACGTCACCATTTTCTCTAAGGAACCTATTCCTAAACCTATACCTAACAAATAAGTTACGAATTAATGAACAAAAAAATGACGAAAAAATCAAAAAATATAAATTTAGTATAACTTAAAAATATTCGAACGTATAAATGGATACTTATTTGTTAACACAAGGGTTAATGAAGTTAGAATTAGTCTCTCCTAGGGAGAATTCGCGCAAAAGGACAGGATGATCGAAAGGATCGAAACGTTCCCTTTTCGTTTTATTAACTTTGTCCTGATTACAAAAATACGATTACAAAATTTACCCTGATGATAAAGTAACAGCGATTGTATCAACTCGGCTGATTTTCTACGTATCCGATCAGAACCATGGTATCGATCGCTCGATTTCATTCTGTCCGATCATTCTTTCACACGATCTACGAACACGTGCGTACATTATATACGTGTCTGTACACGCGAATAGGTATTACGGTTATTTTTTTATTAAACAAAAAAAGACAACAACAATCTTTGTCGATCGACGACGTGTATACATGTTTTACCGTAAGTGCAACTCGATGTTGTCGCATGCATACGAACTACTCGAAGAAACGTTGCTGTATTTTCTATTTACTATGCGGGGTCGAAAATAATAAATATTTCGCATAATGGACACGAGTGTACCATGTTCTTTCCAACCGGTTCGTTATTTTTTTACATCAAAATTTCGTGTCTGTAAAGTGTCGAGCAATCGCTGATTAAATACGATCTTCACGGAGACAAGAAGAGAAAGACGATCACAATTGCGAGAGATCATTCAGAAAGCACCGTCGTTAGCGTCTTGCATGTGGGGACACTCGGACCCCAATTTCTCACGATTACTAATTCTCGAGTTTACTCGAAAATAAAATTTAGAAGTTTAGTTTTTTTCAAATTTAATAAGTTTCCAATTCTTCAAATATCAATTTTAGAATTAATCAAATGTAAATATTAATGTTCCAATTTAGAGTCTTATAAATCTTCCAACGTGTAAATTTTTGCTTGCTTCATAGAACCTCTAAGATTCAATTGTCAGCGCAGTCGACAGCAATATAATAAGAGTCAACTACATGTACCGATCAGTGCTCATCACCGATGAAACGCAGATTCGAAAATAATAATTTTTGCCTCTAGCGACGGGCCTGCAGAGAATATCGACTGAGTTCGAACGATCGATACTCTCCAGCGTAATCGACCCAAGATCGACAAATCGTTCGGATTAGCAACAATGGAGGATAAGACATTCGGAAAGAAGGGCTATTAGTAGCTGTCGCCCCAGCTGGTGGTACAGTCTACGTGTGATATCCTAAACTCTACGGAATTATAACGTTCACCCTCGTCTTGTCGAATGAAAAAGTAATTCTCTCAAATTTCGTTAACGTGTTGATGAATGTTGTACGCCCTGCCGCCCCGTCTGGACTCTCTGGGCACCACGGCCAGGTGTTCCGGGCTGATTTTCACCTGGTCGACCCTCCTCTCCTCCGAGATTTTCTCGGACAATAGCTCGGGGGGTTTCGAGTAAACGAACGTGGTCTCGGCGCCGTTCGATTGGCCGATCATGGCTGAACCCTTCAGGATATTATCCTGGGCGCTGAGCAACTGTTTGAACCGTTCGTCGCTCCTCTCTTCGTCCCACTGGGCGCGAGCGGATCTGGAGGTCGTTGACGGCACTGCTCGCTGACTGCTCTCCTGATTGCTCTTGCTGGTCAGGTTCAGTTTCGGGTTCAAATTCAGACCCAGCCATTGAGAGAACAGGGCTATGCCTTGCTCGGCGCTGGCTGACACTGCTGCTATCAGCTCGTCCGTGTTCAGCGAGTCCTCATCTTCCTCCGAATTCTCGGTCGTCTCCGTCGTTTCGACGATTCTGCGAGAAAAGTGAAACGTGACAGCATTAAGACATTTGGTACATGTGTAAGAAAAGTCTCTCTAGCTTTCAAAGCTAGTTCGCAATGATCAGCGTCGTACTCACGCGGAAGCTTCAACCTGACGCACCACCTGGTTGAAGTTGAAGCATCCCATGGGGTAGGTGGCTTGCGGTGTACCCAGTAGGGCTGGCTCGATCACCAAACAACCATCGTAACCGGAGTCTGCTGGCTTCATCGACGTAAATTTCGCGCATATCTGCGCCAGGTCCGACAGAAGATTCATGCATGTTGGTCTGTTGGCGGCGTCGGCTGCAAAATATACACTTAAAGTAATTCGAAGAACTTTATACATTTTCACTTTGTATAACGCAGACTCGAAAATAATATATTAACAGTGACAACTGAAACATAGAAATTGTCTAGCTTCATAGAAAGTAAACTAGAAAGGTGCGATCAGGTTAGCACTCAAAGTGTTAAAAGATAAGAACGGGATTTCAAGGTGTCCACTTAAATTTAGAATATTAACGAATTCGGTCAACAAACTGGTTTCATCATACTTTCATCTTTCACCTTCACTCCGAATGAATCACCGTAAGTGAAAAGGTGTAAATTCGCTTTAATCCTCACCGATCTTTATGGTTGCGTTGTGGACGGGGTTGTCACCGTAGCTCAGGTTCAAAGAGACGTTCTGCTCCTTCTGTTTGACGTTGATGCAAGCGGGACCGCCTAGATCGATCGTCGCCGTCAGATTCAGATCGACACAGCACAAACAGTTCGAGGTTTGACACAAGCATTGCGATTGCGGAGCTGTTGATCTACCCACGGCATCCGGCAAGTCCCAGGCCAGTAGAGTCTCTGTTGACGAGGAAAAAATAAAAAGAGTGAGAGAAACTCGGAGAAGAGAAATTGGAACGAAACGAAAGTCGTCGATCGAAAGTCAATGGAAAAAATATCGCGCGCCGATTTCCATCGGTTCTTGAGTTTTCTCTTGACGTACATGGCACCGTTTCTTTCTGATTAAACGGCAAATATTTGTATAATGTATGCAGTTGGTACACTCGTACCGACTAGTAAGTTGCAAGGGTACTATCTGAAGGTCACATATGTGACCCATTATTGATTGAAATCATTACCAAACAAAATGATGGAAATAATTAGAAACAAATACATTTGTATTCATAATTAATGTCAATGTACTAACCACGTAAATCCTTTACACTAAATATATCCTGATACTTTGCCAGCGTGCTATTCACCTATTTATTCATAATTCAGAAAATTTCAATTTTTAATAAAGAAACAAAAGATAACACGCGTGCTGTCATTTAGCCGGGGAGCGTAAGTGTGCCACGCGTCGATGAGTCAGAAAGATGTCCATCCACGAACTTTCTCGCGGTTACTGGGACGCGTTATCATCGAAAGAAACTATCCGATGAAGAATCGGTGCGATACACTGCAATACGATAAAATCACAAATAAACGCACGCGGTGTCCTGTCAAAAATGTCGGCAGCTCTGAGGAGGGGGTGTCGATTATCATGCAAAGGATGCTATCCATGCACCACGAGCCATCCGGACAGGTTTCGATTCGTTAAGCACGTTCCGCGTGTCGTGACAGAAGGATGCTGCAAAGAAGGCTTGAGGAACGTTTCCACGTGAGCGTAACTGATCTGCTCACCGAGCAATCCTGCGGAAGACACCACGGCGACGGTGGCCAGCAACACCAGTATCGTGCACCTCGCAGTCATCGCGTTGTTCCGACGATTCGTTGTGCCAGAGGTATCCTCCGAAGTCAGGCGTCGTTCAAGTCACCGTCAAAAAGGATATACGCACGACGGAGAAGCTGGAGATCCTGACCAGCAAGGAAGAAGCTTAAATCTGGCCACAAAGCCGGCCGCGGGTCTCGGATCGACGATCGGTTGGCGGTCGGCACGAAAACTGGCGACAGGATTGGCCACGGCGACGATGAGGTGCCACGCCATTGGCCGAGGTGCGGAGGTAACAACGGGCAAGGAACCTCATCTGGGTGACCGGGTGACCTCCTTCGGCAACCTGGTACCAAGAGGACTTACGCGACCGTCCTATCTACCTATGCTCGATCTGCCCATAGGTCCGACAAAAAATACTTGTCTTTTTTATTTTACACGTTTAACACGCCAGTAAAAAGCAATTTCTTTTTCGTTTTTTTCATCTGCCCCCCTTTTTTTCGTTGTCCTCGCTTTCGGTGCAGGGCTGCTCCGATGGAATTTTGTTTCTGATAAAAGTGAAAATTTGCTGATGCTGTTACGTGCATCGATTTGATTTACAAAATAGGAGAACGTGCGGGTTTTTTTTAAGTCCTAGCGCGTGTTAATGGCGTCTTACGTTTAATGAAAATATTAACATACTCGTGACTAGGCGTTGAAGCACTTTTTCTTTTGTTTTAGTTTGATACTTCGGTTTATCGGTTGAAGAAAGTCTTCAATGTAATCATACGATCGAATGTTTCATACCTATGATTCTATAGATTTTCAAGATCTTTATACACTTATTTCGTTTATGGTAATGTACAGCTGAAGTTGAAGAATGAATTTAAAATTTCCATATATTTAAATTTTTAATACAAATATCATTTCATTCGAAGCGAACTCGTCAATCAACGCAGAGTACTAATTATTAGATATTAAAAAAAAGGAAAGAGCGTGATGCTCGCGAGATGTTCGTAATGACCGTAATGTATACAAGAGTCGAGCGTGTTCGTGGAACTTTTTCTTCGTTTCCTGTCTCTACCGGCAATTATATTTTCATCGAATGCATCGAATACCTCCTTTTTCTCCCTGATCACGGTATGAAAATCTCGAAAGGGGAAGGAAAAGTATGCTTGGTTGGACATTCGCAACAGGGAATTATCGTTACGGTCGGACACCTGGCAAAGCGTGCTTTTTCATAATTATTATCATCTTTTGCAATAACACCAGAAAACGTTATGTAATTTACCGGGTGATCGTCATTTGCACGGTACGTCGAGCGCAAAAATTGAAAGGATGATTTATTAAAGGCTCTTGATTGATCGTCCAGCACGGATTACGGTTCCAAAACGGGATTCGCCTTCGAAACAAACGATCCCGTGACGTTACGTAAAAACTCGTTTCCCCGTGGTGACCCACATCCTCTTCTTCATTTATATACCTGGCCAGGTTATTTAGAACCCTCGGGAGTACCGCTTTATCTTAAAATACACCGTGCATCATCGACGTATGGTAATTGTCCGGCGTTTCACGACCCTTTGGACAGCTGAATTCCATCGTGGAACCTTCATCCTGTCGGGCAAGTATTAACCAAGGTAAACCACTCCTGACCACTACTTTCTTCGACCCACTAACCGGAGAAAGGCCCCCACTTTAATCACCAAAACACGCGTCCGCCCGGAGACATTGAGGATCAAAATCCGGACATGTTTGTTTGCCTTCGTTTTCGCGAAACTTCGCAAACATTGTTGACTATCTGTCGATGACCGCTTGAGGTCATTGCTGACCGCAATTTAATGGCGATATTAATTCGCGACGTTTCCAAATATGTCCAAGAATTAGCATGATTAAATTCGAAGTGAGCGAAGTGAAAAGTTGTAGTTCCAGCATATAGTAGGTTGTTTTCACTGCGGCGTGCTAAGGTTGGACCTAGTTCGATCGTTGCATACGGGACCAACGACCAGTTTGAAGGTCGGTGAAAAGACCGCGTTAATTGTAACGTGGACGTAAAAGCGAGTTGCACGTTCGATGAATGATGAATTTCCGGCACGCTCATTGTGGATGCATCATGGACACTTCGCGACCATGTTGTTTTATGGCGATAGAAATTGCCGTGAAGTGGGACTGGTTATTAGAACGCTACGATCGAAGTGTCTGCAATTAACCCAGCTATGAATTTGATCTAAAAACCTATTATAGGCAAACCTATCGCAACTACATCATGCGAGTAACAAATTTCCTCTAATACTAATAATATATTTTGTGTAGGGACTTCGAAAAATGGATATCCGGAAGAATTTCGTGATATAAGAATTTGAGGATATAGAGATTCTGCGAGATTACATGACGTAGAGATTTGGTATTACAAAATGTGAAGATTTGAGAATAAGTTAACACCGATGGGCATACAGATTTGGAAGTGTAGATATATGTGAGAATTTGGAGATACACTTAGCGATACAGTTCGAGAGTAAAAATTCATCGAGAATCGAAACAGGTACGACCCGGTCCGAACGTACTTGACCTCCAGCTACCGGTTCAAGGCAAAATCGAAGAGCCACTTCCGTTCGATCGAGGAGGATACGATCGAGGAAGTGTTCCTGTCGATGTTTAAGCAAAATCCATGGTGGGGAATGTTCGTTTTATTTACCTAGAGCGTATTAGAATGCTTAATAATCGTAGCCGTCGGTCGAGGCCGGTGGTGGTGGCCTGACCGACTTTTAAAGAAACCTTGGGGGGAGTTGGGCGGCATCTTCAGTTAGACATTGGCCTCCGTAAGACGAAGAGTCGGAAAAAACAGCAGAAGGGTGCGACGAGAAGAGACTATCATCAAGAATCTTCCTCTGTTTTACTTTGCAACTTCTTCTTCTTCTTCGTTCCACAGGTCAGTTGAAACTAATTGGTTGACCTTGGGTCAACTGACTCAACGTCTCTATCTTGATGCAGTTGACAGGTAACTTTAATAATCGCTCTACTAACATCATCTCCAGAAACCACACGATTTCTCTGTAACGTTGCCGTGCTTGAAATTAGCTAGAATAGTTTGAAGGAACATACCGGCGCGTACCGATCACCGTTTCTCGCGACGTGACTGTATAATGGCCACCATAAACACGGCACGAATATCAGCGCGAACGCGCGCGTGCTCGTTGAATCGCGTGGTCGAGAAACGGTGAACTCTTCGGGAGAGACGTCTTTGACCGTGACCAGGATTTAGGTCAACCAGTCGCAGACGAGAGATTCCTGAGCTGGCGCGAGTCTGTCGGCCGAAACAGAGGAAAAAGTCGTTCCTCCCACGTGCTCGCTGCTCGAAACGATTGCTCCGTCGAAAATCGACCGTGTTTCACCTTTTCGTCACTATTCTTGTCGTTAACGAGCGTGAACAACGCATTGTTTATGGTCTTTAACATCCGCCGGCTCTGGCTGCGTGACAAACCGCGGTTCCGTTAGTTTTCCTGTCGTTCGGAACCCATTTTCGAAAGCTGACTCTGTCGGGTACTTTCAAAGTTGAAGACAGGAATTGATACGAGGGATGTCTAATTATCGACGTACTAAATTTGAAACTTACTTAAATTAAGGAATACTTTTCGAATTCCTTTGTACATCTCTAACTTCCTCCACTTACAAATTTCTAAAAGTCCAAACTTCTGTATCATAAAATTCTCGGACGATGTAATTCTGAAGATCTTGAATCATTAAATCCTGAAATTTACAAAATTGTTACATTCCAAAGTTATTTTCAAAGTTTCTCTGTTTACCTCATCATCCTCACAGTGTCCAGCAATGCCCGAGTGTTCTTGACGTGCCCATCACAGCTTCGAAGTCCCTCGAATCTTAAAATAATCTGATTTTCAATGTCGAATTTCGTGGTTCAATATTTCAGAGAGAACAGGAAGATGCGGCTGTCGGCAGTGGTCGAGTTGTTGCTGATTTTCCTTCTGATCGCGTTCGCAGCATATGGTCGAGTGATCGGTAAGGATTTTTCCGACTTTTATCACGCTGTTAACGTCAATCTCATATAATGATCGCCGTAAGTAACCGTGAACGACAGTTTCCTCGAGGAAACGTTGATTGAAGGATTGACGTTGATGACAGGAACGGTTTCGACACTTAAAAATTGACTTCGTTCACGATGTTTTGCAAACGCTACTTCAAATTTCCTACTTTAAGAAATAACAGGGTTTACACAGCGTGAAATTAAACGCGTCTGAACGATACTCGAAGAAGGAAGTTTCTAACTAATAAAATTGTTCTGCAGAACGAAACGAACAAGTGGTAGAACGAGCGATCGGAAAAGTGAACGGATCGAAGCAAAGTCACCTTGGAGTGTCGACACTGTCATTGAAACAGGCGACGGACAATGTCAATAGATACTGCACTTGCAACGAAAACATCTGCAATTGTTGCAGAGACTTCCACATACCGTTGGTACAATTACAGGGACCAGGTGAGCTAATTAAACGTAATAAAACTCAGCCAGTAGGAAAGATAACAAACGTTACGTTACACTTACGCCACTAATTGTATGTGTCAGGAAGATGAACAATTATGTTATTCGTTTCAGGATGCGCATCCTTGCAATATCTGCAAGGAGACAATTTGGCGGTTCAGCTCAGTTTTGGGGAAAATATTTTAACCAGTACCATTGTTAACGGTAATCATTTGTTAAATTTAAATTGCTAAGTTTAAACCGTGCGCTAATTGTTTAGTAAATTCGATTTTTAATATGTTCGTAATAGAATAAATGCTTTTTTAAATAATAAACTTGCAATCTTCAGGAAAGAGCCCGAAGCCCGTATGCGTCCCATTACCGGGAGGTTTCACGAAATTCTGTGGTAGAATCTACTCGATCAAACGAGACGCTAAGGATCACTTCAAGGCGTGCCTCGGCTTAGAATTACAGTCATCGACAGAAATCGAAGCTAGCCTACGAGTTAGCTGCTTCAGGTAATAATCTCGCAAGACTAAACGTGACTAATTTGAAATAAAACGTGACTTCATGATTTGCTAGATTTGGTCCTGACGGTCTCAAGTTGCGTCCAGCGGAACCACTTCCGGTCATCGAAGCGGAGGTCCCCGAGGAAGAGGACGACGACGACTTTTTCGGTCTAGGAGGAGACGACGACGACGAAGACGATGCCGAAGAGGATACCCCATTAGCGAACTCCGTGCCAAACTCTTCAGCCGAAGAAGACGAAGAGGAAGAGGAAGATGAAGATATTCTAGGATTTGGAGCTTTGCTCGATATCATAACCGGCGAGGAGGAAAGCACGACGAAGAAGCCTAAAGTGACCACAGCTGCGCCACTCCTGCAGTTTACCATTCCTCTCCTGACGAAACCAACGACTGCACCTTCAGTGGTCCCCATAGTCGAAAACGAGGCCAGCAACGAATATTCCGAAGATCAGAACGAGACTCAGCAACTGAGCGTAGAAGAGAACAACACGGAGGAAGAAATCGTATCGGTTACAGAGATGACAGCTAGCGAAGAAATCATCTCGGAGTCCTCCAACAATGTCATTTCCGTCGCGAAACCGGAAAAGGTTCCGACGAAGAAGTTCACGTCACCGGAAGCGATCAAGAAGAAGCCGACAATCACCAGCAGCAGCATCAACGCGATTCAAAGCGACAACAGCGAGAAGAAGAAGCCGCAGAAAGCGAAGCCCGTGAAGGGTGAAGTAGACGAGGATGATCTGCTGGACGATGATCTGGATGATGACGACGACGATGAAGATGAAGAGCTTTTAAACGATGACGAGGACGAGAAGGACAGCGAGGAGGACGATGACGAGAAGGTTGAAGAGGCTGAACACGAGAACAACGAGGACGAAGACGAGAAAGCCGAAGTTGAAGATTTGGACGACGATGACGACGAAGAGGACGCTGTGATCAGTGCGCTCGTGTACGACGAGAAGGAAGACGGGAAGAAGAAAGGCAAAGTGAAGAATCCTCAGACTTCGGAAATGGAAGACGACGATTTGGATTACGGACTGGGTCTTTCTGGCCTCCTCGCCAGGAGCAGGCACTCGAAAAACAACCGTCAAAGCAAAGTGATGAGGCTTTGAATTTCGCGACAGTCCCCATGCCAATCATAGGATGATCCGATCTGCGGAACGAGCTCTTTTCTTTCCATTGTTCGAAACTTTCTTTTAACATCGTCGAACAAGTTGGTCGAAATCGTTGACCGAATCATGGAGACTGATAATTATTTCTTTCGTTTTGTTATTTGACACGTTCGAATTCTCGAGGAAAATTTTGGGGAGATTAATTTGCAGATTAAGAAGTCTGGATTTTAGTGATCCATTTGTCCATCGTTAAGTATGACACTGACAATGAACGTGTTAGATATCAAAATGTAATAGTAAGAGATTCGAGTTGAAAATACGAGTAACCATAGGTTGTCCTACCTTAAGCCATATGAAATTGCTCGAATAAGGCATTTATTTATTTGTACCTATTTAATTAATTTATTGAAACCTGTAATTAAATGTGTGAAATAAACATGTTTACTAAAAGTGTCGAGTCTATGGCCTTGTTGTCGATCGCGGTAATTGCCGACGATTTTGAAAACAATTTGTACTCCAAGTGGCACAAGTGTACGACTGCGTCACATTTGTCAATTATTGACGATCCTATTGATCCCACCGATCTTGCTTTCTATTGAAAGCGTATGCATAATTAATGAGGCAGAAACGTAATATTATGGAACGATCGCAACCCAGTTTCCAGTCTTCAGAAAGAATCGATCGACGACGGATCAGCTTTCCGGTTTCTCTTTGGTGTCACGCAGCCATGTCGACTAAAATATTCGGTGTTTTCTTCCTACTCCTGGTAGCACAGAACTTCTGTGATGCCGGTATTCTTCCTATGGACAAACTAGGTAACACTTACGTAAACTAATATTTAAAAGAATAATTTTTTTTTAAGGATAAGTTCAGATATTAAAAGTGAAAATGTGGAGGGTTACATCGGACCCTATGATGCTAAAGGATTAATCATATTTGTTTGTTTCAGATAAATTAATACCTAAAAATATGTTAGATAAAATTCCAAAACCTAAGAATATATTAGATAAAAGTCCAATACCTAAGAATATTTTAGATAATGCATTACCGAAAAATTTATTAGGTAATAATACATTGCCGAAAGATTTATTAGGTAACAATACATTGCCGAAAGATTTATTAGGTAACAATACATTACCGAAAGATTTATTAAGTAATATGACATTACCGAAAGATTTACTAGGTAACAATACATTACCGAAAGATTTATTAAGTAATATGACATTACCGAAAGATTTACTAGGTAACAATACATTACCGAAAGATTTATTAGGTAACAATACATTACTGAAAGATATATTAGCCAAAATTCCACTAGACAAAAATCTATTGAATAAAACATTAAACCAAAGTCTGCCCAACTCCACATACTTGGATCCGATAACTGGACTTAGTCTAAGAGGAGTATTAGAACAATCTGTCAAGAGTCCATTGGGCGCATTGGTTTCTCGAGGACTCGGTTGTGAATGCCAAAAACTGGTATGCAACTGTTGCGTGGGTTTAAATTTACCGTTGGTTAATGGTCAGAAATTTTGCAACCAAATCGAGGTTGTACCAGAAGAACTTGAACTTAAGAATGCACTCAGTTTGAACGACAAACAATTAGTGTCAACCAGTCTTACAGGTAAATTATTTTCTTTTTACGGTATATATACGGTTATATGTATTTATACAATACATATGCCATTACACATGCATACATATATCAATAAAATAAAATAGCTTTCAATACATGTATGTGTAGTTGCCTAATTTGGGCAAAATAGTAAAAAACAAGTCTAATTCGACAAGTAGTTCTTCTTCCATAAAATTGAAAAAAGTTTAAGTACAATTATCGATATAAAATTAATCGATTACAGGACAAAATCCACCACCGTTGTGCGTACCTATTCCTAAGTTGAACGCTGTGACTGTCTGCGTTCGAGTCTATGACCTCGGCATTGTTGGGCGTAATCTGAAAGGATGCGTCGATCTGGAAACTCAAATAGTCAATGCGCCATTCTTTGTATTGCATTTCGATTGTATATCAATGGGATTGGACGGAGTGTCTTTGTCGAAACCTGGAAGTTCAGACAGCCTTAACATTAACCTGCCGAAACCTCAGGAGATCATGCAGGAAATATACGACCACGTGAACTTTGAACAGGGTAATCAGGAAAACAATCACAACGACAACTCGTCCTCGTCATCGGATGAAGACTCTCAAGTTGGACAGTTGAAATATTAAACGTTTCAACTGTTTATTTAAATATTTATTTGCGTAGTTAATTAAATTATTGTTAGCATGCTATGATAATCTGTTAGTATCAAATAAATTAACTTAGAAAATGAATGGTGCTGTTTATTTCATTTTTTGTATTATAAGATTATTAATATAATATAAACCATGAAGTAAAATTTTGTTTTTCGACAAGGGATACTAGAATCTTGGTAACAAAATTTATCTAATTAACAAAATATTCCTGTGTCTCAATGAATTTCATAACGGAGTTTATTGGGGTAGCGGTAACGGTTGAGAACTACGTTCATTCTTAATGAGAAAAGTACGATATTTCGGAAAGCGGAATGTATTGCACTTGCCGCAAGTTTTAATTGCCTATACAGTACGAAAGGATTCCCCCATTTTTTTCGACTGTTAACGACGTCTTAATGACAACCATAACTTACACCTGAATCCTAATTTGCTAAATCTATTTCGTAAGCCATTTCCAACTCTAACATCATAAATTGTATGAATTTCTATCTAATGTATGACCTGTATTATATATTCTATATGAACATACAACAACAAATACGTGAAACATACACGTAAAAATAAAAATAAAAATGAATAAATAATATAATGAATGTAACCAGTTGGTATCACATTGGTGTCCATCCGAGAACTAAAAGTTTGAAGTTAAAGATATTCAAAAATTCAGACTTATTTAATTTCGCCATAATATATGTCTTCAGGGTACGAACATAATGACCAAACATTTAAGGACGCAGATTATCGCAGTGATACCCCTACCCAATTGTCTTCATTTTGATAATTTCACCCCTTAAGCAAAATGTCTATCTCCCTTTGTTTCCAAAATCCATGTATAAAAGCACCTCAAGTTATGGCTTAGGCATCAAACATTTCCTGTAGTGTGATTCCATCACAACCCAACAGTCTTCCAATTAGTTTCTGTTTCTTCTTTGGGACCACCATGATGACCAAAGCTCTCGGTGTTTTTCTGCTGCTCGTCGCTGTACAGAACATCTGTACTGCCTCCTCTATTCCTGAGAGTCTCGCCGGCGCTGATGGTAAAGTTTAAAATAATAAGATCTATCAAAAATATTATCTGAAACTGTAACATCTTAAAGTACCATCTAAAGCTTCAACATCTGACTATACCATAATGCCTGAAGATTAATCATACTTGTCTCATGTGCAGTTCTATCTACGCCCATCCTGCACTTCACGAATCCGGACACTGGAATCGCACTAGATGGACATTACAACACCGAAATCTGCGATGCGCATGAAATTCAAGTATTTTCATTCCAAGGAGTCGGTTGTAACTGTAGACATCTAACCTGCGAATGTTGCGCTGGTATAGATGTATCATGGCTGCCTACTACGAAAGGGTGTGCCTCAGTTGCTTACCTACCAAGCTCTTCTGCCGTTAAAGTCGCATTGACATTGAACGGCAAGGAACTGATCTCCAAAACAATTTCGCGTAAGTCATACATTCTGTGCATAAAATTATTGCTATAACTTTGGTATTCAATATTTGCCTTTCAAAGGTTGAAAGAAGATATGAGATTGAAATGAAATTTTAAAGAATCTACACAACGAAACTGAAGTTTTAATCGTCGACAGTTTTGTAAATGGACTTTTTTGTTACAGTCAAGAACCCGATTCCATTGTGCGTTAGCATTCCTTACGTACCGGGCGGAAAAATCTGCGTTCGTCTTCACGATATCGAAGTCATTGCAAGCAAATTGAAGGCGTGTGTCAATATGGAAGTTCGCCTATTCGGCTCAACAGTCTTCAGAATGGAATTCGATTGCTTCCGTCTTGGATCAATCCCGGCGGCTGATGAGTATCTACCGATGCAACCTGAAATGGAGCCGGAACTGTACTCCCATTTTAACCGTACTGCCCTGAGACAAGAGAATCAATAACACGGTGTTATTAAGATTACTAGCATGTCATGGAATGTAGTAACCATATTATGTAACATCAATAAAATACTTTAGCAAACACGTAATATTTTTTATATGTCCTTATTTGCAAATACCCTGATTTTAGTATTTTCGGATTGCGAAAAAAATTCGCGTCGCCAAATCGGCAATGTCAAGCCGGTCATATTGAACCGGTTTCGTCAAACCGGTTTTGCTAAACCAGTATCGTTAAGATCTGTTTCAAACATTTCAGAAGTACTTTACAATGAAATCTAATAAGAGTCAAATACCCTATATCAAATAAAGTAACACCCTATAACTGAGTCAGGTATAAAATGAGATGCGTATGAGCAGCCAAAGTGAATTTCTCCAGCAAACGAGGTCAGACCGAGGTATCGGTGACCAGTCGAGTTCCGATCGTTTACCAAGAAACATCCTACGATGCCCTGTTGTTGCTGAACCCGGTAAACACGCGAAATGCGAACCCTGTGGTTGCTCGTCTTCGCGATCCTCTGCGTTCGGGACTCCACGCAAAGGGTCAACGAGAGTGTCATCGATTCGAAAGAGTCGCAGATTTCTTTGACCAAGGACGCATTATTCCGGATAAAAAACAGGGAGTTGACCCTGAAGAAGTTGCAGGAGCTGCTGAAGCAAGCTAGTTCTAGCTCGAACTCGACTGGCCAGGTGACCGCGACCAGACAAGGTCCCTGTAAATGCACAGGAAGCGTCTGCAGTTGCTGTTCCAGAATTCTGTTCGACACCTGGAAGCAGAAGGCTTGCGTAAACGTGACATACGATGCGGACGAGTTCAGCTTCACCGTGAACATCATGATGAACGATAGAGTTTTGTTTACGAGAACTGTGTCCGGTAGGTTTGTGGACCATCGATTTGGTAGATTTTATTAAATGACCGAATTCGTTTTAGGGAAGAATCCTAGACCGGTGTGCGTGTCGATACCGCCGTTACCGATCATCAAAGCCTGCGTTAGATTTTATAACGTATACTTTTTGGGAAGAAACATCCACATGTGCGTGAGCATGGAGGGAGTCTTTCAGGAGACGACGATATTTAATGTAAGTCATGTAGACTCAGTGATATAAAAGGATCACCTTGTATTTTTTTAGAAATACATATGTAAATTTGATTGGATTGTAGCTTGGATTGGACTGTATTCGATTTGGTGCTAACGGAGTGGCTGTGGTCAAACCTGAGGACGGAGGTGGACTCACGCAAATACAATTTTTACCGGGTGATAATGGTGACAGGGAGGACTATAATTACGACAGTGAGGATGAATGACTTGATTTTAAAAAATGACGTGAAAACTGACAACTCATTCGTGTTGAAATATTTTTAATCATTTGTGTAAAAGGATTGAGAATACTTACAAAATTGCGTTGTAAAGTTAACACTAAAAATGGCCATATGTTACAATGAACAATTTCTGTAATGACACCTGTCGAATAAACGCATTTTCTCACAAAATTACCTATTGATTTCCCCAGTACATTATCGTTGACAGAACTAATTGCTAACGATCGTAACAACTATTTGTCTGTCTGCGCGTGTCACAAGTGCACATTAGCAGTACAAGTGTTGCTATCTTGTCGTCTATTGAAAAATTATGCACAATGGCCACGGAGGAGAAATATAATAACGCGTTTCAGTGCAATTTCAGTTTTCAGAGATCGATCACGGACTGATCTACTTTTGCTACGAAATGTCAGCCAAAATTTTCTGCGTTCTGCTGCTGCTTGTTGCGTTGCAGACCATCTGCTACGCTGCCAACTCTGGTAAGCAAAATTTCATACATCCTTTACGGACTAATTTCTTGTTGGGTGAAGTTTAAGTGATCAAATTCTCAAATTTTTAGTATAAAAATAGTATTCCCAAAATCCCATATTTTCAAACACCCCAAAGATCAAACATCAAAGAATCTTGAAAGTTTACAAATTGAAAGTTTGTGGCTCAGGAGAGGCGATGATTAATCTAGCTCCACGTTTACAGAAATAGACGAGTACAAGCAGGCCTACTATGATCGAAAAACCAATAAACCATCGCAAGGAGTGTCAGAAATTAATGGTGGGTCTGTGAACAAGATCTCGTTCAAGGGTGGCTCGTGTGGTTGCCAGAGTGCGACCTGCAGTTGTTGTACAGGTATAAAGCTTAAGAAGTTCAACTTTGACCAGGAAGGATGTGCCAAGATCAACTTCAACGCAGAAGCTTCTGCCGTTACGGCTTTGTTGACCTTAAACAACAGGGCGGTCGTATCATCTTCTATCCCAAGTAAGTTATTCAACTAATCGCCTCTATAGTAGCTTTATGTAATGGTACTTTAAGTGCATTTTTAAATTATAGTAAATACTACTCCTGCGATATGCGGAACGGTTCCAAAATTGTCTTCCGTCAAAGTCTGTCTTCGTCTCTCCAAATTGACCGTCGAATCAAAGAAACTGAATGCCTGCATCGACTTTGAAACTCACATACCTAAAATCCCGACACTTGTGTTGCACTTCCCATGCATTAAGTTGTGAGTTTAGGAAATTTCCTCGTCACTGATAATTAAGGCATTGTAAGTATTTTTTACAGGATGTACAATAATGCGAATTTTTAAGTGGAGACTGATAACGCGTTTTTTCAGAACAAGGAATTCGGCTGCATTAAGGATTTAATACTTCTGTGAGACTACAGCTGATCTTATTTGTTGCAACTAAATTTAAATATCATCATTGTAATAATGGATGTAAAAATAATTTGAATAAAGATATTTGAACAAGTTTATGACGTTGTTTGTACTTTTAAGTTGGGACCATATTCAAAATGGTGTCCGTGATGGATCTTAATCGATCGTGTAGACGTTAAAAGACGTACGCAAATAGTTTTACTATTCACAGTTAATATACAGATAGAGCAAAATTTGAGTTAGAAGTTCGAAAGTTAATCGAGGTTAGTCATTTATTACGAAATATACAAAATATTTTATTACAACTGTATTAACATGAAATAGTCATTTACATCTCCTTTCTTTTTACAACCCCTTCTTTTACAATCCCTTCAATATTTTATATATTATAGCAATAATAAAATCAGTAATTGTAAGTGACAGTCACAGATATAAGTGAATAAAAAACGACGAGTATTCGACGAATATTGATTGTCAAAGCTTATGTTTGTTTTGGTACCATAATGATATACTCCTGGATTAAAAATTTGTACGTAAGCGATTTACGTTTAGATTACTCACATGAATTTGCTGATGAAGGTAGTGTTCTGTGATGATGTACATGTTCATATGATTCCATGTGGATCTGCTGATCCTGCGCATTCATAAATAGAAGTGATAAGGTTCCATGCAGCCATAACAGCTCCACTTGAGAATGTAACTTACTCGTAATAAATTCGACCCTTAAGAGACACAATGCTGTCCACTCTCTAAATTCCTTACTCCTTTTTATACGTATTACACTGTTAAATACAAGTACTAGAGCTTTAAGAACAGTAACAAGTTTAAGAGCAATAACATCTGAAGACTTGCTATCGAACAATTAATAATGTTACAAATTGATCACTAACTTTTTCTGCAGAAAAAGAAACATCCGTTACGTCGAAAGTAATAAAACAAGTGACTAATGTTCATTCTCCACAGCAGCCACATCGAATTGCATGAACAATTCAATATTGTTTAATTATATAAGTATTGGTATGCATATATTCGTTTAATTTAGACGAGCTGCAAATTGATGTATTCTTCGACAATATCCATCCATATTGTTCTTTGCTAACTAAATTACTCTTATTTGCATTTCACGTGACCTATCCATAGAATTTCGATGCATAAATTAATGGGGTGTGCAAATATAAAGCCACGATCTCACCGTAATTTCACAATTTGACCAGAAACGATCGTGTAAGGAACTTCGAAGTCAAAAATGATGACCAAACTTTTCTACGGTCTCTTCCTGCTTCTCGCAGTATATTACATCTGCGATGTTGTGGCTGATGGTAAGCGTTTATAAATTTGATCAGTGGACAAAATTAATGGTAATATTTTTGGGGATTCGTATGTTTATTGAGGAGAATATTTGGGGTACTGGGAATTTGTGGATTTGGAAATTTAGAAGTTTGAGAATTCAGAATGTGAGAATCTAAGAATCTGAAGGTTCAGGAACTTAGAAATTTTTAAAATTTGAAATTTCCCTGTGTCCCAACCACTGTGAAATAAACATAAGTAATATTAATATAATAAAATAGTACTAATATTGATAATAATATTTTATCAGATGACGCAAAACCACTGGCCAGTGATATTGGCAGTGACAGAAATGCATCGAAGTACGATGGCACGTTTTATCACCCAGAGACGAATGCTACATATCCTAGAGTGTATCAACTCGCAGTTGCAAACCCTTTTAAAGAAGTTTCCTTTTCCGGTGCTCACTGCAACTGTGCAAACCAAGCCTGTGACTGTTGCACGGGTGTGAGAATACAAAAGCACAACTTTGACAAACAAGTCTGTGCTGTCGCTCGATATGTTCCACGACAGATCGGTGTCGAAGCATCGCTGACTGTGAACCAAAAGCAGATCATCTCGAAAACCGTTTCACGTAAGTTATTCTCCTCTCTATTTTATTATCCTTCTAAACTTTGGTTTTACATTTTACGATGTATTTTTGAATTATTACAGTGAGCAATCCACCTGCTATATGCGCACGAATCCCTGACGTACCTGTTGTCAAATTATGCGTCCAATTCTACAACCTTTCTAAAGTTGGAAACAAACTGCATGGTTGCATTAACTTGGAAGCTCGTGTGAGCAAAATTCCGGCCCTGAAACTGCATTTCACGTGCTTCACGCTCTAAATGGAAGCACACTAAGAATTCTTATGGTGGCACTTTGCGAGAACCTTACAACTTTGCCACTTGGAATTGTGCAATGACCTAGACTTCGAATTATAAGATTATGAGTTATTTTTCTTTGTGGCACTTGAGAAAGAAATGTAAATTATAGTTAAAAATGTAGCAAATAAAAATTCTTCAACAAATAAACAATGTGTCTTACAAGAATTTTTAAGATGTACTCGTATAATTAATTTATAGAAAGTAATTCAAAGATGTACAGTTAATTTCTTGATACTCCACGGGGCACAAGTGTACAACAATGTTGCAGGTATAGTGGATCATGAAGCTCATGTGCTCACTGACATTTGATAAAGAAATGCAAATTAGACAGCTAGAGCTGTAATTCTGTACACTCCTTAAATTAATATTACATTAGTATTATACTGATATGTACTATATGCTAAAAACAGAACTAAAAATACTGATAAGTAAAATAATGAAGTTTCTATGTTAATCAAAGACAAATGCAGGAATACAAAATGATAAAACTAAAATGAAAAATTACCGACGAGATAAATAATGGTTGTTCGTAACACCAAGTACGATGAATTGTTTAAACAATTCCACATTGTTAAGACAGACGTGTATTTTTAATTTTAAGACGCATTTCAAAGTACAAACAAGTGTGCACATTATTGCGCAGGTATTGTTATGACAGGTTTCAATTGATGTTTCGCGTCTTCTTTTCTAATAAATTCTAATTTTGGAATGAATTAGGTGCCGAAGAATCATACAAAATACCCCGATCGCAAACGAATTGCACATTTTTTAGTTAGAGTCGATCCTCTACGGAGCAACCTCGCAGTATCATGTCGGCCAAAATTTTCAGCGTT
Source organism: Megachile ligniseca (assembly GCA_945859555.1). Taxonomy (NCBI): domain Eukaryota; kingdom Metazoa; phylum Arthropoda; class Insecta; order Hymenoptera; family Megachilidae; genus Megachile; species Megachile ligniseca. The sequence goes on from OX243786.1 coordinate 10,896,612, forward strand.
CTCTGTCTGCTTCTCGCAGTATACTGCATCTACGAGGCTAACGCTGGTAAGTAAAATTTATGTACAATTAATTTGATAAACTGTACCTTCAACGAATTCTTTGCAAAATAAATTCTTTCAAAGTTGTATACGCAACATGCTTTTTACTTAAATAATTTTAATTTTATCACAGTACTTTGAAAATTTTAAAACCTTCATTGACTGCATAAATTAAGAGGAACTTATAATAATTTAATAAGAAAAATATTAATGACAATGATAATTTTTGTTACGCAGCTTCCTCGGAATACGATGATACTTACTATGACAGCAAATCCAAAGCTGTGAGTCAGAAGGTTACATACGGAACCGAAGCGCTAAATCCGACGAAATTAATCGCGTTCCACGGCGGCAATTGTAATTGTGCGAACTTGGCCTGCTCCTGCTGTACAGGTGTGAGAGTGAAGAAGCTTAAATTCGACAACGAAGTTTGCGCTGTCATCGAGTACCTGAAATCACAGATTGGTGTTAAAGCATCAGTTAAGATTAACCAGAAACAGATATACGCCAAAGAAGTCTCTGGTAAGTTCCTTCTTTCTTATTTATCTTATTATCCTTTTAACGTTATAGAATAACATTTTACGAGGTGTACTTATATGTTTACAGTGAGCAATCCACCTCCTCTGTGCTTCACCGTTCCTGACGTCCCTGCAGTAAAACTATGTCTTAAATTCCATGACCTCAGCGTCAGCGGAGGTAAATTGAACGCTTGCGTGGACCTCGAAACTCGTGTTTCCAAACTGCCAGCACTGGTTCTGCACTTCAAGTGTCTGTCAATATAATCGAACCAGTTTTTATGGTGGTACCTTGGGAGAATTTTACATACACCATCAACTTCCAATAATTATACTAGCATCGAGTTCTATCTGACATCCGAGAAAGAAATGCAAACTGAACAACTATTATGATTCTTGTGCAGTGTTCAAACTTGCAGGAAAAAGCTCTCATGGTACCGTAAACAAAAATAGTAGGATCAAAATTTATACGTATTATATGTTTATTTCATTGGCACATAGCATTTCAAATAAATTTCACTTTAGCAAATAGACACTTTGTTGCTGTACTTCTAATTTCCCCGTCGTTTCTTCCGAAACCGAACTATCGGCAGAGGATTCACTAGAAAAGCAAATGCGGATGAACCAAACCTAAATTTCTCCAGCAAAGGAGGTCAGACCGAGATATCCGTTAACTGACCAGTCGAGTTTCGATCGTTCACCAAGAGACATCCGAAGATGTCCTGTTGTTGCGATTGAATCTGTCAAACACGCGAAATGCGAACCCTGTGGTTGCTCGTCTTCGCGATTCTCTGCGTTCGGGGCTCCACGCAAAGGGTCAACGAGAGTGCCATCGATTCGAAAGAGTCGCAGATTTCCGTGAACAAGAATGCGTTGTACCGGGCAAAAAGCAGGGACTCGACCATGAAGGAGTTGCGGGAGATGCTGAAACAAGCGTCGAATTCGAGCTCGAACTCGACTGGCGAGGTGACCGTGACCAGACAAGGTCCCTGTCAATGCGGAGGTGGCCTTTGCGGTTGCTGTTCCAGAATTTTATTCGACTCCTGGAAACAGAAGGCCTGTGTGAACGTGACGTACGACCCGGACGAGTTCAGCTTCACCGCGAAAATCTTGATGAACGATAGAGTTTTATATACGAGAACAGTGTCCGGTAGGTTCATGGACTATCGATAAGGAATTGTTTATATTTTGTTAAATAACCGAATTCGTTTTAGGGAAGAATCCTAGACCTGTGTGCGTACCAGTGCCACGACTACCAATTATCAAAGCTTGTGCTCGTTTCTACGACATATACTTCCAAGGCAGAAACATTCACATGTGCTTGAACATGGAGGGGAAGTTCCAAGATACCACTATATTTAAGGTAGTGACTGACCCAGAAAAAGGGACCGCCCATCTTTGACACGTTTTATGAATAATACATGTATTTCCAGGTTGGGTTAGATTGCATCAGATTCGGCACTAACGGATTGGCTGTGGTCAAACCAGAGGATGGAGGTGGACTAGGTCAAATAGAATTCTTGCCAGGTGACGACGATGATGAGGATGAGGACGATTATGATTACGACGATGATGACGACGACGATGACGACGATTTGCTTGATTTCTGAGGAAATCTAAGATTCCATTCGTGACAAGCACGAAAACACTTAACGAGGACGTGCAATTGCGCGCACCTATTGTCGGTTGACATTGGCGTAACTACTTTGTGTAGGGTGGACCAAATATCCTAACTTTGCTATCCGTATCAATTCTTTACATCAAGTATGATCTCTGGGATTTTGGGAATGTAGATGTAGAAATTAGGTATTTGGGAATTTAAGAATTTGGAGACTTAAGAAAGGGAATTGAGAAACTTGGCAAGTTTTAGAATCTGTAAATTTGGGTACTGGGGGTTTAGGGATTTTGTACAGAAATCGTTACTAAATTTTTATAGGTACCATTAAAATGAATAAGTACTTATTTAAAGATGATTGTACACAGCTGAAGGGCATGATATGTGTGCCAGAGGAAGGAAAACGAATAAATAGATGCAATCAAATGCCATTTTTTTATTATCCCTCAATAATTACGTCCTGTGAAGCAACCGACTCGAATCAGAGTTGTCCAGTGGAACACCCATCGTCGATCAGTACCATCACGGGAGATGGAAACGGGTGTAGTAGATTAGTGAATGTACGACGAAAAAGTATATAAAAAAGATTTAAATATGAACACCAGAACGTGTAGTGTCCTGATTTCATTCTGGTTGTATTTGTTCTTTCAACGATCTTGTGGTTCTACGGAAGAAAGTTAGTCTTCGTTTACATTTGCTGTGTACAATCGTATAAGTCATGTTTATACAATATAAAATTATGTATCAGGGTTTTCTGCAACGAAGGGATTTCTGGCCTACAGAACGGTTTCGACGTTTCAGAAATATTGCACTTGTGCAACTTCTTATTCATGTTCTTGTTGCCAAAGTGTCTACATTCTGTTTACCAAAGCTGAGAAGAATCGTAAGTTTTATATTATCATTTTCATCCTCTCAGTTGTTTATTTATTATCTTATTCTGCACAGTTTGCGTTAATTTTACGTATCAGAGAAACGGTTTCAACATTGACGTAACATTGAACTCTGATACCATAAGAACCAGAACAGTTACAGGTAAAGCCACTCCGATTTTAACAATTATCGATCTATTATTTTGGAACGTCTTTTTTTATTTCAGAATATAGAAAACTCAAATTTTGTACGAATATACCAGGATGTTACTTCTCGACTGCTTGTGTGAATATTTTGGAACTCAATCAATTTCCCAGGTAGGAGACAATTTTTAATGCAAATTCTTAAATCAGCACCTTTCGATTAAATATTTTGAAATGTCATGAGAAGGTCGATCACAGTTTGCCTGCGACTGGACATCATTTCCAAGAAACGATTATGGCAACTGAATTACGACTGCGTTAGCATATCGACGGAGTTACCAATGATGCCGACTAATGGAACAACAACGATGCCTAGCAATGCAACAATGCCAATGATGAATACAACGAGAGCAACTTCTGCGATGACTACAATGACGACTGCTAGAATGACAACGACAATGGCCAGCAGCCAGATGACGATGACTACGACAATGATGGCAATGAAAACCGTAGCGGAAACCGAAGAGACTACTATACCAGGAGATGTAGAAGTGATAACAACGCCAGACATTATGGATATTGATTAAAATGGGGAATTGCTAGATTATGTAATGATGCATTCTAAATAAAGTAGTACCTCTTAACTGATATAAATTGATGGAGAGTTTCAATTTTAAGGGAAAAGCATTAGTGTAACTAGGTAGGGTGGGTCTAATTCACCCTCCAAATAAAAACTAGTCCAGCTAAATCCTCAAATTACTAAATCTCTCAACTCCCAAGAAACTGTGAAACAATTATATAACAATGTACGATTTTACAAATATCATTTATTAAAAACATTCTAAATACAAGTAATCAATCATCGTTTCCTTTCATATTTCCATTTATACACAGGAGCAGCATTCTTTGTACCTTTACGTACTAATTTTGGTTTCTCAACTTTCTTATCTTTCAAAGCCCTTTGCACTTCCAATTTCTGTTGAATAATGGTTAATTCTCGTTCTCTGTCAATCCTCTTCTGCAACTCTTTGTAAGACATGTGCTTCTTCTGCTCAATTTTGTTCAATGTAGCATCATCCAAATCTGGTATGTCCATCTCCTTTAATTTGCTTAACTTTGGTCTGTTTGTGCGTCTAGATAACAATGCTGGATGAGTATCTAATCTTTCAGAGAGATCAAAGTTTCTGACTTCTTGAGAATTATCAAGGAAGAAAATGTGTTTATTCGGAGTTTCATTTGCAACATCTATCAAGTGCAACTGACTCTGAAGTTTGTCTATTTTCTTAGCTTCAATGTTTCTCTTATGTGCAACATATTTGATATCCTGAGTTGCCATCAATTTTATCTGTTCTGGTGTATTATCATCGTCTTTACGCCTTTCTCTGTGTTGTCCATTCTGAATCTTGGAATTGACCATGTGAAAATAAAATTCATCCGGGTTTTTATTTAAGGCACGTTTTTGTAGAAGCCTCAATGTTTTCTCTTTACGCTGAGAATCTCTTGCTCTGGCAATGTAGTCCTTTTTCTTTTCTAGGAGACCCAAATGTTGTCTGGATTCTGGTTGATGCCTTTCACGATGTGTCTTCTGCGTTGATTTTGCTGCTTTTTTCCAGGACGACATGGTTATTTATATCTGCAAAGAATGTTTTAACTTATTGATATATGCAATAAAATACAGTAACATGTTTAAGAACAGAATAACGTACTTGGATACACTTAACCTATAACACTGGAAAGACAACCTGAATTAGTGGGAGAGGTTAGGATACAATTCAAGGGGATTTAAATTTCGATCGAGCTGACATCTACAACAACAATGAAAAGAACAGAATTTAAAATTAATGCAACCTAATGTAAAATATTGCTCTTTTATTAACAATGTGCAAAATTGTACAATCATCGCAATAATACTTTGTATTAGAAAAACAACAATAGACAATAACAGTTAAAATATAATACTAAAAACGTTCTGACTGATATAAAAATCATATAGCTTCAACGAGCTTATGTACAATTATAAAAGTTTAATAATGCCGTATAAAAAAAGACCTAAAATCAATTGTCAAAATCCTAGTAAAAAAAGTCATCAATCAGTTTGAGTGGATTGGTGTGCCCTGGATGGAAGGGGAAGAACCGTGTCGCCAACAGACAATGACCCTTGATGAAACACTTGAGTTTCCGAAGAAACTCCTCTCGGAGATGTAAGTCGATTATTTCGCATTCTTGCAATAGGTTCTCGTGCCTTAATTCTGTACCACCCACGGGGTCGTTTTGGGAGAGGACTTCTGAATTCGAGTTGCCTCGGTGAGGAGGGCGCGTTTTCGATCGGGTCTCTTGGACGCTTTCCGGTTCTCTGTAAAAGTGATGGCAAATTTATTCCGGAAGCCAACGCGTTCGATGTAGACGGTCTTGATATAGTATCTTCAGAAATCTGTGCCCTTTCCACAGCCCTGGCGGTTCCCACACCTGCACAGCAAAGAACAAAATTACAGCAGACTTTTGAATATATTTTTTACTGTTCCTATAAACAGTGCCGCCATTAGTGCTGAACATTTAAATAAATTAATCTGTGTTCTTGGCTGGATGGAAGTTGTAGCCAACTCATAATAGATGTCTTGAAAACTCTAATGACGGCTCCGTCTATGATTAATAATAATATATAAAAATATACCAGGAAAACTTTTCATGACATTTCTCACTGCGTTGGCGAACACGGATAGAATTCCGCCGGAGGTGTTGCTGTCGTTGCTAATCGTAGAGGAGTTCGAGTCGCCACTAGAACTATTTGATTCAGTTGGCGATGAACGATACTTATGACTAGCCATGCTGTAATAACTGTCCACTGACGTTATAGAAGTGCTGCAACCGGGAGAATTGTGATTGCTGCTTGAAAGTTTCACGCTAGATGCAATGTGTCCCAGTTTCTTCAAACCAGACTCTATTACATCCGAAGTGGAGAGGGTGGAATTGTTCTCCACGACCACCATCATCACCACTCTGGAGGAACCAGACACCGTTTGGCTAATATTCACGTTTATATTATCAGGATTATGATTTTCCTTCTCAGCGTTCTCGATGTTCTCCTTGTTAATTATCATCTGCGAGTCCTCCAGACACTCCTTCGTTTCGGACATCGTATCACAGGCTTCATAGTATTCGTCGTTCGTGGTCATGTTCGTAGTACTCATCGTGGTGGACGTTGGAGGTTCCTCGTACTGATCCGAAAATCGCACTCTTTTCAGAGAATCCGAACGTCTTCCCTTTTGATTTTCCAACCCTTGAGAGTCTGGCAGTATTCTACTTTCCACTCCAGTCAACTCCATGTCCTCGACAAAGTGATTATCATCGCAATGTTCGTTTGTATTAGTGTTATTCTGGCCGTTCATGATGTTCAGATTCCTCGAGTTGCTACGTGGTAATTCGCTTTTGTTCCCGCGATTCGATAAAGCAGAGCGAAACGGTGTTTCTTCGTGACTGGTTGCCGAAGGGAAGCTCACGTAGTTGCTAGCTGAATTCTCACTCTTCGAAACGCTGCTTTGAAATCCGCTGTTAGGTGGATCTTTGTTCAAAGATGCAGAGTTGGTTTGTGGTGTTTGCAGAGAGAAATTCGGCACGTTCGGTGTTACGAAGTCGAAGCTGGTCTTCTGGGACACACCCATTGGTGTACTAGTGTTTCTGTAGAGTTCTGGAGGAGATGTCAGTGAGCAAAGGTTTGCATTGCATTCGGCTGATTCTTTTATTTCTGATAACAATGGCGGTGTTCCCAGTGATTTCTGCGCGACGACCTGTGAATAACGCTGCCGAGCTTTCCACCACTTGCACGTGCCTTCATTAACAAAAAGTATTATATAGTAATGTTACGTTACCATTGAATTTTTTATGTGCAGAAGTTGACAGGTGCAGGGTCAATTGTGACCCAGACCCCAGAAAATGCACAAAAATATTTTGATTAAAATTAAATTCTGAAAGGTATGACTTTCATACAATGAAAAAGTAATACTTGAAGAAATAGTTACGAGTTTGGAAACTCAAATCAAATTTAAATTATCGCATATTTTAGCGGTCTACTGTCCAAGGGTATCATGTCATTACAGATATTTACCGAACGATTCTAAATCCTTGCTCTGTTTGAAAATTTCACCGCACAAAGAACAATGCAGAGGCAGATGACTGATCACTATGTGACAAAATAACGATGTATCTTCGATGGGTTTCAACGGAAGTTTCTGAGACGTGCAGAGTGGACAGTTCAGTTGCCGATTCGCGTGTTTGTTTTTCTCGTGTCGATCACGGCACTCCGTGCAGCAGAACAATTTTCTGCAGACGCAACAAACCCGACTTGGCTGTTCAATAAAAAACGTTCAACAAGAAAATTTAATCGTACGATCTTTCTCGAAATACGGAGGAGCTTAGACGAAAAATGTTTGATAAATACCTCGGTTGGCCTCATGCTTGGGCAAGGTCGTTGCGACTGGGACGTTTCGGTGTTTACTATCTCATTATAGTCAACACGCTGTGAAGTATATAATAAAGTATACGGTGAGTATGCGTTTATGATAATAAAAACATGGTTTCCGGTATTTGACACCGTTTAAAATGATACAGTTCGAATAATGTTAATAACCGGCGAATAATGAAGTATGTTGAGGAGTGAAAATTAAATAATGTCTTACATGAATTAAAAAAAATTTAAATATATGCGGGAAATTGAATTGATTATTAATATTTGAATCGAGCGCTATGATTGATTAAGGCCACCGAATAACAATAAAGTGGTCACTTTTATGCAGTATTTATTATACAAATTGTATAGTACAAAGTGATGTGTAAATTTTTATACCTTATCATTATCTTTATTACTAGATTCGTCAGATAATAAAGTGCATATTAATTCGTTAAGTCCTAACACATCCTCACTGTTATCATCTTCTTTACAATCTACCTGTGTAATTCTACTTTCATTTATTTCTTTACGTTTCTGCTTTGCTTGTTTTTTAAAGTCCGAAATGGTCATTGAATTTAGATTGTCTATTGCTACACTAACATCAGGTTTTCTGAAATCAGTATCTCGATTTTCCATTAATGATAAAGCTTCTTCATATGGTGGAGAAATTGGTGTCTGTACAGGTTCATGATATGTGTATTCCTTACCCTCATACTAGAAAGAAAACGGAAATGATAACATAGAAGTTAATCCTGTATAGAAACTGTAGATGTAAATAACTTACATCCAGTGGATAACAGGTATCAGAGTCAGGTTGACTAAGATCACCGCAAACAACAAATGGAACAATAACTCTATTAATTCCTGTGAGCTCATTAAAATCACACGGCTTATGAGTTAAAAGCGGATTCAGCATGTGAGGTTTATAACCCTCCGGTGGTGAGTAATCTTTGCAGACTACAAATGCCTCTATACTGGAATTACGTGAACTGCAGGGTTTTGTGCAGTAAACATAAGGAAAAAATATTTTTAACTGAGAGTATAGCAAGGATACATCTTTGGCCCGAAATATTTTTGCTACAAATGTACCTCCTTGCCTAAGTATATGTGTAGTAATATTTAAAGCAGCTAATAGCAACTGCGATTGAATATAGATATCCATATCATGCAAACCTGTAACTATAAATCAATCGACAGTTATTACTACTGATGCTTACTATCAAAGATAATATGTCAATTAACATTTACCATCAGGTGCTCCATCGCAAACTACCAAATCAGCATGCTCATTATTAAAATGAGCAATAATCTGCTCTGCTGTTTTAGTGTTGGTAATATCTCCTTGAATTTGTATAACACCTTCCAGTGGTGCCATAGCTTGTAGATCAACTGCAACTATCTTTGGAGCTATCGCATCACCCTCTTCTAAAGCTTTCTTGTAATTCTCACTGGATGCAGAAAAATAATGGAAGATTTAAACATTTTGCAACACACGATTTCTTAACAAATTATCTGAATAATCTTATTGTATACTTTAATTGCCGCGATAAAACCTGACTCCAACTGCCAGGTGCCGCACACAAATCCACGGCTTTACTCACTCCTGTTACAAAACGTAAACAAAGAATTGCATTTTACACGTATAAACAATACAATCATTTTTACACACGCACCGTCCAAGATGTGACATTCGTCATCTATTTGGAGCAATTTAAAAGCACTCCTTGCTCTCCAGCCCTCTTCCTTTGCTCGACGATAATATATGTCTCTTTTATCTTTTGATGTTTTTCCCATGGTTAATCGGACGATGTACAATTAATTTTATTTGTTTATACTTTGTATAGGTTAATTCGAACGAACGTGGGAAACTTGGACGCAATAGGTGCTCAAACTTGATAAGTACTAAAGAGAGTATAAGGAGTGTATTGGTATCACTGGTGCACCGCCAAATTTAACTGTAGAGTAGCGAGTATGGTGCACCATCACATTCTATTGAAAAATTTCTTTCTTAGAAATTTAAGGATTTCTAAATTTGTTTAATTTGTCAGTAAAATTACATTTCATCGCTATAAACATCAATAGCATATTTTGCAATTCATGAATTGAAAAACAATTGTCACTAATAGTAACAAAATAATAAGAATAAAAGTCACGATCATTTTATTTTTCCTCTAATTTCTGCATTATCACGGGTCTTTAGCGAAAAATATTTTCACGACCATAATATAACGTCATTAAAAGCGCAATAAAATGACGCGCATTAAAAACCATCTCTTTCAAGTGCAAATTTCATCGGCCTTCGATTAAGATCAGTTGTAAATGTTTTCCGAATAATTGACTAAAATTGCGACGGTGACAGAAACAATCATAATTCTAGATGCAGCGATGATGTATCGCAGAAGATATTCGAAAATTGCTCGTTTCTAATGTTCTACATACACGTCGTAAATCTTCCGTGTATGAGAAAAAAAACGGAGAAACAATGTTTCGTTCTATTCTTTGCTCTGCATTCGATGACATGTACCGATTGCAGCTACCGACTAATGACGTTTATTCCATCATTCGTAAAACGGATTTTACGTTAGCCTGAAACACAAGTCGACGAGAATGGTTTTACGTAATCACATATTTGCACATTCCCACGGAACATCGCTGGTTCCGCTTCGATTCCATTCGGATCGAATGTTTTTCCATCTTGAAACGTCTTTCCCGTTGTTCCAGGATCTTCAGGACATTCCGGCTTTTTCTACTACTCGCACATCATACGATCTACCATTAATTTCAGTTCCTCAATTTTATTTTTGCTTTGCCTTTTCAATTTGTTTCTTTTAGGTTCATTTAACTACGTAAAAGCAAATCTTATTTCTACCAATTTCCAGACACCGTTTCACCGAAATCCCTATTTATAAATTTCATGCCCAATCAAATAAACTGTTCCTACATCCGATCGAGTTGCAAAATCTATTTTCTGCCGATGGCCTTTTTGAACTTTCGACGCCCGATGCAACAGTTGCCGTAATGGCGGACGTCAGACGTCGCCGGTTGTTTTTCGGTTTGCTAACTTCATTTCAGCGTTTGCGTAGGCGAGAAAAATTTCCTCGATAAGGGAACCGTACGCAAACACAGAGACAAACAATCGGATCTTGTCGATCGCGTTACGAACGTGCTCCCGTCGAAAACGTGTTCTTTGCCCTGATAAGATGTAGATATGCTACGGGATAAGGCTGTGCAGCCGGTGTTCTTTGCATAATGCACGAGCATCCTTGCAACAGAGGAAACCGGGTTTCTAATGAACCTACGGTCCATGAATTTCAAACGAGCCGTGGCGTTTCAGTCACCGATCTGGTTGTCATCGATGCAATATCTCGTGATGCAACATCGTTACATATCTTTATACGTATTTAATAACAAAACTTCTTCCAGCAGTACGTGTTTTCTAACGATCTTATTTATTATCGATTTACGAAGACCTTTGGTATTTAGCGCACGCGATAACTTGACAAGTACGGCGACAGGAATGTAAATAATTTCGATGGAAGAGACTGCAATCTTTATATGTCACCATTATCATGGTAATCGGCGTCACTGCTCTTGATCCTGTCTCGGTATCGTTTTAATTAACAGAAAATCTTCATTGACTGCTCGATGACGCTCGCTTGTTCGACGAATGAAAGACGAAAAGAATACAAGGACGATCGATTGACCCTTATTAGACGGACGCTTTGACGGACATTTTAGATTCGTTACGGAAACTTTTGCTTTACGATTTTATTTTGGCGGGAGGCTTTCAGTCATTTACTGAGGGCACAATTTTGGGATTAGAGAAATTTATATTTTGGGAATTTAAGGATTTAGAAATTATTGTATTGGTAAATTTATGCCTTGATATTCTGAAACAATTAGAGTAACTTGAAAGTCTAGGAATTAATATTGAGTTCTAGATTAAATTTGCGTCAATCAATTTATCAGTAACATCGATATGTGTCACGAATTCCGCAAACTCTGGTAGCAGCTTTGTCTACAAGAACTCGAGATAAAAACAAATATTCATTTTCAAGCTGTTGAATTTCTCCACCTATTGATAAGGATTAATTAAACGCCGATCAAATCGATCGATTTCGAAGTAGTTGTACAAAGCAAGCACAGAATACATTTACTCAGATATCGTTCGAGGGATTATCGCGAGTCCACGCCAGAAATAGTGGCCGCTCGTTTACTGCTGCGTTAACAATAGTTGTCTCTCTAGCGAGCCTCTATTCGTGCGCTCCTCTCATAGAGTTTGTCGTTCGCAAGAATTACATAATGCTCGTTGCAAATATTGTACATACACGCGCAAACTGAATAATCGCGGCATTAACCAGTGAAATATGCTGTTATGTCGTTGTACGTTACAGCATTCTATGCTTCCCTAGGGAAAATTACGGCGTGCAGGCAAAGAAGCCATTACTCTTTCATTTCTGGTTTGCCAATTTACAAATTTATGAATGTAGGAATCTGGGAAATTTGAAATTAGGGTATATGAAAGCTTGAGAATTTGGTCATTTGAAAATTTAGAAACCCAAACATTTAAAAACATTTTTCATTTTGGGAATTGAGACAATTCGAAGTCCACAACTTGCCAAGATGAAAAGCAAGCTTCTTCCGCGTAACCAATCCTTATCTAAAGTGACATGACCCGAGTCGCAAAAGCAGAGTGCACCTATGTGGTGGCAATGTCTTGTAACAACGGCAGTGACCCCGTTCGCCAGGTTACACCAGTCAATTGAAATTCTAAAACGGCCTCGTTATTTTTGGCCCGTGAGATTCATCTCGCGACTCTTCTGATAAGACGAACACGCCACGACCGCTAGTTTCTTCAAAAGATATTGGCTTAATACATTTCATCAACGGTGACCTTAATCGAGCGATTTTGCAACGAGCGCCTTCCCGTGCGTTAGGGCACTTTGCGGGGCAGAAATGGACGTCTGAAAGAATTCATCCTGCATTTAATAACCTCCCTGAGAATGTAATGGCGCGTTTGGAGGTTCTAAACTGAACGACGAGACCATCGATCTTCTAGTACTCCAGAAGAGTACCGACGCTGAAGAGGTAGATGGTCGTTTGTCATTCCGCGGAGGATCGAGGAAAGATTTCTGTGAAGTGGACGTGCGGACGTCGAAAACACGGCGCTAAATGTACGAAATATTATTATGCACGGTGCAGAGAAGGTCTTCGTCTAACCCTGACACTGTTTTCTCTAGGAAGCACACCGCTTTGAATTAATATCGCTTGACATTGCCTGGCCAATAAAGTCCAACTGTAGGAAACACAATTACGTCGACCTTCCGCGATGTATGACCGGGGAACCTCGATGGTCGAGCTTTTTCCGTTCGTTGGTTCAACCAACGATGAATGGCTGGCTGGTCAACAATGTCATCTGTCAAACTGACAACGTGTCGGCTGTCGTAGTGCACAGATTATGCTGTCTGTTATCGAGTTTAACGTCAAAGCAGAGTAAGTGCCTAATATCGTATACAGTGATGGCGAACGCTTTTATGCGCGCGTGCCAAGACTTACAAATATTAAGTTGTCGTGTCAGGAACCTTACTAAAATTTTAATACAAGTAATTTTGTTGAGACATGTTTAACGATTAATAAAGGTTTTGTACGGATATTATGACATATTGGTGTACATCAATTGATGGCACATCGATTATTTTTTAATGAGATTATTATTGTTGGATCAAGTGCTTTATATCAGTATTTTGTTTAACATGTATTTGTCACTGAAGACATTTTCTCGGTCAGATAACGTGATCTATATGTCAAGTGATATGTCAATATTAGAGACATGAAGTGTCCCTTAAACAGAAAATATGTCTCTCACGAATATTTATGCAATTATGATATATGAAAGTTTCCTGACTATGGAGATCCAGATCTGGAGTATGTAGTCTTCCACCATTTAGACTTCGATATGTCATAAACAGATGATTAAGTAGTCTACCGACGAACACAGTGAGAAAACGATGAATGAATTTCAAGTTTCTGGACCGTGATGAATAAAATTAGTGTTAGGTAAGGACACACGATACAATTGTCCATTGTGCCCGCTGTCCGACCTTCCCCGATCGCGGAAAGCCTACGTGGAAAAATGTTTAAGTTGCACGTGGCCGTCACGAAAGTGACACGCTAATTAAGCTCCGCGGAATTAAGAAAGATTACCGGTGTCGTCTCGCGTTTCCCGTGTCTCAAGAAACGAACACACGCGAAATCCACCCTGGAACGAATTTCAGCTCAAGGCTAAGGCGATCAACGTAGCGCCAGATTTCACCGAAACAACCGTGAACTAGTCTCGCGATCTTACCTCGTTCTCCAAATTCGTTTTTATCGTTCTATCCGTCGCTCTAATTAATTAGGAGCATTTAATAAGATCGGCAAGTTATGAACGTTCGAGCCAGGAAACCGTTAGTGCTATAGCGGATCATTAGAGGTTGGTGGAAAGTTAATGCAGTCAAATAGAAGGAGCGTGAGTCACGCTGGACAAAAGTTACACTCGATTAGGGTGGGTGCAGCATGTGTCTATTTTCAGCGATACAACGCGATCGGTGGAGCGGAACGTTGCGATCGATAGAATTTGATTGAAAACTGTGTTAAAAGGAGGTTTGTAAACGGTGTTGTGATACTATATGGTATATACCAGGTATATATATTTCTTTTGGATAAGGAGGATTGTAGGAGCAAGAGTTTAATTTCAGTTTTGGGGGTTGGATGTAGAAATTCTGAAATTCTGAAATCCCTAAATTTCCACGTCTTCAAATTTTGGGATATCGAATTCTTACATCCCCAATTTATACATCTCCAAATTCCGACATTCTCATATTTCTACTTCCTTAAGTTCCTACATCCCCAAAGTTCCGCATCCTTAAAAGATGAGGAAGGTGAGGAAGAAGAGTATAGAAGGTACCCAGGAAAATGTGATGGGAAAGGAAGAATCGGCCGACTCGACGGTCGTGAGTCGACTGCTGTTGTCTGGTCTGTGCCAGTGGAACGATCTGGGGGCACAGTGTGCGAGCGGAATGCTCATTTGCCGATCGTCCGAGCCGAACCGACTCGACTGGAGTGAACCGCTCGCGCCTGCGTCGCCGCGCTATAACTCGCTGATTTCGCCTGGAGCTTATTTATTTCGAACCTGAAACTCGCCGCGTCAACCACGTGCGTCTACGATCGCAGCTGCGAACTCGACAGACTGTCTTTTCTCCTGGCGATATCATCGATCGCGTCGCGTCACCCAGCACGATCGCTGCTAAAAGAGAAAGGAAAAACGAGAACGCGGCGATTAATTGCAATCGCGAGAAATTACGAGGGGAAAACAAAGAAATTGCGTAGGGAAACGGAAGATACGTGAATCGAAGTGTTTTCGGAATTATTTTTATTTTACAGACATTGGTGCATTGAACTCCCTTCTAGAAGCTACCTCGTTCGCGGCTAGTTATCGATTTTTAGGACATTGTCAGGCCTGTTTCAGTGTTGACAGTGCGATCGTTTCGGTCGCGAAGGATCTCGTTTTTCAATTCCTGTGATATAGTTTGTCAGGAGCGTCCTTTTGCTGTGATCTGTGTTTGTGATATATTTATCTTGCGAGGACCATTTAGATTCTAGCGCCGATCTCCCGCCACTCTGTCCGCCGATTGACGAAACAACGTTCAGGTGAGTATCTTACAGCGCATCTTGTATCGGTAGCTGTTTTCGATGATCAGCGAGATTAATCTGACAGCGACACAACCCCATTTCTGACACAGATTTTCAAGACACTGACTTTTCGTGGACGTTGCAAATATCTATGCACCATGTACCTCATTCGCGGAACTTGTTCTTTCAACTCGAAGTATACGCTTGCAGAAGAGCACACAAGTTCTCGACTCTCAATTATGCCTCGAGCTACGAAAATAACTGTAACCTGTGGTTCCTTAGCTTTCAAAATTCTGTTCCTTCTCTTCGCTCCCTTATTTCACCGTTTTAAGTAAAACATCAAGAGTCTCTGAGTTCACAAGTTCTTTAGAAAGGCAGATCAAAGCAATAATTATTTACGATTATAGCGTTATGTGTCAATTCTATGACAAAAATAATTATCACAAAATTTGTAGCTTAGAAAATTGTCTGTAAAAAAGGTCTTTCGAGTTTTTCTCGTGGGAGCAAGCAATTTCATGGTATCAAGCTTCATACTTCTGGGATACGGTGTACTCCTTTCTACAGTAGGTCTATTACGGTTTTTTGCTAGAAATAGAAGAGTTGCGTTTCTTCCTCTTGCTCGAGATCTTCGATTAGATCAGTATCGATTGTCCGTGGTCACTTTTCAATCAGAATTTCCGACAAGAAATTGACAAATCTATTTTGCCTTCTTGCATCTGATTGCACTTGAATTACTTGCATTAAGATTTGGAAATTTGAAAATATGAAGATTGGAATTAAAAATAGTATTCTGCAACATTTTGGTTCCAATCGTTGACTTGTACAGCAATTGTTGCGCTAACTAGTGAAATTCCTGGCGCCACTTTTTCGCGGGAGTCATTCATCGATGCAGAAAGACCTCTGACAACGACAGATAAAAAGTGGCATGACCGCGAAACAGCTCGAACTCGGTTATCGTGGAAACGGATCGCGTCCCGGCCAACTTTCCAACAATAGACGACTACGATGAGTACATGCATGTATTCTCGAGCCTAGAAACGTTGTCGAGGAAAACGGACCACTTACCGGAAGCTGTTTTCAACGGGTCGCGATAAACGACCGCTCCACAACGAATTGTACGTTAACCTCGCGTCACAACCACGATAACCGATCCCGATTACCAACAGTAAGTTGACGGCTGTAATAATTTTAGTCGGCAGAAGCTTATGATCGAGTCGAACATTTGTACTTATACATTTGTATTTATGGGACGAGCGTTTTCAATGTCGAACGATTACAGATAACACAATCGTCGTAGCCTTCCGCCGTATTGATATACGGTGCGTTTCGTGTGAACAAGTCATTATTTCGCATGGAAAATTATGCACGCGATGTTTCGAACGTGGGTAATAAGTAATGGACAGGAGCGTGATTATACTGGGACCACGGGGGGTCTGCACATGTTGTGTACGGGTGTGGAATATCCTGTATTGTAAGTTTAGACATTTTCTAAGGTTTTGTATTTTCATATTTTCATTTTTCAAGTTTTCAAATTTCCGAATTCTCAATTTTTCAACTTCTCAATGGCCCAATTCCTAAATTTTCAAATGACCAAACCCCCAAGTTTTTTACATCCCAAGTTTGAGATCCATCGTACACTGACCTACGCATATCGCAATAATTTCTGAAGGGTGAAATCCACCCTACCTAGTTACGCCATTGCCCAGTTCTTGAAAACAGCTGCCGATGCTACGTGTGCAATATGAATAGACTGTTTATTGTAACAGCACTCATCCCTCTTTTTCGCTGCATACGTTTTTTCAGAAGAAATAGTTCTTCCTTTGTAAAATTGCATATCGTGGCTAAAATACAACAATTCACAATCGCTGGACTTTGTTATGTGTATATGCAGTCCAATTTACTCGATAACCTTAGAATAATTGTTAGATAATTCTCTTGAGTGTGTACGTCAACAATGTACAAAGATGTGAATAAGATTTAAAGGATGAAGAATTTCAATATTGTGCCAGAAAATTTCGACAAATGACTTCTTTTCAATAATTAATTCTCAATCACTTGATAACCGGTGAATGCTTCATTATTCTTACCTTTCCGGTTCTACTTGTTTTTCAAAAATTAGCATTTTGCAACGTACGTTATACCGTAAACAAGGTTCTCTTAAAATTCCAATTTTTTGTGAGACATGAACTGGTATGTGGCATAGAAAACCGAATTAGTTTCCCTTTTTGTTACTTCGCGTCTGTACATATCCAAGCTTATCTTCTACTGTGTTGAAATTTAGTCGAAATCAAATACAAAGTTTCTAGAAGATACGAAGAGATAGAAGTAATTGGTACATCAATTCCATTCAAATATTTATTAAGTGATATTTATCTGAAATATTTCAAAACTGATCGAAACAGAGGTTTTCTCACATGTTTGAGTTTAATTTTGAAAATGTTGAATAATCAAACTGTGTCTCTGTGAAAAATTTTGAATTTTTATTTGGACTGTGTATTCATGGTTAGAATTAAAAATGCAAGAATATACAAGCGTGCACGTATTACGTCGATGCGAATCTGCAATTTTAATCGACATCACTCGACTTTGGTATTTTAACAGTTCTCCGTTGGAGTCAGTCACCGAGGCCGAGCGATTTCCTGGGAAAACAACGATTGTCGGCCTACGCTACGCAACGAGGCCCACGTGAACCCATTGAAAATCCGATTGATCGAAAGATCCGAGAAGGCGTCGATCGAACAGTGGTGGGGAAAACACTTTTGTCTATCTAGCTTTCCGGGAGATTATCTGTCGCGTTCTATGAACTTTAATCGACTAACGGTGGCGATAATACGATAAGACGAAAGTCGTAGAGGGGAAGCGTAAAAAGGGACAAGAGCGAGATCGATCGAGTTCAAATCGTACCTGATCATCGCGGCGAGGAATTCGCACGAGAAAAGAAGAATTCGCGGCTCGTAGCGCGCGCAGCCGAACGAGAAGAAAGCGAGAAAGAAGTTTCTCGAAGCTTGTGGTTACCGCTTCGACTACTACTCGGAGTTGTCCGCTGGTGCAGACACACTCGTGGCGTGGAGAGATTCCCGAGTAAAAAGGGACCCGTACGTCCTGGACCGAGGACAGGATATTATCTGTGTTAGGTCTCTTGTGACGTAATTTTCGGAGATCTTTGAAAATCGGAATCCGTCCGAGAACGAGATCGAACCAAAGTCGAGAATAAATCGCCGCCACACGGCTGGGACCATAAATAGCTTGCCGATATTCTCTGGCATTCCCTTCGCGCGTTTCGTCGAGGCACCAGCGAAGGATTTTCCAATCTCCTTCAGCTGAACCTTGATAGGGGACCTTGTTTCAAAATTTCGTCAAGAGAGTTCCGTCGAAGCACGGAAGCGGATCTAGTAGAGAAAGGGCCAAGTTAGCCTAATTTCGTTCGAACGAAAATAAAGCGCGTCGATCCCTCGCGCTGGAAAAGGAAACGGCGGCAACAGAGAAGTTTCTCGAAGCTTGGTTCGCCGCTGACTCTGCTCTAGACCCGCTCGAAAAGGAGGAGCGTGACAGGGAACACGGGACAGAAAGAGACGACGGGAGTGCGTCATCTTCAAGAGAAAGAGGGAAAAAGATAGAAGTAGTGGGAATTTCTAAACTGCGCTCTGTAACTCGGAACGGATTTAGAAGGCCCACGTGCTCTATTTAGGCCCGCTTGAATAGGAGCCGACAAAGAGGAGGGAAAAGCGAGGGGAAACCGAGAGAAAGGGCCTGGGAAAGCAGGATAGCAATAACGTCGAACGAAGGAACCGACCGGAGAAAGGACGAAGGAGTCACACGACGATAGACAGCCGAACGGGTCGGCAGCTGAAGGGACTCTAAGAAAAAACGGGAAAAATAGAGAGAAAAAGGAGACACGAGATATCGCTTATCAAGATGGGAAAGAGCAAATCGTTGTCATCGCCGGAGCGACGCACGAACGACGTGTTCGACGAGGAATCGGTGGCTGTCAGATCGCGATGGCGAAATTTTGCCGCCTTCTGGATATTAGGACTCTGCAACAATTACGGATACGTGGTGATGCTCAGTGCCGCGCACGATATCCTCGAGAGCAAATTCGGCACGGCGGTAAGTAGACACAAGTCAACGATTTATCGGCGAATCAGCTTCGTTGCTCGTCGAAAGGGGAAAGGGGCTCCCGATGATATTCGTGGTGCACGATCATCACGGTCCCCCTTTTACCCGACTCGAACGATAAAAACGATACCTGGATCGCACAGGTCGCACAGGTAGATCGCGCAGGTACTTATCGGTAAGCAAGAAAGTAGCGGTGAAATTCGAGACGCGTGCAAGAAGAAGCTCGAACTGTTATTCTTAGAGCCGCATAAAGCACGGACTAGAATCAGGCGGTTATAATTAACGGTACCGTAATGCCATATTCGTAGAATGGCGGACGAGTTTGCTTCCGCGCTGCCTCGTTTCCGGCAACGATACGCGTCCGTGACGAGCAAACGCTTCGATTCTCCTTTTACACGCGGCAATTTTCTATTCGGATTCTCGCGTCGCTGAGTTTTTCGGTCGAAAATATACTCGACGATTTTGGACTTTAAATCGGTGGGCTGACCGAGTGCCCGTCAAATGGGCCCTTAGTGTGCATGGTGCGTTGCATATATTCAATTTGACGCGATTCGACTCGAGGTGATTCAATTTTACGCGATTCGATACGGAGAAACTCAATTTTGCGCGATTCGATACGACACTATTTGACTACCCATTGGCGTAATTGTAAATTTTTGTTGGCTAGGTAAATTTACTGAATTCTCCGACATCATAATTATAACACAAGAAAGATGATCATCCAATAATTTCTGCGGAGGTCCACATTTAGGGTAGGATGCACTCCAAGTCCTAATTATGCCAATGGACTCGATACGATTCCACTCGTCGCGATTCCATTCGACATAATTCACTTTGGAATAATTCAATTCGGCATAATTCGATTCTATGCGATTCAATTCATCGAGTGGTTACAGCGTTGCATATCGATGGCTGCACACCGCTTGTCCTTGTAATATACGCCCACGGGTGCAACCGGTCATCACTGGGTCAAATCTTTCATCTTTTTAATAGCATTCTCAGTTCAATCGCATTTATATTTAATAGCAGTAAACTGTATGTTTACAGTCCACAATGACTCATGCGTGTTCTTTAAACCCTGAGAGTAAAATTCAAAGCTGTGAAAATTCCTTTCTTCTCTTTTGCACTTGAACTTTGTCAAGATCAAACAGCTATTTATCCGTGTGGTATACATGAGTGTTTCCCACCCATGTACTTATGTTTCAAGTATAATTAATGTAATCAAACCACTGGTGATTTTAAAAGGTCGTGTTGGCAATAAAGTGTAACACGTCTGCAAGTGTAGATTAGATTCTGTATCTTGATTAATTACGTTAGAGAAGACGTACAAACTAAGATGTTGAAGTGGTACATGAAAGGTAATCGAGAAACACCGGTGTAAACGCACCGTAATCAGATCGAGTCAGTTCAGCAATCTCTCAAGAGATTGCGAAAGAACACGCAGTCATCGAAAGTTTCACGATTTTTTGTGCTTGCTCGATAAAACTATAAAGAAGTAAATTGCAACGTAGATAATGGTGTGCAGCTACAATGTACAGCATCGAGCAAATAATACGGGTTCGGTCGCTGAATCATCCGGCTACGTTACAGAACCACGATTAGGTCCTCGTATCGATCGAATTCCTGATTGTCATTTGATTACGCTCCAATTGCCACGGAACACCCGCAGAGCGATGGAAAAGTTCGGACAAACGATCCGATCGAAATTGCTCGATGTGAAACTGTCGCAAACAATTTCGAACGCGTTATTGGTCGAATATTTCATGGCTCCTCCTTTTCCGACACGTAATCTGCTGAATTGATCATCGCTAAGGTTGCGACATCATTGGTCGACGTTGTGCTACGTTTTACGCCCACGCACTGTTTTGCATATCGGTGCAAAACATCGTCCTTCCACTTTTATTGAAATTTCAAGATTTAGAGATTTAAAAATTAAAGATAGCTGAATAAGTGACTTTGTTAAATACATGTATGATTTTTATGCAATCAGGAGTTATTTGTTGGGTACACAAATTAAAATTTTATAAAAGAGACACAATATGTACGCACCGCCCCATCAACAGTTTTGATCACATTAATGTGACGAAGTTGCAGACACGCGTTTCCTTTTGTCCATTGACTCGATTGGGGTCAACCAAATAAGGAGGCGTCTTTTCGTAAGCGCGTACCAATTGAACAACGTGTTGTTAACGTTTTAACGGCTAGTGGCAGCCTCCGCGATATTGATATACCTTTCGAGGAAATTTTCGAGATATTCGAAGGATATTTCGATCTTTTCTGCATATTTATTTCCAGAAAGGAGTTTAAAATAGTTCCAGTATTAATTTAGTATATTAATGATTGTCCCACGGTTATATAAACACGTTTATGAGGTGACTCATAAAACATATTTAGTCTTCTTCAATTTCGCAAGATTTGTACAAGATTATTTGACAAGCGTGTAATAACATTCTGAAACAAGAGTTGACGATCTTTTATTAAGTAGAGCAAAGGACGTAAAAATTGCAAAACTCCACGAAGCAGTCGTTAAAGAATTATCCACCGCTGTCTTTTCTCTTCTGTTCATATCCGAATAATCGTTTTGTTCGTTTCTGATGCGGCGTCCTTTGTGTCGTTGCGTTATCGTGCGAATTAACGAGACATCTGCTGTAATGAGCGACTATTACAACCGCTAACGATGCTTCAAGTTCACGGATGTTTAATGGCCTCCATCTTGTTTCCACGATATGTATATGCATTTCGGATAACTTTAACGTAGATTTTTGTACAAATACATTTGAAAATTACTTCGGTTTTCAATGCAGTAATAATGACTGAGGAAGCACCATTATTAAAGGTATAAAAGGTAATGTAACAAGAGCCTGTTGCATGCGAAAAACTATATCAACGTACAGATCGTTACATAAAAAAAGAACGAAGAATTACATAAATTTAATCGGAGATCAGATTGAAATCAGTGGAAGACTAATCAGCGTCAGATCATCGTTCGAGTGGCATTCAGCGGGGCAGTAAAATTCTTACACTTTAATTAGTCGTCGTCTCGATTGACTGTTCCGGTCAATTAACAGCGTCGTTTAAGGACGTTTCTCGTGATCATCCTCGTGATGCAAACACAACGTGCAAGTACGAGGCGGGGGAAAGAAAATCGTTGAAGCAACGAACAATTAAGCTGAATTACGTCTCGGAACAGATTCTCGTACGCGAAAAGGAATTTTCGTTATGTCATCGACAAATTTATGCGTGTACCATTCGCAATCGCGTTATGGGTTACTTCCATCTCGTTCGCGAGTCTTTCAACCGCGATACGAATCACTTAGACCGCGAATCGGTTACATAAGCCGCGGAAATTAATATTCAGCTCGTTCAAGGTGGTAATGTCCGTGAAAAGAGATGCCGGCGTTCGATCATTTCCGTCAGTTGAACCGAATTACGGATAAATTATGATACAGACGAGTAACAAACGAAGCTGATTTACCGGTTTTACGTAATTCGATATGTCCGCAGTTCGATATGGAAATTGTGAATTAATCGATCGTTTCCCTTTTTTTTTGCCACTTCGTTTCCGTTATTGATTAAGGAACCCGTGCGTGCGTACACGAGTAATAGCACTGTCGAGCCAACAAACACCACAGGGATCAGATCGTGCAACACTCTATCGACCGGTGCTATATTATTGGCGGACATATTGCCATCGTTGGCGGTGAAAATAATCACACCGTTCCTGCCGTTTTACGTACAGTGAGTATCATTCGTTCTCTGTTTTCGTTCAATCACTTCGTTGCTATTCTCGTACTTTATTTATCGTAATCTTTGCGTAATCATGACATCACGCAAGATACATCGAAGCCAGTATACGAGCACTGAGAAACAATGTGACCGGTCGAAGATCACCGAATTCCAGATAAGAAAGATAAAGATGACATTAGTCATTGGTAGGCGTGTTAGGGTATTTTCTTCTACATCTTGTTTTGGAACGACTTTTGGTACACGCGATTCTATACGTGACGTATCTTATCGACGCTATCTCTGTGTGGTACTGATAATATCGTAGAGTCATATTTACATAGACTGTTCGAGAAGCAACGGTGAAATCAGCGGGAGTCATACGACCGGTTCCGCGGAAAGTAAAGTCATTAATTCCATAAACATGGAAGTTTTCCAACGGGTCAGTGTTTGAGCTTCGGATTACTTTCAATTTTAAGCGAATTCTAATTGCCTTCTAAGTCTCGAGCTTTTCAATATTTGCGATTCTGGTTAATATTTCAGGGTTCTCAATTCTTGGATTTTAGGGATGTGGAATTTGATTTGAGAATTTGAGAACTTTTGGTATTTGATTTTTTTGGTAGCTTCGGAACAGAGAAATTTAGAGATGTACCTGTAAATTTTGGACTGCAGAATTTTCAAATCTGGGAATTCGAGGATTTAGTAACATTTGCTGACCATACTTATTAACAATACTGTAACATTGACAGTACTATTTAACATCATTGATCGTGAGAATTCTGAAATATTCACAATCATAAGAACATACACACACGATACTCCCATCGTGTTAGATCACCTCATACCCCGCTTTGTCGCTGTCACATATCATCCCTTACAATAACATTCCACACACCCAGAATTGTGAATATAACCTAAAAATTCAAGACTTCCAAGCCATTCGACTAAAATTGCAAGTGATTCGAGCGATTAGGAGCATCATAAGAAGACATGCTTCTCACATTTTTCTGCTAAACGTTGCTTTCTGCGGGCAAAAGAGAGCTGCCCATACACACACGGTGGCTTCTCGGGGAAACGGATCATCTCCGGAGTTGTGTCCCTCCGCGGGCACGCCGTTATTTCCCGTGAATGAAACGCTAATCGATTATTCGAATCGTTAATTACAGTGCTCGACTGGCTACCTGTGTGTTATTTTCCGCTGCAGGATTCCTTGTGGTGTCGTTGAGCACTACTGAATGGCTCGCCATTCTGGGTGTCGTTGTAACGTCAATCTCTTCCGGTTTGGGAGAAGTTACACTGCTGAGTTACAGTCACCAGTATCCCAAGTAAGTACGATTACATCTTTTATTGTGATCAAACGTTGATCTCTTTCTGTCTTTCTCTTCGTGTACAGACGAGTTCGCATGATATCTTTTATTTTATTTGTTTCGGTGGATTACGGTAATGTTCGGTTAGTGGACGTTCAAGTGGGGTTTTAGGGAAACTACGGTGATGCACTTCTGTTTTGGAAATATTCTGATATTCATTGTACCTTTTATTCGAGTAACCCTTCGTTAATTTTCGACCACTAACGGGGCATTACTGTAGAGAATAGTTTCTAAAAAGATGCACGTGGTGAACCGTACGTTTCGTTCATACTTTCTGTTTCATCTAGCAGACGATCATAATCGATCACCTGTGTGTCTCTTTGATCTTAGCGATGCACGAGGATCACAGCGTGTGAGCGAATAGAAATAAAGTAGGAAAAAAGTGAGAGCAGGTAAAAATACAAGTAAATTTAACGAGTGCAGAAAAGAATAATGAAAGATATGACAGATACGATGTAAAGTCTATTGATGCAGGTATTATAGAAGGCAGCCGCGCAATCAGTCCACAATATTGACATTTAGACAGTTGTTCCAGAAAAATAGCGATAAGATAATGCAGTCGACAGATTGGCCTTCCATCTTTCAAAGTAGAAAAAAACATAATAAAGTGTTATAGAAGCTACAAAAATAAGATAAAAATAATAAAAAAAAGTATAGTACGGGATTACTGAAAAACTCGTTGCACGAGGTACGTCTGTACTTATGTGTAATAACTGTTAATCACAATTACGTTCCTTTCACATTTGTGTTTTTATACATCCAGCGTTCTTTACTAACAATTAATAACAACTTTATAAAGTAAAAAGAAAGAAGCGTGCGCGCGAACTTGATAACACGTGTTTGTTAATATTATTGCTGAAGAATTTAGAAGGCTCGAAGAGATCTCGTTTTTTATTTTATACTTTTTCTTTTTTTTATGTATGCGTTGTACAGGGATGTTGTTGGTAAAAGCGATCTGATTTCCAAATTCTTAAATTCTTACCTTTCCAAATTCTTGTATCTTTAAGTTTCCATATTATTGAATCCTAAAGTTACCAAAGTTCTATAACCCCAGCTACCACATATCCAACTCCCCAAATCCCAAAATTGCAATATTCATACAATCGATCCAACATGAACAATGCAGATTAAATCGATAGTCAAGATCTGCCATAAGTTACAGTCAACGATAACGTCTCCAACGTCTCATCTCTGTACAGCGTTCGTGTATAGTTGACATAGTTAGACAATTACACTGACAGCTGTACGCCCGATATCGTCTGTTAATCGGCATTATTGCTCATCATTGTTATTAATTGAGAGCGATTCGTTGTTTCGCAGACAAGTAATAGCAACATGGTCTTCCGGTACTGGAGGCGCCGGAATAATTGGCGCGCTATCATATGCCGCCCTCACCACTTGGTTGAGCAACGAAGATACATTATTGCTTATGTTAATCGTACCGATCGTACAAGGAATCACGTTCTGGTTGGTTCTGGTTCATCCACCACAGTCCAGCATCCCGATCACTAAGAACGGTATCGACAGCCAAGAACACATCATTGAGGTTCCTAGGAAGAGCTTTAAAGAAAAGATCAATCTGGTACCGGGATTGCTGAAGTACATGATTCCGCTAGGACTCGTGTATTTCTTCGAATATTTCATTAACCAAGGATTGGTAATGCCTTTTTCTTTCATGCGCTTACGTAAAATATCTCTCTGCTTCTCTCTTACCTTTTTTTTACTTCTTTTTTTTATTCGCAACGGTTTCTTATGAAATTGTACGGTTGCTTTCATTAGCGGAAATGCAGAGTATGATTTAGGGGTATCATGATGTGACGAGTTATCACGATGTTCATTTTTCAGTACGAACTGATCGAGTTCGATGACATCTGGCTAACTCACGCGGCCCAGTATCGTTGGCTTCAGGTGGATTATCAGATCGGAGTATTTATCTCAAGATCATCCGTTAATCTCGTTACGATTAACAAAATCTGGATCATGGCTGTTTTACAGGTACCGATTGTTTACTCTCGAATGGAAACGTACTCCTGTAATCCAGAAAGTGGAGTGTGTACACACTTGTCTTGTTTGTTTCAGTTTATCAACGTTATATTTCTGTTGTTCGAGACACTGTACTATTTCATGCCGAGCGTTTGGATCGTGTTTGCTTTCGTTTTATGGGAAGGACTGTTGGGTGGCGGAGCGTATGTGAACACGTTCTACCGAATGTCCACCGAGGTAATGCAACCTTCGATAAATCAATGTTTACTTATCTCAAGGTTCCCTTATTTGGACACCGAGGAGCTAAAACTTCCGAATTTTTTTACTTTACAGATTCCGAGGGCAGATCGCAAAATATCTCTAGGAATAGCCACAATGGCTGACTCTATCGGAATCGCGCTGGCAGGATGGTTGTCCATGCCCGTCCACAATGCAATCTGCAGATTGCCACAACCGACTAGGTTGGGTAGCTAGGAGACAACCAACAAATAGTATTGACGATGATCATGTGGATGAACATGACCATAGACCACGCCGTGAAACAAAGTTATTTATTGAACCTTCTTCGACAAGTTCTCATGGCAACGATAACGTTATACGTTAACCTCGTCCATCCGTGATCGTTTTGTCGCTTTCATAGCGACCGCCTTTAATACTGTGACAATAAGCTTGATTCCGTTCAGACATACTATTTGTCGATACTCCGCCATTGTTGACAAACGGGAGAGATGTTAATTCTACAAAAGAAGTTTCCAGAGATGTTCTACCGGTTGAAATGGACGGAGAAACGTAAGCGGAGAGGAGGTGCATTGAACAACGATGTTCCTGAACGGAAATTCGATTCACTAGGATATAAGTTTTGATCGTTCTGAGATTTATTTGGTACAAATATTTAAAAGACTAGGAACAGGATTATCTTAACGAACGTTCGTTTCGCTGTGCGTTTGAAAACGAGCTCGAAATTCGTGACGAACGGTGCTGTCGCGTGGCATGACCGTCGTCTCGACGTTTTATTCGCGTGTATCGATCGGGTTCCTCGATCGCGAACGCGACACTCAGAGTCTCTGGCTATGGCTACACGTGTATGTATTGTACATGCGTTTTGTACGTATTTTTAGCTGTTAGGTTCAACGTCGTGTCGCTCGTTCGACGATAGAACGACACCAGTATTGTTATCTTTTTAGTTAGCGTAACGGATCGATGCTCGCCACGGGCGATTTAGGTGTACGACGAACAAGTTTGATTTATTGCACACGTTTGCCACACAGGATCACACATACGCATTTTTAGCCAGTCACAAGATTTCGTACGAATATAGGTAAACCAGCTCGCGCGAGTTAAGCTACGTCTCGCATTTTTAGTTTCCCTCCTCCTTCGAACGAGGTTTCTTTGTTCGAGGAGAGGGCAAGAACCAGCCAAGCGAAATATGTGAAACATTCCTCGCCAGAAAATTGTTCGAACACGCAAAAGTATTAATTACAAATCGCAGAAATGGTGGGATCAAGAATTTTGATGATCGTGCGTTATTCGAACGGTCTGACACATTCTACGAAGGTCCAATCTTTCATTTTCTTTCTCCTTTTCTAATAAAATAATTCGCCTTCTTCTAAATACATATTGTATATGTGATATATCGATAATACTGTTTCCTATATTGATTGAAATATAAATATATATATAGTATATATATTTATATGCGAGATATTATTATTATATATATATAAATATTGTTTGCTACGCCATAATATATATTTTGTCGTTGTGGAATTGTAACTGTTCGTTCATGAAACACATAGTTACGATTCGCGTTATTTGTTTCCCATTTGATTTGATTGTATTTCTCTTGAATTTTTCACGCAACGATCGTAAAACAGCGTGACAAGCAAACCATTGTTCAGACAAAATGTAATACTTGTTGTGACCACGTTCGAAATAAACGCAAAATCCTTTTTCAAATCGATTTTTTTCTTTCTCCCGCATTTTTTCACCCGATACCCGAAGCTGGCTCAGCGGATTACATGGAAGCGATATTCGAGTAGCTAGGAACTATGTTTCTCGAAGCGCACATCATGGTACATTCATCGTTTCGCATGAAAACGCCGTTTTGATTATCACCTCGCGCAGATACGAACATCTTCCACGAATTTACTTTCAGAATAAGAACACGCAATCGAAGACTCGTTCAATTCCGTTTAAACCTAAACGTTATACAAAATCGTTTGATATCAGTCACTCGTATTGTCTCGTGTAGGCCGTTCGCATGTTTGTAACGCTTCTTCGGATTTCTGAAGTTTTTGGGACTGAAACTTACGGAATTACGGGGATTATGGGACCTTGGAGTTGTTGGATTTTGGGGACTTCACGGAGACATTGAGACATCGAGACATTCAAACATTAATGCATTGATATTTACAATCATCATAATCCGAAGAAGCGTTAAACATTCAAGCCTTAACCTTTAAGATCAACGTCCCCTGTCATCCTATAAATGGCACATAGAGTTGGACGATCTGTAAAAGCACAATTATAAAGAATAAATTTTGATTATTGGCTCGCAGTGATCACGCGCATCGTTCTAATATCAGTTTTCCAGATTCTTCGTACTCCTGTCGGGACAACCACATTTGTTGGAAGGATCCAAGGGAGCTGAGGATGGATCCTCCGATCCAAGCACCATAGCGACGCTCGCTTGAACTATTTGCGCTGATTATTTTCAGTCTCATACTCTACAAAACGGTATCTAATTAAATATAATTCTTGCAAATTTATGCAAGACTCTTGCTGAATATGCTTCTAAATTTAAACTTATAGGAAAGTGAATATTTTCTTACCGGAGGTGTTTTGCTCGCTAAATCTCTATTCAGTCTTTCGCTGAAACCTTGTAGGCAAGAATTGCCCCCAGTGACCACCACGCTCCCGTACAAACTCTAAATTAGCACAGATCTCAGCCTTTTGCCCCAGTGTCGATAGAAATAGAATAACACTTACAGGTCTGATGTCCATATCACACATGCCCACGCTCGTGGTGACCAGAGGTCCAACACCCAGAATGCTGGCACCGACACCCTTCACGTTGCTAGGGTCAAACAAGGCTTCGGGAATCATCAGTCTCACCGACCCGAAATCGTCGTTGTATCCCGTTGGAAACTCGTAGTGTTTCATCGGCAATGTGTTAGCTACATCTTCGTCGTAGGGGCTGTCCGATACTTGAAGGCAATTCATTTGGAAGTCTTGCAAGAGCTCACGGACCATGTAACTTAACCATGAGGAAGTTGGCTGTGGACCGGGTCTTCTGGTCCATCGTGGTGGGTCTCTTTCACGGACCACGTCTGTAGATTTAGGATTTTAGTTAATAACTGCAAGGTTTCAGTTCAAAATTGTAGGGTTTTGTTAAAATTTCAGGTACTAATTTTAGGTCTTCGTTAAGTTGGTTAAGTTTGATAACAGAGGTTGAAGTTTTCACGTTGTGGAGACCTCGTACGATCATTTGGTGAAGAATCAATCTATCGTAAAATGGTAAATGTCTATTGATTAGGTAACAAGTTACTCAAGATTGTCAGAGGTCCACATGTATACTTCGCCCATTCGAAACACAACAAAGGATATAAATTTACAGTGTCCCAAAACAGATCATACTTAGACATTTTGCCGAAACGTGGCAACCGAATTGTTTCCTAAAGTCATCGAATCGGATGAGTGTAAAGCAAATGTAGAGCGCGTGCGGCAAAGTCGAAGTGGTGGACGTCGAATGCACGCAATCAACGTATTAAGAGTCAAGTGCTCTGCACACAGCGCGCGTTCATCGGGTCAAAATGCACGCTCAAAAGATTAATTGCTCCCTTTTGTGTCTTAATAGCCATCGCGTTCCCTGATGCGCTAAACATTCCCTTTTCAGAGCGTGACAGTACCCCCTGACCCGTAACACGGTTGGCGTCAATTGAAGTCAATATTTGCATCAATACTGACTAACTCGCGATTCTTTATCCTTTGTTTGCCGAACGGGCGAGCATCGTTGTCGTTTAAGTAGAGCAGAGCTGATTTGCCTTTGCTCGCGACCATGCACGCGGGCGTCAGTTCGACCTCCTTCTCCTCGAAGAATTGCCGGCATTGCATCGTGATGAAGTCACCGCCCAAAGGACTCTTCACGATTCCTTGCGTGATCACGTAACCGTCGTGCACCGGAACAGCGCTCGTGTGAGTTGCACCACTGTCCACAACCATCGCAGTTGATCTGCCGTTCGCGTACGCCGCCAAAACGGCGTTCTTGCAAATGTACATGGCTGGAACGTTGAATTTCTCGAACATGAGCTCCAATAGTTTCTCCCGTTTCAACCGGGTGTTCCAGGGACACTCGGTCATTAGGGTCGGGTGGTGCTCCGGGAGAGCGTGCAGACGTTGCTTGTACGTGTACTCCGTTAGGCGCTCGAACATGTCCCAGTCGTCGATCATGCCGTCTTTCATTAGACTAACCATCTCCATATCTGGTGGAAATGCAAGTTTATTAGGTTGGCCAGTTTGCATTTGGGGGTGAGCGTTTGGGAGGTTGCGAAAGAAGATGAGATAGTTTCAGGTAAATGGATGTACTGCTTTTCTAGGTTTGGAGATTTGGGAGAGTAAAAGAAGACTTGGTAACAAGTTCAAAAATGTAGCACCTAAACACCTAAAAAATTTGGAAGCATAATTCAATACTTTGCAAATTTGCAACCTCTATTGACAAAACCAAAATATTGACAATACAAATTACACTATGTGCATTTCTCGAAACATCTAGAGGTTATTCATCAAAAAACTCATTCAACCATAATGTAAAGCAAATATCCTCAACGTGTTAGAACGATGGTAAACGTGGAAAAGTCAAGTTTGAATTCTAATCACAATTTACAATGATAACACGTCTTTGTGCAGAAATCAAAGTGAAGTGTTTGTGACTCAAACAGTAACAGTCAAGTGTGACTCAAAATGTGGCGTTTCTCGAAAGAATTCGGTTTGTTTTATTCGTTAGATGGAAATCGTGAACACGTGGCGAGACTCAAAAGGCAGTCAGACAAATTTGTT
This sequence comes from Megachile ligniseca, assembly GCA_945859555.1. Taxonomy (NCBI): domain Eukaryota; kingdom Metazoa; phylum Arthropoda; class Insecta; order Hymenoptera; family Megachilidae; genus Megachile; species Megachile ligniseca. The sequence goes on from OX243786.1 coordinate 10,928,153, forward strand.
CGTTGCATTAGTAACATTCCAACTTTTTATAGCGAATGCAAAAAACCACTTTTAAAAAGAGTTTAATAAAACAAATTACGTTCCAGACATTTTGACACGTTTTTTGACGAAAGAGAATTTGTACATAATCTTCTTTGACGTTGCACATATTCTTATTTGGAAATTAAAGTACATTAACACATTTTTTGGCTACGTGTTTTTTTACTTAACCTTCTCGAACACTGTTCAATTTTCTGCCTTCTGTTTGTACACAATTATTTTAGAACAAGTTTTTAAAAATGTTCAAATGTCACACAGTTTATACCATGATTTTAAATTGGTTTAAGTTTGTGTCCATATGGTCTTACAGAAGTAATGATTCTGTTAAGTTTACCACCTGCAGAAAAGATACTTAATATCTAGTTCACGAAAGAAATTTGCTGATCCGTATTCCAGAACGTCCCACATTTTTAATTAAATCAAACGTCGGCAAGAGACGGAGAGTCAGGAAGCGGAGGAACAAAGCGTAATCGCATTTCTGCTGATAGGATTATAGATGAAAATCATCGTACCCTTCTTCCGTACTTGAATGGCCGTGACATCGATGTTGTAGTGCTTCTTGACGGTCTGACTCCCGTCGGGCGTTTCAATGGTGTCCTCCCATACACCAAGGTTGGTCGGTATTTCAGCTTTCGGCGTGTCCTCACCGCCATAACCAACGCGTAGGCTCTGGTGTCCAACGTCGAAAATTATAGCACCAACCTCGTCTACGGGCAAGATCAAACGTTTAACGAGATGCACCGTTTGTCCACGCTGTTTTCTTCGTTTTTATTTCGCGATAAAATGGAGACCGCGTATCGCATACCTCCGCCGTAGACACCACCGCTCATAGTATCTGAGAGGAACGGAATGTCGGCGCATGCTCAGCAACCCTGGTTTCGACCTCAACCAAGGGGTCCATACATACCCCTCCCATCCTTCGTGTGCTCGTATATCGAGGATTCTGCGAGCCACCCTTGCTCCTTTTTGCATACTCGAATCGACGATCGGGAGAGGACGACGAAACCCGATCGATCGTCGTGCTCGCGGAATGCTCTTTAGCGATTCAAGCGGAACATTCGTCTACGAGGATTTATTACGTCCAACGCGGCACAGACGTCGTAATTAAAGAAAAAGATCAAAAGAAACCTATACCGAACGGAATTAAAGGATCACGAAATTTCCCCGAAAATAGTCGATCTTTGAACTCCGCTTCCTTTATACGTTTCTTTTCACTCTCTCGACGATCATTTTTCAAGGCAGAATTTCTAATCTCGATTAACTCAATTTCCCAATATAAAACGAGCACTTGCAGAGTGAAGCCTTTTGCAACGGTTCCTCCGAGCTACGATTTTTTCAGAGCTACAACTCAGAAATATAAATGCGAAAATGTAAATGTACCAAATACGTAAATGTACGAAATAAAGAGAACGGTATCAGTGAGAAAGTAAGACAAGGAAGAGTTACGGGGAACGAGATAAAGTAAAGTCAAGACAAATAGTCCCGTTATGGAATTAGTGTTGTATATTTTACAAAGTAAATAGAATATAAACAATCTAAAGTCGTCTAAAACACAATAGTACGAATTTCGTGGTAAATCATTCTCATATATTATAAAGTATACGATTTGTCAACAGATCGATATCTCTTCATTCGTAGCCCCCGGGCAGTAAGCCCGCGTGCATGCCCCGGGGGTTCCGACAATAACGAGAGAGCGCTCAGACTCAAAAATCATCGTCAAGTTGCCGAGTGAACGATCGATTATGGTTGTGAAACAGTAGAACCGATTCGATGACAACACATGTTACATACTCGGTGGGTGCGTTTTTTTTCCTTAACGACAGTCGAATAAATTCATTAGTATTTTCTCGGTTTTCCTTTAATTTTATTTCGCTGTTGTTGCCTGTTCTTTTTTTTTCAGCAGACTATCACACACGGTCCGTCGATCGTTAATCGCGCGATCTAAACGCGACGGAAAAACGTCGTTTAAACGTTTTTTATTCTTCATCCGTTACCGTATTTCGCGCGTTTGCATTTAGGTACAATACGTACAGTTAGTAGCATGGTAAGTACAGACATCTTACAGACAATAGTTTACTTTATTTTATTTAGTTTTTTTCTTGTTTTCAACGTTAAGTTTACGCTACACGTGTCTACTAAACGTTTCAGTCTCGTGTAATTGAAACGACACCGATGGACAACGACGAACATCATGTTTCTTCTCGACCTAACATTAGTTTCTTTGTTCTCCTTGTTATTTATACATGTACAACAAACTTTGTTCGTGTTGAACAACCGCGGCTTCGCGGTGTTAGACGACGGTCAAATTAGTACATAAAAACGATCTACGAAATTGGAAGACCAAGTAAACTCGTAACAAATCGCGTATTGCTCGCTGGGATATGCATTCGATACTCAATGAAAATCGTTTACCGTCATCTTTCGTGCAAACGGAGCCTTTGCAGGGCCGAATTGAGGGATCATCCAAGCACTTCAAATATTCAATTAGACACATTTCATTCAACTTATAACAAAATTCTATTTTTTGGGGTATTGGAAGTTTGGGATTCTGGAACTTTGAGATCTAGGACTTTAAGGGTTTCGGGACTTTGAAATTTTCGCACTTAAGGATTTTGGGATTTTCAAATGTTAGAATCTTGAGTGTTTGACAACTTGGAACCTTGGAACTCTGGAGTTTGCGGAACTTAGAAACCTTTGAACTTCAAGAGATTTGCAATGTTCGGAACTTCGAGAACTTAGGACTTTAATACTTTTGGAACTTCACGATTTTGGAACTCTGAGACACTGGAAAATAAGATGACTAGATGCCCTAGATGTTTTTAGTCTACTTATTAATTCAGCCCTGAATAATAGGACAATTCACCGACGTTCAAAAATTACCATTACGAACAAATAATATCCCTCGAGGGAGGTTAAATACAACCCTTGATCGCTCACAGTCAAGTAAGGTACAATTTTCGTCGCAGTCTTCAAAACTCGAACGGACGCTGAATTGTTAATCGCGTAAAAACATTGTTCGATGTAATCGCGCGAAATGGCCCGATCGTAAAAGTAGGACGAATAAAGTGTCTCCTGGTAGGATTATTTCCATTCGAACGAAAATGGCAGTCAGATAAATTCGATCGATAAGTTCTCCAAAAGCGTTCAAGGACATCGATCAGATCCCGTTCGCGTTAGGAGTATAATTCGTTCGAGACCTAACGGAAAGTACCAAAAAACGAACTTGCGACCTGGTCGGTAGGTTCGAACGAAATGGCAGTTTGAAGAACACATGGTCGAGCTCAGTACATCGTTCGTTCTAATAGGATACGATCGACGTTCTCCCATAGACGTAGGCCAGGAACACGAACAGGGAACAGATACTCAATTAGCCTCTGACTTAACGCGCTCTCAGTGGCCAATTTAATTAACGAAAGACGGACCACGGTTCTTTTTCTTCGTTCTTTACATCGAGACAGTTAAATTGGGGATTTCGTTTCGCAGGATCGTCGAGATTCATCGTAGAATCTATGTTTTCTTTATTTACACCGCGATTACGAAGTCACGGACGTTTCGTTGGCTGCTGTGGCCGCGATCTAGGTCGCATTCCGCCTCGCTTAGCTCAAACGCGTCGGAGAAGCCCGTGGGTGGGTCCAACTTGGGGATGAACAAGTTCCCTGATCCATCACGCTCCTGGTCCCGATTGGAACAGGAAGTGCTCGACTGGTGCTTGGAATTGCCAAACCCGGAGATTGGGCCGAAGTTGGAACGGGTCTCCTCGCTGGTATGACGCGCCAACTGTAACATCCTAATCATACACTCATCAATTCTATCTTCTTACATTTCGCAACTTTGTCATACACAAAGGAAGGACTTTTTTGGGTCCTCTTCAGGATTGGGGTCTTTTTGGGTTTATGACTTGTCGTGTTTGTTCATGTCTTACTTACTTGGGTCTTCCCCTTCCAGGAAACGATTTTCTCTCAAAAATCGGTGAGGGTTCTGTAGACGTGCTAGATTCTGGTCCATGGTACAGGAAGTCTGCGAACAGAAAGAGGTGGATTTCCCTCGAGTGAACGTCGCGAAACTCGTTAAACAAATATGTTTAACAGACAAGCGTGAAATACTCGATCGGTGCACTCTAACGAACGTAGACAGGCAAAAGGGGTAAACGGATGTCCGGTGATACAAATTGCGGTGCGTGGAACGTCTCGCGACGCTCCTCTCCATGTCTCTGTTCACCACTGTTCTACTTGGTTCTGTCTGGTCGCGAAGGTGGTTCGAGCAGGTTAGAGGAGCGTCGGCGACAGACGGGGACTCAAAACGAACATCGTAGAAGACCGAATAGAGAAGGATGAAAGATTGCATACTGTGGACACGCGAGTCGGCCGCAGACACCGAGTGGTGCGAATCGACGAGGTGATTGGAAGACTCGGTTCGGCTGCTGGTCCCGACTTCCGTGTCGCTATCCGAGCCCAGGGTGTCGTATTCCTCCGACTCGGACTTGCCCTGACTGACCTTGTGCGTTTTGTGCAACGGCGCAGAGGACGAACGGCCTCCGCGCACCTTAGTGTACCGGTTGCAATCCGACTGCAATCAGACGGAATTGGTTCGATGAATTGGCACATCGCACGAGGATACGAGGAGACGCGCTACACCGATCACTTTCTTATTTTACTTCAACGATTTCGAGTTAACCGTAATTGCCTGATGGCGGTGGCGTGTAGCGACCTGGACTTCAGATCAGAACCATGGGGTTTGCTTCGTTACGAGGGTCGATCAAATGGAAACGAGATAATTGCTGATGTATTTTATGCTGGACTCAGAAATAAAGTTCCTGGAGTTTGCCTTACGACAACGTGAAGATTTTCAGATTCTTAAATATTAAATTAAACATGCAATCCTAAATCTCCGAAGTCCCAAATCACCGAACTCTTGAATCCTGAATTCTACCCAAACTTATATCCTCATATATCATAAAACTCACGAAACAATTGTGTCAGTACTCAGCACAATACCATAAATCATCATATCAATCTAACGATCAAAGATCTCTATCGAGCAGTCTCGTTTGTATTTAATTAACCCTCGTATGCGAGCAACTTTTCAAATATCTTTACAGCGTTTCCCATGACACGCTTCTCGGAAAAAATGCTACTCCATTCGTAAAGCAAGATCGACACTGATCTACACGGTCACGGTCCACACTACCGTCTCGTCAATCAACGAATTTTACCAGAGATTCGACGTAACATTACGCTTCTTATTCTACAGCTAGTCGAGCTATGACAAGAGAGTTTTGAGCGAGAGATGTGTAGAATGGCGAATATACAATGTAAAGAAGTATCGTTTGCATCGGTGTTGCGGTTCCTCGATGGACTTGATCAGGACAGATGCGAAACGAAGCAAGGTGGGACCAGCAGTCACAATGATCGATTCTCTATAATGATGCACATCTGTTCTACTCGTTCCGCGCGTTTCTACTCGATTCGTCGCGAAACTCGAGTCGAACGCCACTCGCGTCGATTATTACCGATTTACGTTAGAACGTCTTATTTTATCGGCGGCAAAAAAATTCTTATACAAACAGAGAGTTCTCGTGCCAGACATTTTCTATTATAGTTCCGACGTGCAGGCGGATGTGCACGATATGCTGCGGTCAGGATTGTGCGTAACGCGCTTGGAGCAGAAACTGGTGCTACATGCTGAAGCGGAATTTTTACGCTTTTCCTTCGATCGTTTCTTACAAACTGTTTATCTATTTTGTGCGGGATGAAAATGTACAGCGGGCACGGTAGGCTTCCCTAGGGAATATGGCCATATAGGGGACAGTTGATGTTTGGTTGAGGAACTTTGGTCTTTAGAAGTTCAAAGATCTTCGAGTTCACACATTTAATCTCTCGAAATCAAATACAAATAATAATCAACCTTATAAATAATAATCTACCTTCATATCCAAAGGAAGCCTACGTTGCATCCGAATGTACAAGAGGCAGTAAGCAAAGCTTCAGGGAAATGACTTATATAGAAGAGATAAAAGTTCGTACATTCTTCCCTTGAAATTCAAGAAAAACTGTATCCCGAAACAAATGAAAAGAGGATAAAATTTTGTCGGTGAACTGAGAATGTTCGACCGAAACACGTTGTTCTGGAATTTGCACGTTGCAAGCGGTACAAACTTTTATCAGGAACAATTCGAGTGAGTGAATTGTAGGTCGTAGGAGGATGCATGCTGTGTGCGCAAGTGTGTTTTCCCATTGGCTCGATGCGAACAGACACGAAAGACGAATGGTGGAAAGCGATGGTGAAATGACAAAAGCAAACTGAACGGCAGACGATACCTCTCGTAATTGAAGAGTGTCGGCGGTGGACAAACGAGGATCATGATAGACGAACGTCTGAAGAGGTGCCGCGGAATTACATCGGCTATCGCCTCCTGGTGGGACACTTTCCTCCAGCTGGAACGTCGCGTACGGATAAATCTCCTCCGAGTATTCTGCAACAGTTGTAACAAATTTTCCCTCCTGTATTTCAACGTCCCGTTAACAAAAAACTAATTACATTGTGCATACACCGCGGCAGGTATGCTAACGATCGTTTCCGTTGTAAACACGCTGAAAGCATATTTTATTCTTACTTCGGTATGAAAAAAATGTAATTGAAATCGTGCAAATGGAACGTCAAGGTTGTCTAATCGCGAGGAACAAAAAATTGTTTTTTTTAAAACGGCATTAATTAACCGCAGAAATAACGAGTGATTTTTTTCTCTCTACGCTTGTTTCGTTTTCCGGACAATGCAAATCGACAAATCAAACGAATCGGATCTCGTAACTCCCCTTCCCCGTTTACCTGGAATCTTTTCCAAGGTAGCCATCTCGTGTATCGGCGAGCGGAGCGGTTTGCGCACCGTTGCGTAATACTGCTCGCGTTGTTCCATGTTCTGCTTATTGTCCAAGGCCGCTGCTGTTTGGGCGTCGTGCAAACTCGCCATTTCCCCTATAAACGGACCTACGGTCATCGTCATCAAAGGTTACCGGCACGCAAGGGACACTACTCGAACAGTGTTGCCTCGAAAGCTGACAACTAGTTTGGTCCATATTTATATTTTATTATTATATCTACGACAGCTAGAATTTCAGAAGATGTATGAAAAAGTTCTATATTAGCAACACGACGATGTACATCAATTCTTAAATGAATTCAAGGAAGGTCATCTTCGGAGGCAACTCTGCATATTTCGCCGGTGGTACTAACGTTTCCGGAAACAGTAAAACACAGCACCCGCCGCAGCGATGAACGCCAACGAGCTTAGTATCAGCGGGATGATCAGCTTCAAATCCGAGTACACGGACGTGTGCTGAGGAATATAGTGATCGATCTCGACGGCTGGTATCGTGGTGCTGGTGTGAGGTTGCAAGGTCGTTATTCTGTATTCGGCGACCGAGAAACCCGCGTTATTGTGCGCCCTTATTCGGATGTCGTAGGTCGTTCCGGGTTGGAGCTCGCTGAGCGTGTATGTCTTTTGTACCTGAACAACGAATGCTCAAGCTATTACTGTAAAAAGCGAGAGGATCGACGTGGCTCGATCTCTATTTCTACCTCGAGTAGTTATCGACCGGATAAGCAGGTATTCGGGACTATTTTTAGGCGATTTTTTTTAGGCGACAATAACCACACTTGTATACATTAAAGGAGGAATTGCAGAAATTTGCCATTTTTTAAAATTCTTTAGCTAAGAAGAAAGTTTAGCTACAAATTTTGCTATGTTCATAAACACATATGAATCTAATCTCTCGCTTTTAAAAATCGCTTAAAGATGACACCTTCGATATCTTCATAATCAAACGAGAACTTGTGTCAGGTATTATTTAGTACCTCGATGTTATTCGACACCAACGTCCAAATGTCCTCTCCATTCTTTCTGTACTCCAACTCGAAATACGTGATAGGACATCCGCCATCGTTCCACGCGCTCAGATGAAGGGTGATCCACGATACGTTCACCGTCACGAATTTATCTCCGTTGCTGGGCGAATCTTCCGGCTTGGAACCCTTCGTTGTCGCTTTCACGATCTCGCTAGGGGAACCCATACCGATCCGATTGTACGCCGTCAGATACATTTGATAATCGTTGCCGCACCATAACCGTGACAGGACGAAACTGTTGATTTTGTGGGACACTTTTACCTCCTCCCATTCGCCGGATTCCCTTTTGTAGTGGAGAATGTAACCTCTGATTGGAGCACCGCCATCGTCGCCATTTTTCCACTGGACGTTTATCGAATTGGTGGACGCGCCGGTTGCGTGAAGAAACGGGGCTGCTGGTGGAACTGCAAAATTGTTATGATCTAGGTAATATTTGACGTGGTTTGAAATGTTATATTGGTACTTTGTTAAATTCTACAGCGTCGATTTTAAATATTTTAAAATTTGGGACTTGTAAATTTATTCAATTCGCAAAAATGAAATATCACATACCTTGCACAGTCAACCGATGAGTGATCTGATCGTACCCATGACGGTTTTTCACGTAACAAGTATAATTTCCGCTGTCCTCCCTGTGAAGGTCCGTGATCTGCAACGAACCTTCCGGTAACAAGGACACCCTGCTAGATGGTTTCACTATCTGGCTCCATTGTTTCCACGTCACAGACGGCTCCGGATTGCCAACGCTTTGACAAGGTAATGTCACATTCTGTTTCCATGGGACGACCAGCACGGTGCCGAACGAATATATCGCCGCTCGAACTGTAACGATCCCAACCTATCGTTAACATCGTTACTCTTGCAACAGAGGAAAGCTTAGCCCGAAATCCGTATTCAGCTTTAAGAGGATCGGTGGACAAAGCAAGTGGTATTAATAAGCAATCATGGGCAAGTCGATATTATTACAACCACAATTATCCTATTATCTTCAAATCTTCATTATTAGTATCAAGAAATCTCTATATCAAGATTACCGTAAAACCGTAAATAAAATATTAACTCACCTTCGCTGGAAGGTGAAATGATGATGGGCTGAGTTTTAGGACCCTCGCCCACCGAGGTCACCGCTGCGATATTAAACTCGTACTGATTCTTCTTGTGCAGGTTCTCGACCGGGTAGCTCGTCTGATACGGCGGAAGCTTCTTGGTATTCCATTTTCCCTCCGGGCCGATCCATCGGAAATGAACGTTGTACGACGTGATGTTCCCGTTGCTTTTGACCGGTGGCTGCCAGGAGACGATAATCGATGTCGCGGACTTGACGACAGCTTTTACGCCGGCTGGCACCTCGGGCAGGTCCTCCTTGGTGACGCAATACAAAGGTGCGGACGCCACACCGTCTCCAGCCCGGGTAGACGCCAACACTTGCACGGAGTAATTCGTGTACTTCTCGAGGTCACGAATCACGATCACGCTGGTGATCTTCATTTCCGACTTCGGGGACTCGGTCAGCGCGTCCATGTTCTCCCATATGACCTTGTACCCTTTTAGAATCCCGTTCAGACTAGACTCGGGAGGAGCCTCCCAGGAGACCTGCAGTGATTGCGAGGACAGCGCCGTACACCGTATATCCTGAGGAGGACTGCTCGGCACTGAGGACATTTCAACGATGTCGGGAATCAATTATGTCCTCTTATCTGATTTAGTTTGCGCTACATTGACTTAGGATATAGAAATAATTAGTATTTCTGCATACTGTTAGCATTTTTACAAAATGTCCCATTGAAAGTCACCGAAATATTTCTTTGAATTATGACAGTAAAATAAATGATACCAAAGGACATCCATCAAGAGTATTTCAAGATTATCCGTGCACGTCTTTAATGTTACATAAAATTGTTTTGTATTATTAATTAGCATAAGAATTACACAGATATAAAGTTTGATTTTACCAAAGTTTTAATCGAATTTTCGAGAAGGATGAGTAGCAGTGAAATGTGCTTTAACCGGAATCTCGAGAAGAATTTCGAGACTGTTTTAAAAGCCGGCCAGAGATTCAAATTGCGAACAGGTTGAACGTGCAGCCGGTTTATTTGTGTTATGAACTACAAGATGTCCGCAAGGAACGAAGCTAGCGGAAGTTGCAGCCGCAGAGAGCACTTCGGAGTTTAACCGGGACGCATCCGCGATGCTAGGATTAAAGAACTTATTTGCAAGCAGATCAGTTCCAGCCTGTCGGTTCGCCGGCTTCTGAATTTATTATTTATTCGAAACTCGGTCGGATATACAGCGGGTTGGTATTCATAGCGGAATTCGTGATAGGCTCGCCGGTCACGAGTATTATTCTGTTTATGAATTTTTGAACGTCGCTAAAACGTGTTTGCTGAATCTCTGCCGACCAATTCCGCTAACCGTCGACGTTTGCCTTTTATGCATTTCCATGTTTTATGGAAAACGATGAACTCTGCTGAAAGTTGATTAAAGAACGTTTGTTTGGCGCTTTTCCTTACCATCCTCGAGGGTGGTCGCGACCACTTGCGGCGTCATGGGACCTTGACCGAGAGCGTTGAACGCTTGCACCACCACACTGTACCTTGTAAACTTCTTCAAGTTCGTCAGTTGGTATTGCCTCCCGGGCATCGATGTTCTAGCTAGCCCCAGGGCGACGCTCGCCGTCGAAATTCGCCTTTCCACCGTTCTGTACGTGTACTGATCCGCGGTCAGTCTATAGATTGAATAGTAACTTTAGAAAGGAAAAACGATCATGTTATATTTCAGGATAATATTCATAATATTCGATATCGTCAATAAACGTTGACCTCAAGTTAAACCCCCCAATAAACAGGTAATTATAAGAACGTCAACTAATTTTGTGCCCAGTACAGAATGGGTAAACGGTCAGATTCGTGTATGCAACGATTTCAGGAAAAATATAATATTTAGCTGTTATCGTTGCAGCAACGAAACCGCGGAATGGTAACTCCGGTTATTTACCGCGACTCGATAAAATATAGAATATCAGCGTTATTCGAGAAACTCGCACACAGCTGCAATTTGAAATGCGATCGTGGTATGGGGAACGTTATTCGCAGATATCGATGGAACGTCGTTAAAGCGTGCCGTTCCGTTGGATCGTTACCGATGTTCTTTGTAGCCGACGTGATAACCGAGTATCTCTCCGTTCCATAAATCATGATCAGGTGGATCCCAGGTGACGTTAAACTCGGTCGAGCTGACAGGATCCACCTTGAGATTTCTCGGCGGTCCTCCCGGTTTCTCCCCTTCCGTCGTCGTTTCCAAAATCTGGAAAAGGAACGAATCCCATGATACGACGCCAGATTAAATTTTCACGTTTATCCACCCTATTCCTTCTTTTGTGTTTCGTGAAACGTGAACGGCATAAAATACCGTAAAGTGGGGTAACTCGACCGGCTTGACCACATTTTACTCGAAATAAAATAAAAATGACAACTTCCACCATTTATTATTTCTATTCTGGATATATAGAAGAGAGTAACTTTGTTTGAATGCATTGCATCAATTTTTGTAATGTGTACATTTATCTTTAATTTTTGTCGAATATTTCCATTTCAGAAATAGCAGGTAACTTCTTGCTGGGATTCACTTATTCAGTTTATGTAAATAAGCTGTATTTCGTTTCAGCGAAGATATTTTTATCAGATTGCAAGAGATGAACCATAAATGAAATTTCTACCTGTATTCAACATTGTTCTCCGAAAATTTTGTCAAGAAGAGTAAATCTACGAATCTAGATGATTGCATTTTCAAGCTTGCAAAATGACAGAAATATGAAAGAATTTTTATTAAATTATTTCTATATTACACAGAAAAATGTAACAGAAACCCAGTTCGCGGCAAGGTATGAAATCGTGAAGGCGATTCAACGAGCAAGAAAATTGCGATTTGACGCATCGCATCGTTCGAAAGCTTTGAAACAGAGCTTTGAAGTATAAAGCGACTATTGAATATCAGTCAGTCGGTTGTGAAAATGTTTGGTCTAGTTTTTCGATACTTACGTCACTCGCTTGACTACGGCCCAATTCGTTCTCGGCATAAATTCGGAATTGGTAAGAAACCGCTGGCCGCAAGCCGCTCACGTGCGCGTGTGCCTGAGTGCCGGGCACTGTCGTGTGAAATGTGTGATCGTGCCATACTTCTGCAACATAAATCGTCTGGATCAGTGGGAAGAAACAGGCTCCAAGTACCTGTTGAATCTACGAAGCAACGTGGTTCCAAAGAAAGGATCCTCAGGTTACGCTATAGAAATCGATACTTCCTGTGTCAACCATGAGAAAAATGTTTTGTAATCTACAGACTTAAAATTCAACAAATTTTAATGTATATATTATCTCATAGTTCAACAGATTTCTCCTCTGCTTGATACTTGAAATTCTAAGTGAACGAATTTTTTACATTCATGTATCTGAAGTTAATTGACCTGACAGTGTCGAAGGTATTTTAAATTTCGAATGATTAATGATCAAGTTTTAAAATCTTGAATATTAAATGAACAATAAACGGTCGGCCTTTGACTTCCTATGATACGGTAAATTACATTTTGTATGTTGCGAAACTTTATTAAGTGTAGAAAGGTAGCGAAATATGGTTAGTATGATATAAGGACAAGAACTGCTTCAAAGTGCTTCATATAATTACGCTTCTCCTTGTTATAAAATATCCTTTATCAACATTTAGGAAACACAACCACAATGATCCTTGATTAAACGTTGAAAGTAGAGTGTTTCCAAAAAGCTTGAATGACAATATACTTGCCAGTATCAGTTTTGTATTCGATGATGTACTGCGTTATCGGGCTATTCCCGTCCTGGCTGGTGGTCCAGCTGATGTTGATGTAGCGGCTCCCTTTTCCGATCACGTGAAGATTTCGCGGGAAATCCGGCGGCTCTGCACAGTTTCCGGCAACAAAATAGCTTTCGTTAGTCGCATCGTGATCGTCGACGAAACGTCTGTCTCAGTGTCATTATGCAACACGAAGCGTTCGACCGAAACGTATTTCATTTTGCGGTCTGGCTAAGCCGCCGTGTGGTTATCTCGTCTGTCGTTGGTACACAGACGGTACTTGCGCGAAAACGCATTAAATTAAATGGACGAGTCGCCAGGCGCCGGTACACATTACGATAATTACGCGCATCGCGTGAACGTTAGGTACGCAAATACCAAGAGTGTTCTTGGAAACATTATCGAAATTGTTTCGTAGTAAGCGGTCGATGCATCGTAACGCCATTATCCGGGATTAGACGCTGTGCCATTAAAGAATTTATAACCTCATTCTCTGCTTTTGATGTCGGGACAAGAAATGGGTTTCTCAGTTTTGGGTGGTTGGTAGTTGGGATTTTTGGCTGGGGTCTGTCAAAATTTAAAGACTACGAAACTTAATTTGTCCTGCAGAAATTTCCGAAGATTGTAACATAGAACCAGTCTTACACTATTCTCCAAAGAAAATGGCGATACAACTTGTTGATTTCATCTAAAATCGACTAACCCAATAAATCAGAAACCGATACCACGTCAATTTACAATCAAAATGATTCACGGTCGTTTTCCTCGATTCTTCAGCGTTGCGTGTCTGATTTATTCGAGTCGTAATACCATCCTTATACCGAGGATGTCGTAAATAATTCGTTGTCAAGGTGAGATCCTTGTGATTGCTTTATATGTACGGTTCACAGGAAACTTGCACGATAAACTCGTTCGCTTACCTTGTATGTACAGGTGTATCGTCATCTCGTCGCGACCATAAGCGTTCGACGCCGTGCAGAAATACCTTCCGCTGTCCTCTCGGCTGGTGCTAATAAATTCAAGCGTGCTGATACTTCCGTCGGTAGTATTTTCTCCTTTCAGCATGTACCGGTAATCGGACAACTTCTGCTCCAAATGAGAACCCGCCTTTTTCCACAATATTTTTAAGGGATGATCGCCTTTGGCCTCGCAACGCAGCGACGCGCTCGAGCCGAGTCGTGCTGTTTGGTTGCGATGTTTCTCCACGAAGTGGGCTGGCACTGTGCAATCGAGTGTGACCGTTAAAAGCAATATAGGGTGGTCGTAAATTAATTTTAATCCGGCAACTATCCGATAAGCTTTCACACCCTGCAGGGTGTCCTTTAATCTTTAGGATGGAAAATATTATATCTTTTGTACCTGTTTATATGCTTATATACTTTATTTCTCCTCTGTAAAATTAATTGAAAAAGGAGATTCTTACCGTTTACCGTCAAATGTACAACTTTGCTGAGTCCAGCGCCGATTCCATTGACCGCCTCGCACAAGTAGAAACCTTCATGGTCCTCCTGTACTCTGCCGAACACCAATGATCCGTTCGAGTGTATCCTGAGATCCTGCGTGTGCTCGTGCATGACAATGTCGTGATAATTGCCGGGCTTCTTGCCACTAGCTCGTCGCCACGACACAGCCGGGGGCGGAAATCCGTCCGCGTGGCAATGAAGCACCAGCCGCGACATTCCTTCCGAAGCGCGGACATCTTGGGGCTCCATCACCCAACGGGGTGGCACTATTTCGTACAACACCGGTCGTTAGTCAGCCTGAAGTTCGCGACTTTAACGCAACGAGCACGGTGGCATCTGAAATTTCATTGTTCCTCATCCTCCTCCCATTTTACTTGCAAATCTCGCCGACTTTTAATGGATCCCTGCTTCGGACGAGTCGGGCTTCTCCTCTCTCTTTTACCAGCAATTATCGTGGCCGAGCTTGTTAGTTTGTAAAATTCTCGACGAAATCGCGAATTCGGTGGAAGACCAAGAAACGGAAATTGGACAAAAATATGTCTGGGTATTAAGATATTTAAAGGCCCAGATATACCTGTCTAAGAATTATTTCGCAGAAAAATCTAATTACCTGGACTAGGAGAGCGCTCGAAGAAACCGAAGGGGTGTTTTGAGGGAGGAGGAACATTTGAAATGCCACCGAGTTCGCGTCTAAGCTTATTGCGCCGAGGCAAGAGCGAACTTCTCGAATTGGCCTACTGCAACTTCCTACTTCAGCGCAAAGTGAAACAAAAGACGTAATTTAAGGGGTGCACGAGCGATCGACGAGCGAAAAGAAGGGTAGAGAAAAATTGCGCGAAGGTACATTCTTGCGTTGCATCGATTCTCTACCGTCACCCTCGTCGATCGTGCGAAAGGCAAGACAGGAACAGATCAGGATGCGAGAATAGGTAGACTCGACTCCGGAATTGAGAGAGAAGGTAACGAAAGTGAGAGAACGAACGGTGCGATACTCGACAATTTTCCTCGTGGTCCGTGACAGAAGTGGTCTAAAATAACGGTGAACATCGTGGACAACCACAGTGAACTAGAACAATGCAGAAATCAGTGCTGTGCGGACATTTTGACTCAAGGAACAATGCGGTGATTGTGCATTTGCGTACATACACGTAGAGGAAGGCCTTTTGTGACTTAATTAAATATTTGTGCCGGTCAATTATTTTCGGTGCTTGAATTAATCTGGACACACGTGGCGAATAATTCAAATTGTGCGTGACAATAAATGCGAACTGTTCGATGCGTTTAATTATTTGCCACGTGACGTCGAGCAAAGTGCAGTTTATACATAATCGTCGACTAAAGTGATCTCGTGGATACGGTTCTGCAATTTCCAGGGAGACAATAAGGGGTGGTGTGTGCCAAGTATTCCATAAACGATTAAACGAAATAATCGAACGAAAAGGGAGAGACTAAACGAAAGAAACGGAATTAGAAAACCCAACAGAACGTGTGTGTGCATATATGCGTGTGCTGATAGACTCGGTCCAACTTTGAACTTCGAGGCTGCTGCTGGTACTCGGGCAAAATTCAAGATTTAGTGGTGCTACGCCGAAGCCGAATTTCGCAAATGTGCATTTTTATCATTGGCGTAACTAGGGTTTTTTGTGAGATAGACCAGGTCTCATTTTCTAAAATATTGCTCTTGCAAGAATACACATTCTGCAGGAAGGAGCTCTTGAAAAATTCGGGAAGTTTAATTTGGGAGTCTGGAGGATATGAGGGATGTGGAGGTTCGAGGATGTAAGATTTCGGGATGTGAGAATTTAGCGATGTTGAAGATATGGAAATTTGGAGATGAAGGCATTTGAGAATATGGAAATTTGAAGATGTGGGTATTTGGGGATTTGAGAGTCTGGGAATGTGCGAATTAAGGAACGTCGAAACAGGACGTGGGAATTTGAGAGTGTAGAAATTGGGGTAAGAGAGAATTTGAAATGTGTAAATGTAGAGATGTGAAAATTAAAAAATTTGTAACTTCGGTAATGTGGATCATTCAATGAGAACCAGGTCCTTCTTCCCTAGTTACGCTAATGTCTTTCATGCAGAATCCCGTTCCTTCGACGAGTACCACGATCGCTATTTCTGTATCGAATTTGCCAACATATGTTGCACAATATCATTTCTTTCTTCATCTTACCGACACTTTATCCTTTTTAGATACGAAATAGGATCGCGGTACATGGTCGAACTCGAAGGAGAGGTGCAATTTCATAGATGGTGCGCCTGTGAAATACACAACTATAGTACGAATAACCGTGATAGTAGTGATAACGCTATCATATTGTGCGGTGCTCAAGTGCGTTGGTGCGTCGCTTTGCTGGCTGGGCGGCTGCTGCTGCATTTCGTTCGGATCGTTTCTGATACCGAATCTAGAGCTGCGTTTTTTCGGTTCGATTCGCGTATGTTCGATTTCGAGTCGTTCGTACGCGAAACGAACCTCCGATCGTGAAATTGATATTATTTCAATATCCCCACTCTTTCCCTACTCATACCATCATCTTGTGAGATACTCGAGCTGGCCGATATAGCGTGCTCGGAAATTCCACAAAACACGAAACTCGAGCGGTAAAACAATTACTGGAATAATAGAAGTTTAATTGTTCGGACATAATTCGTACCTTACGATCACGCTATATCTCCCATGCTTGACGTAGACGCGATAAGATAAAAAAAGAAAGATAAAAGAGGTAATCGTTGTTACGTAACGGTGATCTCTTTCGTGTATGACGATAACAAAGTGCAAAGTATCTCGCGAAAGAATCCGCAGCCCTAGCTGACACGTCGCATGCTGTTTCGAATAATTCGCGGCTGCGATGGCTGCTGCTGCACGGCTGCGTTTACATGTGATTACACAATAACAGTGATAACGATAACCATATAGAATTTAAATATGCACTGGCTGGTACGCTGAGAATCGCTTCATCGCTCACCTTGATATTAATCACACGGAAATGCATCGAGATAATAAATCTCAGAGATACTAATTATATCATTTGCAACGAACCACTCAGTGCGTTGAAAAACTTCGACAAGATATACGGGTCACTCTTAGAGTTTTGAGAATTCAAAACTTTTGACATTATGCTTTCAACAAATGTTATCTTGTATTAAGATATCAATTTGAGATGTGAAATAAGAACGAGATCAAATTTGCGTATTAAACGTGTACTGTGAAATGTAGTGTAACAATGATCAATACAGTGCTATCAGTACTATGTACCTTATGATACATATTATCAAGAAAATGAATTGTCAGAATGATAGAGATGAATTTTCAAAACGAATCTTCAAAATGATAGAATCTTCAGAATGACAGAAAGAAATTCTGAAAATGATAGAGACGAATTCTCAGAACTGCGAGGGTGATGTCCGTCAGAGATAAAGAGGTGCGCTGCGAGGTGCAATAAAACGAAAAGTAAGGTGTGACGGTGAACGGCATTGAAGAAGAAGAGCGTCGGTGAACGAGTCCGTCGACGAGCATTCGTTCAACTTTGAAGCTCGGCAATCACGTTCTACTTTACCACGAACGATCAATTCTGCCGTCCATAGGACCTCGGCCACCGAATTGCGCGCCATGCAAGTATAGTTGCCGGTGTGAGCGGCGTTGACGCGTTCGATAACTATGGTACTGGAATGGGCGTCAATGTTGGTTACGCGTAGGCCCGCGGGTGGCTGAATGTGTCTGGGACCGGTTATCCCGGTGTTCCCGAAGCCTGTTGAACCGGGCCCGGCGATCGGCTCGCCGTCCTTGGACCAAGTGATCGTGAACGGAGGATCGCCCTTCTCGACCATACAAGTTACTTGGGCACGCACGCCCTCCGACAGATCCTTGTTAAAGCTAAAGGGAGCTATCGTGGGTGGAACTGCACAAAAAACAAAAAAAGATCAAGCGATGAGCGTGTGTGGTGAACGTGTGTCTCCTATGTCGATCAAAATCTTCTTCCACGTTGTTGCTTCCCGTTGATACGCCTTGCCGTTGAACGATCGATGCGCATTTGGTCGCGTTAAAAATATCTTTACAAAGGACAAAGATAAAGAAGAGAGAGACATTCTGGACAATATTAGCGTTCGGTGAGCTCTCCTTGTTAGATCAGACAATATTGCCACAAGTATCCAGAGTCAAATTCGTGAAGCTTCGACCTCTAAAATAACGGGTCCCCAGGCTTCTCGGCTTCCGAACATCTCCCTCTTCGTGTTAGTTGTTCCGGTAGTTGAGATTATCTTTCGGATACGGCTGAAATATCTGCACTTGAGCGAACTTTAACCATCATGGCCGGTAATCCAAGGTACAATATAGTGATTAAGCCTGGCTTTTAACGGCGATTTGTGAAGCTCGCGACGCGAACGGACAAAGTCCTGGCGGGATAAAATGTCGCGCGAACGAATATGGCGCGTGTCATTCGTTAAAGCGACTTCTCGGCTCCGCACAATCCGTCGTTCTTTGAGGGATTACACCTTTCTAAGTCCATTAACTTTATTAAAGCCCGGCGAATCCGCTGTTCAACGTAGCCCACGCATTACGCCGGCCGTAATGGACGACGGGATAACGTAATGCGATAACATCGACGGTGCTTATCAACTCTGTTGCCGTGCGCGTCATTACGCGTATGCCATTACACGAATAGGATCGTATTAACATTGACGAAGTCACGGGTGCTTCGGCGTGGTTATCGCGCGAATGAATGGCGGATCGATGATGAAATAAAGGACCTATTTATGTTAGTTGAGGTTATTAAAACCGATCGGCCATTTTATAGATATTGCATAGGCCATCGAACGATTTAACGCGCTCGCTATAATCGTTACAAGCACAAATTTTTATTTAACACCGGAACAATGCATGCGGGCTTATTTTGATCTACCTATCAAAATCAAGTCTGTAAAAGGTGGAAGATTTATTCGTGAAGTTTATGTAATAAATAAAACTCTCTGTATGGGATGTATCTAAATATGTAGCCTTCGATACTGTAAATCATGGCACGCTGTTTTATTTATGGCGCGAAACCAGTGGCGTAACTGGAACTTTTATTTGGAATACAACTTTAACTCTTCGCTATTTTTTCATCGAGCACGTGACTTCTAAAAATTTAGAAATTGAAGAGCTTTAATTTCTGAATTTGAGAAATAGGAGACATGTCTCTACCTCATGAAGGTATACAGATTTACTAGATCCCTGTCTAGTTACGCCAATGATTAACATGATCTTGCGTCCATTTATTTGTTCAATATTTTTATCGATTTTTACATAGTTTTTCGAACATACGAAGAAATTGACCCTTTAACCGACGCACTTGGTTTCATGAAAACCGGACGTAGTGGCGCAGGACGACAATAATAGCTCGTCCTCGCGAGAGAGATACCCGCACAGAGGAAGGATATTCACTGCCCTCGAGGTATTAGAACAGAACGCCACGGTTGTTTGAGAATAATTGAGAAACCGTACCGAGCACAGCAGATAGCGTGGCGTTACATGAGTAATGCTCAAAGAGTGCCACTGGCCTGTAGTCTACGAGTCTGTGTGGGGTTGTGTGTGGGGGGTGTACACGAATATCGTCCGAGTTATGCGCAACGAGACAGTTCGATAAACGAACAAACAAAAACGAATTCATACCGTGTTTGACGATAAACACGGATGACGTTGTTTGTACCGAAAGACATGTACCTGTGTCACTCCGTCACGTTTCGAACACACAAAGAATTTAGTAATAATGAACCTGGCGAATTTTTCTGATTTTTTAAAAATTTTTCGTGTTTTTTGAAACGGAAATTCAATTTCAGATAGCAGATAGATTGGTAGTATGTTGGAGGTAAAGTTCTACAATTGGTGAGGCATTGAAATATACTTTACAAGTTCTCCGGTGTTTAGATTGCTAAGTACATTTCTTTGTTCCCAGATTTATAAATCTTCCCACTTTAATTTTTGAATCGAATCTTTACAGTTCCAATTTATTTTTCCCAGATCTTCAATTTCCCGAAACGCACAATTTTAAACTTGAAGGTTTGTGCGAATCAAAAATTCCCCCGCTCTGCAATACTATGAAATCGGTGTGTGACACACGGTGGCGGGAATATGTTGACACACCGGGAAGAAAAATCAGACGAAGATTTACCGTGACAGTCGTTACAACCGCGTGTAGACATTCCGGACGCGCGTAACCGAGGATGCTGTTTCGGCTCGCCGCTCGTCACAGAACAACGCGTTAAAATCACCCTTAGGCTGTTCGTTTCGTACGTCGGGCTAGAGTTTCGTTCGTTCCGCTTGCACTGATTTGTTCGTCTCTAGAACAAGGGGGTGGTTTTTAATGCCGGCTGCCCCGTCGCGCGACAAACGGGGAAACGTTGGCTCCGCTCTCAGAGAAACGTCTCGCTCGCTCGTGTGCGTATGCAAACGAGCATGGAAAAAGCATCGAGGAGAAAAAAAGGGAGATCCGCCAGGCGGAATTCTCGCCCGAGGATGAACACCGTACAACGATTGCACTCGCGTGCTTTACAAGGACAGTTGAAACCGGTCGAGAGGTCCTGTCGAGTGACGATTAATATCGACGATGTCAAACCACTTCAGCGTTCGTTTCTTCTTCCGATTTCACGGCCACCCTTCGTCGACTGCCTTTCATCGACTTAAGTAGTTTTATGTTATTCGAGGCACGAATTCTGATGTCTCCAATATTCAAATATTTCAATGCAACTGGGAATTTTGTGGAATTGGGGTAGTTCGAATTGTTGTACCCCTAGATCCCTTGATTTCTAGCTCTCGATTCTTATATCCTATCTTTACAACCTTGTATCTTCATATACATAAGTTCTAACTAACTCATAAGTACTCGAATACCATAGAAATTCAAAATTTACCTTGGAGTCAATGCTTGAATACGAAGCTTTAATCCAACGGATAGAAAAAGCGCAAAATAGAGCGTGAAATCGTATACAGACAGTAGATATATGTTGGCTGTTTGAATAGGAGAGACTAGGTGACCGAATGAAAATTTTCTAACCGAATCGTCGAAACTCGGGGGTATAAATAAAAGACGTTGGTGGCTGAAATTGGTAACCGTACTGGAATAGAAAAAAGATTCAGTAGGGTTGGCGAGGGTGTTGGAGCATAGTGAATGGTTACCGTGGTTGGTGAAAAGTTCCGACTCTGCCGGTGAACAAACGATAAACGCTTGGCTGCGTTCGTTGGCCTACGTCAGGCGCGAACTTTCCATTCAGGGGTGCTGGTCGTTCCTGATGCCGTTTCGACGATCACGGTATAACGCTTTCATCCTGTACCTTTTATTAGCCGATTGCCTATTCATATTGTATCGCGACGTAACGACTGGGATTAGAAAACGAAATATCGTGATCGTCGAGTTTCATGAGTTTGGTAGTTATATGCAATAGGGCATATTATAGCAACTTCAAACATCTCGACGAGTTTTATTAATGTTATAAGGTTATTCATATCTTGTAATTCATATCTTATAACATTTTCAATGCCATTTGAGTTTTATTCACAAGCTACTTGAGTCTTGCAATTTTCTCAGCAAGTTATATACATAAATCATCTCTTACATTAGTAACATTTTATCTCTTACATTAGTAACATGGAGGACACTGGTACCAAGGTAGCTTAAAAATAAATTCATAAAATATTAAATTTCAAAACACTGCAAGAACTGTACTATAAGAGTGACATGTTTGTATGATATAATTCTTATGTATCCGTCACCCGTCCAGATCTTTGAAGTTGCCCAAGGTTGACGTAACCGAGTGTCCAAGCCGCAGTGCCCTATTTTATTAACCACAAGATTCTTTTGCATCGGAACGAAGGGACATCGAAGCAACCCCGTGGGATGTTGAAAACCGTGGCCGTTCCAGCGTACCGTGGACCAACAGGGACGCCGTGCGAGACGTTTCGGCGGCATCGTTGCTCGCAACGCACGTATAGTTGCCATTATGGGCCGTGGTTGCGCTCTGTATCATCAACGTGAGATCGTATTCGCCGAAATGATGGGTGATCGTCTCCGTGGAATTCAATCGCTTGCCGTCCTTCAACCAGGTGATCTTCAACGGTGAATCGCCCTCGCTGACCACGCAGGCAACGTGTATCCTCGCGCCTTCTTGTATATTGGCAGGAAAGCTAAACGGATCGATTTTAGGCGGTACTGAAAATTACAGGAATCACGAGACATTTTACTTGATTACGGCCCGCGAACCATCTCCTCTAGCTGCTTCTAGCAACTGCAACGAGCCATCTCCCTACATCTATCTAGGACAGAACCAAGTTGCACGAAATCTTAAACACATGTATGCCATGATATTTTTTATG
This sequence comes from Megachile ligniseca, assembly GCA_945859555.1. NCBI lineage: Eukaryota > Metazoa > Arthropoda > Insecta > Hymenoptera > Megachilidae > Megachile > Megachile ligniseca. The sequence goes on from OX243786.1 coordinate 10,950,725, forward strand.
AAATCTTGATGTAATTTTTCGGTGCTGAGTGCATAGAGTACATAAAAAAAATTGATAGTGAAATACTTAAAATATAATTATACAAAATTAAAAATATCTTGAGAATTATTGAATTTTGTGCTGTAATTCGAAAACGTGGTGTTTCTTGCGCACGTCGTAATCTTAGAAATGCTTAATTTTTCCTGCACAACTTTCTTCCGGCCCACCTCGAAGATACAGATCGTCCCAGTTACTAGAAACACCCTGTACACGTCGGTTTCATGGCCGAGAGTCTCGAACTGCTCGACGGACCAAAAGAAACTTTTTCCCTTTCCGGCCGACGAATCGATAATGCCGGTTCGAAATGATCGCGGAACAATTGAAAGCGGACAAAAGGCGCACGCATCGATCGTTACATCGTTCAACGCGAAGTTTTCATTGCTCGTTCAATTTTTTTCCCCCTTTCCTCGTTTTGTTTTTCGGGGATAGCTCGATTTCAGCGATTCGACGCGAATTACGTTTTCAACGCTCTCCTATGTTCTCTTAAATCGATTACTCTTTTTGCCGCGTCACGTTATCCTCTTGACTCTTTCCGGTTGAAGCGCGTGTCGGTTATGAACGCGTATTTATTTTTATGCACAGTCTTCCGAAACTTTACCTTTCGACAACAGGGCGTTTTTACCTGTGGAAAGCTGGACTGCTGCCTAAAAATTGTTATTAATCGAAGGAAAATTTGATAGTCTTAGAGATGTCCATAAAGAACGTAAAAGAGAGACAAAAATCTCATTGCCATCCCTTAAACTAGATTTCTGCTTTTAAAATAATTAATAAGGTCAAAAATTCCATGAATTATAAAAATGAAAGAACTCAGTGAAATGTGTAAAATGTCTCTGAAGCGAATTTCGAAAACGCTTCTTAATGAAAGAGATTATATCTAGTAGAGAGAAATGTTTTTGACTGTAAAATTTGTTAAAAGATTTATTTATAATAGTCATAATCAGTGTTTTCCTGCAAGAACTGACGTTCTTTGTGGACGACCCTTATCAAACCGATGCTGGTTATAAATAATGAATCGGTTAAACGTCCAATCGACGTCGATGGTTAACTCAACTCGCTCAGTTGGAATAACAAGGTGTATTTAAATTACAAACGAAAAGCAGGAAGACCGAGAGAAAAGCTGCGGTAGCACGGAAAAACGAGCCGAATCGAATTTCTTTTACGTTATAAACAGCAATTTCAGTTTGCAAACATCGCAGAGAAGCCATTCAATTTCGCGCGGGAAAAACGATCCCTTTACGATTCCACCGTTTACAACCGTCGATGTAAACTGGAAAAAATCTGGCAAAGAACAGCGGTGTTCAAAACTTCGCGTTTCACAACAGATATTTTTAAACAAATATAAAAGATATTATAAAACGAATTAGTTTAAGAAAACATGTTATTCCAATGTTATTCCAATTTAAGTAGATGGAAACTTGTTAGAGAAAAAGTGAAAGAATGATGAAGACAACTTTACCTTTCACGTCGATGTGAACGGTCTGTGAATCGGATCGACCTTGGGTGTTCTTCGCTGTACATGTGTAGGCACCATGATCTGTGCTCCTGTCGACGTGACGCAGCCTCAGTGTTCCATTGGCGAACACCTCTTGACGTCGACTTGTTGGTAGCAGTTTACCGTCTGGGAATTGTAAATAATTCCTTTTATTTGAATTTAAACTACAGGTTTGTAAAATTCCCAAGATTCAGATTTCTGAATGTCCAACCCCAAAACCCCAAAATTTGCCAACCCACAAACACGCCCTCAACACCCCCAAATCTAACGACCCCACAAAAAATCCCATTTGCTAACCGTTAAATATTCCCTACACCTAACAAACACTTCTCCGGCACAAAAATAACGATAATAAATCTATCCCATTTATGCAAATACCAGAAGAAAGACTTCATAATACAGTAAGTCAGGAATTGAAATATCCGCCAGGCGCAAAGCGGCCCCGTAAATAAGTCAGCGTCCAGGTTCGCTCGTAAATCTTGCCGGCATGGAGACGAATGAAATTTCAGAGAAACTGAAAGTACCTCGGTCGGTTTTTCGAGCGGTTTAAATGAACTTTTTCGTAGCGGCATCGCGGTGGAAGAAAGAGGGAGGCAGAAAAGGAAAGAGGGAACAGATTCGGGTGGCTTTATTCGAGTCGAACTCGAGCTTCTCGCCGCGTCGTCGAAACGGCGAAGTTCGAGCATTTCTTTTCCGGTAATGATGAACCGAACTCGTGGAAAAGTTTCAAACGGTGCCCCCTAACTTTCTCCCTTTTACGAGCGATGTAGCGTGACGTTGAACGCGCAATACCCGAACGGTTACACTTTCAAAGTCGATCCGCGACTGTGAAAGCGGATTGCAAGTTTCCTGGAGGCGCGACACCGTGACACTGTACATTTTCATGGGAAATACTTCGCGGAATGTGGATACAAAACCTAGTCGATTAACGGAGATGCGTTTTACTGGTGTTTCACACCCTCGATTTGTTGGATTTATTTTTATGGGTTCGAGAATTGGGAGCTCGAAGTTTTGGAGATTTTGTGGACTTTGGAGATTTGGGAGATTTGGAAGTTGGGATTTTGGAGAGTTGGGGATTTAAGGATTTGGACTTTGGAAATTTGGAAATCTAGAAATTTGGAATTAATCCAATTCGTATTACAGGGATTAAGCTGTCATTCCTAATGACAAGTACTATGTAACTGAAGCTCGAGTCTATCGTCTTTAAAGCCCTTGAAGCATACAATCCGTCACTGACCTTTCTCCCACGTGATGCTCGCGATCGGGAATCCAGCGACCGGACATTTGATTTCGGTGGTTTCTCCAGCCACTGCAGCGTAGTTTCCCATCGGACGTACATGGGGCAGACCGTAAATGTTGAGACGAGCCTTATGGTGAACCTTCGCCATCCGATTCGATGCTGTACACTGATATTCGCCGCCATCCTCCACGTGCACCACGCTAATGTTCACGTGTGATATTACATCACCGTGCACGGTTACATATTGGCCTATCATAAACCTGCGAACAACGCAGATTCCTCCTCTAACTTTATATCCTTTTTCACAAACAGAATACGACTTTATCGTGAGCGAACATCCGCCAACTTTTTAGTAATTCATTTGTTCGTAAGCTATTTAAATTGTTCGAGGAAAGATATAACTGATTTACACGGGACGGTAAAGTTATTACTTAAGAGTTTCTGACTAGTCGAATTAAGTTGCTCAATTTGAAGTAATTGGAGGTTAAAATATCTGCTTCGAGAACTGCGCAAATGTTTCTGTAACTTCCCTCGGGCATTAAGAACATGTAAAATCAGAATTACTGTTATTATTATACTGTTAAGGTGTTTTGACTTTGCATTGATATAGCTTAAACTTAAAAAAATATCTAAAGATACAACTTAATGTTCGAAAAACGAAAACGGAATTTAAACAGTCGCACAGTTAAGTTAAATTGTCTGACAAAAAAGTTTCTAATACAATTCTGTTTCACGTTTTCACAATTTCTGCAATTTTTGTTCCGTTCTTGATTAATGTTAACCAGTGAATTTAACGAATTAATGCGAAAAAGAGAAGTAGAAACCGTGATTGAATTATTAATAGAGTGCATACAGTCCTGTCGAATCTATCATTCTAAATCGAGCGACTCTAAAAAGTTTAGACTGAGCTCGGTTGATTGGTAATTTTCCCCTCAATTGGTTCAGAGAATCGAAGCCCGCAGGGAGGTATCAGTTCCCACGGGAGTTGCGTTATAACGGGCTAGCCGCTCTGATTTTCCCTCGATCGTAATACCAGCGGTTTAATAACCGAAAATAATTGTGTACACACCATCCATCGATTTTTGACCGTAAAAAACTTTTCCGACGTTCTTCCAATTCTTAACGTTCTCCATTTTACCGCGATCGAACAAAGAGTCGATACCTGTCGTTCTGCGGAAGAGGAAATCCGTCCAGGGTCCAGGAGAAGTGCGGAGTCGGATTTCCTGTGGCTATGCACTTCAACGACACCGAGGGTCCCGGCTGGATCGTCTGTTCGATGAATTTGTACACAAGCTGCGGCGCCGCGTCTGCAGAACACATTAAGCTTAAATACTTCTCGATCGACGTGGAAAACCGAGACTATTTTTATAATTATGAATGGGGATCAGAATGAACGGTGACGAAAAACGGAGATTTAAGTATCTTCCTAGTGTGATAATCACAGTAATTAAACCAAAAGCGATACACAAGCGGAGTTATTTAGCTGACCGAATTTTGACCAGATGATTTAAACGATAGGCATCAAAAATTTATACATATCTCTATTATTTTGCGATCGGAATTTCAGCGGAGCTCGAATTCGAATCCCCTCCGGCGAGAGTAACACGTTCGTATTGGTCTCGGGATTAAATGACGTTTCTGGCAACATTACGCTGGGCCGGCGTGTTTCAATTGCGCCAAGTAAAATCGATCTCGCATGAATTCGGTCCCTATCGAGATTTCGAAATAATTCAATGGCGCGTGGACACACCAGGTAAACGCATGCAGATCGTTTGCAGGGATTTGCATCGGTGTCCGGTGTTTTCTCCCGTTAAACGCTCTGCAACGTATCTTTAAATCAACGCGTGTAAAATTTCGGCAAGAGTTCGATTTTTCCCGGTAGGACACTGGGACGATTTGATCGGAATCGTCGAGAGGTCAAAGGTGAATGAAACGTGTCAGGCGGTGTGCGAATTCGTAACGTTGGACGAGTTAGCTTGCGGGCGAATTTCGAAATGGTACACCTGGTCCGGGCGGGTGTGCGGTACGCACACAAGGAACAACCCGGACGTTCCGTGGAAATGATCCTGGGTCGCCGCAAGGCGGGGTATTATGCACGCAACATTTACATGACAAGGCCTGTACGCGGGCAGAACTATCGATCTGCGGTTTGACGCCTGAACTCGAGTGCCGCCTAGTGAATTAACCCCAAATTATAGAGCCGACAATAACCGAGGCACGGAGCTACGCGGCTGTTTGCTCGACGGCGTAAATCAGGATGCCACGTATTGCCGGATGCCACGCCCCGATCTACTATTATCGTACGCTACACTCGCTCGTTGTCTTTCATCGGACAGTTACCGAAAACTTCCCATCTTCCTCCGATACCTTCTTCTCTCCTTCACAACTCTAAAACCATTTTGGTAGCTTCACCATTTTGTTCTTCTGCATTTTAGGTAATTACTGTCTTCTCATTGGAGGAAAGAAGAAATGTCTTCATTCGATAAATTTGGAATTAAATTTCATCCGATTGCATCCTTCTGTTGTCAGGAATAGCTTAGTAACCTGGTGGTTGTACAATGTACTGTTATCAGACAGTAATGAAATTCATGATGCAGTTATGTTAAATTTCTCATTTTTCTTGTTGAACACCACAGAAAATAGTAAATGCAACCCATAAACTTCATGTGAGAATATCTTAATCGGAGAGGAGAGACGGAGATGTGGTTCCTAGTAGTACAAGTCAATAATAAATGATCATACATTACTAAAGGACGAGTTTTTACTTATTCAAGACTTTTATGAATAGTATACTTCTGGATACATAATTCAGTTGTGCTGCTTTTGCAAGAGCAGTGAATGCTTTGCAATTAACAGACGTTTCCAGTAGAGCAAGTCAATAATTGTGAGCATCACGATTTCTAAGAAGCGGCACACTTCTCTTATTGATCCTCGTTAAGAATATGTTTCTGAATTCATAATTCAAGATTAATAATTAAAAGATTACGAAATGTTTTGTCGTCGTCTAAAGAATGCTTCTTGTCAAATTATCACATTCAGGTTCAGCGACCCTAACTGAAGAACATTTGACAGGACAAATATCTGGAAAAGCGAGACTTTGAACAGCGCTCGAGTTCTTTTATTTTCAAATAATTAGTCTCGATCAAACATGACGAACTCGTTAATACGAAACAGAGCGTAGAGCGGGCAATGCAAGCGACGCGATTTGCGAGCCGGTAATTCGACAGGAAGGCATTATTTACCGTGACGTGATTGCCGGTCGTGTAAACGCGTTAAATCGGTATAAATAAAATGGAAGCCTGCCAGTATCGAAACTGGTCGGGAATTTCGCGTGTCCGCGAGGACGTCGCGCGAAATCCTGACACGATTTGTCTTCATGACCGGTATCCTTTGAAAACGAATCATCGACTGCCGAAACCCGGTGTATTAACCCGACGCACGAAACCGTGCACGAGAAAATACGTGATGCATTTTACAAAATATTTCGCAATTTCCACGAGTACCTCACGGAATCATTTGGCTGGAGTCCAAAACCGACAGCTTCTCCCACTCTAATTCTTTTCCCTGCCATATGTGCGTTTCCATAAACCGTTCTGCTTTCGTCGACTGAATAAATTGAAAAAAAGCGGACAAAAAAAAATACGAGAACGCAGCGGATGAGAACGTTCTACGTTACGAGCATACATCTGTTTCCCCGTTTCCAATGTTGGCTCGCCATCGTTACAAAAGTTCGCCGCTTTGATTCTTTCCCTTTTTTACGCGAGAGGATTAGTCCGCCTCCAATTATTTCGAATCGCACAAAGCGACAGCCATCGAACGAGAGATTTCGGGATCTTTTATTTTTTTTTCAAAACTGCCAGCCCGATCGAACGCATGAATTATTTAAAAGAACGATTGTTCGAACTAGAAGAGGCTACGTCTTCGACGAACAAAAGGGGACAAAGAGCCTTTTCGTCGTGACTTATCGACGGCACGAGAGCGAAAGTTATTAATCACGGCGAAGCGTTTTTTCTCCCCCAGAACCGGCGAAATTCGAAGTTTTTTTCGACGTTTAAAAATTTCCACGGCAGAACGCCTCGACTGAGAAATACAGTCGAACAGGAAGATAAACGGACGTCTGCCTTTTTTCCCGTTCCCTCGTTCGAGGACACATCGGTCAATACTCGCGTGCACGGCATCGACGTCTGCCAAATAAAATGGAGCCTTTTGTCTTCATTACAAACGCTGAAAATAATTATCGGACCAAGTGTAAAACTGGATGTGTCTGGCCCCCTTTTTTAAACCGTTCGATTCATCGATCGTGGAATTATTCCTGTTTAAACCGCCACAATATCGAGAATTTTAATGGGCCCAGGTCAAGTAGAACAGAATATATATGTTAGTACATTTAACGATGTTCTTAAGGGAAGTCAATTGAATTCTTGTTACGGAAGCTTTGTTTTACCTGTAATTGTGATACAAAAAGTATGTTTTCTATGTTAATGCAAGTATTCATAAGGGGCTCTGTAAGGAAAATCGATTTGAAATTTTTACGACTGTGGATGTCACTGAACGTTCAAGGAATTTTAGATTCGATTGGAAATTGATTGGAAGGACAGAAAATAGAGACTTTAAAAGATTTAAAATATCTTCGTGTATTCTTCGAAACACGAAATTAATGAAATTATGAGGTTCCAAAATTCTTTCAAGCTTCCAAAGATCTAAACCTTCAAAGCGTTTCAAAATGAAAAAAGTTCCGAAGTAATAGGGTTTCAGAATTAAAAAATTCTCGAGCTCCGAGGCTTCAAAGTTTTAAGAATCGCAAAGTTGCCATCTTCCAAATCCTCCCACCCAAAAACCAACATTCACAGTGTGTAATTTTTTGATGTTAGCAATTCCAAAAGTTAATCCCACAACGAAGTGTTCCTAAAAGGTCCACAGAAATTACAGTTCGGAACGAAGCTCCTTAAAACCAATCCTATTCGCCCGTAGGGAACACGCTATCACGGTTTGATCGCTCATCGTAACTCGCTGTTTTCTCGTTCTTTCTATCTCATTTTCCCGGGACGTTTTCGAGAATTGTTTTCCCGTCCGTAACAACGAAACAACGGTTGGTGGTTGGGGGATAGTAAACGAAGACGTCAGTGTTCGGGACATTCACAGCCGGGTGAGAAATGTCGTTCGATGGTTCTCAACGAACGTCGTGTGACACTAAGACGAAAATGGACGTAGCTATGTACGTGCACTTAAGACGGTCGGCTGACAAGCTCGTTTAACGTAATGGATTATGTCACGCGGAAGAGGCATTCCCGTTCCACGGTTTTAAACATGTCGACGAAATATTCGTCCAGAGAGGTCGTCCAGGTCCAGCATCTTCGTTCGTTGTTTTTGCGCGGGAATTTCAAGTTGCAGCAACACTTTTAGCCATCTTTCCACCCGCAACCAGCGACGCGTTTCTTTCACTCGGCGAGCATCGTCCGCCCCGCTTTCCACCCTCCTGACTAAGACAAATGGTATGTATTTATTTCACGGCACGCCAGCCAGTGGATTTCTCCTTTCTCCATTATGCATCGCCCTCGTTAAGCACTCTTTTCTTTTCCTTTTTTCTATTTCGACGCTCCTCCCCGGCTTTTTCCTTCTCTTTCCTTCGTCACTGTCCTTTGCTCATCTTCTTCTTTCTTCCACTTCCTCCTTCGACGCTCTACATAATGATATTTTTTTACAAATTAATGTACACCTTGTAATTTTTCGGTAAACTCGATACACTCCTTTTTTACGTCGAGGCTCTTATGTATATTTGCGTACATACAAAGGAAGTAGAGCAAGTCATTTTCTGTAAGGATTCGAGTTCTGACGGTCTTCCGCTTCGTAAAATAATTTTTGAGGCTGTACTTGATCTTTGAAAATACTACATTAGGCTTCTGACAAGTTCATATCTATTAAAATGGAAAGGATTTGATGTTTCAATATTTGCGGCAAGATTGAAAATTCTGTCTGGAGTTTAATAAAAATTTTGAGGAAGAAACGAAGATTGATTCGAAAAAAATGAGCGTGGGTTTACGGAGTATTTTATCGTCTGACGGTTCGTATTGCGCGGCGAAAAGAGACCGCGAGATCGAGCGAGCCGGCGAAGTAATGAAAGAATTCGGTTCCACGTATTGAACCGGAGATTTGCCAGGGATGGAAGGAGATAAGGCATGAGACAGGGGGACAGAGATAAGTCGGAGGAGAGGCAGCCGGATGCGACGAAGCGTGGAATCGTGTTGCCAGACTTCGGTATAAATTCCAGGTGAAATTCCAAGCGAAACTAAAGGGACGAGGATTTTATATTTCACCCGATATCTCCGATCGTTGGAGCGGCGTTCGATGTTCTCGGTCGGAAGTTTCGTCAAGGGGACGAAGGTCGAATTAACGAACCTCGTCGTTAATTAAAAAATATTTAACTCATCCGCCGGATAAAAGTTCATTGTAATATGTATTTTTATCGCACTTGACGGACTTGCTTCGCGAACAGCCGATAAAAAGAGGGGCCGGGTCGTTCAAAGTTTCGCAATAGAGACCGGGTCCCTGGTTAACAGCCCCGATAATAGCTTTAATTTCAACCTTATTATTTTCCAACGAAACTTTTATAAAACTTCGAGAAACTCGTACGATCCGTGGCTTTACGACCGCTTAGACACTCTAATCCGTCTTCCCGTGTCTCGAGCAGGTCTTGGTGTCGTGTGTTACTCGCCCACAAAGTTGCCGAGAAAACTGGCTACCATCGCGCCTCGAACTGCGTTTTCATTGGCTGTAAATTTTTAATTATCCACAAGTTAATTTACGCCGAGCAACTTCCTGACTGCTCCCGGCCATGTATCGTTCGTAGGAAAGGCGGATGAAAATTTAAGAATTAAAACCACTCATCCCTGGTACGTTGCTTGGCGACCTTTTAAATCATCTCTCAGTCCGATGAGTTAGAGGAAACGAGCTTCTTTATATGTACTTTGAAGACCAGATGTTTACAGTAGTATGAGATTATATTCGCTTATTATTACGACACATTTTATAATTTACGTGTGCACTTTGAATTAGCGAGTTTGCAAGGTTTCATATTTGTATTTAATCAGGAAATATTTCTATTTCATTGCTGATTAACACAAAGAGTAGTACATTTGTAGATCTATAATTGAAGAATGTAGGTATTTTTAAGAGAGCAATAGTATGGAACGCTTTACACTACGATCATGACATTTTCAGTAGTATAGGTCAATCATACGGCCGTCATTACTAAATTTTATCAGTACACTTCTTTTCAAGACGAATATATTCAGAATACATTCTTTCAAAGAGTACATTCTGTTCAATAATTCAGATACGTGTCTTAAGAACAGTAAACTGCATGTTTCCAGTAGTACAAGTCAACCATATTGTCACCATTGCTTACCACCTTTTTTCTCATAATATTTGAGAATCTCGACCAAAACAACATGTGTACAATGTTCCATACATCGTTAATGAAATAAAGGTTTTATTTGCAATAATACAGCACTTACCCCCTAAACGAAGCTCGGCAGCCGATTGGACCATTTCGTAGTCGTTCTTAGCGAAACACTGATACATCCCCTTGTCGTCCCTGGCGACCGAGGACACGTGCAACGTGGATCCATCGTTTCCGGTGATCTTGCTCCTACCGGAGGCGCCCTCTCTCACAGGAAGTCCGTCCTTGGTCCATGAGATCACCGGAACCGGTTGTCCCGTGACGGAGCATTGAAATTCAGCGTCTTTACCCAAGTCGACGGTGACCTGTAACAGTTATCGATTTAGCTTACTGCACGTTCGCCACCGAACGTCCCTTTTAATCTTCCGACTGTCCGCGAAAACTTAATATTGTTTCCCGAAGAAAAGTTGGCGGAACGAGGGAACAGATGTTGCGATGCGCTTTCGAACGCGAACATCGTCCAGGCCACGATTAAAAAACGGAGCTTGTTGCTTCTGTGCCGAGGTAATTTCCACGCCAACTAGGAAGAGCATTAACGAACCATCAAGTACAGCTTTCACGGATAGAGGCGGCGAATAGAGCTTCTATTCAAAGGATCGCACGATGTTCCAACTAACATGCAAGCGTACAGTAACGCACAGCGGTTCTTCTTCAATCACGAAACATTCTCGACCGGAAGAAATACTGGGAAACTTCCGCGTTTCGGGACTTTGGAACTTTCACATTTCGTAATTTAGCAAGTTTTGGGCTTTGAGACATTGCCATCTTGGCACTTTCGCAGTTTGGGATCTTAAGATTTTTCGTCTGAGACTGGGCACTTTGGAATTTCATTCTTTCAGATTTGAGGAATTTTGGTTCTTGGGATTTAATAAGTCTATGAAATATTTCAAACCTGAAGGACTTTAAAATTTTGAAACTTTCTTTAAGTCAAACGATTTTTTAAATCTTGAAAATTCCGTGAGACCATTGTATAAAATCGCGATAGTTGAAGAATGAGAGCCGCTGGCATAACGTTTTGTAATCGTAACATAACACGAGAAGCTCGTTAGGGGATTTATTTCACCTGCACGCTCGCATGCAAATGAACCCGAAGCAGTTGAACTTTCAGTTTGTTGGTAAACTTAAAAAATTGATGCTTTAATACCCTCCTCGAATTTCCCCTCTGTTTCGAAAACTTGAACAAAGTAACGATATTGCAAGGTATCCTTTGATCTCCGTAGAATATCGTATCGGTATTATGAAAGACTAGGGGCTCCCGTATCGATAGTAATTACTCTTAGCCGGTCGATGGAAGCTTTTGGTAGGAAAGTTTGCTTCTGGATGATTCGGTGATACACGCATCGAGTTTGGAATGCAGGTGGAAAAGGCTTAACGTGTTCAGACGCAACGGTACAGATAGCGAACGATCAAGCTTGGGAATAACGGTAAATCGAACGTCCTGTTGGGTATTTCATCGTCTACCTTCGAAAGCTTAATTGCTTCCGGGTCGCGCGGTCATCTCCCTTTGATCAGTTCACCGGCTTCTCTGATTTATCATTAACGAGAATCGTTCTCGGTAAACGGGCTGTGGCAAACAGTTTAACGGCGTACCGTGCTACAGAAGTTAATGCGGGGGGCGGTAATAAATTGCATGGAAATACGAAATATTACTATACTGCCGGATATTAAAAAGAGTACTCCGAAGTTTGGAAGCGGCCAATAATCCTTATTGGATATGGAAATAAAGGAAATGTCGGATTACTTTTACGTTAATATGAACATAACCTAATAGATTTGCACGTTAAAACTTATACCCAATTCATCTCAAATTAAAAATCTACCTAAATGTCTATAATAAAAACTAAATGTATAATAAAGACTTGCCTAATAAATCTCCTAACTTAATATGCAACAGCTATAAAAAATTTCATTTGATAGATTTAAATGTCAATACCTAATCCGGTTAAAACCTGAACCACTCCAATTAGTTTGAATATTTTAACGAAGTCGCGATCATCGTGAAATCGTTAAATATCGATAAGATATCGGTCAGACGCGCTGGGACACGTTGATCCACTATTTCGAGTAAATGCAGTGGCCTAGTGGCATTTCCATATGTATATCAAACCGCTTAACCGATCGGCGAAGCAGTCCTTTGATCTCTGCGGGAATTCGTCTTATGTATTATTGAAGAGGGTCGTTTATCCGGCCAGTGGGAGAAGCGTCGTCGTCGACGACGAATCAGCGTTCTGATTACCGGACGACACATCGATAGATATGTGTACACGTGTACGGGTCCATACACACACACCCAGGGGTACACTTTGAACGTCGTTCGCGTATCGTGACCAGCCCTGCGGACATGAATTTTGAAAGCGTTTCATGCGTCAAAGGATCGGAAAAGATTCCTGGGGCATATCGGGCGTGATCGGTGAAAAAGGAGGACACGCTCTTTTCTAGGCTTCACGACTGGAAGGAGCGCAATAAACGAGGTCGAGGATATTTATATTCAAGTTTCAAGCTGGAAAGACGATTTGCTGCGGCGCGAACTCGACCGACGGAGAAATTCGTCGACGAGGAACGGTGTGTTGAATCGAACTCTCAGCCATTAAATATTGCCGGAAAGCGGAGAGAAGAGGGGAGAGTTGCTCTCACCCTGACTGGCTTTTGTTCAACGGTCCAAAGGAAACTTTCTTTCGAACCGAAGACCGTTTTAAATATCCTTTGATACGATATTCAGCCGAGGAAACGAAGGAATTGCAAGTAAGATGCGCAAGGATGACGCCTTTAAGTGCGACCCGAGGAGCTGACTCGCAATCTGGCGAAATAAAGCGACGCCCTTCCTTTCTCGTTGTTGTCCTTTTCTGTTCTGCTGACTCGTCACGTGGTCGGGATTTAGGGGGTTTGGAAATTTGGAAGGAAATCTGGAGATAGAGGACATTTGGGGATTTGTAAAAACTCCTAAACAGTCTTTGATCTTCACCCGAAAAAGAATAAGATGCTCAAGGACTTGAAATGCAACCCACGAAGTTAACCGTGAGAGCGATGAAAAAAAGTGTCACGATGTTCTTTGTATCTTTCGTCTCCCTCGTTGTTCTCTTCCGTCATCACCCCACGTTATTGTGACGCTCGCGTTTATGTTACCGATATGGAGTGCAATACACGTTTCGTCGTCTCGAAACGAGCCACGGACGAATCCGGGGGGAGAATAAAGAAAATTACGACAGGGTCGCAGAAAAATGGATCATAAATACTTATAAATTTCGTGCATCAGCTGCAGTAACGTTCGAAGATCGAACGTTGCGTGTTCGTAGGCAGAATTATACGAATCGTTAATGGTATAACGGTGTCAGCGGTGATTATATTAGAGCTCGCACGTTATCCTTTAAAAGCATTTGTAGCTACGCGACGCTTTCAATAAGCTTATTGGTTCGTAACGAAGCAGATTCTTTTATCGGTGATTTTTTACCGTGTTCGAAAAGTACTCGTTACTTCTGCTCGCGATTATAGCCGAATGTACCTTGGAAACTGGAACGGAGATCGATCGGAACATTAATTTCTGCGGTCGGACAATGAGAATTTAAATTCTTCCTTGTATAATATTGTCCTCTGAAATGGCAACTTTTATGGAGGGAAATGGCAAAGATCGGATAATAGAAATTTCATTTAACGTACTGGAAATTGACGCACCAGGTGAGTCATGGATATGTATTAGCACATCCTTATTTTAACTTGTATAGGCTATCTATCTAAGAAAACAAATATCAACTCAATATACCTTACATTTTCATCCTGAACTTGATTGCTTCAAAAAATGCTGATTCAAAGATTGAAGAAACAAAGGATCGAATTAAAAAGGTGCGGTTGATGAGAGAACACACGAATGCTTTTAATAAAGTCAGGACTACGCCGAACACGTTAATGGAAAGGTTCGGGTTAAAATGGCGGCCAATATACGAGATAGAATCCGTCCGCAATAATCGTTTCTTTGCTGATGACTGCAAAAGTTATGCGAAAAGCTTCCGGTGAATGAACGCTATTTCATTGGTTCCGTTTTACGGCCCGTTCGCTCCGTCTCTAGACCGGTTTCCAATCTTTAAGTCCCTTCTTTAATATACCCGGACATCATTTTCACGAGATCTCATAGCGATCTCCTAACGCTTTTCCATCAAAGCTTCGTCGAGTTACAATCGCAAACGTGTACCAATACAATGACGGAACAATTCTGTCGTTGAAACAATGCGTCTCTGTAATCAAACGTCAAACATCTCGTGACAAGTTTGAAAATTTGGCTGAAAATTGAATTATAACGCCGAAGCGTGGGTGGATTAACACGTTTCCACCCCCTTTGACATTTCGTTTCAAACGTTATTAATTATTCCGCTTTGCATGGCCAATCGACGCGACGCTTAATATCCTTACAAACACCCGGAGGTCAAACTCAAACATTCGATCCGTTGTTTTCACGTGTGCCCAGGGGTGGCTTTGTAGGAAGTGCGATACTAATTTTTAATTCAACAACACTTTCAACCGAGATAAGATTTTGTTTCATATAAAATTTAATTCCATCAGTTATGTCGAATAATTACTCGAATTATTCATTGTTTTAATTATTCGGAGTCATATTTCAAGGTATAAATAATTCATTCCTTATTTATGAATATCTTGCATTTGGGACATTAAATTATTGAACATCTTTCTACAAACACAGAAATTTTATGACGAACAATTTACGTGACGATCATTTAACATATTCGAATATTAAGAAACGTTATTGCGCTCTCAAAATGGCGCCGCAGGCTGTTACCGAATATTCCACGTACGTTGACCATACGCCATACGAGAACAGCGTTCTTCGCTATATCGATAGAATCCACTGTTCGGTTCAATAACTCGCCATGAGTCACGACGTTCAGATCGAAGAATCGTTATCGATCATGCTTCCAGGCTGTTCTCCGCACAATGCTCTCTTTCGTGGCAGGCAACATCGCGTACACAATTAACGGAGCTTGTTAAAAGATCAAAGAAGTTACGAAGAACTCGCAGTTCCGTCGAGGCCGTACCCAGTCGGGCTACTAATTAACGGAAGTTAATACTAATTAATAGGAGCGTCTGATTCACGAGAAGAAACGCGTGCTCGTTACTGGGCAGGCACGATATTTACGCCATAAAGCCTTAGCTAAGTTCTGTTTGGGACGTTCGCAAGATTTATACAGGACGAAACGAGACACGTCGTTGTCCTCGCTCTATCGTGTTTACCCTAACTCGATCCTCAATTATCCGCATCGGTGCGAATTAGTCGACGTTTCGCTCTCGTAAAGTCGGCGCGAATTTATTCGACAAAACTACTCGCGCTCGCTGCTCGCGTACAGACGCCACCTGAAAAGCTGCTCGCCGAACGGAAACGAGAATATCTCGTCGACTTAACAAAGTCACCGTGCAACGAACCGTTAACGCTGAACACGCTCAGCCCAGCCAGTTTGCAGATCCGTTGGAAATAGAATCGACGCTCATTGAGAGCAGTTTCAGAAGCTACTCGCTGAGGATACGGCTGGAGGAGCAGCAACAAGAAAGAAAAAAGATTAACCATGGAGGAGGTTCTCGAGTTGTTTACAAAATAGAATAAAGGAACGGTAACCTGTTGAGGTATCAGCCGGATGAAGAAAGAGAGGCTATTTATCATCGAGAACCTGCAGTAAAAGGACTACGACATCTCAGACCACGTCCAGTCCTTATGGAATTTATTTACGGACGAACCGTCCCTGGAGATTCGGTTACGGATGTTTCTGTGACGCGGTACTTGGATTTTTGTCGGAGTAGTGGTTCAATCTCTTAACATCTGGGAAATGTACGTTTGAGATTTCGAGATTTGAGAATCGGATGTTGAGAATTTGGACATTTGGAAATTGGGGATTTGAGTATTTGGGGGTATAAGAGTTAGAGAAATTGAGAATGAACCAAAACTTTTTAGTCTCCTTTACAAACATCCAAATTAGAGAACAAAATGTCAAAAACGTCCTCTAGAATTCCTCTCGCAAAACCTCATCAACCCTGAACCTCAACCCCTTCCTCGAGTTCATAATTACTTTTCCTCTCAAGTGAAAGTTGCGACCCAAAGTAAAAAGCTGTCTCGTCGCTATCAATCGTATAAACTACGACAAGACGGGTGTCGTGAAAATTTCTCGGACGATTGAAATTACCGGTTCGCGAGACAGGAAGCCGTGGAACGGATTCGTCCGTTGCGTCGTTGAAATTCAATCTACGAGGCAGGATGCTAACCTGTTGAGGAAGCAGACGAGGGTGGTAGGAGAGAATTTTTCAAGCGGTTCCAACAACGTGCATAAACCCGAGGAAAGTTGGCGCATCGATTAACACGAACGGGAGCCAAGAATCCTTCGCGATCGCGTCCCACTGTATCGGCGATTTAACTTCCAGCAAAGACGGATCAAAGTTGTCGCCTGAGAAGATAAAAAGGAATCGATTGGATGGTGTTATCCAATCGAGAGGAAACGGATACCTGTTGAAACTACGTACAACCGGGGATCAAGTTTTACGCGAGCTCTACTCGAAAACGACTTTCAAGCACTTTTCTAACTCTTGTGCATTATCAAAATGTCACGTACGGCGATTTAACTTGAAATGTATCAAACACGTTTCTGTACTATGTCATATATTCTATATTATTATATGTATGGTACTGTTATAGCAATGTTATAGGAATGACTATTTTTATGTTAAATGTGTTATAACTTCTAATACAAAACCCGAATAAAATCATTCGATATAGCCAGAGTATAACAATAAACCGAGTTAAGAAAATTTTGAAAAGAGTCTTGAACGTTCAGCGTCTAAGAAAAAAAAGCCCGTGCTTTGTAAGAGGAAAAGGTGCTTGACGCGGGTGTAAAGATCAAACGAAAGTACCGGAAACTAACCTGTTGAGGTACTAGGTGGATGGAGAGGCTGCTTATAATGGAGACCTCCAATTCGACCATCTCGGAACCGGCCGTATTGTTCGCGTGACAGACGTATCGTCCGGCGTCCTCTTGTCTGGCTGATTGTAGCACCAGCACGCCCGCTCTCGCGTAAATCCTCTCTGAATTGAAGATCATCGCCGTGCCGGTCACGGACTCGCGAAACCATAGATACATCGGGGGTGGTATTCCTTGGGAAATGCACGACAGGACGATAGTCTCGCCCGTGCGGATCGGGGCTGGACTCACCCTCTCGTTGAACCTCGGTGGAACTTGTATGTGAGGATCTGCAAACGGGCAAATAATTATTTCTTCGATTTTTTCGTATCATTTCGACCTTATCTGTATAATGACACATGTTTATATCTACATACATAAGACATTATGTCTACCCTCTCTAAACAGATCTTGTCTGTGACCATATTCTATAAGATTGCATGACTTATCTTGTAGACCATGTATCATCCACAGTCTGTAACAAAGCACTGATCACGATACTGATGATAGTAACAGAAAAGAGAAACAGTCCTAATAACTATCCTAATATTGTCCGCACCCCAATTCTTCTCCAAAAAGCTAAATACAGCAGGATTTTGTGTAATTCTGTACTCGTACATATCTTGGTTCCATGTCATGCATAAGTCTCCATACAAAGTTTTATATTTCATCATACAGTTATTAAACTTGTATAAAGAAGATAACGAAAAGCTACGAATAAACTTGTCTCAAGAAATTGAGAATAGTAAACGTTTTCGGTACAATTCCTCGAAGAATGCAAGGAGGTTACAATAAACTTGAAGAACTCTTCGTTACGTTTGTTAAACCCATCTCCGTATATTTCCAGCTAAAACCGTGACCCTATTTTGTCCGCCAACTTCATACCGTAAAATCTGCTAGTAGACTTCATAATAAGATATACATATAGACTTTTATTTAGAGTTCCGTATAATTTAAAGATTGTTCCAATTACATTTTTGGAATATCGAAAGATAACCATTATTGGAAGCGTTAGACCGTTGTCAAATGTAGCTCGAGTGTATCGTAAATATTGAATTACCATTTGCAAGGAGTATACTCCTTGGAGCGAATATCCTTGTAAACGGATCTCCGTTACGAATGTTTGATGACTATTTGATCAGGAATGGAATCGACAACGTTCATCAAACTTCCGTGTCGAATCGCAGCAGGCCAGTAAAAATTAGACGAACAATCGGAACGCTGCGCCGGCGAACAAAACGTTCCGCTTTAAAGCTCTGACCGAAAACTCGATGGATCCATTCTGAACCGGTTAACCGGCTAAACGGTTGGATTCCCGCCGATGAACAGGGAAAATGGAGGAAAGCTCGCTGTGGAAAACTGGAAATTGATATGTTATTTCAAAGTTCGCGCGAGAAACTTTTATGCGTGTTTTTTGACTCGATCCTGTTTGCGTATCTGGAATCTCTTTTTTGTGGCATTAGGCTTGATCGGCCATGCAAATTTGGGTGTTTGACGATTTCGATGCTTGCAGATTTGGAGGGGGGATATTTGGATGTTATGGAATTTGGAGATTTGGAAGCTTGAAAATGCAATGGTTTGAGGGAGGATTGGGGATGTTGTAATTTTGGAGTGTAGTGATGTGAGGATTTTGGTATTTGGGGATTTGGAAGCTTGGGAATTGGGGATTTGGGAATTTGGAGACTTGGGAATTGGAGATTTGGGAATTGGGGATTTGGGAATTTGCAAGGTTGGTAATTGGGGATCTGAGAATTGGCAAGGTTGGGATTTGCGGTTTGGGAATTTGGAGACTTGGGAATTGAAAGTTTGAGAAATACATTTCGGATCTCCTGCTCGTCCTCTGAAATGAAATCTCCGCGGACCAGTCGAGAAAGGGACAAAGAACCAGGTATCAATTTTTCACGGTCGCGTAAAACCTCCTTTTGTTCCTGTTACGTATTACCCGAGTTAGTACAGCCGCGCAAATTTACATTTCTTCTCTTTCCACTCTCGTTTAGTATATAACTTCCACATTACTTTCCCGCTTTAATTACGCGTCAGGAACAATCGCGTGGCTTACCTACGATTCTCATGATTAATTCGCGAGCGACGACCGTATTTATCTTGTAAAATGTAAAGCCATCGCCGTGAAACGTTTTGATAACTTCAACGTTCATAAATGTTCTAAAGAATTGGTCGCATTCAAATATTGACATTTCGACACGATAGAATCGCTTTCCTTTTTTCTCTTTCGATCGACGCAGCTGCTCCGTTATTGTTAATTCGCTCGACGATAAATATTAACTGTGACCCGTAACCGTTCGCATTGATCGCAGACGATCGATCATGGCACGCGTTTAATAACTCGGGATATTCGTACAAACGTGAATGCTATTTATCCTCGCGTCTACTCGACGCAACGAGAGGATGTAGCGATGTTTCGTTCCATCAAACAAGCGGTCGATGGAACCCGTCATCCAATTTACCGGAATCTTGACTGTCTAATGGCGGCCGAAAATAATGGACGTTTCACTCGTGTTTCGCCTATGATTAAACGACGAATGGCCGGCCATAAAACAACGCAGGACCAATTTTGTACCGCAAAATTTTGTTTAGGCCACATGGCTACTCACATTTATGGCAACAGACTTATTTTCATTAAAGTATTTCACAGAATGTAGTCATGCACTGTACTGAAATATAGATCAAAAGAGGGACACTTATTGCATTTAACATTCTATGCAAAAATTATAAATATATCATTTTTATAATCTTCAGTTTTTTTAACCCTCATAAAAATTTGTATTATTCAAATATGAATAAGCATACATTTCGTTATAAAAATACATAGCTTTCAATACGAGATTTGTAGGAGAACGTATAATCTTTAATGGCTGTGCGATTTCCCACACACGTTTGTATAATACAGATTCTCTGTAAACGTTCTGTACTAAATATCCACAAAAATGGCGAAACGAAAAAAACCTGCACAGATTCTCCGATTCGACAGAAGATATAAAGCCTTTTCCACAGGTAAAATAGAAGCGTGTATTTGAATGGTTTCAAAATTTCACATGTTTTTAAAAAATATCGTTTTAACTTCATACTTTAATACTTCAAGTAATAAGGATTTGTTTTAGTATGAAACGTTCAGAAGACGAAGTACAAAATATTGTCAGAGGACCAGATTCTCTGGTTGCGCACGAAATATAAAGGGGTCATAACTGACCCGGGTTAAACACCGAACGGGACGTTTGCCGAAAGATTGTCGTCACATCCGAGCTTTTTACGTCCGCACTATTTCATAATGGCGCACTTGCTTTGTCTGGCCGGCGTTATTATTGTAATTTAAGCTGATGGCGTATTGATCGTTGCTCGCCTCTATCTCTCACGCACTCACTCTCCCGCAGCCTCTCAAATTGTCCCTCTTTCTCTCTCCAGCACGCTATTTCTCTCGCTTGTGCAATTCCAGTTGCCATATTCCAGCAACGCCCCGCCACCACACCCTTGTTCATACCGGCGCTCGTTGCACCGGCTCGTGCATATGTACGGCTCGAAACTTTTTATGCCATTTACATCCGACTTACGCCTGAACGTCGGTGTCGTTCCCGTTGACGTTGACCGGCGTTGGAAAAATACAACGGGGAAAAAAAAAATTGACGCCGGCCGTTAGTTCGACGGTCAATCGATGCTCGAATTGAAAAAACGAAACAGAAACAAAGGATTCGTACGTCGATTGCTCTAACGACGAGTAATTCGCGTTTTTATTTCTGTTTCTTTCGATCGGATGCATTTTTAACTCTGTCGACTGGATTTACAGTCGCTAATTAAACGCACTAATTGGCCTGAACGCGAGCAGTCGGTATTAGACACGAGCGAAGCATGGTTTCACGCAGAAACGGACGGATTCGAACGAGAGCGTTTAAAAAGCAAGAAAAAAAAGGAGAAGAAAGAAAACGAAGGAAAAGAGAGAACCGCTTTTTCCGGAATACTCTTGTCAAACAGAGAGAGCATCGTTCGTGGCAGTTAAAAAACTTAAACAAGGGAGAGAAGTTTAATTAATAGCCGCAGAGGCAAGTGATTTCTAAGTACACAAACTCGACGACCAGGCTGAGCAGGAAGGGCACTCGTCCAGCGGGCGCGAGCACGATATTTAAACGGCACAGAAAGCGAACAGACAGCGGTGCTCGAACATCTTGATATCCTTTGAAGCATCGCTCATTGACTGGTTAATCCAGAGGCCGCTGTTCCTCGTCGCGATCCTCGAGCTGGGGGCACGTGAAACGCCCGCTGCGGGCGACGAGGAGACGCGAGGAAAAGTGCAGGACCGAAGGGAGCGGAAACCGCGTTGAAACGATGTCCAATTAAACCTTTCGAGCCGCGTCGACTCCAATTAAGACTCTATTAAATATACACCGTTCGCGTGTATCGCCGGGTAAAGCGAATTTCAAATGGCGTCGGTCTTTCTCATGTATTTACCCGGGACAAGCAACTTCACCCTGATAAACTTACCACTAATTAGCCCGTACAATGTGTCCCTTGTCGAGCGTTGCCAGCCGAGCTTTTCGCGTTCGCCTTTTGCGGCCGTCGGAATTCTTGCACGAGCCTCGTTACCGCCGTCCGTGTTACCACCCCTTTCGACACCCCCGCCTCTAATAGTTCCTTAAACGCTCGTAACACGGCTCCGGGGCTCGCGGTGGCCTCGCGTCGAAAACGAAAGTGAGAAGAAAAAACGAAGAGAGCCAAAGGGCCGAGGGTTAAAGTTGAAGTGGATTTCCTGCACCGCCTGCGACTATCGGGGAAAACGAGCGTTAAAGTTACGGCCACGGAAAAGGGTGGACACGTGCTGCACTCGGGGGTTTAAAGGATTCCGGTGTACGGGATTGACCGTGTCGGGACAAACTTTCCAAACTTGCCAAATGGTTTTTTTATATTCTTGTGTCTGTGGATCACGCTTCTATACGAACTTTCACATACTCGGATTAGATCTTCAAGATTTTTATATTTATCATTGCTAGGTCATGGAGTTTTATACTTGGAATTATTAGATCCCTGGATTTCTATTCCCGGATTTCAAAACTCGAATAACCCAAATTCCTATATTTCGAATGCCTATGTCCCGAATCCCTGTGACCCGAATCCGTATACCCTGAATTCCTATGTCCCGAATCCAAATGTCCCAAATCTCAATATCCCAAATCCCAGTATACCGAATTCCTACATCCGAAATTAATATAACTCGAATTCCTATATCCAAATCCCTATATACCAACCCCTAAGTCTTCGAGACCTTCTGTTTCCAGATCCCTTAATCACCAAGATCCCCAAACTTCGCACAACCCTAGTGTCGCTCCATATCCCTACATCCCTAACTATAAAATTCGAATAGCTCCAGCGTAGAATATCGACTGTGACAGAGCCTCGAAACTTGGAAAAGCCTCGAAGCTTGATGGTACGGAGTCGAAAGGACATTCGAGTTGTTCGTCGCTAAGGGTAGGCTGAGAGGAGTTATTTAGCGGATCGTTCAGGCTTCATTAATTAGTTAGCAAGACGAGCTTCTGCGTTAATTGTAGCTATATTACCGGCAACCGTATCACGTCGTTGACTAATTACGTCATCGAAGCGGCAGCCTCTCAAACCGATGGAGCACATAGGTAATTTAATGCCAGTCGCTGATTGCGCTTCAGAATTCAGGTCACAACGCGCAACACCCGAGCGCAATTTGCGCTCGCAGAACGTGCATGTACGTGTTGCCACGCGTATCGTCCAACCGCAATTCCGGATAATTATAATTCCTTGATTTATAGGAATAGACGGGGCCGCTTGGCGAACACTGCATTCGCGTAAAGAGGACTTTTGTTTGGAATTGGTCCGGATATTCTATCTTTGTTGGAGCCGCTATTATTGCACGGTTCTGACACAGTTTGCATTTGGAACGTAATAACGTTTTCCTCGATATATCTACGAGATGATCAGTAAGATTCTATCTATTTTTAATACTTATTCGAATCGTTAACTTACTTTTTCATTCTTACTTCTGTGAAAATATTTGATAATACTTTTTTTAAGTACATGTTTCAAACTGTGTCAGTGATTTCTGGTGGCTGAGACAGTTTACGTTCGAGAAGATGTTATGTCTGCGTCTTGCGTAGTTAGTTGAATGGATCGAGAAAGTAGGAGTACGGGATTTGACTCGTTTCGCGTAGCATCAAAATTACCAGATATCGGGTAAGGTGGCGAGAGGCCGGGAAACACTCGAACAAAGCTGTAACTCAGCGAGAATATTAGATTAGAAGGCTGCTGGTGAAAATGAAGATTTATCGCGGGCGAGGTTGCTGGAAGGAAACCGCTCGCGAAAGCTCGCCTTTGGGATCGTAGGCGAGCTCAACGTCGGAACTAACGTGTTCCGGATAGAAAATGATGTTTCATGGCTATGTTACGGGAGATGTATGCGATCAAATCTTTTAATCCTCCGTGAAACATACCAAAGGATTTCTTATCGTAAAACTGAAACGCCATACTTAAGCTTCTCTCTCTCTCGTTGTATTGAAATATTTTAAGTCGTTTGTTTGCTCGATGTTGTTGCACATTAGCTTTCATGCATTTCTGTCCCGGATCCGTTAATCCATTCATCCTCCTTCCAAAGCGTTATCCACTTTTAAGAACGAATTTTCTACTTTTGTGTTAAATCTTATATTGTGTCGTTTACGTAAGAATTCTGATATATTTCTATTGTTTTAAAATTGTGAAGTATTTAACGAAAAAAAAATGTCCTCGAAATGTTTGCAACACCTCCACAGAGAATATACTGCATGTAGTCCAGAGTTATATTTTTTCAGGTAATATTTGATTTTCTGGTAACACGATCTCCAACAAACATAACAGTATCGTTACTCGATCGTATTAAAATTTCACCACCGGACGTTGAACATTCAAACATGACCTTTGTATTCCATCGTTTCTGCACAGTTGCGCAACATTCGGTGAATAATACTTGATATCCAAGTAATATAATCCCCAACAAATGTAACCGTGGCTGATTGTACACAGTAACTTTAAACGTTACTTTCAAGGAAATATCCGGTCCAATTCCTTTCCGCATTCAGCGAGGTTCGCAAACGAGGTCGCATTTTCGTCGCGTGTTAGTCCACGTAATCCAAGGAAGGGTCATTTGCGTCGCACAATACCGGCTCCAGGCAAATCTTGCCCTTTCATCGGACACGTGTCTGCTCGTACGAAAGCTGCTTAGCATCTAATCCCGATCGTACGACAGTTTTATCGTCGGCGAGTCGTTCGTCGCGAAAAAATCACAGATTAAGCTACTCCGGTCCGGCGCTTAACGCGATTTCCAGCGGACGATGACACACAACGCGTTTTGTGATCCTCTCGCAGGTAGCTCTCCATTTTTCACCGGAATTCTCTCCGGCAAAACGATGCTAAAAAAGATTTACGCGATTGAAACCGTCGACCGACTAAAATATTCCGCCGTTTCTTCGATTTTTCGCAACCAACATTTTTTCGCGAAATTCGAACGCGGACAAGCGTAATGCGTGGCATCCCCCTGAAAGGTATTTACCCGTTTTCCACCTTTTATTCGAGCGTGTATCTGTATCTGTCGTTACGCAAACGCAGCCCCCGGGCAAAAACGAGCGGATAAACAAACCGCTCGCGAAAATCGGGTAAAAGGACGGGCGGATTCGCGGCACAGTTAAAACACCGGAATAGAGCGCGAAGGTGTTCCGTTGTTAAATTAACGGCTTCGTTCTACAGCTGTAGGATTAACGCGTCATATTCCGGGGATAAAGAGGGCCGGTTGAAGCGTGAAATCCAAGAAGATTGATACGCGACTCGTAACCCGGTGTAAAATTCAAAACTCACCGGGACAAATAACAGCCATAGTGAATAATGCTTCCGCGTGCAAGTGTTTCTACGGAAAATGGGAAAAATAAGGTGGTGGGGCGCCATTCGTCTTCGTCAACCCACCCTTTCGTTCGGAGGGAACGAAACTTTGTAGATTCCCTTTTTTGTCTTTTACCACCACTCAGATTCAGAGTTCAAAATTGCATTCGTTACTTTGTATCACGTGTTATTTTGTGCAACATCTTGTGCATCATTTTTCAAAATCCTTGTAACAATTACACCAAAAACAATCTCTGTAAATCAATCAATTCACTTCGCAAGTTCACGCAAGAATTCGTACGATGAATAAATCTGGCAGATCGCAGCATAACTCAATCCACTAGCAACTCGCATAAATTCGACAAATAAGGGGAATATCAAAGTTACACGGCTTAGTGGTGCCCGCTGTAACATTTCCATTCAGTGTTCAACTGCTTACAAAATCATATTGTGTATGCATAACTCATGGAATTGGATGCACGAGTTTGAAAGCATCCCCCGAAAAGCCGTGCTGCGAGGTACCCGTTTCACGACACAAAAAGGGACCGTTTATCGCGATGATGCACCGTGGAAATGAATGCTGATTTATCGAGAGGCCGTTATTGAAGAAGGACAAAGAAAAACAACAGGGAAGGTGCAAGAGTTAGCCGTGGACGTTCACGGTATTACGTCTAAGTACTTTAAAGACTCTCTGGCAGCAGGGAAAAATGTTGAACTTTCGGTAAATCCGTGGAATAAGGGGAGCTCCTTCGCGGCGCGCTTTTATGATACTCCGGGTGGCTTTTTTGTCGGTCAATGACGAAGATGGTCGGAGCGAAAGGGGAGATAAAGAGAAAAGCTCGCAGCCAGATCCGAAGAAGAAGAAGAAGAAGGGAACGGAAGGAGACGGAGGGTAGATATCGTCCTATTGGAGACTCGACGAAAACGCAAAGTACAATCCACGGAGCCAGGATGCAGCCAGTCTGCGAAGCAACGTCGGCAAGAAACAATGCAGCCATCACGGCTCCAATCCCTTCGCTCGCTACCCCGCAATCTTATCGAGCTCAACCTACTTGTATCTCTCTTTTCCATTCCCTATATACCGTATACGTACGTACCGCGTCGTCACGTATACCCGCGTACAATCGTCTACGGGAACAAGGAACCGACGAATACGATGATTTGTAAGGAACTAGACAAGTAATAACCCTCGGTGCTCTTCGAATTCCGCTCGACGAGCCGAATTGCACCGTGCTTCCTTCCCTTCTCGATCTCTTCGAACTCGACCGATTATTGGTAGTCGGGAAATTGTCTGGTTACATTGCAGAAGATGGAGTCTTCTCTGGACTCTGGTCCCTAGACTTATCTAAACGGCTCGGAGATCTGCATCGACTGATAGGGAACTTCAGGGAGTTTGGATTTGAGCATCGAGACATTTTGAACTTTGTGATTGAACTATTTTAAAATATTTGAACGTCCTGTTCAGAATTGGGAAGAGGGTCGCTTAAAGACGGACTATTGAAAAGCTGCGACTTTAACTAATATATCAGGCTAATCTTTACGCTCCACTTCCGTTTTCTCCACCCCTTCTGTTTGCTCACCCCTTGTTTCGTGGAGTCAGCGTTTCCTTTACGCTGACTGATTTCCCGCAACGAAGCAGTTCGTCGCCAGCTTTTACGACTTTCGCGGGCAACAATCGTCGCTGGAAAATCGTAAATAAAGCGACACGTTGAGAAACTTTTTGGCGGGGGTTGTTCTTTGCACGCTGGATAACCACGGTGTGAGTTACGCTTTGGATTTCGGCCGAGACTCGAAAGAACGATCGTGCGGCAGCCAGAGGTGGCCAGAAACGTCGTGTTGCTTTAGCACGGGCAAAAAATATGGCGTCGACGAGATCAGGCCAATAAAAGAGAAGATGCTAAACTAGCCAAGAAACCGTTCGACCGCGGAACCGACTGGTTGCTCGATTAAATCCAAGTTGTAGTTGAAAGAAGTATCCTCGTCGGCTCTCGAACGCCGCAACTTTCTTCTCGCGGTCGAACTTCTCGCCGAATCGAGTTAAATGTATCGTCTCGGTCGTGATATCAATTGATTGTGAACGATACAGAAGGAAATTCTCCGATACACCGATAAAACTTGGGAGTTTCGTTAGCTTCCGGTGCAGCCAGATTCACTTCGTGTTGGGAGACAACGTTTGCCGTTGATTGCATTTTCGAACTGAGTGGCGCTGATTCGTGGCTGCGAATATAATTAAAAGTTTGACGCCAGAACCGTGGAAAAGTTTCGCCAGCTTTTGCTCGGTCATCGATTTCGATTCTGTTTTCGCGATAAATGTGTACTCTGCGAGTACCGGGATGCGACTAGATTGCTAGTCAATTCAATTTTGATTAGATCCGAACAATTCGTGAACACATTTTCAAGTATAATCGAACACCGTCAGCTATACCGAATTCGATGATTTGGAAAATTTCTTTATGAACTTGATCGCACAAAATCGAATACATGTTGCGGGTGGATAAAAAGAAAACACACTCGTATATACAAAAAATAAAACCTCACATTTTATATACCCAAATCCTGTGAAGCAATATTTTTATCCTGTATTTGCATTTAGTTGTTTCTGTATCGACTTCGTTTCTACCCTCCGAAAATCTTTTCCATTATCTCTAGCCATCTCTTAAAACGGAGGCAAATATTTGTATCCAGACCCCGAAAAACCCGATCATATTTCTCGGACTCCAGAAAAGAATTTGCCGCAGAAACAAAGGTTGAAAGTTTGACGTAACTCGAAACGAATGTACAAATTAAACTTCGAAAAACGATGGCTACATTCTCGAATTTCTGCGAGTGGACATCGAGAAGGGAAACTGGCGAAACGTTCCGAGAGTCGATTGAAGCGTCGAGGGTTGGTCCATTAGGACGAACGCGTATCTGGCTTAAGGAATTCGAGTTTTTAAACGGTTCGCGGTTCATCCGGCTCCGCTGTTTAATGGACAGCCAGCTTAAAAGGCGGTGCTTCCCTAAAATGCTGCGATGGCGAAGTGATGTAGCTGCATCGTGTCAGCGGCGAGGAGGGCAAGTAGCGGGTGAGAGGTTGCGAAAAATGCTAGAACAGATAATGGCGGTGACTATGATAAAAAGAGGGATGGACGGCTGCCACGAGACACTGATGTGAACGGACGTTCAGGAACTTCCGTTTCCTCTCCTCAACCCTGTTTGGCGGGATCGATTAATTTCCTGTCGTCTTAACCTCGACGTGACCCGCTACGTAATCTACCCAGACGTTTGAGTTATCTTTTCCGTAGATGATTGCCAACTCGAAATAATTACGGGAAATTATTGTTAACATTTATAAGAAAATATATCGACAAATTTTATGTCAAAGTAGAACGGTAGAAAAAGATCTTTTAATATTGAAAGATGTACACCAACAGATTGACAGATAAAAGTGCCCTTGCAAATAATCTGCATTGTAGTGTGACCACAAACGTTTTCCCTGTCGTTATCCCATATGAATAACCAGCTAAAGATAGATTCGATAAAAAATAGCACGAAATCTTTATACGAACGAAGAATTAATGGTTATCCGCTTAACTCAACAATTGCTTGAACTCTCCCATTATCAGGCATCATTACAACAGTCAAAAGAGCACAATAGATTCGCTGTTCGTTGAAGATCTTAACTTTTATAGGACCTTTTTGTGCAGGTCTCCTTACCGATAGAATTACACCTCTCTCAAAGGAAACGTCTGACAATCTGAAAGTAACTTCGTATCGATTCCGAAGTTCCGTGTCATTTTCCTCATTCTTCGAAACGAGGAGTCCGAAAATTCTTCCTTGGGCTGCATTTTCCTCGACAACGACTCCTGATTTCGTTGCACGAGCCGCGCAACTAACGAACAATATGTTCATCTCGCATTCGATTCCGTGTCTTCTCCGTTCCGGCCGGCGCAGCATCTCGACTTACACTTTGATCATTAGCCATCTATTGTTCCAGACGCTCATCCACATTCGACCCATTTTGTGTCTTATGAATCAGC
Source organism: Megachile ligniseca (assembly GCA_945859555.1). Lineage (NCBI taxonomy): Eukaryota > Metazoa > Arthropoda > Insecta > Hymenoptera > Megachilidae > Megachile > Megachile ligniseca. The sequence goes on from OX243786.1 coordinate 10,979,799, forward strand.
AGACCTCTCCAACACCAGGATGAAGTACGTCGACGGACTATCGTGTTCGCAGCTGGATCGTTACTGGGGGTTAATTATCATCCCTCAGATAATGACGCATGCTATGAACATTAACTGTAAACGAACCTGATACGATGGTTTCCAATCAAACACCGCATTTGGTGAATTTGATTGGTAGCCGTGTATCAGATTCGTTCGTGGTTAATGTTCATTGCTACCATAATTAACCGCTAGTAACGATGCAACTAGAGCATGTTGTCATTGATCGAGAGCTTAAGCTGTTGCCTTTGGAACTTTGAATCCCAATCTGGTTTCGTCGGAGATATAGGCTTTGATCAGAATATTTGTCCTTCGTAAGCTTTCTCTTTTGAATTATTTGTATAATTATACTAGGGGGCATATAGGACGATTTTATTATATTAAAATTATATTAAAACCTCATTAAGTTACAGCAAGCCAATTAAATGCCAAATGCTGGCGACAGCGAATATATCGTTCGGCAGTAAAAGAGTTAAAGAAAATCGAAATGTACAGAACCGATTATCTGATCGTTGCGACCATGGTTCGAACATGAAAAATGAGATGACCCGCAAAGATTACGGCGTCTATTATTTCCCAGCGCCGTGATCGGTATCGGAGATTCCGAGAAGGCTCTCCAAGGAGGAGACCAGCGAATCCGCTCGACTTCCGGTGACGGAAGCTGCGCCAGCATAATGGCGATTAAGGTTGGCCGCCGCGAGCCGTACGTGAGCGGCCGCTTGTTCGGGGCATTTCTCTGGAATAAACCGAGGAACGTTTCGCGCATCTACTTAAACACGAGCGTTTATATAACGATCTCACGCATACCTTTTGCATAGTAAATCATAATGCATTGTAACGCGTTTCCCGCGCGGTGTCCAACAGGACGTTCGCTCGACGCACGCTGCGTTGGTCCGGATAACGCTGCTTTCTTCATGAATAAATCATGAACGTCCGAAATGCTAATGGGCGAAATGTTCGCGCTTCGATGTTTCTGCGTTAGGCGAAGTGCTTCCAGTCGTAAACAAAATGTACCGACAGTGCCGAAAATACGAGCCGATTCCGAATGGTCGCCGGCTTTTACGCGCGTTCTACCTTCTCGATAAATAGAATATAACCTAATTACGAGCATCCTCTCGGTGAACGATGCACGCGCTTCCTCGACCGTGTCCCGTGAGCGGCTTTATGCGAGACGGAAGTCGGTATTGTTGATACGAATTTGATGCGTTTCCGGGATATTTCAGTACGACGCTCGGATTTGCGATGTGAAACAGTTATGTTTGTGAACATTTGGTAACACTTTAATAGGTCAACCTCTGTCGCAACTCCTATTTTTACGACCATCAGTTTCGAAACTGTTGCTTGTAAAATAAGAAAATATCTGTGCAAATGTTTTGTACAAGTTGCCAATTCTCGAATTTCCGAACCACTTTTTCTACGTTATTTTCGAATGTGCTGCACTTTCTATCACCATCAATCAGATGATATCAGATTATTCTGCAAATAACGAATTTCCGGAAATTTTCAAACGGTGTAAGCTAAATTTGTTGCACCAAAATAAATGTTGGTCCGGGTTGTATGTCGACTGCAGCAAAATGAAGTCTTATCCGTGCAACCTATCTTGATCAAACATGTATGGTTTTACACGAAACTAATCCGTGCAGCGCAACGCGAGGAACGTAGCTACACAATATATCCGGCAGCACGAAACGCCCTTTTATATTACCTTCATTTATCATCAAAAAACATTCGAGCTTAGAAGCGATCCGTCACGTTTCCCACGGTTTGGCACAAGCTGACTTCTCCCCGGATACCCAACGCTGAATTTCCCCATACATTTGCCGGCATTAAATATTCACTCGATGGGAAGTTTGACAGCCCGCGAACGAACAGTACGTGGATATTGCCGGGAACTTACCCGTGACCACGAGTCTGGCGTAGGAAGAACTTTCGACGGTGTCACCGGTGACTCGGTGCACGGTCCGGCATCGATAACTGGATTGGGCATCGGACGAGGTGACCGAGAACACCAGCAGCTCTCCGGTGGGCAGCATGTGATGTCTATCATCTGAAAACAGATCCGTATCGACGATCAAAAAAACGATACAACCCACGTTTTCTCTCTCCGCTCCTTTTTTCCTTTTATCAAAATTGCCCGGCAAATCGTTGCTCGTGGCTCGCGGCCAGTGAGCTTCCATTAATATGCAAATTTCTTTAATGGAAAATTCAGGCCGTGACGGTGCACGCGTCGTAAATCGGCTAACAATAAAAAATATACGAGCAAGGAAAATGATTCTGGAACTAGGCACGTTAATGGGGGACATCGTCGCCATTAAGCGACCATGCAAAATGAAAATTCGAGCGAGACGCCACGGTTGTCTGCGTTTGATCAAAATAACGCTCCGTGCGCCCGAGGGCAGTCGGGATGCGCGGCGAAACCGGTTAATTACACACAGTCGAGCGCGGATCGATGCTCGCGAAAAAATCTCGCCCTACATCAATCGTGTAACCCGACCACCTCCGACCAGGAAGGAAATATAGCCCGTGAAAACTCGTTTTGCCTTCTACATAACATACTTTTTGACTGGCGATAAACACTGGAATGTGCGTTAAACACGATCCTGATCTAGAATGGGGAAATTCTCGCAGGAGTGATACGTTTGTTATGTTTCAAACTAAATTTATACTCTCTTTATTATAGAGTTGTTCTTGTTAAAATTTCCAAATCTGAAGATTTATTGTTTGAAAGTATGTTCGTGAATGTGAACCTTGTGCGATATTTATCTAATACCAGTCATACGTGGTCCCCAGACAGAGTGAAGATTTCTAAATTTGCAAATGTAACAGCAAAGAAGCAGCGAACGATAGTGCTTTTTCCTGCATTACCATTTTCCCCAGGGTATACGTAGGCTAATGTAGGTAGCGGGAGATATTGCCAGTAGTGGAGGCGCACGATGGGTCAGCCATCATCCCCGCGTCCCAGCATTATCCCGTCTCTCTCCGTTCCGCGAAATAAAAGTTTTTCTTCTCTGACCGCGCGAGTGCGTTAATGATTTAAAACGGAAGCGATTTCCTGCCGGCGGGACTTTCAGCAGTTTTCGCGGCTAATTTGAGAAATAATAAAACTCCCAGTGCCGGGTCTGCGAGCGACGTATGCAAATACGAAACACGGCGAGTTCGCCGGTTATCCGGGCATTTTTATAGAGCCTCGCCTTTTCCTGTCTCTCGAGCGCACACCGCAGCCTCGCTGGCTTAATGGCCGGCATACACACGGACCTTTAAGGCGTGCAGCAGACTTATGTGCATTCTCGGCAACGCCGTTTATGGCCGACAGCGTTGCCACGGTTAGAACCCCGAGCAATTTTGCCGGAGAATAATGCAATACATGGTGGCGCGTGAGATGCGCGCAACGAACGTCGAAATATTGACACTGCCACGCGAGCCCGGCTAACGGATACATAGAGTGTGTACGTGTGTGTGTTGGAGCGAGGGACAGCCAGCATGAATACTGTATCGGAGCAAATGCAGTCGTTTATATACACGCGGAGGTGCGAACACGGGCAAAAACATTTTCGCGCGATGCATTTTCTACCACGTCACGCACCACACACACAGGCAACGCCTGGAAATGCTCACGGAAAAGGGGAATTTACGTAATATATTTCGTGTCAGCGAGAGAAAAAAGCAGGAAAAATAGCGGCTAAAGCGTCCCTTTGTGCCGGATGGCGTCACTCGTGCAACGATTTCGCGTAATTTACATTAGAAGCCGCGGCCCGCAACTCGGCCCCTCCGCTGCTTTCACGCAGTTTCGTTTGCCGCAGTCGAACGCCGCCTCCGATGCTCTTTCTCTGTTCGACGATTTGCGAACCAATTTGCGTCCCGTGTATCGCTTCTCGCAATCGTTACGTTTCAATACTGGGACGTCTTGGAAAATGGAATTCTATGTTTAGAATATCGAGCGGGGTATCGTTATCCGTGCACCGATTCCTCCATTTGATATAATTGCTTGGAGGAATCAATAGGAAGTCTCGTTATCTTTGGTCCTGATATTGTAGCTCTGATTTTCATAGTACACCGATTCCGGGAACACATTTATCACCAACATTCTACTTTAATGCATCAAAGCAGTTTGTCAAAGCACGTGCAGTAATATCTAACTTCCGCTCGGAATTGCGCATGACCGTGTACGAGGAGAAATAAATTTCCGAGAATTAACCAGTGTTATAGTATAACTCCAGTTAGTTTTATATTAAAACGTTTGTACCGACGAGGGTTTCCGAGAACATGATTATGGAAAATTTCATCAATTAGCGATCATGGCTGGATGGTACTGAAATGAAATATTTTGAAACTTAGTTTGAACATTTCAGTTCACGCAAAGAATTTTATGTAGACTATCTTTTGTAGATGTTTAATATAAGCGTCCAGAAGAAATGTCCACGACAAAATTTTGAATCGTTCGAAACGTCGGTAAAGGATGTTCGATAGCCAATGGCGTGGATTATTCCTGACAAAATTTCTTCCCGTTGGCTGGAAAACTTCGTTTCCAGCGGCGCGACTGGATTTTCGAGCGGCAATAAGAGTAATGGACTACGACAGAGGGTCCGTGGCATAAAACAGCGAGCTCGAACAGCGTGCAGGCTGAGAGGGAAAACGACAGACGTCTATTTTGCTGATGGCATAGGATTTAACCAACGTTCGGCCACGCGAATATTTTTGCACGTACACGCGGAATAATATGCTCGAATAAGCCAGGCCGCGAGCGCAAAATAGGACGGTGGCACGCCATGGTTCTGATGGCGAACGCGGTCTGTTCGGTCGAAAAGGGACGCCATAGACGGCCGGAAAGAGAGGGGTTGAAAGGAGGAACCGATTTCGCGGATTTAATCTCGCTGCAAGTCTTCGCGTTTATCCCCAGCCGAAGCACGCATGAATAGGGATAACAGATTTCCGGTAGGGTCAAACGAAACATTTTTTAATACCCATTAACGAGCTGAAATGCCATTTAGCCGGTGTAATAATTCTGAGAGCATCGACTTCAACGGAGAAACCGGCTTTTCCCCTTCATCCACCATCGTATGGGGATGGGATTTTTTTTTCCACCCCTCCACCGCATCTGCACCCCATCTCGACTACGACGCGAAATTGAGAATACAATGGCACGCGAGCGAACGAGAGCGGCGAGCTTTTACCCGTTCGAGCATTTAATCCTGACGATAATACCAGGTGAACGCGTATTGTTTCGATATTAGAAGATTAACTGCGTGGGATTCGTGTTAACGTACTGCCCGGATGAATGGGATCTGACAAATTGCCAATCAACCGTGGATATCCAGACGTTTCCTCTATAAGCAGTTAACTGATTGCAAACGAAACTACGTTCGACGTTTTATACGAACACTCGTTTTAAATGAAATTAAACATTCTAAAGATGTACAATGAAGAATGGCCCATTACCGAAATATGTTTTGAATTTGATTTATTCCTTGTATGTTCTCCAGAGTGTCCAGATTTAAGGAAACTTCCGTTCCCAGGTGCAACGGACCTCCGTAGAGGGAGAGGGAGCATGCAACGTAATAAATCATTGCCGGATTTTCGAAACGTGCATCCCTTTCACGTCTTGTCATTCGCTTATCGAGGTTATGAATCTCGCAGGGAATCGCGACAGAACGGACGCTTTAAATCGCGTGAACTTTCCCTGTATAAATCCTTTTCGTCTCGTGACAGCTCCCGTTGAACGTGCCCTTTCGATGGGATCCTCGACCGATTAACACCTAGATTATTTAGATCTTGAGATTCGAGGGTGCTTTAGTGACATGCTACAATTTTTTTTTTTTATACTAGAAAATTTGGTATAAAAATTAAAACTACCCCCTCGGAGCGAACAATGGAATGCAAAGGATTATTCTTACGGTGAATAAAACATGGACGAAATTCCGAGAGTCTTCTCTAACAATTGATTTCAATTAGCGGGCCGTTAACGATAAAAAATGGCTGTTTCAACGGTACACGGCCGAGAAATAAACTTCTGGAGTTTCGCGTTTATATCCACAGGAATGAAGTTCAAGTTCTTTCGATTTGTTAAAAGCCTGTCTGAAGTTTCGCGATGGGAACAGCGAATGCACCTTATTTTCGAAATTGCCGTGGATATTCTTATTCGAGTGCCGGTACACCGTGGGGCGAGCAACGTTGTCGAGAACTGTTCTGGAAGTTTGGCATTCTTGTAAAGGGCGATAAATCGATATCCGTTAGCTCTCCGTGCCCTCGCGTTATTTCTCCACGATTTTACAAAAGTTTTTCGGGCCACGTGGAAAAACTTTCGTTTTAAGCTGTCCGTGTTGCCGCTTATTTATCGTATCCTCGGGAGAAAAACGTAGAACGTCGAGGGATGATTGCAACGATCGGGTATATCGATCAAAAATTCATCGTCGCGCATTAGAGCGAGCAAAGTGTCGAGTTAGGATTTGTCTACCGTTTCGAACGAGGGTTCGGAGGCGGCGGAAAAGCCTACAAACGAGTAACTTTAGGTTTGCTTAGCCGACAAGTTCCTCCGGAATCTCGCGAGTGCTATGAATGAAAACAGCCCCGGGTCTGTTATCACTGCGATATCGTTAATGCGTCGTTTCCAGTTTGCATTCTACGTATAAACACCGAATAACATGAACTGTTTTCGCGTCGAGTTACCCGCTACGAAATCTGATTCTCGTGACGATTCCCCGTTACTCCCTTATCCAGTTAGGAAGAACGCAAAAATCCTTTACCACTCGCGTTCTACGCTAATTTCATTTCCCTTCGTTCCGATAGCAACTTCCACGCGAATCCGTAGCATTAACTTTCACCGTTTTTTACGATCCGTTTAACCCTCTCTTTTCCGTCAAACGGATTAATACTGAATTTGTACTGAGGTAGTACGCTATATTATTAATATTATTATAGTAACAAAGTAATTTTGCGATTAGCTACATATCATGTCTGTTTTACACGTTTCCTACTGTCGTGCACATTATAAACTGCAGAGAACTCGAAGTTAAATTGAAAGTTCGTTAAAGCGAGTGGGGTCAAACGGGATTACACGAGAGAATGAAAAATTAGGGCAAAAAGAGAAAGAATGAAACAGAGAGAAATGGAGGATGGAAATGCAGGATTGGTCGAAAGGAGTGGTACTGCGAGACAGAAGATCTAGGCTCTTGGTATATGTACGAATGATCAGAACCACCCCCTGCTCCTGATCCCCTTGCGAATTTGCATTGTGGCCGGACGCCTCGTGTTTGAGCTGCACTGGAGCCCCGTTGCAGCTACCTGCATCCGTTCGCTGCGCTCTAATCCGAGGAGAATCATCGATGATCTCCAACGAACGTTTAATCGACACCGATCGTTACATTTCATCGTCGGATTAACGAACCGAACGTAACCGACGCTGTTTTGATCGCGGATCGAAAGTCGACGGGAATCCTCGACATTCGATGCATTCCGATGCACCGAACGGTGCGATGCAACGAAGTGGCTGTGGAAATAGGAACCGTGACAGGGTTGCCAGCAACTTGTGTCTTTTATTGCGCCGTCTATCGGATTGCAGTCTTATCACGACTTCCTGTTCGAGATTGCGAACGAATTATTAAAGGATCCTCGGCACCGTCCTCGCACGAACTCGATCTTATATTAGACAGCTAAGTGTGAACGAGAATATTTTCATAATTATTTTGTAACGATTGTTACTGCTTATGAATTATGAATTCAGATCCCTATGTCTCTACATCTTTATATCTCGAAATCTCCATACCACCAGATCACTCTATCCTCTGTCTCCTATAGTCCCAAATCTGTACACCCCACTATTTCAATATCTCTCTAAATCCTCAAATCCCTCTATTTTCATCTTGCAATAGTCCCAAATACACCATCCCTATATTAGCAGATCTATCCTCCTATAGTCCCAAATCTCTCTATTCCAATATCCCTGTATCTCCACATCCCCAGATTCTACACCGATATCTCGAAATCTCTATACACTGTACCCAGATATCTGTATTTCCGAATGGTTTTGATCGATGTCGTGGCGGGATTTCTAGCTTGTAAATTTGATTCCGCGAACGCACTTTGCACAACCGTGCAGGTAACGATTTATCAGTTGGAAGTTTCCATGCCATGGTAACGGAGTCAGGGTGGGCGAATCGATTCGGTATCCAGAGCTGACCGTATCTGGCCTACATTACTGTGTCCACGTTTTACACAGAGCTAGATGAATCGTGACGTCAACAGAAAGGACTCGCAGGAATTAAAGAAGGATCGATTACACTGATATTGAACCGAAATTCGGATATTCCGTCTTGTCGAACTGTCCCATTATGCTAGCCGGATTCTCATTAGCTACTTTCCTTTTGTAAGAAGTTGCTGTTCAAAGAACTTCGAACTTCGCGAGCGAAATCGTCCTATTCAGGTTATTCGATCTCTATGATATCGATATTGGCGTGAGACAACGTCTTTTATGCAAGAGAACGGTATATTAATGTTACATATCGGTCCCCCTCAATTTCACTGAAATTTTCTAACCGATAAAAGCGAAGGAAAAGACTTTGATATGTTAACTCCTCATCGCATACCAAGTACATGTCACTCGTCAGATTTACGTTTATTTCCTTGCTATGTGTCATGATCAGACTACGGATGATACAGAACTGCAAAGTATGAATCAAATTTATGTGGATGCAGTAAATGAAATGTGGAAACAGTAAAGGAAACAGTGTATGATTTATGTATACTTCGTATCTTTGATACATCATAAATGCATAGATACAACTCTGTTCATGACTATTCCGCTTTATATGACAGGTTCCATTGTTAACAATATGTAATACTTTCAATAACAAATTTCCCATAAATTCTTTGTACACTTGGAATACCTATTTCAAGTGAAGTATAAGATGTGTGGTACTCTTAAGCTCAATTAAACAGGATGTTATTCCCTTTGCTGTATTTTTAGTCCCTAATATTCTGCGCCGTAATAAAGCAAACGTGAAGTTGGTCACTCTTGAAAAACATTAAAACTTCATAAGCGTCGCTGGCGTTTGACGAGCTGGCGACAAACCTTCGGATTAAATCAAATATCTCGAGCAAAGCAGTCTGGGCAACAGGCGAAGTGCCGGCTGTTCCCAGAGGAAAATCCAATCTTGCAATTGAAGAGGAAATGGAAGGGTCGAGAGACGTCGGGGGAGCCTGAATGGAAAACGAATCGGCCGGAAAAGTTTTAGTCGCGCGCAGATCAGTCCGCCGACGCGAGAAACTTCCCGTTTATTCGGTATAATCCGTTCGAGAGGGACGACTTCGTGTTCTTTTTTTCCAGAAGAGACCTTCGGAGCTGAACGCGAAAAGCGCAAAGGGAAAGGCAATGATAAGCGGTCCGCGACGTTACACGCGTGCGTCTCCCGAGGATGGAATGTTAGATGCGATCAAAACACCGCGACATGGCGTTCAACAATGCGTAAAGTTTCTGGGCCAAGATGGAGCTCCAAACTGGCAAGTTGCTTGGATGGCACAGCACGACCATTATGACGACGGATGGTAAGAAGTTAGGAAAGTTTCGATGGTAAGAGCCGGTGCGCGAGTTTGAAATCTTGTCTGAAGCGGTGTCGAGAGGTGTGAGAGATAAAAGTCGTAAAATTTAATGTGCATCGCATTCAATCAACGTTCGTTTGTGGCTGAGCTGGCAAGCCAACTTTCCTGCATCCCCCAGCTAATGCAGAACGAGCTCACACTTTTGGCTTATAAAAAATACGATTGCAAAGATGCATAATTATTTTAGAGATGACAACAGAATGATTGTTACAGTGTTCACGCCTCAAATTCCTATAGAATATATGTTATTTAGCGTTTCTTTTATACAATTTCACCAAATCAAGCTAGATTTATTAATATTCGTCTGTCATTGTTTGCTGCAACTGTCAGGCAGCCATGTTGTATTACGAACATTGATAAATGGTCTGTAGTGTTCACGTCATGTCATCATGACTCCAGACCGTGGTTTTTAATACAGAAAATATTAAGGTACAGTTTTGATGAATGCGTTTATTTCTATGCTCGTCTGGCACAATCATCGTTGTTTTCATAAACTCTTTGGCTCGTCGAAGCCCTTTTTTCGCGTGTAATCCCACAATTCATGTTGGGCTTAGAGCATGTGGGGGCACCCACGATAATGTGTATACGCGGACACTCGAATCGCCCCCCTCAGACTCTAATTAACTCGGATATTGACCAGAACAGCGTATCGGCATGGTTGTGTGCGCACGCGATTTTTTTCTCCACACGCATCGGTCGCGGTACACAAACAAGGGGAAAAGGGGAAAAAAGTGGCTCCAATTTATCAGGTCCTGCCTCACGGTTTCCATCGGTGCGCCATTTTTACGAGCCCCTTCATGGCCGAATGTAAACGCTAAAAAGTTCGCGATCGTGTGCATCAGGACGCAACGTCGGCACGATAATGGCTCTCTCCGAATGCGTTATTCGTTCAACAACTAATTGAACTCTTTGTTAATGTTAAGTCGCGATCGTTGGTTTTCGCAATTGTGTCCAGACGCAAATTGGTGGGCGGTTGTTCGATTTCATCGAAAATCGTTAACGAGTTAAAGTGAAACTTGCATTAGGAGAGAGCCGGCCTCGCCTATACATGTCGGGTTTCGTTAGTGACAGAACGAAAGTTGCGGGGGGAATTGAACGGTATACGTTTTGTCTATTTTCCTAAAATAGACAACCGGATGTATTTTTTTTCGCAAAAATCGATTCCTCAAAACCCAACGGTATTAGTACACCCTAACGTTTTATCGCAAAAAAGCGAAATCGCAGGGAAATAAATTTTACGACGCCATTCAACTTTTTCTGCCCTAAATTCAAGTTATATCCCGACTCGACTGCGTAATGCAACCTGACGGAATTTATGACATTCCAATTTTAATAAATTTTTGAACCTCAGCACCGAGCAGACTACCGCAGAGGTCTCCCCGTGATATAAAGGTTAAATTTGATATCCTACTTTAAGGAGATTCAAAGTTTTTTACGGTGTACGAATTCCTCCAGGTAATACGGAATAAAGAGGCATTACGTTTTCACAAAGGCACACTTTCTTCGCGTTTTGGAAACATATCGAACCGGTAGCCGTAGAATGCACGACACGTTCACTTCCGTTCACCCCCGTCGAACGCGTCCCCATTTATTGCAATTTCACTCACCGCTCTTCGGCGTCGGGAAGATGTTGTAGACGGAATCTCGAACCCAAGACGTGACTGCCACGTATTCCTTAACGAACGTCGGTATTTCGCACCTGAGCACACCGGTATTTCCTGGCAGGACGTACGCGTCTCGCACTTGGATCTCGTACTTCTGACGCACCACTGAAAAGAAAGTTACGATTTATCTCGTTGGTGAAAGGAACCGTGAAGGTGTTAACATTCCTCGCGTTTTATCGCGGACGTAATGCGTTTGCTATGAGAAGAATAAAGGAGGAGCTTATGCAACTACAAGGAAGACATCAAAGAAACTGAAATACGTTTCGTGACTCTTCAGTCTGGATTTCATTTTTCTTATCTTATTGTCCTCAATCATTAAACTCATTTGTAAGCTTTCAAATCAAATGAGATGTGAATTCTACATTAGGTCAAATGATGATCAAACTGGTTCATGTATTTTCACTGCTGGACTATTTTTGCATTGACACAGAATGGATAGAAAAAGACGATTAAGTTTTTAAGAAAAGTTGCAGGTGAAATTGGATCGATGCAGGGATGCTGGAGTTCATTCGCCTCAACCTTACATATTATTATTTCCGACGATTACTATATTCGCCACGGTGGTAGGTATTCCGCACGAAAATCAATACTCGTAAAGCGGAATCATAGCCGACAATTCCCGCCATCAAACAATTCTTGGTCACAAAATCCCGTCGTTAACTTCGATAATAATATACACGCGTATATATAGATATATTACGCATTTTCTATTATGCGCTCGTTATTCTGACGGCGAACAACGGCGCATTTAAAACCGTCTGGCAGCGGTGCTTTCGGTAATTAGAGTGCCTCCCTCTCGCATTTTCAGTCCTGCCACGACCGAGTTCTCCTGCGTACAATCCTCGGCCCTCCGCTGTTCGTCCGAAACCAAAGAGGAGATTCTTTCTCGTAGCCGGGCCAGAAATTCGCTCGATTCACGAGCTGCTAAATGCGATAAGTGATTCTTGGCAGGATGTCGCGATTGTTCCTACCGCTCGCCGGAAAGAATCTCGCGGGCCCGTTTGTTCTCTCGCGAGGGGGTTGCATTTAGTGCGCGCCCTCCTATGTACAGTTTGTTCCACAAGAAACGATAACATGCAACCTCCACTTTGATCCAGACAATCGTCCGTACAATCCACTTTGATTCGGGTCCTTAACCTTTTCACATTCCACTTCTGGAAAGCCTCGAACTTTCCGACTACTTCTACAAACCGGTTGAAGGGTGTTTTTGGTCCCGAATTAACGAGAAGGAAGTGGACCGATGTTTACGATATAAGAACTGAATCGTGCAATTTATCAGATCGGAAGTCTACAAATTACACAGTTAATGTTTGACTTGCAAATTTCGCAAATACACATCGGTGGTCTACTTATGATTCTTGAAATGTTTTACACTCGTTTACCGAGTTAATAATCAGGACAGCAGCGAAGCGTGTAATTGCGTTCGTGCATTTATATCGAGAATGTAAATAAATCACGTAATCTGTGAACAGATTAAACGCTTCGTATTTACTCGGTATTACGAATAAACGCAATCTGCGCGTAACAAATAAAAGTAACATATTTGAAGGGAAAAATGGAGTTGCTTTCAGCGAAGGCTAGCTTGTGGAACAGACTGTATAGGGTACGTATTTAAATCGTCCGCGGTGGAAAACGCGAGCGAGTACTTGGCAGCAAGCTACAGCCTGCGAATCTTGATCTTGGCAGCGAGTGCCGCTTGTTAGCCATAAGCGCGAGTTTAAGGCAGTATGTCTGCGAGCCCGGTTGAAGGACGAGGGACGAACGAGCCAGGGTGGCGATAAATGTAGTTGGCTCGGTTCTCCCGAGCCACGATCATTCTTCCAACTCCGGCGCAGTCCGTGGTTTAGAACATCATTTCGCGAAATGGCCGATTACATTTACGAGCAGCGAGATACGAGGCCGTCGAAGGCACCGTGTCGCGTCGTTCGATAACACCGGCAAGCCCGGTGACGCGTCTGGGGTTTTTATGTAGCGAGAAAACGGCGGATCTCGCTCGCGGGGGCGCCTAAATATCCTGGCGAGGACGCACGCTAAGTGGCGACGCTAAATTCGCTCTCCGGGAACGCGGTTGCAGCTACATTGTACTCGACAGCGTAATTGCGAGCCACGATACTCCGGAAACGTTCGTCGGCAATTTTTCGTCGGATTACAGTCGCGTTGCGGTCTAGAAACCGAGAGACGCGCTTTGTTCGAACGATTTCCTGCCGCTTCTCTCCTGGCTAAGTCTCGCTAGCCACGGAAAATGGAGCTCTCGTTATCGCTAAGCACTTTTGCACGATTTCTGATACGCGGACAAATTTTTGCTGCTGCTTGATTTAAAGTGTTACGCTACGTTTCGGGTAAACGAACGAAAAGGTACGCTTTAAAGGGGCTATCGATTTAATTTGACGATTCAGAGCTGTTCCAACGTGTTTCGAGTGCGATCTTATTTCAAGGTAAACTTGATCGAGGTCAATTCGATCGCGTCGAGTTGCGATTTAATTCGATAGGTCTCAATTCGATAGTCAATTTGATGAGATCGAATTTTATGCAATTCGACTTTACACTATCCAGATCGTTATTCAACATTCGTTGAAACTCTACTCGAATTTGTTGCAATTCAATATTCAACTTGATACCAATGTAACACAGACTTAACGCTACTCAATTCAACGATATTCAACTTGACAAGATCCAACTCAATCTAATTCAACACGCTCGACGGGATTCAACTCGACACCAATTCGATACTCTTCGACTTGACATAATCCAATTCGACTTAATTTAACTCGGAGTGGTCCACGATGTAATCTAGTTCGCCGCAGCCCAATTCAATTCGACACGACTTGAGACGATATGATTCAATTTTGCTCGATACGACTCAACGTGCACTGCACTACACTCTGACGCTCCATTTAACACATTACAAGTCGCCATTTAGTTTCACACTATGTGATCACACTCTAATGAAATAACCGTTTAATTCTCCTAACAAGTTTTTCCTCAACTTCTCAATTTATCTTGTTCACGAACGTCCTCTTGTACTCAACATACAGAGTGAGACTCTTAAAATCGATTACCTGAATAACTGCTATTTTGCCTGATGCATTTTTTCCTATCACCAAGCAGTCAAGTTATTCGGTAGCTGGTTTTAAGTGCCCCACGCTGTATATTATTTTTCAAAAATCAGATAAGTTTGAGTACGGTTGAATAAACATTGCAGTTGTTCGATTATTTAAAACGCTATGTAGGAATCATGAGAGGTTTGATAGAATAGATCGAACAGAAAAAAGGTGTAGTTGCCAGACGAGAGTGGAAGGCAATCGGGTGGAAGAACAGAAATAAAGGTACTCACCGGCCTTTACCGTGATTTCACGGCCCAACACCCTGCCGACGCTGTTCGAGGCTTGACATCTATAGACGGCCGAGTGGACATCGTGTCGGTAGGCCTCAGCCCCGAACGGCAAGAAGTACATCGAACCGTTCATCAGCATCTCACGGATGTGAGGTATAGGAAGGACAGGTGACCCGTCTCCCATAAGCCAATCAATCCTGGGCAAGGGACTACCCTGGGCCGAACAATGGATCATTGCTCCGGTCTCGTTCGAGAATTCGACCGACGAGCGTGGCTCCGAGATCAACATCGGACCCTGACTATCCAGCACCACTCCTCGTCCTGTAACATAAATTCGTGTTCCGTTTAACGCCACTTAGGTTACTGAAAATATTGATAAGCTTGGGGAAGACCTTAGAGCTTAATGGGCAGTTTTGTTGACTTTGAGTAAATTACGACCATAAGATTATTGCTTGTACATCGAAGGGAGAATACTGATTGCAAGATGTAGTAGATTCGCGTTTCTTTGATGAATTTTTCAAATCTGAAGCCACGTAAGCACTTCTCTAATGACGAAGGATATCTGAAGTCCTCGAGTAATTGATGCGAAGTTTGCTCGAACCTTGTAAGTTCTGAAGATAAGACATCAAATCATCGTCGCGTTTAAAATTTGCATTTTACGAATGACCGATATTTCAGGCGTTCTGCGAACCTTGCAGAATTTGAGTGAAAATGATTCGTACATGTGGAGAGGTTCTAGTAATTCGTGAATTGTATAAAATCATAAACATTTGAAAGAATGTTGCGCTCGAGTGATCCTTTATAAAATTTTCCGGGAAATTGAAACGGACTACCTGGAAGATAGTAGCGAAGCAAACGAATGATGATCAATCGTACGCTCGGGGCTGTTCTAACAGGCGATGCATCTAAATGAAAATTCGATAAAATATCCCGAATAGAAGGCGGCTCTCTAACCGAATAATTCATGCGAGGGTGAATCGAATCAATAAGGATATTCGTTCAAAGAGAGAAACAATCGGTTTCTCGATATTCCCCGGCACGGAACCAAGGTTTGCCGCTTTACTTCGCAACTTCCTCGATATTCTTCGCGGCGGGCGAGCAGTTTACGCGGCAAAATATACGGGACGCTGAACGACGTTATGTATATACCCGGGGCAAACACGTCGGCTTTTATTTCGTCGGGGAAACGTCGGCCAAAACAGCGGCTACGTTTTGACGACGCGGCAATAACACGGATATCGATCATATTCGATCTTCGTCTTGTCACTTATTACGAACCACACGAAATCATTTGCATTTTCCAGCGAGACGCGTTCATCGCTCACGCGCCGACACGTTATCGCGCGAAAAACGCTCTCCGCTCGTCCGAAAAAGATTTACGAGCCTGTAAATTCGAACGCGTTTCGATTTTTCCGAACGTGGGGCTGATCACACTTTTCCGCGGTATTGGATTCTGCAACTGTGATCCATTAAACTGTAATTTGATAGCAGCTATTCGTTCTCGTTGATATAGATAACGTTAGTTTAATATTATAACTTTTGATCAAAACTGATTTTAACTTAATCATGTGTCACTCTGAATTTGTCGGATGTGTTCAAATGTTTTCTTTTACGATATATATTTTTAACCATCAGTCTTCCACGGGGTTTTAAGGTACAAAAAGAGGGTTACTTCCAGGCGATGATATTGATGAAACTTTCGAAAAGTACAGACATCTTACCTTCGTAAATCACTTCTCCTATGAAGGTACATGTATGAAAGCTTTTAAATCATTCGTTTATTAATATACGATCATAAGACATCCAAAAGAAAAAGTTTTCCTACAAAACGAATTCATGTAGAAATTAAGTTATTGTACCATTAGTGCGATGCAAATAATGATAGAAGTATTCATTCGTGGAGAAAATAAAACGCGTATCAAGGTCCGTTGAATGGAGCGCGAATCGTCGCCTTTTTCCTCGCGATTGCAACGTTTACCATTCTCTCCACTCGTATCATTTCCTTCGCCGCGTTTCCGCTTCCTCCTTTACAACCCTTGTCTCTCCATCAACCGTTACCATGCTCCATGCAACCGCCTTCGAACGAGAAAATCTGATAGAGCATCTCCGCCGCAGCTGATGCCAGAACAGGCTTTGTCCCAGAATTCTGGCAGCTTGTTTTTCGGTGATCCTGGCCCAGCCGAGCGGATAGACGATGCGCATGGGAAATGAAGCGAGCACAAGGGATGGCGAGTGCATTATGTATGAACGGCGATTTGATAAGCAGAATACCGATACGCAAAATCCGCAGGAAACGGTAAGGGCGAACACACTGGCGTAGATCTAACACCCTTTAAATGTGAACTGGACATTGATGTACAAGGGATGTGGTTAGGGATGCAGCTGATGATGGACATTTGTATATTTTCAAGGTTATACATTTTTTTAAATTATATAATTCATCAAACCCCCAAATTTCCAAAATCTCCGCCATCGCACCAATGCAACATCAACCCCCAAGGATTTCGCCAAGAGAAAAATCCTAGTTACGGCACTGAGTAAATCGTACGTGAAGTCGATTCAAGCTACGTACACGCGTGCACGGTACCGGAAAGACATTTATATCCGATGCTTCCTGTGCTCTACGAGGTTCGTGCACCTGCGCCACCGGTTTACAGCTATGCACCGCCGCCATCTACGCTGCATTCACACGCACGTTCAACCCTGCAACCCCGTGGATGCGTTCATCGTCGATGCATGTGTGTGTGCGCACACGCGTATGGGTTGCATTGATGCATCTGTTACTCCCGCGGGCGTTCTTCTCGTCCCGTGTTCGTCGAACAACAACGAGCATGAAAAATATAGCCGAATTAGTTGCGCGTATAACGTGATTTTCCTCGGACGGCTCGATGTAAAACGTTTATTAAATCGCTGGTGTTAAGGGGAATTTTGAACGCTGTTGCTTTTTTACGATCAATTTTACCGCTATAGAGTTGCTTGTTTTATCTTGCGAGGGTTTATTATTGCTATTTACTAAGGAAGTAGGGCAAAGTTTTACAACGTGTATAAGTACATGTGTAAGGTACGCGAAGGATGAGAATAAGGTTACAAGGGAAATTATAATTTTTTTATGTCTTATTATTGTAGACGAATAATCACACCTTTCAGAAGGTATAATACGTTTTAGAAACAGTGGTGAATACGGGAATAAATAATCTGATTAGTGCGGATACTAATGTGTGGGAATTTATCGCGCAGACTTAACGCGATTTAAGTGGTATCTAAATAGTATCAAAATAGTGGTATATAAACCCAGCAAACAAAAACATAAATCCGAGTTTCCGTCAACGAGAAGAAGCGACGAAACCCGCATCCTCGAGTGAGTTAACAGCTGATTCCAGCACTTGGAGCCAAAGTACCGTGTCCGTAGCTTTCATGACACGGTCACAGTGGTTCACCCATATTTTATCTCCGTCACTTGAAATTCCCCCGTGCATGTTTCAGTGGGAACGCGTTCAATCGCGTCACGAGCGATGTAGTGCGGAGCACGCGCGTACACGGGTCACGCGTGGTTGCACGCGACCGCAGAAAAACGGGGCTCCAAATTCGAGTAAGTCCCGCATTAAAGGGTGTTCCGCGGAGAACGAATATCGAACCGACGATATAATTGCGGGGGTGAAAAAGGGAGGACACGATAACAAATCAAACGCGCAGGATTTCACGTCGTCGCTTTTATCCTTTCGGATAAACGCGCATGACGAACGTATTTCCGCTCTTATAAACGCCATACGTTTTTCTCTTTTTCATTTTTCACGCGGCTATATTTGCACTGTACGTCGCACGATGACGCGCAATGAGGAAGAATACACTGTTCACTCGATTGCAACGAATATCGAGCGTGTACACGCCTGTGTACGTGTGTGTACGGATGCACATGTGTGGTGGGATCTATCGGTGAAATGGAGACTGTTGAATGAGACACGTGAAAAATATATTCTTCGCGATTTCTTTCCTTTTCACGCGCAATGTCGGAGAAGGAAGCTGAAATTCACTCTCAGACGCGTTACTGAATCGTGAAATCGTTTTGTCCGAGTGGGTTGTACGTTTTACGAATGAATTTTAAAATCTGTTTATACTTTAGATGACGCTTTCGACCTCCTTTTATACAGCTTGAAGCTCTAGGAATGTACGTTGCTCTTTGTGTGCCATGTCATTTCGTTAATAAGTTATGACTCTCTAACCCTTGATAAATCTATATCGAGACCGTATAATTTTCTACCCGATTTATTTTCTATATGACCAAACATGAGTCCACCCCTCCCTTATTGACAAAATGACCAAATTCAAAAATGTCCAAAGTCCCAACTACACGCAATCCGAAATTTCTAAAGCTAGAAGCAATAGCGGATGCAATATATGAAGGAGAATAATCCTTATCGTCCAAATAACCGTGTAAGCGAAGTACAAAGGGATCCCATGCATTGGTAAAGTGGTCTATGAGTCGGTGATTCTACGTCGCGCGGTAAGGTGCATTGTCGATGCGGCATGAAATTCATCCTCGACTGCTCGTCGCGCATCTGGCGCCGCTTCGTGTATATAAGAGCTTGCATAATATGCTGCCTGCGAAACACGATTGAACGCGGCTTAATTAATCACGGCGAAATTCGGTACTGCAGCTTGTTTGCAGGTTGCCTGGCCGCAGGCGCCCGGGTTAATTTGCCCCTCGTAAGAAACAATGGCGTGCACAAGGATTTAACGGTAGCTTCTACTCAGCTGTAAACCGATGCTATACTTTTTTATTAACCGAGATGCTAAGTACACTGCATATTCGGAAATTTTCGAGTTTCCAAAGTTTTTGTGTGGTTACAGTTTTCCTAATCTTCGAATCCTCAAATTCTCAACTTCCCAAATTCCCAAATCCCCAAATTTCTAAACTCTCGAAGTCTGAAATTATCAAATTTCTAAATTCCAAAAGTCTCAAATTCCTAAATTCCGAAAATTCAACCCTTAAAAATCAGCAGACATTCAGTTCTAATCCCAGTGGGGATCGCGGTACAATTTTTTGTTTATTTCTTCTTGTCGCATTTAGCCCGAGGTGTGTTCATAACGACGCCCCCCAGCTTTTGCAGGATCGACCGATAATTGCGTAACGATGGGGAAAAGTTCGATGCGTTCGCGCGGGATGTTTCCGGCGTTGCGTAATCGTCGGATAACTACGTTGCCAGACAATTATACGACAACAATACGCCCGCCGCAATTGCATGCTCGTCGTTTCTCTTCCGTTTTCCGAGACGCGATGCAACTATTTACCGACCGACGTGTATTTACCCGACATTACAACGCGTCTCGGAAAATTCCAAACACTCTGCAAGCTTGTCCCGTGCAACTTCTATCGCCAACTCACCCTCTTTGTTTCCTTACACAACCAACAGGATGCCGTTAATTTGTCTCTAAAAACAATTTTAACGATCGTCATGTTCCCAGACGTATCGTGTATACGTCGACGTGATTTCTGCAATGTTTGCTTCGTTCTTGTTTCATTTGCAGGGTCATGTTCTATTTATAGAGTCACATTCAGGAGGGTCGCGCATATGTTATGCTTATACTACTTGATGAAGTTGAAGCTCCAAAATCTCATAACTTTATCATGTTTTATATAATCCAAAAATTCCAAAGTCCCAGAACCCTTTAACCTAAAAATTCCAAAGTTGCTAAAGTACCAAGAGCCATAATTCCAGCACAAAAACGTCAAAGTACCAAGCTGCTAAAATCGCGAGCACCTAAAACACCGATGTCCGAAAGTGTCGAAATCGCACTATCGTAAAATGGTGCAGTTATTTTTCAAGCTGCGACACATCCCATCGTCTCTGGCCATGTATCAAAAACTTTTTAACTATGACTGATAAACACCGGCGTACACGGTGTTCGGACGGAACGAAACGAAACAAAACGAGGCAGTGAATTTACGTTGGACCATTCTGCAAATATTTGGGTCAGCGGTGTATCACGGGACACGTTCTGTTCAAATAAATACGTAACAGGGGGACGTTTGTAGTTCTGTGTGCCTCGTCAGTCGGTGTCATTCAACCGAAACACTGGGGGACATCGATAATCCGAACGCCGCGAACAAAAATCCTTTGAAGCTGCAAGATCTCGAACCTGCACCGTCCCTGTTCATCCTCTGACGCGTTCCATTACGCGAATATGACCAAGTGACGGTCCACGTTGTTCGCTGCCTCCATTTTGCCGACGCGATACACCTGTGCCAGTTCACAATTATGCACCAACGGCATTTATGTCGCATTTATACACTCGCCACCGCTGTCGCCTCTCTCTTTTTCATACGTGCACGCTCGTGTGGGCTTCGCTAGTGATGGCGTCGTGTTCCTCGCAATTCCATCGACCGAATTTCAACGATGCACGTTATCAAATATTGTAATTTATTCCAGGATTATTCACGGATCTCCAATAGAGTGTGGTGCACAGTTACTACTAATGCAAAATATTTGTAGGAATTTTTTAACTTGAATTGTCTTCTAAAATTGACACTGTTCGTATGATGAACAAATTGATCACGCTGAGTTTTGCACTGAAGTACATCAACATCATTTTCTGATTATACAAGGAAGCAGAGGATGGACAGAAATATCAATAGAAAAATTCTTACGAGAAATATATTAACTTCGCTGTGAATATATGTACGATAAATATATCAGCTGCGATTACCAGCTGCGTGTTTCATATTCTAGGTCACTTGAAAAATATTTCTTTACTCTCTTATCGTTTAATATTAGCTCAGCTGTTTGATTTATAGCAGGAGCTAATGCGTTAAATATATTAATAGGTGTATTTAATATATTAGACTTAATCCCATCGCTAGTGGCAGCATGTCGGCTGTGTAAACGTGGCAGGCGAATGTTACTCGAAGGCCTGTACTCTCGCGTCACACCTCGCGCTCCTGATTAATTACAGAGCACCGGAAGCTGGCTGAGTCGCAGCCCGGTATTATCATCCGTTGCACGAAATTCACGCGTCACTGACGAATTAACTCGCGTTCGATCGTCGTAGCTTCTTATCTGTAGAACAAGTCGAACTAAGGAAGGCGAAGAAGACGAATCGTTGGCGATTCGTTCGCTCAGAAACGAGAATATTCAAATGGGCGGGATCGAACAGCCGATTTGACGATGGATCCTTCCATTTCGCGATCCCTCGCAAATTGGAAACGTCGAGAGCGTTTAATTCTAATTAGATTAAGCTCGCGTTCCGAGTCGACTGTAATTTAGGATCGTCTTGAGCTACGACTCTTAGTAACCGCGTGCAACGCCTTCGAATTTCAGCTTGGATCGAGTTCCTCGAAGAATCGACGAACACTGTGGCCGGATGCTCCAATACGACGGTTTGACGAACTTCGAAATTGGATTAGACCTCATCGATCGACTCGCGTTTCCAAAATTTGAGGATTCGCGCGATTGACAGATTTGGGTACAGATTTAGCGGTTTGACGAATTGGGAATTTTTGCATTTGGCGATTCGGAGATTTGGGGACTTGGAAATTTTGAATTGTAAAAAAATGTAAATTTTCAAGCTTGCATATTCCCTTCTACAGAACCAAAGACAGCTCCCCTCTTATCGAGACGAAGCGTATATTATATTCGAGCGTATCGAACGCCTAGCGTCCATTTTATCGCCATCATGTATTTCAGAGTCGATAATTAGTACATAAGTGCGAGTTGCGCGAGTATTCGTTAATCGAGTTCCGATGTAACCGATTTTTGCCTCGCGGTAAACGCGGGCGCGGTTACGATCGAGCTTTCCGGCCGCTTTAACAATAACCACGGCTCCGTTGAACGAATTATCGTGGAAATCCGGTTTGGTGTACGCGACGAGGGCGGGGTGTCATTCGATTAGCCGCGAACCTGACGTGGATGACGCGGATTGGCTGATTGGTTTCAGCGCGATCATCGAACTTCCTTTTGTTAATTCTAGTTGGTTTAAACAACGGCACACGCGATGGATCGATAGTCGCGGATCGCGATTATCCTTGCGTTCCGCTCGGTTAATCCAACTTAAGCGCCTACATAAATACGAATATATATTTCTCTCGCACGCGTATGACCCCCCCGAAGTTAGCTGCAATGCAGTGGAGCGATACCGGCCCTCCCTCAGATTTTGTCCGCACGCTTACACCGTTAGGATCGTTTGATGTGGATCATGGTTAATTTCGCCGTTGGTTATGGCGCACAATACCGTACCAATCACGCCGTGACTTCGCTGCATTGCGCAGTCCGATTGGTCCCTCCATAGAACCACCTATACTCGCGTACACACACATGTACGCGCGCGTACAACCTACGATTGTATGATAGTCGACGAGTGTGTGCGTGCGAGCATTGTACGTACGCACACCAACGCTAGACTGTAATCGTTGAACAGATAAAGCCGTGAGACGGATCGATCCGTGACGAAGCCATCGACTTCGAAACGCTAGATTTCGTTTCAAGCTTGATAGTCCTGTGACACCGGGAGCGTGCCATCGGGTCGAAAATTATTTGAGGTGTTAGGATTTAGGGATATGGGATATTGGAAATTTTCGAATAGTCTGCGATTTGGGAGTTTGGGAATTTTGGTATTCGAGGATTTTGGGTACTTGAGAGAAATATGGAAATGTGAACATTTAGCGACGTAGAAATTTGTGGATATGAAAATTTGAGGATGTGAGAATTTGAAGATGTGAGAATTTAGGGTTGTAGGAATTCGTGAATGTGATAATTTAGAAAGGAGAAGATTTAGTACCGTGGAAATTCGTGGACGTGAGGATTTGGTGACGTGAGAATTTAGGGGTATAGGAATTTAGAGATGTAGAAAGAGAATGTGGAGATTTCAGTATAGTAATTTGTACAGTATATTATTCATAAATTCTTAAATTTAAGTACTTGAGCCTTCATACATATGCAAACTTAAAGATTTGTACACAAAAATTTATAAATCTTTCGAAATCCAAGAGATTCAACGTTTTCAAATTAAAATGAACTACAATCAATGTAGAATTAAAAGAGTTAAAGTATAATTTTGAACCCTACCCGCACCCTAAATCAATAAACGATAAAAAGTTCCATAGGATGGCATCATCGACGGATCAGTAGTATGAGTAATGCATAAGTCAGACGGTTCGCTTGATCGTTTCCTGTATCGACTATTGCGATATTGAAACTTATATACCCTTTTATACGCTGTATTGAAACGGAAATATCAAGCATGTTCACAAAGTAAATTTCAAATTCCAAGTAAGATCCGAATAGCAATGTCGAAGAATTTCAATGGGATAACAGATCCAGCTCCTTTTCACCTCTCTGTTTTGGAACGCGACGGGTTTTCGCGAAATTAGAAACGCATGCAACGAGCATGCATGATATACCACCGGTGGCCATAAATCAGGATTTCCTGGGCGTTTGCAAAATTTAGGAAACCAGCCACAAATCTTTATCGGTTCCTCTCTGCTTCGCACCTACATGGACCTTTGGGAACTACCGACAGGACGTTAAAGCTCTATTAGGTACATGTATCAAACATTTCGAATTTAGAAAGCTCTATTTCAAGCCATTGATCAACAATTTTTCTGGGATTTGTATTATGTACTAAAGATAGATTAATTTGAGAAGTTGGAAGTTTTTTGTAATTAAGAAAATTTACAAATTTCTATACAAATTCGAATGTTCAGGCTTCAGGAGTTGAAAAGTCGCCAAAAATCTGTATCGAACAATCGTTCGAAAGACGTTGCCTCCTCGAGTTTCTGCAACAGGTACCGAAAATATTCCCATCCGAAATACCGAATGATCGACAGAAAATGTTGACACGCACCAGTGACGGCCCAGATATGCCTGGCTTCTCCGGAATCGGTTATCCGAGGTAGCTTTGTCGCGACACGACTTCCGGGTCTTTCGATTATCTCTTTCTTTCATCCACGACGATCCTCGACACTATGTACCGTGTCGGCATCTTACGAGCGCACTTTGAATAGTGTGACCCGTTCTTGGAGTACGTGGGTAGACATTATGCGCGCAGCGTGAATCTCGTCAGCGTGGGTTGGACAAAAAGAAAAGAAGAAAGGCAGAAAAGAAGGAAAAGGAAATCGACGGCATCGACGATGAAATTAGTTGGCTGCGTCACGAAGAACCTTGTACCCCAATTGCCGTCTCTCTCTTTCTCTCCTCTTGCCTCTAACCACTCGATTTCCCTTCATCCTCTTCTCGCCGCTCTCCGTCTGCCTCGTTCTCTCTTTCGAGCGCCACGCGGATGAATATATTTCCCTCGGCAGCGTCTTCATCCGACCGAATGGAAGAATCTAGCGAGACGGCAGCAATATCGGCGGAAATCGAATCGCAAAATGGAGAAAATGACTGCGAGTGCTTCACCCTATCATGAAGTGGGACGAGGCGAGAAAACCGGCAGAAAGGTGAATGAATGAGAACGAGAAGAACAGGAAATACGCGTAGGAAAGATGAAGAGGGACGATCGGTGAACAGAAGGGAATCAAGCGAGAGACAGAGGGGCAGAGGGGGGGAGAGAAAGGAGGAATGCATTCCTGGGCGAGTTAATCCCTGGAGCCTGGAATGGCTGACAATTCCATGGATCCATGCCTTCTGCCTTCCGCCATGCTCTTCGTGATCGTGTGCGTTCCCCCATACGTGAGCGTCTCTGCGATCGGCCAGACCTATGCACCACGATAACCACTACCAGCTTCCTACGGTATTATCGGTTCCGAATCGATTCGTCGATTTCTAATATCGCGAAACTCGACGTAAATGGATCGTAATATGACCAGGAATCTACGTGTGGCTGCGCGTGTTTCTTAACGCGTCCCTCGCCCACCAGCCGAGGTATGCTGACCCGATCATTGCCATAAGCTGCTTACCGCCAGTCTGTCGGATCGTCAGTTATCTCCGTTATGTCCCCTGCCCTCATAAGATTGACTTTTCTCCTCCTTTTTACATCTTTCCCTTTCTTTGCTCGAGTGCCTTTTAATGTTTCATTCGCTGAGCACGACTTATGCTACGTTCGTGTTTCGAACACACACCACAGTATGGTTAATAAAAACTTTGCGAAAATTGGACGAGTTATCATGAATCTACAACTTTGCAAAAATTAACACGAGGCTAATCTGCATCTTGAGAGAAATAATGTTTCAAAAGTTACGCAAAGTTTGAAACGTTTGACTAAAATTTTAATTTGTCAGTGTCGCGTTTGAATATTTGTGATACGAGTGTCGAGGGAGTATCGCGGTTAAAATAATTAAATTCTAACGCAGTTTTCCATGTTAAATAAATAGCGTTAGTGATTCGATCACGGTTGAACAAGTATCGGAAGTTCATTGTTACACGGTGTATCTCTTCTGGTCGAGTTGGAATGATCGATACCACGCAAGTTTTCGCCTACGAACGTTGAACCGAAGGTTGTTGAATTTTCAACATCGTCGAGAGAAGGCTCGACTGTGCTTTAACGAGCGTCGAAATCAACGACACGATACTATGGGACTGCCAATCAAAACCAATTTTCGTCTTTCTTCGTCGGACCGGGCAATCGAATATTGAAAAACTTTCAGCGAGCTCGACATCTCTCGTTAACCTGTTAATTACTATGGCGAAAAGGATGGTATCGAAGAGAATTTGACCGGGTAGCGAAACCGCTGCGAATTCCGTCGCTGATTTTGTTTAAGCGAAAACAATTTTCTCGTATCGTTGAAAAGCGAAACGAAACGGGAGAGATTGAACGAGGAAGGTAGGAAAAGAGGCAGACTTATCGGACAGAAAATGAAGCGCAAAATGCAATTAGCCAGGCTACTGGATAATTGAAACAGTGAACGGGAAATGGGCTCGCGGGAACGTAATACGGTTGAGCCCTTCTTACGATTCTACGGCACCAAAGGAAAGAACATCTCGAGAGGCAACAAAAAGGAGTTCTCGGTCGTGAGACGACGAAGAAAGCGTTTGACGACATTTTGGCTCACTCCTCGGTAAACTGCTTAGCAGCAGATAGTGGCTGGCGGATTCCTTCCGAGTCGAACTAACTTTCTTAATCCTCTTCTTAGCCGAGTTAATCTTTACGATTAATGCTTTGCTAAACCACCCACTCGAACCATTCTTTGTTCCGACGGTCGAACGTCACTTGACATTCTGTTTCTCGAATTCGACGAACCGTGCCGGGAGAACAGCGTAAACTACCGGTGCTACGTGTCAAAGGAAGATGATCACGCTCCACGGAAGAAAACAAAGAGACGAACGGCGAGAATAGAGAAATGGAGAACTCGATACGATATTGGATAACAATAATTCTTCGATCGAAGTCAATAATTTCGCTCGGGTACTCGCGGCGGTGTCGACGGAACGATGTCAATAAATACGGCGATAAATCAGGCTACCAGGCGGTGTATAGAGTCCGTTCGGTTATATGCATTGGCGTAACGCGCTATCGACTGAACTCTTTATTAGGAACTTACGGAATAAGTATTACGGATTGCTCAATTTTTTAAATTTTCAGTTTTAAGCTTTCTTTTTTGTTAGGCTGTTCTCAAATTTTCATTTTATAGTACCAAATTCTCAAGTTTCTATATTTCCCATTTTTCATGTTTCTGAATTTCTTTGCAAATTCCAAAATTCTCCATTTCTCACGTTTTCAAATTTCCACCCCCCAAAATTTGTACACCCCAACATCCCAATCTAAATTTAAAAATTCGTAAATTTCCACCCTCCTCGCAATCCCCTTTCGAAAATGTCCCCCGTGTGTTTCCTGGACTGATTACACCTAGATTACCTGTCTACCACAGTAGAGTGGAAGCTACGCCAGTGGTTATACACGATTCAGATGCATCGATCCGGTATCCAGAGACAGAAGAATTAACCAGACACCTGCGTCGAAGTCGTTTCACGTTCTATTTTCCCCGAGAATTAATCACGAATGTCGGTTTTTTGCCGGGTTTAAGCGAGTAGACAGGGTGTAGGAAGGCCTTCGTGTACACGTTGGGTCGCATCCTCTTGTTTCTCCAGCCAGGTGTTCGTAGCTTATCGCCCGCTAGCATCCGCACTCCAGGAACGCGCTGAATTAGCATAATAGCATCGGTGTCGTTACGAGGCAGTGAAACTCTTCAGGATACTTCAATGCTCCGATACAATGGAATATCGATCGGAACGAGAAGCCAGTCTCGCCAGAGGTGCAGACGGCGAAACGGCTCGGCTCTTGACGTATTAAAGGGTGCGGAGCGAAACACGCGCGTGGGGCACCGTGGAAGATGAAGGGATGAAACAAAGGGCCGCGGGCAAGGGTTATCCCCAAACAGTTCTCTGCTTGCCGAAGGGAAAAAATAAAATCACCGAGGCCACGCGTGACGGAAAATCCTCCTCGAAGATGCTGACGAACTTCGCAATCTCAAACAAGTTTGGGATCTTCGAAAAGTGTAGAAGGATATGCAACTTCTAGCTTTTCCAATTACCATGATTGATGATTGAAATAAAGAAACGCAAGAAATCTTATCATAATTAAAAGACATAACAACGTCAACGGAGACACGTACAAAGCCACTTTGCACACTTTTGATCCAGTTCCGAGATTGTTCAGTTGAGCAACTGATGTGGTTTGCGCTCGCTGATCCAAAGTATAAGTCGCCTTTGAATAGTTGAACATTCGACGAAGTTGACGAAACAGCGAAATAAACTTTCCCAGAATATACCGAGAATTTGTTGCAATTATAAAACATCCAAACAACGTCAGCAGAGACATAAGACACCACTTAAACCCAATTTGAACCACCCTCGTTCCAGTTTCTTGATTGCTCGGTTGAGCAAGTAATGTGGTTTGGACTCGCTGATCCAGAACATAAGTTGCCTTTGAATAGTCGAACATTCGACGAAGTTTCATAAACAGGGGATGAAACTTTCTTGAGAAATAGAGAAAATTCGATGAAATAGCAACGTAAGATGCTACTCGAGTTTCAATTTCTTAATTGTTTGGATAAATAATTAACGTGATTTATAACGTCAGATAACTTTACGCGTTTGGACATTATAACCTTGTAGAATGTGGTTGTCGAGACATATGTTCTTCGGGACACTGTTCACACCCGAAAGCTTTCAACGGTAATAACTTTGAGGGGAAAGAAAGCCACCGAGAGAAATAATCGTCCGCTTTCGTCGAGGAATTTGTCTACCCCTCCTTTCGATGCAGGCGAAGAAATGTACACGCGGTAGAATTCCCTAGGGAAAATGATACGGTTTTTGGTTGGTAAATTTTCAAATGTAGAATTTGAGGATGTGGGAATTTAAGAAAGTGGAAATTTGGAGGTATAGGAATAGGGGTGAGTAGAAATTTGAAGATGTACAAATTTGGAGAATTGTTCGAGTATTATGAAAATTTCAAAAATTTTTCATGTATCGTAGAAAATCGAAAGTAAGTAATGAAATAACGCCGCCGTGCCGCAGTTCTTAAGCAAAAACGGCTTACACTGCGCTGGAGTGTACACATATAGAAGCCGAGTATAAGAGAGCTCCGGACCAGTAAAACCAGGACTAATTTCTCTACTGGACGAACGATGCAAGCGAGGCAGCGAATGAAATGCGCGTTCACGGACGCGTTAAAATTTCCACGGACCGTTTTTAATCCGGGCGGCGTTTTAAACGGGTCCAGCCTATCCTAACACACGGGTAGGAAACTCGATTCTGGCTGGCGCAACCTCGTCCATCGCGGAAGAAAAATTCCGGACGTCGACTGAACTCGCCTTTAAAACGCTAAATTCTCGTGGCCGGTTTAATAAAACACCCTGATGTACGCGCACGCAGTACGGAGTGAATTCAGCAATTTGTACGACACTCCAGAGCGTCATTCTAATTTCGACGGGAACGAACGGCTCTGCTGAGTTTCCTGCATTTTAGGCAGTTTTCCACGTATTTCGCCTCATTTTGCATTCTAATTACAAGCTGCCAACCGCGCGCCACGTAAATCGTAAATTATTTTCAATTGTGGGATAAAATATGGTGCGCATACAAAGTGCAGCCGTCACACCGCCATGCCGTAAATACAGTCTGGCCGCAGATATTGTTCATTATGCCCTATCCATCGTTAATTGCTTCGAATATAATTAAAGGGAACGATTGCGGGGCTGGACGAACGTTGTGCCGCTCGCAGAGTATAGGTTCAACTCTTTTGTTCCCGTTTTCCTCGCGTTTTTCTTATTTTCTTCCATTCCCTCTCTCTCGCGCCCGTTCTCTCATTCCTATTGCGTCATTTAATTCAACACGCGGAACGTTACCGTAGCCATGGCGTTTTATTTATGGCAATTTAACCCGAAACTCCATTGGCGGGACGCGTACGGTTCGTTTAGCGCGCGGCATTTAAAAAGTTCCTCGCTTTAATAGTTCCCATCCCTACAAATGATTCGTGTTTCAACCTTCCACCATTAATTACTGGCCTTTTTAATTGCTCCTGTTGCGAGATCGCACACGACCGACTTTCTTTTTCCATCGTTATAATTCGTACGTTCGATTAACTGACTGTTATCAATTAATATCAATTTGCTGATCCCATTAAAACTACTTAAATAATCCTCAAGTTTCTTATGTTCAACTATAGAATCTACTAGGATGTCCTTTAAAAATGCATAACATATATATCTTCATTATAGAAAATAAAGTTTCAGTTACATCCACTGTTGAGTTAGATTCAAGTTTAGAAATACACAGATAAAATTGTATTAAATTAAACTTCAATTTACAATGGAAAAAAGAGTAAGTTTGATAAAATCATTTCCATTAGCGTTCACGTTTTATCAAATGTCAATATAAGATATTAAAAATCCCTCGCTAATCGATAACTCTATCCGACGAGAAAGCAGGATATCAGACATCTTTTTACCACATCCTGCCGGTATAGAATCCTCTTTAAATCCCGTCCTTTTTTCAATACCACCGGGAAGTTATTTCGCAATTTAATAGCCGGTTACATTTTTCTGTTTGTAAGACGAAACGTGGTCGCGATTTTCCAAGGACACGCGATACCGTTTCGCCTTGACTCTGACGGACGAGTTGCGAGCCGATCGATGCCGTCGTGGATTTCATTTAGAAACTCGCGGAACTTTTTCTAAGAGTTCTAAAAAATAAGGCGAAGAAAAAGTGGAAAATGAAAGAACTTCCATCTAGCGGGACGGGTTCTCGCGATCGTTGCACGAGCGACAAGTTCCGAGGGCGCGCGCCGCTAACTCTGAACCACGTTCGCGAAATAAATTAAAAACTCTTCTTTCATGGCGCGATTTCGTCGTGGAAATCAGTCGCTCGAACGGTGCATTATAATGCGAAATACTACGTGCAGTACATTCGGGAAAATCGCAACTTTAAAAGGACCAATTGAAATCGACTGATCTCTTTGTACCACGCCGCCATTTTGTCTACGGATGGCTGAATGTCGGATACGTAATCAGATACAACACAAAAGTCTATATTTTAAACATAAATTTGCAGTACGTAGATAATGAGGAGTTATTTAAAGAAGTTTTCATTTGAAGTTTTGAAGAGTTAAAAATAAAGTATGTTAATGGATCGATATTAAAGAAGAATTTTGACATAGGTTTCAGCAAATACTTGTGTATGGCAGTTTATCGGTACGAAGAGAGAGAGAGGAATATGTAATGGGTACGCATAGGTGTGAGTTGCGACGCAGTCCCCGGGGACTGCGTTAATTCCAGGGGACCTGATTAATCGGAAACAGGACTATCGTGCAAATAGGCGCGAGATAACCCCGTCGTCCACCGCGTCCACCTATCTGCGGGCATGGCCTCTCTGGCTCCATAATGCATCCTGATGGTGGCTTCGATCGACCCCATTCCTAGATTTAGAGTTAAGTCCATGGGGTATGGGAGCAGAGCGTCGGATCGCATCGATTTAATTACGATCGATCTGTCAAGCCGATGACGTTGCGCAACCAACACCCACACGATATAACGCGGCTTGCCCTAAATTTCGAAAATGTCCGATTCGCATCGCAATCTCCTTCCGTCTCGATTCTGGATCGACATCTTCCGATATGTCCATCCTTTTAATCCGTTACGACGCTAGAGCGTATAGATTATTAAGATTGCCAAGATTGACAGTTTCAGAATCTAAAATTTCAGATATGTTTACGAAAGAAATTCAATGAAACATCATCGACAATGAAAGTTCGAAATACTTCTGAACGACGATGTATCATCCCTCTCCATCTTTCGTTTGCATACGTGTACACTTTTCCCGTCGGTTCTTCCCCTATCAATTATATTTCACTCTTTCTCGCTTGATTCCTGCTACTTTGTTCCCCTATCCTCTTCATTTATCCGCATGTCTCCTCTTCTTCAGCGGTCTCGTCCATTGGTTCCATCGGTTCTTTTACCCCTTTTTGTTCCGTCTCTGTCTATCATCGGCATCGATCCCCTCGTCCCTTTATAGTGTTCCCTGAAGCTACCCTCTTACCCGCTCTCTATCCGACTTTCTCTCCTCTTCCAAACAATTTTGTCGCGGTTGTTGGTCCTCGTCGTTCCTTCGTTCGGCTTTTCAAATGCGTCCCAAGTTGAACACGCCTGAGGGACACCGGAGACGACTTATCGGCGCGTGTATCGGCGATCTCGCGTCCCGAGCACGGTATCAAAGGGCACCCTCTCCCAAAGGCATTTTTACCCTGTTCTCGTTCCTTTTTCAAAAGCTACGAATGATACTCGTGGCCAGGATTTTTTTATTATCCGCCCTCCTCCACCATTGTACGCGGAGTCGTACGGTAGAAGCGATCGTTTTTATCCTGCGCTTCCTTTGGGAACCTTTGACTGCGTTTCCACCGATCGCGTCGTTGATCGCGCGATCGAACTGCATTCTCTAATTAACCTCTTCTAGTAATTGGAGGCTACCCGAGGACAGAAATTGCCCACGCAGATCCTCCATTGTTAACCCTTGCTCGATGGCGTCTGGGTCCACCGCAGGTTTTCTAATTCTCACTGTTTGAAAATGTGCATCGGTAATTAACTCATAGGCATAATACGCGAATATTTTTCCGTCCCGTTTTGTTCGCATTTTCTGGTCGAGATGGTGGCCGGGTTTCGAGCACATTACCGGTTCACCGGTTCCATATTCCGAGCACTGTCGCGTATTGCCTCTACGCGAAGCGTGTTACCCAAACCGAATGCGCGTTAACGCGAAAATTTATTCCTGTTTCATTTTAGAGCAAGAGGGAAAACAAAAACGAGGGAAAAACCATGGAGAAAGGAGAAAAAACGGAGTGGACGCGAGACCCCTGCGTTATTCCCCCAACCCCCACCCCGAAATACGCCGCGCACGTTTCATGAAAATGCACCGTCACGTTGCCTCCCCATTTCGTGATGAGAATGAAATCTACCGTGGCACACAGGTGAACCACTTTCGCAGCGTCCAGCGTAAACACGGCTAATATTCTTCCGTCGGATAATTAAGTGCCACTGATCGTTTCAAAATGGAGCTCAGAGAGTGAAGTTTCGTTCTGTTCGGCAAGGATTTTTTCGTTTGCTCAACCACGCTTTTGTTCTCCGTCTTTCTACCTCTTCTATACTTTTTGTGTGTCTGCATAATTTCATCTTATCGAATCACTTGAGCAATTTCCTTAATAGAAAATTAAATCTTTAGGTGCAGCCCGATTTAAGGACATTGGCGTAAGTAGCTGGGGGTGGAGGCTGCTCATGTATAGCGTGGATACAACTACTGTGTCGAGGAACTATAGGATGAGGGATAGAATGTGGGTTAATAGGGAGAATTTGTAAGGTTGCAAATTGTCAAGTCAATTCTCAAATTTCTGAACCCTCGCATCCTAAAGTACCCGAATCAACAAATTCCAAACTTTCAAATTTTGAAACAGGTAAATTTTTTCATTCCCGAAGTACCAAATTCCTGAATTCTCAAATTTCTATTATTCCAAACTCGCAAATCCTTAAATTCCCAGTCCCCACATCCTCTGAACCCCCAACTCCAATAGCTCTGAAATTTCCAAAAGTCCGGAATAAAAATTCTAGTTACGCCACTGCTTAAGACGTCATATAGTTCGAGAGAAGAATAGAAATCCCGTTGAAAGGATCAAACGAAAGAGCGATATCGCGTGGATTGAACGGAGACTATCCTTTGCGATAGTTGGTCGATCGATGTGGAACTTGGTACGCGTATTCCGATCCCTTGTTCGTTATGGATTACTTCTCGGAAGCTGTTCTTCCCGCTTCGAATTAATCAAATTTCTTCCATTCCAAGTATTTGACGCGTTTTCCATCGCGTTCGCCGAAGAATGGGAGATTTATGTACATTTTTGCGATTGGATGCGCGCATAAATTTCAGCGGGGAATTAAATTAGCGGTTACTCGACGCGCCATATTATACATCGCATCAATTATCCGTGCAATTTGATAGCGGCCGCTATATAATATTTCGAGTACCAACAAAATTAATACGTTTATTGATCGCGAAGGTTCATAAGGGTACTTTCGAAAAACATATTCCTACACATTTACTTGATGCACCCTCCATTTCGTTCGGCAAATATTGATTCTAATTTTTCATCGTTGGAACCTTGCTTGGATGACGGCGTGTAATCGATCCGGTAAAAACACACGCGGCATGAAAATACTCTGTTTGATATATTCGAAATACAAATTAATTCGCGTGCATATACATACAAATATGCGAAATTAAAGATCGTATTTATCGAGCACGAGGCACGAGCGATAAACAATTTAACCGAGTAATTTTTCACGATCACGAAACGGTTAATCTTTGCAGAATATCCTGCAACTCGTTTGCTCGAGTTTGCATATCGCATTGCGTTGCGGAAGCTTTTATACATTTCTCTCTCTCTCCCTTTGATGGCTCGCAATTACCGTAATTTCGCAACAGTTTCGGTTTTAAAAAGAGACCCTTCTGCGCGCTGCAAGCTTTCGGCTATTGAACATCGACAAATCGGTTGACCCCGTTGCAAGTTTTGTCTCTTGAATTATGCGACGTTCTGTGCGCGAAATACAATGCATTAAGCAAGTTTATTTTTCATCGAAGCGCGTTGGAGGAATATTGCAGGTGTGAAATTTTTGCAATATTGATCTCTGATGACTGTGGGGATTGATGGATTTTCAAATTTTTATATAGATCAAATTTCCCGATATCTGTATTGTCAAATTTTCAAGCTTCAAAATTCCAGCATTTGTAATTTTCAAATTTTCGAGTTTCAAATTCCCAAACGTGCAAATGCCTAAATTCTCCAATTCATAAATCCTCAATTCCAAAATTTCCGAATCCCCAAATTTCCAACTTCTGAATATAAACTTGAAAGTTACAAATGTCCATATATGCCTAACCTCTCATCCCTGCAACCGTGCATCACTGTCCACGAGTTGTCCTACAGACATCTGCCCATACCGATACAATCGAATTCGATTTGCCAACGTGACAACAATTGCACAACGTGAAAGCGAGTTTCTTTCGCGGAACGGTAAGTTCATTTGGAGGGTGTTCGCGACGCGCGCATTTTAAATCGCGCGAATTTCGCGTGCCATGTTAGCGAATATCGATTGGGTGGTCTGGACAGGGCGCTATCTGACACACTTCCCTGTGTGTCAGCGCTCTACGTTTCAACGTCGACTAATAAAATTCATGAAACTTGTTACAGTGCGCTCGATAAAATCGGATGCGACACACTGTGTCTGTTTGATAAAAAAGAGAGAGAGAGAGCAGAAAAAAGCGTGAGGAGAAACGGAAGAGAATTAACCGTGAAACAAGGGAAATTTTCCGCAAAAATAACTCCTGAATCAAATATCGCGTCAAATCGGCCGGCAGGTACGGTTTAAAGGAGAACGTAAAAAACGAACGGTGTGAAGATAAAACAGCGTGAATATTCTAAAAGTGACTTTACTTTGCCAACTTTCTCCTCTTTTTATTCGTTCGTTAAACAAATACTATATAGTTGAGCTTACAAAAATTGCACAGCTTTGTGGAAGATCAGCTGAACAAAGATCAGTTTTATTTTTCTTTAATGTAACGCTGACATCGTGCGTCCAACCGGCAGTGAAAAATCCACGCTGCTGGTTCCTTTTTCCGGGAAACTGGTTTTCCGAAAGACGTGGCCGCTTTATCGCGACTATCGATTCAATATTCATGCGCTGCAAACCGGAAACGATGCACACAAGGTTCAAGCCAATCAGATTCGACACTTTGAAGGTGGAATATAAATTGATCGGGCTCTATTCTGTCGTTTAAACGCGACACGCAGCGGTAACCGGCCAAAGGAGTGCAAATTTGTAACCTTTTCCTGCAAACAGGATTCGTAGCGGAACGACGCTCAAACTTCGAAACTAGCGATTATTTTCGCATAGTCTGCTCCAGATAAAACCGTAGTCACCGATCAATCGATTTAAAACGCCATTTTCGGTGCGGATAGGGTGTCCGGTCGCAGGATGTATCGGTACCGAACGAAAAAAGGTAACAGGTCTCGCGTATATCAACCGGGACTCTGCTCGTTTTCGAAATCGCTGCAATCTGTTACCGATTCGAAGGAAAAAAGCTAAACGACCTCCGTTCGAGGCTATACGTTTCCCCAGATTACACCGTTCAGTGTCTACGAGTTAGTAGAACGCACTCTGCGTTCCTTCGACCCGACTCCTCGATCACACCGCAACTTTTATTGCCCTCCGAATAGAGTGGATCGTGTCGCATTCCCGAAACTCTTCCATTTCTCCCGCAATGTGCTTCCACGCCCTTCAGACACGAAGCAGATTAATATCGAAACAACGAACGACGGTTCGCAGCTGGGGAAGAGAACGCGGTTGATGGAGTCGTTTGATACGTGCAATGATCGCGTTAACCTTTCAATTTAAAATAAAATTTAATTTTAATGCCAATATGCACCTTCTATATAATTTCATTTATTTATTTTTATTACTTTTATTTTTATGATTTATTATTTAGAGAAAGGTGATGCAATATTTACTGAGTGATATTTTTTTATTGCCTTCTAATTGACTCCGTTATTCCACGGTCGAACGAAATCGTCACTGTAACATCGTATTTTTTTTAAATGCAAGTCATTCCGATCTCTTTGGCGCAAATTTGTATACGTTAATCCAGGATGGCTCCGGTGTTAAATATAAAACGTGCAGCGAGGTGCACGCGTATAATTAGGGGGATCACCGGGCTGAAATGCAGTCGTGGGTCGAATGTAGGTTAATTGGTTTCCGGGCTGCTATATACATTTTATCGAGGAACATCGGTGACCTTTCGGTCGCGCCCGACCGGCCATGTTTAGCAACAATTTTTAACGATCAGTTTGAAGCGAACAGCGGCTCAATACTGCACCGTCGAATCGATACGGAAACGAAATATGCGAGTCTGATCATTCCAAAGAACGATGTATCGGTTAACCGAACCGTGCCGGTTAATTGGTTGCCGTACGGTATTGTGTTCTCGCAATAATTTCGCACCTCACGGTCGTGTACGGACGAATTTTTCTGAATCTCTCTATCGTGCAGCTCGTTATTCTCCGCTCTGCTATATCGCGTTGAAAATGCACGTGTAATCGATACCACAATACGTATTGCAGCGGTGAATCGTCGGAAAATTTAATTGAACATTTGCGAATAACAATAAACAATGCTGCGCAAGGATATTTGTGCACAAATCCGAACGATTGTTCACAGGATTTTACGCAAATTAATAAAAGTCAAAATATGGAAGAGTCTCATTGTTCATACACTCTGTATGGGAATCTGCGTAACACCGTGTACGTATTTTGAACAAATGCACGAATTTCGGATAAGGGTTTTTGGGGGAATATTGTCCTTCATTAATATTCAACGACTGATAAAATGTGTTTTGTAACGAGTTCTAACGAGGATACACTGTATTGTTCCAGATAACCGATAATGCGAAGCAGTAATACCGAGAAACTACATAAGCTGCGGTGAAATATCTCATTCAAAGCTCTGTTATTGTTTCCCTAGCAGAGCATTGTCATGCGGTAAGCTAGCCGGATGACGTGCTTTGCTATTAAACGTCCTTTTTATCAACAACTATCTTCAAACGGTTTAATTTGCTTATTGTACGGTTACAGAATAATAGCTTCACTCGGTTGCAAGAGATGGTAATGCTCCCTTTTCAGTCTATCAGATACAAAGAGCCTTATATGTTTTTGCTTCGTCGATGTTAATCGCGAGTTTACCCATGACATTTTCATTAGCGTCCATGTTACAAACCACAGATTCGACTATTACATTCCTAGCATAAATGCACTTAACAAGGTGTATACATAAATATATATTTTGATGGTGCATTTCGCGAAGAAATCGTGCATTAAAATTTAAAAACTGGCACTTTAGAGTTGCAGGAATACGCCGGTGAATTTAATTGATTCTTGCATGGTGGTTTCGTTTACGCTCGGTGTTGGCAAGCCTGCAATCCTTTCACGGCCTGGTTCCTGTTCGCGTTAAACCGACTGAACGAAAGCTCGGTAACGCTTGGGAAACGACGTATCGCTGGACGGCATGAGCGTGTGCGCGCGCGTAAAATTCGAATATGCCACGACCGGAAGGATAGAAGCGCGGAGTGCGCGCCTCTGTCTACCGGAACGAACCCATATTTCCCGGCCAGATCAATGTTAATTCACTTAGCATAAATTGCGGGCGAGAAGGTGAGCGACGACGGTAGCAGCTGCGCCAAGTTTCCTACCACGTTGCAAAATCCTGTTGTACGACCCTACTACGTTTCCTTCGACCGATGAATATGTTGCCACCGATCGCTTCATTCGCGTCGACTTAGCGAATAAATTGAACTCTTATCAGGCTATTCAATTTGTCGTGTAATTACGGTCTTCGGTATTAATCAGGGGAGGATTGTGTCGGGTTCTGATTAAATTGACTGCTTTGGAAATATTGGAAATATGTTAGGGTAGATGGAATGTCTAAGATGTTCATATCTGGTTTTTAATTAGACGAGAAGTGTAGGGACTTACACCGTTTACTTTTAGTTATAGGAAATTGAAAATTAACTTCATATTTCTAAATTCACAAACATGTCAAATTCACAAATTCCAAAATCTCCAAGTCCACAAATTCCAATCGCTTTTCGTCCCGTCAAAAAACTAATTAGGTAACCCTAGTTACATGCAAAACCCATGGTAACCAGTAACCCATATTCTCGACGAGATATAAAAGCAGCTTAACCTGCTGCAGCGCGGATTAATGATGATAAACTGAGTTCTAATTAATTTTCACGCGAAATCATTTATATGATTAACCTACTTTATCATATTCAGCCTGGAGTGAAAGCATTGTATTCTGCTTGCATGTCTCATAAATGGCCCATAATAAAATGGAAATGAATATTTCCCGATTTTATCAAAATTTATGATGGCGATTTTCCTCATTTTTTTTTCTAAAGAAGTTAAGAGGTATTTAAAAATTTACCACGCAATAACGTAATAAACGTTTATGAAATAATGTCAGAAAATATTAAGGTTCATGGTTGTAACCTACAAGGTCGCAAATTAACCTGATTATCCGTACCGTTACAGAACATGGACCAGGTTAGGTTTGGTTACACGGTGCAACCACAGAGAATGATATTCTGATTCGAATTATGGTTACAATCCGAAAACTGATAAATATTCGTTAAAAAATTAAACTATTCCATGAAAGCAATTCTCATTTCCAACAATTGAGTTCGAATATGGTTCTTAATCAATTTTTAAATATAAAGTCCATATCCGAGTTCGACATTCGTCCGGGAAGCCATTAAACGAAATTGAAGAGGTGATAACTCAGTTTCAGAAGCTCTTGATACACAGTTGTAGAAAAATTGCATTTGCAATTCGGAGGAAGAGCGCGTCTACGCGAATACCGCCTCCCGGGAAGGCGACTGGAGACAATTCAATATATTTAATTGATCGAATTTCATTTGCTGGAGACGCGACGACGACCATCTTCCGAGTATCCCCATTAAAATAAAACGAGCGCGGCCCCACGAGTATTTTTGCAATTTCCTGTCCTTTGTGTTGCCCGCGTCAACGACCTTCCGTTCCTCCATTTAACTTTTCCCGCGATAACGATATGACAAACGCAGGATGAGGAACTGAAAAGTGACTTACAAAAGCGTTGCACGCCGCTATACTTTAACCATCGGACGCGATAGTTGCCCACGAGGTCGTGCTTTTCACCGGCCAAACACAAAGCTGTTGACGCCGCGTTATAATACGCGATGGCTCACGCAGTGATGTATCTATGTGTGCGTGTACCTGCAGCAGCTAGCAAACACGCCCTAGAATCAACGAGCGAATCCGCTGTGAGTCGCGTTCGTCGATGTCGTAATCCATCCACTCGTGTATACAGGGTGTCTGTTTTACCTGACTACGAACAAAGTTACACGTCGAAAAACACTACGTTGTACGAATGCAGACGAATGCAAATGTACTCTTTAAAAAAACCCTGTTGCATACTGCTTTTTACACGGATCGATGATCTGCAACGCTGCGCAAGAATGCAGTTACAATGTTCAAATAGTTTACAATTCGTCAGGTATTTTAAACTTTGTGAAACATTCTGGTCTATTGAATTATTTCATATAACCTTATAGTACTGGTCATAGTACATGTCTCTGTAGATGTCTTCTGAAACTTTTATAATTTGAAAAATTTGTGAATTTGATACTCCTGAAAATTATGGAAGTCTGAACGTGTGTAAGATAAATTTTCTGCGGGTACCTAGACACCCTAATAAAATATCAAACGCTAGAGCGAACTAAAATGTCTCCATTTGCTGCGTGACGTTAAACGCGTTAAAAACTTACTAATTCCGCTCTCTTTACGATCGAAGTTTCCGAGGGTCGTAGAAATCGAAGCACGACCACTTCGTCTCGTGTAATTAGTCGCGTCGATGAAACGCGTTTCCGCCACAAGGAATCGACGAGGACCGCTTTTAAATTTGGCGCAATTAATTTTAAATCGAGTACAAGCCCGCCGGTACTTTAATAGCGTCTGCATTGGCGCGACCATCCCACGGAAATTGTCGAATATCGGAAATCCAATGGCGACGGTGATGGCGTATAATTTGCGCATTTCCGTTCTGCGGCTGGGAAGGCACGTCTCGTTTCTCGTGTAACCGAAATCTGTGCAAAGTCACCGAGCACACGCGAGGAAAATTAATATCCCGAGTCGCTATTTATGTGACAGAACAAAATGGCCGCAATAACGTTAATACACCGTGACCGATTAAATCGCCACGCTACGATTCATAAATCGACGCCATCGCTGCAACGAAAGATACGCTCTCTGCGTTTAAATAATTTTGAAAAAGTGCCGAGTTATTTCGCTGAGAAATTAGGTTTAAACGAAGATACGTTCGTTACGATCGGAGATGATCCATCGAGTGTTACGTTTGATTTAGTTAACAGGTCACATTAATTTATTCCTGCCGATCCCCAAGTTGCTGAACTCATGCTTTTAATGAA
This sequence comes from Megachile ligniseca, assembly GCA_945859555.1. Taxonomy (NCBI): domain Eukaryota; kingdom Metazoa; phylum Arthropoda; class Insecta; order Hymenoptera; family Megachilidae; genus Megachile; species Megachile ligniseca. The sequence continues at coordinate 11,020,907 of OX243786.1, forward strand.
CTTTCCTAAAGAGCGAAACGGCTGCCGCGTTACTTTGAAAATAAATTTTATATGAATATTCAGAACGAAGGAAATGTTTGTGACACGTGTTTCCCTGCAACTGGATTTATCTTCCTCGTTCGACGCAATTAAAAGGGACCACATTTTACACCCGGTACTTTACATCAAAACTTGAATCGTTTAAAAACACGTAAACACTTTAAAAATTCGTGCCTGCTCAGGATGCGAAAATTATGCGATTCGACTGGACGGATGCGATTGAAGGTACGTTTATAATCTCATTATTTAATGCATTTAATGCCACCCGAACGGCGCAATTTTTAATCGACAAACGCGAGAATTATCTGACCCAATTGCACGCGCGAACAATTCGTGGTCGGCAATGTAGCGATAACGAGCAGCTCTTAAACGGTAAATCGCATTGAATTATATTCATTACCGTGATCAAACACTCCGAATCAAATAGACATAATCTTTTTAACCCACTGCAAAAAAGTTCCGTACTCGCGCGCACGAGTGTTAATACGCTTTCACGCCTGTCTCTTCGGAACCGCTAGATGAATTTTAATGAAAATAATTATATTCGGCTTCGCTTTGCCTTCAATTTAACTCCAAAGAAAAATGCATCGCAATCATAAATGCATCGAGGGATTTGACTTCGTCAGCTACATGCATATGTTTCAAATTTTACAATTTTAAAAACCTCAACGCTAAGATTGCTCACGCAATTGTGAATTCTTTATCGTTTCATTTTTTCACCAAGTCCGTTTTATTTTTGTTTAAATTCTCCCCGAGTCCAGTCGAGTCAAAAGCCCTCGACGAGGCAGTTAACGGCCGATGACAAATCAAATTAAAAAAAAAAAGGTGAACGTGCAGGTCGGTGACAATGCGAATATCGATCGTGGCTTTCTTTTGAGCCTCGCCTCGAGAAACGATACGAGCGCGAAAGAAGACGAGCGTACGTAGAGCGAGGGGTGAAAGAAAGAAAATAAAGCTCGAGGTGGGGGCGGCGAAGTAAACGAAAGAAAGAGAAAAAAAGCGTGAGAGATAGGAAGCAGGAGGATGGAAAGAGAAGTCGAGCTTTTACGGTGATTACTCGTCGTCGCGGCTGCATCCGCGCGCATTGCATCGGAAATGATTTCGCGCCCAATTAAACCATAGGAAACTCAACCCCCCCTAGGTACTAGAACGGTGATGGTGGTAGCAGTCACCCCCTCTGGTGCACTTATACTCTCGACGCACCCTACGGTTCTGCCACTGCTACTCTCTCTTCCTCTTACCACTGTTCCTTTTCTCTCTGTCACCCTGTACCCCTCTCGGTTTACCCCCGTTTCTTTTGCAGGTACAGCCTCGGCTAAAGCTTTTCATCGGGTTCGACCGACACGCGGCGTAAATTAATTTTTTTTTTCTTCTCCTGGAAAAAGCGACAAGGAGAGACGGGTGAAAAGACACCGGCCGATACCCGCCTCGCAAGCTGAGTTTCATCGAGTGTTCGTTAACGAGCCGAGCTTCGTACACTTCGCTGAGGGATAAGGACGAGTGTAAGGGGGAAATAGTTCGCCATTTCCTTTCGATTCTCAAGATGGATATATAAATTTTTAATTTTTCAAATTACTGAATTTGACACATCCCTGACATGGTCAAGTTCCTACACTTCCCAACTCTTACAACCCCCAATTCCTAGATGACCAAGACCCTACACTTTTCAACCCCTATACCCCCCAATTTCTAGATGACCAAGACCCTACACTTCCTAACCCGTACACCCCTCTGTAGATCGACAAATCTCTACACATCCCAAATTTTCAACCTCCCAAATTCCAAGATTTACAAAATCGCGAATTCGCCACACTCCTAAACGCCCTTAAATCCTCAAACGTCTCTCCATTATAAATACAGATGTTTCGTTTGCAGCGCACGTGACAGGCACAGACACACAAATTTTGGTTATGATTCCGAAACGTTCCGTCTGCAACGAACTGGCGCATCATCCCTCTGCCCCGGAGCTCGGATTCGAGAGGGGGGAGGGGGGTGGCGACAAGGAAGGGTGGTTCGCGGTTGAATTTATTGGTGTTGTTGCAAAAAGCGGCTTGGCGTTACTTGGGCGGAAAGGTGTCGCTTTTGATCCGAGGATGCCGCCCCGTCTCTTTGCACCGCGACTCTTTTTGGTGCAAAGCCCACGGGGCAAACGGGTGTACAGCGGATTTTTCGTTTACACGCCCCAGGTATCTGTTGTGTGAACCGGGCGCAGCCTGTCGAGTTCTTTGAACCCGCACGACGACGATCCCTCATCGCGAGCGTTGCTGTGACTCTCTCCTCTTTCAGTTCGCGAAACCCGTTGCTCTCACAGTCGTCGCTTCGACAGGAGTTCTCGAATTCACGGTGGAACGGGAAAAACGAAAGAGAAATTGCGATGAGAAGGCACGAGGTCCGATGAAGGAGCAGAAGCTGACTTGTATCCGGTAACGAGAGTAACTAAAAGGATGAAGAGCTTTCTGGGAGGACTAGACAGAAACGCACTCGTTGACGAGCGTGGGGCGCTTTACTAGGGAAATGTCGTACGATGAGGATCCATTGTTTTCTGATACATTTTTAAATTTATGATATTATTATATTGTAAATTTGCGTATGTAAAAATGTGATGTTTAAAAAAGTTGTATGGAAACGTAGCGAAGCTTTAGTTTACAGTTTTCAGAAAGCTCGATCCGAGGGTCTAGATCCGCAGCGCATCGCAGTCGTAGAACTTTCAACGGCAACATCATCGTTCGGCAGAATACGGTTCGCGTTCGAAACTTATCGTTGTTATTCCGCAGGTAGCTCGCGCAAGAGCTCGCGGATACGAGTGGAGAACTGAAACGGTGCTCCAATTAGTAACAATTTCGAAACAACGTCGGAAAACGATGCTACCTCCGGAACAAGGAGGCAAACGGGGGAAGAGTCGAGAGGTTGGATGATCGCGCGTTCCGCTCGCGTTAGCCCACCGGTGGCGATGGCAACAACAAAGATCGTACACGGTGCAAAAGGTTAAAACGAGCTGCATTCAGAGCGGACAATGAGAAAGTCGATCCGTAGAGTCCATTGGGCTAGAGAGAGGGTTGAGCATGGATAGGGTGGATCGACAACGATCCACGGATTCACGGAATTTGTTAGCGGAATACGTGGAGAGAAAACTAGGGGAGAGAGCGAAAGAGAGAGACGGAGACGACGAAACGGAAGGAGGCAGAGAGCGTCGGAGTGGCGGGGTTTTGCACTCGAAAATGCAAACTTTTCTCGTTAACAATTAACCCGCTGTTCGCAGCGTTGGATTCGACGTGCAGCGAAACGGAGACAGCCAGATCGTGGGGAAAAAAAATAAAGGATCGCGGTAAGGGTGAAATGACGGGTGCAAGAAGGACGCGGGACGAAGTCGACAACAAGGACGAAACAGAAGAAGAGGAGGAGGACGAGGAAGACGACGACGCAGCACGCCTAAGTGACTCGACTGGCCTGGCTTGTTAATTATCGACTCGGAGTCGGGGCTGCGCCAGAAACGATGGCGAAGAGGAAGAGGTTGATGCCGGAGGAAGGGAACACTGACGTTCCCGACCTAATCACTTTTCCTTTTTCCACCCACGAAGCCCCTTGTTTCCGACGCGTTTCATCTCATCTACAAAGCTTCCTGTGTGCCTGCACCGCGTCGCTCGACGACGTCGTTCGCGTCTCCAGACATCTCCAGATACGTCTCTGGGCGCCGCCAGGCAAGCCGGGGCAAGGCCTCGCTCGCTGCCCGTACGCTTCGTCGTACGAGCACAATGGCTTTAACTAGTTAACAAGCACCGACCGACCAACACAACCAGACGCAAATGTACCTACGCGCACGGTTACATCGCGGAACGTGTCAAAAGTCGAAACTCGAGAGGTCGCAGACCTCCAGCTACGAAAGTCTCCGAGGGGACCAAGTTCCACTGCTCTGTAATTCGGTTTTCTTCTAGTTCCGCAACGTGTCGAGTACATCGATATTGTGCTGGCAACGGTAAATCTTTTTCGTTCAAAAAATATCGCTACCCTGAGGATTTTACGAGGAGCAGGAATTTGGACATGCAGAAAAGAATATGGATATTTAAGCACGGGGGTGTAGGAAATTGAGAGTTTGCACAATTAGAAATGAAATCTAAGGGTTGGGTCTAAAAATTCAATGAACTAGGACTTATCTAGTAACAAACAGCATCGTGCTCGAGTGACCCAACTATTCCGAGCGTTGATTGTAAAGAAGTTGGTTCTCTGGCCGGAGGAAGAAATTAACCGAGTAACGATCGCGCTTTTCACCGGCGAACGTTTGTAATTGAACACGTACGAAACGACGCTTTCACGTTTAGCTACCTCAAGAGACATCGAGGAAGAAAAAGACGTTTTCAACCGGCGAAATTCGCCGATAACGTTTAACGTCGAGCACGATATCTTTCAGTCGGAGTCGAGTGTTTTTTTATCCCGGTCGAGCTTTTCAATTACCCCGCAGGCAACGAAGAAGTCACGAGAATATAGTTTCACGGATTTGCGCCCGGTTTTCTCCACGGAACTTTCTCGCCCCGCTCTTGTACCCCCTCGCGGCGGGCTCTGTTAATAACGCGCCACGAGCAACCCACTCGACCGGCTCATTCACGCGTTTCACCAACTATTTCGTTTGCAAACTGTATACTTTGCGCACGGAAATCATAATGTCCGTGTTGAATTCGTACTGTAAAGTGAGGAAACGAGCAATTACGCTATCCCGGTAAATGGACATCGCCCGCAACACGCGTTAGTTTCACTGAATTTCATGTACGCATCTACATACCCAAGTATCTCGTTTGCTCTAGCAACCTCGAACTATAAATTCAGCTTTAATCACGGATTAATTTACAAGCTTTGCTTTGAAAGGTTCTGATACGTTTTACGGATTATGGGATTGGGTTAGGAAGTTAAAGAGAGCTGCTGGTGGGACCGGGAGGACAGTTCTATGATCTTTCGGGACACGGTTTGGGGATTTGGATCGTTTGCAATTTTGATAGTTTACGAATTCAAGGATTTGGGGCTTGGACTTTGAAAAACGTGGAAACATATATGGAAATAACGTGTGAAGAACAGTTTCGTAACGTAGAGTTTTGGAACAAGGTGTTATTGAAAACTGTTGACAGTGGCCTAACTCGATACGATAAATTGCAATCGACCAGCGACGGCTGAGAATGTCCCAACTATGTATTAATAACGCCGTTCGAACGTGCATACGTACGTGATTAGCATTATCAATGCACAGTTCCCGCATCGCCTATTCAATATTCCGCTTATTGTGGCAGACGTCATAACCGTGTCACGCGGTTTAATCGCCTTTGTTGTTCCATGAAAGCCTAACACTGCGCTCCAATATACTTCAATGCCTTCCCAATAATTCCTCGTCCGTCGAGAATGTGGAGAAATTGTACCGTGAAAGCATCGTCTTCGATATTACAAGACGCGCACATGCAACCGCGAAAAGAGGAAGCGGAAATTGGGCTTGGATCGATAGCAGTCATTCTTGTTAACTTAGGTTACAACAATGCAAATTCCAAAATTTCTAACTTGCCAAATCTTCAAAATCCACAATTCCCAAAATTCCTGATCCCCAAGTTCCACCCTCAAAATAATCAAACCCCAAAGTCCTACCCTTTCAAATCTCTAAACCCGTTAAATCACAACAATAAAGCAATCCATCAGAAAAAGCACCTACCAGAAAACATTAATTAGTGCAATTACTATCAAAAGGCAACACGTAAATCTGAGCCCAGCAATTAATTCGAATTTTTCATTTTGCTTCGACTTTCGCGGTAAAACGCAACCGGCCGTGAAACGATCGTTGTTGCGATTTCCATTTCAGCCAGCGATCTTTTATCGTGCCCCGTAATTTGCAACATTAATGCACCAGCAAATTCTGTGTAGCATGTGCCGGGACGCGATTTCACAGCTCGAAACGTTTTTCAAACGCCCTCGGCCCATTTAATGTTGGGAAAGCGAAAGGGTTCGCGGATTTCGCGAGGTCGCCGTGCTCGCGTTGTTTATAAATTTCTTTTCTGACGCTCGTGTCGCGATCGCACGTATATTTTTTTTTCGTTTGCCCCCTTTGCCGCCGGGTTTTCATAGGGAAACGCGCGGTTGAATTTGCACGAAAAGGGAGCGAGAGCAGAAAGGGCGTCGGTAAATCGGCGCGATCTTCAAATGGCGGGTGGTGTTTGTAAAAGGGCGAGGAACGGGTGTCGAAAATTTACGCTCGTTCGTTGTGTTTGCTCGTAATTCGTTTGACAATGCTCGCGCCCATGTTTTTGTCGCCCGGCGTTATTGAAGCAATTAAATTTAAACGGATTTTGAACATTTTTCTGGACGCTCGCAACGTTTACATAAAAGCGGGACAGTATGGCGTTCTTTCGTAGGGAAATGACGACTTGCCGAATTTGTTGGATCATATTTCGATCGAGTTAGTTAATTGGTACATACTGTTTTAAGATCTGCAGGATGTTTCGCTTCGTTTCCTCGAAATTAATGGCATAAGCGACGGAATTAGAACAGAAAACTGGCGCACCAAAATTAAGGCCACATACAAGACTACGTGAATATTCATAACGGTCCAAGAATAACGCGGAAAAAGGAAATTAGGACACACTTTTCTCATCAAGTCGATTTGCAACTAGATTGGCTAAATTTTTTAACAAATTGTTCTCCGTTGTTATGGGAGATCCGTTACAAGAATAACAAATTATTTGCAAGAATATCAGATTTATAGAGTTGTCAGTTTATGAATTGTGATTAATTAAAGTGTTAATGTTATTATTTCATGTTGCTACTAATCGATCAAATATTCACAACCAAGAAATTACGGTAGAAATTTTATTAGAACGTTCTCGCAGGAACTGTGCATCCAGATAACGCCGCGTATAATCGTTCGTAATTCGATGTGGATTACGATTAACGAGGACGATTTCAGAGATTAATTTGATTCGGCGAACCAGTTCTAATAGGTAATATCGCGAAATTGTGAGCGATTATATCGCAAGTGGAACACGCATATCGACTTTCTTCATACCCTTTGGCTATGCGCGATATACAAATTTACTTTGCCCCAATAAATCGTGACGCCAAAAAAATGTACGGAAAATATGCTAACGGAATCAACGTAAAGTTTACGAGATTAACGGAATATCAAATATTTCATCGGATTTTTATTCGATATTCATAGAGTGTGTATAAATGTGTTAATCACGGTAACAAGTTCCGAGATGAATATGTATTTTTTATATCAATTCTTAGTAACTGAATTCTTCTCGCGTACATGTTTTAATGATAACTTTAAGGATTTAGAAGAGGGAAGGTAATTTGGAGATTCGAGATTGGAGGTTCGAAAATTTGAGAATGTGGAAATTTAGAGATTGAAGAATTGGGGATCAGGGAATTTGGGTTACATAAATTTAGTAAGCTAAATTTTATATATCCATAAGTACATCACTGTCGACACGTATGCATTTGTTCCATCATCCGTCGAGTATCAGACGTATATTCGGAACAGCGAAAATGTCAACGGGTCCGTTCGGCTAATTAAAAAAGCGTTTAATTAAATCAGCTCGTACGTGACCCGTGCCGAAAATGCATTGGACACCGTAGCGACGGTATATCGTCGACGACGGTAAATTAACGGCAACATTCCTCGATAAAGTCGCGGATGCATAAAAAGAGAAGGACGGGTCCTTTGAACGTTACGGTAAAATTAAAATAAATGAGAATATCACGAATCCCTTTTAACGGGCTAAGCTTTGTCAATTGACGGAAAGTGGAGGGAAAGAAACGCAACGACGAATGGCAGAAAGGGCTGCAGCGATGCAACGAGGAGCTGCAAAGTTGCGCGCACACTTTTCGCTGGATGGTCGACGTCGTTTCGCGTCGCATGAAAACGACGCCCGTTTATCGCCGTTGCTTTCACGGCCGCCTTTCGTTAAATGTCTGCGACACTTGAACGGGAAGATCGTGTCGGGACCATCTGCGCCGACTCCGTCACCGACGTAAACTGCTTCCCCGTGTTGATACTGGCTTCTCGTTTCTTTCGTTATTCATCCTCTCAGCCCGTTGCCCGTCCGACGCGGAGCCGCTTAAATTTGTTTATTTAACGCTTCGCACAAAAAGAGCTAGTTGAATCCGAGACGCTCTGCGCAAATTGTAGCTTGTCGCAAAGCTCGAATTTACCGGCCTCTTTCAACAGTGCCTCCTTCTTTGAATCCTGTTTTATTGCCTGTTAATGACTTCACCAGAATACATTTTATTTAATACGTAATATGACGGTCTGCTAATGGGGGAGCTAATGATGTGCACTTTTAAAATTATATCCCAAATATCTATCCAGAACTTAAACTTCGCAAATTTCTAAAATTGCCACCACAAAAAACTAAAAGTCACTAGCGTGCAACATGCACACCGTGAGCTGTTTCTCGTGCGCTTGATCTATCCATCACTGGCACAGATGTTTCCACAGGTCTGAGCAAAGCGTGGTTACTCTACTGTAGGAAATTACTAGGAAAATGTCCGAAGGTATATAAAATAAAATAATACAAACGGATTCACTTTCAATTTGTCTCGTTTATTCTGTGACGTGTTTCCACGGTCACAGTCTGCACAAGAATGCCTATTCGGCCAAGCATTGGCCGTGAGGACACCAACGTCGCTATGGCCCTTGACGACTAGGTATACAAATCTGTCTTAGCCTCATAAACTTTCCCTTGCGCCCAAGAAAGCGCTTTGACAAGACGCACATGGACCGCTCTCACCGTCCGCATTTATACAAACTCTCAATTTCTAACACTACTGCGAAGAGAAACAGTAGTTACGTGTGACCAATAACGTACTCTCTACACTTCAGCTGTCACGTCGCTTCTCATCGACGTTCCTCTGTTTATCGACCATCGGAAACACTGCAAACGTTCGCGAACGTTTTGAGGTACAGCTTCGATGGAGAACCATAATGCGCTTTGTAAAATCGTCCAACAATCCGTTCTTTCGACAATACGCGAGTAACGATTGAAAATTCTGCCACGCAAGAACATTTACCGCTCGTTAATTAATATCGTACACCGCAACCACATTATTCGTCTCCGCGTTGCACGCATTATACGCGGCTCATGAGCTCCGTTGATCCCCCGATTATGTCCCTGAAAAGAGGTACCCTACGAAATCCTCTTTCGCGAGTCAGATTACTCGGAAGATAATCGCGGAGAGCGTTTCCATGAAATAATTACCATCGCATGTATCGTACCTCGCTGTTCCGGGAATAAAAGAGAGATACAGGATTAACGCACGGGGATCTGTAATGTCCTGTATACGAAGAGTGTCGGTATAACGCGAGCCGGAGGATCGTTGAATAATGGAAGATCCAACGTCAAAGAGGCGAACGGAATCGATAGTATAAAAATAAGGCACACGTCGGGGCTGGCGGTAAGAGAGAGCAGAGCGCGAGTTCAATACTCTTTCTCTCCGGCGAAAATTTCATCAGCGAACCTCGAATGGGATAGTTAAATTCCGAGGATCGACTAATTTGAATTCTTTTATGAAAGTTTCCTGGCTGCTCGAAGGTTCGCTCGCCCGATAAAGGCGGATTCTTCTCCGATCGTTCGCAAAAAAAATGGTTTGGCAAACCGGGTTACTCGATTCGTTTCAATTAACCGTTCGATGAATTCGAATTGGAGTGCAGCTGGATATCGCTGTGCGTTACGTGTTAAATGGACAACTAGACACGTACGGTGGACAACCGAGACTCTGACGCGTAGGAGGCTGACCTGCGGCCCCGATTGATTAAAACAGAAAAATAGATTCACACATATTTTCGGTGGTAGTAACTGTTGGATCGAGTGGTCATGCACAACAGAGGATTCGAAGAACAAGGACCTTACCTGATACCTGACTATTCTAATTTGGTCCTGTTTTTGAATCACCCGTTCGATAAGATCGTATTAGGGTGTCGAAGCACGGAATTTGATCAAGGGTAAAATTGTAGGGGTAAAGTCGGTTGTGGAGAAAACTGCGCTCGATTTGCGCAGCCATCAATGCGAATGTTACGATTATCGTTGGCCGTGTCGAACGATCATCGAAAACTATACGGGCAGAAAACTTGTCGAGATCATACGGTCGGTTAAATTCCCGGAAAACCCGAATCAATCGAACTCCACGGCAAATGTAGACATTCGAAATGATGTTGGAGAGTTTCCAAGCACGGGATGGCTCGATTGGATAGATGGACGAAACCCGCGAGGTAGCGGATAGATAGTCAGAGTCCCAATTACGAACTTACGAATACAATAACCTCGTCTCTGCCGTTCGTCAGACAAAGTCACGTATTACAACGCTAGTGGCACCGCGATAATCTTGAAATCAATAAAGGTGTCATCATAGCAAATTTCCCGTACCCCGGGACTCTGCGCAAGTCTGCTTTATTCCAATTTACGACGAATGCCACGGTTTCGAGGCAACGGCCGCCCGCTACTCGTCGATCAATCGAATTCGAGATCGCGGACAAAGAACGGGGAAAACACTCCGGTGAAAGAGCGGGATTTCGCGCGCATCGGGAGGTGGAAAAGTTTCTGTGACCGATAGTGGAACGTGTGTTTCCGTGAGAAGTATCGATATCGGATACGGAGATAAAGTTTAAGAGACCGTCGTAAAGCATACTTGCCGCGTAAAAGAATTCCCGCTACCCAAGATACCAGACACAGAAATATTTCACTGTCACGTTCTTCGGTTAACAAGCCTCCGGAAAACGGATATGTACACTGTACGCTCTCGTAGGGTAAAATTCGATACGTTGTAGGGAAATTCAGGCAATTTAGAAATCTCCAAATTTGAGTATTTTTTAAAATTACAAAATTGAAGAGTTGGAAAATGAAAAAATTTGAGTTGGAAAATGAAACTAGAATTTGAGGAACATATAGAAATTGAAAAATTGCAGGAATCTGAAAATGAGTATTCGAGAATAGTCGCACACTTGGTGGAAGATCGAAGACAAATACTAGTCGTTTTTTCGAACGTGTACATTACAGCGGAGTGTACCCTGCAGCACCTACTCTCCATCTACCTTGTTACTTAACACTCTTTGCTCAGCCGGCGCGCCGACGTGTTTCAAAGTAGAGTTCCCTGCGAAGCGAAATAAATAAAGTCGCGTAGCCGGTTCGCGTTTAATCTTCCAGATTAAAGAGAGAGCTCCCGCCGATGTTCGGTATAAATTATACGCGTAATTCGACCGGTTAATATGGCGCAGCCGCTCGACGATATCGATCAATTCACATTGAACCGGCAGGTAAAAGCAGCCGTGGGAACCCCTTATAACCCTAAGGAATCCCAATAAGTTTTTCCTCGAGGCACCAATCCAATCCGAGCCTGATTCTATCTGCTCGCGTGGAAAGTGGCCTTTTCCCAGGGGGTGGCGATCGTCGTCGGGTCCTTTACGCGAAACTACCTCTATCCCGTACGTACACGCTGATAAATAAGTAACGTGCTGAATTCTCTCGAGTCGAAGGTTCAATGGACTGCTACCTTCGCTGGAGATAGCTGCACCATCGCGTATCGCGGCTAATAAACTTAAGAGCAGTATTCTTCTCTTTCAACTTTCACGGGCTCGGATAATCCATCTTGAATTAATAAATTATAGTGCTGCAGCTAAGTTCTGCATGACTCTTCATCCATTCTCCGTTGTTACACAACGAAAGAGAAAGAAGATTGGTACTTTTGGATCTTTACTTCAAAATCTGTTCTTAAAATTTGGTTTCGATGAAATGTGTATTTGATATTAGGGAATTAGGTACTTGATGTAACCGTTTAATTTTGTGTAGTGTTTATAAAAGCATAGAATGTTTGCAAAGATCATTCTTTTATCAGAGAAAAATAATGGATCAAGACAGCAGGCCTCGTATCCTTTACAACGAAGGTGAATAAAGAAATACGGTAAAGGTGCATTCGCGAATGGCGTTGATTAAAAAGTTTTTACGAGCGTCCAGGGTAGTTTGAGTCGCGTTCGCAATGATATTCAATATCCAGTAACTTTTCTAACGCTCGTAAACTTGGCTCGGGAAGTTTATACGGTTCTAGTTTGCATAGTCCGGTATTTACTTACGCAAAAGACCGTGGTGTTACCGTAATGTTTCTTACGGGAGAATAACAGTAATGGCCGAAGAAAAACGAGATAAGACAGAAAAAAGTTCGGGAAATATACGAGAACAAGTATCGTTGGCAATTGAATGTCGTAATAGAATATTTGCTTACCTAGTGCAGTTTCGATTCGCATCGAAACGGAATTTATCGGTGGTTTAATACCCTGTGGGATGTTCGCAGGAGAGGATATAAATAAAAGGTGACTGCTTTCGAGAAACGGCTAAGACATCAATAGACTCCATTGTAGCGAAAGGAAATTATGGAACTTATTCTGGTTGATCGATGGAAAAATACGAGTATATATGGTTATGAGTTCTAAACACCTATATCCTCAAAATAAAATACTTCTTATATGCAAAGCTTCTAAACCAGAAAATGGCACATCAGCAATCTTTTTCAAAGAAATAACTGCCAGAAATCAGTGAAAGAACATCGAGTTGGTATTATCAGAGCCACAAAGTTCGTCTTTCGAGAGGACTGCTCGACTTTCTTCGCTGCCGTCGAGATCCACCGAAAAGGAGACACGAATGCGCGTACACGTGCAGGTAACACGCTCGTTCAGAATGCAGAGTACGTGCAGGGTTCGCGGTTTCCGGCTGTAAGCCATCGTGGAGAGGAAAATAGTGGAGAAAGAACGTGGAGTGATTTGGAGGGTAGTTGTGGGTAGTCGAGGAGAAAGAGAGGGAGAGAGATGGGACAGGATAAAAAAGAAAAAGGAAGAGTGGAAGGAAAGGAGGAGAACGGGGTTGGGGTGTGACGGTGTTAGCACCGGCGATGGTGGCTTAAACGAGAGAGGAGGGGCGAGGAGCTTTCTTAAAGATGTGAGCCGGGGAGCACTTGTTGCGCGGAAAAGGAGTACGACCGATGCCAAGGAAGGAAGGAACGGGCGTGTGCAACCTCGTGATACCGTGCGAAAGATCGAGGGGGTCACCCCACGCGGGGCTACAACCCTTAATCGACGTGAAACATTATCCTGAAAAATTTATTGATTCCGACACGGAAACTTGTGCTCAAACATTACCGGTGCTTTATCCGATCGAAATTGAAATTACCGAAGTTTACCAAATTTACTGTATGAACACATGTTATATGTATTGTGTCTTCACCTGATACGTATAAAAAGAAAATGAAGGTGATGATTGTAAAAAGAATTTTTGTATTTGCCGAGATTAATGCGTTTTTAAATCGGAGCACGGTGCTTATCAATCACTGGTTGTTTCAGAGTAGTTGCGGAGGTGAGGAAGAAAAACGACGGCAAAGCGAGATTTGACAGAGTTGCAGTAAGAAAAGGGAGAAGTGCGAGGGTGGAAGCACACGAGCCGGGGAATCGAATTGATTCTCTTTTATGGGCTCGCGTTACTTTTCTTTACCGTCTAGCCATCCTTGCCTCTTGACCGGACCCTCGTTTCTCTCTTTCATCTCCCGACCTCTCTCCTTCGACCGTGTTATTTATTTATCAGCTCTCGCACGTAGCTCTTCTCATTCTCGTGTAAAGGACCTCACGAGGCTGCTTCTCGACTAAAGCCCCGTTTCCTTCCTTTCTTCCTCCTCCTCAATCGCCTTGTACCAGCTTCTCTATTTCGCTTGCTCCGTCGTGAAAGGCGCTTCGCGTCGACGCGAAGAATCGGCACTCGCCAATTGCACCGGGACCAGAGAAAAGACTTATTGAGATTCCTTGCGGACAACAATGCGCTTTAAGGCGTTCGCGATCGATCCAACAACGTATATCGCTCGAAATGGACCATGATCGATAGTATAATAATACCTGGTTAGTGGACAAAGGCTCGGAACATTATTGGCACTACTATATCAACAGCGTCAATTGGATAAAAAATTACTTAGGACTTGTATCATTGAGGGACAGACAACTTAAACACATTGTTTAAAAATGATTTAAGTGCCAACACAAAATTAGTTTACTCGACATTATTGTATTTTTAAAATAGAAATAATAAAGCAGGTCATATTTGAACCAATTTCAGCTAAATATTTGTTATAATCGCGAATAAAAAAATATACAGAAGAAGCGAAGCAGGAAACATCTCTCTCGAGTTGACATTTAAATAACCTAAAAAGAACTAATTGCGCACAAAGGGCTGTTTACTAGAATGGAGCATCATTTAGACGGGATTACTGCTCACTTCGTCGTCGGTTCGCAGTATTATTAATTGTCCGGGTTTCCATCGATCGACCGACGTAGGAGAAAAAAATTATTAATGATCGAAGTTCCATGGAAACTCACGCTGATCCCTCCGCTCGCAAACTTGTTCTTCCCCCGGATTGGCTTACAAATTGCGCCGGAACTTAGCCGAAATAATGGATTCCGGAATAAACGAAACTGACGATCGTAATTTAGACAGACACCCGTGGTATACTTTCGTCACGTGGTGAGCAACGGCGAACGGATCGTGGAGTGGCAGAAAATCAATCCATAGACAGTTCGAGCGTTGCGAACGAACTCGAAGAGGGTATACTCGTCGAGAGAGGTCGCAAACGAACGGAACGAATGCACGTTTTAGTGTGGTTAACTGACATGTTTGGATCCGACAAGTCCAAACGATATGTTAGAGTTAGGTGTCTACCCTCTTCTCCCTTTGGGAACTTAGAGACATGGGGTTCTGGGAATTTGAAGGCTTGATGGTCTGGGGATATGGATAGGAAGCCTGAGAACTTGGAAACTTAGAAATTTGCAGGTCTGCAGAAGATTGGGAATTTAGGAATTTAGATTTGAGAATTTGAAAATTTTAAACTTCAGAAATTTGATAACCAGAGTTCACGATCAACATCACCTTACGTCGATAGAAAGATAAATCTATAACTGCACTTTTCGACTATATAAAACTGTAAAATCTCAATGGTCCCAAATGTGATTGTCATTGCGGTGCAATGCCATGAATGTTTACACGCTCGCAAAGAAAAGGACGGTACGTTTCCAGCGAAAAATCCAGCTCGAAGGCGGAAATCAGATTGGTCCTCTAAAAAGAGAAGACAGAGAAATAATCTCTCCCAAGAGGAAGTCACTTTATTGGCCGAATACTTTCTGTTCCCGACTGGAAACCCTGTGACGATTCTCATTTTCTCGCTTGCCGTTCAACCACGCAAATATTTACTCGGCTAAACGCACTTCCGTTTTTCCCTCCAGCGCGAAACAGCCCTCCCATCCCAGTGGTATTGCTTGGCTGAGTAAAATGGCCGACAATCGAACACTAATTGTGGGAAATTACAGAAAAGTATGTTCAATCGGTTCTTTATCTCATGATTCGCTCCTATGACAAAAATGTTTATCACAAAATTTGTAACTTGGGAAATTCTCTATAAAAATGGTTCTACACATTCTTATCGTAGAAGCAACCGTTTTTGAGATAATCTCATGTGAATAATTTGTAATTCATGATGGCTTAATCCTGATGACTTAATCCTGATGTGCTTAACCCTGAAGACGGGAGGAGAATAATGAGGAATGATGCTAGATTAGGGTCTAGTAGAGATACTACGTTTAAATAAATGCGTTCACCTGCACTAAAGTGGTGAAAAAGTAAGGATGCGTGACAGATAACGAGATATTCGCTGATAACTGTCTTGATATTTGTCCAGTGGCATATGTAAAAGTAACTTTGATGTATTGCTTCAAATTAAAAAAAAATGACGATCGATAGCGAGGTACATATTGCTGGGAATTATTGAATAGTAAAATCCTAATTTCCGTGGATATACGGACGGGCGATTCTATCTCCACAGCCGGAGATTTGTGTTCTTACTTACCACGGACAAGGATGAGGGCGCTGGACAGGAGAACGATTCTCAGCGGCCAACTGGCCATCCTGGCGTAGACCGTTACGTCGATTCAGCTTCCTCCTGAAACAATACAAGCGTGCCCAATCAATCAACCCATCCATCCCAATCCGCTATCCGCGTATCCTAGCCAACTCCACAGCCTGTCTTTCTCTCTTCTACCCCCCACTCGTGGCCACTCGTTCATTGTCTCTCTCTGTTCTATCCACCCCTTTCGTTTCCCTCTGTTCCGTTGCATGGCCATGATCGGCACCTCATCCCACCTTTCGCCCCGTCCTTTCTGGCAGACTGCCCGTTCTACGTTCACCCTTTCGCTTCCTGCCCAAACCCTAACTCCGTATCGACGATTTTTTTCCTCTCGAATCCGTGCCTACGGGGTTTGTCCGCTCAATGAAAGTCCTCCCAGACGGTGCGCGTTCCGCGACGTACATAATCATAAAACACGCGACGCGTACACCTGCCAACCAACAGTTTTTCTATGCGCGTCGATACTTTTATTCTTTATCATCTGTTGTTTTTCAACCGAGACTTCTGTGCACGCTATTCAGACCGGGATGAAGCGTTGCGACTGTATGACGGATAGCGTCCGGAAAAATGCTTGCAACTTCTCAAATTTTAGGTGCTTTTCATTGATAACGTCTTAGATTATTACTACTCTATTCGAATATATAAATTGGAGAAGTTCAAGATTTCTCTAATCTCCCCAGTTCCCACATTTTCTAATTTCCAGTCTGCCATGTCCGAATTCTCTGATTTCCAATCTCCCTAATTCCCAAATTCTCTAGTTCCTAATCTCTGTGATTCCTAAATTCTCTGATTCCCAATCTCCCGAACTTCTAAATTCCCAAAGTACCAAATTTCCGAATTTCTCCAAACTCCATAGTTCTCTATCTCTCTAATTCCCAAATTCACTAATCCTGGATCTCCCTAATTTCCAAATACCCCACTTTCCCAATTTCCCAGTTCCCGAATACCCAAATTCCCACGATCACATACCTCTGCACCGAAAAATAATACCGCGCTGCAAAGTATTGCACGCCCCAAGTAATTTTAAATCGATCGAAGAGTTCGATAGCGACCGATTAGAAGCGAGGTAAAAATTTATAAAATACCGGCTTGATTTTATTTTAATAAAGACTCTGTAAATTGCAAAGCACTTTGCTAAAACGATCGCGCCGAAGGAAATTGCTTTTAGCGCCACAATTTCGTTCGTACACTCGCCACGTCGAGAACAAGCGCAGAACCCTGTCGCCAGATCGCGCAAGGTTTCTTTTGCGCCTCGATCTTTTAACTCGATCACGTTTTACACGCCGTCACTTCAACCGTGGATCCTCGTTTTCACGAGTTACACTGATTTCCCTATACGGCGTACGTGTTTCACATTCCGCAGAAGCGGTATCGGTTCTCGTAGGCGATAAACTTGACAAATTCCACTCTGGAATAGCATTAATAAAGATCGATCCGTTAGCTTCGTAACATCGCACAGTTAATTAATTCCTCCGAAGGTCCGCCATTTACTTTCTTTGCGAGCGCAATCGTTTCCATGTTCCATAATAGTCTACGTTTCACGATCAGCAATTTCTTCGTGACGGGGAAATGGTGTGTCCATTCCCGTTCGTAAACTTAATTGTGAACGGTGGAACTGCCTCTAGGTTCCGTTTCATCGGCACTCGGATAAAAGCAATTCTACCTAGCCGCGAGAACAATGTTACAGTGGACCCTGATTTGACCTGACCGACGATATACTCCCTGTGTGACCTAATCTTCAAACCGACCTCGGGTCTTCTTCCATTTCCGAACATCCACCTTCTTCAATCTCTTCGACGTTTAAAGAACGAACTGCTCCACAACATCCATCCACATCACAAATATTCATTATCCAGCACATTTTGAGCAGCGACCCATGCACGATTTTGAAATAACATATATCAGTATTGAAGCTGTAAAATTGTCAAGCTGAATTGCCAAGTGGTCCAGCTCGAAATTAGTTAAATGGATAAATTGGCTCTCTCATCAGTAAGCACGCGTGCACCCAGCAGCGATATCGATCTGCACGTTGAAGCAAATTGGCTGTGAAAATATCGCGACAGCTAAAAAGAACGGCTCGCGGTAAGAAACGGGAAAGTTGGCGCGATAAACCGGAGTCCGTTAATCGCGCAAAAGAGCGATAAAACGAGCGACAAAATTCGAGCGTCCTCATTTTCTTTTTTCCGGGTGCGCGTTTTTGTTCGCGTTGATCGAATCAGCGCGTTTTTAATCGCTGAAACAGAAGGTATCTTTCCGAGCCGTTTCGCAGCGCGACGGTAAAAAGAGGGATAGGGGATAAACGAGAGGGAAGATGGAAGAGCCGTTAGGAGCCAGGAGGACAGGAGATTGCATATGACATTTGAATGTGGGTGAGATCGACTAGATGGTTGGTTGGAGCGAAGGTTGGAGGGTGCAGGTCGTCTCTGTCGGGCTGTGGGACGAGCGAGCGTAAGACTAGAATGAGGGGCAGACGTGACGGCGGGACCGTGAAGCGAATCAAACGATTTTACGCTCCAAATTCCCGCTCTTTGAATCAGCCAGCGTGGAGAAGCCTGTAAGAAATGGCAAAAAGTACCAGTTATTTCGTTTCCCGCTCAAGTGCTTGTATTCCCGTATCGAGTCACTTGTTCTACGCGATCGAAAATTACGGGTCAACGAGATGCACCACACAGCACGTTCGTTCTTCTCGGCACTTCGATTAAAAATATTTTAGGGAAAGGTTCTTCGCATATTTTTCCAACTTTCCACCTAAGTTTCGCGCGTTTGCGGGGAAAACATGCACGTGGTGCTCGGCGAGATTTTCGGCTTTGTTCGCGAACTTTGCGATTTTATGGACGGATCTGGAATAGTTATTTTGTTACTAGAGGTGGTCAAGACATGTAGACATTTTTCTCTGACGAGTATACCTGACATGAAGAAATGACAATTCGTGAAATGAAATGTCTAATTAATTTTTGAATACGTGTTTAACACAGTGTGAAGAATCCAGATAATATGAACGCTATTGAAATTTTGACAATATATAGACAGTATGCTCACATATTATATTCACAATATATCTACACGTTATAAAACTGATTTTCTGTGGTTTTCGTGGAACCTGAACTTTTCTGGTTAAACCTATTGATTTAAAAATGAAACGTAACAATAACTCTATTCGTGGTGCGTTATTATTTTCCACCGCCATACATTTTTATCCTGTTCCAAGAATTTCGCCGCACAAAGTAGGAGTTTATCATTCGCGGAATCTACCTACGTTATTTCCAGTATATTCTATCATGAGGTTTGGTAGAGAGTGGCCATTAATGTGCAAAATCGTATTTGCAATAGTAAAATACAGTTAAGCAAACACAGCTGCGCTGCGTTGCGTTCTCCCGGTGTAGTTTAATGACGCTGCAGGCGGCTTACTCTCGGTCTCTTTACACTTCACTAATTAGTAAATATGTTGCGTATTTACAGCGCCGTGCTTTATATACTGTGGGATATTTGTACGTGTTCAACGTCTCGGATAATTTGTCGAATAAACAATCGCTACTTTGTTTTCTTTCGTCTTCCGTGAAGACGTTGGTCTGGGACTAATCTGATATGTACGGAGATCTAGGGATATAGGAATAGGGGACAATATAGGGGTAATATAGGGGACAGTATAAGGGTAATAGGGGATGATACAGAAAAATTTCAGAATCGAGGGATATAAAAATCCAAGATTACAAAAATGGAGGAAATACTTCTGATGTTAATGTTTGTAAAATGAATCCGAGTGTATGTATCGAGGACCGTTTAAAGAGATGATAATTTATAAAGGCGACACACTGGCGATACAGCGCGAGGTCGTTAACCGTATCGCTTTCTTCCGGTCGGAGCTCCGCGAATCGTCACGGTAAGCAGCGCGTGTACGCGTCCATTCGGTTGACGAGCCCGTGGAAAATCGAGGCTGAAGAGAGAAAGAAAAAAAAGAAAATGTTCGATATTCCAGCAGCGGCGTAGAGAGAAGAGAAGCGTTCGAGCGTGCAACGAACGGCTAAAGTCGTAAATAGAATAGAACACTCGAGAGCCATATTTATATTCTCTTTGCGGCAACGACGATTCCTTTGCTCGCGTTTCCCGTTCCCGACAAAATTTACCCTCGCCGAGTTTGAAAGCCGGCACACGATCAAAGTGTTCACGGTTACCGATCGGAATATTCGCGGACGTGTGCTACGAAGAAACACGTATGTACGCTGAAACGCGATACATTTTCCTTTCGACGATACGCTATCGATACGCTACTGCCCGTTTGAAGGGTTTCAAACGTTCTCTTTAAACACTCGTGTGTGTACGTCCAAGAAATCTGAACACATGTCTACGCACGTGAAACGCGTGAAGCGAATCGGGCAAATTTCTTAGATTGAAATTTCCAATTTTCTGAAGATTTTAGGTTCGCGATTCCTAAATCCCTAATTCCCACATCCCCAATTCCCCAAATCCCTAAATCGCCTCATCCCCAAATCACCAACCCCCCAACGCAAAATTCCCAGATCTATCCATGTCATTAACTAGACGTCGTTAGATGAACAGTCGCAGACAACAAGGTTCCCGTTAGTTAACGCGTTACCCAACTTTCACAAATGGATCAGTCTCGTGCACGGCACGTAAATGTAATTAGAAAAGCTGGAACGAATAACGTACGTATGTAACAGCGTCCGCGTCGTGCGAGAACTATAATTTAATGTACTCGCACTATATTCAAAGTTCAAGCGGCGACACACAAGTGGGCAGGCAGGTACACTCGCAAGTACAGTGTGCAGGTACAAGCACATATCTCTCGAGCTAACCCCTGTTTATACAGAATTCATAACCGGAGAGAACAAAAGGGCTTCCTGGCTGCAGTAAATATATCACTTCTTTAACGGGAGTCTAAGTTTCTTAACACGCTCTGCGCCATATTTACTATCGTAACTTTAATTATACCTCCTATATTGGTTTAGGATATCATTCATCGCTAATGATCAGGTTTTGAGATAACCTCGATTTGAAGTAAGCACGTGCATCGATGACTAAAACTTAGTACCCATTTTTTTTGCAAAGAACGTTATGAAAGTCCCAGAGTATTATCAGATAAAGTCGTTAAAGATACACCGGTTTATTTGCCGGGAAGAATGTTATAAGCGTCCAGGAGGAAGATTATAAGCGTTCATAAACGGTGGCACGACGATCTTGGAAAGTTTTAAGTCTTCCACGACCACGTCTGTTCGCCGCGGGCAAGAAATTAATACGGCTAGCTTGGTAAAAAAGGAAAAGACAAACAAACGCAACGAGGGTAACGACAAAAAAGGTGCAGAGACCATGGCGTTCCACGGCGACAGTTTTCATTCCATCGTTGTCAACGTCAAGAGCATTCTTCTACTTCGCAACTCGCTACCCCCATACTCCTTATTTGCGGAACTCCTCCACCGCTCATCCTCCATAACGCTCATTCATCCGTGTCTCGCTCTCATGCTCGACACCTTTTTTCTACCCGCCATTCCATCACCTTAGGTCTTGCCTACAACGGGCCGACGATACTTCCCCGCTGTGTTTTTCCCTCCGCAAACTTGCAAGGATCTTGTTCATCGGCTCTCTTTGCTTCTCCTCTACGTACACTTCATCCTCCTGAATTAATCGCCCACCCCCAAAAAAATGCTTTCCGTTCGAAAGGATTCTTTCGTGGATTCGGGCGGACACGAATTTCTCCGCCATTGTACTGAGAAATGAATTACGACGTTGAGGAACCATTGATTAACGCGATGGAATCGAACATTTAATAATAATGGAATGTGTATACTTGTACAGGAAGTATAAACTGTTACTTGAAAATCGATTGATTTAGACGTTGAAATTTGCTCTAACGTCGTCCACAATTAAAGGATCGAAATTCAATCGCGACGTTGTTAAGTAGAAAGCCGTTAAATCTACCGTTAGTAAAAGCCATTGTTCCAGCAAATACGTGTTTAAACCACGCAATTAGACTTTCCTATTCCGGGCGAATGTTCCATAAATAACAATTAATCTGTACGAGCGATTCGACCAGGACCAAATAACGATAATGGTTGGCGGTTGAATAATGCGAGTTAGTAAGTTGGTGATTTCATTATTCGCGGAGAGTCGTGTGTGCAGGGTAATATCGCATGTTCAATTACCGTTCGGCTGAAAAGTGTTTCCCGTATCGGGTCGTTGAGTGTCCTTGAAATTATCGCGCGTTCGTCTTGACTGTTAAAATCCCGGGAACGTAATAGAAAGTTTCGTGGACCACCTGCTGAAACCACATTTCAACGGGCGTATTCGTCGGAATAACGCGTCGGTACCGATGTGTTAAGGTCCTTGAACCCCGACGTGCCGTTGGTGCAACGTTTCGCGTCCTCGTCAGGGAAATTTCTGTGGCTCCGGTGCGCTATAAATCTTGTAACGTTGCCGCGAACGAACCGGTATTAATTAACGTGAAAGCCGCCCAGAGAAAATGTTCTCGCACTCGTATCAAATACACACGCTGGTAATTACATTGCGCGAGCACGCTCGCATCAGTTCCATGAAATTAATCGTGGAACGAGCCGAGCTACCCGATCGCGCCTGCCCCCGTACGATTAATAAATAAATTACACCGCCCTGCTAATCATGCGCACCGATGCTCTCGCTGCGAAAATGCCTCTGTCCGTTTATTCCACCGAAATTGGGATACGTATTATGTGGACGTATCGCCTTCCATTGCTATGAATACTGCTATTCGAACGAATTGTCTTTCAGCCATCAAATAATCTTGAAATTTACGTATTCAACGTTAATGAATTCACGAATTTTTAGATCATAAATCCTTGACCCCGACCTTTCAAATCACCAGGTCCAACAAGTGGCGGATCCACTATTCACTAAGGAACGCGACTAATATAGTAACTAAAATTACTAACGCAAGTTCGAAAATCCACCAGCATGACCATCGCAAGAAATGCCAAGAAGCCAAGGCGAGCAAAAAAATTCTTTATCGCGAAAAATTCCCATTATCCAACAGGGAATGTTCATTCTCCGAAATACTCTGGCGTTATTCTCATTTTCGCAAAGTTTTTTTCTTTCCGGCTAGTACGCCGGTTTGACCGCGTTTTCCACGACCGAGCAAAATAATATATCGGCTGCGAGGCTGCCATGTACCAGAGGTCCTGGCATTTTCTACGGCGCGTCTGGGTGACCTGTTATTTATAGTGAATTGAAATTCGGAGACCACGATGCCGCGAGGAATTTCATTAAAATTATGACTTAGGTATTGGAACGCGACGGCAATGCGCGTGATGGCTCGTTTACGGAACGTGAATCGACTCGGTTAGTCTCTGACGTGCATGCCTCTACGCGTGCTACGTGCATATTCTGCCGATATACACACAATGCACGCCTCTGTAATATAACCTACGTGCGTTCCTATGAAACTTCAGGACACTTCGCCGAACTTTGACTTACTTTTGACATCGTTAACTGACGCTTGTAACAATTCAATTCGACAAGTTTATTACGGTGAAAATCTCGTTTCGCTATGACAAGAAGTTTCACCTGTCAGTCATTTCAAAATTTCTGTCAAGTTCTGAGCAAAAATTGACTCTTCTTTAAAGAAGTCAAGAGAATGAAATAATTCGAAAGATATTAAATAACAGCATTAAGTCTAATTCCTTTACGTTATATGAATGCAGAAGAAAATAAGCAGCTCACGTGGCAGATGTTACCTAAGTAACTAGGTACTTAGGACAAGAACTAGTGCTCCGCCTATATTATCAACTAATAACTTAATTCCAAGGAAAGTACAGTCAAACGCGAGCAACCGAGGTGTAGTGTGCTAAATGCTGACTATGTGTGCTTGCGGTCGCGTCCGTCTTTGTATTATCTCAAGAATAGAGGATTTACCGGTTCACGCTCTAGAAACGTGTCTGTGAGTAAATATAGTCTATTTGTACGTGTTCCCGAACTGCATCCAAAATCTGGGACAATTGTTCTCTATAACTCGGATTTATTATTAGCGTAACTTGGATTTTCTTATGGGTTGTGTGTTCGTGAACTACACTACTGGAAATGACTGAGTAACTTTGGAAAATTTAGGTATTTAACAATTTGAAATATGGAACAAATTTTTAACTTTGAAAATATTTCAATTTCCAGTACGAGGTACATGAAGCATTCTATCAGTGTTCTGAAATTTTCTCTATCAATTTTGTAGCGAACGTAGGTGTAGTTATGAAAAATAGCCGATTTACGACGGTGGTTAAAGGTATTTTTACAACGAGCGAGATGACTGGTCGAATAGCGGCGGCAGTAACCCGACCTGAGCCATTCACGAAGAATCCGCACCGTTTCACTTTATCGTCCCGTTGCCAGGCTATCCCGAAAATACGAAAACGTCACTATACCCTCGGGGATTTCTTGACGTCGGCCGAAACGCGCCACCAAAAATATAAACTCCGGCTCGATATATAAAGGCGGACC
Source organism: Megachile ligniseca (assembly GCA_945859555.1). Taxonomy (NCBI): domain Eukaryota; kingdom Metazoa; phylum Arthropoda; class Insecta; order Hymenoptera; family Megachilidae; genus Megachile; species Megachile ligniseca. Next base: position 11,045,369 of record OX243786.1, read on the forward strand.
ACCGAACGAAACCTGACGGAAAATGTCGTGCAAATAGTTCTCGGCCAACATCGTATCACGGACATTGCGACTTTTATCAATCCTGTGCAAACAACAAGTCCCCGAGTGAACACTTTTCTTCTATGATTATTCAGTTTTCAGATTTCGAATTATTTTTCGACAGGATTTCGCCCAGAGTTCATATCTTTGTAATTGCTTTTCTGCCCGGAATTTCTGAATGTTTTACGAGAGACCAATTTTTCCCTGACCAGCTAGCCACTGTTTTGCATTTTAATGATGAACCTCTCCGGGGAAATGATGAAAAAGTGGACATTAATGTAATATGACAAACGTTGTTAACGAAGGAGAAGCACTGTCGTACTTTATGGAGCAAAATCCTCGTTCAGTTACAAATTGCCGGGGAATTAAAACCAAACTAAATTCGACGCTGAAAGGAAATTTCGCGGTATTCCATAAATGACGTTTAATGCCGATACCTCGAGCTTTGTATGCGGTAGCGCGTGATATTAACTTTTCAAGCTTCGAGTTAACAATGTAATATATTTTCATGTTCGATTTCATTCATAAACCCTTGATGTGATTTAAGAAACAGCGAATACCTTAGACATTTTGTCACATTTTCGACTTAAAGGTTAAATTGTATGTAGTACGAGGCGAATGAAGTCTCAGAAAAAATTGCCAAAAATCAAATTCGATAGCAGCTGCGGAAGTAGAAGCAGAAAGTTACTAAAGAAGCTATCTAGCCTGAGATACGATAGAAATTTCTGCCGGGAAGCGTTTTATCGAGAAATTCGAGGCGATTTCGATCAAGGAGAACTGTTTTTTCCTCGAGAAGGATCGTAACTCGGAAGTAAGTATCCATCCGGTTAATTCATTGGCCAACTTTCTGAAGTAGCTGCATCGCGGTAACAATGTCCCCGGCGTAATAAAGGAAACTGAAGGAATATTAACCCGTCCCGACTCGCCGTCGCGAGAAAATATTTATCGCGAGCTGTTCGTTTATTCGTGCCGGCACACCGGAGTTTCGAAGTAAAAGTTCAAATCCCTCGGCGGGCTGCGTGCGCGCGAATATAATCGGCCAGGAGATTCAATTGCTATGCAACTTGCCGGTTCGAGATAAGCAACGCAAACGGAAGCCGCCCATTTCGCGAATAATTTCCTCTTCGAATCTCGGTCGCGAAAAACCGGCCGAAGTTGGAGAATCGGTTGGCAGCTGGCGAATCGATGGCAATCAGCTTAAGGCAACCTCGTTAGCCTCGAAGCGAATCACGCGCGAACGTGAATTTCTTGTCTGCAAGAAACTTTGGCTAACGCTTATGGTCGAATTTTGTATCGCTGAAAAACAGGCAAATTCGAAGGTTTTGAAACAGGTTTGTAAGGGCTGGTGGAATATGCTTATTTCCGGTCAATTATAGGTTAGAACATATGATAGATTAAATTTTTGCAATTTTTCACTTTGATTGATCATAGTTTCAACGAAAAATGTTTTCATCCTACTGTCACATTATTCATCAATTTAACCCATACTTTGGATGGACGATTTATGCAGTGACAATTTATATTTTAATCTTGATGGAGGATGATTTATTGAAAAACATTTTCAAAGTGATCAGTGAACCTTTGATGAATTGATGATTCGTAACACTGACAAAAGTTATACATTGTGTATACTGTTACAAGTAAAAACGTACAATGTGTGCTACTGCACATACTGAATACGTATTTTCAAATGTACGATGAATTCAGTGTATATTCCAAAGTTAAAAGTAAATGAATTAATTATATGGAGCTGAGAGAATAAGTTCGAAAAATCAATATGTAGGTGTTGAAAATTTGTAGTGGAGGTGCCAGCAACCCTCGACGAAATAATAGGATCGGACAACATCTTTGCCGTCTGCAACCACGGTCGAAGACTAAATTTTTCAAAGCAACGTTATTCGATGGCTGTAAGTGGTCGCATTGCGGGATATGCATGCCGTCGAATATGTTCCGAGAATAGGCCACTTGGTAGCCGAAAAGCACAGGTATACGGGGCGCAATCTCGCGCTAAATTTACAGAGGGTGGTCTCTGGATAAAAATACACCGCCGAGAATGAAATATATCGGCCTTCTACGAATAGGACAGAATTTCTATAGACTATCCGTCACTATCGATATTCAGGAATACAAATAGAAGTACGAGGCGTAGTATAAAAGAAGTACAAGAAATTTCATTTTCCGCTGTTTCTTTTGATTTATAGAATTATTCTTCTTCGCGTATTTTTCGTGTATTCAATTGTTACACATTACAGATACATATTAAATTACATTCTAATAGGCTTTTGATACAATTTTGGAAGAGAATGAAAGTGAAGGTGATCGAAAGATTTTTTCGCGGTGTGCCGCGCGGAAAAACAGCGATCCATTATCGCGGAAGTCGCTCGCGATCCCCGGAGAACGTAATAATGTCAGTACGCTAATGTTAGAGGAAATAATGTATCGCTGCCGGTAGTGTAAATTTCACCCACTAGCCGGTCGATACAGCGTAAATATGCGTTAAGGGGAAGTTGAATGGCGGCACAGGGAGGGTGGTAGAGTAGACGTTGGTGTAGGTTCGCCCGTATCAATGGACGGGCTAATGTGTGCGTGCTCGCCGCCCTCTATAAATGTGTGAACGCGCGGCACAAGTCAGCGAGAAGACGAGAGGGTGTGCAGCGGGGGTGAAAGGGGAGCGCGTGGTGTAATGGCCTGCTACCGAGGGTGCATTAAGGCGGTTTATGTACGCGAAGAGGTATGAGGTCTTTTAACCCGACTCAAATGCTGGTTTCATTGAAACCGTAGTAGTATATTCACGGTGTAGCGTTATGTCCAATAATCAATTTGGATGGTTCATTAAAACACCGTTGAAAGTCGACCGGATGATTCTCGATTATAGATTTCCTGCCGCTTCGCGCGGAACCTCGTGATTTCACATGGAAATAGGAGTGTACATCGGTACCGTGATTTTATATGAAATTCTGCTCGAACTACATTTCAAATATAAATATTTTCCGATTATATTTTCTAAAGAGTCGTTTGTAAATGTCGCCTAAAACACGATCGCTCATGTGGGATTATGAGTGATAGGGCTGTGAACAAGATTATCAATCTTCTTTCGAAGCTAACAACGTCCTTTAAAAGACTAAAACGCTACAGGCTTGTTCAAAATCTCTATTTCATTGTTAAATTATTAGTTCAGAATACGCAGTGAATTTCCGGATTTACCTAGTTCATAGTTGTTTTGAATGTTGTTTCGACAACTTCTCGAATCGGCTTTTAAATATCATTAATTTAACTGGACATTTCATTCGCGTTAAGACGGTTTCGAAAGCTAAAATCGATTTTGAATTGATAAAATTGTGCGATGCACTAAAATTTGCCAAACCAACAACTCGTTAATTATACATTCTCTAATAACTTTATTAGTTTACTTAATGAGTTATTTCCGTTAAAAGCAATAATGGAACAATGAAGGAGTTTCTAAGCCACAGTTTGCAGCCAGCTTTATATTAAAAATGTTAACGAAGCATTTACGCGGCAACTTTTGTCGAGCTTTAAGCTTGAAGTCAATATAACACAATTTTCCGTGACACTTCTCAAAGTTTTAAAAATGAACAAACTCGTAATATCCGTACCTAACAAAAATCGTTAATAGGTGCTTTTGGAATAATTCCTGCTCGAACTGAATGATTTCGTCGAAAAGACGATGCAATTGAATCCGAACGGAAAGCTGCTCGATTTCAAAGGTATTTCGTGTCAAAGCACGACTTTGCACACCTATCGTCGGTGTGCACGCGGATTAATAACGAGGACTGCGGAAATGATCGGTCGAGTATCCAGGACACGAAACGTTCAAAAGCTCGTTTTTCCTTATTACTCGCGACGTCATTACGCGAGCGAAAAACCAAGATGAGTCGTGTCGGGTGACGCGGAATCGCGGGATCGAGCGTGAAACTTGACTCGCGACGAGCGTAGAAGCCGGCAACGAAAGAAGACGCGAGTTCCTTTCTATTAAATCGTTACGATGCTTTTGTTGCGTGGTTACAATGGACAAAATACGGATGAAAGAAAAATGAACGGACGGCATGTCATTTGCAGGGAACGATGATGTAGCTGGTAGCTGCATTAAGGTGGTTTATGCACTCGAAGAGGATCATCCACTTCCATCTCGTCCATTCTTTTCGTCTCACTTTGAAACCGCAGATTATGAAGGTAGCGAAACGTTTAAATCAATAACCGGCCGAGTCGTTTCGCGCCGAGGTCCTTACATTCACGAACGGAAAATAATTTTCCGCGCCGAGATAAATCGTGTTTCGACGCTGTGTTTGAATATTGCATGAAAGATCGGATCCCGTCGATACGTGCCCGCGCGAAAGAATGAAACGTCAAAAGCGAAATGAGTTATTTACCGCTCTTTTTGTTCGCCCCTTCACGCACGTGATAAATCATATCGCGAAAAAATGCTTTCGACTGCAGAATTTTCCGTGCGCAGGAATTTATTATCGACATCGGCGCTGAACGATCTCGCGAGATGTTCGAATAGCAACGAAAAGGCACGTTCTAAGTGACCGGGCCGGGATCGTAATTTACAATTATCGGAACACTCTGCAACGAGGATCCTCGAACCCGTCCTACCACCAAAGGGACCAAGCTCATTCCGTTCGCGTACTCGTTATAACTGTCGAGTGGCGCGAAGGTCTACGAGGGAAATGAAAATCCACTTAAAAGGCTCAAAAGTTATTTATGAGCGTGATTTTACCACGCGCAACGCGTCATCTTCCTTTCTTTTTATTTTTTATATCTCGATCGTCTTTCGCAACGTTTATTCATTCTTTTCTTATTGAATTGTTTAGAACGCTTCTACGAGTTCATTTTGGTGGTGGTCGAATATTATAACATAAATACAAAGGGATGATTACAAATTGTTATCGACTGCCTCTGTGAAATGTAATCATAATATGGTCAGACACACATTACACAGGTTGACTGACATGGTCGCAGTGTTGATTTTAGTTTAATTATCAAAATGTACTATGTATTTGTATAGCAGTGTCTGACCAAAAACGGCACTTTTCACTGTGGTAATCTTTAGAATGCGAAATGTATTTTTATTTAATACAATATTAAGTATTGAAACCTCTCTTGAATAACGTTATACACTAAGCCATGTATAATAATTTTTGTAGAAAAGTAGCTTAATAAATCGCGGATTATCAAATAATAAATGCGGCCTTAAATAAAAATAACTATTGTTACGATTTTAATCCACGAACTGTAAATTTATACAATTTTTATCTGAACGTGTGAAACATTGTTTCGAATTCCTGACAATCGACGACGAATTTATTAAGCGTTATATCACGTCTGCGCCATCGTTCACAGGTTTATCTTAGCTCGGATTCAATGCATTTTATACACAGTAGAGAAAGAAAGGCAACCAATCATAATTCGAAGCCGTGACAGAATACTCGAGCACGGTGTTCGTTGGAAATTTTTCAGACAAGGCGGAATCCCTTGGACAGGCCGAAGCTTATTCTAATTTATATTGGCGCGAATTAAAGGATTACGTTATAACCGGAGTGAATTATGGCCGCGCTTTATATCCATTCGGATAAATCGATCGGTGCCAGCGGCCAAAACGTTGAGCTCGATACATTTTCCGCGGAACACTTTTAACCCGGCTAGGCGATGCGAACGATTACACGCGAACGTGTCTATACTTTGCTCGAATTAAATGCGAGACGAGCATGTGTTCCCTTTTCAACGGCCAGTCTTTTATTTGCCTCGCGTCCGCCGGGCAAATTGAAAACAAATTAAATTCCTGAAACTGATTGTGCGCCCCGCCTCTATGCAATTAATGTAAAACGGCCCTGTAAATCCGTACCAACGTAAATACAGAATTGACCGCTTTGAAAAAGCTCCAGTGCCAGCTGGACTCGACAAAGGCAGACCGATCCGTTTCCATTATTTTATTCCCTTGTCGAAAGGATATTCCGGAGGAATTGCAGATTCGTTTGTTTCTATTTCAATTGCAAATGGTCAGTCGCGAACGGGTGCATCCGGGATTAAGGCGTTTTTATTTTCGCAAACATCGAACCTTAAATTTTAACAACGGACCACCAGTGTAAACACTGACGAAATCTCACGTGATCCACTGATATTCCAGGTTATAACTAGGGATCATTCGTCATATATACGGATTTAGATTTACCATGTAGTTCTTAAAAAAGAAATTTCTTTTGCGAAGCGAACCAGGCGGAAAACGTCGTCTTAAACGAACGATTTCGAACAGTCGTCAATTTCGAAGCCAGTTACGTCGTTTTGCCCCCCAACGCGTGAAATTTTCACCCATTGAAAACCATGCAGTGGAACAATGGCCATCCTCCAGCGAGAAAATCGGTATTGTCCCCGGTAAACGTTGTATCCCCCGGAGATGCAGCTAAAGCAAGAAAGACACGTACATATGTACATACACGGTTTAACCCGCATGTCGGTTTCCACGAAGCGTCTCTTGTGTTTCGTAAGCCGATCGAATCGTTTCAAAGGAACAGCCGAAACAAATTCTTTCCCGGAAGATCGATCGGCCCTCAAAAAAAAGGAAGAACGCGAAACAAAACAATTGCATTGACGGTTCGTAACGAAGTCGAGGAGAAGCAATTTGGCTGACAAAGTTCGGCTAACCCGGTTTCCCGTGCACCCAGTTACAAATGGAAACACAACGGAGAAGAGTCGATGCCAGCAGCCGTGCACGGAAGGCAGCAGTTCTGCCGCGATTAGCAAAGTTAAACTGCTCTGGCTAATGCTTCGAGCGGTGTCTATTCGGAAACTCCGGGTGTTGACGTGGGTCGTACGGAGAGTCCAGCCAAAACTGCTGCTCACCCTGCGAAATGCCCATAACCTTGCCTATTAACCGCGGAAAATGCGCGAGAAACAGAGATGCGCTTATTTTTAATTCGAGTACCCTGATGGCCAACTGCCCCCGTCAGGACACTCGAAACCACCGATGGTAATTTCACCATTCGGGCTTTTCAGGCTTTTGTGGTTCGAAAATTGGTAAATAATTCAGTTATCAAATTTCTAAATGTTTTGGTTTAGTTTCACTTTATATAATATTCAAATACCTAATGTGTCAGATTCTCAGATCCGAAATTCGCAAATCGTCACATTTGACCGAATTTGAGGTCCCAATTTGAGGTTCGAATGAACATTTCAGTGATGCTCCCACTGTTGCCCGCAAGCCCTCGAACGTGCTCCTAATTTGCCTGTCACTGTATAATAGGTGCGCGGACACACACAGGTGCACACGAACGCTCACGCACACCTGCTCAATCTTCTCCAATTAAATTCTATCGGAATTCGCGCAAATGCCAATACCGTCCGGGGCGGGAGCATTCATTGTGTTGAAATAATGAGAGTCTGGGCGCGAGGAAAACGTGCAGCTTAAAGGATAGACTGCGATATAGCAAAACTATGCTGCGCCACGCTACCCGATAATGCTATATCGCGGATGCGTATACTCCAGGGTGGGATCAGACCGTGGAACGCCGTCTACTACGAGTTTATTATACTGCATTATGCCAGGGTTGATGCTATATTACGGACACGGTCGTTCCAAGGACCACCGTGTAACGTTACGCTAAACCCCGACTACCGTCTTACTCTATAGCGGTTTAATTGCGAGCGTATCGCGCACGTGTTGTATGGGCCGATGATGGAAACTTCGTACGTTCTCATGGCTTTCCGATATTGTTTGCCTCCGTTATCGATTAGCGAACGACGTGGCGCTCGTGCAGTATCGTTGCGATTCGATTTGTGATTTACGACGACCGGAGAGCTCTAATTATTTGCCTTTCACGGATCACTGTAGGCGTGTCTCGGCATTTTCTAATTGAAATACACTATACAAACGATTATGCTTATATTTATAATGAACCTGAAGAAGCTGAACATTGTTAAAAAAAAGAAACTTGTCATTTCATCTGCAGTTTGAATTGTATATTAAATTTAAACATATTTGCATTTATATCGATACGTCATGAGCAACACTTTGGTGCAGATTACTGTATATCGCAATTTCCCGGTATATTGAAGTTACCTATCCACTGCAGAGTTAAATGATTTGTTCAGTACAAATTTGATTATATTTTAATACAAATATTATCAAACATGAGTGTAGCAATGTAATCTATATTATGAACGAATTTAACAATGTAATCAATATTATTGAACACAAGTTTAATGTAGTTAATATTATTAAACATGAGTTTAATAATGCAGCCAATGTTATCAAATATATTTTAGTCAATTATTTATTCGGTCAGTACAAAGATAACTTCACTACGGTTTCATGCTCGAATAGAAACAATGTGGGATCGTTCTACAATGTGCACGAACGTTTCAACAAAGAAAGTTTTACAATAGCCCCGTTCAATCGGGCGTTCGGTAAAATTTAATCCGAATAAACAGAACTTGATTAAATGCAACTTTGCTCGTTGAGCGATAATTAGAGGAGCAACGCGGACATTTTTAACCGCACGGTCCAAGTGACAAGAAACGCGATTCATCGCTTAATAGATTAATTCGCGACTGTTCTGACTCGCAGGATCCGTAAACGAGTTTCCCGGCTTAATTATACTGTTTGCGACGCGCGAACCTCTTCAAACGTGTCGCGGTAATGTTATGTATGATTTTCAGGAGAACGCGTGCCGGCTCAGCCCATTATGCAGCTAAGCGGCATGAAATGTCGGAGAAAGAGATTCCCGCTCGGGAAACTTGGACGAATTTCCAGACACTGAGCGTATCAAAGTACCTGAGAGACGTTGGTGTCGTTCGTTTCGAACATGTTCGACGAAGCAACGCCCGGGGCAACCGCTATAGCGCTCTAGTTCGAAGAATTTCCAACAGATCGACGTTTCGAATCGGCCTCGAACGAGAAGACAGACAAGAGCGGTTTCTCCGACCCCCTCCTACAGAATCAACCCTATCTCCGTTTTTCGACTTCTCCCGTTTCGACAATAACGCAAATTACAAAACTCCGTGGAGCCGTTACGAAACTTTTACCGTATCTCCGCGAATAACTTCGTTAATTCTGCGTAGAACACGGTTATGCCTGGCATACCGTGGAATGCGAACTCCGGTACCTTTCCTACCGCCCTTATCCGCTTCTTAGATAAGGAGAAATTTCACCACGATTTTCAGAAGTATTCCCGACGTTGCCGTCGACACCCTCCTGTCTCGCGCTTCATCCTCGGAGACGTTCGTCGTGTTCGGTCAGCGTCTCCAACGTTAGCGTAACTACAGACCTTCTACAGTTCCCCATCTTACTCCAATGACCTCACAGTTGACAAAATCTAAAAAGTATCCTTCAATCCGAGTGTCTCGGAAATAAAAGTATCCGCCAATTTCAGCGATAATCATCTCCCGATGAGATTCTTTATTCAAATTAGTTTCCCTACTCTGAATACAAATTGCGGTCACGGTTGAATCGAAACACGGAAGACTTTTAATTATACACACGATATAGTCTCGCGGGTCGAACGTGGATTCGGCATGAACGATGTTTACCATCCACCTCAAGATCCTCCATCGCCGCAACTTTCATCGTTTTTCGAAAATGGGGAAGGAAAGTTGAGGTCGATTGTACGCATGTGTACACTGCGGGGCTTGTTTTGCAGGCTTACTTTCGAGATGGCCAGCAACTTTCCAGACTAAAGAACGACTCGGTACCGAACGGTCACAAGGATGGAGAAGGACAGCGAGAGGTATGGCAAATGGCGTAAGTTGGTCCGAGAACTCACCTGCTATTCTCGAAGGCAGGAAAATACGTGCGGGTGGACGCGAAAAGGGTAGAAAACGGAAAATAGCGGTACATGGATGGATGTAAATTTCAAGGACCAAGCAGGAATTGAGCAGTGTCCACTCTGCATACCGCACCGGGAAACTTTTGTTGAGCGTACTATGTAACGTCCTTTAACTCTTCGGCCCCGCGAAGGTTCGCCACTTTTCGAGCGCCGCGTCCATCCGCGTCGGCAGAAATAGTTTTCGGCGAGTTAACAAAACGACGACGAGAGTTTCCAGCTAGCACCGATTTACTACCAGAGACGTTCTTTCCCTTCGCGTGTTTATTTTAGTGCTTCGTCCCCGTTTACCAGGACTTGCACACGCTTGACCACCGAGATTACAGTTCATGACGAAGATACAGGGATTAGCCGGCTAGCGAGATTAAACCGGCGACCTGCATCTCCACGGTGTCGGACAATGCTACTTGGAGGAACTCGCAATCAACGGATATCTCTTTAATCACTGTTCTACATCGTTCCGGGTACGGATTCTGAACGTTCACCCTTAAATTATCGTGACGAACAAACGAGAAATCTGTCACGAGTTTTCAGACCGTGAAAGTACGCTCGTTATTGCGGTCGCGAGGTCTGGGAATTATTCAACTAATGTTCATGGAATTTAAGATAAAATCGTGGGGTCCTTTCAAATGGGTAGAATCGAATGGCTGTGAATGCTGTTTGCGTAAAGTCATTTTCGGATGCCCTAATTTCTGTATCTCCAGCTTGCACCGTTCTCGTTTATCAAATTTTTAAATTGCATATTAACTTTGAGATAGAAAATATTTGTTTTCATCGTATGAAAATATTGAATATTGGCGAAATGCTTGTGCAAACACTTTTATCAGATTTCAAGTTTCATCATAAGTTGTTCACTTCATTGGATACTCCTTCACTATTGATGCTAAAAATCCGTTCGGAATGGTGATATATGGAATATGTTATATTATATTAAATAAAATGTTGATCCAAATAAACCGTACTTGCTTTTTAATTGGAACCCTCCTATTTATCGTATAGTACTGGTTCCGAAATATAATCCGTGTCGATAAAAAATGCTCATTATATTCTTGCAATCATGAATGCATAGTAAATGAAAGTTCCAATAACTCGTTAATGCGTGCAAATATAACGATTAACTTGAGAATTGTTTAAAACCGTTCCGCGAAAATATTGATCGGCGGTAAATAATAATTCTATGGGCGTACGAAATATTTGCGATGCCGAAATGGCGGTAAACACCGCGCAAATAGTTGGAGCGAAAGGCGTCGTATTAAATTCATGGGATAAAGACTGTTAATGGTAAATCGCAGTGATCGATGCGCGTCAGAGTGCCGTGTATCGAATCGTTTCTTGCATCAGCGTTAAAACGACGCTAAAAAAAAGAGAAGGAAAACGAAAAGCTTGACGATACGGTCTGGCGAGCGTTCATAATTCGAATTTGCGTATCGAACGTCGAAAAGTGATTTGCGCGTCAATTTCGCGATTGAAATGGAGCCTCGGAAACTGCTACGCTCGACGGCTATTTATTTCGATCTTTGCATCGACGAGTTAGTTACGCCCCGTGCATGTATAAAGCCTCGTGTATAGCCGGGACTCGTTCGACGGGAGTAATAAGAAGTGACATGTAATTTCGCTCGACCTACATTTTACTAGCGATTCACTCGACGCACGACATTTTAAGAGAGTCTCGAATGTAACATTGATCGCACCCATCGAAAGCTTTTATTCGCGTCTACCGCTCGCACTTTCCTTTTTTTCACCCCCCCCCCCCAGCCATTCTCTCTTTCGTTTTGCAATGCCCGAATTCATCGCGGCTTCCAGCTTCGTTGTTTGACGTCGCAATCAGACGATTAATTAATCCGCGGTCCTCTGTAATTACGTTGCTCCGATTGTCTGACTGTGAACAGACGTTTCCGAGCAACCAATGATAAGAGTTACAGAAATAGTGGACCCTTACAGAAATAACCTCAGCGATCGATATTCATGATTATCGAGCGGCTCCGTAACATCCTCGTCCTTTATAAAAAGATATAAGATTTTTATCAAACTCAAGATTAACGTGAATTTGACATGTTCAAAGACGGATATTTTTATCAAAATGACTTGAAAGAACGTGAAAAATAAAGTAATTTAACAACTATAGACTTATGGAAAATATCTACATTAATGCAAAGTAAGCAATATAAGATATTTTTATCCTTTTTGAAATATTTCATATTCTTCGAATCACGTAGCTTCTTAAGAACATATGAAATGCTTTCGTATAATTAAAAATCTTCAGCTTCTATGCTTTCCGTATATTTCCTTTCATGCTTCCATAATGTTAAAATTATTAAAAGGTTCTATGTACACTTCATACGTGCTACAAATATTATGTAAGACCGACTATAAATGTTTCGCAGAACAGTTGAAAACAAGTGTTAATAACGATAGCAGAAGTCGAGATCGCGAGTTTTTGTACCTCTCCATTTTTACGCGAAACGTTTACGGTACAAAAGTGAGTTCGCGCGAAGAACCGGTGAAACGAATTATTAAATTTAATTACTGAACCTCGGTAAAATTCTCAAAAATTTCACAGCGCTATAAACTTCACATCTCATAACATTCTTTTACCCTTTAAAATACATTGTGATCATTTCGGTACTCTTTAAAAAATATTCTTATATTTATTTTAATTGTGCGGAAAACAAAAGTTCATTTTAATTGCTTAGTTTAGAACAAAAGGGTACCTCGAAGTTATTGTATTCGGAATACAAAAAATTCTAAATGGCGTTGCCATATTTTATTTGCAGTTAAAAGAGCTATTGTAGCAATATTGTAGAAAACCCGGTACAAAATATTAAACTTTGTAATTTATATTGAAGATGCAGTGCCATATTTCCACGGATTTTCATAAAAATTTGTTTGACTCGATAAAAATAATTATGTGCAGAATGTAATTTTATTAAATGCCTGAAACTTTGTCTCGCTGCAAAAGCTGGACATTACAAAATTAATGTGTGAAACTGCATGAAAAATTCTGTGATATTATAAACGAAGGATATAAACGCAGAATTACCTGAGGGTACATATTTAAAGGTCGTAATGTATTCCCGTATCGATGACAGTTATTGAAATAAGGCAAACGCAATGGGAATCGTCGAATTAAGATTCTCGCAAAACCCCGACGAAATTGAGCGGAAATAAATAGGAGGGTCGAGGGAGGATTTAACGGTGAAAAGAAGACTGTCGGTTCTTATAAGTCGACGAATAAGAGGGTGAAATTCTTTTCTCGCGCGACTCGTCTCGCTCATTTCTCGCTTTCTTCGTTTAAATGCATTTACCAATGGGTTATACCGCCGGGACGGTCTCGATTAAAAGAAAATTGCCCACGCTTGTCTACGAGGATCAGCCGGTATAGGATTAGGTGTCGTTCGCGCCCGTTTCAGGATTTACGCGTTTTCAATTAAGGACACTTAGCCGGACGACTGTCCGTGGAACGTGACGCGGAATTATCTCGGAAGGGAAACGCTTTCCGACAAGAAAATTAATTTAAGTAACCTCCCGGAAAACTCCCGGTGCGATGTATCAGAATATACTGTAAACTCGTTTGTTGTATTAAAACGAAGACATCGTTCCGCGATTAATCCTACTCGAAGTCGCGAACACGCCGACGCCGACTGGTCTCTTTTAAAGAGAATGTGTTCTCTTTTTTCCGCACGATTCTTTTGTTCTTGATCTTTTTTTATACTTGCTCGATTGTTCCCCTTTTCAGTCCCGCGAATGTTTAACACATTCAATGCCACGTGAACCGTGCTTGATTCGCACTGCGTTTGTTTAAGGGGTTTAATTAATTTAATTGTTTAAAAGAGCAACGGTGAAAATGAACTTTTGAACGCTTGTAATCAGCCAGACGAATTAATGTGTATCGCTGTCATATTTATACTACCTATATTTATAATTAGCGTGGATCTGTCTGATCATATACGTCAATTTCCACTACACACAGCAATATGTTTATTAAACTGAAATTTACTGTATTTTAATCATAGTCTACAATGATTAATGTTTAACAAAATCGAATATGAATAAGTTTGAAAAGTTTATTTTTACGATAGATACCTAGGTAAACATTTTCTCCAGGAACAAAGGTAGCCTCATCAGTTTGGTAAATCATGAATTTTACACGTGTAACTGTTCCATCCTTCACGTCATTAATATTCGCACAGCTCCTACGTTCATTTACATAATTGCACGCTTCCAGAGCGCGAGCAAACAATCGGAACGGTTTGGTTATCGGAAAGCGTGTTCGGAGCCGAATGAAGAGCGACGAAACTAACGATCATTATCGCGTATCGTAACGACACATCACTTCCATTATCATCGGAGCCAAGTGTTTTACAACTTCTCGATGGATCGTCGACAGACCGTTTCTCAAAGCCACGATATATCATTCCGAGGTTCGGTTAAAACGAGGGAGGAAGAAGGATCGAGGAAATTCGATTCACAGAAGGCTCGAATGTAGAAGAACTCTTGCCACCTTGCATACTAATGTTCTGATTTGTTTTCGGCGTTCTCTGCCGTGAAAATACACTGACGATCGAAAAACGCGAAATAAACCCGCGTCAGTCAGTCAGGCAAATAGTACGTAAATGAATTGCAAAAACATGGGGTGAAAAATAAATTTTCACGGTGGATGCGGTGGGACGGCAGGGATTTGAAGCGTGATTTAGCAGAAATAGGGGATAAAAACATCCTTAGAATGCTATAGCGCAAAAATGGCCGAAAGAGCGATTTTTGGCTATTAAAGTAGAGAAAAACCGTTCTAACTCGGGGGTCTAGTGAGTCTGACGTTAATTAATCATCCAAAAGCCGCCAAGTTACTCGAGCCTGATGAATTATCGCCACCTGAGGAACTGGCTCAACGATATATACCTTTCATATCTGCCTACGAGGATTCTCCATTCTTTACAGAAATTTCACCGTTCCGCCGAAAAATAGATGGAATGTGACAATGATGCATCGTCGATACGAGACGGCGGGCGAACACGACCGAGCCATGATATTTCAACGTTCAAACTCAGCCGTAAGGGAAAGAATGAACATATTAGATCGCGGCGAAAAGAAACGAGGAGGATGGTAGAATTAAGCGATCGCTATCTAGCCGATCGATCACGATCCAGCGGGTTAACTTTGACGGAAAAACGCGGGCTCGTCGGCAGATAAACTGTTTCGTATTGGACGCGGATGACCCGTATACGCGAGTCGACTATCGGAGGCGTTGATAACGCGTCTCGTCCACGAAACTCCGCGAGCCCGACACGAGATAAATTCCGAGCAACTCCGCGTGCATCATTGGTAGACGTTAACGTGTCGCTCGATGATTCTTCGTCGAAGTCACTGTTTCGATATGTTGAGAGACCGAACGGAAAATATGGTAAACGATAGAACCATAAGGTAGCGGAATAATTCACATGGTCGCAATAGAAACGTGTTCACGTACATTGTTGCCTCTGGACATCCCGGCGAACATGATAATGCTGGTGAAGCGTGTCACGTGCCAGATGGACTTCCGGTTCTTCGTTTCGACAAAAAACGGACCGTTTCACTTAGACGCTTTGAAACAGAAGACAAAGGAAGCGAAAGAGAGAGAGAGAGAGAGAGGGAGGAAGAAAAATAAACGAGAGTAGAAACACGTCAGTTGCACGAGACTTCGGCAAACACCTTGGAGTAGGTCGCGAGTAGGTTGACACCTTCGGGGGAGAGGTCGCGCGCAGAACTGACACCTCACGCGCGCGGTCCAGCTACCCTCAGCATCCAGCAGCAGCAGCAGCAGCAGCAGCAACGGTGGCGGTAACCGAGGGGGATGAAGCGGAGCACGCGCGAAATTCCGCCCCTCCGCGCACCACCCACCCCCTAATCCACCCTCGACCACCACCAACTCTCCTCTACTCTGTCCCTCGACTACGTACAGACCTGTTTTGTCCTGACTCCAATCTCGCGCCATCGCTTCACCCCAGAAAAGGATGTCAAGGGGTGAAACGAAAGGCGAGCCGGTTGATAATTATCGGCCAGATAGGCGGGCTTCGTGGTTTTTCAAAAGAAAGAATCCTCGCCGTTTAATGCCATCCGTAAGATCATTTCGATACGAATATCATTCTTCCATTCGTTCAAGTGACTTGTTGAGGTAACGCGTTGTTGCGGGGAATGCATGATATTTAAGAAAGGGTTCAAAAATTTTGTCTTGGTAGAAAATTTGATAATTCTTGAACTACCAATATATAAAATATAAGACATACGCCTTACATCCTTCACATGTGTATTAATAAACAACCGCCGTTAAGAGCAATCCCACCTGGATCATAGTTACTCCAACGCAGAAGAACCGCTGGCAAAACTTTCCTTGTAAATCAAACTTTCCGTTTTATTCCTGCGAATCCTTGAGGGTACACGCGAAGTCCACTTAGCAAAAACATTTTTGCTACCATAAGTCTTCCGTAAAATCGATTGGAAGATCTGGATATTTGTTTATTCGAAAAATACCGTGGGGCAAGGAATTGAATGTATTCCCGTTGAGAGGCAGTGGTTGGTGGCGATATGGGAAATTTCACGTGTGCAACCACGTAACAAAAGTTAATTTCTGTCTTCGGCATCTGGCAAGCGCGAGGTTACATAAAAGCGGGCACGCGCGAAATTTCACCCTTGCGCGCTCTCTCCAGACACACCAGTCACCCCTTGGCGGCCCTGCATCTTGTGCAGCCGACCCTCGCACCTAACTAGGGGCGAAGCTTTTCTTAATAATTACTGGCCAATAGAGGTCACATTGTGCGACTCGATCACCCGGTCCATTTTGTACTCGAGTGTTTTGGGCGTACACCTCGATCGTTGTTGTTCTTGCAACCCCAACGCTTGGTGGACAACGTTGACGTGGTAAACGGTGTTCTTTATCCCGAGTTCATTGTCACGGACGGGGCGTAGCTTTTAACGCTTTGAGTGGCATCCTGAAATCATAGGAAAGTTTCGTTAGTAATTTATTTTCTGTTAATCCAGTCATTTAGGAATTCTTGTATTTAAGAGATAATTACTGTTGAAATTTTATGGCAAATAAAGAAGGTTGAAATATACCTTGGATATAATCCTTGACAATGTGGATTATAGTATAGTGTAAAATTTCCATGGAGTTAAATCATAAATCTGTATAATAATTCATGCATCTCTGTGGTTGTTAATGATACCCTAAAGTGATTCGATTTAAGCGTCGATTACCGAAGGCGTAAAAAGTCCGATCATTAAAATGCTCGAAGGGCCTGTACTTCGAGGGTTGCCCATAAAACGATTCGTAAAATCGACTTACTATGGCGATGTACCGCGATCAGACATCGACGCACGATGGCTGCTGCGAAATTTCATCGCCTGCATTTGCACGCGTCGCACGAAAACGCGAAATGGTTGCGATTAATACAACTCGAAACATTAAAAGCGTTCTTAGCGCGAAGAGCATACGTGAATGCAAAGCAGACAGGGAACTTTTAATACTTTGTAATGTACAAAGCGTTGCACGTATCCTGGCCGTCTGCGTGACACGTTCACACACGCGCAAGAGCTGTTATATCATTCTCGCAAATCCGAATGAGACATTTACAACGATCCTCCATTTACGTTTTTCCTATATCGTGTCCGAATTATTCGTATCGGTAAAATGCGTCGAATTGCGGGCATACCAAATGGGACAACTTCTCCTGAAATGTAGCGTATGAGTGCAAATATTTTTATTTGGATACTTAGACATTAAATGACTAATTTTCATTTATAGAAATTCAGATATTTTCGAAATGACAAACTCTCAAGTTCATAAAGTTGCAAAATTGCAAGGTTTGCACGTACCTCTCGTTATATTGCCAACTGCATCTGAAACATCGCAACATGAACCGCAAACATTCGTCGTGGCCCATTGAATCAAAGCAGATTATCGTCAAACAAAATACCGCAATCGGTTTGTTCGTGAAAAATAGTAACTTAGTTTGCATACTGGCCGAATCAATACATGAAAATCTGGTGACAAATGGTCCCGCTAATTCTCGAAATGCGTTCACTTCGTACCTACATATTCCCGGCCATCGAGTTTTATCATTCCGTGGAATATTAATTAGAGAACGTAAAACCGAAATGAATTCGAGCGGAAATTAATTTTGAGCCACGAATCGAAATCCATGATAATTAGAGCGAAGCTATGCCTAGCGGCTCGTGCGGGGCCTACTGATATTGCAATTACAATTTCGCGATATTCGATCGTTAAATGTATAATCCTGCGCTCTATCGCGTACACAATTCGTGACTAGAAATACAAAATTGTGGCCCAATATTTGATTTCAATAATTTTTTGTTATGTTCGCCATCTTTCAAAATCGCTTTTTCGGCAGGAACATAATCATTGCTAAAAACATTACAGAGGACTATTAAGACTGTTGGTGCTTCGATTGAAAAGTGTACAAAATAATCGAGGGTGATTGCCACCCTTGTACTATCGTGTCACACTCGTGACGTACTATACAGTTCATACGTGCTACAGAGTCGTATTTTCACAGCAATTGAATTTTGGGTTCAATTTAATTACGATCTATATAATCAAAGATCGCTGAATACAAAACGTGCCTAAATTTTTAATTTCCTTTGTTAGTCCCTGTAGCAATAATTGGTTAGCTGTGAACGATGCAACTGACTAGAAAAGTGATCTAGTTTGCGCAGTTTTGAAAAAATACAGAATTTTGTAGAATAAACGAGGTACCGAGCATGAAAAGCGAACAAAGATGGTAGCGCAAGGGCAATTTTTTTTGAAAAATAGAAAAAGGGAGAAAAATCCTCTAGCACAGGGGGCTCGAGATTAAAATTCAACCGCGTCCAGATCTACCGCTAACCGCGATAAAAGCGAGATCTCCAACAATTATCGTGGTGGAATTCCCTATCGTTTCCCGTTTACCTCTGAGCGAGGGCTTTTCATTGTCTGAAGAAGGCCAAATGAAAGGCGAAAAAAATGGACGAAAGAGAGGAGGAAGAAAAGCGAAGTCGCACGGTTGAGACAGCAAAGCGTAGGGAAGAAATGCAGAAGGGTGGTAAGCGTTGGTCGGCCGTGAACGGTGAGGAAAACCGTGGGGACAAAGAAAGACGTCGAAAGAAGGGGTGCAGAGACTAAGACAAAAGCATTAAAAACAGGAATGGAACACAGGTAAAAAAAAACACGGAACGACGGAGACCGTCCTTTCCGCCGATTGACGAGGCCGCGAGCTTCTATTTCGCGATAACGAAACGTTACGTGACGTTGAGACATTCGGTTGACAGACAGGCATTCTCACGATGTTAACGGCACTGATGACGATATCGAGCAGGCAATTACGTAAATACGATCGCTGGAATGGTAATTAGATATCAGATTCCCATTTCAGATTTGGGGGTTGGATCTTCGAGATACTGGGGAAGTTGCAAGTTTGGGGGTATGACATGTTGATTTGAGGATTTTGGGATTTGGAGGACTTAGAGAAGACTTAGAAAATTCTAAAAATAGGAAGTGCACAAATTTGACAATCCGAAATTTCAAAGAATTTATAGTCGATATAACGAGAGTCTACTGTACTTCCCAAGATACTGTCAGTAAAAAGTTTCTTTCGAGAAAGGTGTCATCGCGCTTAACCGCTCAACAAGTTTCCAGCTTCTTTTCTTAGAAACAATCGATGCTTCTCGGAGAAATATAAAACAATATTTCCACCGGTAACTGTGAGCCGAATAGAAATAAAACTCAATGTCTTTATATTTGATGCAAGTGCATTCCTGAACGCGTATCTATCTTCAACGAGATCTACCGTGAATTATTTCAATCGTATTGTGATTCAATGTACGACGATGTAGTATAGAAAAGACAAAGGAGATGGTATTTTGTCTGAGAATACGTCTATGTGGCTCTGACAGATGATATCTCCTTCAGACGCTGTAGGATGTTATCCTTTGAGACTTTTATTGTGATTATTCGTAACTAATGTTAACACTTGTACAAAATTGTATTCGATATTTAGCCCAAAGTAATTTATAATACATGTACTATCGCTTGGTAATTTTACTCCATCTCTTTGGTATTTTTCTCCATCTTTTTGGTAAATTTCAATTTTTAAAATAAGGGTTGCATGGTAAAACATTTTTTAAAAACGCCATTGCTTACGATTGTGCTTAACACATAACCTCACTCGTACGTACTTGATCACTAACGAGAAAGAACGACTTGCAAGACATCTAGCGGCCACTACCTGAACCCAAAACGTCACATCTCTAGCACACAGTAAAGTATTTGCGATAGAAAAATACAAAACGAAGCGACAAACGGGAAACAACATTTACAGTTAGCAGCATATTTCAGTAATTACAGCGATACCGCGCATTCAACCCTTGTCACGGTATGCAAATAATTACGGCTGCTACATTTATTACAGCCCGTCGTAAATTTAAGCGGAGAGTCGCTGTCTTTGGAATATGACAAGGGTTTGACTACGCAGGTCTCAAAGGACAAGCTGTAACGTCGTGCAGCCGGAAGTGCTCTCGAGACCCGTGGTACAACTGGTAACTATGGCTATGCTAAGCGGCACGATGTCCCCGGGACAAACATAATCGAGAATCGAACCAGCCT
Source organism: Megachile ligniseca (assembly GCA_945859555.1). Taxonomy (NCBI): domain Eukaryota; kingdom Metazoa; phylum Arthropoda; class Insecta; order Hymenoptera; family Megachilidae; genus Megachile; species Megachile ligniseca. The sequence goes on from OX243786.1 coordinate 11,065,874, forward strand.
TTTCGATCCGGTCTACGTACGAACTTCTGAAATGTCTCCTTCTGTCCGAAGGAAAACAAAGGGTAAATCTTTGTAGACAGCTTTGTCGATTCGCGAGGTCCTCTTCATTGGTCAAGTGTAACCGCTCATAAATATTAAATCGATAACCTCCGGAGACAAGAGCAATGAATAATCTATCGGTACTTTCGATACAATTATTATTCGTCTTTAATAAGCCGCATTTTATCACCGCTTTGACCATTTAAATCAGAGTTGGGAGAATAGTCAGGTTTCTTATATTCGTACGAACTACCGACGACCCCATCTGGCACGTTAGCTACCGCGATCTCGAGTTTCTAATTACTGGATACTGTTCTGGTACCCAGTGTTGTAAGTTGCGATTACGCTAATGCAATAATCGTTTTAAAGCGGTACAGCTATACTAAAGCTGTCAGCGTTAATGAACTCGCACGGAACTTCAGCTCATTGAAAATGTTGATAGAGTAAGTAACAGGTTGTATATTGTCTTTGTTGAGTTCCCTGCTTCATACAGTTAATGCATTAGGTCACTGCACGCTTGATTGATATATGCTAGGCTACTGTGCGCCAGGTCGTTATGCGTTATATCGCCGCGAGTCAAATTGCCACGTGTTTAATTATTACGGGGTGAAACAGCGGGCAACAAATCGCTATGCGACAAATTACGGTGCTTTGAGATACTATGTGTCCAATTACCACGTGTTAGGGATCACTATGGGCTATGTTACCAGGGGTTGGGAGTCACCACGAGTTGAATTACCATTCATCGAATTAGTATTAGAATTATATGTGGATTCACCACGCTTAGTATTACCACGTGTTGGAATTCCACGCATTGTGAATCATTACGCGCCGAATTACCACGCGTTATGGATCACCACGCTCCGAATTCCCACGCGTCGAATTACCACGCGTAGAATTACTACGCCTCCAATTACCTCGCGTTATATCACCGCGTATCATGCGTCTACATTACCCGCAACTCATTCTGCATGAAAAACATAATGAGCTGTGTTTGATTCCTCGAAAGGAACGTTCCATTGGTTCGGTACTGCAACCTTGATGAAAAGTAGACAAAGAAGCCAGCACAGATACGGCAGTACGACGAACTGCTTATACGAGAAGTTTGCTGACTACAGAATGACGGACAGAAGTTTATCTGAAACTGTGCGGTTGGCAGTTACGGACAGTTTCGCGATGCAAAACGATTCGTCCGGCACGAAGTTGTTATCGCTAATAGCAACCAGTTATCAGTGCTGTTCGATTTCGCCACGTCGCGTCACGTTCGCCTGTAACGCGTCGGCTCTATATATAATTTACACGTGCATCCGTTTCAATAGCCTTTAACGAGGACCATAAACGGCAGAGAGATTACAGAAAAGACGATGCTGGTCATTTGTCGTTTCCAGGACTGTACCGAAGTATTGGAACGAGTTCCTGTTTACTGGGTTAATTAGCTGAATAATTTAACGCGTTGAATGTAATACGGAAAATGGCCGTGCGCTGTATCGCAATATTGCAGTCATTCAAAATACAACCGTTCTCAATTTATCACGTTTATGTTAAAACTGAACATTTCGACAATTTAATACATTTAAATAACAAATATAACACAGTATTAAGACTTCAAATATAATCTACTTAATATCCATTACATCATGTATGCAGTATAAAATGAAATTCACAACGAATCAGAATGAAATAAAATAATTGAAAGCGAAACAATCGTGCAAGCGTGTGTAATTTTCAATTAAGAAAATGGAACGAGAGCGGTGAATGAGAATCCATTCCGGAAAGACATTTTCTCGTATAATAGTAATGATATTACCCCATAATGTTCCGCCATAGTAATGAAATAATCCTCCACGTGATTCTAAGTTGGATAAGTCGGATTCTAATGGCGCTGATTTTATCGGAGCGGACGAAGATTGAATTTAAGTACAGGGACAAGCAACCAATCAGCCATCTTGTTGCAAGTACAGTTAGTGTACATATAGATTTCTGGTACTCGGTCTGTGGCGTGCGGTTTGCGGCTTATGTTATTGAACGAACCGAACTATAGTGACGTATCTATTCGAGTGTATCCATACCGTGGCAAGATAAAAATAGGTTTGATTATGTCCTATCCGAGTGTACATAATTGTTTTATATTTTCGTCGAAACCGGTCGATAAGATCGACAGATCGATGAAGAGCGAAAGATTGATAAAAACCAGAAATCTATTAATGGCAAGGTAAAGTGATTCGTATCGACTATCGATAGGCAAAGGTATCGTTTGTCCAGACGCAGAATAACGATACTTGACTGAGAAAAAAGAGAAAAGGGAAACAAAAATAATCAAGAACGAAAAATGAAACCCTTTCTGACGGGACAATGAAAGGCTTTAAATGCATGCGTAGCGCAGCAAATATTTTTATTCAGACAATAAAGTTGTCGTTGATCCAAGGATCGATGTCTCGAGGATAACAGATATTGGAAACGGCAAACGGAGACAGAACAGTCTGGCTGATTATCCGATTATCCGGTTCTCCGGAACATTTGCAATTTACGTCTGGAAGTACCATCGCGCCGGTTCAACCCCCCTCTTAGGGTCGCTCCTTCTTCCTCCACATCCTTCGTTACCGTCTCCTTTTTACCCCTTTTCAAACCTCCGTCTCCTTTTCATCTTTCGTTGCCAATCGCGGAGTCTATATCGTCTGCCGATAAGTCGCGAGAAATTTTGCGTTTCCATTTTCCAGAAATTGCTGTCGCCCAGCCCTGATGAGACCCCGAATGCCTGATAGGGGTTGCCTATCGAAAGATCATCGTCTCCCTGATACGTGTCGGGAACGGATTAAGGGGGAAACCCATTTTTAAATCGTGGACGAAATCGATTCGACGCGATACCGCACGAGCAATGGCCTATAATCATTTATTGGGAAGTTACTAATAGCCCGTGAAATCGAACGTGCGATTGCCGCAAAATCGACTTTTAAAATAAATTTCAAATTACGGGCAATTATCGGAGAATTAGAAGCAATCGTGAAATATCAAAAAATTACCTCTCGTACAATTATAAGAACCCTCATTAATTGCTTAAAATAAATAAATGAGAGTAATATACAAATAAGATTCGTTTAAAACAAAATGGCAGAGTAGGGAAGATAGAGGCGTGACAGGGAAGTAAAAAAAGACACCCTCTTTCGGCAATAATGCAAGAGTCTCGTGATCTTACGAGCGATTGTCATCGTACATCGCGGCTCGTCGTAGTAACAATGCGACGACTAAATAAACGAGCCGAGAGAAGTCCTCGGAACGAGTTTTCCAGACGGTTTCACCCGCGACACGAAAGAAGAGCAATCCAACGCGAGACAATATCGAGTTCTGAAACCGCGGATCACAATGGAATTCAGCGGGAGTCGACGGGTAAAACGCGTCTCCGTGGAAATGGTTCATTCACGTGGACCTTTGGCTGCGTCGAAGAATACTCGACGACGACGACGGGCCAGGTTGGTCCGTGACGGAATTGAATTTCGTCACCGTTGAGCCGTAATAAAACGAGAAGAACGACGAGATGCGACGTCGTCGGCCGAGTTCTTGTCGTCGCATCCTCCGTTGACGTTTTCACTTGTTAACCTCGCAACTTGCCGTCTCGCCGTGGATCTGAGGATTATTCATCACCGCAACTACCGACCTGGGGGGATGTTTTCCATAGAGGGGGCGATGGCGGACACAACGGGATCGCTGGAAAGAGGAAGAAGCGACGAGTAAAGCAGGAGGTTAGGGAAACAGGATAGAGAAAGAGAGAACCAGGACAACAGCGTATTCCGTGTTCCCTCGTGTCACTGATTATTCCATTTACGAGCCATGCCGCATGATTCTGAATAGAGGTACACACTGGTGCCGGGTAGATTCACCACGAACCCCTTTTCCTCTCTTTCTCTCTCCTCCCTCTTCCTGTCTCTCTTTCTACGTGCTAGTCTCTTAGCCTTCGTGTCGATCTGCTAGCAACCGTTGCTTTTCTCCCGTTCGTTCCACCGCGGAAAGAAGTCCCGTCTGAATCGGAAATCAATCGGATCGTCACGAACTTACGAGAAACCCAATTTTGTTTCGCTGAGGCTATGAACACGGTCTGTCTCTTCCAAAGATTTACGATCCGAAACAGCCGATGGAAATGGAATGAATATTTGTTTTTATCGATCAAAGAAACGTCTGCCGCTTCAAATTTTCGGGTACACTAAGAATATCTATCATCATCCTGACATTTTCAATAATCTTGCAAAAATTATCTAGCCTCTGGAACATAAAATTTAATAAAGAAAGCTTGACCTTTTTAAACAACACTATGTATATATTTTGTACCTTTATATTCTCCTGAAGGTTCGATCATAAATGGGATTGTTCACGAGGAATATATTAAAGCAAAGAGAAAATTCAGGGTTTGGAAGAAGAACGTTACACGAAGAGAACACTGTTCGTCGAGTATGGCGGGAAATTATGCAGGTTGAAGCAGGATTTTTGAAAAAGCCCCTTTTTTAAGGCGTATACACGGACGCGGAATAAAAAATGTTGCGATAGCAGCATCGACGACGCGGTCTCCGCATCGAATATGCGAGACGAGCAAACACGCGGATTGTCGTGCTTGTGCATGCAAATTTGCGGATGCAGGTGCGCCCCGTCATCGTTGCCCGCGTAGCCCGCGCTCGGTGACAGTGGCACAATATACCTGAATTAGTCGTCCGAAGACACGGGGCTAGGTAAGGGAAATTGTTGGGAAGGGTTGCATCGGCTTCTTCCCTCCTTTTTTATTCATGCATAAAATCCATATTCTTCGGAGGAAAACAACGTGCTTCATCGCGAGGAAGCTCGCTTCGCCGCGTCATATCGGAGGAAGCAACCCTTTTTTTTTTTGGTCCTAGTCAACCTTACCCTCGCACCACCCTCGGGCGTTTGCGAGCTCCCGGTGGAGCCGAGATTATTTTCGAGCGTGTCGTGTCGCCAGATATTCAGCCTCTATGGAAACGTGAAATTTTTAGCTCGACCGTTTGCAAATTCCCAAGCACCCGAGCTTGAGAACTTGTTTGCTTTATGCAACGTATTCTCCCGCTTACGAGCGACGTTGCCTGTTCGAAAGTTGGAAAAGTTTCGCGGGAAGGGGTTCTGAATCAAGCATCAGAAATTACTGCTGATGCTCTAACTCTCAGACAACGAATTTGATACGATAACATGGAGGGTACTTCGCTACCTTCCGATGCGTACTCGAACACAATTTGTTTTCTACATTTGCCAATTGGGAGATATCGAAATTCTGTCTGTCAAAGTTTCGTAAAATTTACTTGGATAAATTTGAAAAAATGAAAGTTAGAAATCTGGATGTTCGGGTCCGAGTGGACCCAGACAGGCGGACGTTTAATTTCGTGTAATTGATCCGTTTCGTTAATGACCCGCCTACACGGTCGGGCGAATGCTGGTGAATGTAAATCGTCGGATCCGTCGGTGCGACGATAATTCGGGCATTGGAAAAAAATTTCATTTGAACGCGGAACGAAAGATCGATTAATAGACGGCCGGATAATTAATTGAAAAGTAGTTTAATTCGAGCGCATTGATGATATTGCACCGTCAGTGGTACGAACGGCATACCGTAATTCGGTTGCGCGTAGTGTCTGCCTTTCATCGGGCACAATTAAAAGAGAATTCTCCACGGCGATTCTAATTATCGCCGCGCGAACGAACAATTTCACGACGTTCCCCTAATAATAGACAACCACTAGCGGACGGCTATTGGAACGACATTACCATTAAAAAAGTTTTGCGCCGCGAGTGGTACCAAGGACGGGTTCGAAAAAAAGATCTCGAGCGAGAGGGTAGTTTTCCACGAGCGGGACTCGTCATTGTCGACTTGGAACTCGCGGTGGGCATCATCGACCGATCGAAAGAACGCCCATTACCCGTCCACGTAACAAGATATTGAATTTCTGTGGGGGTTGTGAACCCCAGTCTCGAGCGGATTCGTGCCTTGAGATATAATAGGAACACCTCCACACCTACTCGGCCGTGGTGTATTTCAGACCTCTCGCCACTTGAGCCACAGAGCGACTATACACACTCTAACAAACGCCCATTTTCAGACAATGAATATTTTAGCACACCCATGAAAGCACGCTCGAGCGTTCTTTTTTGTCCTTGCCGTCCTCGTCACAAAAGGCATCATCGCATGCACACCGTGTACGTGACGATCCTAACCCCTTGATCATTCAAGAAACACCGCCAGTAACTGGATCAAGTAACGCTACTCTTGTACTACGAAGGTTCATTGTTTTCCACCCCTCTTTTTGCGCAACAGATCCGTGATACCGTGCATCTTGACTGATTTATGGCTCTATCCACCGCGAGAACAAACGCGGAGATTGCGCTTACTTTACCCCTCGAGGGTTTTTCTTTACGATTGCTGTGAATATTGCTTGTGTTGCAAACACCGAGCTCCGAATGAGGGAGCGCGTTTCGCGGGAAATAGATATGAATGGAATACTAACATTTTACGCGTTCGCGTAATCAGGGGTGCGTAATAAATTCGCGTAATCAAGGGGCTTGACCGCGGACTAAATGAAGCGCGTCGGGAAAATAACTGAATCTCGTATTAAAAATTTACCAGCTTTAAAATTACAAATCTCCAAGTTTTCAGATTTATAAATTTGCAAATGTTCAAACTCCTGAATTTTGTAATCTTTAAATCTGTGAATTTATAAATTTTGTAATTCCCAAGAAATATTAAATTTTTGTGCATCTTGTAATTTCGAATTGGAGCGCATTTTAAAATGTATCGCTAGAGTCATCCAGTGGTAGGAGACTGAACTAACGACGGTGTGAGTGCAGCAGTGGGCATGGTAGGTTACTCTAAAGAAAATTGCGATATAAGGAAAAAAGTCCTGCTACGTACAGAATAGTCCTATCATCTTACAGGACTTTGTTCCAGATGGACTGAAATACCGATTGTACAAAGAGAGAAGTTTATGCCCTCTATGATATAGAACGGTGAATTCAGGAATCACTATGTACTCTAGATTAATCCACGCGCGTTTAATGCACGATTCCAGAAAATATCGATTGAAAATTATCATGAGTGATCTATTTTAAATATACATTTGCGGTAGAACATTGTACTTTTCTTTGTGAAAATACCTTATTTTTTGCAATTGTTGTCTGACTAACTTTTACCCTAACCGTCAGATGGTACCAGTGGTATAAGGCGGGAATTATTCGATTTATTAAAATAACCACTATGTTCTCTTGGTACTAAAAGTAACTACAATTTTTTAAGTCTTCATAAATTTGCACTTACAACATTCGAAGATGGACCTTCGAATGAAATCTTCGTAGCTTTCGAAATTTGGATTCGATCAGCTGAACAGAGACTTAATTATCATACTGTATTTCCTTTATTGCGATAATTGATAATAAACAAATTCTTTCCTTCATTTTATTCCAGCAAACAAGTTTAACTGTTTATTAGTCTAAACTAAAATCCACAGAAAAAATTTTCCATAATTATATCAAGGTAACATCGTATCACGCCGACGTGTAAAGTGGTTGTTCAAATAACGTTCCAAACTTGCTGTTAGCGGCATTAGCTTAACTATCAGTTAATGTTCTTTATAACTTTTGTCAACAAACATACAAACATTGAAAAGTATCCAAAATTTTGGCGGCTTGAATGAAACACTTTAAATTTTGAAAGAAAAATGTTACTCAAATTGTCGAAAATCGATGGCGATCGACATGATAGAATAAAAAGATAGAGGACAAAGCTAGAGAACAAAAAATCGAATATAGGGCTACTATTGTCCAGCTGTCCGGTAATGGACGACCCTCTTTTGGCTCGAGCTAATAATACCGAATTGATCCTGGACGCTTTGGTGATTATATTTCACGATACCAAACGTTTGCCTTTTATTACAGGCGTATTAAGAAGAGCAAATTTTTTATCGAAATTTTTTCCATGCTTTCCTGCGTGCAGCCACGAGTTTCCATCTGTACGTCAAACCGTATCGACGCACATAACGAGAAGAAATTTCCGATCTACGTACAATACAAACAACGTCAAAAGAATTATATAAACTCGTAACATAAAGAACAGTGATTTTTATCCAGCACCGTAAAATTATAGCTGCGACTGTGATCAAAAAAATTGAATATTAACTGTGACCAATATGTAAAGCGTTAACATTATGTATGTTTATATGTTAAGCGATTTTGTAGTATCTGAAAAATTTCACGCGGCTACTTTTCCTCATCGCCATTTGGTACAATGAACCACGTTCGTTGACATAGTTAAGCAAAAACCGAGCGCTATTGAATTGTTAGATACGTGGCCACCCCATGTGTGGCGTGTGGTCCTGCGACACGGCTACTCGTCCAGAATTTTTTACCCGCCTTTTTTCATGGGTGATTCGATTATTCACGAAGAAGGAACGAAAAAAGGCTGACAACCACGCGCGTGCTCGAGAAACGTATCCGCCTGTTCATTTTCACAGCACGAACTTGTACAGGATCTCCATCATTGTCCAGTCCACCGAACAATGGACGATTCAACGCAAAATCTGGACGCCACGATACGCTACTTCGCTGGTCGATGCACGGGCATTTTTGTAAAAGGATCGTTTCTTGCTACTCTTTTTCTGCGGACCAGGGTCACGATCGCCACTTTGGTATGTCGCGATAAACGGCAGGAAAACCATTGGTGTAAGTTGGATTCTTGAGAGTGAGAGGGTTTAAGAGTTTGGGGATTTAACTGTTGAGAGATTAGGAAATTTGCGGGTTTGGAAATTTAGGGATTTGGGATTTTGAGGATTAAAATATTTAGGGATTTGGATATTTGAGAGGGACTTGGATTTATACGAATACCCGAAATAGCCCCATCACACGTACCTCACGGTACCAGAACAGTCCCAGTTCATATTTTCGGGGGTGCCAGATTCAGCCCTGTCCCTGCCTAGTTACGGCAACGTTCGAGGCATAGTGGGAAAGCGTGCACCGGCTGAAACACGCGCGAACCTCCAATTGAAATGCACCATGCGATTCGAAATTATTGGTCTACGATTCGCAGAGTTCGTCGCGTAATATCATTCATTTAGAACAGTCAATATAGCCCAGGTCCAACTTCATTATCATTATCAATACCGCACAGAGTCGCGTGACAAACGTGTGACCGCAAAGCGGAACGCCCCAAACGTACGCTTGGTCTCCACAGGCCAGCCGTTCTAATTTATCCTTTAAATTATGCACGATCTTGGCTATCCTGTCGATTTTTGATCGAAAGAAAGCATTTCACGAGACAGGTGCGCCACAATGCGGTACACGGCATGGGTTAGGCCTGGTTGCACGATTGAACTGCAAGCTGCTCGAAAAACGACTGACAGAGTAATTTCCTTTCGGAAATAAAGAACACAAGTTGCCGTTATTTGCGTTATTTCTACCCTGCATATTATTTACTCGTCTTTCGAATACATTGGGGTAAATTTGTATCGTCAATTGAAGTATCACAGGAATTCTGTCAGGTCATCATATAGGTAACTTGTAGGTTTCATATGTAGCAAATGTTATACACCGAAGTCTTAGAAGTTCAAACGAGGGACTTCGAAAATTGAAGACATTACGACAAATCGTTATCATCAATTATTATATACATACTAAGTTCGTTTGGTTCAACCCTAACGTATAACATCCATAAGAAAGTATTTGTAATTTTCCTTCGGAAGATCCGAACGACGCCGAAGAAACGGGTAAAAATCACGGCCGTCATTGCAGAACTCCCCAGAGTACTTTTGAAAAAAGAAAAAAGAAGGGAATCTGGTGAGCGCGAGTATCTCGCGAGATTCTAGCCGTCATTTTCCGTGGAATGGAAGGAAACTCCTAAGAGAAGGCTCGTACCAGTTCGGAGTTGTCCATGAGGCTAAACTAATTTGCTGCGCGAGGGTAGTCTCCGGGTTAGAGCTTGAAGTGGGGTGACACGGGGTCGAGGCAGATGGAAAGTTCGAGGGATGAAGGGAGAGTCATCTGATTCCACGTGGTGGGAGAACCGAATTCCGAGTGACCAGTAAAAATGCCACCCCACGCAGCCACCCCCTCTCTCGCCTTCACTTTCTCTTTCCGCTTCGCTTTTTTCCCTCCCTCTTCCTCTCCCTTCTTTTACAAACCCTCACCAGCTCTATACCTTCACCTTAGGGCTATAGGAAGAAGGACTGTGAACTGGGATAAAAGACTACTCGTGCTGAGTCGCGAGGAAGACGGTGATAGCTTAGAGACGAGCGTGTTCGTGTGCGAGCGTGTGGGCGGGCTCCTTTTTTAACGCACGTGTGTGCAGGTGCGTAAGTACGAGAGCAGGAGGAAGTGCCTTAACGAAGAAAGACCTTCGCAGGGACGACTTACCCTCTATGGACACCCTCCCCTTTTCCTGCAAAGTGGACTCCGATTTTGTATTACGTTGGGACAAATTTTAGAATTTTTAATTAAAGACCTTTGTTCTTCTCGGTCGAAATTTCCAAGGAACCACATTTCTCTATTTTCGAATTTCTTAGCTCTCAAATTTCCACATCCATAAGTTCTCAAAATGCAAGTTCTAAATTCCACTATCTTCAAGTCTGCTGACCCCCAAATTCTTAAATCTCCAATTTTCAAATAAGCTCCTAACACTTCCAAAGTCCACTAGTCATTTCTCTAATTCCCAACGTCCCTAAGTCCTCATCCCTAGGAGGTCCTAAAATTCCCAAGTTCCACTACTCCCAAATCTACAAGTCCCCAATTTTTTAAAATTGCAAAATTGTGAAATTTGTAGACATCCAAAATGTGTACGACAAATACGAATTCGACTGAAAATGAGAGGGCAATGAATAAGTTGAAGGAGCCAGGAGAGCCTCGGAAGACGTCGGCCCTGACTTTGAAACAGGGTGGCAGAGAATAAGGGGTGAGTTCGCTGGGGGACTAGAAGCGTGGGTATGATGGCGGTAGAGGGGTGTCGGGGGGAGTTGAATCAGCGCGGGGGTGTATGGGGGAATTAGTAGATGGCCGTGGACAATGTGGGGGATACTTTCTCATATCAAGTATGGCCGCCATCGTGGCACGATGGCCAAAACAATAGTAAGTAGAGAGACCCGTAGGCAGTTTCCTTTGCAGTTGTTACCTTTTTTTTTACTCGTTCCTTTCGCCCTCACTTTATTAAACTTTCCGTTTCGGTTTTCGTATGCGAAACGACGGATGCAACGTTTTACACGTTTCCCATTGTTTTTCTCGTGTTTCAGTGCGCAGTGAATAAAGTGATGTTGTCGTCGTTATCGTCGCCGTTATCAGTCGCGAGCTCGTGCCTCTTTCAATGAAAAACGATTCATCATCGTACCACGATAGTTTACAAATGGATAATGACAGGGAGCCGGCAAATCGTAAATATTTCGGATTTTTTCAAGTGGGCAAATCGCTGGTAATCACGGTAAGTGTCGAATGAGACGTTAATAAATTTCCTTCGACGTCTGTCAATCGTACGATGCATGGTTTATCGTCGTTACGGTCTCCGACGGTTATTACCGGTTATCTTTTAACGAATCGTCGTTAACGTTGCAATGTACGTGCATGTAAACGAAGTGCAGAAGAATTTCATTTATTCAACAGTGTACGCGGTTACGTATACGTCCTCCCGCTCGACCTTCACAATTTCGCAGACATCTTTCCTTGAACAAATTACAAATTCCAATGACGCGTGTGATTAGCCCATCGTGGAGGAGATAAACACATTTACTTGAAACATGCAATTTATGAAACGAAGCTACACCGTTGCCCATTCCTGGTAGACTAAGAGACCCGACCGATATCCGCCGACGTCTTTTGCATGCGAATACTCCACGTGGTTCATCCGACGACACGCATTGCGCAGATCCAACTTTCCGCGATCCCCACCTTTATGTGAATCGCACCTTTTACCATAGTGATTTCAGGTACGCGAATATAACGTCGTTGCGTTATCGTTTTCCCGGCCACGTGAACGTTTCTTCCTTCTCTGATCAACTCGTCTCCTATATAAAACGTGATTCGTCCACTCGCGCTGTTTACCCGAAACGCTGTAAACACGAACGCTAATCCGATTATTTTTGTAAAACAAATCATGAATTTCAACGGCTTTTTCTTTTTCGTTTCGGGAATACTGAAAAGCAGAGTGGGCTAGAGCTGCATCGCAGCAAAGAAGATCGAAGACGCGAGACAAATCTTGTTAGACGTTTAAAGAGAATAAAGGGGCGGGTGGGTGGATGGATTTTCAGTACTGGCGCGATGATATTTGTCTTGTTTACGGGCAGACTTATGCGCGTGTGCGGAACAGTGAAGTTCGCTGCTCGATCAATAGGCCTCTACTGAAATCACATATAAACGCACTCCGTCCCGCACACACGCACACCGTGTACACGCACGCGAAGGAGCAAAAAAAGTTTTGCGAGCTTTCCGTTCGACTTCGAGAACGATTGGGGATGATCGAACGATCCGCGTGCTGAACTTCCATAATTTACCCTCCTCCTTCGATTCCAGAAATTCCGACCGACTCCGTCGTTAAATTTGATAAACACGATTAATAAATCTTATCTTATTTATTTGTTTCTACGAATACGTTTGTGTCTGTATCCATTGTTTTCACGAATTCTTCTGCGAAACGGAGTCTGCCTGATAAGGAACTTTCGATGTGGTCCTCAAATTTCAATTTTAGCAAGACCCTATATGGGAACCGTGTCTATTCAATATCGAATAATCAACTGTTTATTAATAATGTATATGATTAAAACGGATTGAACAATGACTAGTGACAATCTTATTGATATCAGTCGAGAAAATCATACAGGAGCGAGAATCTTGAAACGTGAGGTCGTTTCGAATCGATCGCGTGCATTCAATATTAATTACGTATACTATTCCCGCCGAAAACGCATAATTTATAGTGACATCGTTTCACGATTCGACGTAAACTGCCAGCTGCGACCCGTACGCAACATATGCCGTCGCAGCATCGTTATTTTGTCAAGTTAGAAGGTTGTTTAACGGTGCACGCCCACGCAACGATTCCCGCGAAACGATTCGAGGGAAAGAAGAAAAGGCATATGCAATGTACTCGCGCAGGACGATAATACCTCTTTCCGTAGCTGTCCCTTCGCGATGGCTACCCTCTTTTCTACTCTCTGACATGTTTCTCTCGACACCCTTTCGAGAACCACGAAATTCCCCTCGAAATGCCCCCCCTTTTCGTTCGTCATTCATCCAATTTCGACTAGAAACGGTGCATAGGCTTCTCCACAATACCGGGGGTACCATACGGGCGTATTTACGCGTATTTTTGGAAAATCCGTCAAACGTTACGCAGAAATGCTGCGGGTTTTGCATCGGACCCCATTCGTTCAGTTTTTCAACCCTCGCGTAATCCAATTTCCGTGGGCTGACAGGCAGCCGTCCACAATTTCCAGTAATGACCCGGCATGCTTTTTGATTGAAAGTTCGATGTACGAATGCGTGTAAATAATTAACGTTCGGTACGAATGCTCTATGTTCGTTATCAACCAAATAATTTGAATGGGTAGTGGGTTAACGAGAAACCGCTATTCATTTTGTGCAGCGTTCCAACCCTTTGTTCGAGTCTCCCTCAAGCTTACAATATCCTTAATGCCTATCATTGAGGTATACCATTTTAATAAAACCGGCATTTTATGCGTATAATATCACATTCATTATTTTCATTCTGATTACTAACAATTGGTTATTTTATTCTTCAATATTACACAAACTGTATTGCATAAAATATTACCTGAAATGAATACACGCATGGTTATAACATGAAAGAATATATTGTTAAATATATGAAGTACAGAATTAAAATGAACAGTTTATGTATATCACCCATAATTCAGTCTAAATAAAATGAATCTAAAAGTCATGGAAGGCAAGGAAGGGTTCACCGTCGAAGTTGAGGAACCACGACAAAATCGTTGGGATCATTTCAGAAATCATCTGTACGGGGATGTAGCAAAGGTTGTTTCGATGGAGTGGTGGGGATGTTTGTGTAGTGGCTCTTCGAAGGTGGTAGGGACGAAAACGATGTGACAGGCCCTTCACAGGGCACCGTGCCTGCACCTAACAGTAACCTGGGAGAGCCCAGAGAGGCGTAAGCGTGCGAAGATCATAGATTAACACCTTGTCGAGGTCTTTAAATTTCTTGTAGAGGGTAGCAGCTGTTCCTTTAGGTACTTTGCCTTTCGACGACCCTCGTTTCTTCGCATCCTTCCATCTTATTCCTATTTGACCCTTTGAACAATTTCCCGGTAACGCGACTTCCTAGCGTAAAAATGCTCTCCCCGGATCTTTTTGTCCCGGCGAAACGATTCGTAGAAATCGTAAAATTTGTATCGAGTGGCTCGTTCCTTGGAGGGTTCGTTTGACCGACACCGAAGGTAAACCCCTCGGTTTACCTCCCTTCCTTGACGCCACGTGCCAATGACGTTTCACCGACGTTGCTGAAGTCTTAAAAGGAGAAAGAAACGATTGTTCCTGAACTCGCGTATGTGTGGTTCGAAGAAAAAAAGTGCTGTTTACCCGCGAGTTCTTGGACGAAAGAAAACATGCGCGATAAAACTGCATGTGATGTTCGATGCAATTGTGTTGTTTGGTGACGCGTTATTTGCACTTCATCGGATGTTTATTGAACGGCCTTGAAACGAAGATGCTCGATGGATGATTGTTGAACGGGAACAACGCCCGATTGGTGGGATCGAAAGGTTTACTGGTGAGGAAAATTCTACGACGTGTTTAAACTACGTTATTCCATTTCTGTGTAAAATTACGAGCACGTTGCATACAGTCATCGCGTATTCCCTTTCGTCTCGACGTGCCTCGCGATGATATACACGGATAGAAACCGCGGTTCAGTGACCCGGCCTTTATTTCGTGACAGGACGCACGGGTCTGTCAACTTCAATTAGTAATTACCGAAGTTTTGAAATGCATATTCGTACTATCCTCGAAATTCAGCCCCAAAGCATGGGCGTGCACATGAGTCACGTAGTAGTTGGTTCCCCAAACGTCTCCCTTTTCTGTCGGTGTCCATTCACGTATAGGGCGGTCTTGTTGACTCGCGTGCACAAACTTTCTCCGTTGGTCAATTTTATTTCCACTCGTGGCGATAGCGCGTGGAGACAATAAGCGTATTAATCTGAAAGAAACAGAAATGTGGATGAAATTTCAATATCCGATATGATTCAATCCGTCGGTAAGCGTAGGATGCTATAAGGTTTCGCTATTCTGTTTCTCGCATTACGATGTAATTGAGGGAAAATATTATGCTTTTCTCGGATGCCAATACGAATTCAAATACCGATAACAAAAGACGGTGCCATGTTTTGCTTCGCAGGAAGACGAAAAGTGAAACGGTAGCGGATTGGGTCTGCCACCCACGAACCAGCGGTCTTGGAGGACGATGGCGAACGAGACGACGACGACGATATCGGAATTGACGGAATTGGACAGCGATGGATCGAGTTGCGGGGAACGGGACGTCAGGAAACGTCTCCGAGTTGACGCAGATTCGACCGGGCCGAAGAAGAGACGAAAACAGACGACCCCCGTAAGATTCTCGTCCGCGCTGATGATGAGCGGCGTGCACGAGGAGTCGAACGAGGACGAGGACGAGGACGAGGACAGCGAAGGTAAGCTGTCGTCGCAGTCACCAATACCGAGTCAATCGTCGATCAGGGACGAGAACCTCAATAACGAATTCCGTTGCCAGTACTGCGGTCAGTTTTTCGATAGCAAGGATACGTTGAACGTTCACCTCAATAACGAGCACGGTTCCGCGAATCAGTCGTCTCAGCAGGGTCAAAGCGGATACGCGAGTAGCGCGATTAAACAGGAACCGTCTCAGCAACTGGACCAAACCGACACTCCCGTTAATCTGCTTAGCGTGAAGAATTTCGCGATAAATTGGCTGGCTACCGGACAACACGTGCAATCGCACGTGCAAATGCAGCCGCAGAACGAGGACTCGTGGCCGACCGGTACAGCCAGTCAAATCACCTCGTTGCCCAATCACCTGCAGGTACTCTCTTCCGGTTTCCCTGGTTCCTTGACGCAGTATCTATCTCTGCCCACGTTCCCGTTAACGGACTCCGGTCCGATCGCGAGATCCTCGATAGGACCGACGCCGGTGAGAATCTTTAATCCGGACGCGTACTGCGATCTGTGCAATAAAGAGTTCTGCAACAAGTATTTCCTGAAGACGCACAAGGCGAACAAGCACGGGATCTACGCGGATTCACCGGGACCCAGCTCGGTAGACAATAACGTCGTAACTCCCATGTATCCCGCTAACTTTTCTAGCAACTTTGTCAAACTGGAACCACCCGCGACGCCACCCACACCCAGCGTACCCTGTGACCTCTGCCAGAAACGCTTCAAGAACGAGGATTCGATGCGCAAGCACAAACAGAAAATGCACACCGATCTGCCGGATCAGTCGCAGGAACCGCAGATCAATCTATCGCAAAGCGAGGAGGATACGGAAACACCGAGAAACAATTTCGCGAGCATCGAGTCGTTTTTCAAACAGGAATACGGCGTGGAACAGGAGGACACATCGTTTATGCCTGCGCCTAGACACCTATCTCCCCAGTCGATTCAACAGGCACGGGACTCCGGTTTCAACGCTGATCGGCTTCGACGTTTAGGAGTGATAAATCCGGAGGCGTTCTGCGAGATCTGCTGTAAAGAGTACTGTAACAAGTACTTCCTACGAACGCATAAAATGAAGAGGCACGGTATCGTCGTTCAAGATAGCGAGAGGTCGCCGGGTAATCCAGGATCAGCGCCCACTTGGCATCAAGTGCAAACCAGCCCGTTAAATTTGATCGTAGCGGAGAGCGCCAGCAGCACCGAGTCGAACGAACGGCCAGGGGACGACTACGAGTGCAAACCCTGCGGAATACGATTCCAGACGATCGATCTTTATCAGACGCATTGCCGGAAGATGCACGAGAGCGAGGAGCAACGGTCGCCCAAGCAGGAGTGCGAACTGGAGACACCGACCGACCAGCCGAACGATTCCATCTCGGAGGATCTTCAAAAGTTGCAGACGATGCTGTTACAGCTGAACGGACTAAAATCCAGCAAGCAGGGATTGTCGTGCGGAAAGGAATACGACACCAGAACCGCGTTGCACATTCACGCGACGACCGAACACGCGTCCATCCCTGAAGATCCGACCTCGCCGCAAGAGAAGTCACCGTTGACGTCCATGCTCTGCACCCTTTGCGGGAAGGACTACGCTAGTCAGGACGCCCTCAGAAGACACATAGCGGAGGAACATCAGCCACCAACTATAAACACCCTTCCTCAAACACCCGCGACTACCTCCACCACGACCAATTCGAACGCGACGAGTCAAAGCACCTCCGAGAGGAAGGTGACGTCGATGACCCCCACGTCGAGCTACTGCGAGATATGCAACAAGGAGCTGTGCAATAAGTACTTCATGAAGACGCACATGCAGAGGATGCACGGCATCGAGATCGAGAACGGGGCTCAGATCGGTGGCGTGATATGCAACATCTGTAACAAAGAACTGTGCAGCAAGTACTTCCTGCGAGTGCACAAGCATAATACTCACGGAATAGTGGACGAGAATGCGCCCAGTTCGGTGAAACAAGAATCGCTCGAGGCCACGAACACCGACGATGCCCTGAAGCCGGAGCAACTCGGGGATTTGAGTCACAGGTACTTCACCCACTTTACGGAGGTTTGTCCGATCTGCAGCAGAAGGTTCCGCAGCATAAAGTGGCTGAAGGCTCACTTGATGGGCGAGCACGGGAAAGTGGGCATCGACAAATGGCGCGAGATGGAGCAACATTATCAGACAGCGTCCAGAACAACGAACAGAACCACTAGCACGCCGAAGAATACTCAACAGGGCTCGAACTTGAAGATACCGAACGGATTCGAGATTACGCAGCAGCTCAAGTCGACTGACTACACCGGTTTGGGGAACCAAGTGCTGTCTAATTTGCTGGGATCATCTTCCGAGGATCAACAACTGAAGAGCTATCGTTGTTCCTATTGTACGTTCACGACCACCGTGCTGCCGTTCCTCTTTCTTCACGAGAGATCTCACGTGCACTCCCGGGAAAACGCGGAGGGGGAGAAATCACTTCAGTGCCCGATTTGCTCGCAGAGCTTTCATCAGCCCGAGCTGTTGCATCAACATCTACTCGCGGCGCACCAGTTTCCCACGTTGTTGTCCCATTTTCCACCGCCGATGCTGAACAATTTAACACCCGACACGGAGAAACTGAACGAGGTCAAGGAGAGGCTGGAGCTGGAATCAAAAGAGGATCGTATCGGGAACAGTCCGCAAGTCACTGCCAACAAAAGCGTCCCGGAGCCGATCAGAAATCAACGACAAGACGACACGACGGTTCAAGTCACTCCTCAGGGTGTGTACAAGTGCGCGCAGTGTTGTTACGCCACGACCAATCTGAACAGGATCAAGAAGCACGTCAGAAAGGATCACAGGACCATCGGTGACCCCACCGACAGCGTGATAGCGGAGCTAGGTAGAACACTGAAGGACGTTGCCAACAGACACAAGATGCCGGCTTGCTACGCGATGCCGCAGGACATGAACTCGAATCCTGACAAAACTATCATGCAACCGTTCTTGATCGAGGAACAGGACGCGATGCAAGCCGGCGAGGAGTCCGGTTCGGATAAACGATTCGCGCCGGCTTTGGTTTATTTACCGGTTAAATCGAGAATTAACAACCCCCTCACCGCATCCTTCACCCTCAGCCCCGCTTGAATCCATTTTACCTCCATGATCCGCGGATTTTTACAACTCGTTTCTGCGTCTGCGATTTGAGCACGTGTTATTGGTTCCTATGTAATGTGTAAGCAGATAGTTAGCGAAAGTTATATTTTTCATATAAGCAGCTCGTACGGAGCTCCATATTCATTCATTTAATCGACTACCTTGGTGAATCGTTGCGAACATTATCTGAAATAGCAACGTTCGAATTGGGGATACTTTCGAGCTATGAACGAGGATTCGGGAAGTATGGAGCATTCTAAGTTTGGTCCAGGGAAAATGGTGAAGACATTTTTTAATTAGAATATTTGTAAATTACTAAGGTGGATCCTCGAGTTCCTAAATATTCCAACTAGTCACACAATTTTCGAATCATTAAACATTAGAGCAATCTCGTGCGCCGCCATTTTCCTGGACAAGTTTAGCCATGCTTCTTAAAACGACTTCATGTTTTTCGTGCCATCGTCTTGATTGTTTCGTGATTTGTCTTACGATAATACATATTCCAGGAATAGTATTTATTAAAGGCCAATAGAATACGGATCCTAGTTAAAATTGTCCTCTTTCGCAGAGGACATGGTAGAAAAGGTCCCGTGTTTGCAAGCTATTACGTTGTTATAACGTTCGAATTGGAGAACGTTGTATTGTAAATAGTTTAATCGTATAACTAACACGAACGGGTGATCGAAAAAAAGTTCCTATTTTAAATGCGACCTCCGACGAACACGACGAACGTGTTCGATTTTTTCAAGCAACAATCTCCATTTGTTTGTTTAATCATTCTCGTAATAACATTTTTGCTTTTTGCTCAAGTCCAGGAAATACGAGCGTAAAAATGAAACGATAGAAAACATGACGCCGCCTCGATGATTAAACGTGGTCGACGCGTAACCGAATCGATGACTTTCATTTTCGCGATCGTGCTAGTCAATATTTTATATATATACATATAAATATATAAGCAAAGTTGAAAGATGGGAAAGAAGATTTAGAGAGCTATTTATAATATATGCGTAAGATACGACGAGAAAAAAGAGGCAGGAGAATGCGAGGCGAGAAATGTAATTATAAAAGTGAACGAGAACACGGTGTAAATTATCGTCGCGACGTATAACTGTGAGACGAGCATGATTCATTCTACGATTATTTAGATATCAACGAGCAGAGAAAGCCAATCAACTCAGGGTCGAAAACAGTATAACCCGCAACAAAAAGTACAATCGTATACACAGCCAACGCATCGCATAGAATTTAAAATAAAATATATCGATATAGTGTTTCGCGGATATCAATTATACACCATCGATCTCTTCCGATTTTGCTGGAGATCGAACGACCATACGATTTATCTGTACGATGCCCAACTTTTTCTAATCTACGATTATTGAAGCTCTCTCATCATGTTGGTGATGGGCAATTGTGCCTGTGAGGGTGCCAGTGCTCGTGGGCACTGGTGTGCTTTCAAATTTGGAAATTTTCAAGTTATCAAATTTTTGAATTTAAGATCGAATTTCACAATTTGTAAATCCTCCAACTCCCAAATTCTCAAATTCCCAAATTCTCGCATCCCCAAGTTCCAAATCCTCAAATCACATTTCCAAACACATGCCCCAAAATTCTCAAATCCCCAAATTTCTAAATTTGAAAGCTCGATGTCCCCAACACCACACTCTCGAGCTCTCGATCTGCCCATCACCGATCAATCTAATAGTAAGATTTACATAGTCTAGTCGTTTACAAGAAATAGCGAAAAGTAAGTTCCTGTTTGTTCATTTTTTCGTGTCTGAATGCTGTTTCAACCTCGTGCCTTGCAACCGAAAGAACCGAGAATCAAAAATTTCTTTATCGCCATTAACGGAATGAATAGATAAAAACGCGATTCTAGTGTCCAACGCGAATCCATTATTTCTGTTGTCCGTGCAGAAACAAATATGACGATAATTCTCTCTCGATCAAGTAATGGCCGACTTCTCTCAATCAATATATTGATGAAAATATATCTCTTTTCAAGTTAAAATTAAGCTGAAGTTCCACTCCCATAAAAATAGGAACTGTAAATTTAAAATATTTTGTCCAACAAAAAGGTGTTTCTCTAGTTTTACCACCTACATGTACTACTCTTCGCGTATTCATTGCCTGAGGTCTTCGTAACGTTCCATTTTAAACTTACATAAAATCGGCAACAGAAAATAAATAGCAGAACATATTTGGCGCTTTACAGTAGTATTATGTCGACCTAGTTCAACGAAAGTTTGGTCCAATATAAAAGTTTATTCCTTTAAACTTTAAATCAACACAGTGTTCGAGCTAATGTAACTATCGACTAATACAACTTATACACTTTTATCGATCAAAATTAAACGGACGTACAAATAGGTTACTGAAGAACATTTTAAATCGGGTTTCATATATCGGGTTTCTATAATAGTGCAGATACCATAATGTAGCAGTTAAGATTTTCTTACAAACGACAAGTAATTCTTTACTTGAACCTTGAGTTTCTGTTCAAAGTTGCAAGATAATGTTCTTTAATTCTGTCCGAACTTCGAGGGTGCATTCGAAAAGCAGCTGTTTTGGCAGAGTGACCAGCCGATAGCCAGCAGTCGTCCTAACTCCATTCGTAAAATGCGTTCCTTGCACCGGTGGGGTCTTCGTCCCTTCGATGAGCAAACACGCGCGTTTCTGCTCCCGATGCACGCCCACGCAATGTTGACCTTGGATTATGATACAATAACAAAGTCCGTTTTAGCAACCTCTTTCCGTAAGGATAAGAATTCGAACTTTCAAACAATCGATGCGATGAACGCAAATGTTCAACGAATTGAGATCATTCAGATTTATGGCATAGGTACATCGGTAGCAAAAACGGCACGGGTCGATCCTGTGTCTCTACAGCCATAAAAGTTTCCCCGGGACAGCTGAAATTCGAGAACCGCGTCATTTAACAGGGCACGTCCGGACTTTTCCGACGAAAATTCGTCTGAATTAGTATGCGCACACGCGCGCATTAACATATTTGTGGGGAGACGAGAGGAATCGGCCATTACGAATCCATCGAGAGAGAAAGAGAACGCATGGGGTGGGGACAGAAGGTACAGGAGAAACGAGGAGAAGGTCAGAGTGAAAGAGAAGGAGAAAGTTAGCGGGGAAAAATGGAATTTTTAGGCGGCATTGTCGAGCTGGCCGGGCCTAGACAAACGGTCCCACATCTGGTCCCCTTTTGGGAAGGTCAGAGAGGAAGAGGTCGCGACCTTGGCCGGAATTTTTCGGGAAAAAGTCCAGGAGAAACGACCTGAACGAAGGGGAGAGGAAGGACAGTGGTACCCCCTGTCCGCCCTCTCCCCTTCTCGCCATTTTACTCACCCCACGAGCGGTGACATGCAAAACGCGTGCGTCCATGTAAATCGGCACCCTCTTAATTGCATCCCATGGAACTTACGCGTATTGTGCACTTAATGGACCGTACGCAGCGACGAGGGTAGATTTTAATTATTGCAACGACTCTCGCGGTCGATAATAAATCGGGCAACGCAAAAGGGGGCGTCATGGTTTTTCGCGTGCCGCCTGCGATTTATTATTTTTACCACGTATCGATGATCCGGATAGTATCGTTTTCTTTTTCCTCGTACTCGATAAAATGAACGTTGACGCACGAAAGAAAATCATGACGGTCCTTGATATTCGGGGATCATTTAACTTAACTGCAAGCGGTACGTCCCGAGAACTAGTTATTGCCTTGACTAATGTAATTGAGCGCAAAATCAAATTTTACCCCTTTAAATCAAAAATACATAGAAAGACAAAGTATATTGAACATTGATATATATTATATATATATTATTATTATTATTGATAATATAAGTATATATATATATATAGGTTAAGCGCGTTTCGAGAGAAGATTATATGAGCGTATACATACGTGTCCGACGAGCGTATCGTTTTCTTGTAAAGTGTTCCGCGCGTCTAGGGAGAAAAGTTATTTTTAGCTCATCTAGTCATTTTCGACACGATTTACAATTCCAAATGCTGATCTAGTCACGTGACATAGTCGAAAAGAAATGAATATATATATTTATTACGTGTGTATGCATATTTATGTACACACTGTTGTAATACAAGTAACCTCTAATGGTTTATTGATACAAGATCGATCGTATATTTTTATATAAGAGCTGCGAAGTAAAGCAAGTATTTTTCTCTGTTATTATTTATTTATTTTGTACATCTATTATTTATTCTTTTTTATTCTACCGCCCTTTATAATGGTTTATATACACGTACAGCTGGAAGAATGTGTTGCGAATAAAATTTCTTTTTGCTTCTTTGATTTTTATTTCACGTGATTTTTCGTTCCTTCCGTTTCGTACGCTTTTACGCTGCCAGCCGGGTTTTACGTTCCCATTAAACTTTTATCGTTCGCCGTTGCACGATATCAACTTGTATAATTCAATTTACTCGACGTCTGTCCGTCAGATCGATCGATTTCGCTGTTTCGTGTTTTAAAGGGTGTCACTCCTACTAGACAGTTTCGAACCGCGACCGGAAGGGTGGCTCGACAAATTGAGCCGGACAAATTGGTCGCGTGTTTTACATCCTCATCGAACACGCAAAGATTTCAATTCCAAATTTCATCTTTTCAGAAACCACGAATTCTCGAAATTTACAGACCTCTCATTCTCCAACCCCCGAATCCTCAAATTCCCAAATCCCAAAATCTCCAAATATTCGACTACCCAAAATCCCGAATAGGAAAACGTGGAAAACAATAGGAAAAATAAATCAAACATGATCGTATCCGGTTTCCGTGTTCTTTTGTTCGTCGCGCGAGAACATGTCGGAAAAAGTGGTGGTTTAACGAAAGAGGGTGGGCAGAGGGGAGAGAATTTCTTTTTCTCGACGATTCCCGTGAGTGTGTAGCCAGGGATAATATTTTATGGGCAAACGAAAGGAAAAGCGGGTTGGTCAATTTTCAGCGAGAGGGAGAGCGCGATCCGAAGACGTGAAACGCTTGCGCTATATCGGAGTTTTCCTTTCGGTTGATGGCCGGAGTGGACGGTTTGAAAAGGGAAGGCGGAAGGCAACTATCCCTGTCTTTCTTGAATCAACGACCAATGAGTAAATGACACAGCTAGCCCCTACTCTCGTACGCAAACACACACGCACGTACACACCGAAAATTGGACGTCCACCCACTTACACCCACCGGGGATATGTATAAAAATCAATAACATCTTGCGGTTTCCAAGAGCTCCGAAAACGAGGGAATATATATCTATATATCTATCTATATATATATATACGAGAGGGGAACGTAATTCTCTCCTCGAGACAAAAGAACTGCCAATTTTTCATTATCGTTCGCTATCGGTTATTAATTTCCATCAGCTTCACCTTGACCGTGTCTTGGAACTTGGAGATTTTTCGTGAAAAATGGAAATCGAACGAAATCAACAAAAATTTATAATCATTTGTACTTTACGAGTATAAAATATGACACATGATTATTTTTATAATTTGAAGTCGATTATTAAATATTCATTTTATAATTATTACATTATGTTTGGTAATGTTGTACAATCTCGAGTGGTTTTCATACTTTCATTAAAAGGACCGTTACATTTTGATACTTCAGATACAAATGTACGATATAAATTTTTGGAAATATCTTTTGATTTTATACGACATTTGAGATCGAAGAAGTTCGATAAAATAATCGAGAGGTATCCTCGTCATTTATTTAGAAAGGTGGCGTCTCGAAGTTGGTGAATTTAAGAAAGGTATCGAACCGTACGCACCCCTCTTTTTCCCGGTCCACCCTGTTTCTCCAACTCATCAACCACCACAACCGCAACGCTGCTTATACCCTGACAAGGAAGTGAATTGCAATTATCAAAGCCTCTCCCCTCTCGGACCCTCAGCCCCTCTCCACGATACTTTCACCCCCTCTCGCTCGCCTTCCTTCGCGTTCACTTTCTTTCCCCCTATCGTTCGGCAACTTGGAAATTTCATCCCCCCGTAATAATTTCGCCACCACACCGGCACACCAATACAACCGACCCGACGTCTTCGACGATCAAAAGAATCCACGTGGCGGGACGAGGGTCGACCAAATATTTCGCTACGTAGCGAATTTCGTGAAACGCCATTGTTCGATCTTATATAAATGAGAGCGTTGCTGGCAAATATAATGATGACGAGTGGATACAAATTTCGACGTGAAGGGTGACTCGGGATTCTTACGATGTTTTTTTCTCCCTCTTTTCTTCCTGGAAGAATAGCATCGAATAGAAGAGCGTTTCAGAAGCTTACTTGTAATGACCTTTCAGTCGCGAACTAAAAAGACTGTAATTCGGTAGGTTAAATTATTTGTCGAAGGGAAATTAAAATTGATTTTTCACAGAAATTATGCAAGCAAATTCGCGACGAATAATGGATCGTAATACAAACTTTAAGGGTTGATTACGTCACGCGATACTATAGGAGACGTTATGAAACTTCTCGGATCACCCTCAATGTAGGTTAAGAATTTCGAAATTTCGGTCAGATTTTTTTCCCGATGTTTCAAACAGGTCACGATTTCTTTCAAAATCCCTCGAATCGCAACGCGAAATAATTGGATGATAAACCAAGTTGGCTGAAAACCGAGCCAGGCAGCAGTGAAATATCGGCGTCAACTGTTTCACAATGCCGTTAACAGTATTGCGCAACATTGAAGGAAACGTTTGGGTTCAGGCATCGCTAAATAAAAGGCCTCGAATTTGTGGAATCCTTTCATCGAGTTCACCCTCGTTTTTCATCTCGCGACAAACACACGCTCGTTTCTGTCGCTCTATTCGCGTGTCGTGCATTCTTTTGCTTTTTTTTCTGGTTCAACGATTTCCACCGGGGAATACCGAGAAATCCGCGATTCGGGAAAAACTTTGAGCGAACGGGGTGAAAATACCGGTATTGTTCGCCGGCTCGGTTTTCGCAGTTTCGAAAAAGGGGGCTGCATGCAACCCTTTATTTGTTTAGTGCCATCTTTGGCGAGCGAAGCGTGTGCCGGGTGCGCGCCGCGGCGCACGCTTACCGTTTTCGACGAATTTCACCCCAAATTTTCAGCTGGCGCGCACCCCATCAGATTTACACAATATTTTGGAAATCTTTTATAAGATATCGTCCCTTCGGCCCTCTCCTGGCTTACGGCTTCGAGACTATCCATTGTAATCGACCCACCTCTCGCCCCTGGCTCCGTTCCTGCGACCTGTCGACGAACGAACACGACGACAGATGGGAACGTGCCGCTGCGCGGCGAGCGACACCGAAAGGGACAAGTACGAACGGGAAAAAAAAAGTTTGTAAAACGCGTCGAAATCGGGAAATTAGGGTCGATCCGGCAAAAAAAGACGCGAAGAATTAACATGGGCATTGTGAATGGGCTCCGCCGTGCGGAAGGGTGATCCTACACCCCTTTTACGCGACACGTGCCTTTCTTTAATAATAAGGGAAACCAGCGATACGGTTTTCGAAGCTGTACAAATCGAATGTTTGATCCGAGCGAAATTGGAACGCGATTTTGTTCGTAAACACGTGTTTCTGGATTTCGTGCAGTTTTTCTTTCTTTAGGGATTGAGCGGGTAAAGATAGGGCAGAACAGGAGTCCGTTGAACTTCGAGGAGTATAGTTTAGATATGTTAACACTTGGATTTGGAGTGACACCCGATAGAAACCGATATAGGGATTAAGAATGTTCAATGCGAAGTAAATTCGTTCCTCTTGATTTCTTCCTACCTCAGCTACATTCCAAACCGAACCAACTTGGAAGTAATTACGGATATTTTTTCATACATATAGATGACCATTTAGAAAATTTTATTTTCTCTTACGTAAACCTCGACAACTGCCTGACAATAATACCTCTGGTTGAAAACGTTACGCAAGCGTCACGGAAAAAGAAAAAAGATCCTGAACGCACACAGAAGTATGCACAACACATGATATTATGCGACCACTTAACCGACGTAACGACTAATTATCCGTATTTTTCTAAACTTCATTCGACACGAAAGCTAAGCCCCGTGCAGAGAGGGAGATCGTCGCAACGCGATCTATCGAATGCGGGCAACTTGTAAATACCATCGATCAGCGATTCGCGCGGGAATGATAATAACGTTAACGTGATAGGCCGATAAACTTCTTAAGTTCCTATTAAACTTATTGTATAAACGTACGTTTCTAAGTTAGGCTTTACCGTAATCGATAACACGCGTCAAGACTCGTGGGTTAGAAACCTGTTAACAGGACTCGACCAACGATATCCTATTTCGATTAACATGTACACGACACTTAGACATTCCGTTTGTACGTCTCTAACCAAGTATGTGTAATGTACGTGTGTGAATTGTGCGAAATGTGTACACTATAATGTTAAGCAATATTATTAAACGACGAGGCTACATGTAAGGATATCGTAATACGTAATGTGCGTAGGAGGTTAAGATCTCTGAGGGAAAAAATCAAAATTAGTTGTTAATGTGTACTACGATTCGATGAGTTGTAAAGCGATGGGCAATTGTGCCTGTATGTGGACATTGATGGGTAGTCAATTTTTCTAGCTGCAAATTTCTCAATTTACAGAATACTATACTTTCGAATGACATTTTCAAATTTCCCAATTTTTCAATTCTTCAATTCTTCAATTCTTCAACGTTTCTAAATTTCCAATTTGAAAATATGAAGATTTGAAATCTTTCACAGTTGCCCACATAAACACCCATGAATTACCAGGGCACTTGCTCTGCCCATCGCTGATATAACGAACCGTTTATATTAAAAGAAGATGAATGAAATAAGGAAAGAAAATGTAAGATCGTTAAGTACCACGATTCAGGGTCCTCTAGTTACTTCTCTCTTAGCGTACGACGCCGAAGGCGGTGTAATTAAAATGAATGTATCTATTCATATGGTGAACCGGAAGTACAATTAAAAGCTATTTCGATGACGAATTATTAAATATATGCATATATTTACGTGACGAGTGGAAGTTTACACGTGTGTGTACATAAGAAGCGATTATCGTTAGATAATTGTCTACGATTTTATCTGATCATTTATAACATGCCGCAGATAGCATTAAAACGTAGACGGAAATTTTGTTTGTGAAGATCGTGAGTCTTGAAAGATGGTATCCATGAAGGAACAAAGAGCACACACTGCACCGAAATATATTTTTCGCGAAAGCCGGAAATACAAGTTTATTATATTATACAGAAATCGATGGTTCTTTGAAAGACTTTTTCAAATTATAGAATGATAGCTTTTTTACGCGGTATCTTTACGTCGATATCGATCGTTTACCGAGAAAGAAAGATCCATAATCTTAAGCATAGCTGTAAATTATTAAATTAGAGTACAGCAAACCGAATGTTCCTAATGTAATGCTTTCATCTAAAATACTGTATTCTTAAGTATTTACGCGATAGAGATTCTAATATTTACAACTTGCCGTAATAGGTATGTAAATGTTCAATATTTTTCGGTGGTTTCGATCAGTGATTGAGCAAAATTGATATCACTAGGGAAATATTGGGAATGGTTTATTCTGAAAGTCATTGCTATAGTCTGTTTTTGTTCTTGTATAGATCCTTAAATTGCTAGATTTCCACATTCCGATATTCCCAATATCCCTAGATCTAAATATTCACAGATCAACCATTTCCACACTCCTGTTGACCTTTCGAATTTTTCCCTTAATTCCTTATCGAGAAAGACCAAGAATAAAATTCGAACAAAAAAGAAATATTTCTCCTGACTACTTTATTTAATTAATGATCGAAAGGAATTGGAAAAGTATCGAACATTCTTCTCACGCATTACCAATCGAAGAAATGTAACACTTCAATGTATCAAGAGCTCGCTGTGTAACGTTTTTATTTCGATTTTTGTTTTCGTGGAAACAACAGAGAGGTGTATCACGCGAGAAATCTGAAACATTTTAATCGAGATCGAACGTTATTGGAATATTTATGGTTGCGAATGATACGTACGAGAGATCGAAGCGAAAGGTGTATTTCATTCGAATGGTCTGATGTACAATGTAATAGAACTTGTACGAAAGAATTCGAGACATTTTTTTCAAATAGAAGTACAGAATTTTCATCGAAGGAATTCTTTCGAGCAAGATGAATGTATCTTCGAAACTGTCTATTGTAAATTCGTAGCAACGTTTTCTCACCGTAGAATGAGGAATATCTTTTCATTCGTTTGGGTGATCATAACGCGTCTTGTAAACGCAAACTCATGTATTAATGTTTCATTGTAACGATATTTGGCATCCCATTTTTTGGCATGTTTGTTAGCGACGATGTTCTAACACGATCGAGGGTACAAAAATCGAAGGAGCGAGAATCAAAATATTGGAGAATCAAAATTACAATGTAAGTTCATAGAAATTCGTTGTTCGTCGATAAATATTATTTGTTAGTCGAGAATAGAGTTGGATACGTCCAATAATATAGTCTAATAATCATTAACTGTCGTTTCATTTATCCCACCCCTCCCATCGACCTGAATCAACTACTTTTAAAAAAATTACCTTTCTTATGGAAACTTCTTTTATCAGAAATAAACTCACTCATACAGAAACAGAACTTCACATGCAAATTTCTATAAAACTCCATTCCAAAATTGTTTAAACTCCCTTAACACTTTGACTGCCATATGTGATTGAAAATACTCTTACCTGATTGAAAATACTCGTATTAACTGCTTGTAACTATGAAAAATAAATATAACAAGATACTGTGATATTTGATAAGATTTGTTAAAAATGCTACCTAATGCAATTTTCAGCTGTGTAGCTCATGTGTTAAGTGGATCTGTCTAATCTAAACATCAAGTGATCAAAATCGGAAATAATCAAAAATAAGTATTTACAATAATCATCAGACTGTTATGGCAGTAGAAAATTTCTAAAATATTCGATACGAGTATGCAATGATACGTGTTACAATACACTGTTCAACTCGTATGAGACTTTTATCGGTACTTATCGAAAAATCAAGTATGCTCCCAATAAAGGTTCCGATAAATTACGAGTACATAACGGCAAGGCCAATCCGATGATCGTCGATGAGAATCAAAGATCAAGAATCAGGCTGATTTGCGTCACTCGTGTCGCTATTTCGATTACGAATTCGATGCTCGTCGAAAATTATACGTTTACTTTAGAGATACAATTGCCTTTATCAACCTGCGTTATTATGCAGCAAACAAGAAACTCGATATACCGATTCAATGTCAGTCACAAATGACGATACAAGCTTAAATAGCTGCTCCAACGGTGTTTACATGTTTATGTAATTTACATACATTAAAATTTCAAAATGGAAACTTGAAGTAACTGGACATGTGAATACTAATATTAGGACGCCGACAGAGCTGAACTAGTCAGAAGTTTCTTTAGATAATTCCACATTTTGTCACCTACAAAACTTTTTATACTTTTATTGCAATCTTAGCACACTAGAAAGTAATTTCTCTATGTGTCGATATACATAAAGGTATAAAGTCTGTTTCTCTTTATAATCGCGTGAAATTCGATCGATTTTAGCCCACGGTTGTCAATAAACGACATAAATACCGTCGACAGGGTAATATATTCGAGCCCCGCCCGAGGGAAATTAATCGGCAAACTCGAGCGAATAAAACCGAGCAAACAGGGTTATCAATTCATTTTATTCGGGTAAATCGCCAAGTGCACCTCGGCTTTAAGGAAATTTTTCAAGCGAACTGACAGACATGTTAAACGAATGGCATGACAAGTGGTGAAGAAATCGTGTTCTCGAGGAAAATCCTGGAGGAAAACCGATCCGTAATGACAAAAGACGCCAGTCAAGATTGCTTCTTCAGAATTCTAAGCGAAGTACCTTCGTAACCAGTGGATCGCGGTTTTCCTCGATTCGTAATTATTTAACGCGATAACGTGCCATTTGCGGGAACGACTACACTTTGCGCGCGAAAAAATTGCTCGTTTAAAACGCTGACATTTAGAAAACTGAATTTCTCGCTCGTGTTAACCTTTTACTCGCTATTAATTGCTTCGAACGTTTGACATAAGTTGTAAATAGAAAAAAGAAGCCCCATAGCTTCAGATGTCACAATTTTCAGAACCTATAGTTTAAGAATACATACTTGGTCTTGATGATTGATAATAAAATGACTGATATAATCTTAATGTATTTCGTGTTGTATTTTCCTGTGTTCACTGTAATTACGATGAGTCATATTTTGCAAATATTTGCTATAAAATTAAATTAATATTCACATTACCTCGCTTTGACTTCCTGTCCCACCGGTCTGTGGACATCGAATAAATTGTTTAGATCAGACCACAGATCTTCTGACAGTTTAGAATTGAAATCTAGCAATGATCGTTTCAATTGCAGAACGTTCCTATTTACGTGCTCGCCACTGTACGTCATTGCAAATGAATGCCGGAGAAGTTTAATATAACGAAACGCTTGAAATCCTTCTTTTGCGAAAGACTTAACGCGATATCGCAGGCAAGATAACCGACGAGAAAAGTCACTGACTTATGCCTTTGAAAAAAAAGAGTCGGTGCAATAAGCCGATGAAAAATCGCTGCTCGTTAAACATCTCATGACTCGTTTTATAATGTTGATTAGAGCGCACCAAAATGGCAGAAGAGTCGTTTTACGGCCGGCAATAAAATTCTCTGTAAATGTTTGTTTACATTGTAGTATTCAGATTAGCGAAATGTGTCGAATGTCAGCGACATGGAAGATTTTATCGTTCGTGTCACTTCGCGGTGATTATCGGGCAATTGACGGTCGATTGGGATGCTTCGATCGATTCATTTTTATTGCATCGAGTGTTCCAGATTCTTCCTGATGATGCGCTGCCGGAAAATTATGGAAATGGATCACGGTTGAACGTGAATGGTTTGCGAAGAAATTTGGGAATTTCAGGGGTTTGGAGATTTCATTGGGAGTTGGGGAATTTGGGAAATTGGATATTTGCTGGGTTGAGAATTTGGGAGATTGGTAACTTGAGAATTTGGTAACTTAAGAAATTGTGACCATGAGAATTTCAAACTTGAGTCCTTAAATCCTTAAAAATCCTGAAACTGAATACCTACAGATTAGAAAATATGAAAATTCCGAAATTTGAAAAAACAAAAAGCTAACAGGTAGAAAATCCCAAGTGGCAAATGTAGCATTTAAACCTGTTTTATCGCTTCTTTGACAGAAGATGAAATCCAAATATAGAGGTAAATATGGAAATGTAAATATTTCGAGACAATCTTGACCTATACATGATATTGTCGTCTATTAGGTGTTCTAATCGAATCAGTGTCCCGGCGTCTCGCGTACCTGTTGAACATGATACACCTAACAAATCCCGTTTATAAATCCTGTTTCTTCGCATCGAACGAAATGTGTCTGTGCACGTGTTAACAATAACTTCCAACAAGACGTCAGCAAAGTTACTGCTCCGTTATCATCCGCATCTCGAAACTATCAACGCGTTAATCACAACGGTAATTGTTTTTTTGCAATTCGCAGAATTAGTCAACAATAAGCTTCGAACAAAATAATCAGATAAAATAACGAAAATAAGTGACGAAGAATAATAGAAATAGTTTTCTATTTTTCGATTATACGCAGTAACGTCTTCGTGATTGAGTACACTCTATCAACTTTGATTGTAGGCTCTCGTATTATCACGAGATTGCAGATCTGGGTAATTGATATACTAAGTGACGAATGTCGATATGTTGAATCTGTCAGAAATTAGAGACCCAGAAAGTGTCTACTTAATTTTTTGAACGCATTTCGCAAATAATATTTTCATCGTAACTAATATCGATAATTTGAAAAATGAATATTGTGAAGAAATAGCGGAAGTTATGAGTCAGTCGAATATTATCTAGCGGCCAGCTAAAGTCGGCGATAGTCGGATAGATCTCGATTCAGATGGAATCATCTCGGATGACAACAATTCTGCGAACGTATTCGCGCGCGTAAAAATTCATTAAAACCACCAACGGTGACAAATCATTGATTTCTCAGCACGATACTGTTACGAATGTTCCGTATATATAATTTTTTTTCATTTTCAGATGACACAGTATCCGCTCGAAGTCGGTGCTAATTGTGAACGCGATTGCGTCGCATGACGTTGCTCGTTATGTTCCGCAATTAACTTAAAGTAATTGCTTTTAATAAGAGCCGATAAGCTGTCGTGCTACGAGCAACTGACTGCACGACCATTCAACCGGCCGATCAATCGAATTTACCATCGATTTTACACGATATCATGCACGTCACGTGGCCGTTCTTCCCCGTTCGTAAATCGTATCGTCCGTGACGTCATTGAAAAGAAGGAAGGTAAATCCCATTCGATTGCCGTAATTGCACGCACGGCATACCAATTGTTAAGAAATTCCTGCGAAGACGATTTTACCATTCAAATTTACGTTTATGTTACTCCGTCCACGTAGGTGATTTCGTGAAACGGAATAAATTCGTCTTTACCGTTAATTACATAAACGGATCAAATAATATAGAACGTAACGGCTTCGTTAATACCCATGGATAAAACGCTTCCTAGTATCGCATATTCTTTTTACATGCTGAGTCACTTGTCTCAACGATTGTTTCTCACGTGTCCAACAAGAAACAATTGAGGAAAAAAATTGTTAAACTAAAGGTATATGCTATACATCATCATTCAGACAAATTGTTCTTGTCAATCGATTTTGTACGTATGCAATTGATATTCTAAACGGTACTTCCTGGAACTACTTGAAACATTGTCTTCTTTGATAATCGGTTAAATAAAGTTACGAGTTTTGTTAAAACTATATCGATTTCATTTCTTTAAGTGGGGTAGCAACAAAGACATCTCCGTTATCGATTAAAATAGATTAGAATACCTTTAAATGCAGTTTACATGAATTTTTTCTTGTGACTGTTTAATCATGCAGAGTAAAGTTAAATAAACACTTCGATAAAAACTTGATGAGTGAAAAAATTAATATAGTATTCCACGGTAGATACAAATTAATGAGATGATAAATCATTGACGTAACCAGAATTTTTTCTAGGATGAGTCGGATATTTTGGTTCTGTAGTGACAGAATTTTTGTGGTGGAAATGACTGTGTGGTTTTTGGGCACTTAGAGATTTGAAGGTTATAAGCTTACAGAATTTAAGGTCAGCTTGGAGATTTGAAGATTAGGAACTTGGAGAATTTAAAAATATAGAAATCTAGAGAAATTGGGATGTGACGATTTGGAGATTAAATTTAGACGTATAGAAATTTAAGAATTGAGAAACGTAAATGTACAAACTAAATTTCGAAATGCAGAAATGTTAGAAGTTTGAAAAATTAAAAACTCATCAATTCCGCATGGTGAAACGTCATGCCTAATGAGTGTTACGTACAAAACTAATGAACCCTAGATATCGATGAGTGAAAAAATCCCCGTGTCGAAAATAAGAAACAGCCGGTGGTCAAAGGCGTGTAAGGGCGAGCGCCAGTAGCAGAATCGGTAGCAAGCTCGAGTGGAAATTCCTGATGCGCGACGTCGCAAATCAATTAATGATCTACGATCTACGATCCACTTGCAATAATCGCTCCCACCATCGTCGTCGAAGATAGCGCACGTGCGTACGCCCGGACGGCAACACATCGCATCTGAATGCACATGAAGCGACTGAAGTACCGACAAACGACCTGAGTCTTCTTTTATCAGTCAACCACGACAGTGTGAGGCAAACGGTCGAGTACGCGCGACACTGCTTATTTACAGTGTGAAACGGTTTTTCCGATCCGCGATCCGGTTCGTTTATCCTCGTACACGATTTTTATTGAACGCTGGATCGATCGTCGATCGCAGTGTTCATCGAGGACTCGAGAACAGGTTTTCGTCTAACGGAACGAAAACCGCTACTCACGAAAACCGGCGCGATTTTGAGAAAGGGCTCGAAGAGGCACGGGTCAGAAGTGGCAGGGTTAATCGAAGACCGAGGAACGATACAGATTTTACTAGGAAACATCGACACGCTGGCGCAAATTCTTCAATATATTGTCACCACGTGAGTATTCGATAAGCACTCGTCTTTTGTCCTTCCGTCGTTTTTCGAAACATTAATATATTACAAGACGATGACTAATTGACGTTTAATTCGTCTTGTTCCTTCACGGTCCGACTTATTTCGCGTTTACAAGTATTCGGTTCCGTGGCGGTGATAAGTAGTCGGATAGCTGTTCGAAGTAAACGTTCTGTCCTATGTGAAACGACTAAAGAATTGTAAAAGCGTTTATTAATATCGGACGATATTTCGTTGTTCCGAAAATGCGATATCGTTATCGGGATAGATTTCGTAGATAGATATAATCGAAGATTTATTTGTGCGAGTTCGTGTTAAACATCTTTATCCGGGTGATATCGAGAACACGTTGTTAAATTAAACGATCTCGTAGGAACGATTGTTCCCAAGGGGACTCCTTAAAATGCTGCACAGCCATTTTTCGATTTCTTACACGCGCGTAATATAAATCCAACGACACGTGGACTCCGATTAGTAGTAATACAAGAACCAAGTTCCTCGTGTCGTTAGCGATACTGTGCTGATCTCGAATATAATATTTCACGTGCTATCAAAACGTCTAGACACGAAAAAACCAAGAGCAACGACATTGAACGAGCGAAGAATCACTATGTGGATACTCTTCTACATTATCGATTAATGAATAACCCTGAATGATCGATATCTGGTTATCAACTGTACGTGTTCCCAATAATAAGGTTTACAATTATCCGATAAGCCTCGAAGAAACAATAGATTGATTCTACGATGGAAAAAGAACTTATTCAATTGCCGTCTTTACAACGCGAATCTTCGATCGTTTAACTTCTCTCCGTTCGCATCATGACTTTTGCTCTTATAAATAAACTATTCTATAGAATTTTCGACGTTTAACAGATCAAGGCTGACCGAAATAGGCAGGTCCGACGTGAAAGTATCACAGGTCGATCCCGGACTTTGCCAATTTCGACGGGGATACTATAAGATTGTGCGTCAGCATCGAA
The DNA here is from genome assembly GCA_945859555.1 of Megachile ligniseca. NCBI lineage: Eukaryota > Metazoa > Arthropoda > Insecta > Hymenoptera > Megachilidae > Megachile > Megachile ligniseca. The sequence continues at coordinate 11,101,846 of OX243786.1, forward strand.
CTCGGTACGTAATTTTATTCTCTTTCGAAGACCTAGTAAATTTGACCTAAGTCAATTTTTTATGATCAAATTCATTCTGAAATTCTCTAATCCTAAATTTCCACTCGCCTAAATTCGTAAGCGAATATAAAAGTTTCCAAATTCCTATGTTCGAAAGTTGTTGAACTTTCTTTCAATTTCGAGCTGGTTAAAACGAGTTCTACCAGCTAGATCTTCACTACCGTATTTTGCAACTAAATCCAAGGACCCACGTGCGAGCAATCTACTGTCTCGCATCACATTTGATCGAATCATTGGAAAAAATTGCAGGTATGGTCGGTTTTCCGGACTCGTCGACTGAACCCACACTGCTGAACATCACTGATATAAAGTTAAATGACAGCGCGGTTCACAATGAGCGTTTAACAAACAAACTGAACGACAAGGGCGTCAAGGATCACGCGTTCACTATAGAACGGCACAACATGTCGAACGGCAAGGATAATTATGCGTTGGATTTCGACTGTATCGAGAAAGGCAACGGCAACAAGCTGAGTCCGTCAGCGGAGATTAAGGCAGCGCCTGATGTCGTGAAGAAAGTGGCAGGTGAGCTAATTAACATACAATATGGGCTACAAATTAGACACACGGCCTTGACATACAGTATCGTCGGCGATCGTTTCATTCGCAAATTTTTCATATCGATACGTTCGAACTCGATCGCAGGCGCCACGAGGTCACCGATCGTACGACTTTTACGGGCCTTCTTATTTAACGAAATACGGGGTCAGATTAGAGGTGCTATCGATTGTCGTTACGCCAGCAATATTTAACGACATATGGATGACACTTAGCTTTGTTTAAACTTCATGCTTTATCTAACCTAATCTGCTGCGCCATTTTCTTTACAACTACCTTGCTTTGAAACATAAATTTGATTAATTTTAATGGACAACTTGTGCTCTATTTTATCAGACTAGGTTAGGATAACTAACTTAGGTTAGACTAGGTTGTTAGGTTCTCACCATTTACTCTTGTTCAAATTTCAAGTATAATGTAACTTTATTTCAATTCCCGATGATTAGATCTTAATGATGTACGTAACGTTCTTCGAGCATTTATTTGTCTCCATGTTATTGACATTTATGGGGAAAATTTCGTTATTACCGATATTAATGAATAACATTGTCGATAACAGCTCGCTGGGTTGTGTTGTCACGAACATTGATAACGCGTGAGCTCTTTATTGTTCTTCGAGCGATTTTATTAAGCGCTTTAATGGTTACAGAATCGAAAGAAGCCCGTTTTGAACGGGTTGATAATGGAAATCTGGTGGCCTAATTAATCGCGAGCGCGTGTATCGATAGTGCCATCCCGTCGATGATACCGGCGCGAACGCGAAGCAAATAGGAAATAATCGCGCGTTGCGCATTTGCAAGACGTCGTATAAATAACAACAATCGTTTTAACGCGATAACCTCACTCATTATTATCCGTCGACGCACAGAAACGTTAAGCTCGTTCAATACACGTGCTCGGCCACGTCTGAATTCAACGAACTGGCGAATCGTTTAAGCGTGTCCGGGAATTATGAACTAAAGCGAATCAGAAGTGTAAGAAAGTTTGTCGATAAGGAGAATTAATGGTAATAACGGGATGATTCGCGGCGTTAAATGTTAATGAAACATCGTCGACGCGTGACACGGTAGAATGTGAGATGTATTGGTTTCTCGGTAGCGGGTCTGAAAAACCCTAACGGACAAAAGAACAAAACGGACATGTCACTGCCCAATCTCGGTGGTGGATCACTTTCCAGTGGAAGTTCCCTAGTGACGATCTCTTCCGTCGAAAATTCAGATCCTGATCCTGACTTTCGTAATAACACGGGCGGATTCGGCAACAACTACAGAAACGAAAGATGGTATCAGACCACCCTGCAAGTCGCCGTGCCTTTCTTCATCGCCGGAATAGGTACGATCGGAGCCGGTCTCGTTCAAGACCAGGTCAAGGTACGTTTAACCTTTAGTAACTCTAACTAGTCGTACACCTTGGATCAGAACTCTTAAAAATCTAGCTCTGTGATTTGAACCTTGAATCTTTGGGTCTTTAGAATGTCCAGTCCCCTGAACTAAACTTCGCGAGACCAAAGATTTAAAAATTTTTACAAGTCTATAATTCTTCATAAAATGAAAATTTCATAGAGAGATCGTAAATCACGTATTTTTCCGCGAACCGTTTCTTATCGATCGTGCACTGTACCCATATTATCTGAAGATAATGTTAGAATGCCGCGGTAGCGTCTTTTTTTTATTTACCACGGCAACGTATCCGACGGAAAAAGAAATGAAATACAATTCTCTTGAAACAACAGCAGTAATAATCTCATAAGCACCCCACCAACCCTTCTCCGCCATTCAAACATTCAAGAGCCAAGATTTTATCGGTTTCCAGCAGCGCAGAAATTCTTGGAGAACAATTAACATTCCTGGTTACGTTCCTTCGTTACCCTCTTTAATTAAACATCGTCTGTTCTAGGACTCGAGAGTATTTAAAGACGTTTCTCAACTGTTCATCCTGGTGCCCCCTTTGTTAGGGTTGAAGGGCAATCTCGACATGTGTCTCGCTTCTCGTTTGTCCACGCAAGCGAATCTTGGCAATATGCACGGTTTTCGAGAAATAGCGAAAATGATTATCGGTAACATTGCGTTGGTGCAGATTCAAGCGATTGTCGCAGCCATTTTGGTCGCCATTTTCGCCATCATTGTCAACGCCATAACGAAAGGTGCCGGGTACACCTTCGTGTGGGACCATTGCCTGTTGCTGATCGCATCCAGTGTGTGCACTGCCACCAGTTCGTGTTTCATTTTAGGTAAGGTTCATTGCACAGTTCTCACTCGTTTATTGCGGCATCGTTATGTTACTGCACTTATGTAGCTTTGTTACCAACATTGGTGCAAGTAGAATTTTTAACTGGGATGAGTACGCTAGTTTTGTAATAAGATCGAAGGTAGATATGGAATGATCGAAGGACTTTTGGGCATTGTAAAATTTAGGGATTTGGGAATCCTTAGTTTTCAGAATTGATAATTTGGAAATTTGAAATGTGGAGGGTTAGAAATTGGGAATTCCGAATTTTGAACATTTGGAAATTTGGGGATTTCCAATGTCAGCAAACGTTCGAATCGAATCATTTTAAGTACATAGTAAAGTACCATTCATCGCTTTACATTGATAATTAACCATTGAACGTTATTACACAACGCAGCGATTAAAATGAACAAATTCATACAAATTTAGTCCCCGCCATACTTTGCATGCATATCATGAAATCTTAATGTTCTTTTTTACAGATTTCGTAATGATCGCCGTAATCATGATATCGTTTCGATGTAAAATGAATCCAGATAATCTGGCTACGCCCTTGGCGGCGTCATTTGGAGACGTGGTGTCAATCAGCGTGTTATCTTCGATAGCTTCAGCGTTTTTCGGACGGATGTCCGGGGAACCTTGGCTTTTATACGTTGTAATCTGCTGCTACTTTCTGATTTTACCATTCTGGATCTATGTAGTACTCAAAAACAAGTACACCAGAAACGTTTTAACTTCTGGATGGGTTCCAGTATTGTCCGCTCTGTGTATCAGTGGGTTAGTACGTACGATATTTTTATCGGCTTCAATAATTATATAACTAGCTTAATCGACAGAAGGCAAATCGCGATAAAGCACTTAACGATGTTTATATTTTAATCCAGGTTAGGTGGCTTGGTACTCGATCAAGTCGTCAATTCGTTCAACGGATTCGTGATCTTCCAACCAATCATAAACGGAATTGGTGGTAATTTAGTTTCCGTACAGGCATCTCGAATCTCAACCACGTTACACCAGACGTCCATTATGGGAATTTTACCGCCGCATTCGAAAATGCTCATTGCACCGTGGAAGGCGCTATTTAAAGGCTGTAAGTGATGCAAGACTAACTAATGTTGCACTCTTACGCCAGTGGCGTAGCTAGCTGAGGGTGGGCTCACCCTCGAAATATGGCTCTTTCCATGTTCCCAATTACTAAATCCTGAACCCTCCAAATCCTCAAATTCTCAACTTCCCAAAACCCCAAATTCTCAAATATCCAAATCCTCAACTTCCAAACCTCCAGGTCCCCAAATTCTGAAATTCTAAACTTCCAACGTCCAACTCGAAAATTCCCAAATCTGCAAACTCCAATCCACCTATTGTGCCTAGTGGGGGTTATCGACACTATAACAGTGACCCACCCTACGAAAGAATGCTAGTTACGCCAATGCGTGGCTCGTTTTTTTCGCGGTTACCATAACAGGTTGCGTAATATAACGCTCTCGCTTTCGTTTCTCTAGCACCGTACGCGAAAACGGCCAGAATACTCATTTGCATGGCAATTTTTGGCGAAACGATCTTCATCTTCGTCGCTGACTACATCAAATACGGTACCTCGACGGTACACGTGTACTTTGTACTGTCTTACATCTTCGTGGCTGTTCTTCAGGTTCGTAGAACAGCGGAATCGAACTCGTATCGAAAAAGTGAAAGGCTCGAATCGATTGAAAAAATATCTGATATTTATTTCTCAGGTTATGGTGCTGCTTTACGTAGCTCATATCATTATTCACGCTATGTGGCGGTACAAAATCGACCCGGACAACTCGGCCATCCCGTACCTGACCGCTTTAGGCGATTTGTCGGGAACGATATTCCTCGCTGCAGCATTTTGGTTCCTAATAAGTATTGATCAACCATACGGCAAGTAAAAAACAGTTGGACTGACGGAGAACGCAAGGTAGATTGCGTGTCAAGTTGTCAGTTTAGTCTGTGATTTTTGGACGGTGCTGAGACGCACCGGTAGCAAAAAGTGTACAAAAGAAAATGTCGAAGGACGTTGAAGATTAACGAGGAAGTATTTCGTAGAAATAATTTCAACGTGTTAGTCACGGATGGAAAGAGATTGTTTTACTTCGTTAAGCAGAACGTCTTAATGATACGCGTACTACGTTAATAAATTGTCGCACGATCAAACACGATGGTACAGTTGATCTTGAAATAAGTACACTTATGAAGAAGAAAATACAGTAACTGTAATGCTAACGTAACTAATTAGTTCGAGCGAACGACCTGTGTCATGATGTAATCGGTTATATGACCCCTTAAGGATCGTACAATCGTAATTAAACGGAGGAAAAGGTCAACGTTGATCGGCGATTGTTCGGAAACGAACGTTTCAATTTTTTAAGATCGGTTTCTTAATTTTTAATTGCAACAAGCACCGCTTGGGGAGTCGGTAGAACTCGAGAAAGTATTTTAAACCGCACGTTTGCGCGTATTGTACATTTATCGTATTATCGTGTATGAGCGGAAGACCTAGTCAGTATTTTAACACTGATTAAGAATTATGTTATAAAATGAAGATACAGTAGCTGAAATATGAATTTGTATTATAATAGATTGTTTTTTAACGTGGAAAGATTGAAGGAATATCACATAGATGATATTTAATAGATTGTAGATAGAATTCATTTCAAAATCTTTTATCGTTGGTAGAAATTTAGGTGAATTTTTTAGAGCACTAGCAGCAGAGTTATTAATGTTAGATATATGGAACGAAAAGTTCTCTTTCCCTATTTGCTAGGATAGTAATATTGTAGTAGAATTTTAAATTATTAAAATTATGTACATTACATGTTACGACAATTGTGTATATTATATTTGATGACTGCTTTTTTTAATATGGGGTCGATATACTACCATACATTACTTGAAACAATTTAAGCAATTTACTTGTTCACAAAATAAATGGAATTAAGTACAGAATGTTTTTAATGCCTTAAGCAGCGCTGTATCTAATGAATAATAAATTGTTTTGCTTTGTAATTCTATATTTATTATGAGTTTGTGAATGATAATGTTGCTTGAATAAGACTATATAAATGTAATTCAGAACTTATTTCATAACAACCACAGAAACCACAATTACGTTAAACAAGACTGAGACAATTAGTATTCGATACCTTTATTTATAGCATGTTTCATTATACTTCACAAAACCTTTATCAGATTTGAAAAATAAAGAATTTTATGTTATTATGGATATATATTTTATAATCCCTAAAAAAACCTACACAAACTAATAGAACTATAAACATTTTTTCGGTAGAAATATACAAAAACAGAAAACTAACCTCTTCGGTTTGATAGAATTTACAAATACTTTTTAATGCATCACTATGTAATATTTATCATACATTATTCTAACGAGATATACATTAAATGTCGCATTATACATTCATTAAGGTAAAAAAGATACTGATTTGTATGACATAACACTATAACTGCACGTGAGCAATGTTTCACTTCAGGTTATGACAGTTGTGCTTGCATTTAAATACGGTTATGCAAAACAGACAATAAATGAGGATGTTGATTAACAATCACCACGTAACACTTTTACAAACAAATAGAGATTTTTCTAGAATTAAATGAAGCAATGATATTATTCTATATTCAGTACATCGTGTAACGCCATTATGTTACACCATAAAAAAGCGCGGGAAACTGGCCTTAACGCATAATGTATACATTTTTTTCGGCACTATTAATATGATACAACGTAATAAATATTAACTTTTTCAAAGTATAGATACTTAATATATGCATAAAACTTTTAAAAATATAAAGACTAGGTATTGAAGAAACTAATTAGAATACAAGAATCTGAGATAACAATGTCTTACAAGTATATTAAAAATCTTTTATTTATAATCACAATTAATAAAAAATATTTTCATAAAATTATGAAATACATCTGTAAATACGACTAAAATATATTGTGTAAAGCTTATTTACGTTTTACGCAGAATTGCAGACCTCGTGAAGCACTAAGTCGGCACTCTGACAGTTTCAAAAAACGTAAATAAGATCAAATTTACAATAATACTTTATAGAATTAGGTTTCTAATCACTTAAAACGTTTATCACGATACAAAGCACAACATAATAACTAGAATTTCCTTGTTTTTAACGAATTAGAGTGACAGCGAAGCAACCGTGCGTAACGCGCCGAAACAGCGTACTGCCGCGCACACTTTGTTGCGCAGCTATTGGTCATCCACGTGCGCGGTATTTTTAAAACGTGCAAAACCTAGTTGCACCGCGTTCACCGAAATGAAAGTTCTACTGTGTCTTCGTGCGAGTCCTTACGAACCTTCGTAACTCTGCAGGTGGGGTACATAACAAGAAGGGGGATGCTGGAACCCACGCGCGACATTCTCCCGAGACATTTAAACTAGAACAGTTCCTGATCGTGTCCAGAAGACGCTACACGGTTTGTTTTGGAAAGCTATCGGGTCGGTATTTCCTTATTGCGCGGGTGCAAAACAGTGTTTATACTAACACATCAATCTCGATCAAGCTAAGGATTAGTGGTAACAATTGTCTTTAATCATTGTCCGCGATGATAACGGTAAGTGACGCGATAATTGATCAAGTTTAATAAAACATTTTTTAGTTTCCATACGATAAAGTACAATGACATCACTTTAGCATTTATTTTTTAAGTGTTGAAATCTGATCCTTTCGATAGATAATAGGTGAAACCGTGTGATGTAAATACATATATGCGTGGTCAAGTTTTAGACACTTTTATGTAATAAAACAAAGACTGCATGTACGTTCGCATCACGCGTCGCTTCCACATTTAATTGGACACGACACTTGATTGGGTTAATTTCTAGGACGTTGCTCATTGATGTAATTGAACGTCAACAATTTTTCCATAGCTAACATAGCGTAAATGCGCGACCAAGATTTTCTCGATTACTGTTAATCACTTTCGCTCACGTGATTTAGCGTCATCGCAATTATGCGGTACGCAATACATTGCATCTTTAATCCTTGCTTGTCTGTTTAACATGCAACAGAGACTTTCTAAAAGTTACTCTTCTATGGATTAGCCATTCATACAAATTCCACCTTTTCGTACATTTTCTCTCACGGTTTTCTGTTTGTTGCGCTGTTCCCTTTTGTATCTGAAACAATCGCAGAATAGCATCCGAGTAATTAATTCGTTCTAAATTTGAAGGAGAAACTAAAAAATTTTCCATCGTTTCCATTGCGTTTGGTATCGTTACCTCACAATAGGCGTAGAATTAATACAAGCCACTTCTACTCGCGAGTGAAGGTGAGCGGAAAGGAAGGCGAAAGGGTGGTTTGACACGCACCGTCGAACATACGAATATCTCTAGTCGCCTGGCTATCTTGGATACAATAATGTTCTTTTCAAGCACAAGTGCACTCTTTCTGTGTGAGGGTTATGAAACTGAACGATCCGGTTTCACTCGTGATATCGTTACATTCTAGATCAACATCGATTGAAAAACATTATCGAGCCTAACAGACGTAAACCAGCATTCTATTAACCAGAAGTAAATAACAGATTATGAATATCATTCGATATCGTACATGTATACAGGCACAATAGACTTTCGTAGAGAAAATATCGTTGTACCTTATCCATCGCACATTCTATTTTCATTGGTCAATTTTTTAATTGACATCAAATTTGTATAGAATATTTCAAAATTTGAAAGTTACAAATTTTCAGACGTAGAAGATGTATTTGGGATTTGAAGTTGTTCAATATCGTAGATAAATGGTACTTCCTCGACACTTCTATCCACAGGAAGACTAAGTAGAGCTCGAGTGTATGTGAGGCACGTGATAGCGCAAGTGAAAGAGATCTGTCTACAGATCTATCAGAATGCACAATTGCGCCCACATGTCCTATCAAACGGTTCGTTTACAAAGGACCACGTTTGCCACGGAACTTGACAAATTGCTCATAGATTGTACAAAAAATGGAAAGAGAGTAGCTTTCACTTGAAATATGAGCATTAGGAACGTTTACTTTCTATGAGCATTCGTGTTTGAATGTATAACAGAATGGCGAAATCGCGAATAGATGTATGAGCGAACCAATTCATAGACATGTATTGCGTACATCTGCACACCAAGCTCCCATGCACGCACACATATGTGCACATTATGATACGCGTCCGAAGATGCTGCCTTCATGATCGCTTTCAGCTTCACTTTTAAACTCCTTTGACGTATGAAGTGCTCGTGTCGAAGGATAATTGTTTATTTCAGTGGACATTGCTTCACGTGATGTTCTCCCATCGACAACAACCGTTCCGCGTGTCTAACAGTTTGCCTAACACTGGCTAGATGATATATATTCCAATGAAGATGATACACGACTCGAGACTGCAAACAAATAGCTGCTCCAGAGATTATGCTTACATCGTTACCTTATACATATTTGCAGTGAAATATGTTCCAGCATATCAGCCACTCGTGATTATCGTTTACGACCAGATTACCTGGCGGCATTAGCTGGTAGAATGCAGAGTACGCAATTCATTTTTGTCGAATAAAGTCAGACGATCTACGTGATTGTAGTTCCGTTTCACTCTCAGCAGGACCTGGTATGATGTCATAATTTCGTAAACGCGATGAAACATTCACGTTCGGTTAAACCATTCGGCTTAGTGTAGAGTGGAAATATTAGTGTCGTGGGACATACAAGTCCAGATTCGCAAAGTTTCAAATTTCTCAATTTCTAAATCCTCAAATTCCTAAACCTCGAAATTTCAAAATTTCAAAATTCAAAAAATGACCTTGCACTACATAACTATTTTGCTTAAGGAAGTCTAGTGTTTATGACTGGACCTTGACCCAATTTCGTGTTACAGTAATGATGCTTTCTACGGTGAAAGTAAATTGTTTACGTCTAGTGTGCACATGGTCTCGCATCGTAGTTCGTGTTGTATTTCAATTTGCAAATCATAGGAAGTGCTTCGTAATTTGAGAGTTTTAATTACAGATGAAAGTGGTAATCCTCCTAGTTGTGGTAGCAACAACTGGAGCTTTGCCCCTCTCGAAGGTGCACGTGAAATTCATATCTCCGCCGCATATTTATGAGCACGGTATTACAACAGATGGTTAGTTCGCAAATGTAATTACATCGCGTGTCGTTTAAAAATCTTGCCGTTAAGTATAATTAATGCTCGTCTCGCAGGGGACCGAACGATCGATCAGAGATCTTACATCTCCATCGGTAGGAGAAGCACGACAGGAAGCCCGAGAGATTTTGGTAATTTTTTTATTTATGAGTGCAAGATAATTACGTAACGTTAGTAGTCAGCACAATTTCCAACGCGTTGACTGACGTTACGAATTTGATCAAGTAATTAATTTACGAAAACACATCTGACGAAAATTAATTAATTTTTTAATATCAGTGGAAGGTTAATCTACTGTGACGATCAATACGTTAATTAAAACGTATCGCCGCTATAATTTTGTATTCAGTATGAATATTTATGCAGGTAAACGTCTGGGCAACAAAGGCAATGCACCCGTGGATATTAAGCGAGAAAATGCTGAAGCTCTATGGCCAGTAGGTGTCTTTATACCGCCGCTAGACATAAACGATCTTGGTTACAGCTCACGTGAATCGAGGCACATGACTCCTGACTTTTCCAACGGACTAAGTAAGAAAAACCTATGCATTTGATAATTAAAGATACATTGAACAAAAGATATAAAAGATACAAAGTTACAATCGGCAGTGAGATACTTTCCAGAATTTTCAGAGAAATTTATTCGTGTTGTACTTAACGATGTTTCAGCCTATCACGACCCCTATCTGTTAACCGGTAAAAAAGCAATGTTGACAGTAAAATATCTTTATGGCCAAGGCGAATTGTTTTATGACGACATTCCGCACGAAAGAGCGCTGCTAAAAAATCAAGAAGAAAGAAGACGAAACGGCCTGTTCGATCTAATATTGAGAAGCTTAAGAACCAGTTCTCCGTTTTCAAGGAAATTTTAATGTAAAAACATTTATTGACGAGGATATTATTTATTTGCAAACTCAGTAGCGTTGTGTCTTGATAAAGGAAAAAGGTAAAAGCGGATTCTGTCTATCTTTAACTGGAGCAGAAATTTATGTAGTATTTTATGAAGCTCTAAATAATTAAGAAAATGCTCCTTTTTGTATTTTTCTATTTAACGTATGCCGCGCTATTTAACGTTATTATTTGACTGGTGTAGCGCCGAAATGTTCTATTATATCGTTTAACGTAGCAACAAATTCTTGTCTGCATCAGCTGCGGATTTAATTAATCCTACACTCGTTAAACCTGTTAAAAGCGGATCATGCTCGAAACAGATGTACCAGTATTGTATACAAGTATCATTATTGCTCACGAATAATCTGCATTTAACAGTTTCACGAGTATAATGTACGCAGATTGCGGTGCATCGTGTTATTAATACAATTAAAACATTGTACTAATTTGTGTATAACGTTCCACTCGGATTTTATTATGTGAAATGCGTATACCTCAATTTCATGTGATTATCATACATAAGATATAAATAAAATTAGCGTACAATTTTTACACACTACTCGTTCGTTTAAGATGAACAACCGATATCCTTTGTAATTATACATATCACATCACGGATACAAGGAACTCTTTGTACAATAATATACATTCAATTCAGTTCTGACATCCTTAAACGAACCATCGAAGAAATGCAGCAAATGTTGCAACGATCAGTCCATTGGAAATATTTAATCTCGTCGTACCGTTGCACAAATCTCCGAAACAAAGACACATGTACACCTTTTTATAATTCCACACCGTGTAGGCGCACCTTTCTTCACCATCGTCGGGTCCACGTTGGAAGCATAATCTTTGAGTGGCAGTGCCGTATTCTGAGAAAAATAATATTCTTTAAATTAAGTGGAAGTACAGATTATAAGCCTGGACCATTGGTGCAACTAGGTGCAACTCTCTAAATCTAAAATTATGGTGCTTTTCATATAACATGAGGACAAATTTTTAAAGTGTGACTCAGTACTCTCTAACACTAGGGTCCAGACACGTATTTTGTGTGGTACTCATATACATACCATTATTGATGCTGTGTCTCTCGATAATTTTACCACACCATCCAGAAGCGCAGGGCACAGCATCGACGCCTTTTTCCATTTCGATCTCTGTCGAGTTCATAGTGAAAGGATCCTTGCATGATCCTAACTCTCCTCTTGATCTACAATTCACACATCTTCGAAGTAGTCCTATAAGGAAATATCGATAAATTATACCAGGATTCACGTACAAGTAGCTCCTAATACCAAAGTACTTGTTTCGTCAGACTGATTCTCGTGCATAAATGGTTCTCAAATAAAACAAAGATGAAAAACGTCAATTTACGGAAAGGATGCGCCATGGTATCCAGTGGATAGCATGGTATGCAGTGAAAGTATGACATTGTCCACAATGTGTACACATATAAACGCAAGCTGCATGCATGAAACTCACCGGTTGCTGGAGGTAGAACCAAGCAAAGAATCGGGAGTACCGCAATAATAGCTGTCCGAAGCCTCATTCTACCGATAGTTCGTTTTCGATTATGTTCTGATTTCAATTTGCTCTCAATCGTGGATCGTGAGTAATGCAACAAACAGACAGGACTCATCCAACACGGCCATTTTGAAACTAAACTATGACTATGAGAAGCAGACACCGTGCAGTTGTCCCTCCCAATGGCTCCTTTCACTCGACTACCTTTAAGGTCATCGCCTGTTTGAACAGATTGTGCCGAGGAAATTGTACCGAGAAATGTGGCTCTGTCGGTAAATGAACACGACATCAAATAGTAACATAATAATTAAGGAAAAAGTAGTGTTCATCGTACTACGCGTATTAAACACCTGTCCGCATGGTACCGTCATCGAATATAAAATTTAATTGATCAATGGTTCTTTGTCTTCGGTTGCGATATTATCAGGGTGCACTACGGTAAACTTCTCTCTGTTTCTACACGTGTAAACCAAGCCACTGCAATAGCAAATTGAGCAAAGTAGGAATATAAATCCTAGGTATCCCAAATGGCGCAGAAATTCTATTTAGTAAAAAACGTATTAGGGACAAATGTTAGTTACATCGTAGAACTGATTCGTTTAGGAACTTACCCTGCGTTAGCAGTCTAGTTTTAGGAATTACGGTGACTTTTAACTGCATCATGTTAATGGCATCGACGTAGCACGTGTAGTTCCCTTCTTCATGGGTTGAAACATCTGATACATAGAAAGCTTTCGATATGGATTTGGATTTTGAAGGATAAAATACATAACAATAGATGAAGGAGAAATACATAAAACACATAACATATCTTTGCTACCTATAAGATAAAGTGTTCCAAAAGCGTCCACTATTACGCGTGCCTCCGGATCTAATTTCCGAAAAGATCGTTGCACACCTTTTTCCAATGTAATCGAATCCTTTTTCCACGATACCTGCGTATCGATTGTCGACCTGAAACATTTATCATTATCGAAGAGAAACATCTCGTGGAGCACGTATCAAACTACTCTGGGCAAATGACGGTAAGATAAGCTCCTTCGGCAAGTACATATCGCTTAAGGTATTTGAACTTTCGACCCTTCTTCTTCTTCTCGCGCGGACATTTCTTGCACGTTTCCTTCAATATGTATTCCGGCAAATGACGAACCGCGGTGCTGATAGCAGGGAATTCTTCTTCGAGTAGAATTGATCTGGAAATAAATATTTTAGTTTTCTTCGGATAGCTTCACGTGATTTGATGGGCTCACTTGCAAGGCAAGGAAGGGGATCTTCGGAAAAATTTGACTATAGACGAATCGCTTTTGTCGGCAATCGCCTGTAATAACGAGTTCAAAGTTTTTAATACGACTCGATCTTAAATCTAAGACATGAATGATTAAATTACTGGACCATGTCTATATGTCGTTTTAATCGGCAACTTCCAGTGCTTGTTTTATAGCCACGGTTATGAACACAACGTTCACATGGACCCCATGGTCCCCATTCAGAAGTTACCTGCAGCGTTACACCGACCTCTCGAATTTCAGCCAACTCAGACATTTGGGAAACCTAACAAAGACCTCAAACGATCTATATAATGTCAATATTTCGATATCAAGTTGATAAGAGTCTAATCGTACGGCGAATCGCGTGGTAATCGATGCTAAATATATTTCGCGATACTTCTCCCACTCAGTTATGTTTCCCTGTTCCGTGTACGATACTCCGTGCTCTTTAAAGATAGCTGTTACAAAGCATTTAATCAATTGCGTGTCAAGATAACGATATTTTTCAAATATACATTTATTTACGTTCGATTCTGTAATTGAATTTATTTTCAACTTCCTGTCCTTCTACACCGTGGCACAAATAAATGCCAGCATCTTTGGTCGTGACATTTTTAATCACCAAGGAGAGATCGAGATTCGTATAAATTTTATTGTAAGACGAATTATTGTCCATCCCTAATTCCACTTCCTTTTCAGGATTTTCTCTATACCGATCTTGATAGTACCAAATTTTTGGCTGTCTCTCCTCTTTGTCGTTGCTGTAAAATAAATATAACCATATCGTGGCAGTCTTAATTAAAGTTATTTTCTTTGATACCAAAATCGACATTCCAACACAACGGTCGTGTCGAGTTCGGTACTAATAAGCAAATATTCATCGTTTTCTTCGGACGTTATTAGTCTTTCTTTATTTCGGCAGTACTTGGCGGGTGCCACAGATGTTTCGATCGAGACAATATTGTCCGTCTTAACCGTCGACATTATTAATAACCAAAAATAACATGTTTGTAACATGTTTAAACGCGGTACAGTCATACGTGTTAAGTTAGCAATAGAATATGTATTATCGTGTAAATGATATCGCAAGTATATACATATTTATACAGACAGCGATACACTTGTTACATATTTCTTTAATTCTGACGACATACGTAAACTTTCATACAAATTAAATTTTCTTATTTTCCAAATTATCAGAATTTTAAATTATAGAACTTGAAAATTTGAAACTTCGATATCTCTAAATTTGAAAATTCAAAGTCTTTATGGATCTTCAACACCACGTCGACGGCCACGTGATCTGACCATCGCTAGTGTACAATGTAGCAATGAAGTTCATTTTGTCCACAAAATCTGTTCAACATCGAGTCTCTCAAAGTGTAATACTCTTTTCTTTCCGCTATTACTTTATGCGTCATATCGCATGCGGCCATAAGATACGTTTAAAAATTTCGCGATATCAGATTTAGTATTTCAAAGGTAGTTTTCGACCAATCATAGTGTTTGGAACAGCGGAAAAGAACCACTAACGAAATTCACCGCGAAGCGGGCGAGCTCGACGGAAACATACCCATGATGCATCATTGATAGCAACATGGCGGACGTGATTGAAAGTAAGTAAAAGTTAACTTATTCTTGATAAAATTAATATAATAAGGGTTAATTAAAAACAAAAAGTAGCCGCATAAGAATAAGAAACATTTCCAACTCTACTGTTTCGATGCGTAAGAGTTTTTTGAGCGATGTTTACGAACTTGCGATTGATGTTTTAATTGCGCTCAGAAGGGTCTGGTTTAAAATTTCAAAAATGACCAATACACAATTCAAGCGGGACAACGAAGACCTTTATCATTTAAGGCTCCATTTATCAAACGACACTTCGGAGACGATTATTTGACAGTTTACTTTATAAACTTTACAATATCAACGATTCCGTAACTTTTGTCCTAATGCAATAAGTATACATACTGTTTACGGAACTAAGTATAAGTTTGGTTATGTCGACAATTCGGAGCAGAACGATTTCCTTGTTTCTCTCGGACCTACAATTTGAATAACGTTCTGATAATGCAGTTATGAAAAGAAGGAAGCGCACAAATGTTACATTTATAAATAAACTATTATATATATTATTACCAATAATTTGATATCAGTTTCTTATAAATGATGATTCTTCAAGAGCATACTATGTGTAAGATTTAGAACTAATAATTTTAAGTAATGTTTAAAATAGGAAAACTATAACTTCGTTAAAAAATAGTTTTCATAATGAAAATTAATTAAATACTTTTATATTCTGATAATTGTTAAATATGAACTGTTAAAATGTGTTGGTTTATTTAAATCACAGCTATTAGAACGTGGTATAAAAATATGGTGTTATATAGTTACGTAAGTATATATTTTAATTCAATACAAAAGTAATCCTTTTATTCAGGTGAATCTGCAGAAACATTATTATCCATGAAAAATGATGGATATCCATTGGTCGACGAAATTAAAACCGAGTTGATCGATGATGATACCATGGACATGGACGACCAACAAATTTCAAATAATTCAACTGACTCACATATGGATACAGAAGAATCTGAGCCATTAACTGAATTAGGTCCAGCTGCTTTAGGACTTCAAAGAGTAGGAACTCAACCTCCACCAAAACCAAATCCTCCTACTCAGCCTGTACAAGTTTTGAATCGGAGAGGAATGCCAGCAAGAATAAGGAAAAAGAATAAATTATTTTATGATGATATATTAGTTAATCATCCACATCACAGGTAAATTTGATGTCCTTTAATTTATAAATATGTTTATAAACAAATTTCATAAAAATATTAATTTTAATACATGTTGTAGAATCAAAAAGGATTCATTGCATCCAGATAATAAACAGTCTCCAAAAAAAGTAACTAGACCATCTCCTGCAAAGAAACACAACAGAATATCTAATGAACCAAAAAAGAATAATAATATATTAACTCAATCCTTAACACCTACAATGACACCAATTAAACAAGAAAAAGAACCTGACAAACCAATGCAACCTTCATCTCCAGACCGTAAAATTGGGCAAAAGATTGGTATGAGATTGAGGAACTTGTTAAAATTACCAAAAGCTCACAAATGGGTTTGTTATGAATGGTTTTACAGTAACATTGATAAGTATGTATAAAAATTGAAAGTCTATATGTATATTAACTTTGACATAGTATAACTTAAAATCCTTTATTATAGAACACTTTTTGAAGGTGATAATGATTTTATGATATGTTTAAAAGAATCGTTTCCGCAATTAAAAACCCGAAAATTAACGCGCGTTGAATGGTGCAAAATAAGAAGAATGATGGGTAAGCCGCGAAGATGTTCACAGTCATTTTTTGAGGAAGAGAGACGAGAATTGGAAAGGAAAAGACAAAAAATTCGAATGTTACAACAAAGAAAAGCAGCAGATATTAACAGTTTTAAAGATCTACCACCAGAAATACCGTTGCAATTAGTAATAGGTACCAAAGTTACAGCAAGACTGAGGAAACCACAAGATGGATTATTTACTGGAAGTATTGATGCTGTGGATACTAGCAATAACACTTATAGGATAACATTTGAACGTGCTGGACTTGGGACACATAGTGTTCCAGACTATGAAGTACTGGTACGTATGTAATCGATTTGTAATATACGAATTTAATTTTAACCAACATAAAACTTTAGTGATTATTTACATCTATATATAATTTACAGTCAAACGAACCACCAGAAACAATAAGTGTTGCCTCATTTGCACAAAAGTTTAGACCCAGACACGTGCAATATGTACCATCTCCGCCGTACGCGATGAAATTAATGTCGCCGCGTTTAAATAGTGATCCTTTAATATCAAATGCTTCCGTGTCTTTACCAAAGAAATCTCATATTGGTGGAACAATGAATGGTTATCCTTTAAAATTACTAGAATTTATGGTTAAAGTAAGTAAAATATTATCTGCTAAAAAAATAAAGATTAAAAAGTTAAGAGAAATGAATAGTGAAGCAGAAAAGAGGCGATCTTTTGGAGAATCACTACCACCAGATTTTGAAAGAAGATATGCGGGGTATTTAGCTAATACATTATTTTTATACGATTTTTAACTTTGTGCATTTTTATAAACATTTATATTGGTTTCAGAATCGTGGTTGAGCTAGAAAAAATGAATACCGCTCTTCAAGATTTTCTAAACGATGTCCAAGAACTGTGTCAAGAAATGGCCCCTGAACCTAGTGTGGCAGCCATGTTGGCACCATCTCATCTCCGAGAAAAGTGCAGACAAGAAGCGGCTGATATGGTTAATAGAAATAATGTTATCAACGATAAAGAACCTGGAAAAATGACACAATTAGTTACAGATTTGACGGCTCTTATGCTTCAAGTAAAGGTAACACGAATTAATATTTTGAATACTATTACTCGTAGTATCGTTACTCATGCAAGTATCTTCGTGTTTCAGAGTTTATCCGATTCAGATCGAAATGCATATGAATTGAAAGTATTGCAAGGGACTATGGAACAGATACGTTCCAAATTAAGTCCACAAAACCAACAAGTATTTCAAAACTGTGTCGAAATACATATGCAACATATACAATTAGGTCTTGGGCAAAGAGGTGCCCTAACACCATTTATGGCCCAGAGGGCTTAGCAAAAATGAAAATAATTGTCAATATACCCACGAAATATGTACATTACTGAAACATAATACCACAATATTTTGTAAGAAAATTCAACTTTATTTTATTATCTTTTTATATAGGGCATATCAGTAGTAAAGAGTATCTATATCAGGCCTGAGCAATTCTATGATCCTAGAACAGTTATTTTATCACTATGGGCGGTGACTTGTCACTGGTAGTGAAATCTTAAGGAACAATGGCCATATCTTGGAACAAGAGAACAGAATACAATAATGTCTCTTACCAAGAAAGGTGCGTGATTTTCTTTTATGGCTTCTTGGCGTCACTAACGGACACTATACAAAACTCTGTCTACGGATCGAAAAGTATGAATTGCTTAGATCTGATCTATATTACTAAGATGCAAATATATGGTACACTACTTTTGTACATACAATATTTCTAAAACTGTTTTTTTAAGTCATATTCTATAAATAATTTTTAGAATAATGTGCTGTGCTGTTAATTGCATTAAACATTTAAGAATGTTCATGTTTGAAAGATTTACATACCAATTTTACGATTTAAACATAAAAAATTACATACTTATTTAATTATTAAATTGAAGTTAAATTGACATTGCTGTTGTAAATAAAACAGGCATTGTGCAGTGGCAGCTTTCATTAACATTATACGAGAATTTAAAATTAAATTATCATGCTAGAAATAAAGCATTTTATTTTATAAAAAAATAATTTAATGTTCTTTTGCTTATAAGTAGTTGAAAAAAGTAATATATCATTAATACATTAACATTTTTAAAAATAATTTCTTGTAACTCTGTACATTAGAAGATATATGCGTTTAATATTGCATAACAAATTGTAAATACACTATGAATGATAAAAATTTAGTCTCAAATTTACTTTATTTGTACTAACCAAAAACTTTGAACTAATACGACAATTTTTATTTACGATATTTGAATGTATTTATTGCTTATAAACGTGATTAATCGATGAGTGAATAATACATTTGAACATTGATGGGTCTCCAAGTAATAAAACAAGAGCAGGTGAGTTTTAATTTATGTAATAAAATGTAAATATAGGAACATGAATATTTTTCATATTCAGAAATGAAACGATTAACTTTTATTATTTGCTTGAAGTAGTCTTCAAATATTTTTAACAACTGTTTCCAAGAATTTGCTCCTCGTATCACCAAAATTTTTAACAAATTTCATTCGAACATCAGTGTTTAAACTATAGGAATGTAAATTACAATAATCATATTTACTCACATTCTGTTTACACCAGTTAATTTTCTTAACTCATACGCCAGCAGTACAGTGAAACTTCGATCCATCGTTCCTCGAATAATCGATATCGAATCGCACGTTCCTTCGTCTAGAATTTTCCCGCATTTATCATTTAGTTCAGTAAGTACATTCAAAAATGACAGATAGAAATTTCACTGTATGTTATATCGAAACGTTTATCAAATACACAAGTAATATTTCACAAAAATACGATTCTAAAAACCGATATAATTTCAAGACACAATATAAACTATAAATATAACAGATATTTTTTAAGATTAAATTTGATGTTATGATGTTTATGTTTGCGAGATACAATATAAAAGAAGTTCAAACTAATATATACAATGAATTGATCATATACTTGTCATATTGCAAATACTGCAATAGATTTACCAACAAATGAAAACGTATTTTAATAAGTCCAAACTGATTCACGTTTATTTTTGAATGATACGTTCGTATATTAACATTACTCATAGCAATGATGTCATGCCATTCAATTTATGCAAGAATAAAAAGTATTGCAATTAATTTACTTCTATTTTACATTTTCTTTTATATTATGCATTTAGGATAAAAATCATACAATTAATGTGAGTAACAACAAAATTGTGTGATTTAAAAAAATCATTAGTCACTGTTCAACACAATTTTATTACGTTGTTTCCTGTATTACGTTATTCTGTTATTTACCATTCTTATTTTGTCCTTATTTTTTATGCTTATTAAGTGCCTCAAATAATGCATCAGCATCTTCTTCTGCTTTTACTCTCAACAAAACTGGTACTGGAGGTGGTGTTGATTCAGGTTTTGGTAAGCAAACCATCATTATTGTATTTTTGTTCATACGTTTTGTTGGAATACTTTCGGTTAATAAAGTATTGAGCAATAAATTTCCCAAAGAAGTTTCGGCGCGTACTAATAGCTGTGTTTTATCGTTTGGCGTTGGCTTTAAAAACAATGTCCCAATACCCCTGTCGCCAAAGTTACCATCTTTTTTAACAAAAACTTTACACCTGTAAGACAATACAAGAATCAATTTTATAAGCAGCAACGTTAAAGTAACACATCTTCTATATATTAATTAGAATATATTGAAAATGATACCTTTGTTGATATATGGCACCTTCTTCTGTTACTGGTTTAAAATCGGCTTTTGGCGGTTCATCATCTTCATCTTCTTTTCCTTCATTTTCTTCAGTATCTTGTGGTTTTACAGCTTGGGCTCCAAAAGTAAAAGGTTTAGCGCTACAAGATAAAAGGTTGTTATGATACTTTTGATATTTGTGCATCAACTGAAAAGTTTAAATAAATTACCTTCCAAAACTAAAACCAGTTGATGTATTGGTAGTAGTGGAACTTTGACCAAAACAGAAGGTACTAGTATTTGTTGTAGAAAAGGAGCTGGTAGCAGTAGTTTTTGCATCTGATTTTGACTCTTGTTCGTCAGATTTATTATCTGGTAATGATGTTTTATTCAGAAATGGATTCTTTTCATAATTCATACTTCCAAATATATTTTTAGTACCAGGTTTTTGATCAATGTTACCAAATACAGATTTAGGTGCATCTGAAGTTTGGTCTGTATTACTAAATATGGATTTGTTACTATCTACAATATGTTCTGATTTTCCAAATATGGACTTTGAGCCTGTATTAATATTGCCAAAAATTGATTTGTCAGTTTTCCATTCAGACGTACTCACAGCAGGTTTTGTATTTATTCCACCAAATGAGGTAGTATCTAGTTTCTTTTCAGTGTTTGCAGCATCCTTACTATCATTAGTAAGGGTAGATTGTGCTTGTTCTGATACATGAAATCCCATCTCCATTTCATCAGTTCCATGTTTTGATTCAATGTCTTTAAGATATCTTTCATAATCTTTAAAAATAGGTGTTAAAATACAAAACGGATTTGCATCAACATGTGTTTTAATCCACTGTGCCACACTTTCATTTAAACCTTTCAACTTAGCAAAATAATCTGAAGACTTTTTAGTTTTATTTTGATCTTCTTGATCAGGAGTACTTTTTTTATTTGTGGATGTACTCAATGATGTTTGTATGTCCGAACTTTCTTTCTTATTTGTGCCATTTTCATTACTTTTGGGAGCTTCACTATTTGTGGGAGCTTTGCTGATATTTGTTTGTGTTTTTAAGGAAGTATCATTAGCATTAGCATTAGTACTACTGTTAGCTAAGAATGTAAATAATGAAGTATTAGATGTATTGGGCGATGTTTTAAAACCTGTAAATGTACCAAACGCACCTCTGGTACCATCCTAAAAAGTTTGTAGAAAAAAATGTATATAGATTTTAAGATAAAAAATATATGAATAAGATGTTATTTACTTCTCCACTTTGTAAACGGCGCTTAGCTCTTTTTACAACTCTTTTCTCAAGCACTTCATCAGCTGCCTTTTTAAATGTTCCTGCTTCTTCGGGGCATTCTCCTTTATCCCAATTATCATGATTTAATTCTGTGGATGCAGACCTCTTGCCAGCCATTTTTGTAAACACACTTTTTTAAATACAGCCACTTGAACATTTTTACAAAAGACAAGATAAGAATATCAACTATTAGCTTTTCTTTGTGTTAAAATATTCTACAAATTTGGAATTGAAGACCACTTCATTCATAAATTAATATAAAGTTGAATTAAATGTTATACATGTGTATATAATATAAATTACATAAGAATAATTATTATAATAAATATACCAAATTTTTCATTAGATTATACTATATGTACAGAAATAAATGTAAATGAATATTAGCTGTTAGAAGTGAGTAAGATATAATAATTTATTAGTGGGGAATAATTGCAACATAACCTTACACCTAACCTAAGCCAAAAGAGCGACATAAGACATTTCCTACAATTAAAACATAAAAGAAATAGTTTCATAATATTTACCGTAGTATGTTTAAAACCATAGATAAATTAAGTAAGATAAATTCGGTACATTTACAACGATATATATGATTATAGTACATAAGAACTTCTACAAAGTTGAACGCTAGTATACAATTTTTTGGAGTGCGCGCATGCGTATTTTTGATTATGCTTATACTACATATCCAATGAACAAACTTAATCTTAAAAGGTTAAACGACAAAATTATAATAATTTCAGTTCTATTTTATGCAGCGTGCATGTGATGTAGACATCTTTCTCATCTTACATGCAGCAATAAGGTAACAAAATTTATTTTAAAATAAGTTTAAATACAACAATCATTATAAGTAGACAAATAACTTCTTTAGTTTGAACGCAATTTCATTTCTATAAACAAATAATTTGAACCAACTATTCGGTCTTCACTCGTTAAAATACGTATGTAATTATAGTTAAATAATATACATAGATTACGTAAAAATGTTAAAAATTTGTATAATTCCATATCTGGCATTTATTATTTATCTACAAATCTGATAATTAACTAATTATGCAATTCATTAAAGTTAAAGAACGTTTTTAACAAACACTGATGTTGTTTTCTGTATTTTCTGATATTTTTAAACTTTTACGTGCTTGAGACATGTAACTTATACAGTAAACAAATTCTGAAAAAAGTTTTAAATTCAACAGAAATTAATGAAATAATTATGTCAATATCGCACCTATGTGCAGAAGAACATAAATTTGTTCCTAACATAGGTATAATTTCATGAATTAAAAGAAATTCGTTACATCGTCCTATATTCATTAAACTAGCCTATAATGTCGGTATATGATAAATGATCACGTGATATACTATCGCGTGCAGATGATCGATTTAAACATCGCACTTTCTTATACATATACATTTGTATCGTTTATATAAACAGGTATTGGATACAGAGTACAATATTCGCTATCATAAACACAATAAATTATAAATAATATAAAGTATAATTCAAGAAGTACGATAGTTTATAAAGAAATCAAAATTCCGCATTGTACAAGTAACATTATATTTGTCATACAATATTTATCTGTAATATAAAATAAATGTTGAGCTCTCACATTCGTCTTATTAATTTTAAATGTTAAACGAACGTGTTCCTTTTCATTTTAAAAAAAGATTACGTAAAAGGATAACAGTTTAACGTGCTCGTTTAAACAATTCTGTTGCAGTAGGATGTAAAACCAAATGAAGATAAATCACGGAATCCAGACATTAATTTATTACAATGCGCCCAATAAGTACAGCCATATTAAGACGTGTCTCCAAATGTGCAGAAATTCCGAAACATGCCTTCGAGCTTTGGGAAAACGAGCATGCTCCTCTCCTATCGTGAACAGCGTTTTGTTTCGTTTCGTAATCGCAAATATGTGGCGCCACTATCGTAGGCATTACCAACGTTCCCTATCATAAAAGGTTTACTTCAGGAAAATGTTTTCTTCGAGTGTATCGTGTTTCCAGAAGTTTATAACCGCAGTTTCTAGTGATCGTTCGAAACGAACGAACAATGCGCATTATGCAGTTATACATTGCAATACAAATTAAAAAGTACTTCCGCGTGATTCGCTTACCGGTTATACTCTGTTCAACGACAAACTATACTCATCATACGAGTTTTCATTCATTGTGCGCATGTCAGCTCTGATTGGTTTGACTACGCTCCGTAATCTTATGACGTTCCTGGCGCGGAGCGTGTATACTAGGTGATGAAAATTTCCAAGTTCTCAAATTCCCAAATTTAAAAATTGTCAAACTTCTAAATTCATAAGTTTCGGAATTTCTAAATTTCCGAATTCTTAAATTCCCAACTTTCCAAATTTCCAAGTTGCTAAATTTCGAAATTTGGTTATGTTCGGTGTTGCTTTTTCTCATTCCCCGTACATTTTGTCCATGGTGTATATGACCGGCGAAGTAGAAAGCGTATGAAAGTGGGAACAACATCAAGTTGGTGGTGAAACTCGTGAAGTTGGTCGAGTTGCGCGAATCAAGTATGGTTTCTCGTTGAACAGAGTATATATAGCTTGGCGCGAAAACTTGCTTTCAAGGAGCGCGTCGGATCCCTGGGCACGGAGCGCATCGGGTGGGAGTAAGAAGGGGTGATAGAGGGAGAAAGAGAGAGAGAGATCGCAGGAAAGGGCCAGGGGTGTCAGGGGATCTCGAGCAACTTGGCACGTCCGTGTACGGAGGCAACAGTGCTGGTGGCAGCACAGACGCTCGTTGATGAGCGAACAATTCACTTTGGTGCGCGGTTTCACGACGTTGTTTCGTCCGGTCTGTGTCGTGAAACAAGGGTGTGCATATGCATGCACGCGACGGACCGGGAAAATGTGTCTGTGACATTTTCACCTGTCCGCTTTTCCTAAGTTAAAACGATCGAGTGTCGTTGCGGTGGTTCGAAGAGTTAGTGGCTGGTGCGCGCCGTGCGTGCGGTTGATCAGAGCGTATACCGCTGCTCTCGTCGATTTGGTGGGATAGTGAGAGTGAGAGGGAGGAGGGGTTTCCCGTCCTCCTCTTCTCTCGCTAAAATCGGCCGGATTTTTGAACAGGGAGGAAAAACGGACAAACTCGATATTAAACTATGGAGATATCGAAGAGTTTGCAGGAAGAAATACTCAGCGTGCAAAATAAGCTGAAAAATGCCATACGCGATCATCAGGTGAGTCCCGCGACCGTGCATGTATGTCGATAACGATTTAAAGATTGAGAGTAACGAAACCGAACGAACGGGCGAGCGATGCGAGCAATTTAACGAATTATTTTCTTTCATCAGGAAACGTCTCTCCTTTCTTTTTTTTAATTTTTTTCGACACGCAGTTGCCTATCGATTAAAAAATCGAGATAGCACGTTCGATAGATAATCGACTTGTAAAGTGGAAAACTTTTCGAGAAGTTTTAACTTCCGGATGTAAGTTTGTTTCGGGGGAAAGTAAACGAGAATCGAAGCGTTTTTATTCGATAAATTCCATTCGCGACGCAGTTTCCTCGAGCATTTTCATGCAGAATGCGTGTACGAACGCATGTACGCATCAATCACGCGCGCGCGTGCATAAATGCACGCCTATACTATATTTACGGAACTCGTAACTCGATGGCAGTTTTTGGAAATATGAAATAACGATCCTGTATAAAGATACTTGATTTATTGCGGATACAAACGGAAATTGATTTGTTAATGCGGCATACGTGTCCCTCCGATATTAGAAAACTGTTCCGACGCTTCTTTCATTCGTATTGGACATTTGTAGTACCGTTTCTTCCTTGGCTGCATCGGAGCTACGTTACGCGTTATCGAAAGTGAAAGAAGCGTAACAAGTTTCAAAGGAACTTTTGTTCGCTTTCAATCATGGTGCGAGCTTTCGCATCGAACGGTGATTTTTTTTTACGAATCATATAAACTTGAAGGTGAACGAGTGTTCAGACCTTAACCTTTGTTGGTAGAGTGCTTCGACCGATGCGTCGCATGACTTTGAGAACCAACATTTTGTCTCTTTCCCTCTCTCTTACGCTCATTCGTTCATTCAGTTCCTCGCTTGTTCGCTCGATTTCCCTCTCTTTCCCTCTGATAGCTCCTATATTTCTGTACTCTTTCTCCTTTCTTCGATTACTTTTGTCTTTACCTTGTTGTTTCTTTGTTCCAAACGATAAACTTCAATTTTCTGCATTCTGCCAATATACTTGCTTTTCGTTTTCCGTTATGTTTCTTTATAGTTTGTAACCACGTTTCTCCGTTTATCTTTTTTTTTTTGTCATCAAATATATTTACGATAATACTGTATAGACATGGAGAAATTCGGTACGTTTCTTGAACGTTCCAGCACCGACCCTTAAGATCCTTTGTTAGCGTTCATCGTCGGTAATCTTTACATTATAAACGTTTGAAGGTTCAAGGTATTTCAACGCACGTAAGAAACCATTATCGAATCGTGTATATCCATTTCGATCGTTTACGAAGGAACTTTTATTAACTAGTAAGAACGCTAGAGGGATATACGTACCGGGGGAAAGTTTGCACGCGCGCAATTGCCACTCCGCTCTGCTCTACCGACCTTGTTTCTCCTGGTCGAAATCGAATTTTTTCGATCGATCGATACTACACGATTCTCGATTCCTATCATTTTTTCAGTGGCGTAACTAAGTAGGGACTTGGGCGGGACTGATAGGATACCTCGTGGGCCTCATTTTGAAACTTTTAAATTTATAAACTAACAAATTTCAAAATATTTTCCATTTGCTCAAATTCTCAAATTCATCAATTTCCAAATTTGCTAAAGGAATTTATTGATGTTTATCGTGGAACATTGATGTTAGTAAAGCTGGGAAATCTGGTCCAAACAAAAATCTTCGTCCGCCATTGCGTTATTTTATAATTCAGTACGGATCATTTCACAGGTCGAATTTTCATAAAATATTTGGATATGTATTGTAGTGCTCGACTGTCAATCGCCGAATAGTTTATCGCGAATTTATCAAGTTAGATAAATAAATCAATATTCAGGCACGGCGCATTTGCTGACCGGATAGGACAAACCTGTTCTCGCTCGATGGGCATTTGAATTGCACGTCGATAGTCGAACAGGTGCGCGGTAATATCGTTTTTCGCGGATATTATAAAGCGTTTTTAAAGATTTTTTATAGCTTGCGGCGCATCTTATACGCGTGGAAAATATTTATTTAGAAACGACGTTATATATAATATTTTACATACGTTTAATTATGTATCAGTACGTAAATAAATTTATATACGTTGGCTTTTATTTTTATTTCGTACGCGATTATTGTTTCACGGTCAATTCTCATCGAACGGTTATCCGAGGTTTCTATTTTGTTTATTATCTATGTATTATAAAATAAAATTTGTTCACAGTCCCGAGTTTAAAATGTAAGAAACGTACCGAGTGTGACAACACAGGGAAAAAGTATTCGGTATAAAATATTTATTCGATGTTGGTATATTTTCTTCGGTATAGATCGATGCACAGTGTACTATGGTAATTGCATTATTGCGTCGCAGAGTGAAACAATCACATTTTAAAAGCTTCCGTCTACGATATTTTGAAGGCAAACATTCGAGCTGTCCCAACGAAGTTATTAACTCTGAATTTTTTCGTGTTACAGATCTGCGTGGGCAAACTGAAGGATGACCCAAACGTAAGTCGTTTACATTCGCTAATCTTATAGATTGATTTGGATTTGGTAAACATACGATGTTGTGTGCGTGAACATCCTAGGGATTGTAACAACGTTGCTCTTATTGGACTTGTAGTTCCTATATTGGTTATTTTTGGCCTCACAATTGATCCGGTATTTAGCTGATGGTAAACCATTTTATCATTTCACCGCGATCTATTGATATTCTTCGAGAGAAATCTTATTCGAACAAATATGTACATACCACTGTTTCATTTGTAACACTTTGTACGTTGAATTTGATTTTTCAAATAAATGTATTTGATATAAATATGATCACCATACCGGTGACTGTTGGAAATTTGAAAATATAGAAATTTAGTAGTTATAAAGTTTGAAAATGTAAGAAATGAATAATTTTTTAATTTGAAAGTAGAAGTAACAAAGTATACGATGTAAAACTTCGGAATATGTGCAGGAATGTTTCTTATCGAATACATAAAGTATAATTGTAATTAGGCTGTAGCTACTATTACATCAATTATACCCACGCGTATACAATCGTTGTCAACTGTTATGTCATAACTGCGATAAACTCGATGCATCTTCTGTGATGCTGAGGGAATGCGAAAACTTACACGGTAGAATCCCGATTATTCGAGCGAATGTCGATCGATGCTACGTACGTGTAGCTGGGAATTCAATGTCGGATAAAACGTTGTCGAAACGTTCATTGCTATTTCAATATCAAAAATATCGGTTTGATAGATCTGTTAATTAACGTAGTGTTACAGAAATCTATACTGAAATACGTACGAAATAAAATCAACCACTTTTGTTCGAAAAAACAATCGATGTAGCTTCGTTGTACGTTTCAGAACCCCTTTTAAAAACAAAACGAACAATTTTGTTCGTTTGAACAAATTACGTGAAAAAAAGGAAAACAGTTACTACATATGTAATGTAGTTTGTCTGCCATTACAGAGAAATACATTAGAAATAAAATAAAAACAAATTATTTTGAAAGTCACGTTATCCTTGGTTTTTTTATATTTACTCACTCGAAATAATCGGGGTCTTTTGTTTTCGTTCTGTGTCGACAAGGAGTGGCTTCATAGACAACGATCTATAAATATAAAACAAATCGTTAGTTTAACGCCAAATTGTTTCCCTTACTTTGCAGAATACGGACATCCTTGGTCAGATACAAAAGATTCACTTGCACATCGTGTCGTTGGGAAGATGCCAGGTAAGTTGAGAATTGATTTCCTCGAGCTTCACTTTTCCGTTATGATCCAGGGCAGGTTTGTTCTTGGTCGTTCCCTATTCCGCTTCGTGTGTATCGTATCGAAATAATCTGATATTTAAGTAATTTCACGAGGTACGTAGTCCTCAAAGTAATTGAAATATCCGGTGAAGAATATTTTTAACATGATATTAAGTTACAGTAGTAAATACACGAAATAGCGGATGTAATTCGACAAAATGGCACTATAAAATAGCGCTTTAGCAATTTCGAGCTTACAGTTTGAACACGTTTTCACAAATATCTTAAACTGTTGAAACTTGTCTCGTAAATTATTCTATTCAACAAGCAGCGAGTTGTTATGGCTGTCAACAATTTCATATTAATAAGATAAACTAAAGGTTTATTCCATTGTTTTCAACAAATGTCAAGCTTCGGATTAACATAAGATCTAGTTCGCGATAGTTTTATGTCATCAAATCGTGTCAGACTCTATAGGTTCCGAAATCGATCACTGTTTGCTGTAACTGGCTACCGGCCATTTTGTCCAAAGAATTTTAATATATGAAACAGAAGTTTACCTGAGCGACTCTATCGTAAATTATCGTTATTCGGTAATTCGTCGATTGCTTCGAAAGTGGAACGATCGCGACGCGATCTGTTAATTTCCCGAGACGTCGTTCACCGAGAATTTCTCGAACGTTATCGAACCGCGAGCTTTCGATATGGAAGCTCGAGCTTGCCATTTCTTCGCACGATGCTCGCTACAACGAGTAACGCACAGTTATAATTAAATAGCGAACTCGTTGAGCGAGTTTACGACCACCTTTCCAAACTTTGTCGATCGCGTCGCGGATAAACGCAAACAGATACCCTGCTCGCTATCACTCGAATATCCCCTTTCTTACTCGTCTTTCGTAAGTTTATTCGCCACATTATCGAAGCTGTTACATTATAATAATCCCGCCTCCTCCACTCGTACATTATATCCTAACAATATCGTCTTTCCTAATGGAGATGTGAGCCGAGCGTTAAAAACCCCTTTCAATGCATACTTCGGAACGGAAACGGCCACACTACGTACACTGAACGTTATCAGAGTGACGAAAGTTGCGCGAATAGCTTTTGTGCTTGCGATTAACAGAAACTTTTGTCACGATCAATTGCACGAAACGAGCGTAATATGAATGTCATTGTTTCAAGTCCTAAACTTCCAGAGGATCTAAATTTGAAAAAAGTCCCAAAGTTCAAAAATTTTCTACCATAAAAGTTTCAGAGTTCTAAAGTTTGCAAGTTTAAGAACTCCAAAATTCCAAGAACCTGAAAGTTCAGATGTTTGAAATTCCAAAGACTAAACATCTTTCGCAAGTTTCTGAACTCTCCAAGAATTAAAAATCCTAAATTCCGTATATTACAAGTTCCAAGTTTCTACAATTGTTAGCGATACATGAAACTATAATCTAAAACCGGTAATAATGAATTTATATTTCGTAGGTGTGGGTAGAAACTAGCTCGACCATCGGATTTTCAGGCGCGCAAGAAACGCTCGCCGTCGAACGGTCGTGTATTATAAAATATATCGTTATATAGGTGCGCGTTTCTTTTCCAGATTCGCGAATCGACGCGAAGAATCGATAGCGGGGGCCAAGTCTGCCCCGAAAAGGCTCCGGTGGATGCGCTTTGCGATCGCACAGCATCCTCTTCTAAACATTTTCGCGATAATACCGTCGACGACGATGCTCCTCCTTCTCGTCTTTTATTCCCCCCGTGTTTTCTTCGAACTTCTTCCCCGCCGTTTTTCTCCTATTCTTTTTATTCGTCGACGATAAACGACCGATCCAGGTAGATTGCTGGCGGAGCAAAGGAGATACGTAAACGGATAGAAATGGGAAAAGAGAAAGCGGCGGAGACCGAGAGAGAAGCTTGTATATACAGATACATCGGGCGGGTGGTGGGCGGCAAGGGTGCAACGGGGGTCGAATGAGACAGGGAGAGACGAGAGAGATAGTTGGAAAGAGAGAGCGAATGGGACTTGGGTGAAAAGGAAGCAGAGTAGGGGCAGAGGCGGAGGGGCTCAATCAATAAAATGTCCCGCAGAAACGTTTTCAGCTCTTTACGAGATCTCCGCATTTTTTTTCCCTCCCCTATTTCCTTCTCTTCTTTCCGTTCCTTTAGCTTTCCTCCGCCTTGCCACATTGTTTCTTCTCCTCTCATCGTTTCGTCGCTTTCCAACGCTCGTTTCAACACGATCAAGCTCCCTTCGCTCGTTGTTCATTGTATTATCGAGTTAAACGTTTACTCGCGAAAACTTCGCCAAGTTCCTCGGCACCACCGACGCCGCGTCGGGACGCTCTATGTACCCACGGACGAACTGTCCGGAATATCTTTTAACCGATTATTGAGGTGGCAGCCCCATAACGCGAATTTTTCGCGCTTGTAGAACAATGTAACCCCCATTGTTCTACTTTTCTTTCGCGACGTTTATTGCAAGGGGTGATTCCCGAATGAAAACTTACTATTCAAATCAGATAGTGTTTCTTGCGGTTTAAAATCAGAATACAACCTGTATTTTCTTCATAAATTTATTGACAAACCACATGTATTGATATGCGTATATTGATCATCATCCCTTTAGAATTCTCTATATCGTTAAATTTTTATACCAATGCTCTTAGAGAATGCATATTTGATTACTACGAAGATTTTCTTGGCAGAATATAAATTTAAACCGATAATTTCATTGCGACGGTGGTTAGCCGTGTCCGCATAATGTGACCCTTTTGTCGGTCGAAGATATTTTCTTGATTTATAGAACAGTGCATCCTCTAAGAATACATTCTGCTCGCTGCTTAACGACACGCGTATTTAAACGATCAGCGACATGCATGCACACAGTCTGCCAAGAAAGTTTTCCGCGATCGTCATTGACCGAAGCTCACGCTGATAGTTTTCATTTCTTAATACGCAGAAGCAAGTTGTCCAGCGGCTGCGCAAGGAGGTCGAAGCGTTCAAAGCGCAGAATGCGAACGGGGCGAAAGTTTCCATCGCGTCGTTACTCGGCTTGAACAACAATAATCATATTACGAATAACAATGAAACGAGATGCAAGACCGGTGGCGATGATTTTAGCACGAAGAGCTCGAAGGAGGATTACGAGGAGATCGTCAGGAACGGCGATGTCCCTTCGCCCACGCAAGACACCGTGCCAGCGAAGTAAGTTGTCATTTGAATATCGTGGGACCCGCGTTAACTTAACTGGTTCTTTTCATAACATTCCTGATAACGAACGCTCGGTTTCAGGGAACGGCCCAGTTCTGTGGAAACGATTTCCGGCGAGGACGACGTTATCGAAGTCTCCATGGACGAGAATTCCAACGAGAAATCCGAGAAAGAGGACTCGGAGAAGGAGTGCAAAGTCGAATCTATCGAAAAAATTAATTTTTTGAACGCTCTCGGTTTAATCACCACTGCGACTTGTTCCGAATTGCAAAACAAGAGGGCCGAAAGGAAACGCCGTAGCACGGCTAATCCGCATTTCATTTATTCCAGCGTGGAAGTGCCAACGGTAGATATCTTGAAAAATTTGCATAAAATTTATACATGTTGTATGTTTGTTGTATCTTTGTTTAGAAACGGAAGCGACACTCGTACCTGCAATCCGGAAATGTTCCTCAAACTCGACAAACAACGGCACGGCTGAACGGACCGTCGCCTCCTCCCGTAAAAGTAGCGCCGCCGAAATCAGCGTCACCACCAGCGTCCAAAACGGTGATGAAATCTTTGATCCCGGTTCAAAAGTCCAGCACTCGACCGAACATTCTCCGAAACGTTACGGAGAGTAAAGTTTTCGCTAACAAGAGCAAGGTTGAAAATGGTCCTAGCCAGATTCAGTTGCCCGTGCCTACCGTAAAGTCCGTTCAGTCGATCGGCAGCAAAGCGGTTCATATACCTGGTTTACCTTCCAGTCTAACTATCGAGAGGATCAGCAGTGATTCAGCAGTTTGCATAAGTTGTAGGAATCCAGGTACATAATCGGTATCATACGATGTATGATTCGTAGATTTGTATGTGTTCGACTGTAACAATATTTTATTAGGACACAGGGATATTCATGCGATGCGTTTTACGTTGCTACAGGTACATTGACGGTGTGCGAAAATTGCGCGTCCAATTATCACGTGTCTTGCCACTCTATATCGCCAGCACCGCAAAGAATATGCCCGAAATGTGCGTTACTGGACGAGGAAGAGATGGAAGACGGCGAAGAGGCAGACGAGGAGGAAGACGGACGTTCGTCGTTTAAGAAGGACGAAGAATTCGGTAAATCGTCCTTTGTTTTTCAAAGGATTTCTACCTGTTGTAACGTTGATCGTGTGATTGACAAAAAAGTTCTTGTTTCCTGCAGACACTAGCTTTGATGAATGTTCGTGGCACGCTTATCTCATTTCGCGGCGGCACCGTCCGGGATGATTCGATGTATTGCGATATGTATTTTTAATTAGAAAACGATAACGTTTAAACGAAAGTGACTCTTTTGGTTATACTTGATAACCAAAAGCGAACGTGTATCTTTTCATTTACGCAGCAGAGAAAAAGACTCTTTTGCGCGAGCAGTAAGATGGGAAAAAGTACTTGTAGATAATGCAGACAAGTTGTGTTTGAAAGAAAAGCAGGAAATTGTGTAACATGGGTCCACAATTTCTAGATTTAACGTGCAACGAGGTATCGCAGCGTTGCCGCAGACTTTATTGAGCGTAAGCACACAGAGAGAATAAACGAGAGAGCAGCCTGCCGGAAGAAGTGTCGCGAGTGAGACCGGCTCCTCGAATACAGCAGAAGAATTTGCAATTAAGAAGAACTTTTTGGTCGATCGTCAGTAATAGGGCTCAAAAAAGCAACGTGTATTGAACGCGAAATATCTTGCAGAGGAGAAAGAGAGAGAAAGATATGAGCTGCGCGAGCGAAACTCGGATCTGAGATTGCAGGTTTACGAGTTGGAAAAACGCTCACAACTACTCTGCCAGTCCCTTCAGGTTCGTCCTGTGGCCTGCGTAGAAAAAAATTCACAAACTTTTTTTTTCATTTGGAATGCTGTTCAGTTCATGAAATTGTTCGTAAATATTTTCCAGCTTTTGTTTTTTCATCAGTGAGAACCTGCAAGATCTCTACATTTGTATTCTTCAGTTATGAATATTGTTTCTCGGAGATGTATCGATTTTTTTATAACAAAACTAATTATCGCTTTATCTAGGTTATAAAAAAATCGATTTTTCTGATATTTTATAATTTCTGTTAAGGTCATTGCTGTAGAGCTTATATACACATATAAATCGGTTTCTTATGCAGACCATTTCGCGCGACAAACGTACCATTTGCCTACAGCAATAATTTTGTCCGTTAATCCGTGAAAGTACGGAATGCACGATGCTTCCTTCATATATAGTTCAAATGTCAGTGTTTTGAATATTTCATTTCTACTTCTTCAACTTAAATTATGTACTGCTTATGTATTTCGTGTTAGAGCACTTAGTTAACTGTCAACTTAGTGTACACAAAAAAATACATGCATAAGAAAAACGTTTAAAAACGAAAGCATCGTATGTATGTATTACAAATTCGGTGGGACATACTCAAAATTAGACTTCTCGTTAAACTACGTACTAAGAGCATGCGTATCTTCGTCCTGACATCGCCAAATAGAAAATGGGCGCTAATTATAATTTGTATCTCGAAGCGATAGTACTATATGTAAATAATCGTTTAATTTTTCTTTCAACAGCTGCAACAGCGCACGCGCCAGGAATTATTAGGAAAACAAGAGAAGACGCAGAGATCTATAAAACGACTTGTGGACTTCATAAAGTTGATGCAACTCAGAAAAAGCGGGGATTCTCCGGCTCAATCGGAATCGGGCAACTTCCTTCCTCGACCTTCCTCATCCCAATCTCCTCGAACAATGTCGCCGCATCAACCATCAACCAGCCGGATGTCAGGACCTCTTCAGCAATCAGCATCGAACGAGAAACCAGCGTGCCCTACTCCTCCATCGTGCTCAATCAATTGCCTCGATCGAGCATCGCCTATATCGACAGGGCAGAGCCTCAAGTGTCCTACGCCTACCAGCTACCCGTCACCAGTGTCCAATCCGAGAAGCATCAGTCATACCTCATCGTCAAAAAGATCGCAGAACCAGCAAGAAGGGCAAGTCAGTCTTCCGAAGACCAAAGTCACGGTACAATGCTCAACTATAAACTGCCAATCACACCAGGCTACAACCCCCGCGTTCAGGCGGAAATCTCTGTCGCCCACTCCTCGCTGCTCGTCGGTAAACAGTTGTCCGACTCCGTCAGTCGTAACCGCAAGAAGCAAACAAATCGCGCAGTTCCCGCACTCAATCGAATCATCGACACGGAAAATCTCTCCATCACGGCCGAATATCAGCTGGAGCGATCGACGTTCAACGGCCGAAAGTCCCGAGCCAAGCAGCCAAGGAACAAATTCGGTATCAACCAACTGCGATCAGCTAGAGCTACCGAAATCTTACTGCCTTCCTACGATAATACAGAATCCGATAAACAATTACAAATCGTCAAGCCCACGGAACCAGAGGAGACAGCCAGCCTCTTCGGCGGTCGTACCAAGTACAGGCCAAGATCCGGCGGTCTTCTCCACTCATTGTTCGCAGGCCATAACAAGTCCTATATCGTCACCGATAATTCTCGAGAGCCACGAGACTTTGGCTCAGGTGACAAAGATTCCTTCTCGCTCAATCGGCAGCAGTTGCATCGTCAAGACTACCACCTGGAATCAGGCGAAAGAAACGAGTCCTCGGTCCAATTGCAGCGCGGCGCCCTCACCAAATTCTTCGAGCACGTGAAATTGGAAGAAGCGCATATACCAGCGCCATCTAGAGCAAAGCTAGTATACAAAAGGAATAACGTTGCCGAGAGGAACGAGCTTGAAGTTACTGAAATCGCCGACGATGACGCGAACAGTAACGAGTACGATAACAAAGCGCCATTGTCGCCCAATATTTTCGAGGATGATTTTGCTGTTCGAGAAGCCGAGCGAAGCAATTGGCTCTCGAACAAAGTCATAGACAAAATGGGCGAAAAGAGCGATAACGCAGCTAAGGGTACGGAGTCGTTCGATTCTGTCGCGAACTTCGCCAGAACGAACGAGGTTATTACGTACGAACGTAAACGTAGCAGCAAGTATATCAGACTCGAATGCGAAACGGACCATGACGAGAATCGCATCGCGTCCTTGACAGAAATCGTATCCGAAAGTCGGAGGGATCGGCAAGACGCGGAGTCTCTGTGTAACGCACAAAGCAATTTCTTGGAGCTTCGTAACGAGGTCTCAGTTCCTGATGATAAGGCTGATTCCGAGAGACAAGACTTATACAGTGGCAGGCGTTCAACCAGTAGTAGCCGAAGTAGCAGCACGAGCGACAGCGACACTCCGGAACAAGCGATGGACAACTCTATCAAGTATTCCCGACGTCGATTATCCGATAACGATTTCAAAGAACGTTTGGGCATTAATGCTGTATCCTCGGAAAGCATGCAAGTGCTCGAACAATTTGAATCGGCTATGTTGGAAACTGGTTGCAGTAATGCTGCCACTTGCTAGAGTTAGTTAGAATGCAATGTCAACTTGCTGATTATGCTCATTATTAGAATTTCTTTTCTTTGCGACGAAAACGTACTATTACTTTTTCAACGCTAAAGTTTTTCGTGTAAAGAACGTTGCGTTTGCGGAAACTCTTCCGATCTAGAGTTATTTTCGAGATAAATTCGTGCTCGTACTGCATTTGAATCTGTTACTTATCCTTAGGATACCTAAAGGAACGAGAGATATAATATTAGGTATTCGTAATCGTGACAGAAATTCTTGGGGCAGTTCCTACTTTCTTTTACTGCCTTGGAAAACAATGCAATCGTTTGTATATCACTGTATCGACTATAAAATTACGATGACGGTCACAATTACGACGGTACGTAATCACGTACGTACCGTCACGTTTCAACGCTATAAGAATGAGAAGCGTCGTTGCTTTGCGATTACTATTAATTATGTTGTCTGTTCGTTTATTTATTAATCGTTGCTCATTAAATTGTTCTTCGATTTATTCACGATAGATAGCGAGGCGCGTGGACCAAGTTTGAATTCTCTTCCAATCGAACGCCATTTGATCAGGAAATACAACGTGGATCGCGT
This sequence comes from Megachile ligniseca, assembly GCA_945859555.1. NCBI lineage: Eukaryota > Metazoa > Arthropoda > Insecta > Hymenoptera > Megachilidae > Megachile > Megachile ligniseca. The sequence goes on from OX243786.1 coordinate 11,139,073, forward strand.
TTTATTTGTATAGCATCATACGATTTCATATTTTCAGCATTAGCCCAGATAAACTCTTAGCACATCGCACTATCTGTTGCGCATGAAATTGTTTTATCTCATTGTTTCGCTGAGTTTTAAAGGCTTTAAACGTTGCGTTTCGTTAATAATTCGTAATACCCGATGAGTAGGAAACACGCACATATCCGACAGATACTGGACGATCTGTGACAAGGTAGAAAGGTTTCGGATGGAAGCCTGCGTCGAGTCATATTACCATACTGCCTTAATAGTAATTTAAAAACGGTACTTTTTACAATAATTTCTATGGATAAGCTTCGAGAAACGTGTACGACTCAATAGACTGCCGCCATATTGAAATTAAGGAGAAGGAAGTGGAACAGGAAGAAGATAATCAAAACGCGTTACCGTAATCGAAAAATTTAGGGGTTAAGATTGCGTGTACGTTAACGTAGCGAATAAAGCGTTGTCGAAGCAACGTGCTTATCTTAATTTTATGATTCACAATAGAGTTTCTTACGAAATCAAATGCAACAGAACCTGTTTTATTTTCTCGTTTTTAATGTTTTTTCCATTAAGGCAAATGCTTCGAAGAACAAAATGTTATTATTTCTAGCCTAACTATATTATTTACTAAATTGGTAAGCATTTCCTTCGATAAATTAAATGTAGCAGTATTCACGATATCGTTCATCCGCTACATTAGGCAGGATGTCTTTCATCGATTAGATTGTGCCGAACGTTAAGATTTACGATAGTAGCGACTAATCACGATGTTGTCCCACCAAGATAATTTACCCGATCAAACGTTAATTCGCGTTAATCAAGCGAGTCCAGTTCGTTAATCTATTTATTATCGTTTTCGTTTTTTCTCGCGCGGCCATCGCCGCCAGCTTGTCCAATATACTATTTGAGTAGCGTATAAAACGAATAAAAAGAAAGAAAGAAAAAAAAAGAAATTGTTATGCAATGTAGGCAACGAGATTCAGATCGAAATTCGTATTTTTATGAATAAAGTGAAACTGAAATACAACGAGTTGTAAACTGCGAGTTTCCTAGTCACGCCAATGGCTACCTGTTATTCATTTCCGTATTTCTTTCAACGATTTTTCCCGATGAAAATTTTAAACGCCGAATCGGATATCGCGGTACCCGGCTGCCTGCACGAGGTTTCAGCGACGTAATAACTTTTATTTCGCATATTGACGGACAACGGTGATGCAAGAGGGGTGCTCCCGAGTCGGATAAACACTCGGCTAATGATATGTAAATATGGCGGAGCTAATCAAGCGGCTGTGCCAACAACCAGCAAGAAGAGATCGGTAGTGGCGCGCGAGCGTTCGATAGCCAATGCATTTGCGTGGCCCACACACACACACGTACACACATACACATACGTATCGTGGCGCAGTAACTCGCGTACATATTTAATGGTCGCACGTTAATTGCGCTCTGTTTGCCCATTCCCCATTCTACTCTTCATCCCCATACCTACCACCCTGTTCTCGTCACCCTTTCTCTACCCGCCCTTCTCCTTTGTTAGTTTCTGCCAGAGTTTAATTTTAACCAATTTATCTCGGACGCTCGATCGTTTATCATCGAAATTGCACGTAAAACGCGAATCACGGTTAAACTAGACTACCTTGCGCTGCTTTTTTTTCATGCTTTTTTAACACTACGTTCTTTAATCTTCGATATTATTTTTATTAATACTGTCGCAGTGGAAATTAATGCTAAGTGTGCTATTAATTTGGCACTCCGTTGTTACTACTTTTTTAGTACTTTTTTAACAAACTTTTGATATTTTATTTCGTTTTCTTAGTCATTTCAGGTTTGTACAAGTACAATTTTTACGGGTTTGACTCACCCTGAAACATGAACGGGTCCTACACATGTAATGTAAGGGACGTCCAAGTTCACAAATTTCCAGATCCTCAAATTCTCAAGCTTGAAAAGCCCACCTCAAAGATCCTAATCGCGGCAATGCCTCCGAATGAATTTAAGAATAATTATACTTTATACTTTTCTTCGCGTGCAGCTTTAATTGCAGTAGTTTACTTAATCGACGACGGGTGAAAATAAACGAGCAAGATTATTAGAAGATAAGGTGGCCTGTTTATGAAACGTTACCGTTCGAACGTTGCTTCTGTAGTTCAGCGTTCGTTCGTCAGATGGATAAACGCGACTACAATTTTTCTACGCGAACAGTTCAAATCGTGGTGGAATTAACGTTTCACGTGCGGGTCGAACTGATCGATCAATCAAATTGTAACTTCGTAATAGAACGTGTGCAGTGAAATATAACCACTTCCAGAATCATCGATTAGGAAGCCATCGGGGGCAGCTGTTGTTGCGCCGCGGGAAGCAACAGCATTCAATGAGGACGACAAAGGTATTTCGAATCACTTTTCTTTGTACGCTGTTGCATTGCTTTTCCGCTTTTTTTTTCGACGATAATTGAATCCGGGCTTGAGTGCATGTTTCCTAACCATTCACGAGATAATTATAATTGATCAAAGCCTTTGAAGAGGCACATTTAAATCATTTTACAATTAATTTCACGACATTAAAATATTCAACGCTTTAAGTTGCGATTACTCTTTGTGAGTTCATATTTCCTGTATATCATTATAGAACATTTTTAATGTTTATTGATATAATTCAAGTATGTGAAGTATACATGAATGATCTGGATGGGAGAAGGATGACAGGTAACTATATTTAAATTAAAATACAAATTATATTCAAGGTCATATTGTTATCCATTTAAGACTCCAAAATGGCGGCACTGGCAGGTCGTTGAACCGGGCTCGAAACCGAGGGAGATCCATCATTCGCTGTCGACGTTTCAGAATTAATTTTTGGATAGGCTCATCACGGAAAAAAGCAAACGAATTTCTCTTCTTCGATCCCGAGATTTCCTTGCATATATCGCGTTCCATTACTGCCAATGAACGATTGGATCGCCATCAGCGACGTCGTCGCTGCTGGCCGATCGCCGGTCCCAATTAAAAGCCCCTCGTCGTCGCTTCGAAATTGATATCGGGAAACAAAAACGCCAATTCCAGGCGTCTACTTCGCGTGTATCGTGCACGCGTGTATCCCGTCGTGTTCACCTCGCTGATTCGTTCTGCGATTCCTCGCGCATGCGTGTCCCTTGCAAGTGTTAATTGACCGCTGCCGGTCATTACACGGTTGATCGCAATTAAACACCGCAATTTCGAGAAGCGTACGTTCGGCTTTGGGCCGAATTAAAATTGCAGCAACTGTAACGCGCTTCGTTCGCTTTTTCGAACTTCATCACGCTCACTTAAGGAAAGGATTTGGGGACACGTGGACCTAAGTGAAAATTGGAACTAGAGGAAGGTAAAAAGATAGACTTAGGAGAAGACTTTAGACCTAGAAGAACCGTAAACCCAAGGAAACCGTGGTTTCCCCATCTAATGTTATAGCAAAAATGGTGATAGATTCTCTACCTTGCGTTTACCGTGGGGAATTCTATATTGTGTCTGAGTGCACAGTCTATAGTCCACTTGGTTCGATAGCGAATTCTCTATATGTATTGTATCGCGGACGTGTCGCGGTATTCGTGGCGGGTTACAATAATTGCCGAGCGGGCTGATCGAATTTCGGGCATTAACGTTCGTCGTTAATCATTACAGTCCCGATCCCTTGGTTTTCAACGATCCAGCCGGAGATCGCTTCCCGCTGACGTAGGTAATGTATTCGGAATTCGAGTCGTGTCGCGACGTTATTATTCCGTCGCGATGTGTAAAACTGGTTGACGCTTCGTAAACCTCGATTTCACGCCTCGTCGACCTCTAATTAATGCAATAGGAAATTGTTATTCCGTTACGTGCACTCTACGCTCTATGCATTATTTCGGATAGCTGATCGTGGACTACCGCCATCCGTGTCCGCTACCCTTCACCGTCCATTTACCTTTCGCGGGGCATTAATCGTTCCCTCTGTTACGAATGCAGTCATTCGTCCTCGATTGTTCACCGCGTTTTAACGAATCTTAATGAAATCTTTATGATACCTGAACAGACTGAGACAATATTGATCGAATATGGAAGTCTATTAATACGATCGTGAATTCGATCAAAAATTCAATCGACATCGCTGCTATTAACCCTTCGCTACGTTCCAACTGTTCAACCCCCATCTACGGGGTAGTCCTCGCGTTCATTGCTTTCTACTTTCCCTCAACTTATGTGTTACGACACTTCCATTGTAAGTACCTCAAAAGGTACCAAGTCCCTCTATACACTATATTTCCCACAAAGGTTATCTTGTTATTTAGATATCAAATTTCTATTCCTAATACAGTATAAATGCTCTTTGTTAGCTACTTTCCGGCACGAAGAAAGTGTCAAGGCGATGAGGGATGAAGCAAGGGAGAAAGCGGGAGAATTTATCCGGCAATAACGGTATCTGGGTCTCCTTAACAAGTTTCTTCGAATTTGAAGATGGGGTGGCAGCTCACCGAAAATTTCCTTGTTTCGCTCGTTACCTGGTGTTCAGAACGCAGGGTAGGCCCGTAGGTGGAGCGTAACAGGCGAGCAAGTAGACAGGCAGGGTGGGTTGAAGCTACTGCCTCGTATACGTGGATGTAATGCATGCTAAACATGTCAGGTAATTAACGTGAGCATTACACGTATGCTGCCACCCCTCTCTGCCCCCACCCCTACTCCAGTTTCGTACACTAATTACAGCCAGCTATAATGCCGGCCAACCAATTGGACGGAGTTTGAAGTTCGTAATTGTACCATGATCGAGAAAATGGACAACCGCGATACGTCGCGGTCTTGGGTGTCCGGTCGGGTGTTCCGCTATTAGCGTTGAGGGACGTCGGTTTCGAGGCGCCGTCGATCGAAGAGTACTTTGATTTATCCCCGTTGCTCGTTTTTCGCTCGACCAGTTTTACTTTACGCGGCTAACGAGCCCCGGAGTAAAGGGAACCGTTCGATTCGTTAGATGGGCTATCAGGCAGAATTTTTCCGATGGCTACGAAATGTGGGCTCGACGCCGCTTCCCGATTTAATGTTAATAGTTGGTTAAAACGAAACGGTTTGTCCCGTAGGAGCCCGCATCGGTTGACGAGGATCGGAGCTGAAAGGCGCGACGGACACAGAGACGCGACTGGACCGTGTATGAGGGTTCAAAGAAATTCTAATCGAGATACAGGCGCGGTCCTGCGGCAAATTACACATACGGGTTCCATTACGCGAAAACGACCCCGTCGATCGAAACCTTCGGATGTTGGAACTTCTGCTCCAGATCTTCTCTTGTAGATCTGCCCGAAGGCGAATTCGGTTGGCTTTTTTTCTTGGAGTCGGAGGTTACTTACGTTAATTAAGTGGGAATGGATTTGATAATCGATAATGTACGACAATGTTAAAGTTTATGGCCACTGGCACCAACTGGGTAGCAGTTCTATATTATGGAAGCCTCGTATATTTCAATTTTGAAATTTTGAAATTTTCAAACTATCAAATCCCTAAATCTCCTAGTTTTCGCTATTGGTGAAATTATATGACCTGGTCCAAATCCGAATTATGTCAAGTAAATCTCGTATGAAGTTTCCATCAAATTACCCTTACATTCTCATCAAGATGGAACTCACGATTATACGCGGTTCTTGGAGGAATAAATGTTTACCCGGCTGGTGATGATAGAAAGGTAAAGACGAAATGGAGAGAGGACGCGTCTTTTACAGTTCTTTAACGATGATACATTGCTTCCGAGGTTTCCCAATGGTCGCAATCCTGGCCACATTACTGTCACTTAGAGGACGGGACCGCGAATCCGTCTCTAAGGGTTCTGAGTATGCTGTTCTCGAAAATCCTGGGAAGTAAATTAGCGTCGTTGAAAGCAGATATTTCAGAGTAATCTATATTTATGTACGGACACTTGAATCAACATTACAATAACTGTTAATGCAAACAGAATAATAAGACTACTACAGTAAATATGTTTTCGAATGAATTCTAAATATTCTCTGGACGTCATCCACATTCTTGTATTGGTTCCTTTTCGTCAAGTTTCGTGACCCAATATTTTCGAGCGGGATGTGACGTAGACAAAGGCGAAACGAGACGAAAGAAAGGATTTGAAAAAGGTGGAACGATAGAGCGTGAGAGGCGCGGTATCGAAAGGGGATTGAAAGGGGGATAGGGATGAGGAGGAAGGGTGGATGCGAAGGACCTTTAGCCCGGTCCTTGTCGCGATCCTACGCGACGCGTCCACAGGACCGACGAACGGTTAGTTAAGGAACACGGGAAAGCACTTCTGAATCACTCTCGACGACGCGCGTCCCTTCGCTCGCGCTACTTCGGATACCACGATACCGTACACTTTTCCACTAGATATCACTCCGTGCATATATCAATTTTCCACTCACGTCACCGGCCTTCTGGAACGTAAGGCGAAAGTGGAATTTGCGTTACTCCGGGTAACGCGAAATCGGATACGTTACGCTGATTCAGCGTGGGATTGTCCTAAGAACTTGCTCTTTCTAACGCGATCGACTCGGACGCAGCATGTGCGTCTTGTCAAATTCAGCTCCAAACATAGACATTATAGTAAAATTGTTACATTATACTGCATAATGTAGTATCATTGAAACCACTGGTTGAGAACCGCTGCCCTACCTAATCTAATTCAACAAAATCAATATTATTAGTTGAAGAGATAGACCAGTAAATGGAGTAATGGAACTTCAGTCTCCGAATTATAATAAAATTTCGACTTCGAACGAATTAAGATGATCTTAAACTTAAGCTAAACACATTTGCTGTCTTTTAGAAAACAAGATGAGTGTATCTAGAGAAGTAAATCATCTCAAGAAAGAATGGCTAGTGACTTCCACAAGGATCCCCTGGTATTTGAACGATTTTACCACATTTTTCTTACTTTTTGCGTGTCCTCTATTTTTTCTCGCGAGACCAGGTGTAGGGGGGCAGATTCGAACTCTGAAGCGATGCATCATAATCAGGCGGTCAACTTACTTAGTCCGGAGTGCTGCGTGCTTAAGTTAATTAGCTAATTACTAATTTTAATCGGATGACGTATGCGCATCTCGAGGGATACAAGCAAACCCTCTTAGCAGGGAGAAACTGAACTCCCATCGTGCTCTTTCTCTCTCTCTCCCTCTCTTCGTCTCCCATTTCGTCTTTGCCTTGCTTCCTCTCGCTCGCTTCATCTTCCGCCCGTTCCTCCTCCTTTTTGATACGTACAACTTACGAATTCTACCTCTAGCTCCAAAGTAAACTCGGCTTAATTGGGTCTAAGTAATTCTACTAAAACTGCTCGCTTAATTTTTCACCCATTTTCGACCGCAACCCCTTATCGCGGTCATTTCTCGTGCTATTCGCTAGAGTGCACGCAGCATCGTGGCCAAAGTATCTTTAAGAACCGTGGATATTCCCGTAATATCCTTCGGACGGGGGAGAGGCGTTCGCGATATCGTCAAAATATTATCAAGCTGCCTTCACAAACGAGGTTATTCCTCGTTAATGACGCAAAGCGACGTAAAAAAATCGTCGCGTTGGCGCGAAATAAATATTTAAAGCGATTCTAAATGTCGCGGGAACACGTTAAACCGGTACGCGAGCCTTCGCCACTTGTTAGGTCGGACCGGTGCGCCGCGGCGCGATTTAAATCCGCTCATTTTCCATAACGCGACGAGCACCGGAGTCGTCTCACTTCCTTCGGACTTCTTTCTCTTCTCTCCCTCTTTCGCCACCATCGATATTCCACTTCGATACGGAGGTTGTTAATATTCAGAAATACAAACCGACGTAAACGGTTCTCCGCGTACACCTTTCCCGTCACAGTTTATAATTAGCCACGCATGCTTTACACTCCAATACATAAATGCTGATAGATGCATTCGAGATTTAACCGCAAATTGATCCTGTGAAAGCTGTTCATTCAGACAATAATTAACAATTTGATGGCTACTGTCGCGTCATTTTGATTCTTAACTTTTTACGCTATTACTTTGTACCTCATCTTTGATTATTTTGACAGATAGCCATTTAAAAACTAATAATTTTGCAGAGGACCCTAAGTGGCGTTCTTGAATATAGTACTGAGTAATTATGTAAAATTGCAAGAATTAAAATCCGTGAAATGTGCGACCAGAGTTTAAATTTGAGTTTATTTAGCAATGTATCGCGTACTTTACGAACTTATACCGATACGAATTTATAGTTGAAGATAGCGTTAACTTAATCAAAGACGTTCCAGAGACCTCTGTTTGTCCCGGTACACAATGTTGCTCGTTATTGTTTGACGGAATAATCGCGATACCTTTATTAGTGTGGTTAGTTTTGATCATATAGACAAAACGGGAAAACTTTGCACCCTCATTGTTTCCACGAAGCGGCTCCTTCGGGGCGGGTTTAATTAGAACGCGTATCTAAACGAACTTCGAACAACGTCTCCAATAATATATTATCGCGGCAAAGAAACTCGGAGAGGAGACGCGAGATGAAGTCTCGACGCAAGCATTCGCGAAGCAGGAAAAAACAACCGGGAGGTAAAAGGAGAACGGAAAAACGAACACGCTGCGCGGAGTAAATGTATCCGCTGACGCGCATGCGGCTTAAGTGTACGCGCTTAATTAGCTCGGCGTATCCTCTCTCCGCATAAAATTACTAAACGCGTTATAAACCAGATATCATTATATTTCGACGTAATAAGATCAAACTTTAATTAGATTCCTCGTAAGAGTGTTCGTACACTGCCGCACGGTTTCCCCTCCATTATGGTCTGCACGATCACGCGCACACGTACGCCCATTGGCGTAACTAGGGCTTTTTGGACTGGACTGGGACACCAAATATTATGGGAATATTGGGGACAACACGTTAGGTGCGTTTACTGGTACTGATTATAGACTGTTTGCTGATTTCGGGAATCTTTGAAATCGAGGGACTTATCATGGTTTTCGGGAATTTGGGGAGATTTCCTGGTCGTACCTTCCCATTGTCCCTGGGTCTTGTTGTTAGTCTCTTAATTTCCCATCTCCCAAAGTCTTTTGTGTAGTTTCCTTACACCCCCTCTATCCCCCTTCATCGCTCCGATTTCCCCCACTCTCCGGACACCTGTTTCGAAGCTCGGAATATTGTCTGTTTCCAACTACCCCCTACCGCGATCCAAAGTCATAACAACAATTCGATACGGAAAAGATTTTTTCGCCTCGCCGGGATTCGATCCCGGGACCGCCGGATCGTCGATCCGAGTCCTTACCCCCCGAGCCACCGACGCCTCAGTCTTGGTACTTCATTAGAACGATATCCTTCGTACAATACTCATCGGTACTCGATTATATTTTAATGTTCCCGATAAAATAAGCGTCTGCGGTTTATTACACGCTCTCGAAAAGGAAGTATCGCGGCGGTATTCAGCATGAATTGTTAGTTTTGACTGACGCATCTGACAAATAAATTGTACGGCAAGGGGTTTAAGGATCCATGAATTGGGGATCTGAAATTTTGGGATTGAGAAGGTTTGTCAGTTAACCGTGTAAGTTTGTAACATGCATTTCCAACCACCTAATCATAACCACATCCCCACATACAGATCCCGTGAGTGCACATATTGTGGGTGGCAGGACGAGGTCCCTATCTAGTTACGCCACTGCATATATCGTTTGCCCGTACAAACAGGGAGACGCGCATAATACCGAACGCAAGATTGGCCATCGAAGGAGGAGAGTCGGTCGAAAACAATTATTAATAACACGTGGCATGAAGGGACACGGTACGGTGCGCGGGGTGGAGGGTGCACGATGGATTGCTTGCTCTCCAGAAGAGAATGCTGCTCGGTTAATGAGGTGGGAGTTAATTAACCGAACTGAAGTGAGATGGTAGGAGGTTCTCTGTTCCGTGGAACGGACGAGAAAAACACGAATCGACGTCGGTAGGAGTTGGTGGAAGAAGGAGAAGAAGAGGGAGAGCAACGGAGGAGCCCGATAGAAGAGCCCAGAGTGTTAGGGATTGAGATACGGGCACGGGTGGTAATAGTAGCACGAAGAGGAGCTGGAGGAGGGGAGTAGGGTTGCAGAGAGCGTGGTTGGATCAGAGGGGTGGAAATGAGAGAGGAATAGATGTGCCAAGCAGGGTATGCGGGTCCGTAATTAGGGATCTATAATTGCGTGGAGTCAGCTAGAGCGGTTGAGTCGAGTGGCAGGCACCCAGCATCACGTCATTCACACGTACGCGCGTTTGCGTACCGACGAGACGAGACGCGTCGAGACGCGACGCGATCGTGTATCCCGCTGTGTGTGGCTTTACACGTGTCCGTGTGTGACCGTGTGTGCGTGTGTTGCTACGACTCTCGACGTAGGGGCATCGGTTGCCACCGGAAATGGAGTTGGACACGGTGGCTGCAAGTAATACGGCCCGTTGCCGCGATCCGCCTCCAGATTGAAACCCTTACGACGTTTCAAATCCTACGCTGAATCCTGACGCTAACTTGCAATTTTAGCCTGCTTCCAATCGTAGCATTCTTTTTAACAGTCGTTTCGTCTTCACATTTGCTTACTGAGCCGCTCGGTCTTTGGGCTTCTGCAACTGAACGCTGGAATTAGGACTTTTTGCTAGGACTTCGAGACTTTGACATTTTGAGATTTTAGAACTTTCAGATTTTTGAATTTTGTACTTTGGTACTTTCACTTTGGACTAGTGAGGGTTCAGAACTGTAAGACTGAAATCCTGTATCCTTGGAATTCTGAGTCCGTAATCCTTTAAGACCAACAATTACCTTAAATACTGAGGAATTTCGAGTTCTTGGGATTTTAAAACCACGACTCTTTCCTTTAACGATAAGATCTCGGATATACCAGCCAGATTTATCTTGAACGCGATGTTAGGTGGCTTTTAATGCGATCAGAGTAATATATTTCATTAATTATCGCATGCAATATTTACATGGAAACAGGCCAGTCGATTCATCGCCGTTGGCGATAATTTAACGAGCTTCGCTAACGTACACACGCAGAGATCGAATTAACGTAGCAGAGATGGAATATCCCCTCTAATTGGAGCCGCGAAAAGCTTCGATTATAACGGCTAAGCGTTCGCGCGTCGCGTTGGCCAGACACACGTGGCCGGTTCTCGCGTAGGCAGCCGGTTTCTATCTTTTCGCTAATGAGGCAGATTATTCCCCGCTGGCCGAACTGACAAGAAAGAAACAAGAATGTGCATAGGAAGTGGGTTTGTCGTTCGTAGGCTGATAACGCGACATGGTATTCAGCCCCCGAGGAGATAAGTGCATCTGCTAGCGATACGTTGTGTCCCGGAGTTAACGTTTTCCAACTACGAACGCTCCGTTTCAACGAAAGAAAGATGTTCTAGGAAATTCTTGGGGTTGAAAATTTCATGGGTTAATTTCACCCAAATCCCCAAATCCCAAATTTCAAATCTAATAAGTTATGACCGTGGATTCAAGACACCGTCACATAGGCGTCCATGAGTTCAACAGGCACTGTATCACCTCGGTACTTAAACAACATTCACGGTTGATCGCATTAGCGGTCACAGTTATCTGTTTGTAAAAAAGCAACCCGAAGGCGTCGTTAAATATGATAAATCCGTAGGAGCATTCTAGCGTGTTGGCCGGATGAAAATAACGGGAGGCGAGAACGGTACTTGTAGCTGGTCGGTTGGTGGAATTTGCTCGTAGCTCATAAACGAGAAGGGGAATTATCTGGAAACGCGGATAAGATTTAATTCGACGTAACGGTAGCAAGGTGTATCAGAATCGAATCGAGGTAGGTAGAGAAGCGATCGCTTCGTATTCGAACGAAAATTTCCTCGACGAGGACCTGGCCTGGGTCGAAGGCGCCGGAAAAGAGCTTTCCCTGGCGCGGCGCTTTCTTCGGCTTGGCAATCCTTCACAGTTAACGCCCCTAATCGTATTCATTAAAGTGCTCTCAATGCTTTTACACGGCTCTCAAGCTCTGCCACCATCTTCTCGCTCCCACTCTTTAAACAGCCACGTTCCCCACCTTCGTCTCTCTCCTTCTGTTCATCTTTTTCCATCGTTCCTCTTCCTCTCGTTCTCTCCTCGTCCACCTTTCCAACGGTGCTTTCAACGCCCGAGATCTTGAGTAGATTCTCTCCTTCCCCCTAGTCTTAGCCTGTTCCTCGTCTCTCTCCCCCTTTTTTCGCCTCGCTCTTTCTCTCGCGCTTTCCCCTCCTCTCCCTCTCGTCGCGAGAGCTTTTAAGTTGGCAACAATGCGCGGATTTATAAACCAGACTGAGGGCATTGTTATCGGCGAGTGATTGGAAGGCGGCGTTTCGACACTGGCCGAATACCAACCATTGGTTACCGTCCATTGTTGACCCCTTTATCTTGGAAATTCGTGCTCCGCCACCTTGCTTTTCCCGTTCGACCGCCAGGGACTCGCTAAATCACTTGGTTTTATTGATGGACCGCGAGGGTGGAAAGGCGCGGCCAGCTTTCGGTATCACGACTTTTGATAAACGGCCCATTGTGGGCCGTCTTTTCTTCGTGGTTTCTTCCTGTCGCTACGTACGTTTCCCGTTTCGTTCGCCCAACAAAACGGCTATCCAATTTCGAATCTCGATCGGTTGCAACCAGACAGAAAGAAACGGAACGATACACCTTTTCCTGCTCGAAATTAATGCCGGAGCGCGTGGATGCGCGTCCGATCCCTTTCGAATTATACGCATCGGTGACACTACTCGCACAATGGGATACCATAGGATGAATCGAGTTTCTACCCTCGGTTTGCGAGTTGACTTTCCCATGATGCGGTCGTAATCAGATCATCTCCTACCCTACCACTCTGCGTATCGCCATCGACATAGACGGCCACCATTTTTGTTTATTGCTTAAGTGGCTCCATTGTGCCGCGCCACTGTTACGTGTTCGCGCTTTCATTCGAAAATTAATTAAACCGAGGTTTCGCGGCTGCGATTACACCCTGATGGTACTCGTCGTTTGTTTCGTATAAAACAAATTTAAATCAAGCTGCATAGAAAATAATCCCCCTATAAAATTCAAATATTGTCTACCACAATATTACATACTGTTTAGTTTATTTTTCAGCTCACAATTTATTAATTAAATGATTTCAATACCTTGATGTTTCAAATATTTATGTTTGACGCGTAGACGTATCATAAATACATAAACATCCACAGTCAAATTATTCCTATCGATTCCCTAAACTTACAATTTCGCTATTCAGTTGTTTGACACAGAGTCACCCTATTGTGTCGCGAGTCGGGTGACACCCTGAAGAGATCACCGTCACGGACGTTCTGTCGAGCGTAGCAAAAATCATTAAGCGATCGCGCGTCATGGGAACCACGGTTGCCAGCGATGATAGACAAATTTGTGTGTTCGAATGTTCGCGGGTCCGAGAGGGAGCTTAAAGCGCGTTAAAATAATATACGAGGTGGCCGGTATTGTAGTTGGCACGGAAGAATATCGATTTTCGTGCAGCGTCCACGTGTCTAGGCGTTCGACACGTGCCGGCTCTGGTTTGCTACAGGGAATCACGAGAATCGAGAAGGTATCGTTGGTCGAGCGAGCTGCCGGCACGCGTGTGCGTGCAAAATCGCGTGCACGTCGATTGATCCGGGCTGATGGTGGCGGTCATCCCGTGATCTAGGGCCACCCTTCGCACCCGACCAGTTTAAGAGCTATCTTCCGTTCATCTAATCCGTAATTATGCCGCTCGAGAAACAGCTATTTGTAAGGATAGGCCGGCATTAGTAGGAGGAGTCCGTGTATGAGCTACCCTAACCTCGATTTCGCGATGCTATTTTTCTTGCATCAACTCCGACGAGGGTGAGCACGTATTACCATGCAAATCGTTCTAGCTGATACTTACCGCTCGATCTTTCCTATCAATTCGATTATTCCGCGAAACAACTGGGGAATGATTTACCGACTTCAGAAATCCTTCGTGTTTCATTGTGGTAATATTAGGTCTGAATGCATGATCGTGGGATCATACAGTTTAGATTTTGTATTACACTGTCAAACAGTTCCAGCAACTTGCAAAATTAGAATAGAACTTCAAGTTTGAGACTGTCTACTTGTTGACTCGCAGTTGTGGGATCTTATCATTTGGGGATGGATTATTTGAGAGCTTAGGAAATTGAGGATACAAGGGTTGAAATCTAGAAATTAGGGAGGATTTCAAAATGTGAAAACTTAAGAGCTTACACAAAGAAATCCTGTGCCGTAGAAAATGATCGGTTCGATCGGGCACGATGGTTCCGTTATTAAATTCCCGTGGATCGGTGATTTGTTCGTTGCGATCAGGTCTGAGACAAATCGAGCGAAATTCTGATCTCTCTCGCTCGTCCAGGCTGGCGTAAATAAGCGAGCGAGTTTTTCTTTGCACAATATGTTGCGGGACCATTACTTAAGCAGGGCGAGGGGTAAGGCAGGGGAGTAGCTTCCGCGCGGGGAGACTGGCTCTTACCTAAATAACCACTCAGTCACTCGCAGACTTAGCTGGGAAACGGCAGAAAGGTTAGGAGGGGTGGTACGGTCCGAAGAGTCGGTAGGGGTGTGGGGTTAAGGCCAACGGGGGGATGGCCCGATACTATTACGTGATGTAAGAGCAACCGAGCATCCAGAAACCACCCCGCCAGATTAACGAGGCCATTCTCCGATTGATTTCTCGAGAAACGCTTCGACCGTTAACTTTGATACCGTGCTTCGCTATGGCGAGGCAACTTTTCGTACGATTTCGATTCACCTTCGTTTACGTGTACCCGAGACTGAGCTGGAAGCTGTTTCCAAACGATCGCCAGAGCCGTTATATGTATTTATATCTCGATAGCTACCGTCTGTTCCTCGAATCAATTAGCGCGGCTTTACAAACGATGAGACTTCCACCTTTGAGAGGGTAATTAACGAAATATCAGCGGATTGAAGCTACGAGAGACGATTAAATACTGACTGGGCTTTTGATGCGATGCATGTTGATGTTGCATACGCTTGTATGAAGATTAATTCGCTTTTTAACAACCATTTTGAAACATGTACCACTGTTGCAACATCTCTTCATATTGTTCCTGTTAGGTCAATTTAAACAGCCATTACGAGGCAAGTTTTCGAGTAATGTTTGGCACTTACAAGTTCTTATCGGACCTGAATCGAATTCATGGGTAGATTGACGAGTGTTTTGGAACAAGTGGCAGGCTGAAACATACGCTATTTCTCCTTTAATAGTGTAGACAATATCATAAAAGCGTATTTTGTGCTTTGTGCGCACTCGGAACTGAAACAACGTTTAACTATATATAGTTTGCTAGTTACTTGCGAATTATGAAGCCTGTTAAAGTAATGTGCGAAACATGCTCGTGAGAGCTTGATTGCGCGAAGTAATTTGCTTTTGTCGTAGCCGCGAGTGAATGTCGCGGCCAGACACCATAAAGAAATTCAATTTGCTTTGATCTTGACCTGGCTGATCGACTAATGAGGGAGTATCCCTTCAAAGCGACCAATCTAAACGCGATAGTGGGCTATGCCACGCGCATGTACGCAATTTCGTCCGCGTCAAACGATCACTCGTTAATTTTCTATTTCGTCAACTCCGTTTAAGATTCACCTGCAGTTGTTCTTAATCAATGGACAACTGTGCCCGCGGGGGCGCAACTCTGCGCCTACAGCTGGGCACTGATGGATAATGTTTCGAAATTTAAACATTTGAGGAATTATACACTTATCAGATTGTCCCTCTACACCCCTAAATTTTTAAACTCCTACTTTTCTAAATCTGAACATTTCAAACTGTGAATCCGAAAATAGCTACAGCCCTTCAGACAAAAATTCTTCCAACGTGCCAAGAAGTTGTCCCTGAATTTTCAGACCACCCACTCTTGACAAAATTATGAAAGTAATCCATAAAATCTATATAAACCGCCAAAGCGTGTTAGATTTAACAAGCGATCCGCCCCGTTTTTGGCGATCAAAAGTTGTTACGCAAACAGCATCTTCGAATGCTTTGATGTCCCCGGAAGAGGTTGTAAGTTTTCGTACAAACAGCCCGGTGTCGGAAGTTTGGCGACGAGGTTTCATTAGGAAAGTTCGCAGCCTTACGATTGTTGCACTTAAAGAAATTAGCATCTCGATCGTGACGGGTATAGTAGACGCATCAAAGTGACACTCGCAGAGGGTGAGAGAGAGGTTAGGCATGGACGATACAACGAGGCAGTACATAGACGGTGCAAGGCAAAGTGAGGTAATGGCGTGTCGGAGTTAACCGGTTGATAACCATCGGTTATAATTAACTCAACCTAACCGGTGAACAAGCCGACCCCGCTAACTATGCCAAGCCGCAACCGTGCGTTTCACTTTATGGGTATCGAGCAGCGGTCGTAGCTCCAAGATTCCTCGCGTCGTTGCTTTGTTAATCCTTTAACAGAGAAGCGGAGCTGGCAAGATCTTGGATAAGATCTTGTGTTTACGCTTCGCACGACTGCGAGTTTTGTTGTTCAATAATTACGAGTTAAAGAGAGGGGTTGTACATAAATCGGTTGCAGAATGTCTCGCTTTTTGTGAGAGGATCCAATCAGTATCTCCGTTCACATCTCTGTACACCCGAGTTATAATTTTATTTATTCCACTGTTAAATTACCTAGGATCATTCGGCGAAAAGGTGGTTTTATTATTCAGAGGTCTGCATTAATTGAAGTCATAAATTGCATTGATATGAACCAGCGTTAAGTAAAGAACGGGGAATTTTAATTGCCTTCTGAGAAATGAACGTGTTCGATTATTGATGGATGATGAGGCCGAAATTAAGTGCTACGTGCAAACGAGTAGTGAGCTGTTTTATCGACGTAATTAAGTCAGACTTTCGAATAGGTTAGGATGAAGGTTCTTCGAATGATTAGTTAACGAGGTTAGGCTGTACATCTAGTAACCGTTAATGCGAAAATTGATGTCAGACCGTAATATTTCTGAGCCGATGTTGGCGCAATCTTCTCGATACAATTTTCTTCGGGCAGAAGCGCTATAGACCGAAGTTTCTCACAGGAAGTGTAAACAAGCCGTCGCGTCGCCGGGAAGCGGCTTAAAAACGGCACCCGGTACGATCACTGTCATGGCAGCCAGCCGTTCCCGCTTTCTCGTTGCGTTCTCCCAAAGGTTAATCCCTATTGTCGGCTGACATAAGCCTCTAATGGATGGAACCGATCCGCGCGGCGAACGACACGGGCCTTGCAATGCGAACGCACGACGAATTCGATTCGCTCTGTTTGTCGAACGAAACGTTGCGAGACGCAAACAAGGGTAAAATATTCCTCCTTTTTTTTGCGCAAACAATTCAAGCTCGTTCAGTTCCTCAGAAGCCGCTGCGATTTCTAAGAAGATTCAGACTTGTAAATCGATGTTCCATTCTTTTCGCAGAGAGTATTTCGATATCCTGAAAATGTTGCACGATTGATGGAATGAAAATGACATTGCTTCACTGGCTACCCCTTCGAAAGGATGAAGTTGAAACCATCCGGAAGATTCGCAAGTCTTTCAATGATCAGACGGCTAAAGACGAAGAGAGGCTAAACACGGTGTCCGTTTCGGGCGGTTTAACGAGTGGAAACGAGGCACGGACAAACGCGGTAAAAGGGCCAATCCCAATCACTTTTCCCGGCCAATTCCCGTAGTTTTCGCTAAGCAGAACTCACGTCTTCTCTCTTTTCTTTGCCCGTGGCAGAGCACCACGGTAGATTGCGAAAGGGAAGGGGATGGGTTTCGAAGGGGGTGGAAAGGCCAGGCTGGGCCGCGCGCAATCATCGCCCAGTCTTTTAATTTCCTATACTGGCGCGAGAGAGCACGTGTAAGTGTACGTGTTAGCGTGCAGCCGCGTGGCCACGTTCGCGTGTACGTGTGCGCGAGCGGTGTTCGTGTGAAACGGATGTAGGGAAGATAGGGAAAGAGAGAATGGTAGAGAAAGTTTCGAGCAAAGGAAAAGGAGGAACGTTCTTAAGGCGAAACGGAGAGGGTGAATGTATCCGTGCGTGTACGCGAAAGAGAGAGAGGGTGGAAGGCAGAGAACGGTGGCTCGTGCGCGAGGGTTCTGCACGGGGTGGTAATTGGCTGTCATGGCTTCCCAGTTCTACCAACCGCCCAACAACCCCGAAAGATTGGTATCGCTTATAATTAACTTCTCCGTTTCACGAAGCCACCGTTTCCATCGCGGCGTCCACGAAAAAGAGAGGTAGTTACAAAGGAGAGAGAGTGAGCGAGGGTTGAAACGCGGTCGTGGGCGGGAGGGTGAAAGTTTCGGTCGTGCCTAAAGTCGAAAAGCTTGCAGCGAGCGTGCGACGAGAAGAAAGGAAAAGAAAAAAGGAGGCGAAACGGTTCGGAGATGGGGGTTGGTTGGGTCAATTCGTCGAGCATCGATAGAGGGTGGTTGCCGATGGCTCTGCCTTATTTCTTACTCGTAATATCAAGTTCTCGCGGCGTAACGGGGAAGATCGAAATCCCGTGTGCCCGGGAGCGTCGAACGTTGGTCTCGTTATTTCGTAATTTTCCTTAGGTGCCGTAATTGGAGCCTTTTGTACGCGCGTCGCTACTCTAACGAAGAAGATCATTAGCTTTGAGAAAATCTGGTAGTCCCGCAAGTTTCTCGGCGAACACCTTTGAAATGAGCTCGCCAACACCTTTGGGGTGGTTGAACGAGTTGGAAAGAACCGTGGAAGCCGTGCGTCAGGGTTCGAGGAGGATTTTACGGGACATGGGATAGCGTTGGGTTCGCCTCGCGCGGCTAAAGAAGAGGCGACAGCAACGAGAAGAAAAGCTCTTTCAACGCGAGGGACACGCGCCGGAGAAAGCTGGATACGAACAGGGAGATGGAGAGGAACGACGGCTAGAAGAAAGCGCAGAAGCGAACCGAGAGTACCGTGCCGGAGATAGGAAAGGATAGAAATACTCCGAAGTCTAAGTAAGTAACATCCATTTCTATCCCCTACCATCTAGTCACTCCTTTTACTTTGGTTTACCTTATACTTTACGCGCTACTTCTGCGACTTTTTATTTGCAATTCCACTTTCTTCCACGACCACCACCTCCTTCGCAGTGGTTCTCTTACGAGGACACGACCGTCGACGCACCGATTTCGTTCAAACTTTGCACAAGCCGTGAACGATAATTTTGCAAAATCGCATCTCTTCGAAACAAAGAAATTTACGGTCGAGGATTCTGTACAAGGTTTGAAAAGGTGTCTTGTGCTATTGGATCAATCGAAAGATACTTTTAACGAGGTCGACTCCTATTGAAAGATTAATCCATGGAAAAAGGAAGGATGTCGTGGCGTAGCACGTCCGGACACGGTTTCCTTGGGAATAGCCCTGTTCGTGGAACGAATTCTCAGGCGGAATAAAATGCAAGCTGGCTCGTCCGCGTTTGTATGTATTCAATGTCGCGTGGGGCACATGGAATGTCAGTACAGTCCTTTCGTAACTAGTTTCTGAGCAGGTCAGCCCAATTAACGTTTTCACGTCCCCTCGCTTTCGTCCTCCGGCTCTGTTCTCTCTGTTTCTCTCGCGGCTTGCTGGTCGTCGCCAACGGTATTCTCGGCGACCGGCCTTTCCTCTTCTCTCTCTCTGTTCCAGCGGGTACACGCTGCCGCGTTGGCACGCCACGACAAGTCTCGCAGAAACTTATAATTGCGAAAGGAGTCGGCAATTATAATTACCTCCGGCCAGCAGAGACGGATGTAATTATCCGACCACTCGTGGCGGCGCGAGCTACGCGAAAATTGGGCGTACGCGACGAGATGTGACTCGCGCGAGTCGTATCGCCTGAAACGACGATTATGTTCGCCATTGAAAATGACGTTATCGCGGTCCGGTAATCTCGAAGTTCGTTCGCGGACGAGGCCGTAAATTTCTTTCGATTAACAACCACCGCTTCGTAACGCGCTAAAAAGTTTTCGCGTTGAAAGCGCGGACACTGGCTCTTTCGTTGCTCGCTTTACATTAATCGAGAGCGAGAGGGGTAGAGAGTGGCGCGCGAGTAGTCCGCCGAGCTAAGGAGCGAGAGAAACGGAGCAAGGAGGGAACCAAGACTCCGGTCAATTAAGCGCAGGAAATTAGAGTTTTAATTACGCAGTCATTCAGAAAATTACATCGGGGGCCGTGAAGAAGGCATCCGCAATCACCAACGAGCGACGAGGGCACGGCGTGCCCTTTCCTTCCGACAGACCGTCCGGCGAATTTAAAGAAACTAAATACGAATCGATCCTGAGACACCCTTCGAACCATCACGTATTAAAACAGACAACGATACGTACAATGTTTCTTCATAAAATCTTATCGTACATGCTACTGGCTTTCGACGTGTAAATTTAATACACGTTGATTAGCGATATCAAAATCCTCAAATAGCTATAACGAATAGAAAAGTTTCGCGTGCAACCGCAATTTTTTCTTGCGAAATTTAACGTTGCCCTGAAATCCAGTATTCGGCTGTCACGCTTGTCAATTGTGGAATGACCGATTAAACGACGTTACCATACGTTTCCATATGCGAAACGCGATCGTCGATTTTAATGCCGTTTCCACGCCAGTCCGCTCCCGATTCGATTATCGAATCGAATTTCGCGAAGTCGACGCTAGACACGGTATCGCGATCCACATCCACCTGGCCGCGAACTTTGTATGCGAAAGTGGGTCGAGACGGGGGTAACCGGCAACGGAAATAGTGAAAAAGAAACGGTCGGAAATGGGATGACGAATATGTGGGTCACGGGGTAGGTCAGAGGTAACGCGTTAAATTTAATTACACGTGTCCGTGACGGCTGTTTGAACGGCCGTAGAGAGGCCAAAGCTCGTCCGAATCTCTTCGATTTGCAGTCGATAATGGTACATCCGTGTGTGGAACGAGGCTCGATATTCCCTTTAAATTGGTATCAATGGTGGCTCTTTAGGACGACTTTGCGACGAGTCCACGTTCAACCTGTCCCGTTCTGTCTGCTTGATAGTCTGATTGCTTCGTTCGATCTTGCAGCTCGTCGCTATCGTTTCGAGCTCGAAAAGAGAGAGACAGAGAACGGAAGGCTCGATTCCACCAGTCAGATATTATTAGCGATGTATGTTAAATGGAAAAGGAGATTGCTCCACGTTCGTCGCCGGAACGGAATTATTATCGTTAACCGTCTCATTGGACCGAACGTTTCTCGTCCATCGATAACGTTTATCCCGAAACGGATCTATCGGTCGCTGATATTCAAACGGAAGAAATATTTAGAAAGCACGATACTGTGGTCGGACGTTTTATCGATTAAGGTCACCAGGTATGAATTCCAACGACGGGGACATTTTTTTAACTTTCATGAAATCACGATTAAAATTAGCTTAGAAAAAGTATTAAATCATTCACACGACGTTTTTGGACAATTTCTTTGGAGGAACGTAGAGAAAGGCACGATACTTTGAATTAGATCTAGATTGTTTGGTGCACGGCTAATCTCCTAAGCGTCTGGGATCTCTGAAGATGTTAATCTTGTCCCGAGTACAGTAATTCGCCCTGCACGTTGAAAGATGGCATTCGCAGCGAAATCACATTCGAGGATCATCGGAGAATAGTTCCGCGATCGAACAATACAGGAGGGTGAAATATGTTGCACGAGTACGCGGGACAGACAGAGGCAGGAGGTAAGTGGAATTTAAGCAAGGTGGGTCAGGCCCGTCGTCAGGGTAGAAAGAAATTGTTGGGCGGTTGGCAAGTAACGGAGAGTGTTAATTTTCGGAATGAAAACGAGACATCCATCTTTCGCGAAATACTTGGCACTCGACGCTTCAACTCCCGGCCCATTCTCTCGCTCAGCGCATTAGAGTAATGAATTAATTTCCATCCGAGTCCCCTAACCCCCTTCCAGGCCCTCCCGTGCCCCCTTTCTACATCTAGCAGACCGGCCTTTTACCACTCGTTTAGCCCGCAACGAGACTCGGCTTTCTCTCCTTGCCGCCCCATCCCCCACCTCGCTTTACATTCTGGATTTAAAGTCTATCTTCTTAATTATAACGGAGTGACAATGCACTCTCTCTCCACCGTCGCTTCCTTTTTCAACGCTCACTCCATTTTCCTGGAAGTTTCCAAGGATCCACTGCGCGAGGCATCGTTTCATCGTGTCAGCCGCGTTCAACGAGAAAAGAAAGACCGCCTTTACCTCCGCTAGCTATCCTGCATTTATTTAGAAAATATTGAACCGATTTACTTCGCTGTCCCTCCCCTTTTACCTTCGACACAGACCAACAAATTCTGTGGTTGCGATTTTTGTTCTTAACTGAAAAACAGAAAGATTATAGCTACAGAAGTTATCTGGGTGTATGTTACTTTTGAAGCTACACTTTTTGTTCCAGTGTGAGTTCTTGATCCGGAATCTAAAACCTAAAGCGATCATGTGGATCCTCGAGATACTGTTTTTCGAAGCAAACGAAAATCACAGAAGTGTCGAAATCTGTATTGCCACGCAATCTACCCTCTTCCCGTAGATTTACCCTCATGCAGGCGTGCGTGTGTGTTCGAGACTCGTCGATCCCTCGTTGGCAACCCCTTTCCCTCGCTACCTTAGCTCCTTGTTCTTTGGCGATGTTCGCGAGCCGCACGGCGCGCTCGTTAACGTATTCATGGGTTTATGGGACAATTAACCCTTTGAGGGACAGTATAATTACAGAAGCGATTAAACATCTTAACGTATAAACACGCCGGGCTCCAGCGACGTTAGGGTACACGTATACGAAACTCGATGTGGCAGCCAGCCGGATAGGCAGGCAGACCGTTACCAATTAACATACTAATGACACGAGCTGCTTTTCGAGAGTCACTGTAACCAGCTGGCCTGCAAAGCTTCCTGTGCACGTACACTCCGATGCAACGTTGGCTACAAAGTGTACGAAAAAGCGTATGTCCTCGCTAGATTCTTAGGATTACCTTAGACCATCTAGAGCATCTGGTGCTATATGGACAACCACTTGTACTTCTGGACCTCTTGCCAAACCTGTTGCAGATGTTTAAAATATGTAGCTATATGTATTTTTAAAAGGTATGGGTATGATCTAGGTACGGGTAACTTTTAATCTGGAAGGGAAGAGAAAAGTACTTTTAGAAAAGTTGTTAAAAATAAAGTTAACTGTGGATGGTCGGAGACGTTTTTTTTTCGACGCTTGGGAGCTTACATTGCAGGAGAGTGTACAGGGAGAAACCGGTACACGAACGAGGAAAGAGCGTAAACACGTATCGGGAACTCGGCTTACAATTATTTGTGATTAGGGATCACGCGATCGAGACGTTTGCAGGACGTTCGTTAAAGTAATTGAACCTTTTTCACCCCGTCTCGTCGTTTCGATGTCTCGACCCGTCGATAACGAACAACCGAAATACTCTCTCGATTTCGCGTCAGCCGGCTAATGGGGTTCGGTTAACTTCGATGGAACAGAGACGCGTTAACGTCTCCTACATACGTGTGTGTTAGTGGTGTCGGAACGGCCAGGAGGGGGTTTGTTTTTACGCCGTTCGTTCAGCCAACAGAGATTTTAATAGTTTTTTAAAGAGGAGAAAAGGAACTCGTTTCTCTGATTGGATTGAAGCGTATCTCGCGCAAGCTCCCGTAACGACTTTCCTAATTACGCCATCCATTAATTTTAATTGACCCGGTTTTTCTTTCGGAAACGCCGATACCTGCCGAGTGGAATTCGATTTAAAAAATTGTGCGCATCGCCGACACGCGCGCTACCTGTGAAACTCCGATATTTATTGTCGACCGGCATTTGGGGATTTCGAAATTTCGGAATTCGAGGATTCGGAGATTGAGAGATTCGGGAATTGGAAAATCTGCTAATTCGAAGTTTTGCAAATTTCACTAATTGGGAAATTGGGAAATTGGGGATTTGAGGATTAGATAATATGAAGTTTCGAAATTCGAAGATTAAACAAATTTAGTAATGTGGAATTTGAGCACCTCAAGGTTCAAGAATTTTGTAATAAAAAAGTTGACTAAACTGGTGGTTATTATCGTCGCGATAATATCACAAACTGGTTTGATCGTGGACATCGTCGAACACCTTTAACGCAGCGTACCGTAGTTAACAATACGGTGAAGCACTCTGTCATTTTGTTTACCGCGAATGAATTTGATTATCGGTTAATCTCAGCCGGGTCAAAATGGTGGGCTCCGAAAATCATGGAAAATCTAGCCGGACAATACCGCTTTACCAGTGTCATTGTGAAACCTTTATCGCGTTCTGCGACAGAGAACACACGCGCGACTGTTGCATGCCGTACGTGCGCGCTGCCGTACGAAATGCTTTTGATTTAATTAGCTAATTATAACGTTCATTTAATTAATATAATTGGACCGGTTAGTGGGCGTGGGTGCAGCTTTTACGCTGTGACGGCGGTGACTATTTTGCCGCGTTGCATTTAATAACGCCCATTAACGAACATTTACATTAGCGGTAATTATCGCAGTCGCCGCGTATCGACCAACCGATTGGAATATTTTCACTCGCTGCTAGAAGCAATTCCATCTAATATTGCTCGTCACCGTTCAAACGTGCTCCTATTTTACAACGGGAAATTTAACAATCGAAACTGACTCTTCCATTAATTCTCAGTCGCCTGAAACGCGTAAGTGTAAATATTTCAGTTTTCGAGTATTCGCAACTTGCTTCAACTTTCGACAAGATTTTGTCTGGTAGTAAAATGTTCGTATTAGTACGCTGCTGATCAAGAAGATCGCACGGTACCGCTGTCAGATCAGACTCAGTAGATAGTGTCAGCAGATCAGACTCAGTAGATAGTGTCAGTAGATCAGACTCAGTAGATAGTGACAACAAACTTAATAGTCTACGATCTTCAGCGCTTATTGTCACGTATGTTCGAAATCCAGACAAACCTTGAAACTTAGGTTTTGAAATAAGTTTAATACGGATCAAAATAATTAATACAGGGAGCTTTATTAATCAAGACATTTCGTATGAATTACTCTAAACGCATACATCAGTTGTGAACAGGAATCGGATATCTAGAGTTATTAAAGGAAATATCGTATGTATCCGAGCAGAAAAACAAACGACGCTCGTGTGCATCATGAGAAGCAGCAGAAGGGTTAATCACGTTTCGAAAGATAAGTGCGAGTTGATGAGTAATCAGGGTTTGGAAGACGCCCTAAGAAAAGTGCGATTGATAAAGATGACTAACGTATGTATGTATACAGACAGGTTGATAGGAGAGGAGGCGACACGCGCCGAGCGGGCAACCGCGCCTGCGTACAAGCACGCGTGACGTGCCACTGACGTCGCAGTATGGAGCGACGAGTGGCGGCCGAAGGACGAGAACCGACGACGAGACGAGTCGTGGTCGTGTGTGCCGAAGCAAAGTCTAGCCGAGAGTGCGCCGAGCGGTTGGCGGTCCCGCGTATCGTCGCGTTCCTCTTCATTCCGAAGTGAGCCGCCGTTGCGAGCAAACCGGCAGCTCGAGCTGCTCTTGGTCGCTGCTGCTGAACCCCTGGCAGCGGCGCGCACCGGCAATAACGCACCGTCTTACTGCCACCCACGCGAAACCGCGTGCCTTTCGAACGCACCGTGCACCCTGCACGCGACACCGTCCTCGCGGCGTGACTCGGCGGCACGCGTGCACGATCGATCGATATCGCGCGACAAGTGACTCCGAGTGTTGGATATATCTCGTTTTGTCCCTCTTTCTCCTCCCAGCGAATCGAGTGTGATTTCATGAGTGTCGACGAGAATCACCGCCACCGGTTTAACTGGAGGATCCCTGCTAGATGTACTCCACCGCCTCCAGGACGAGTTTAAGGATTTTCCAACTTTCGCCACCTGCTCGAGTGAGTAATATTACTTTGTACATGATCGTTAATCAGATTCCTCGACGGATAAATCGTTTACGGTTTATTACGCGGACGCCGGTTTGTCGATAGCCTTTCTTCCACCATCGCGTGGTCGCCGATCGGTCCCGATACGGGACGTTTTAATTAACGTTAGAACGATCTTTTTATTCCATCGGCTTCCGTCGTGTCACGGGATGACATCGACGATTTTTCCCTTGTCGTTGCTCCGCTCGCGATCGAACATTCCGTACCAGTCATTTCGCCGGATGACGCGTTGTTTACGTCTCACAGGTACGTTAACGCAGCGGGAGCTCGCGTTTATCTTGTTTTCCTACGATTGGACCTCGCCGATTTATTGCTACTACGGGTTGAGACACGCTTCGAAGATTCACGGATTTCGCGGCTGTTTTACCCAGTTAACATCGAACGGGATATCGAACCGACAATTTATTTTATCACTCTTATAGTATGCTCATTTAATCCAAACCGTATAACAGACATATTTATACGTAACTCATATTTTACATAATACGTGATTATCAAATCGATCCGTTGACCTGATGCCAATATCCGACGCCGATCTGACACCAATGTCGATCCGATGTCAACGTTGACGTGACACCGTTGTGACGTACCTTGCGTTGAAACACGAAGACTTTCTTAAACAGTCGAGGCGCGAAAAGCATGCTTGCGCGCTTTCCGCGCGGACGCACGCGTTCCGAACAAATCCGCGCTACGGTTTCGAGCATCACGCATGGTAGTTTAGAATCCGGCCGCGGTATAAATCGGGCATTATCGGACAATCCGCGTATAGCATTCAACGGCTGAATGAAACGGTAGCCGCACGGTGTACATTTACGTTTGAATGGCCAAATGAAATTTCCGTGCGGCGTCTGCCAGGCAAGAAAGCGGCGGTTGTTTGCGAGAGCACCGCGCCGGTGGCGGCCCTCGCAACGCTTGCCACCATCGACCCCCGCCACGTTCGCCGTGGCATTAATTGGGTGGAGCTTTAATTGCCTTAGCGCGACCGACCGCCGAAGCTGAAGCGAGAAAGGGGGTTGGAAGGTCGCGCCAACGTTTACCAAACCGGCACCAATTTCTTCTACGATTACGATTACCGGATTAACTGTGCACCAATTTCTTTTTTGTTTACTCTTATCGCAAGAAATATTGCTCTAGTAAATATCTTGGACGTTAGATAAATTCTTACATCTGAGCGGGGGGTATATCGATAACGATTGGGACATCAAAATATTTCAAGCTAGGAAAGTTTTCACGTGTCCTGATATGTCACATCCTGTATGTGAGAGGGTTATTCAACAGAAATGATTCAAGT
Organism: Megachile ligniseca; assembly: GCA_945859555.1. Classification (NCBI taxonomy): domain Eukaryota; kingdom Metazoa; phylum Arthropoda; class Insecta; order Hymenoptera; family Megachilidae; genus Megachile; species Megachile ligniseca. The sequence continues at coordinate 11,166,264 of OX243786.1, forward strand.
ACCAAAAATCAGTCGTCAAATATTCAGTTACACCCTTATAGACACCATGAACAATGAAGCTTAAGAAAATTGAGCACAAATCCACTTGAGAGATTCTATCGGAAATTATACGTGGCTGGAAATAATTAGTAAATCGCTTCTCTATCTTGTTATTAAAGTGGACCTCCCTTCGCTCGCCTTTATGTCACCTTTTCTATATCTGATATTTCCGGCGAATCTCACCCTCGAATCGCGGAGACGACCAACCCCTAAATGAAATCCTGGAATTAAAGCCGTATATTAACCTCGCGGCGTCCCCTAAATTAAAAAACAACATTTTTACGATGTCAGGGTGGGAGTCGGGAGTAGAGAGGCTGTCGAAGAATGGGAATCGGCTCGCGGCACCGCGAAAATTTCTCTCTTCCATCGTTTTCCTCCGATAAGATCGTGGCCTACCGTAGTCCTTGTTCTACATAGGCTGCCTATACTCTCCGCGCAGACAAGGTTACCGAACTTCGACCGCAATTCTATTGTCCGTAAATTGCGTTTTTAAATTCGTCGGGCGTCGTGGCACGTGGCGAGAACGCGCGAGCTTCCGTAACCTGCGGCGGAACAGACTTTGGAAACGCAACCCCTACGTTTACTTCCACTCTTGTGTACTTTTCGATCAATTTTTTCTACTCTACCCATTCTATACTCGTACTTATTAACCCTTTAAAGTTTTCCAATTTTGTAAGGAACTTTTCAACTCTGAGAATCTGTAACCAGAAATTGTATTATAAACATGAAATGAAAAATTGTAATTACAACAAGAAATATCTTTATGATGATAAAGTATTTCCATTTGCGTTTCTCGAAATGCAAGACATTGAACACGAAACGAAAGATCGGAAGTCGTACGAAAAATGGCTATTTGTAAAAAAAAATTGAAAAGGTTGATGGTGCGCGGGTTCGAAAAAGGAATACGAGATAAGACGAAGGATGTGACCACGAGTGGTATAGAGATGCGTAAACCGTCGAGATTACCATGGAAATCCAGATCAGTCGCTTTGCATACTTTGGAAATACGTCCACGGGATCGGGTAAGGGTGTATAATGGAAGTTGAAATTGGTTGAGCCTGTCCCGTCTGGGCAAGCTATACCCTGTATACGAGGTATCGAGGGAAACGCATTCCTTGCCGAAATTGCTTCGCACTCGATTCAACGGAAAACACACGCGAGGCTTCGAGTTCGGGGTTACGTTTTCGCGCGTCAAAAAATATATATATGCGAGTGGGCCAGCACGCGTACGCGCTCAGGGGTGCACACACACAGGGGTGCGGCAATGTGTACGCGCGCATCCACCACTCTTCTGGCTTCTCCTCGGCTTAACTTCCTCTGTCTCACACTCGTAAAGCGTTGATTAAAACCCACCCGCGCAACGTGGATGGACGGAGAGGGATGGAAAGAAGGTAGGATGAAAAGAGAGGGCGTCGAGGAGGGTTGGAGCGGCGGAGGGTTGAAAGCGGAGGAAGTTTGGGTGGCCTCGCGCGCGTGTACGCGTAAGTGGGTGCGTGAAGCGGTTGTATGGGTGCGTATATGCAATTGTACGAGCGTTCGGGCGCGCGCGTGCCCGCACGCAGGCGCAGCTGAACCGTCGCGGCCGACGACGGTGAGCAGAAACGAGGGAAGAGGGAAAACGTAGGAGACCAGGAGGCGAAGAAGGAGAAGGTGGTGGATATAACCGAACGGGGGTTGAGGGCGAAAGAGAGAGAACATCGCCGAGGGTAGGGGAGGTCCAAGGCGTTGCTTGCTTAATTACTAAAAGCTAATCAATTCCGGAGGAAGTAAAGTTTAAATTGCAAACTAAAGTATAGCTAGCTCCCGGACGTAACGCTGCAAAGCGATATTACCGCTCGCTGCATTCTGCAATTAGCCCGTGGTAAATCATTGAAAACAAATTATGGGCGGAACCCGCGGACGGTTGTTGGCCCTCTTCCCGCTTCAACCACGCTCTTTGCCATCGTAATCTTCTTCGCGTATCTGGAAAAATGTTGGAATTTTATTGGAAGCTAATCGTGTTAATGAGCTTAATTAATTTCTCGACTATCAAAAGAATGGACGTAGGTATTTGGAAATTGATACATCGGGGAATTTATAAATTCCAAAATTTGCGAATACGTCGAACAGCTTTAACGGAATAGAAAGTGTGGCGGTCGATTTGAAAAAAAAAGAACGAGGAGAGAGGACTTTCGAATCGAAGGCAGAAAGGAGAACGGAACGAGGTATACAGCCCTGAAAACAAGCAATAAAATCAATGTCGTTTCCGGCGATTCAATTCGCAAGACACATCGCACAATTTCACATACAATTTTACGGCAGAACGGCCAGGACTCCTATTTACTTCACGGCCGTCCTTTCCCACTCCCCAATAACCGTTTACCGTCTTACCCTCTCTCGCACTCTGTCGGTCTTTCTTTGAGCGGCAGTTTTCTTTATCTTAAATTCTCGGGGAAAAGCACGGCCACGCGATCCCGTCGAACGAGATCGACGAGCCGAGATCCTTTCGAACAAATCGTGTTCGGTTAACAGTTCGAAAATTGAGGATTCGTGGGGTGAGAGCGACAGCTACTGTCGTGATCGCCGCTCGATTTCGCCGATATGCTAATCTCGTATTAAATGTCTGTCGATAGCGAATTTTTAAATTCCTCTGCTTTCGAATTTTCCAGTTTGCAAATTTCGAAATTGTTCAATTCTCTGTAATGATAAATTGATTACGCGTCGCGTTCTACCGAAGTTCGGTGACGTCCCTCTTTGTTCGCGTTGCCGATATTATCGATAAATCACCCGGTATCGATAAGATATCGCTAATCGATAATCGTAGCTAAATTCCGTCTGGTCGTACGTCGAATGAATTGGTCGTTCGATCCGTATCCGAGCGATTGGACATTTATGAAATCATCGAATACCGTTCCTCCGGTTTTAATTTCCTATTATTTAGAGCGTGTCCGTCACAGTCACCGTGACATTTGTCAATCGCAAATTACGCTCGAATCAGTCGTATTGTACGGATTATGAGGCCGATCGAGTCGACGTCGGCGTCGCGTCGCAATTAATTTCGAATCAGCAAAGCGACTTGCCCGCGACCCCTCCGCGGCTACGATAAATTTTAGAGTAAATTGGTAGAATTAATTGCACAACGAGGCTCGTTCGCGTTTAAGCTGCCAGCCGAGCAAACGGTGCCTCGTAAGAGCGTAACGAGCGAGCTAACAGCGCGGAGATACGGAATAGGCATCGATGTAAGGAAATATTTAAACGCGACATAATGAGCGGTCTAATTAGAGCTCGCAGTCGCGATAATGGCGTGACGTGGATGTGTTTAGCTCTCGTTCCTAATGGACCTACTAATGAGTTCGTAATACGTGTTTATAACCTTCCTTCTTCTTGTTCCCTTAATCTCTTTCCCAGCCTCGCTATCCCTCTCGAGCTTCGAAAGCCACTTCTACAATGGTTATCGTCCATCGGCCAGCTTCTATTGACGTTACCGTTCTCTCTCTCGTCCTCTCTTTCTTCCTTACCGGACTCGGTAACCGACCCCTCCAGAAATCACGCTGCTGCCGGTTCATTTATCAATAAAAGTATTGGATCGGTTGCGTGGAAGTGACGCCCCCGCTAACGAAACAAAGGAACTGGGCGTAGTTATCAATTGGATATCGGCTGCTCGATTAATTATGCAACGTAATGCGCACGCCTGTTCTCCATTATCTCTCGCACGAACGTACCGCTACGAACGGATGGATTTCAAGGTTATTAATTCTCTTCCGGGCATCGTTTGGCCCCATCGTCCGCAAGCGATGGATCTTGCATAACTCCGGAGTTCTTCGGGAACTGCCGACGTTTCGTCAGCGTTATCCTCTTCAGGGAGTAGATGATTCGAAAAAAATCTACCGTGTATCTCGCGATATCGGTATTGAAACAGCGATGGTCTCGCTTAGATGTAATTGAAGTGCTCGAAACAGATTGATTACCTGGTTATTGTAACGATGAACCCACGATAACTCGCGCATACCCATTGTTCAGCGATCGATCGAAAACGTACCGCGAGCTCCCGATCGAATTTCTTAGAAAAGGTCGAAGTAGCTCGGTAGCCATCGCGTGGATCTTCCGATAATTAATGTAGGGTACGTTTCCTGGTCCGGCCAATGTCTCGGATTTCTGTATGGATTCTCCAGCGTATAGAGAGGCTTCGACGATTATACCGGTGTCACGATACGAGCGTTGACCGCAATAATATCGCATTACCAAGATTAACGCGATCTCCAATAATAGATCGGACAGTGAGCAACCATGCTGGATTAGCTGACAAGAGAGAGGCTCGTACGCTTGTCCTGGCCATTATTCTCATTATTCGATGCCCATTAATAATCAGACTCGTCGTTGGTTTGCCCCTTTAAGCGCATGTTCGATTTGATTCTACCTTTGATAGCTTCCGACCGGAGCAAAATATACCACCGGGATAAATATCGACCCGTTGTGCTTGCACGTAGCCTTTTATAGGCCGATACCTTTTGTGCGCTCGTGCAACGCGCTTTCCATAGCGGCCTGTACGCGCGGAAAAGCAAACGAAAGACCTGTACGCGTTCGTTACAGACGTGGCGGATCGTAGATTCAAATGGTCTTCTCCCGTTCCTTGGCGGGGGATTCGATTTTTAATCGGTGAGCAGTCGGCGGAAAATAGCCACTTCGTCCCGGAGCGTCGCGTCGCGTCGCGTCGCATCGCGTCGCGTCTCTGCTCGACCAGCTGTCTTTTACGCCGCCAAACAATTGTCCCTTCGTTCGTTTATCGAACGAGCCGAGACAGGAAGAATGAAGTGGCGATGTTCGAAAACGTTCCAGCGAATTGTACCGCGTTTCCTCCCGCGTCCGCGTTCAACGCTTTGTTCGCGTCTCGTTCGTCTCTTCTTCCCTCTACTTCCATTGTATTTTTCAGAAAAAAAACTCTCCAATTGCGGCTAATACATATAATTCCGTGGATACAGTTTCGGACCTGAGATTAAATTGCGATCTTCGAAGGTCTGAAACTTCTGCATTGTACACGAAAATGGTTGCTGATAGATATCGATATATTCGACGTTTGACGAAATAGGCGCTGGGAATTAATCCGTAGAAAAATTCTAATATCCGGATTAGTTTCTCGATTTATCTTTTCGAGGTTCGATTCGCGCGAGTTTACGGGAAAGTTCGAGGCAACCGTCAGTGGGTGAAATCGATGGGGTCCAGCCAGAAGACTGCTCGACAATACTATCACCGCGGTTCGTTGAAGCCAAGTGTAAATAAATAGATTGCATTCGCGTCCCATTTGTTAGATTAGAATCAAATATAATTTCGCGAGGCTGGTATGGGATCTTGATCGAACCGGCCCCTCGTATCCATTTTGCCGCGTAAATACGATCAACCTTCTCCTCCGAAGTAATCTTTCGACGGTGCATTACTTACGGACTTCGACGAGCAAGTTCGCCGCGTTCGATCGTGATTCTTTAATGCATTTTGCTTGCCTCGCTTTCCAACTGCTTCTCTCGGATCAGCGAAACATTGAAATTTACGAAAGCCATCCGGTAACGGTATGGAAACCGCGTCCGTGTATATCGGTCGCGCGTAATTGAATGATTAATGAAATTTTGATGGGACGATGACTCGATTAAAATATGGCTGCGCGTGGAATTATTGAATTTTCTGGATGTTTCCCGTTAAATATATTCTCTTTTCTACGATCTCCGATTAACGATAGATACAGTGCTCTGCTGCTTTTTCAGCAATTAGATGGGATCATTGTGGATCTTTCGTTAAGTTTCAAAGTTCACAAATATTCAGAAATATGTAAAAATTTGAACATTTGAATTTAGGAATCTATTTGGAAAGTTAGTTAAAAGAAAGCATCCGATTGCGCATCAAATGAAAGATATTTTCATCGAAGAAATTCCACAGTGTGGTTGAAGACGCGTTTATTTTTGAAATTGTCGGATGTTTTTAATTCCCGATAGTTCGATTACAATTCGATTCGCAGATTGAACCGTCGCCAACTCCTTTTTCGCGTTTCCGCCTCATCGTGCCGATAGCCATTTTCGCTATTGTACAATACCGGCCGCTTCCAACGGGAGGAATAATTATTTCTGCGTAAATGACGATAATCGGGCTATTATTACATTTACGGCATTACGTTGGGTACGATATTACAGTAGTACGTTATTAGAGTATTGGAGGATGAATATTAATCGGGCACGTACGAGTGGTGCTTGTAATTAAAGTAGACGCGTCATCGGACGGAAAATTAAATTAAACGGCGAGATAACCGACTAATTACGCAATGTCATTTCATCGAACAAAGCGCGAGATTCCTTTCGCAACGATTCGATGGTACTTCTCGTTAATATTTCGCGAAAATTTCATCGATTGAATTCTTCGACTATTTTCCACCCGATATCATTTCCAGTTGTTAACGAATTAAATCTCGTGCGCATTTATAAATTATCCACGAATAGAGTCAACATATAAAAGATCAACAGTAGAAAAGATTATTGTAATATTTTAGGAACACTGTTTTCGCATCTGGGATGTGAACATATCTTTTACTTACTTCGATAAAATGATTGTGATATTTAACAAAAACAGTTTTGTTATCAAGAATATAAATATAACTTTTACGTACTTTGATAACAGTTGTTTTATTCTTTGGAGATCGAATTCGTTAACAGATATAATTTTCTTGTATTTGTTATTATTAAGAGAAACATGCCTTTTGTGAATTTAATGTATGTACAATATTAAGTATACAGGAGGTTAATAAGTCAGTTGTTTTTTAAGTAAAATGTGTTGAGTTATTAACAGATCATTAATGGTTAGGTTTCTCTTGATTCTATTAATTGGGGATATCGTTACTATCTTATATAAGAGAGTGTCATGAGAGCAAAAAATAAATTGCATATAATGATTTATCACTTGAAAAAGTTTCCAGTCTCGAGTAAAGGTAAAACTGCACAAAGGTAAAATATTATCACAATTGGCACGACCGTCGATCTGAAAACAGTGGATGTTTTCAGCACACGCGTTATCGCGATAATTACTCGTTCTCGATCAGATGGCAGGAATAAATCGATATTCGCAGACCCGGTTAATTTCCAATGAAATTAAGTCGCATTTAATGATCGCGACTCGGTCGAGCTTTTCGTCGTCTTTTCCTTTTGCCGTGGTAGGCGAACGCGTCGCTGGAAAACAGCGTTTTTACCAATTAGCCGGTCATAAATTTCGCGGGGACCGGCGGCCAATTATCTTGGAATTAGCGTCGCGCCGTCCGTTCGTTCTCGCAAACGATCAGGCGTCTCTGTCTAAGCGGGCGCGCATTCGCCTCGCTAATTAGAAGAAAACCGAGTAATTACACAGCAGCCAGGGAGTGGCGACCCTTTTCCGAAATTTCGCTACGAATAACCCCGGGAACGGTTTTCGCTGGCGCTGCTTGCGGTCGACGGTCGAAACGAGCGCGAAACGATCAAGGGAACACTATTAGCGGCCGGTGCACGTGTACGCGGAACGTTTAATTAATCTTACGCGAAATCAGCGCGCTTTCATTGTCATTAATAGCTCCGGCCTGTATTTAAACACGGCTGCTTTTCGAAAGAGCGACGGGTTTAATGATTCCGCACGGACGAAGTAATTTCAGTCTGGTAATCGAAAATATGGAATCGGCCATTTGATAAAAGACATTAGTAACGGCCGCTGTCGATCCGCGATAAACTATTTATTACGCTCGCAGTCACCGATATACACCGACCCGTTGCACGCGTTGCTGCCGGCCCGACCACACCACGGGGTGCGGATTACCAGCAAAGGGGTGAGACAGGGGATGAACCGAGGGAGAGAGAGACCGAGCGCCATGTACGCCACCGTCGACTCTCAAAACCAATTTTCGGGATTTCATTTGGAAAACATAACGTGCTTCGCGCGCTGTTTATGGGTTCCATTAGGAAGCTGTCAGCCGGTGATCCCGCGCTGCATTCCCATACCACACGAAGGAACACCATACGACGCCGCAACCGATACACCGATTGCAAGATTCCCTGCCACCTTCGGGGACCTCGGCTTATCGGATACTCGTGGTCCTGATCGAATATCCGTTCGATATCGGCTTTATATCGAACAACGACACGTTTTTCTCTCTACAGTTAATAGTTCTGTTCCGTTAATTTCGATCTAACGTACTACCATCCCCAAAACTGTCGACCATATTGTCCAACCACTGTCTCTTTAATCTACAAAATTTTACAGGATTACGTTGCTTCTATTAGCAATATGATCAACACTAGACGTATGTATTTAGAATCGCCCATGAGTTACATATGTGTTCACACGTAACATGTATGTACTGGCCATGGTACCTTTTATTTGCTCTAACGACGAGTCAAATTTTGGACAGGACGAGATCCTGGTATGAAAGAATCATGTTGCGAGAAATAAAGAAGAGTGGAACTGTTTGAAAATCGATAAACAAATTGGCGAAATTTTCGGAACGTCGCAGCATCCGGACGAATTCCGTAAGATCGATACTCGAGTTTGGAATCCTTAATATCCGCTGTATCGCATTCGATTAGCGGTCTGATTCGTTCCCTGTCCAATTGAACGACGCTTCCCAATTAAGTTTACTCTAAATTGCGCGATCGTAGCGGTTGTTTTTCTTCCTGTTCCCTACCCTACACCGTGTCAGCCCCGGATTGGTCTATGGAAAAATATATTTCGGTACGATCTCTCGAGCTGGTCGCAGCGTATTTTTCGCATCCAACAGTCGAAACTCCGATGACAAACGTTTCTAGCGAGCCGTTACAACGGCCGTGTACGTATTACCCCCTCCTGGGCATTTCTGGTACACGTTGATCGGTCGAATCTATTCGCTGTTGGAACACGTTTCGCCCGCTAACAAATCGATGGAATCCATTAAATTCGCGGCTGTGCAATCCAACGGTCGGATTATTCGTCGCTCGAAGGAAAATTAGCGATTATGTCGCGGAACGCTTAAAACGATCTCCCGCGGCGCGAACGCAATTGTTCGCTCGGTTCGTTGTCGAATCGCGCCGCGAAATTGTCGAAAGGGAAATCAAAATGTAGATGAAAGTAGGGGATGAAAGTGTGCGCGGTTTAATGCGCGCCGGCTGGATAATAAACGACGGCGCCCAAAGTGTAATCAATGAGTCGATGGACAAGTTAAATTGATCGTGATCTCGTTTAAAAACACGGGGGTGATAAGTAACTCGTTATTTTTTATGACAAATACGACAATCCTTTCTATACAATTTTTCAAAATTGTCAGTTCGTATGATGAAACGTTACAGAAAATGATTTTAAAATCCCAACCCTCTTTCTTTCATTTAAAATCGACGGCTGTCGCGAATTATTTTTCGTATTTTGTTAAAATCAATTTCCATTGGGAGATTTACTTTATTTCTGAATTTGTTACCGAGCCAACAATGCTATTGTACATTGGACGATACCGGGTATCAAGTTGTCGACGACATTTCGATCCCGCAATGTTCTGAAAGTTAATTCCTTACGGTATTAATACAGAAAGTGCATCTCCGGTAATGAGATTGCGTTGCGCGAGGGGGATGATATAAGGGGTCGATTACAAGGCTTGTTCGTAATAACATATTGTTCACTCAGCCGTATACTTGCTGGAGGGCATACTTGATGCGTCTCGTACGTGTACGCGGCAAATAATATAACGTAAATACATCGTCTCTCGTGGATAATAATTAATTCATAAAATCGTACACGATCATCGCTGTCGGTCAACGTTCTTCGACGGTGATCAATAGGGTAGCTCATAGCAGTGAGGATAACTTTGAGATTTCTTTACATTTTTACATTAAATTTCTACATTATAAACCTTCAAATCACCAAATAGCTAAATCACAGAATTTTCAACATCCGTATTCCTAAATTCTCTAAACCTTGAAATGGTGAAAACAATGTGTCCCACGCGTGATCACGCACCGCGTGGTGCCCGGCAGCTGAGCAGCGGGCAGTAAATCTGCCCACGGCTGGCAGGTAGCCAGATCAGTACAGGAATGTGTCACAGTAGCGATTAAAGACGGTCAAGTGAACTGCTGCACTGGACTGGACACCGGTGAAAGATGAAAGTCGCAAGTCATGCGCCTAATTCGTTGGAAACGTTGCGGCTCTCCTGGGATGCTGACAGAAAAAGTATTAACCAAAGATCGAGCGTAGAGTTTGGCGGGTCCAAACGGTTGGCACCCCTTTCTTTTCATCCGTCCTCCGGCGTTTTTTTTTTTCTCTCCTTTTTTCTACGATATCGGAGGAACAATCCATCGACGCGGCGATCCCCGTTCTTTCCACGAAAAAGAGACGTGGCCGCTCGTTTGGAAAGGCCGAGATAATTACTTTCGGTTTTCGGGCGTACGCTTCAGCGAGCGCAAACGAAACAGGCGTATCTTGCGGTCGTGAATTTAATTAAATATTTTCGTGGTCGAATGTCCGTTCGTCCGTTGATCATCTTGCCGTCTTCTTTCTTCTTTATTTTTTGATTTTCTCCCTCCTTTTTCGTAGACACGGGGCAATTTACTTTTTTAATGTCTGTAATGAATTAAACGCTCCCCCAGTCTACCGGGTTTCCTTTGCCAGGCCGCTATTATTACCAACCCCCGTCTCGCATGCTGCCTCTTCCATGTTTTTCCACCCCCTCCCTCGTCACCCTTCGACCTCCATTTTTATCTCAATATTCCACCATTGTCCGTACCGCTTCGTTTCTTACCTTGTCATTGTTTTGTTTGTTCGCTTTATTGCGTGCAGCTTTTGCTATTCGTTCAACGAAATTAACAAACTGCCGTGATTCTATCTCTTGAAAATTGATTGTTCGCTCTTTCACACTAATACTCGAGTAATTTGAATTTTAAATATTTAATAAGATGTATAGAATGCTCGAGAATAGCTTTGTATATCGAGATAAACAGTATGAAGAGCAGTAATAGCAACGTCTCTATCACGGCTATATCTGCGAACCTAAATATGAATAACACTCAAGTCAAGGATGTCAAGATTCATTCAGGAATGGGGTGAACTACCCCGTAGTTGGTCATTGATCTCCCAAAGTGAACCGTCGAAAAAAGTAACCATTCAATCGGCTTAATGGATATTCCTGCAAACACTGTCTATTTCTAAACAATCTTTCTATAATTCATTTAACGCGTATTTCATTAAGAAATTAGAATAGTCGTCAAATCAAAATGGCCTGTCTGGCTCGTAAACATGCATGATATAACTATGTCTTCTGAGATTCAGTTTTATTTGCCTTTCACCCCCTTTTTTCGACCTCGATGGCGTGGAATTGAATCTGACGACACCGGACGAACGAACGACCACGTCGCAATATAGCGCCGGCTCGCACGATACGCCGGCTACGCTGTCGTGCACGGAAGCCGGCCAATTACATTACTTAGACTAATGTTATTGATGTTGTGCCACAGAGAGGATTGTTTTTTACCTCGTGTTGCCCTCGTTGTTTCGACGTTTCGCTCTTGTAACGATTCACGTCGTCGCTACAAACTTTCTCAAGCGTCGTTAAATTGGGGATGTAATTTGTGGTCATTGTATTTGCATGAAAGATTCATGTCGATCAAGATCACAGACACGCGATTTAATTGCAGAGGTTGTAGATCAGATATTTAGCATTGTTTGGAAAATTACCTCACTTCGTTGGGTATTTAGTTCAGGCGTAACACACCCTTAAAATATGGACTGGATTGTGTACCATTAACTTGTGTATTATCAAATTTACAGAGTTACAAATTTCCAAATTCTAGTCCAACTCTTTAAACATCGAAATGGCTAAATTTCCAGATATGGAAATTCTAAAATTTTCTGCGTCGTCGCGAGTGTTCGAGAGTAACATTGTTTAGAATTTCGAGCGATTCTCGCGTTTGATCGTAGCCATCCCATCGGATAGATTGGGCAGTAACGGCAAGTAGTAGATTTTTCGTCGTCCCACCGGAGGAAGGGATTCCGAATGAGAAGTAGGAGCTGAATTCGAAGCAGAAATAAGGGGCGGTTGGTAGTCGGTCGGCGGGGCGAGGGGACAGGGACAGCTACACGCGTGTTTCCTCTTCCTTTCCTCGGAATCTAATTTCGTCGAATGTCATCCTCGAGACTCGAGAGAGTGCAGCGATCTGCATTCGAGGTTGAATCGCCCAATAGCAATTTCCAGGTGAAGGGGGGAGTAGAGAAGCTGTCGCGTTCGCCAGAAAGAGAGAAACGCGCTACCGATCGTCGAACGGGGAAAAGAGGAGGGATGAACGCGTGGGTAGGGGTTGAATCCTACGGGAGGATACGCTGTCCGTTCCCGGGGAAGTCTCGTCGAAGTATCGAGACCTGTATCATGGCGGCTATAATACATTTTTTATCTGATCGAGGGGATCTTCTTTATGGAGGGTTGTCCGCGCACGCTTCTCCGACGCTCTCTGTGTCCCGCGTATGTACACCAACGCCACCATTTACCCCGTGCTCTGCGAGTATCACCCTCTCTCGTATACCGTATTCGTGTTTCTACGTTTTTTCCACGCGTCTGCTCTCGCCACGAGCTTTGCTCGTACACGATACGAACACCTTTGGCCGTGTACGGGCATATTTGCGCTCTCGTCGCGTGATAATGCGACGAGATGCGTAGCGACCACCGATGCTCCTGTGTTCGAACCGTGAACAACCTGCACGCTCGGAAAGATGGCTAACAATGTTATCCACCCTCGGAAATTACGATCTTGACGAAACTAGGATTGTACAGGACTATCAGTTATGCAAGGACAGAAATAAAGAAATATACAGGGTGATTCAAAGAACTGGAACCACAGCTTGAAGCTAGAGTTATTAAGTTCACGTAAAAGATGTCAGTAAATATGGAAATGTTAAGGTCAGATATATTATCCCAATAAATATTTTGATAAATAAATAGTGATCGTTACAGTCTTATTCGTATGTTATCGGATCTTCCACGCAAGAATAATGAAACGATTGGAAGCTCGCGACTTTGACCGCGATGGTGGTTAATTTGCTATGCGTCGAGATCGGAGAAGCGCGGTTCAGCGAGATCGATTTATTCGCGAAATAAAACAAGGGCAATATAGAGATCGAAATCGACAGAGGGGTGGCGGAACGAAGTTGGATATTGAGACAGAGGTATAGGCAAAAGTGAAGGTGGGAGATGGAAAAGGGAGAGAAGGGAGCGAAGGGGAGCAGAAGTAGAAGCAGGGACCGAAGCAGAGCCAAAGACGGATGGTAGCGACGGCGATGGTGGGGTGGCAAGGAGAGCGCCCTATCATGTGGGGAAGAGGGAGGGCGGTATAGGGGATTGAAAAGCAATTTCCCCGCGAGGGACGCGCGGTGTGTGGTCCGAGCTTTATATTAATGATCCAGATATATTATCGGACGTGACCGAAATTGCTGTCAAAAAACTCGGATATTGGATCGAGAGGAGATTGCGAGAAGGTCGCTCTTCTCCGCGCGCTGCTATCCTATATAACTACGGTACATACGGAGGCGTATGCCGCGATCGGTCACTGCAGAAAGTCGTTCGAGAACGAGCAATCGTTCCGTGGATAATTTCGACTTTTCGATCCACGCTCGGCTATCGAACGAACGGAATCGGCCAGGCAGTTTTGACGCGTCGATTGAATTCCTCCACCTTGCAGCTGATCCCAGTGGCGTATCCAGGCTACCTACCCTGAAATGTGCAATATATCTCATGTATCATTCAAAATTTCAAGCTACCAAATTCCTAAATTTTCTATTTGCCGAATTCTAAGTTCTGAAACTCCCAGATCTCCAAATTCCCAAATTTCGAAAATTCACATAAAGTTATTCTCCCGTGCAAAAATCCTAGATACGCCCCTGCCCTTAGCGAGCGATCATCGACGATTTTCAGCGGATCTGTATCCGTATTTCATGCACGATTCCTCCTGTACGTCTACTATTCTCTCGTATCACGAGATAATACGTCCCGTCGTTCATCGGCGGTCGGACAGATCAATTTTGTTCGTAGATTTGTTCGCAACGAGCCGGTTCGCCCGGAGCGTTTCGCGTTTCAGCCGCGATTCACCGAGACGTCGACTGGTCTGGAATAAGGAAGGCGTATCGCGAACAAGAATAATCGCCGGTGATTACGAGGTACGAGCCGAGGGTCCGCTAATCAGACTGTCTCACGGCGGTAGAATGTTTATTAGGAAACGAACCGCGGATAGGCGGTTTCGAGCGGAAAAAAAGCTTGTTCCGCGTGTATGCGGGTGCGTTTAGTGGATCCTGTCGCGTCGTGTACAGAGCGAAACATGTTTTATGCAGACTCGCGATAAGCGATTAAGCTGCAACCTAGCCATACCGGTTTCGAAACGATAAGCCTGGCTAATGCACGCATTTTCTGGCCGTTGAAATTCTGCTCTCGTATGCGTTTTAGCGCGTAGCGGTTCGTCTCATCTAACACGTGTTCGATCCGACGCGAAATTCGCCTCGTTACCAGCGATCCTCGTTAGACGTTTAATCCATCACCGTTCCATCGATCTTATTTTCTTCCTCGATGATTCTCAGATGTATATAGACCGAGATTGCCTATCTAAATGCAATTGGATCGCGGTGGACGTTTCTAGTACGTCGATGGAAATTGACGGGCCGACCACGGTTTTTCTGTTAAGACGCTGTTGGCGTGAGCTCACGTTCCGTCTCGAGAGACCAATTTCCGCTGACTTCTATTTACATAGTTAGGTATACGGTCTGGATAATACGGCCCTGCTTTACCGCAACCACCATTTTTGTCATGGGTGGGCTAGGTACGTTCACTGACAGTGTCAATGACCTCGACGTTCAGCGCGTGGCTTTCAGAAATTGTATTTGGAGGTTTGGGTATGGAAATTTAGGGAATTTCTGGAGGTTTGAAAATATCAAAATTTCGGAATCGTGGAACATGTCTTCAGAAAATTTAATTCCCTAATACAAGACTATGAAGTACGTATTCCACACGTAGATCCGTTTGTGGATCAAGCTCTAGTTGCGTCAGTGCATTCCTGATGAAGTAGCTGAAATGAAGGAGCTAGCTGTCCACTAGGATATCTTGGTAGTAAGGGAATCGAGGCAGATATTACGTTAATGCTCTCGGTATTTCCAGAACAGTAGGCACAACTAAATTTCCATATCTTACCGATTGTGGCGACTTAACCTCGATGGATCGAGTTTACCTCACGCTGAACGTCGAGTTCCCGTGTTTACGCTTATACTTTCTAATTTGGTCGGCGCGACTTCCGTTCTGCCAGTTCATCCGGTCGTTCGTTTTCCGATCGAACCGCATGCACCGGGTCGAAAGGTCAAGACAACCAGTTGCCGTAGCTATAAATTCACGCGGCTATTCGAACGCGTATTTACATGCACGAGTAGCGACGTTTGATTGGCCGTGACGTGGACGCTCGAAAGTGGCTCGCCAGCCCCTTGATTGGATTCTATCCTGGACACAATGAACTGTACATCGTACGATCCAACGTGATCAAGCGAGTTAAAGCGGCTGGGGGAGCCGGAGAGGAGTACGAGAAAGGAGCGCGGCGAGATATTACGTGGCATTGTGCGAAACTGTCGAAGATTTCGTTCCCCGGTCAATTCATGGAGGATATTTCGATTAACTCTGTGAAAAGTCGGCAAACGTTTACATTGCCGTTGCGTGTTTGTTTAACCGGAAGTTTGTTAACAATTTTATTTTTCCGTGCCAACAGTTTTCGATATTTACCTTCCAGCGGTATTGCGTGTGTGGGTGTTTGGCTATTCTATATCGCAGTCACCATATTACCGTGCAACTCTGGCCTGGGGATTTGCAGAGGACTAACCCTGATCTTGCATTTCAAGATCAAATATATTATAGATCGATTGTAGATTATAGAAAAAATAGATCGGTTTTCTATTATGTCACTGACAACACAGGGTGCAATCAAAAGATCTTCGCAATGATAAATGACTGAAATCTGTATGAGAAAATTGCTAGTTCTACGGTCATGAGGAAAGTGAATTCTATGGCCATGTGACTAATACTCGTCAACTCGTCTCTGCACGCAATAGGAAAGAAAGGTAGAAATAACGCTAGTCGAGTGTCAAACTGGGACGATAAAGCGGGTATAAAAGGGAGAAAAATGAAAGCAGCAGGAACGATCGTATATATTGGTCACGTTCCGAGGGTGCGCTCGCACATAGTAGTTTGATACTGATTGACGCTTGTTCGCGCGCGGAAGGATTAGAGATCCGACTCGTTTCGGGCAACCGCGTCTGCGCGGGGCATTCTGAACGAGCATTCGGTCTTGTCGTATGCCCCGTGAAACTTGCCGTGACTCAGAGATTCTTCATCCCTCGTCGCTCATTTTCTTTACCCCATACCGACGTCGTGATACAGCGAATTCCTGCTCAACTTGGCTGCGGAGATAGTCGACTGACTGCAGTCACTCGTTTTTCTAATTAAACGTATCCACTTAACGACACGTCACTTGAATGCTAGACGCTGATACATTCTTATTACATTCAGGTCTGTTCTCACAATTTTGTTTGCACGGCTATACTATAATGTACAACAATGTCAGGTCCATAATGTGTATGCATCTTTCCATCATTTGTTTTTGATCTTGAGGGATAACGTAATTGCTTAAATATAATGTCGAATCGTTAGTATTAGTGTTCCGATATGTAGAGAGGTTTGATCGATATCAGGTATAATCGTAGCGAACATTAGCCCCTTAACCGTGTGTTTGAAAAAAGGACGGATCGAACGCGAGAGTCGCTGTCCTTTTAGCGATACGCTACTGCAGGAGGAGCTCTCGTTTGGTCCTCTCGGGAATCGAACGCGAAGCACCGGTGTCGGGGCTATAGAGTATATACGAAGAAGAATCAACGCGAACACGTCGTGAGAGGGTTGGCAGAAAGGGTGGGATCAGAGTGCATCACAGTTCGCAGGACGTCGTCGTAGTTTCCGTTAAGAAGCGCGAGACAAACGGCAAGGGGTAAACAATGAGGAGGAAGAAGGAAAAGAGACAGAGAAGGAAGGTGATCGCAGGGGTTGGTAGCTCCGTGAACGAGAGCGATGGCGATTCCATGGAGTAGGGGGTGGAAGAGGGATTTGTGGAAGTTGAGGGGGCTAGGGGATCGGTAGAGGTCGGTTCGAGGGCTGTAGGAAGGGGGTGACTGTACTTAGTTAGCGGACAATGCGGCCCCTAATGAACAGCCAGGGGCAGCCGGCAGAGCAGCCACTGGAGCACGCCATCTAGTCTGAGACAGACAGATTACGTTGCGTAGCGTTATCCTCCCTCGGCTGTTGCATTCGAGGTTCGCATTGCGTGGCAATTTCGATTACGGCCGACCGTTTCGCCGTTTACGACTCGAGTAAACCGTATCGACGTTCCTAAGTACCGCTCAACGTTCTGCACTGTTGAATCTACAGCGTGAAAACGGTTCTTCGAGTCACGCGGCAGGTACAAACGCGACACGTCGGACATACTGTTACTTTTAGTTCACGGATATTATTCTTTGATTACGTCCTACGCTTTGATCACTTATGGCTGGACTAAACTCTTTGAGCACTTGGAGCTAATTTCGCGGAGGGCTGCTTTGTAGAAAAATGAAAATTATTTTGTAATAACATTTCTTAGTATGCGATACTTGATTACAAGTTAAATAGTGAAAAGCAGAAATTGTGTAGCCACTTTTGTTTTGTGGAATTAATTTACTTTGGGAAGTGATCGACTCAGTCGGTAATCGTGGTCATTTATTTTTTTCATGTTGGTAGGCTAACTGATATGGCGCAGGTCGATTATCCCTTAACTTAAGATTTAATAGACTCACACCTGTTAATGAATGAAATGAATATGATCTAGCAAGTAAAGTACAAAAGAACATTCAGTCTCTAGAAACTTATCCTGTATAATCATACCCACCCTTTGTCAAAATCACAGTTCAGTAATCGTATTGTAACAAATTCTAATTACCTGCGTATGTTACATAAATAGACCACCTTCACGAGAGTTAAGGGCGTTTACATCAAGCGACATAATGCACCCTTGACTCTTGTTGAGATGGGGAATAAAGGGACATTCGCTCGTTCAGTCTAAATGCACCCTAAGGGTGAACTTAAGTAGATATAGTGTATTCCACCTAACTACCTTCAATTATTTCGTGACTCACAAATGCACTGCTTCAGAATAAAGTTATTATTAAGGGAGGAAATTAGGTTACGACACATACTCGTGCACCCCTAAATTCCGCCATATAAACTGTATCCGCTAAAAAAGTATGAAATTACGAAGCATCGTTTATGACCCGAAGAACATAAGAGTGCACTAAACCGGTCCGAAAGTTGAACTTTGTAAAAACTGTTGTAAAACGTTGCATCGTTGGTGACACGTAATATGCGCGGAACAACGGCGTGTCAGGAATTGTATAAAAAAACGAGAAACAAGGAAATATTGAAGATAATGGGGAGGAGTGTCGAGGCACATCCGCGAATGGAAGAAACGAGCCGCGTTATGGCACGATTGAGATCCACTGGCTGCTGCGGCGGTTGTAATTGGATTCAATTGTCCCGCGTTAAATCAGTGACTGCACTCTCCTGCCAGTTCTCCATTCTGCGTCTATCCATCCGCTACTCCTACGACACAGCTCATTGAAACGGCTCGGCTACAGCGCGCTCGGAAAGCCCGAGTCCTTCTCGACATTCGCGGAAGCTTGAAAAGAGTTTCCGCCGACGCATTCTTCCGCCGGTGCATAGAAAAACACCGATTATTTGCATAAATCTTTTGTTTCTGGCATGGCAGCGAACGGTCCGATTCACGCGGCGGCTATCCATTCAATTAAAAGGAGAAAAAAGAAAAGATCGTCCGTCCATTCGCGTTTAATCTTCTCGATTTAACGTCCGTGTCGTTGGCCTTATAATAAAAACGAATAAACCGAGGAATCTCTTTCATGAATTGATTAGAGTGGAAAATATTTGCATACAATATTTTTATGGCTTTCTTATTAGACCGGTCAATTTTATGCTGTTTATATATTTCCTTTACACTTCTCGTTACAATAAATTCATGGTATATTAACCTTCGAAGGATAAGAGCCTCGGAATTTTCCTTAATCAACGCGACGCGCGTACAACCCTTAAAACAGGGGATGTTGCTCGCGAAGACATACGTACATAGATAACGGTGCTCTTATAATCGCGAACACAGGCTGCGAGCTGTGCGACGCGCCGGTACGGAAGCCACGCGTGTAGTGCAAACCCATTTCCGGAAATGCAGCCACCGCGAGTGACGGCGAAAGGGAGTGGCGGGGATAGAAGACATAAATGACGGAGAACACAAAGGATGCGGCAATGCCATTAGTAAAATTACCACTTATCGCGTTATCGGTATAGTCGAGCAAGGAAGCAAAGAGCATTCGGCAAGTGGCTCTTCTCAAATATCGAGAACCGCCAACCCTTTCGTTCACTGGGGGATGCTATCACAGATGTCATCGATCGGGTCTTAATCGCAGCTTCAAGAAATATTTCGATCTTACAGACTCTTCATTCCTTTTAATCCTCATTGCTTTGGTACTCCACGTAACTTTGAGCTCTCGTGTTGAGTTCAAACAAATAGCAGCTTTATTTTCAACAATCTGATGTTCACCTCTTTTTATTAAATATATTGCGATAAAATTATCATTGAGTAAAAACTCATCTCAGAATTAGATTAGCTCATCTAATTATTAGTGATCAGTGATCTTACGTCATCGTGGGGATGATATAGCGATCAACGTGTTAATGCGTCCGTTGCGATCTCGAGAACAGACACGTACAAAATCGGCGGAGATAAGCGAGAGACCTTGATCGATCGCAGCTCGTGAACTACATCGAATATTCGTGACTCGAGTCTCTCGAGCAAAATTAATAAGAATAAAGTAATAACGTAAGGAGCCTCTACGGCCGCGTTTCTCGCGTTCTTCGATTTAATCTCCCTACTCGTTCGCGTACATGGGCGAAAGATTTTTCAGCGAGCCCGGCAAGTTTAATGAAAATAGTTTTTACGTTTTTACCAGCAAGAGTCCCGCAGGGAGCTCACGCGACCCTTTAACGAACATTCTAATTAAGTGAACCTCCTGCATCGCGGCCCTAATTCAACCCATCGCCCCGCTCTGCACCGTGTTCAAGATATGTACAAATATAAGGGCTGTTATTTTTTGTTCCCATAACACTGATTTTCTTCGGTGCAAGCGATCGAGATGTGTGAGATAATTAAATGTTTGCAGCAGTAAAATAAGATACTGTTCTTCGTAATAAGTAATAAAAAAGTTATGGTTATTCTCGTTCGGTACATCTATGCGACTGGTGGCATTTCCAACTCGTCGACGAACGCGCACACCGATACGATACGTCGATATTCTGATTCTAACGAAGGTTGACGGTGCACAACCGGCAAAATAGTGTCTCGATAAATTCCGATGTTCGCGTTATAAGCTTCTTTCGCGCGTCTACGCATCGACGTCGCGAGGATAACGAGCAAACAGGTTGAGCAATCAATTTAATTTCTCTCTTCGTTGCACCTACATCCCTCGTTTCCTATCCTCTCGCTCCATCCTTCGTTATTTTGCCTTCCTTTTTATTACTGTTCTACCTGGTCCCCGTAACTCTCTTCTCCGACCTGCTCCTTTTTCCTCCTCTTCCCGAGTCTAGCTACTCGTGTGGCGTAGCCTAGCTGTTGGTGTAGTTAAGAGCAATGGTTATAATGAGACCCCATTACGGCGCGACTTTTAAAATCTGTCTCTGACAGCTGGACCACGATGGATTATTCTTTATCCGCGGGGAACAGTTTATTTAAAAGTAACGAGACCGCCACGGATAATGAGCCGTCCTTCTTTATTTTCATCCGCGACCTGTCTATGAACTTCTTTCTCTCTCTATGTCTCTCTCTTTCTCGCCGGTTTCTCCCGGGAGAGCCGCACCGCTCCGCTTCGTCCTCTTATATGGCGAGCGTAATTGAAGTTTGTATCCAACGTAATAAATGTCCTCCGCGTGTACCGTGTAATTAATAAATTCCGGGATTAAAGAAGCTCGCCTGCGAGCACCAGCGTCGCGCGGATTCTGCTAAGTTCCGACATAGTTCCGCGAGTTTCCTCGCTTTTCTGCGATTTCGCGATGCCTGACAATGAATCGGGAGACTTCTAGAAACACGGAAATTAATTTGAGGTCGATTCTTTTACGATACTGCTTTTCTCACATCCGTCATAAGCTGAGAAACGCTGTATAGGTAGATGATGGAGGAGGTAGGGTTGGCAACTTGTCAGTTTGGGGACTTGACAGTTTTCTCGATTTCCAAATTCCTAAATTATCGAATTCTGTGCAAAACTGGAGGTGGATAAGTACTTGATACAGAGGATTTCGACTGTGAAAAACAGCAATTTATTTAAGGGTTCCAGCTCATCAAGATCTACCCTTTTCCGAAGGACACATTTCCAGCCCTCCGTCAGTGGGCCTATTCGCTGGAATCTCTTTTAATTATCGGGAGTCGAATAATCGGCCGTTTAAAGCGAAATTAATGGAGTCCCTTTCCAGCAGGTCTCGGGCTAGCTAGATTTATTTTCTTTGGTGGCCCCCTTTACCTTACCCTTCGACGTCTTTTTCACGGCGTGACGACGGGGAGCATATGGGACTGCGGGGCACGGCAACGGCGCCATGAAATCTCCATAATTCTGGCTTACAGAAAATGACAGCTTTTAGCGTTGATGCACAGTTTATACCGGGCGTATTATTTTAAGTGGCGCTGTCTGTATAATTCAAGACCAGGGTGCACAGACACAGAGCGAGTGAAACGGAGCAAGACCCTATGGTATCGAGCCCGCGAGGGTGGAAAAGAGATGGACGGTCGGAGGAGAACGAGGAAGAGGAAGAGGCGTGCGGGAGGTGAAACGAGGGAGCGGGTTGGAGCGGAGGGGCGGGAAGGTCGACGCGGTAATGGCATCGTCGTGTCGCCAGCTTAAAGCTCCAGTGATTCTCAATCACGCGAATCCATTCTCCGTGTCCATCGTGTTGGCGCCGAGTCCGCCTCGCGGATGGAACGCCGGAGACTGCGCCGAGCTACTTTCCGCCCCGCCCCGCTCCGACATTCCGCCGAACTACCGGAAAATAAATAAACTTCCGTGTCTCTTTTTCCCGCCCTTTTTTCCTCGCTCGAATTCGAATTTGCCCGAAGGCCGCGAGCGTAATGGACATTAGCGAACAGAGGGGACAGCAACGAGAAAGAAGAAAGGAAAAAAGAGACGCAGAAGGGGACCAGCTGCGGTTTCCTCTAATCTTTGTACAGGCTCGGCCCCACCGAATTAATACGAGAGCCTCGAAGAAAAGATAAACATTCCCGTGAATACTCTCCGGGGTATACGCGGCATGGCGGTACACGCACATGCGGGCAACCATAGGCAACCATGTGCTTCGCCGGCAAGATGTTTTGACCGACGAGATCCCGTCGTCACGGATGTCGTTTCTGCTTAATTGTTCGCTCTCCCCTTCGTATCTTCCTTCTTGGTTACATCGGACGCCATCATGCAATACGCGCAATCCCTCGCGAGACGGTTACCAGTTTCTCTCTCTCTTTAACCGTCTCTCGGAAGAATAACGCGTTACCTCGTTACCCGTCAATTTGCAACGCGAACGCGTCGTTAATATTCCGCCGGTATTCACCGGGCCTAATCGGGTACGCCTCGAATTCCGATGGCATCGAGATGCTCGACGGACCAAACTACGTCTTTCGCACCCGGGAGGTAGGCGACATTTCGAGGTTCACTCGGGACGGGTTTCAAAGAGTACCCGAGTTAGGCTGGATTCGGTTATGTACAGAAATTTGGTAATCAGAGAATTTGAAAATGTAAGAATTTTGAGAAAGTGCGAAGTCAAAACTGTCGAACACCTTTGGACCCATAGGGAACCTCGAAGTGGCTTCCTTCTGATCGGAGCCGACAATTAGGGTACCCGTCACTACCGTACATCCCTAAAACAGGCGAAATAACATCCCAAGTAACTCGAAAGGAATTCAAGGGACGATTGGGGCGCGTCGTTGGTGGTTAAAGCACCGAGACGCGGAGCGAGGTGGAAGATAGAGGGGGAAGAAATCAAGGGGTAGGAGATACAGTAACGAAAACGGGGTTGACGGAGACAGGGATAGAGATAGATATATAGAGGCAGGAGAGCAACGAAGAGGGATAGAGATCGAGAGAGATAGAGATAGCGAGGGCCGATAGACGTAGGCGCCGGCCAAGTTGCGCCGCTGATTGCACCACAAAGGGTGCAATTATGCGGCCCTCCAGCAATCACCGCGCATTCTGCCCGCCATTTGACCCCTCGACACCCCTCGAACCCCTGAAACCCTGCCACGCTCCGAGGTACCCATCGTCCCGGGTACATTGGCAGCGCACACTGCGAGCACGACAGACATATCACCGGTCGGGCCACCGTCACTTTTTATTTAAATGCGCCCCCTCGACGAGCCGACACCCTGAATGCCCCACGGAGTCTATGCAATTTAACCCGGTGTCGCGAGAAAAAATCTGTTAATGAACGATTGTCGGCTACTGGGATTCGGATGAAAATATCCTGAAAATTGGACGCCTTTCTTTCCTCCTTTCTTTCTTTCTTTCTCCCCCTCCGGTCGCTCCGCCGCGACCTCTTCGCTCGAATTCGCCCCAACGATCGAGCGTTTATTCATCGACTCGCTAAATCGCGTGCTCCCTCGAACGATGCATCGGTATGTAACGTTCGATTGAACCATGTTCGTTACCCCCTTTCTCGTCTGCTACGTGATCATTCTATGCAGGCTTGAATTAACCATTAAGCGAAATAGGCGAGCGCTTAAGGTATCGAGGGGACCCAAATATCCTCCATCGTTCAATTTATCCACGTTTTCACGAGATTACGAAATACCGAATTTCTAAGACTGCAATGTTTCAACCTCAAAGTCTGAAACTGAAATATTCCAAAAATTTACGATTCACATATCCCAAATTATACAAGGACACTAAAGTCTTTGGAGCTAAAGTTCTCGACAGCACTGGTTATCGGAACGAGTTGCGGAGAGATGGATTTAATTTCACCGTTGGTACGATGATTGTCCGATTCTCCTTGCTAAAATCCGGAGGAAAAAACAGTAGGGAATCGTAGACGCGAGACGAACGGAGAACGTAATTTCTGGCTTTTTGCCTATTACTCGGCAGCGTTCACGATGTACCGATTATGGAGAAAGGGCCGGCGAGGCTGGAAAAAAGCGAGAGACCGAGCACCGAGACAAGGGCCGTTACTGAACGGACGAAAGCGAGAGAGAGCAACGATATCATGAGACGACGAAGAAACGTTCCAGATGTGTTCAGCCGGCTTCTGAACAAGTTCAGAGTCAAGTTGCCAGACCTCATCCCCTCGCTGTCGTGGCTCGCTGGCAGGAAGTGCCGCATTAAAGCCGCTAATCTGCCTGTTTTCATGGCTCTACGTCGCTCCTCACCGTTTGCTACTCTTTCCTCGGCTTTCTACCGCCGACGCTCGTAAACCGTGTGTTTATACCTGTTAGTTAAAGAAACGAACGAGCCTCGAACGATCGATACGCGATGTCAGCGTCGGGATCGCGACGACTTATTACACGGTCACGCGATGAGAAAAATGTTCTCGTCACGAGGCAAATTATTCCGCGATTTCGTCGTAATCGATTTTGTTTCGAACCCTGGCTATTTATCGTCCGACCAATTCCTCCGACGGTTTTATCTATCGGGGAATTTTCGTAGGTCGCGCGTGCTCCTGCACCGTTCCTCGAAGTCGTGTATTTTTAGACGCATGCCGGAGACCGAGGCCAGGTTTAAAGTAAATTTTAAAAACGTATCTGTCGGCCCCCAGACGAAAATCTCTCCCAACGGCCCGTTTCTGTAATCCGAGGACATTAATTTGTTGGCAGGACGGACTTAAGAATGTTGACCCGGCCGTTTCCCCGAGGGACTCCTTGTATTTTCTCAGGTTATCTGGGAAGAATCCGGGAAACGGCGACGGGACGTGCTGGCCAAATTTTACGGTCACCGACATTCGTGTTTCCGAAATGGGAGGATCGTTTTGACTCCCTATCTCCGCTGTCTGTTGGTACCCTCGATCACGTTCTCAAATATTGATTTTTCGATTTCGACCGACGATCGATCTTCCTTCTGCTTGGAAAGTCATAGGATCGCAGTTAAACTGGGCGACATTACATCGTTAAACTAAACGGCAGTTTAATAAAAGAGGATACAGGAGCGTTCGCTTGTCATGGATTCTTCTAGTTTACGCGAAGACAGAAGTGATATTTCGTATCGGTGTAGTGTTAGTTTCATATTACGTGCGAGTAATAGCGAATGGGATGACAAGCGAAAAAGAGAGAAAAGTGAGCGAACGAACAAGCATGTCAGCACGATCTGAATCAAGAATAAGAAAATAAAGTAAAACTCAGTTAACAAAAATTATAACGTGTCGTGTTATGAAAAACGTATGGTCATGCCTCGTGTCCTAAAATCGTCACCTGGCCAGATTGGGGTAAAAGAAAGCAAGGGGCCCAGAGGATAAAGGTGGGCGCTATCGGTTCGATTTTCACGGTCTCCCGATTTTCTCGGTGTAAAATCGGTAGCCGGGACGGCAAAAGGCTTCCTGCCGTGGCATAGCGCGTATCAGTGCTGTTGGCGGCAGAGATCTGGGGGCAGAGGTGGCTCGCAAGCAAGAACGGGCGGGCAGGCGGGAGGTTATTGCCTGTTGGGTGATTTATCTAGTAATACTAGCCGACAGGCCACGAGGCCGTAGCACACCGGCATGGGGGCAAACCCGTGCCTTCTACCCCTACCCCGTGGGGCCAACCACCGGCACCGGTGGAAATTAAAAACTCACTTTATTACACGTCTCATTCTGTGCTCCCCGGTCGCGTCTCTGCCCTCGCTCCGGTAAACCGTCTATACGAACCTCTCCTTTCCTCTTTCCACCCCCTTTCGCGCCCAGCCGAGTTTCCTTTCCTCTCTCCGCCCCTCTCGTCACATCCTGCCACCCCTGCAGCGCCTCGTCCACCGCGCGGACCGACTTAATATGAGGCCGGCCATACCTGATGGAACGAATATTATTAAAGTTCGCCCGCACGCGAAACCCGTGAAATATCGCTGCTCCCCTTCTCCTTCGCCCCTCGCCGCCGACTCCGCGTCTCTTCTCTTCAACGCCGTTTAGACCCTTCACCTCCTCCACTCTCGGCTCGCTGCCTCTTGCCACCGGGCTTTTATTATCTGCCTCCAGCTTATACTCGAGATGGTAGCGAACTCCCAGAAGCAAAAATAATCACGGGTAAGCCGCGATGTAAATACGCCAGGTTCCGCCGCCAGAAATCGCGGTTCTTCTCCCGTTTTTCATTTATACGTAACTCCCGATTTTTCAAATTCTCGCTGCATGGAGAATGGGTGCTAACCACTGTGGAAAATCACTCGCCTAGGGTAACGCGAAAATTGATTATTGTGGGATTCATGATGAATCCTGGGAGGATAGTAAGGAATGATGCTATTGGCTCGCAAAATCCCATACTCCTAAAGTCCCAATCTCCCAATCTCCCAAATTTCCAGATCCTCAAAATCCCAAAGTTGTGAAATTTCAAAGATCCCGGAACACTAAGTTCAAGAGTTGCGAAGTCCAAAGAAACCGCAGAAAATTCCATTTCAAAGTCTCGAACTCCCGAAATCTTGAAGTGCTCGATGCTTCTAAAAGTCTTAATCCAAGGCTGGCTGAGTGAGGATCGCACTCTCGAAAGTAACGCGTTCCGTTGCGCGATGGATTATTTATGATCCTATGCTTTTATCTGTATTACTTCGTCCAACTGTGCGGCCGCGCCAGCGTATTTAGAACGCTCCGACGCGCTTCCTTGTCGCGGGACGTAACCGGAAACGGTATAGTGGCGTGTTTTAAGGAAACGATTCGTCGTCGATTCAATGCAGAAGCGGGTATAATTTTCTCGCGTGTCGACCCCGACAACGTTCCTCGATTATCACGTACACGCGACACCTATACGTTGCTCGATTTGTCGGGTGATCGCATGAGATGTGATCGCATTGTTCGATTTCAAAGTTGCGTGATCGATACACGGTGAGGGAAAAGTAGGTAATAGCGGTCGGTTGAACATTATTGCTCAATTGTAACGAACTATAGCTATGAAAGTCCCATAGCATGAAATCAAATATTTCGTGTTATCGACAAACTATCTGAACAATGTGCTTCACTGGATGAAATTAGTAATTAAATGTTAAATGTAAATTTTGGAAATTCTCTGACGGTTGAATGGCACCGAATGTCCTATCGTTTCTCTCTTTTCTTCGGAGGGTTAAATTTTGCTGCTCGCGAGGGATGCCTGTATAATCCGCAGACAATCAAGATCGGTCGGTGGAACGAGGCGGGTAACGCGATTGATTCAATTTCCAAGGTAAAGGGAGCGGTTACGGAGGGAAAATTGAGGCAGCACGTTGATCGGGCTCAAAACGACCATGGAACACACTTTATCTTATCGAGAGACATTGGCGAGGAACGCGAGCGGGTCTCTCCTAATCACCTTGCGTCCCAGCTGCGCGTCCTCTTTTCCCTTCCCTCGTGTCTCGAGTGCCTACGCACTCGGGTGCACGCGTGTGCCCGTGCATAGACCCCGGTGACGTACCCGTCGGTATCTGGCTCGTTTTATTAATGTCAATAAGGCAATTATTGTCGATGAATGGCGTGGGTGGGTATCTCGCTCATACCGCAGTCGTGCCGAGTTACCTGCATCCGATATCGATGGCTACGAACGTGTTTTTAATACCACCGAATTGAACAAGTCACTCTACACTCCGATTTCGTTAATTGATTTCGTTCGCACCGCTGCTTCCGATGCAATTAATTTCGATAGAAAATATGTTAAAATTACGATTTGACAGGTACATTGCGATACAACGTACAACTTTCCACGTCGTTTCTTGACAGTCTGCGCGTTAAAGCTACCATTTTTCATTTCACGAAACTCGGAAACAAATTGTCATTCAACTTTCTGAGTATAGTAAAGTTCTTTAAACAAATAATTCCCTCACAGAAGCCCTAGCAAACAAAAGAGGTGTGATTTTTTAAAGGGTGGGTTTTGATGTATTCGTGGAGAGCCATACGCAAATTCGATAAAAAAACGAGGGAAGTATTTTTCCGAATTCCCAGAGCTCATCTTGTGACGATCGTACAAGTATAATCCAAAGTGAATGAACCTCGAATCCCATAAATCGAGTCCCTGAAAGTGGCCATGAAAGATGTCACAAGGGCCCATTGAAAATTATCGATGGAAAGGACGCTTTAAAACCTATTCCTTTTCGATCAACGGTTCCTTGAACGTTTGCGCGTAACTCGGCGCACTCGCTGAACGAAATATACAGGGGATGGGGAGAATAATATAGGAAAGAGGGGTTTCTCCAGTCTCCGCTAAGCAATATCCATCCACCCCACATGCCTGCCTGCCTGCCTGTCTGCCTGCTCGTATTATCGGTGTGTACAGACGGGCTCTCAGCAATTTATCCATTACGGTCCCAGTCGCGCGCACTATTATTGCATTTTTTGAAATTATTGCTCGCCGGCATCGACGTCGCGCTACCATCTTGATTGACAGCCAGGCCTGCGCCTTTATCGCGCGTACACGGGCCCGTAAAACGTTCTACGTACGTACCGTTTTCCCCGGCGAGCATAAGCGTACGAAAACAACAAAACTGCTTTTGTATCGATGCACCGAAGGCGCTACGAAACGACGTAGTAATCGCGCGGATCGATAATTACGCCGAAGGCGGGTCGCGTGTTCAAACTCGCTTCGTTTCCTCGTTAAACACGGACCAGTTTGACCGTCTCGGTTGGGATCGTCAACTTTTTACGACAAGTACGCGCTTGGACTCCATTATGTGTGCTGGAAGCAGACATACGACTATCGATAATCGATATATTATTGATACTTATACATCGATAATATTGTTAAGATACCGTTAAGGTGACTAGAGAGCTGAACTTGGCTGAAATACAATGCAACGCGTATTTAATATTACATACTCGTAAATTTTATATCTCAAATAACTTTCCTCTATTATTAATTGTCGCTGTTTTACCGTGCTTATATGTATGACATTTCGTTAAAAAGCACTCGTTTCAAATAGTTGTATTAAACCGGTTGAGTCACCGTTCGTGTTCGAAGGGTTGTATAGTCATTACGTTCCACGTTATCTGTACGTGTATCTAGACTGCTCTTGCTATTTATCGAGAACGATATCGATAATACATCGGGTCTATACGTCGAAGAATACCACATAAGAACGGAAAGGCGGCTTCAAAAGAGGCGTAGCGGTGGTCGGGGCAGAAGCAACGCGATAATACATCGCGTCCGAAGCGACCGAGCGGATGTACGTGTTCGTTTGGGGCAGCAAAGTCCGTAGAGGACCCGGTAAAGGTTGGCGCGGTAAAAAATTCAGAGGGTGAATAAATCAAGAAACGTCGCAGCAGTGGCGTGCGCGCGAGTGCGCGAGTGCTCGCTATAAGTAACGACCCAATGCTGCCGCGATCCGCTCGGTCGACGATCCTCTTCTTTTGTACATACTTTATGGCGAATAATGCGTGAAAAGGGACACGGGACGAGAGCCGGCCGAGACGCCTTAACGCGTCTCCTTTCAACCTGGACATTCCCACGTATGTCCCCGGTTTAATCCTCTGATCCGTCCTTAGAGGTGTACGCGATGATTTAAAGGCACCCCTTGCTCGAATCGGTGTTGTCTTCCATTACAAAATAAGATTAACCGCGGCTGGCCATAGTACGCGTAGCAGAACTTGATGCATTGTCGTGTTACGGTCTTCGAGGTGTGTTCTGCGCCTTGTTCTCCGCTCGGATGACGAGTTTCGTCCTTTTTCACCCTCCTAGCGCGGTGCTGAAAGGACTCGTACAATAAGGAGATTAAACGCAGTGGCATTTGCGCATCGAAACTTGAAACGTCGTCCACTGGCACGTTAAAGGACACGTTCCGATTATCTGGGAATGCGGCTTTGCCTTAGGGTCAGGGTTCGCTACACTTTGAAATATATGGACGCTGCTGAATGTGGAGATTTTGCAATTGTATGATTTGGATACTTTAGTGAAAGCTTAGAAATGTTGGACGTTACGCTATTTAGGGAGAATTTCTGGGGTGATCAGATACAGCTCGGTTCGTATGTAGTTACGTCACTGGTATCTCATCGTTGAAATCTTTAGTGGTCGCGAGCAGCGTACAGGCAAAAATTTGTTGACCAAGTTTCCCGCAATACAAACGCCGGTGTTCCGATATTGATATACGAAGAAGGTTCTTTCGCCGAGGAAACGGACAAAACGCGCATCGGGATACGTTCCGAGCAGTGTTTTTAAAGTTGCCACTCGACCAAGCGTATTCTCGGTGTCTCTGTTCGATAGAACATCCGCTCGGCCAATACGGGTAAAGGTAGCGCGTGTCCGCGCTGGTCGCGCAGCTTCGTGGATTTATTATGCATGGACCTGATGTATCGGACATCGGACGAAGAGCTACGTGCTTGGTCGTACGCGCACGTGTGTTAGTGCCGCTCAAGTGGCACTGGCCATCAAGGGAGGTAGACGTTACTCTCGAGAGTGGACCGGGAAAGGACGACTGCGAAGGATAAGAGGAAGGATGGCGAGCCTCGGTGGGAGTAGATGAGAGTAGCTCGACTACCTCTGGCTCCTTCTCGGACTCCCTCTTTCTCCGTGATATTTTCTCTTTCGTCCGTTTCGAGGCAACTTCTATTCGTCCGCCTCAACGATCCTATCCTCCACGACACGCGAACCGACTCACGCGAATATCCCAATCGTGGATGTATATTTTTCACCTAGTCGTTGCTTTCAATTATTCCTTGATTACGCCCGAAAACGTTTTCCCCCGTTGTCTGGTGGAAGAAATACGTTGAGCCGCGTTTGCTCGTAAACACGCGCGCCCCCTTAAATATGCCAAACTGTTTTGCATCTCCGCGGAAAAATATTTGTGCACCGGAAAAATATTTCCGCAGCGAGCGTAGCCCGGTGGCCGTCCAAACACGCTTGTTCCCTACACGCATCCGGTTGTTGCCCGTTATCCAAACACGTAGGTGTCCACGATGCCTTTCTACCCCGTGCAACTTCAAATATTTTTTCGAGCGTGAACTCGAAAAACAAGCGACTCCCGGTTTTCGGCTATTAGTCGTTCGCCGTTGTAGCCAATCGCACAGAGGGATAATAGATCGATGATCGGCTGTTTCGATTAAGGCTCGAACCGCGTTGCGGATTTTGGAAGGACGCAGCCCGATGCCATCGATGCTCTCGTGTGGCACAGATACTGAGAGCTTTTCTGGAAGAGCAGGGGTCCATTAGCCGACTCGCCTGTCTTCTGAGTCCATTACAAGATGAGCCACCATCCCCCCGAGCGTCCTACCCTCCGTTTCCAACTTACTCAACGATACGGTACGCGATCTATACCTACCGTATAGATACGTTTCTCTCTCTCGTGTTTTCTCCTCTCTTTCGCGCTCTTCCATCCCCGTCATCCCCGTCTACCTTCTCCTTCCTCCCTCTGCCTTTATATCGCCCCCTGGCTTCCCTGCCTACTACTCAACTTCTCGATCCTTCTTGTTCTGCTTCTTAATCCTTTTTTCCGCAAATAGATAGCGGAGTACAACCTTCGAACATTACTTCATAGCGGACCGCAATTACTTGACACCTTTTTTATCCGATTTGCTGTTACTAGAAATAGAGTCCGCACATCACACCAATGTCCAAGTAGCAACTTGACACATGGCCTTTTTTTCTATCAATCGATTACCATCGAACACGATTGACAAAATTTTCGACGTCGTACTAGTACGGCCACGTAATTATCGTTACAGTTTCGTTAACGGAAACGGACATTGAATTGTGTTTCCTGTTTCGGCCTACCATTCCCGACAATTACGGGTAACGAAGGGTATATCGCGTGACTGTGGGAAATTTAGGTTTTATCGAAGAAAAGCTCGATCGAATTTAGAAGTTGAAACCGTGCGAGCTCTCTTAATTAACGAACGCTAAATAAATCCGTACCCGGGCGGAACTCGAATAGCCCATGAACCGGGGGTGCGGGTGGCAGGCGTAGAATTTATTTCGGCATCGACACGGAACGTTTCTTCGGCAGACAAGAGCACGAGCGAGCGAGCTAGCTAGCAATCCGAGTGCCGTTTAGTTTAATACACGTAACGCTACTCTCCGGCTGCTTTTTCTCCCGAATACTCTACTTCCAACCGGTTCGAAGTAGTATAAGTCGTGGACAAAGTAGACGGCGTACAGAAAACCTCCATTAAAGTCCCTAGAAGTGATTAGTACCCTCCCCATCTTCTCCACCCTCGCTGTTTTCTCTATCCCTGCCATTTCCTTCCTCCCGTTTTCCACTTCGCCGTTCCTCTACCCTTTGTGTCATTCTCCGCTTCTCTTTTCTACTTGATCGTTCGATCTCTTGCTCGTTCGTCAGCCAACGTATGCGTAAAGGATCCGAGAAAACGAATTCCGATTGCTCCAGCAACGATCACGAATTCCTTTCATATGTATTTTCGCTGTCACCTTTTTTAATACGCGCCAGCTGAAAACCCCGATAGACGTTTCGTGACATTCCGTTGAATTAAATTCAACACGGTTTCGTTCCTGATTACAGACGGGTCCTGGCAATCGCCCCAATTTCGATTTGCTCAGAAAAAATACGGGGAGAGTTGCGTGTGGGACGGCTGAGAGAGGGTGAAAAGGGTGATCAAAATACTGATTCGTAAAATAAATCAAACTGATACAAATTTTCGAATTTCTCCTACTCAACTTCTTTGAGTATTTCCAAGTACAATGTCTGAACCTCCAAACTCGCAAACTTTTAAATCCTGTAAATACTGATTCGTAAAATGGAGGGACAGCGTTTCCCGCGGGCCGGGCTTCGTGTGGAAAGATACAAGTAACAGCGTAAATCGGCTAAGTTCACGGAATGTCATTTCGTAATCCACTCTTTTGCCTGATTTAATCAGCGGTCGATCATAAATCAGTCGGTAATTAAAAGAGACCATCGGCTATGTGGGGGCAGTAAACATGGCCTAATCCATTTGGTTTGGTAAGGTGTGGATAGTATGGGAGTGGAAAAAAGGTCATAGCCTTTCTAATTTAATCTGGCGAATGATTCCGTGATTCTCGAAGCCGGCGGCAACCCTTTCATTACTTACGTCCCCACCCTACCGTACGAGGCACCCTCGCGCGCGCCACGAGCAGCCCGTGAGCCTGTGTGCCTCCTTCGTGCCGCGACCACCCCCCAACAACCGGCGCAGAACACTAAATCAGCGACCAGTGTAATTTTTGTAATGGGAGGTGTGGCCTGGTAGGGGTGGTAGACGCTTCTCCCAGCGGGAGAACCGGACATATAGTAGGGATACCATCCCTGCGTTCGCTACGCGTCGAGGAATGGTAGGGTTCGTAGGGGCGATTTCAAGGGGTGGAATTCTACGATGCGAGCACGCTGCTACGGTGGTTAATCCTCCGTCGCTATGTCTCGACTCGGGTTACGATCCACCACGTTCCCTCTCTCTTTCTCTCCTTCGCTACCCCTCGTTCTTTCACCCCCTTGTTACGCCGCTTCTTGCACCGCTTTCTCTTTCCCTTCCTATCTACACACATAGGCGCACACTTTCGCCCGGTATAAAGCGATTTCTCCGTTGGTTTATCCTCGAAAGGACGGTAATTAGAGATACTTCTAGTTCCTACGTCAGTTGCCCCCGTGATTATTAATACTCACGCGGACCATTCTAATTACCGTGCAGTCGATGGTGCTTACAGCCCGTTCGCGTACCTATAACGTGTCGAATATTCACATTATTAATCTTACATAGAAATTGACAAATTTAGTAGCTTAGAACTTCGTACATTTCGAAATTTGATCTTCGCTTTATTTGAAAATGTAGGAACCCGGGAATTTGCGAATCAAAGAAGTTGAAAATTTATAAATTGAAGATGGTAGAAATTGCAGATTGAAATCAACTCCTAAATTTTATCCCGAAACGTATGGGTCAGGATCCTGACGTCATCCAGGTATGAAATCCCGTATCAGGGAAGCGTTTCCATCCATATCGGTCCTTTGCTATTCCAACGATCCGCTTTCTCGACTTCGTTATTCCCGCCTTTAATTAACCCGTATCGAATATACAAGTCAAATGTCCGACCGATCGAAGGACTACCTCTTAAAAATCAACTCAACCCTCCACTTTTTTTTCCTCCTTTTCGATCGAGGCTGCACTCGAATCGTGGGAACACGCTCCGAACCGATGCGACCGGAGTTTTAATCGCGCGCGAGGTCTTAATCCGCTACGGAACGCCGAGCCCCGCTTCGCGTCGCGGAGAATTCCGCTCGAGTAGCAGTTAAACTGTACGGCAGCGTGAATGGTTCGATGATAGGCTGTTCTGGAGAGGGGCAACAAGTTCGCTGCTGGACAAATACGGGTTTCGGCAACACGAGTTCCTCGAGTTCGAATCACTGAACTCTAAACTACCTGAAAGGAGGAGCAGAGTGGGAGCAGATGGGCAAAATGGGCCCCGAGGGAGAGACATGCTTGTGGGTCTTCTTTATCTTTTTTTAGTATACCTGGTGTAAATTGTAGCTTCGCACACATATGTGTATACACATGTGTATAGACATGGGACTAGAAGTTGGTACATCGCAATTAATTTTTAGAACAAGTATCGAACTGCAAGAATCGATGATTTGTAGATTGGTCACTCGTGTGCGATCACACAGTGGTTCTCAATTAGGGATCCATGTATTGGTTCTCAACCTCTTTTGACGAACCTCAGCTTTTTCGCTGTAATTTAAAAAAATTCCTGTGCTCTTTATTTGAAGATGAAAACCATGATCATTTGACCAGAAGATTGTTGCGAGACATTATAAGTAAAATTGGACCAAAAGTTAGAGGTCCAGTTCAGAACGACGATATAATCATAATACCAATATATTGCACAGCAGTTAAACGACACAAATTTCGAGCCCAGTAAAGTTCAAAGTATCTGGGATAATAGGGAACTGTTAATTGAAATCCTCCATACTCTCCACATCTACTCTGCAGAACTTTATATCTAGATTTTAGAATAAGTCGAAAATGTCCGAGCGCTTATGGAAGTGGGTGTACTTGCAAGAATGGAACAGAGGTTACTATTAACTGGTATCTGGTAGTGGGATGGGTCGGTTTTCGATACAGGGAGTTCTCATTCCAGCTAGTTTAGAGTTCAGTGGTTCGAATACGGGTGCGATGACGGTCGAGTGCGACCGATTAAGAGCGGGGATAACAGCCGCGGGTGGGGAACTCGGAAACGGCGTTGTAGGGGTGGCGATGGTCTCGATGGTGGGGGTTTTTGTGCAAGAGTGGGGTGAACGTAGGGAGAAACGTTGGCTAGGGTGGGGATTTATCACTTTCGGTGGCGTGCCGCGGTCGCACGCGGTACTCGGCAGTTTACAACCGACCGCCGATCAGGCGGTTTCGTGAGCTCCGTTGCTTGCTCTGGTCGGTTCAAGGTGTTTCAGAGACGCGGGATGTCCCGTTTCGTCCCGGAGTAAACAGATATCGCGATCAGGGCCATTCGATATATCCGATCGAGATCTGATTCGCATGTTCCGATTTGATGGCGAGGCCAACGCGAATGTCAAACAGTGAACGTTGTTCTGTGCAGTTGGTGTAGTGTCACGTGACGGAGGGTATCCGAAGAGTGCAAGGTACAAGGTGTTCGGAGAAGCTGGCTCGTACTTTGCAGATTGGCAGGTAAATTTCGATAAAATCGTTTATTTACAATACCTCGATTGCATGTAACGGGGTACGTGACAGGGATTGTCAGACGGTATGACAGTCGATGCAGCTGCAGCTCGTAATAAAACGTGTAATTGAAATTTTAAGGCTGTCGCTCATTTAACGCCAACATCTGAACGACATTGAATCGATTATGTGTATTTCGGAGCAACAACGGTACTTGTGTATATCAGTAGGAATGTGTCGATCTTGATCTGATACCGTGATGTTCAGGTGCTGAATCTTTACCCATTCAAGGATACATTTACTATAACAGTAATATAACTCTAATAGACTTATTAGTCTAGATACAGGCTTTTACTATTTACTGAAAGAGTGAATTTCCTAAAAATGAACAACTCGAGGTAATTTCTCTATAACGTCCAAAGTTATAGAAATTCTGATTAGATTATTAGAATTGTATTTTTATTTAAGTCATGATTATAGCAAATGTACGTGACGTTCAGCTTTAAATTCAAGGACCATATATGTGGACGTCGTGTTTATGTGTGGTTAATGATTTCAGAATGTGACAGAAATTAGGTCGTTTCTTTTTCAAACTTAATAAAAATCATTCCTGAGGAGGTTCAACGTGTCTGTACGTGTTTCTTTCGGTTCCATTCGCGTCGCTTTAAAATTATTATGAAACTCCGTGTAATCCGATTTGCGCGCCAAAGCTGACAGACAAAAAATTGCGTGAGAGACAAAATGAAGGATGACTTATTTCTAAGATTTCTCTTTCTGCGTGTTTCGCTTGAATATTTAATCACCAGTATGGACCTTAAAGTCGTCTAAGTCGACGCGATCGTATGGTTGCCGTTAACGATACCGATTCCTTAGAAGCGTACTTAATCTGCATCCCGTAAAATGCTGGCACATTGTTCCAGTAAGTTTCGCAGCATGAGGTGGCGCTCGATCAGCGTGGTTTCGCGGTAGCGGGAATTTTTCAATCAACCGTCAGAATTATCATGCGAAACGTGACATTTTGCCGGGTATCGCGTTTATAAAGCGTATAATGTCGCTGTTATTACGAATGGAATACCGGTCATTCGCTTTAATGATGCTGAAACGCTGCCAACCGATGCTTATCGCCCTCCACGTAAACTCGCGAACAAAAAAATTTCATTCACCGTTTCTGACGCGCAAGGGCCATGAATTATCGAATAAAAAGCTAACTGTACAATCGTCTCGACGCGGAATTCTAAATTATTGCTTTTTCATACGATACTTGGATCAATTTTCAGATTCGAGCAGCACGAACTTTCAAATTTCTAGTTCTAGAAATTAATTTGCGGATCTATACTAAATTTCTACATCGATCAGTTCTTAAATTTTTAGACATCCAAATGCTGAAATTTCAGTGTCCAAAAATTTCCAAATCTTCAGATTTCAAATTTCTTATAATTCCTAATTTCTAATAGCTATGCAATAGAAGATGCAAAAGATACAGTAGATAAAATTCTGCGTGGAGAATTAGTAAATTTTTTGGCGGAGGGGGTGCGTGCATTGACCGTTTCGGTTAGTCACAAATGCAAGAGAGATATTCGGTCGTTTGAATTTCAATAATTGGTGCCAGTTTTAGTAGCGACGGCGGTCTCGTTAGTCGTCCTCCCGAACGAAGTGACTTAATTATTTCATTTGAAGTCCACGGGGAAAGGGAAAGAGCGCGAGCGCTCGCGAGAAAGAGAGAAAGAGAAGAGGCTTTTGGACCGTGCACAGACGCACGATCGCCTGTGTGGAGGTATGCTCCGTGAGCGCACAAATAAATTGAGAAAACTGGAGCGAGGGAGACGGTCGAGCGAGGCAAACGTTTATTTTACACCGACAAATTGGTGCGGCTAATTAGCTCCGGCTAAAAGCAGAAGTATGACCGTGACGTTGCTCCTCGTGTCGCGTCGATGTCGCTGTTGTTGTTGCTGTCGTTTGCAACGTGGCCGTTGCAACACGACGCACGATTCGCGGCAATTGTCTCTTTTAACTTCTTCCTTTTACCCGCGCAAATTGAATCGGGTCGGGGTTCGTGCTTATCCAGTGAACCGCGATAATGGCGCAATTAATATTTATTTCGATCGTTTCTCGTTCCCGATCGCTTACGGTGCCTCGAGGTATCGTGGAAATTATAAGGAACCATGGTGTGGCGATATAATTTAATAATGCCGGCCACACGTAATGTCTTTCGACACGCGTCAGCGATAATTCCGAGGCGAATGTCCAATAAAAAGCCACTTTGCCCGATCGAAATATCAAATGTAATCCTCTTAAGTTGGGTGCACCGGTCGAACGTGTATCTCCGGGACTGACCATCGTAACCTATCCTTTTCTTACCCTCTATCGTTCTCTCTTCATCCTTCTTTCTTTTATCTCTTTCTTCCACTCGTTGCGAACCGTTCGTTTTTCCTCCTCGTCCCGTACACGCGATCCACCCGCGCGCGAGCTTCTAAGTTAACTTCTATCCCCTCGCTCGCTCCCCTTTCCCATCCAGAGGCGTTGCTTTTACGGCGATTGAAGCTTCCCATGGGTCCTTGGGCATTCCGCCAGGTGGCAGTGCCGCGTCCTTCTGGGCGTCGGCCCCCAATATTCCATTTACAAGATTTTTCAAACAACTCCTACTGTAACCCCGCTATCCGCCGCCGGTACAGTCTCCTTCACAACCTAGTATATGACCGAATTTCAATAATACGGAGTAACTTTGCACCGAATACAGCCGCTTCCGTAATTACCACTCTACGATTTCCGAGCTGTCCCACAAACCGACTGGTTTTTAAATTATCAATCGGATTATGGGTGAAGGAGAAAAATTCAATGTTTCCTTACAGTAGAAATTAGGCGACGTTTTAATTGTATTTTAGATTTTCATCGATACACACAGTGTAAGGATCCGGTCTAATTTTTAACGCGCCACCCCCGATAGGGTTGAAGTGGGCGGACTAGAAGCGCACGCGAACGGGAATATAATTAACCCCGAACTTTAATTCGTTTCGTTCACCACGGCGCAGTGGTTGCGACTCGATAAGGCAATCGGGGGTAAAACGAATTTCGGGGGTCGATTCGCCCCTGGAAGATCGGCTCGCGAGAGGGTAGTTTCCGCACGGTTTGAGCGCGCGTTTAATCGAAGCGCGGTCGCGACTCGCAATATCGTTGTCCCCTCTCTGATCATTAAAGAACCATTTGCAGTTGCACCGATGCCGACCGACGTTGAATAATTAACCGGCCACCGACTAAAATCGATTCATTAATTAATAAAGCGGCTACGTTCGCTTCTACTAATAACACCGGTCCACAATTGAATAGAGATCGCGTTCATTAACTGTCCCGTGTACTATTAGCAGTGGTTGCGGTACATTACCATCGAATCGAATCAACCGGGCCGAATGATCGAGTTCGCGGGTCGATAAACAATTTTTTGAAGAAAAACTTCTGTGGTCGACGGTCGGCGACGATGCGGTTCCATCGGATTTTACCTACAACCCCTGTGGGAGCTACTTCATTTATTAATTCGAGCTGGTTTATTTAATTAGCTTTATGGAAATCTGAATTTCTAAAATCGAAAATCAAATCTCTGAACTTCTAAATCATTTATTTCCTAAATTCCCAAACTTTTAAATCCTCAAATCCTCAATATTCTAAATTTCCACCCCACGAATCCATAAATTCTCTAATTTCCTCAAATCTCCCAAGTTCCCAAGCTTTCACCCATAACAGGTGGAAAACTCGAGCACAATTTGTTTTTATTTTTGGTCGCCGATCGTTTGAGCGTGCATCGAGGGGATGATTCGCGGTATAGGGTGAGCTTCCGCGCCCTAAACCGCGAACAATGAGGGCCCGTTTCGTGTCACCGGTCTAAAAAGACTTTGTTCCTTTTGTTAAACGTTTCTCCCATCTCCCGACACGGCCTCGCTATCGGCGTCGCGCGACTCTAGGTCTCTTCGTGCTGCGAATTTTCTTCTCCGCTTCCGGACGTCCCGAACAAACGAACGGAGAAGAAACTTCTTCCTTCGTCGAATCTCTCTCTCTCTCTCTCTCGCACTGTCCTCTCTCTGTCTCTCTTGCCCGTGGTCGTTGCTCGACCGTGCCAGCTATTGGCCAAGGATATCTTTCGATTATCAAGACCATCCGTAGCTACCGCCTTAGCCGACCGGGCGCCGTTGTCTTCTCGGCTCTTTCAATTAATGTTTTGATTGATTTCGGACCCTTGCCCGGAGGCCGAGCCGCCCCTTCCGGCTCCTTCGATCTTCTTGAACGCCCGAAAGATCCTTGCTGCCGTACTCCTTGCCACGCTCCCGCCATCGATCTTCATATTTACCTTTTATGCTTTCATTGTCTCTTTTATTTAGTTCCGCGCTATTTACCGAGGATTATTCTTGCGGTTGTGTCGGGGTAACAAGGTCACTACTCGGTACTTTTGTAACATAAAAATTAGAGAAACTAAAGCGAAGA
Organism: Megachile ligniseca; assembly: GCA_945859555.1. Lineage (NCBI taxonomy): Eukaryota > Metazoa > Arthropoda > Insecta > Hymenoptera > Megachilidae > Megachile > Megachile ligniseca. The sequence goes on from OX243786.1 coordinate 11,206,588, forward strand.
TTTAGCTGGAATACAGATTGAGAAATAGGAAAATACGTAGAATCAAAGATAGGTCAGACAAGTAGAATGAGATCGTAGGTGGTCAGACAAGTAGTAGGCGATAGTTAAATCGCATAGTTACCCACAAAAGTACATTTAAGTATTAAATCATTCTACATTATTCCAGATAAAAACTATAAAAAGATCTATTTATAGCTAGTATACTGCATATTAAAAATGTCGCAGTGTCCGGTTGCGAAAGATCTTTTTAAATATTCTCAAGTACGTCCAATAGTATTAATACATATCAGGAGGCGTTTTGCGTTAATGAGATTTATTTGCATAATATTGACTTTTGAGTTTTTCTAACAGACTGCAAGGTGGTCACTTCTGTGGGCAACTGTGGGTGTCGATACTGGTCGGACAAGTATTACGATGGTTATCAGCAATCAAGAAAATGAAATATAAACTGCTATCGATTAAGCGAAATAAAAGTCGGGAACAGGTAGTATAATCTCACGAGCGGAATATGGTAATTCTTTCTGGAACAAGTAATCGAGATACTGGAATGGTTGATTGAATCCGGTTTAGATAAATCGTCGGTGCGGAATAGTGCAATGGGAATATCAATACTAACAGCGTTATAGCGAGTTAGACGTAGTTAGGTCTATCAGGAACAAGTTAAATACAGTTAGCGCTGGACTGTAACTTTGGTTCAGGTCATAACACGAACTAAATAAAGTTCTTCCCTTACTGGGACGAGCTATCCCTTTTCTGTATCTACTTGTTTGAATAACCGTTCAATGATCTGTGTCAGAAAATACAGTATTTCATTTCTAAGTAACGATATTTCGCACTGATCTATGAAAGATATCACTACTCAGACTAAGGGATAAAAACTGAACTTGATGAAAGAAAGAGTACAATCAGTGCAACAGACATAATTCCGTCGAAGGGGTAAAAAACGCGATTCGTTTAAGATTGTAGAGATGTATATAGCAGGAAAAGTTGGTCGCAAATTAGCCAGATTCGGTAGTCCCCTCGGATCGAGGTAAATCAAAGGACGAGCGATTTAAAGCGATTGGAGAGAAACGGTCGGATAACCGATAGCCACAGTTTTCTCCCGGATTAACCGAGACTTCCGTTTCCGGTGCTCGTGTACGTGCTGCATCCACAGGGCGAATGGACCCCCTGCGGAGGGTTGTTTGGCAACGTACGAGGAGGAGGCGGCGACGCCGCAGACGGCGGCCGACGTCGCCGCCACCGTCACGACGATCCGGCCACAGTCGCTAGACGGTCGCTTGAATCGGTGTTATACCGGTGGCTGTTTTATTGCGAGATTTGCGGCGTGGCCTCTCCGTGTAACAAGACTTACTGAGATCTTAATAGAATCTGAGACCGACCCCCTCTCGACGAGTCCCGTAGCAACGAGAGTAACGCCGTTCTTCGACTACAGAGTCCCGTTGCCTTTTCCGACTCTCTCTTATTTTCTTTCTTGCTCTCCTCGCTTTCTTTCGTTCGGTGCCTGGCCCTTCTCCGCTCGAAGAAATATGGAAGGGGAAGGGAGTTGACCCCGGCGCGCTGCATCCCTCTATCAGGAAAAGGGGTGCTTATTCTAAGCGTATATAAGAGGGGGCAGGAGAATGCCCGGGGTGGGCTGAACGGTGATTTATGAATATTGCCTACCGAGAAAAGTGTATCGCGCTGCCACGTCGATTTTACCTCGAACGACTTTGAAGCGGCCCCGTACGCGAACTTTTCGCCATAACATTCTTGTCGTTCCGATTAGCGGAGATCGCCGTAATGGAAAAGATACGTGCGGGAAACGATCGAAATCCCGTCGTTAACGCTCCACTGATTTCTTTCACGTAACTAGTATTTCGGTCCAAGGGGAGCCTTATCGCGTTATATCGCCGACGTACCAAATCACGCGGTGTATGGTTATGTATTCTAACACTGTGCCAATCTACAGCGAGTGCGAAATCGATATGTGCCGATTATCGTGTGTTAAATCGATATGCATCGAATTACCACGAGTTAAATCGTCATACGTCAGTTAACCACGCGTTAGACTACCACGCGCCAGTTAACTGTTCGTTAGATCGTCACGGGGTAAATAACTACTCGTTACATCGCTATATGCCAGTTCATCACGTGTTTGGTCGCACCACGCGGCAGTTAACTACCTGTTAGATCGCCACACGCAAGGTTATGTCAGAATATCACACGTTAGATCTCCACGTGTTAGATCGAGTTAGGGCATCAACATAAGAATATCACAAGTTACATAACCAAGATCATCATACGTTAGATTACCGCGCGTTAGCTTATTACGCGTCCGATAACTGCACGATTCCTACGTTATATCCCTACATTTTAAAGAACCCTAAAGTTACGCCACTGTTTCTTCACCCTATCAAAAACTTTGTAAACGTACTTTTCTTTTTACTCATCTAGTCATCCCCAAATCACGTGAAAATATACGAGAAATGATTGGTAGTTGCGAGGAATATCGATCGCGGTGTCGATTGAACGATGATAGAGATTATGTAGCCGCGAGTTGGTATTCTTCGCCAGAGGTACGTAATTAATTTGCTGTTTTATCGCGTTGCATCGGCTATTAATTATGAAGCGGGAACGTGGCGAAATGAATGGTCCTTCGGTCGACAATAGAGAAAGCTTATTAATAAATATGACCGGTGCGAGGCATGTCGCGTACCTTGGCCGCGTGGCGCGATAATGACAATCGCGAAATTCGAAACACGTGTCTCTGTGTCATCGGGTCGACCGCTTCCTCGCGTGAACGGAATATTCAGCGGGCGTTTTATAGCGCAAATATTTTGCCCGACTTCGAACGGTAAACATCACGCTCGCTGGCGATCCGAAAGGCGATCAACAAATCCCGTGACTCCACTCTAATAAACTTCGTCTCGTCTCCGAATCGACCGTCACGTGGTTATTACATTACGTGCAAGGTTAATTTCTAACTTTTTCATACCTTTGTACACGTGATCAATATTAATATCATTAATAGTATGTTACTGCGTTATAAAGAAAGATTAATAATATATAATAAAGAAGAACATCTGGTCATTTGTTGAATTAAAAACTGTTGTCAAAGAGGTAAAAGTACGTATCAATGTTCTGGAACGGGTTAAATGTTCCGCATGAATTTTTCGTTTCCGCACGGTGTTTCGAAAATGGCCACTTTTTAACATTCTCCTTGCCATCCGAGGCATCGTCGGAACGAAAATAAGTTTAAATTGAATTCTGCTCTCCCCTATCCGCGTCGACATCCACGCGCATCCGTTTGCCATCTATCCCCATGTTCTTCATTCCATCGAATTCTATTTTGCTTTCCACCACCGACAACCCCCTTGTTGTCTCGATATATCGTTCTCGCGGTCGTCGTTCGCGAAAGCCGCCTCAAACAAGAAATTCTTATTGATATTAGACGCAATCTACGGAAGTGGAAAATAAGCCACAAACGAATAAGAAGTGCAATGAAAAGAATTGAAAATTGAACGCCGAGGTTATTATCTCTTTATCGTACTTTAATACGATCCTTTTCCTCCGTTCTCTCTTTTCCGCCCGTTCGCAGCCGCCGTCCCGTTAATTCAATCGAGACCAAATAAACAGACGAGCTCTCCGCGCTGTAAAATTTTACCTCGCCGGCGATAATCGTTAACCGGCTAATTATCGAGAAGCTTCGAAAATATCTGGTCACGCGCGAAGATGGCAACGTTGGCACGCGTATCGGAGAGAAAGATAAGGATATTTTATAACGAGCTCGCTACGAAGACAGCACTGTCGCCACGGTTGCCTGCGCATATAACGGCAGGATCGAGAAGAGATCTGTCTCCCCAGGAAGCTTGTTAGGCGTCGGCGAGCTCCGCTATCTTCTAATTGGCGATATAATGATTCTGAAGGATGGAATACCATGGTCCTGAAGGGGCCGAGGAGCACTCTACTCCGTACCTTCCCTTGTTAGGGGTGAAATTAAAATTTGGCTCTACCTACCTTCTACCTTCCCCTTCTTCGCCACTCACTCTCTCTTTCTTCGCCACTGTTACGTTATATCTTCCTCCTTTCCCACACTACTCACATTGGCGTAACTAGGATTTTTGTCCCGCGACAGGTACTCTGTTCGTCGCGTGCATATTCCACGTCAAACATGTCGAATATTCAGAATTTTCGTGTGGAAGTTTTGTACTCAGAAATTTTGGAACTTGGGGTGCAGATCTTAAGTTACTTGGAAATTTACAAATTTGAGAATTTAGGACGCAGAAAATATTGGAAAAGTATATTTGTAACAGAAAAATATCTTAACGTTTGATACCGAACTGTATAAACAATGTCAACTAGTTCGTCTTAAAATTATCGAGATGCAAAATTATAATGTTGCGTCGATACAAAGTGAACGCTACATTTTGGATGTCAAGCCTATTCCCTAGTTACGCCAATGTCTATTCACCTCTTGCAGTTCCGTCTTGAGTCCGCCTCTTTCTCCCCTGATGCTGCTCTTCTTGCCCCTGGTGGCTTCGTTACGCGGTCGCTGTGAAATTTATACGTCTTCTCGTCGTAGAGATTCGTTCGCGGGGTATACGACTGTGGGACGCGTTGTTCCGATTTCGAGGACCTTTCTCAGGACGAAAGCTGCTCGTCGAGGCTCGGGCGACTGCGTTTGTTAACCGCTGTTCCGTCATTCCTTCCCGTTTCCCACTCACAACGAATCGTCATTAAAAGACAGGGAACGGATTCTTGATCCCCCGACGAAACCGCGACTTCGCGTCAGTTTCTCAGTGCCGAAGAAAATTTCGAGACGCCGTTGTAATTGGGTCAATTAAAGGCGTTTTCTTGGCGTCGTTTAATTGGACGGCAAGAGATTTCGTTTTATATCTCCGGTAACTATGAGCGGAGAAATCAACGGCTGCGAGGCCGTAGTTGAACGTCGATGCTTAATTAAACGTTAATTTGGTGTACGAGCGGTGAACACTGTATACGAGGCAGCTGCGAGGGGGGCAGGGGTAGTAGCAGGGGCGAAATTAAGGCTCGCCGGTTGATTCGAATTCTCCTTGAGAAATTTCCTTTCCCCAGGAACGCCCTTCGGTGCGCTCTCTAGTAGTTACTAAACTGGTCGTCTCAATTAGCGAAACTTGCAACTACGTTACCGACTTCCAATTAGTCATAGGTTGCAAACTGTATCGCGCGTTTACTGGAGCAAAACTAATAACTTCTAGACCATGAAATACACGCACAGATACGATGCAAATTAGTGGGTGCACGCCTGGCGGACGTTTATGAAATACTTGGCCCGAGAAAAATTTCGGATCCCGTCGCGGTAATACCGAAATAAAACTTGACACCTTTCTTCGACCAGTAACCGGTATTCGAAGTACAATCCGAACTTCGGCTCGAGAATCTCGTACGAGTAATCGTATTTTAACTCGAGTATCCTGACCGAGTATCTGAACTTAAACCTAATCTCGAATATCAGGTACTACAGCTACGGCAGTATTTCTCAACGAAGATTTATTCATTAAATAAGTAGCAAGTCCATGTATATTCTGAGAAATCGGGTAAAAGAGAATGGGGCATAGAGTGCCTATGTGCAGAAGAATAAGTCAGAAAAGATCGGGGAACTCTTTAGACCCTCTGTGTCACCGATGTTATTTTTTGGAGGAAGCGGTAGGAAGCGCGTAGGCAAGACGCGATACCGATTTTTCCCGCGCCAAAGTTCAACGGTCCGCGAGGCGAAAGGAGACGCAAAATGGTGCGCGCGTGTTTGTGCGCGCGTGTCTCGATAGCGTTGTGTCGGCGTACACGAACGACGTCGATCTCGGCGAATTTACGAAGGCCCTTGTCGCGCGGCTGATAGTTACAGGCCTGGTCTCAATTAGTAGAACTTACGTCGCTAGGGTCCAATTAGACGTAGGCTAGAAACTACACCCTGTTTGCTCAAGTTCGCCGTACCTGTGCACCACCGTCCGACGTCGGATGGGGTTGCCGCCCGTCCTGCCAGCTACCGAGCCCGTTGAAGGTGTCTTTTTCCTACGCTAATGACTAATTAGCAGCCTCTCCACTTCACAGTATAATGACACGGGATACAGCCTTGAGCCGTCGGCTGGGATCATTATTAAGCCCCGAAATTGCAGTCGTGCCTGCCGCCCCGTGTTACGCGCCGCACCGCACCCTGTCCTATACTTTGCTCTATCCTGCGCTATATTCCCTGCCCTCCGAGCACCCCTCGCCCTACGATTCCCCTTAACTCGTCGCGTATCACCCTTGCCTCTTCGTTTCGCTACTCGCTCGATCCACCACCGGCTCGAAGGACACGCAGCAAGATGCGGAACGTGACTCGACGAGGACGAGGGTGCGTTTCCATCTTCCTGTTCCCGTTCGAGTCCCTCTTTTTTAACTACATTCTACTCGCCACGCAACTTCTTCCCTCGTTTTTTTTCTTCTACTCGGTCTTTTCCTTCTTCACGAACCTTTTGTTCCCAGCTGCCTGACCCACGTGTGCGAGATAGGATTGCTCCGGGGAAATGGCGCCAGAGAAATTTGGATCTTGGGGATTAGAGACTTGAGAAAGTTAAAAAATCTAGAACTTAGGAAGTTAACAATCACAAATATCCAATTTGCGAAATTACCTATTGCATTGTAGCACAAAACCTTACCACATGCCCTTCTGCGGTAGTATACGTACCTATAGCTGCCGTTTACGAGCTCCATGGCCGATCGAACTTTTGACGAGCGTCCAGTTATTTGTCGTCCGCGATATCCAATATCATCCGGCGGTGTTATCGAAAGACAAGGCCGATCGTTAGATAAAATGAAATTAATCCCGTCGATTTACCGCGGCATTATACGGCGGTGCGTATCGAGATGGCCGGTGCTCGATTTGTCGGAACCCCTCGGTTCGGAGGGAACAAAAATTCCAAGGGTGGTCGCGTAAAATCGTTCTCGCGCAAGAAACGACTTAGCCGAGGGGGTGGACCGTGTCTCGAACGTAACGCAATCGTAAATTGAAAAGTTGATTTATGGCGGGACCGTGTTACGGTGGTTTCGAACACGATACGGAGAGGGTATTTCGTCGTTTCCGGCGCAGACTGTCTTTCGGTTGAAGTAACCCGGAGCGAATCGGTTGCACGGCTGAAACGCGTGGGTATCGACGAATCGGCGACGGACACGACTTTTTATTCGGTCAATATAAGAGGCACCCTTGCGAGATTACGAAACTGCCCTAACAGCAATATGGGATAACCTGGGCAGTCTCGTGTCCCGGATCGCCGGTCCGCCTCGTCCTGGGATACGCTGTCGCTTAGGACAGGGCTGGCTGCCGGCTGGTTTAATAAAAATGTCAAATATAAAGTAGCCGGCGGGGACGGACGTTTAGGAAATAAATAAATGTAAAAGAACCGAGAGAGAGGGATAGAGAAGAAGGGTGGAGGGTCGTTGGTTCTGGGAGGAGGGCGGCGTGTGTGGAGGTGGAAGTATTATTCGAAAGACCGAGACGAATTTGTCCGTACGTAAGAGAATGGCCTCTGCATAATATTACGGGGCTTGGAAACGACGACGAGATTCTATCCACCGATTCCGACTGTATACAATCCTGGACCGCACTTTAACTTTTTATGGTACCATTTTTACGCTGCTGGACTCGCGCAGAAATGTTAAATTGATTTACATAGCGTATCGCGTTACAGTCTGCACGAAACGCGATCATTTTGTGCCAAAAATATAAATTAGAATTTCTCTTGCAACGCTCTCCATTGTTAAAAAATTCATCCGGTCCGATCAGGTTTTCAACGCGTTCCGTTTACTGTAATTAAATTTTTAATTATTTTCACGTTAAAATTTATTCTTATTGCACATTGATATTTTCATGGCGTGATATCGTGGCACTACTATACAATTAAATGTGTACGCGTATTAAATGATTCTTCAGTATCAATTTCCTCGGTAACAAAATCTGATACGGAAAAAAGTTGTCTTTCAGGTTTTAAATTACTTGCCCATGTAGAATCACCGGGTTTTTACTTGTACCACTAGTTACACGACACCCTCTATTTTCGCGTTCAAAGAAGGGTTCGAGTTTACGCGTTGAAGTTCGTTTATCTCGACACTGTAATTTTCATCCTTGTTAACCGTCATGGCGAAAATAAACTTCAGATATTCTCACCTACACCGCGTTTCCCTTGTTCCAACTTCTATATATTTCCACGCGTTGAAACATGGACATGCAATTAAGAATCGGCCGGTACTTGTCCGGATTCCCGCGCGCTGAGGGAGCCCGTTTAATTGCGTCCAGCGTCGAAGCAATTAAGCAAGTAATTTCACACGTATCCCTTATCCGTTGAAACTCAATATTTCGTAGCTGTTCGCGAATCGAATACGTGTACAACACAGTGCAATGCTGGCTTCCTTTGACTAAGAACTGCCGAAGGGGTGAGACTCGTGCATCATTTACTTCCGACTTTCTGACATTAAAACGTTATATTTATCTTTAATTACTTACAACTTTTTCATTTATTTCCCAAAACACCTTGAATATCTGAATTTCTACAATTCTAAGTTTAACTGCAAAATTCCTAAATCTCCAAATTCCAGAAGTTTCAAATGTTTCAAATTTCCAAACGCCTAAATCTCTGAACGACAGTATCAATCAAACGAGAAGAGACCACCCACCACGAACGAAAGTAGTTAAAGTCGTTAGAGGAAGACAGGTAAAGTAGAAACAAAAAAAAGGAAAATAAATCCAGAGAAAAAATGGAGCGCACAGATCGTTTGACGAATCACGAGGCGCCTCTTGGATAGTGACGTAGGTGGGGCACGCTAAGAGGGGGGCCAAGGGGTTACGAGGCAGAGGGATGATGTTTTTTTCCTCCGCGGCGCCTCTTTAATTTGCCCTCCAATTAACGGACGGGGTCCTATTTGAAAAATACCTGCCACGAGGGCTGGCAATTATACTCCTTCCTCTTTTTTTTTGCGCCACGAGCGCGTTATTAGCGCTATCCGTCGTTCCTCTTGCTCCTCCTCGACCCCTGTGTTCCTACCCTCCTTTTGCTCCCATCCACCGCCTACCCACACCTTCCTCTCCCCCTTTTTTTTCACGTCGAGCCGTGTTCCTCTTCGTTCCCACCATCCGTCCCTGTCCAACTACCCCCGGCCTCACTCTGTCACCCCCGTTCTTCGCGCGCGTGTGGCCGCGTTCGCGTATCCGTTCTCGGGGTTGTACGGGTTCTACGTGCATCGCAAAGCGCGCGAGTGTGCCGGTGAACCCGGGAGGAGGACACACGACGGGCCTGCACGGCAGCGAGAGGGTGAGAGAGGAGATACAAACGGTCGGAAGAGGGAGGAAACAGAGAAAGAGGCAGAGAAGGCAAGAGGGATGGAGTGACGGGGGTGGTGGCGAGTTAGAGGAGTGGCGTTTATAACTCGTGCCCGGGTCTCCGAGCTTTGAGAAGGCCAATTAGCAGCATAAAGCTACAGCTCGGCCCCGGGGCGGAGGATGTTTGTATGTAATAATGGATTGTTACTCAAAGTATCCGGCTAATTAATTAAGCCTCCGCGCCTCGCCGAGCACCCACTCACCATTTTAGCCGGCCACCCTCCTCCCTCTCCTCCTCCTTTCCTCGAATCGCCTTTAGAACGCGCTCGTTCCTGCGAATACGCTCCTCCCTGTGTTCCTCTCTCCGTACTTTGCCGCTTTTCACCGCGCGCGGACCCGCGTCCTACGTTCGAACGGTTCCCGCGATCGATCACGGCCCCCCAGGTTTTTCCGTCGATCTTTCGAACTCATCACGTTTTCGAGTCTCATTATTAAATGGGTCCTCTGACTAAATTCTTTCGAACCTTCTGCGCGTTATATTAACACGTAAATGATAATTTTGTCGTGCCACATATGATCGACTATTTCAAATTTATAAATTTTCAAAGTTCCATAAGGAGATTGCGAAATTCTAAAGACCAAGATTATCGAGGTTCCAAGAATCCGGGCCTCTGAAAGTGTCCATTCGATCCTGAACAGTCGACTAGTATTTAGCACGGAGCGTGTTTAATGTCGATTCGTCGCAGAAGACGAGCTCGAGAGGATTTGGCAAGCGTCGATGGACAACCGGTCCAATTAACGCGGATCATTATTGCGCGTTGTCCGCGAACGCGCAGCGGCGGGGAGACACGATTTATAGCGCGGCGAATTTAACGAGTCCCCGTTTCTTTTGCGTGTTTCAGACGGCGTACCAGCCGAAATCACGATGACGATGGACGTGAGCAAGTCGGAGCCGAGTAAAAATGGCACCACACAACAGGAATGCGCTGGCTGTGGAAAAACGATCACTGAAAGGTGAGCCGCGAACCGTGTCCAATCGCTTTTGCATTTGCCACTTCCGTTGCCGTATACGTGCACGCAGCGTTTCACGATGCAACGAACGGCTAACGAAAAGAGCAAAGAGCAAAAATCGCGACACAACAAGTTGGAGAATGATAATCACGCTGGTCGGTAAGAACGAAAACTGTGGTCGGTTCTTCAGGTATCTCCTCAAGGCCTTGGACCTGTACTGGCACGAGGATTGTCTGAAGTGCGGGTGTTGCGACTGTAGGTTAGGAGAGGTCGGTTCTACTCTGTATACCAAGGCCAACCTTATCCTCTGCAAGAGGGACTACCTCAGGCTGTTCGGGAACACGGGAAACTGCGCGGCTTGCAACAAACAGATACCCGCGTTCGAGATGGTCATGAAAGCCAGGACGAATGTTTATCATCTCGACTGTTTTGCATGTCAGCAGTGCACTCATCGGTAAGTTTAACAATTTAATGCTCTAGGTTAATTTATTGAAAATGAACCCTTTGTCCACCCTTAGACAACACCATTATTCAAACTATTCTCCTTTACATACAAATTTTGCGACTTTGAAGTATTTTCACAAAACTCGTGTACAGACCTCAATGTCTGTATAAGATTCTTTATAAAGTATTATATACATATACTTTAAACGCAGAGTGAAAATTGTTGAGAGATTGACTAACTTCGTGTACAGAAGGGTGCATCAGTTGCTATACAGGGGGTATGAAGATAGATCAGATGACAATTAGGAGACATTGCAAAAATATTTGAAAATCATGCTCGTACGGTTCTTCCGCGATTTTGTAACTCGTTTCTTCCGGTATCGCGGTGAAAGCAATGGAAAGGAGAGAAAGGTGATCGCGCGCATGCAAAAGTAACAACGACGAAGGGGGCGGGCGAATGTACGGGGGTGGATGCAGAGAAATACAGGGGACGAAAGGAAAGAAGCGAGTACTGGTTTGCGAGACACAGTCCACTCGGGAGTTGCTTTACAGGTCAGCTGGGAAATCACCCTCTACTCTATCCGTCGCGACCTCTCTTCCTCCGCTTGCGCCAGCATTCTACGCAGGAGGAGGCTAACTTCTCGTTCCGTTATTCCCGTTACCGTGTCCCACCCCTCCGCTCGCCCCGTGACCCCGACCCCTGAGACCAGTTATGTAATTATCTGGATACTGCTGACATTTTTGTATCATATTGCTCCTCGCAGGCGGCCGAGACGGTCCCTAAATGCCGAATAGCTCGCGACTTTTCGTGGACGATCCTCAAGGTTTTCTCGCGATTCCACCCTTTCCGCAACAATCTCCGAAATAGTAACCCTCCGTTCATGTTTTATTAAAGTCCCGTAATTTGCTGGAGATTCGCCTACCATCTGACGCGTAAATTACGGCGGACACCATCGAGTAATTGCAGGGATGCGGAATTTTATTGCCGGTCTCGCGATATCTCGCGTGTTGCGATCACCGGCCGGCGAAGTCGCGCGGAAGAATGAGGAAGAAATCGAGAAAGAAGGATACGAAGGGTCGGTGGGTGGAGCGTAGCTCGGGGGTTGAAAATCGAGAAGAACGAGCCGCGTTTGAAAGCGGTCAATGTAAAACGGCGAAACTATGGAACTGTGGCGAAGCACAATGCCGGCTTATTGACGAAACGAGAAAGGTTTTCGGGTAGTCGGCGGGCAGAAGCGAGTTGGCAACGAGTCTAGGGTATAAGGGGTGCGAAAGAGATAAAGCAAAGTGGCGGACGAGGTCGGCCAACGCGGAGGGGAGCGAAACGGAACGGTAGAATGTAGTTTGGAGCCAATAACAGTGGCTCGTCCAGGCGTGCGACAAACGTTGTACAGCTTCTCAAACAATGCGAACAAAAGAGCATCAATTTTACGTTTTTATCGCGTGGCATTGTCTATCTTCGACAATGGGTCGGCGAACGGGCAGCGGCGGAGCCACGCCGGTATGCCCAAGGCATCGTCGCGTTCAGCCTGGCACAACCGACTTCAACGGAATCAACGAAAACCTGCTTTTGTCTCGTAATTCACCGCCTCCACCCCTTCCCCCTGCCCCTCTCTGTACACGCGTGCGACATTCTTGCGGTCCGATGAAAGCTTTTGCGACGAGAGCTGGCACGATAGCCTCGACGATTGCCCGTTTTTCGTCGACCCGGGTATTTAACTCGGCTTTCCTACTGCCATAGGTCTCGACCTCATTTTTATTATACTTCGCGATTACACGTTTTGATCTGTTCTTATGATGGTCGAACCCTGCATTTCCATCTTGAGAGATGGAGATTCTTGTTTTGGATCTAACGAGACAGTCATGTAAACGAAGATAAATTACAATGCGATTAGTACGCAGTATGGTTAATTAAAATCATTAAATTTAGTTCGTGAACTTGTATATAATATAAATGTGTATATGAATTATTCATGCGCGCTCCTGTTTCCCGCTGAGAACCGCTGCTCAACAAGTATATCTTGAAAGAGTTATACATACGTTGGAACCGTGCAAAAAGAAATCGACTTTGCCAAATCTTCACTGTGTACCTCCCTGTGTAGCTGACAAAAATAACATGATCATAAAAATAATAAATTAGTTAAAGAAACTTCGAATGCCTTCAAGGTTATGTAACATTTTTATTGCTCAAACTCAGACATTCATAAAAGACTTCTTAAGATCACATAATTTTTTATTATTATTATATAAAAGACAATTGTTCTTCCTATTATTGTATAAGTATACCGATCGAAACAAAAGTTTCCCAACAAACGATGGAACTGATTCAACTTGCCCGTCGATTTGGCAGATTTAGATATTACCCTCGGCCGAGGGATCGTTTCCAATTATTTCGCCGGTAAAAAACGAGCGGCTGAACTCGAGGAGGGCAATTATACGCGGGGCGCCGCGACGTGTAACGCGACGACTTAGAGTTTGCAATTAAACAGCAACAATTACACGGGGTAACTTTAGACTGTAATAACACAGAATAAAGGGTTGCCTAGCCTACCACCCTCCTGGTTAGAGGATGATTTACCGATCCAATTAGATATCTCTCTCTCACGCTCTCTCTCTCTCCCGTGTTCTCTCTTTCTCTCGTGTGCCGGCAACGAGCACCCATACTCGCCACCGGAATACGCGTCCCCTCAACGCTTCTTCGATCCTCTCCAGAAGACGTCCGGTCAAATTTAACGACCGCCCACTTAATACCCTCACCGACTACAAATTACAGTTTGCCGCCGTGCCGTCGCTAATTCGATGTTCCCCTAATTCTTCATACTCGCGCATTCATATCGTATCGGCTAAAACGTGACCAATTATTCCGATCAAATTGAAACTTCTGTTTGATATATTCGACTTGTTATTTCCTCTCGTTTACTCTTATAGTGGTTCATTTAGACACTTCATTTGTTCCAGTTGACCAAAATTAGTTAGTACATTGTTAATTCACTGGGACCTTAGGTCTTTTGAAATAGATCTGCTCAGAGTTGCATGCCTAGGAACTAATATTTGGTAGTATATTTTGGGATCTAGAAATTTGCAGATCTAGATGACTGTAGGTGTACATATCTGGTGTCCAGATATTTATTGATCTAAGAATCTACGAATTTAGAATGATGTAGGGATTTAAGAATCGCAGAACTTAGAGTCCCAAGGATCTGGAAATAAGAAGAAGTAGAGGACGGTGTCTGCACTCGTTACTTAGCCAGCGCAATTTGTCCGATTCCCTGATTCGTAGTCATCGAGGAAACGCGTCTCATCATACTCGCAAAACAAATTAAACCGGTAACGATGCTCGGGGTCACCCTCCGCCTCCGTACGCGATCGCGAGAGCTGCAGCTGATGCAAATTTTATTCAAGAAACCTGTGTCCCTTCAAAGAAAGGATTCACAGAGGCGAGCGTCGGTGAATGTTTTATTTCGCAGGAGCCGGCGAGCCTGGCCGGCATCGCTCTGAAAGAACGTTACAACTGCACCAGCCTCGAACACGTCCCGTAAAGTGACTCTTAACGGGGTCACGCATTGGCACCGGTTATTTTATTTATTTATTCATAGTTGACCTCTCTTCCTGTCCGTTCTCTCCGTCTCTTCCGTTGGCCGTACGTTTCCAACGGGACCTGCTATCCGATTTTTCTCCAATCCTCGGACGTCTCGGTCCTTCTGGGTTTCGCAAAGCCGGGTGACCCTCGTTAAACATTCAACCGAGTTATCTGAGAGGACGAACCTCTCTTCTCGCTAGATTGAAATTTTCTATGCGCACTCCATCTCTCTCGGTGATTTTTTTTTCTGTTACTCCGTGTACTGCGGTCGCGGTCAGTTAATATTTCAGCCGATGCGGCCCACCGCGATGGCTTCGGCTGCGCGATCGAAAGGTTGCAGTTAGGGTTGCATCCCTACCATGAGTATTATATACTGTTCTTTTTAAATCACAAAAGAAATAATCCAATATCTTGGATTTCTGGAGAAAGATTGCAAATAACGTTTTCGGTTATTTCGTTTGAATTGCCTTGAGAGTTACATCGTAATTGTGCATGTAACAGACGATACGAGAATTTAGTTATTCCCATACAGTAACAGACGATATATTCAGCCGCAAAGTGCATCAACAAGTGTACAATTTCACAACGCATTCGTTTCTCGGATAGTCTGAACCGAAGCAGATACTCGCGTAACAGCGATCCAACAGAATTATCATGTTGCACGAGTGCACTCGTTCCAGGAACTCTCTATTATGATCACGCGAATAATGCCGAGTTGATCCCGGTCCTCTAATTCTCGCGACCGGTGCAGCTGTCTGTCCCGACACGATACCAGCTCGCGATACACGCAGATTTTCCACTTTTATCTAGCGTTTTCGAGCTGTACGCTCCAGGGTACAATCGAATCCTCTTTATTAGCTTTCCACTCCATTGTTGGACAAACAACGAAAAGAATTTAATATGTTCACTTCGCGTTTAAACACGCGCGAAAATGTACAAATTCGACTTTTCGGTGTGTGTACCTTTACGAATTTTTGACCTTTCATTTTTTATCATTTTTCACTCCTATATTTACGGATTACCAAATTAGTTTCGGGTAGGTTTTTTCGGGTCGGCACTTGAGCCCACCGGGTTAGACTGCACCCATATTAAACACGAATTGAGAGTAAATTGTAGAGACTATTGCGAAAAACATAAATTTCGCGATAGACAAAGTTCGTTACACGAATAGAATATCCATACAATATCTCAGTCCTCTGCTACCAAGTAGTCCCCCGATTTACGCCACTTGCATCTGCAGGTCGTTGATCCTTCCCCTTCCGATTCAAAGAAGCGACCTCCCAAGGTATAGATTTCTCAAAGTGCACAAAGTGCACAATCTCGAGCGATTCAGCCGATAGGCAAATTGGCATAGAGAACACCTTGAGAGGGAAGAGACCATGGGGAGATGGTGCGTTGAAAACGAACAGAGAGCAGAAAGCAGCAGGTGACGGTCAGCTGAATAACAGTAGAGACGAAAGAGAGAGAAAGAGAGAGACAGAGGGCTGGAAGTGGCAGAAGGGACGGGTGAGAGAGAAGGTACGAGGATCGGAGTACAGCGTCATTTAGCAGACGACGCGTATAATGGGGGAAACGAGCGAAACCCGGTATAAGCTATGCTCACCGGCAACGGCCGCTCGCAACGCGATAATTCTATTTGCCGTACGATTATGAGAGTATCTACCTCGAACCAGACTCTGCCGCTCTCGTATTTCGCTCTCGTATTTCCTACCGGGATCAAAGCGGATGTGAGACCGCTCGCGGACAGAAGCCCGATAATAATTATTTGTCCGACACGTTGCGATACGCTCGTTATCCACCGCTCGTACCGGCTACCCTTTTACCAATGTGTTTCTTTTTTTACTTCCCAATTTTTTTTTTTTTCGTCGCGACGATCAACCGATTATCGACGCGACTCACCGCCGGGGGTCACTATCCCGCGGGATACCTAGTTGATTTTTTTTTTTTGTCATTTTTCTGCGAGTTAAAATGATGCGATCGCGTTTTTCTTTGTGTCTTTGCGGCGCGATTTGGGGAAATATTTTGGGGATCGGTGATACGGGCATCTGGGTTTGTCGCATTCGGGGAATTAACTCGGACTAGAAGTTTAGAAATGGAGGCACCAACGACATCCACAATTTTCATATTTAGAACTGGAGCAAAGTTTCATATTTTATTACCACAGTTCCTACATCCAAATCTTCAAATTTCCATATTCCTAAATTTCCAAAAGTGTCTATATCCAAGTCCTCAGATATTTAAATCCACAAAATCTAAACAGTGGGAAGCTGTAATTGCGTTGAACGCGTACCGCGTAATCCCGACGCTAAGGGCGGTATTGGAGCGTCAGCCGAGACTACGAGCGAACTGAAAACACAATACCCCCGGTTCTGATTCCAGGTTTTGCGTGGGTGATCGATTCTATCTGTGCGAGAACAAAATCCTGTGCGAGTACGACTACGAGGAGAGGCTCGCGTTCGCCAATATGTCACTACAAACACCCGCCTCGTTGGCGTACATCAAAAGGCAACTGCCTCCAACACCGACACCGCCTGGGCAGAACATGCATCCGGGTCACAATCCGCTGCAACCTCATCAGGGACTTGGCCAGTCGGTGGGTCAACATAATCACGTGTCGAACGTAAGTTAAGAGACTGACAACGTTTGAAGCCTTTCACGATACATACGCGCGTAAAAGCGTCCGATGACGAGCGCGTCGCGTTTTAATCGAAAACGCTGATGGAAAGCTTTAGAGCTACGTTTGGTAACTGAAAAGATCCGTGGGGATCGTCTTTGCTGTAGCTAAATTTAGATTTGAGAGTTTACATCTGTGATTTTTGTATTTTCTGTAATTCCTAACTCTTTACGTCTGTAAGATTAAGGGCATAAGGGATCAGATTAATGTTGGTCGAAGAGGTTTTATTTTTGTTTTCGTTAATACTTTTTATAGTCTTCATTAATTATTTTTATGTCGTAAAGACTTGATCGTTTTAAGCTAGTGTTCTTTTGAAACTAGTGTTAGCTGAGCTGTAATCCTGTAATTAAAATGTGCTTGTTTTTACCGTTAATTTTATGACTTCGCACTCGTAAAGTTTTATGGACTTTTTCGAAATGTGTATAATTGTGCCGTTTTATGAGTGCGAGAAATGGTCTCTGGAAGATGAGGGTACACATATGTAGCAAGAATTTCAAAGGATTAAGATAGGTTACTCGGTAGATAGAAACGGCAATAATTCTTAGAACTTAACGTACAAAAGAAGTATTTTCCAAAGTCTTGCACAATCGTGATATTAAACTGATAGCTTGAAAGATTTGACAGGTTACGAAAGGGGTATAAAAAGCATAGGTAGAAAATGTTAATCGAGATGTAGTCCGGTGAACAGATAATGGATATTCTTATTACTGAGAACGGTGATTTTATGGCTGCAGGGTCAAATGTCGGGGGGTACGCCAACGGTGAACGGAACGGCGATAGGGGTTGGTGGTCCGAGAGCTCCGGGGGACATGAACAACAACGGTTTGTCGGGTCCAGCGCTAGGACCAGTGAAGCCACCACCGATGTCTATGCAAGCTCCGACCAGCTGAAACGAGGTGTCACCCCCCTTGAAGAAGCTCAGATGTCTCAGCGGCTATTGAGGCTGGAACGAAGAGAACAGGCGAGGCTGGAACGCGACGTCGTGGCCAAGTGAACACGAAGAATACCGCGTGGAGGAAAGTGATTGACAGACAAACATATATGTATATTATATACACACACACCCACACGAAAAACACGAATATGCACGGGGGGTGGTCGTTCGCAACGAACGAAAGATAAAAGAGAAATGGATCCGACCTCCGTGAAGAATCTCGAGGACGCTTCCGGGCGAACGTTTTCCGGGAGGTTGGGGAATTAATCACTGTGATCGCGAAATATATATGAATAAATTTATGGATGACATGTTGACGGTAGGACATGGAACGTGATATCGTGCACGTGTGCACGCACACGGATAGACGGACACGTAACGTACGTCTTGTAATATACGGTACAACATGTAACGATAAACTAGGCGATTTATGTAAGATATATTTCTGGAGGGAGGATGAACGAATTCGAAGCGTGTGCGTGTGAAGACGGCGAGAAAGGGAGAGAGCGAATGGGGCAGAGTTTTCTTGTAAATAACTGTTGTATCGTCGACTCTGCTGAAAAAGAAACGAAGACTATCAGTATACGCAGACCAATCGATGATTTCTACTCGCGATTCGTCTCTATTAGTAGCTCGATCGAGAAACCGCAAAGACTGTCGAAAAGGTGAATCTCGATCGTGGATTTTGCTCGTTCGAATTCGCGACTTCGATTGCGAGTACGACGAATCTCGAGCCGTTTCGAAAAACTCGGTATACGAATGACCCGAGCAATGGCGCACCCGATGGCTGATACCAAAGATTAACGATGTAAGTTCTCGATGCCCCTCGGGAGCAAGCTGGCGTTCCTTGGATTT
Organism: Megachile ligniseca; assembly: GCA_945859555.1. NCBI lineage: Eukaryota > Metazoa > Arthropoda > Insecta > Hymenoptera > Megachilidae > Megachile > Megachile ligniseca. Next base: position 11,225,396 of record OX243786.1, read on the forward strand.
CACATTCGTTGCTCACTGATATAGTCGTTTCGCAGTTTTCTCTAACTCCTTGTACAACCGAGTGTAGGCTCTCCTTGGATGCTTCGTGCAGAATCAACCAAGACTTGAGATTTCCAAATTTCTATATTTTCAACCTCTTACATTTCCGAATTTTTTAGATTACTCTCAAATCCCTGAATTCCAAGATCCTAAATTTCCAAACGTTTAAATAGAAAAATTTACCGAGATAGCTTCTTCCTATTTCGCCATATTTCCTAGGAGAGCCTACGTTCATCGAACCTCGTGGAACTCCCTTCTCCGTCAGCTGGCAAACCGAGGGGCTTAGTCCGCGGCTTTACGCTTTAACGCCAAAAAGATGCATCGGAACAAGCGGGTGAATAAGAAGAGAATCAAGGAAAATAAACGGTGACGTGGATACCAAAAGACGGCTGAATATCCGATAACGCGTGCGCTGATAAACGATCCGAATCACCGACGAAGCGTGTCGCAAAACCGCCACGGGTCGCGCAGAATCGCAACGAGGATCGTGGCAAATTTGTCTGATCGTTAACGAAGACGTATCTTTCCCTTTTCCCTTTTTGCCCTCTTCGATCGGGAGATTTGCCCGCGAGTTGCGAATTTATTGCGCGCGGCCCGGATCCGAAACCACCGAATCGATTAAGTACAAAAGATATTTACGCGAAGAGAGGATGCGCTTGTGAGCAAGATGGCCGACGTATAGTACGAGAGTGAGAGGGAGGGAGAGACAGAAAGTGTAACGAGCGATCTACGCTCCGAGCGCGAGAAACACTCTTTCCTCTTTTTTTATCCATCTGTATATAAATATCATTTATTAGCGCACTACTAATATATTTACGAACCGCCTCTATAGGGGCCCCATTACTACCGAGAAAATATAACATTCTTATAAATACAACAACACGATGAGTTTCAACGGTGTCTTCATTTCATTTCCAGGTGTTAACCATTCGTTGCAACTTGTTTTCAATCACTAATCGTTCTAAAGTAATAGTAAGGCATAGTGTATTTTATGTGGTCTTTGCAACGAGATGCAACGAAGGGTTAACTAAAATATCAGCATCGTATAGGATGTTCTACGATGTTCCTTTTATTATATCCATCGTGTTTTCCTTTCCCCCTCTTTATGGATCCCGCTATAATGCTTCTCCGCCCCCAATAACGTTTGTTAACCCTCTTCGTATTATCCGGTTGATCCGCGTCTCGAAGTTGTACGAGAATCGACGAGAAGTAAAATCGTGTCTGTAGCGAGATCCGTTGATTTGTGGAGGCCGTATTGTCCGCTCGGTACAAGGAAACGGTTAGAACGAAGCCAGGACAGGTTCAGGATTGTGAAAGGGAAGCCGAGAAAAGGGGTGAGGGTGAAACAGCTAGGGGGAGGCAACGCGATTTCCCTAATGTCTTCCAGCCCACGGAGTTGAATGTTATTATGCACGGTGAAGACTTTATAATAGGACGTTGAAACTCTTTAAAACTCGCGGATCCTCTACCCTCTCAAGCTGTTGGCCTCGAAAAGGCTCGTCACTCCAACGATTATCCCCGATACCCTCAAAAATTCAACCTATCAGATCTACATCTCCTAAACTCGACTTTTGCCGACATTCTTGATAGAATCGTCATTGCTAGTTTTGACGTTCGAGTTTGAGTGCCTGGGTAGGTAGGAAATTCTTAAGTACTCACACTCTCAAATTCCAAGAACTTCAAATCCCCAAAATTTCTAAACCTTTAAACACCCAACTCCACTTCCCAAATTTTCAATTTCAAAATGTCCAAGTTTGAAGCGACTTCCGACAGGAGATCCAGCGTAGGTTCGCAGGTGGTCAGACCCAGGGCCCAACCCACTTACGTGGATGCTACGTGGATGGTTGATAGAGTATCCTTCATGGGAAATAAGGTACGAGGGAGATTAATTGGAGCCTTCTTCGAGGGCGACAGAGATGGGGATATGATAGAACGAACGGGGAGGAAGAGGACGGACAGAAGGGGAAATTGGGAAGAGACAGAGTTAGCGAACGAGAAGAGCAAGAGGGGTGAACGGGAGACAGTTAGGATAGCCCGGGGGCGAGCTTTTTGCCGAACACATAATGCATAGCGAAGGATGACACCCTTATCTCGGGATCTTTAATTCCGTGAGCCGCCGCGAGGGGGTTGCCGCGTCGTCATTTGTCGGTTGCAACCGCGGGTCCCTGGCATCCCAGAGTGGATGGATAAAACCGGCAGCGCTGTTAACATCACCGTTGGATACAGGGGCTGGAAATTGCCTTGGCTGATTTCATTTCGGTCCAGATTATTTTAAGGGGTTCTGCTTTTCTTTCCCCTACTCTTATACCACTTTCCGACGAACCGCTCGTCTTATCCTCTTACGACTTCGACGTGATTAATGCGACTTCGGGGCGGCAACGCGATCGTCACCGATCGAGACTAACTGATTAATTTATACGTGATCGCGTGACCGAAGGGCCTGCGGTATTTGTCGAATCGAAAAACGCCAAGAAAAATGGGGTGTACATTCATTTCCTGGGTTTGCCTCTTTAAGGACTGTCGATGGGGTTAATTCGGGGAGTTGGAAATTTAGAAATTTGGGAATTTAGGAATTTGGAAATGTGAGAATTCGGGGGTGTGAGGAATTGGGGATTTGAGAACTTGGGATAGGGTCGGTATCGGTAAGTTTTTCTCATCGGTTTCTGAAAACAGGAATGGTCCCGTAAACAGTGGTCGAAAAGGACAGTTGCAGGAGGGATGCACCGTCCTGTGCGACGATTAAAGTGTCACGTAACGGGGTAGACAGGGGCTCGGGGTGCCGGTAAGGGGTTCCTTTTCAAACGATCGTGTGTAGAGTAACTCACGGAAGCAACGGGGTGCACGGGAGCGGCCGCGTTATGATCCGGACATCCTTTTCGGTCGAGACGAATAGAAGTTCGAGCAGCGTGCGCGCTCGTATTTCAGGTTTTATCGCTCGAAAACGTCGAGGGTGGGCCGGTCGTCGTGCTCGACAAACCGTGCACCGAAAAGCGGCAGCTTGGCGGGCGAACCACCAAGAACGAACAGTCGCGGCCTGGTAAGATAAGCTGAGATACCGATGGTGTATCGATCTATCGATTGTGCGTAATTTCAAGGAGAAACGATTCGAATCGTGCTTTTTCTGACGATATATCTGCAAAGGTAATTGTAATAAAATATGAAGCAACTTGCTTTCACAGTCATAGGTTGACGCGTGAACAAAAAAATTAATTGGTAGATTATCTTGAATCTGCAAGGTAGTTGCAAGTTATCGACTTAGGGGTGTATGTGGACGAGGGTTATATTTTCATCCCTTTAACATGTCAAGCATATGCGTAAAATATGTCCTCAAGAAGTACATTACACAGTTTTATTAAAATCGATCAGTAGAGAAGCTTTCGAAGAATATTTATCATGCCACCCCTATTTTACAAGGGGACGGAGATGAAAGAAGATTGTCGGTGACGATAGGATTACATCGTAGATCGATCAGCAGTAAATGTTAAACGGAATAAATGTCTGAACACGAAAAGATGACGTTTATGGGTAGCCAAAATATTCGGGTTGCTCTTTTACGGCTGATTCTGGGCTAATGAACGACATTAACGACTTAATAATTTGTACCGAAGAAATCCATAAAAGGGCTAGGAACCGATGACTACGGCGGAATACGACGTAATATCTGTCGGCAAAGCGGAAAAGGAAGGTTCGTGATCGTAACAGTGGTTGGTAGAAATCGGAGCGGCTTTATCCCGGTGTATTGTCGGCGCGCATCCTAAAGCAATCACACGGGCGGCCGGCCAACCCACCATTACACGATATACTGCCTTAACTTTGGACGGAGAAGCGACGTCGGCGTCGCCCTGCGTCGCGCCGCTCCGCTCCGCGCCACGCCGCATCGCGAACGTTACGTATAGGGTGTACCGAAGGAAATAACCGTCATCTGTATTCGCGATAACATCGTAATTGAATGCGGTTGACGGGGATTTGCTGTACGGCAAGCGACCACCAGGCCCATAACCGTTCCCTTTTACCTCGGCTGCCTTCACCCTCAGTCATCCTTCTCCTTTTTTCCCGCAACCACCTCGTTTCGTTCCTCTCCCTTCCACCCCTCGTCCCTTTCGTCCATACTTTCTTCCTTTCTTTCGTTCCTTTCTTTCCACCGGCACATCGGTTTCTTTCTTCGTTCTGCCAGCTCCGCTTTCGTTCTCTGGCCCCCCCTGCACCCTTCCATCTCCACCCGGGAGTATTAATCATATCGAGGTGCGGAAAAATCTACTTCGCCGACGTTTCGAGCGTGTCGTGGTGGCGTCACGTACACGCGGCCGCCCCGATGGGCTGGGGAAAACTGAATGGCGATACGAAGATAGCAAACGTAGGAAAGAAAGTTTATGAGGGGTGTTTCGTGAAAAGGTATTCTATATGTCGCCGCGTACGAGAGTGGACTCGGACCGTGATACGGTTGCCGCCGACACAAAAGAAGTCGCTGAACTTTTAGTCGCGAGTTCTCGGAAGCAATTCCTGGCGCGGGGGTGGTCGGTAAAAAGCGTGCAGCGATGAAAACGCGCGAACATCTCGATTTCAATTAGTCCCACCACCCCTATCGCCTCGCCCTTCTCGTCGCGCGTTAATATCGTTGCTCCGCTCGCGGACCATTTCCATGGATACGCGACGGAACGCGTCGCATCGTTGCGGCCATCATAAAGGAGTAACCTCGTCAGGGTGTATCGGAGTGTAAAAATCAATTAACAGAAAATAAAAACACACTTGCCGGAGATAGGTGGGATTGTTCGGGTGCATCGATACCCGCTATCGGGTCTGTACAGGGTCGGTAAGCGGGCAAGAAAGAGGACGAAACACACGTGTCGGGATAATGAACGGAAACGGGAGCTGGTTTCGCGAACCGATCCAGAATGGATAGATCGCCGCTCTCGGTTTTGCGCCGCTCGCTGATGGGAAATACTTGTTTCCTCGCCACTGTCACGAGACTGTCACTAGATTGGCACACGACCGTCTGATTTCGAGCTCTATTAATGGCCTTCCTCGTCCCTCTCGCGACATTTCCGTTCCCTTCTACGTTTGCCCTCTCATGACCGCGTGTCCGAACCCCTATTTCTGCGCGAAATTTATTTACCGATTTTCGATTATTTCACACTAAACTTTCTTATTCGGAGGTTTACGTATTTGGAAACATTCAAACTTCAATTTGGGGATTCATTCTTTCACAAACTTACAAATATAACAACTTTGAGATTCGTTTGTAGATTTTCGAATTTCGAATTTTATTTAAAAATTTTTAAATTACATTTCAAGTTTGCATAATTCGATAAAATGGAGAACATCTCTTCTGCATCTATCGTATCCAGATAGTCTACATTACACCAGACAGTAGAGTCTACATCGAAGTCCAGACATTACATTGTGCACGAGTTTATTCGAAAACCTCTGCACGTCGATTCACTGTTGACTTTGTTGTCTCTTCTTGCATCGTTAAATGAACGCAGTATGTATTATTCGGGACGTTACTTCGCGGACACGAGCAAATAATTCGGTCAGGAGAATCAATAAATCGTATTACATAAATAACGATGGTTGGTGGAATCGATGTTATCCAACGATACGTTACAATGAGCTATCTCGCGCCGTATTACGGATGGATGCCCGTAATCTGCGGTGCTGGCGCCGGCCAACCGGTGCCCATTCTACCAGAATTATAGAGATCCGACACTTTTCCATGGGAAGGATAAAAATGGGGATCGTAAGAACGCTTTAAGTCCCGGTACAGGGGTGCCATTGATGTTTTGTAACCGTGAATGGTCGAATAGGTGTCATGTAATTGATGGCACAAGCATGAATGGGGTTAGTCCGGTTTTTCAGACTGACCGCACATCTAAATTTCGTAATAGCGTTCACAAACAGTCCTTCGTTACCTAATTGTTATGTAACTGACGAGTTCTCAAAATTGACTGTCACGAAAACAAAGCTCTGACAATTTCTGCTTCACGGAGTATTAATTATGACAGAACTGTAACTGGACGATAGTCGTATAATTGCACGAAAAGTACCGACGATAATTTACACGATGTTCAGCTCGTTCGATAAGTTGCTGCTGTCGGAATCCATGCAGTACTTATCGAGCGTAAAGACGACTTGGCGTGGAGAGATCAAGGGACTCGCCGAAGACAATAATCGCGCGTAAGCAGAGCATTAGGGGCAAGTTAGTTGTCCGTAAGCCCCCAAAGTACGAATTAGTGCCTGGCGAGCACTATCGGCGGAGTTTCTGGTCGGAGGGCGATTTTCCAGAGGTCCTTAACCACTATGATGCGAGCACAGTGGCGCGTCAACGACTCGGGAAACAAGTTAAGAATATTACCGTCCAGAGTACACGCTAACTTCGTGGTAGACCCTAACGGTCCACCTATTTCAACTGCCACACAGATATGTAAGGATAAACGATTCGAATAAACTAGGACCTAGAACTAAGGATCTAGAAATCGATGAATATGACACAGAAATGTAGGAGTAAGAAAGTGGATGGGCGTTAAGAACGCAGCCATTAGCGAACATAAAAATATTTAAATTCTAACAGCGATTTCGTTTACGCAAGTAATGGGGCAGCACGGAATGTACATACACACCGATTCAAGTATGTTCCCCGGTAAAAGTGGTGCATGCTAATTAGCCGACAATACGTACCGAGAGCACGGTCGATGCTAACTACCTCGATATTCGAAATTTAGGGGACAGGAGTTTCGTTTGCGCAATCAATAGGACGGTGCAAAACGTTCGCCTCGATTGAAGTGCGTGCTAACGAACGATGCAAATAACCAGCCGGAAAAGTGGTGGCGGTGGACGGTATTTTCATTCTCGTTTGCGCCGAAATATCGGCATCATTACTTCATACGAAGCATCGAAAAACGTTTAATCTAAACGACACCGATGTAACGGCCGTTGAAAGCCGAACAGAAATTAGCCAGGTTTTGCTTTTTTTTTTATTAACTCTCTCGAGGTCGTCAGAGTCGTTGATCGCACAGAGCGAACGTCGGCCATTCTTCGAGCGGATCCGATTCGTAAGCAACAATTCGTGCGTGTCGAACGCGCCGCAAGTGAAAAGCGCAAAGTTCTGAGCTTCGAACCGTGCCCTTATCGTTCCTTTGTGCAAAGAGGACACGTTAATGCGTCTCGTTTAAGCGAACGCGTATTTAACGGGCTCTGATGCTGAAACGAGCTGTCGGGAATAGAAAATCTGTAATTACCGCGTTCTCGTGCAGATGTAATTTGCGCTAATTAACTTGGAAGCATTTTTTCCTCCCGTCTCTGTGCGCCGCCTCTCACTGTTTCGCGACTCGACTCGACCCGGCTACGCTCTGCTCCGCTCGGCTCGGATCACGTTTTTGCCAAGGCTCTCCTTTTTGCGACAACTCGCGCGCTCCTTTAATTGGGACGTTGGCTAATCGAATGACGCAACTAACGCTCGTTTCTCCTACGTAAAACGATTCGATCGTCGCGTTAATAAGACGATTAGCTCAGAGAAATCCTGCTAAAATATGGCCGATCCGCCAACGGAATAATTACGGAACGGAGATATTTTTGTGGACCCTCGTTTCGACGTTTTAAATTGCGCGTCGGAAAGTTTTCGTCGATGTGACCGATGCTTACAATTTTTTACCTCCAAGTAAAAAGGGGAACGGATTTGGAAATTGTGGCAACTGAGGAAATTGGAAATTTGCAGATTGGGAAATTAGGTCTGGAAGATCCAAAGATGCAAATATTCGTAAAATCGTAAATATGGAATCTCCGAAATAAGAGATACTAATAACACTTGATGGCTACATACAAGCACCCATAAACATTTCGACGAGTTGATCGGCCATCACCGCGCCAAATCAGCGATCAAGCATCAGCATTCTCGTCCTTACAGAAGAAAAATAGCACTTTATATCTCTATTTCTAGGATTCCTCGTTCTCGGCTACCCCGGTGGCCGTAAGCCCGACGGGGATCGTTCACGATTTTACGAGGGACTAGAGTCGAGTATCGGTGGGCAATTATCCGCGAAACAAACAGGTCCGCGAGGGAAAGTCTAACGACTGTCGGGGTCTTCCCAGCGATTACCTCAAAGCAAACCGCCTAACAAGACATTGTTCCGAATAGCTTAGCCATTCTCCTTCCCCGATTCGGCCCTTTTCCACCCTTACACCCACTCCAGCGGAACCTCTTGCCACATGGAGGAACCACCACATCCAGCGGGACAACCGAACCCGCCAGCAGTTAACAACCCTGGTCTGGCGACGGTCGTTAGCAACCAACCTCGTGTCCCCCACCTATCTTCGAGTTTCTGGCTTCGTGCAGCGTCCTCTTCTAATTCAAATCCGTATTTCGTTGTCCCGATACCGGTCCTGCACGAGTGTGTGGAAAGTCTTCACACGGTAATAGCCACGTCACCTCTTGTTGAGGTTTAATATCCTTTTGTTTATTCGGATTAGAGGTACGTTTTGGGAAACTGATGGAATTGTGGTGGGGTTGTATGGTGAATTTGAGACATTGGGAATTTGGGACGTAGGGTACTTGGGACGTTGGGTACTTAGGACGTTAGGTACATGGGATGTTGACAATTTAGGAATTTGAAAATCTGATGTCCTGCAAATGTAGCAATTTCCACATCCACGAATTGAATCATCAGAAGTTTTGACACTTGCAAAAAACTTCCCAATTTTAGAAATTTCTAAATTTCCAATATAAAATAATTCCGATGTCAAATTTCGAGGGGTGTAGGTGCACCATGGTCCCCACCTAGTTACGCCAATGGCCGAGTACGCGGTATCTGGTCGGAGGAGCTCGTTCTCGTCGATAAGAGAACGCGAATGGAGAAAGAGAGATCTTGGAACGGAAGAAATACCGCGGTCGGCTAGCAGCGGGCTCCTTTAAAAAAGTTCTTTCGAGTATATTCGCGCGTTAACGGCATTATCGCTGCCACGATAAAATCCCCCGGGTGATAATATATTCCGGCCGGCGTGCCGGGAAAAAATACAGATTAAGGTATCCTAAGCACGGATTTAATGCTTATTTATACGCCGCTAAGCACCAGCATTACCGGCGTATTACGATCCTGGCGAAACTTTTTCGCGCCTGCCTCGATTCGTCCGATCTTTCTTTCGCGAATTAGCGACCACGGTTAATTTTGATAATTGCCGTTCGAGGTACTAAAAACGTTAATAAAGTTTACGGTCTAGATGTCTAGACGAAGTGGGAAAGGCTCGCTGGATTTCGTAACCTGCGTTTTCGCCCATAAAACAAGAAATATACTGCTTATTAGACACCGATCATATTTATCTAATCCGGAATAAAACTTTATGTCGTACGAAAATATGTAAATGAAAGTTGGTCATGTGTAACCTGGGTTAACTATTTGCTAGGCATCTGCGCCATTGATGGCTAATTATTACAATGTTAAAACGAATAATTGACGCGTTACATTCGGTGATAAAATTCAGAGGTGAATATACAAGTATTGTTACATTTGATGTGTGTCACGCGTCTCATCATTCAAGAGGTTAAGCTAGTATCCGATAAGTTGGTAATTGGACGTAGTATGAAACTAGTATTATGAACTGACAATCAGACACAATATCAATCCTAAATCTGTAATGTCTCAATTCGTCGTGCACATGCCATCATCAATGACGTTCCAGGAACACGACGGTAAAAGAATCAAAGGCAACTCGTGGAAAGAAGGGACGGGAAGACGAATCGGTTTACGAGCCTGTCAGCCTCGAAGGATCGGGATTTACCATCCAGCTTCTCTTCATCCGGCCGAACTTTCCTTCCGTTTTCCCTCGGTCGCGTCGAGTTTTAAGTATTTGATTACCACCCTGCAGAGCCGTAACGCGTTCGCGTTCAACGAGCCACCGTTACTGTTCGTTAGTAGCTGGAACGCCAACTCTGCACGCGATTCGAGGCCCCAGCTCGACAGACTTACGATACTTTGTTACTGCGCCGTTAATTTTAACGTCTCGTACGTGCCACCGATTTTACCGAGCTTGTTCGCTGTTCGCTCTCGAATATCCGATCGTATATAACGCTTTATCTTTCTCAATGTTCCTTTTTTTCCCTCCATTTATGTTGACCGTAGATTTTTTAACGATCTCCGAGCATTTGAACAAATGTGTCGGATTGTTACTTGTCAAATTTAGATTCCTGCGATCAGTCGTATAATCATGTACGAAGCGAAAGGTACCATATCGAAATCATACGAGAGTATAAATTATGGTACAAGTTAGAATGACAGTTTGTCATTGTAAGGATATTTGAACGGATGAAAATCACGGCGTTTGAAAATGTAATTACCCGTTCTCCTTAACGTAATCGGCAAGACGATCGTCTATCTCGCGGCTCGATGATTCGACGTCGTTAAAGGGAATGCTTTCACGCCACCCTTGGGAGCAGCATGCCGGAGACATTATCACCGGTAGGCCTACGGAATTAATATGAGGACTCCCTCACGATACATCGAAACTTTAAATAGGCAAAAAGTAATCGAAGATTGTTACGATAAGAAAACCACCAATGTCAAGATTTATATTAATCGGGGTGTTATAGCATTACTGGTAGCATTTCCTATTTTTACTTCTCAAAGTGATCTATAAATAATTGGGATGTATAAATTGAGTGAAGACGATAGTGTGTTAGGAAAATTAAGTGTACGTAGAAAACTAGGGTAGGGTGAAAGAGGGTGGCAAAAGTAAAAAAATGTGAGAATGATGAAATATCAGAGATGCAATCGACACATAGTACGGTCGAATTTTGATACATGGAATAATGGGGGTGATATAGTTGGAAAGTATCTATTCGCGAGGCAGACGTCAATGACGGTTGCACACAAAGCGTGCGCATCGTTTGGCGCGGCAATTACGAGCGGTGTCATAATGTTTCTCACGAAAATGCAATTTGCCCCGAAAACCTCGGCGATACGAGAGGCGCGTTTCGATATTGCGACGCTCGTTAATACCGCGACTCACTTCCGTCACTTTAATAGATGTCGCCGGGGAAAATCAATTTGTTCCAATTTGCGTGTTCCGCTCGGGTTTCGCGAGCACGGATTCGAACGGATTCGAGCCGCGCGTACGATAGAGAATCGTTCATCCTTAACGAACGTACGTGCATACACGGTCCTCGTAGGATACGTACGCGTATCGAGCATTGTTCTTTTTCGTTCCGTTGGTTTTTATTTACTTCGATCCTTCACGGTCCACGTTATAATTTTTATTGGCTTCCGCGCGCCGACAATATCCGTTTCGAGCACTTCGATGAAATGAATCGCAATATTTGCCGGGGATAGATTGACGGGGCATATTTTCGGCCGGTCGATCGATCGGAACGCCAATAACGAAAATTTTCGTGGAAAAACACCGGATCCGAGTTTGCCACAAGAAAATTATACATTTTCCACAGAAATTCTCGATCGACTTTGCAAACTTCCACGGCGCAACCGATATATTGCAACCTCCATTCAATCCGATATGTAAAAAATAACAAGATACACACTTTCAATATCTAACCAGTATAAAGCACCTTCTTCAACAGTTTCCACTGTAACGAACATATTAATAGTAGGCTTGAAATGACCAGTTTGACTTGACTAAAAATCTACAATTAGAAAAACAACTATGTAACGTTATTAAACGTTTTGGAAGATTTCCATTTCCAAGTGACGACTAGTCGAAGGAACGGAGATCGTCAGAAGGGGTTGATTAGGTCCTTATAGGCCTCTGGACGACAGTGAGATGGGAACGCGTCGCGTAACAGCGTCCGGCTGCTATGTCAGGTCCACGGAGTGAAGTAAAATGGACTTGAAGGGTTATGGCCAGCCATCCGTGGGCTTATGGGCTGATCGCGACCGATAGAATCAGTGTTCTGGCTCCGTGCTTTTGCTCATAATCACTTTTCGATTAATTAAATTTTACGCCCTCTGTCGTCGATAAACATTAAATTTAACGGGCCGCTCCTGCCACGCCGTTACTACTGGTTACGGTCTATAACCGAGCCACCGTTACCTCTCTAAATATAAAATGTTGCTTCTTTCTATTCCTTTTTTCTCCTTTTATCTAGCGATACTTGCGCGATGTCGATTTCGGTCTATCGGTATCCACTTACGTGCTTCGAGATCGCTTCAGTTAACTGTCGATCAAACGTTGCAACCCTGCTACGGCAATTTAGAAGTGCTCGCGTCAAAATAAAATTCTTATATCTGGAGATGCGACATACATTGTATATTAGAAGATGTAGGTAAGGTAGAAAATTTGGAAGGAATTGAAATTTGACAGGGAAGAAAAGTAAAGGAGCGGAAGGCGAACGGGTCGCGATGGAACAATCGCGTCGATTGGATCGAGCGTCTACAAGAATATCGGTTCAATTAAGAATGGTAAGTGGCCTGCCGTTAATTTGAATGCCTCGAAGAGTTCGGCCCGTTTCTCTTTGGCCCGCGACGCGGCCTCTCATAAATATGCGCTCGATAGTTAACCTTTTTCTCGTCGCTTTCGTCATTCATGAGTCTCGAGCACGAAGAAATCGAGCGGATAAAAGGGAGTCGATCGAATCCTGCTCCTCCTCCAGCTTTCTATTTCTTTCTCTCCTGCGTTCGTCGAGACTAGCGGAATCATTGTAGTCCCCGGGTAAAATCGAGAAACACAGAGTCAGTGGAGTCGGGGGTAAATCTGGCGAAGGCGGTAATTAAATTAATTAGCCTCCTCGAGGATGCAAGGATACCGACCGACTGAGACTGGCAACGGAACAGTGGAACGGAGAGAGACAGAATCGGCTTCTTTTTCCTTAAAACGGTCTTAATTATCAGGGAATTTCCCCTACCCTCTGATTCGAGGCCACCCCTAGCCTCTCTCTCCGCAGCTTTACTCCTCGCTCTCTTCTTTTTCTTTCCTCTCCAACCCCTGTTATTCCGTCCATCGCTCTTTTTCTTACCCGGGCTACATCTCGTCGTTCCTCGTTCACGCTCACACTTCCTGTCTCGGTCTTTCTTCCGGCTATTTATTAAGTTTTTACTTATGGCGGTGACCGTACAACAATCGTCCCGCTCCGACGGCTGGCCGATCGGATTCGGCCGTTTTCGCAGGCGGACGAAACTTTTGCCGCGCGCCGCCATGGGACGGCTCGCTTTCCACGAAAGAAGCAAAGCACTCAGAGTAATTAGAAGCGGAATTATATTCCGCCGCGTCCTGTTTCAGTTTATAAACAAGGACTCTTAAATGAAGTTCCCCTGGAAGAGGCAGGACGCTTTAATGCCCGAACGCAGAGCGCGTTCACGTGTTTCCCGATCTGCCTCCCTCCCCGCCTCTTTATCTGCTTTTCTCCCTCGGTGCCGCGTTTTGGCCTGCACGAAATTCGGCGATGCGCGACGTCGTTCTCCTCCCTGAAATTTTTTCTCCTCTCTTTTTTTGTTTCGTTACCGACCGTCGCTTTTTGTCGCCTTTATCGATTAAAAAAGCCGAGCCACGACTTGCCATTAAATCGCCATAAACGAACCGGTTCGGAGACGAGTTCTCGTTCGATCGGTGATCGTTAAATTTCGAAATCGCGCGGACTGAACCGATCGGCGCGAACGCGGCGGCCGATTAAAAGGGGCGCTCAACGGATTTCCAAAGGCGTGCCGTATTAACTTTCTGTTATTAATTATTATTTCGCCGGCGGTATCGATTGGGGGCCGACGCTGGATAATTGGACCCCTGGACCGTTAATAATGCCGCTCGCTCGTTGAGTTAATATTCATAAATTAGCGTTACAATAGAGTTTGTTACGCGTGCAGCTACGAGCGTCCGCTGTGCCATTTTCCGACGTCGAATTACACCGTCTGCGTCTCCGGATCAAGTTACCTCCGATAAATGCTTTCTGAATTATGCCGATTCCTACGCCTTACGATCCGCGAGTTTATTCGCGCGACGATTTAATTGTTTGAAAACCGGCACTCGGACTGCTAGTTCGTTGTTGCGAACCTTTGCTAATTAATTCGCGACGACGTAACGACTCGAAGCACTTGAAGTTTCGTAGTCACATTGGGACTCGAATTACAATTCGGAGTCTACATTTATTTAAGTTTAATGAAATTGTATAGGTTTCATTTTATCAATTATCCCACTTATTCCGCTATGGAATACCACTGTTCATGCTATTATTCCATGTTACTTAGAAGACCCAGTATGAATTTTAGAAGAAAAAGTTCTAACAGAATAAGTCTTAGGTACCAAGGTCCCTCCCTAGTGTTATCCAATATCGCCGACCGCGAAACGTGCGAGCGTTTCTCGAGTCATTGAGTTCCGCCATCGATCCCGTCGTTATCGAACACGCGTGCACGTTGAACGATCCCGAGGGAGCAGTATCGCGATACGCAGCTAAGTTCACGACGCGACTACGAAATTAGCGCGAAGCCCCTCGCGAAGCTTCCAACGGAGTTTCGCTCCCGTTTTTCCGCTTCCGTCGCTCGCACCCGCTCAGACAGTACCCGCGAGCGAGTCGAGAGAGGGACACGCGTTTTAGTTTTTAATGATTATTGCATCCCAGCTCGGCCAAGGTAGCTAGACATTACCGGGTGGTCTCCCTTTCGCGCATTTGCATATCTTTCCAGCCGTTAGGAATTGCCTGCTGGCTGCTTTCGTCCGCCCTAACCAGCCTGTACTAGCACGGACGTACTCCCAACTTTTAAGCCCTTCTACCCCTTGCTCGCCATTCTTCCGAGCCTGTTCCTCTCCCGCTTCTTCGTTCGTCTTTCTTCCTTTTGTTCTTTCCTTCGTTTCCTAACGCTGTCGCCTCTCTCTATCTCGCCGCTGTCCGTGTCCTCCTTTATGCGCGCGGCAGCCGCGATTGTAATTTCTCTCTTCCTAGTCTTTCGCCTTCCCTCTTCCTTTAATGACACTCGGCTTTTCGAGTGCTTTAATTAACGTTTTGTCAGGCGTTCTTTAATTAGGCCGCTTTTGAAAATATCAGTCAGCGAAAGCCGAGTAGCGACGACGAGGCGTGGCGGTCTCGCTAGCTGACTACCGGCTTGATCTACTGTTTTGTAAGAATGCGTCTCTTGATAAAACGTTCTGTTAAATGTTTTCCTACAGCCTTCGATCCGCAAAGAGTTAATTGTACATACACTCCAAATAGATTTACATTCTTCGACTAAACAGATATATGTAAAAATAAAAGTTGGTAAATTCAGAAATTCCTGAATGACCAAGTTTCCGATATTTCGATAGGGTTGATTTGCTGTTGACTGTACCGAGCGACTATTGGTCATTACTTATTTACGTCAATGGCAGAGGGGTTAATGAACGATTCCTTGACCGGATTTATAACGGAAAACTGTGAACGTAAAATTAGCTGTAGCTGACGATGAGAGCTCGTACAGATAAATCATTTTCATTCGAAACGAGTCTCTTTCTAACGTTTCCTTGCTGGAAGGTATCTCGAATAGCTATTCGTCGAAAATCCATGTTTCTGGCTAACGTTTTCACGCTTTACGTAACAGTGATCGTTTCCTTGGAATCGTACCTCCGTCGAGCATTCTGGGAAACGAATCTTCCGCTCTCGAACGCTTACGCGCCATTAAATGTTCACGCTGCGATCGTCGAAATTCGCGCGAATGCCGCGCTCTCTCCTTATCATCGAAACGAGTAGGTTCATAACCTTCTCGTATCGAGCGTGGTGTGGTTTACACGTTATTTAGTTGGTTCCCCGACCTAACGTGGTCCCAGCGAAATTATTGTCCGACAGCGTCCTCCCGATAAACGTCCTTATCGATCATACGCTTTATTCGAACGAACATGGCGTCGAATTACGAGACGAAGAGGAAATCATCCCGCGAGACGTTCCCCGCGATAAAAGCTCATCGCGGGGAAAAAACGATTCGAAGAACGAGTCGGACGGGCCACGAAACGGACAATACTTGAACATCGACTCGCAAGAGACCCCTGTATAGAGATAATATCTGTATTTCATTAACATTATTCTCTGCGGTAGACTCGGCCCGTCTCTGTGTTCCGTGTACGCGGCGAGACCCCAACAAGGTAAACGGCTCCTCGAAAAGGGGCTCGATTGTGCGTTTCAAACCCTTCTTGTGTGCGCGTGTACGTGTTGCGAGTCGCGATCTTCCGCGAAACTTACTCCACCCACGAGACCTCGTCGCGGCTATAGCCTCGTAATTAGAAACTGATTGCGCGAGGAATTTCATTTAAATTTCTCACTCTTCGCGGAAACGCTTCTGTCCTGCTCCAGACGATCCTTTATATTACGGGGGCAGATTATGGAACGCGAAACAATCCGACAATTTCCGACCAGAGATTTAAATTGTACACTTTCGACCGGCTAATTGCGGACTTCGAATTTTGAGGTTTTTTACTTTGGTACGAGAGAGATCAGAATTTTAAAGCATTGCAACTTTTGATACTTTGAGGAGTTTGAGAGTGTGGTACTTCGAATGTTTGAAGTTTGTGGTGTGCACAATAATACGAAAGAAATTGATCCTCGGTAGTTTCGAATGCACGTGCCAGGCCGCAAAATATCTTCCGATTTTTTGACACGTGAAATCCCTGCCGCGGATTGGAAAAATATCGCGCGGCAATCTATCCGCTCCCAGTGATTATCCGTATCACGGTGCGATGGGACGCGGTCCGATAATGAAGCTGCCCGACGCGACGTACGTAACGAGACGTATTATGGCTTAATAACGTCACCGGCGTCTGTCGTGTTCCCGTTTCGACAGCACGATCCGCGAAACGTCGTTGGCCTGTTTACGGTAACCATAGGTGATCTCTTTTTTGTTGAAAAATAGGGAGCATAACGACGCCCGGTGCTCGAAGGAGAAATGATATGCCTGTCGTACGTTTCCCCCGCAGATATCTCGAGGGATCGAGCCGCGGCGGTGGTGCAACCGGTGAAAATATAAATCCGCTAAAATATCGAGAGATTAGCGTTCGGACACGTCGAGCCGATAGCCGAGCAGAGCCGGTCGGGCCCAAAGCCAACCCTCTCTTCGTCCTCTTCCGTTTCTCCCGCGATCCCATCCCGTCCTCTTTCTCTTTCCACGTGTCCAGGGACACGTTGCAGAGGTGACCAGTGCACGGGGATACCCGCGTACACATAGGCCGCCGCCACTTTTTCTCGTAACAATAATTTGTCGTTATCAAATAACGCGAGCGTAGAGAA
The DNA here is from genome assembly GCA_945859555.1 of Megachile ligniseca. Taxonomy (NCBI): domain Eukaryota; kingdom Metazoa; phylum Arthropoda; class Insecta; order Hymenoptera; family Megachilidae; genus Megachile; species Megachile ligniseca. Next base: position 11,242,608 of record OX243786.1, read on the forward strand.
AGAGAGGCGAGCCAGCTCGAACGGCTTTGCGAATACGCCAATAAATGCTGGCGAAATAAAATTTTACTGCCGAATAATATCCGCGCGGGTGTTTGTTGCTATTGAATTCCGCGGCTGTTCCGTAACGATCCCGGTAAACTACGGGCTTCGACGTTGTTCCACGGGATTTGCCCCGACACGCCGACCGCGAATCCTCTCGTCGATACTTCCTGAAGGAATTTTCGATTCCTCTTACGATGGACAGATATTCACCCCTTTCATCGACGAATTTTCATTTGAGCAAAAATCTCTTTCCACGAAATTTCATTGTTAGCGATACCATAGACACGATCGTGTAATTGGTACCGTACGGAGATAAATATCCTACCATAGTTTGCAACTTTAAGGTTTTTCGAACGAATACCGAGAATATCCTGTACCGAGAAATGAATATCGTGTATCCGTATTTTCTACGATGTAAATTTGTAATTTTACAAATATGATACTAAAGGGTCGAGAAGAGTTCGAGAGAGAAATGGGAGACGCTGAGGCGTTAAGTTGTTTCGCGTTATGGTTGTGTTATAGGGACATTGGATGCTCCCGATAGAGGATCATCGGGCTGCAGCCAACGCCGTGCTACATAGACACGCGGATATATCCTGGCGACCGATGCTAGTCGCTGCACCTGATCCTGGTGCGCTAAATTGATGATATAATCCGCCATAACTCAGGATTACCGAGGAGGCTCGAGTACGGGATGGCACACGCGGAGAAACAGCACGGCCCTTCGACTTGTACCGCGAATATCGAGCATTTTGCAACGAGTATATACGACGCCTTAATCCTTAGCGTTCTTTCGTTGTTACAGAGTACGTAATTCGTTTGGTTGTTTGTTTCGTTAAAAAATTCTGTTCTTGTGCATCGATCTCGTATTTATCGATGAAATATTGCCACTGTAATATTGAAACATTGATTACTCGAAGGTAACATGACAGGTTAGGAAAATAATTTCAGCGATACGAATCGATGCGTTATCTTCTATATTGCATTTTCATTGAATATAAAATCCAGCGTATCATAGCAACGTATAATAGCAAGACGAGTGAAATGGAAAGAACGTCAGTACGGGTGAATCCACCTGAAGCGTTCTCCGTGAATTGGCAAAGTAGCGAAACGAGCATCGTCGAATCGCGGCGCGAAGTCGTTCGCAGTCGAATTTCCCATTGTCGATTTATAAAGTTACTCCCGCCGGATGTTCCGTAGACCACGTTCCTGCCGGTGGCATTGTCCTCCACGAGGCGACGTGTCCAACAGGCTTTTTGATTCTCCCCAGCGACCCGACGACCGTCTCATGCCTCAACGATTGTACGCCGCTATCTCGCGGAGGATCATTGCACCCCTGCGAGCCTCTTAGGTACAGTAAATGGCGGCACGAAACAGGGGCTGAATCCACGCCAACTCGCAGCCGAAACTCGACTCGTCTCGACGTTCGCCTCTTGCCGCCTGACGTTGTCGACCAGCTTCTGCTCTCGCAAAAACCAAAGCTCGTGTACACGGACACCGCGACGACACACAACTGGTTTCTCTCATTGTTATCCAACGATCCCCGAGAGGGTGCAGAGCCGGGGAGGAAAGGGATCGGACTTTCTGCGGGCAACGTTTATGGCAGTGGCGTGAGTTAAGGGCTCGTTAGTTTCGCGGGGTGCAACTTCCGCCGAATCGGACCACGAACCGACGCGGAAAAAGACTTCTGCCTGCTTTTTCCTTCAGGAGTTCGAGTTGGATGGTGATGAGCAGCTGAGTGATGATAGACCACATACTATATCAGTGATTATAATTACCATACCGATATATTAATCGGATTTGAATAATTTTTCTACTCTCCAGCCCCCACTTAATTACCTCGAGTTAATCATAAAAAAAAACAACGAAAAAGCATTGCGGATACGCATGGACGCAGAAACGTAAGTCCGACCATAAATATCGCTCGTTTGCCAGTGGCACGAAGCATGAAGCACGAGCAGAAAAAATCCGATCCTCAAACACGCGAAATATCGAAATTTACAGCCTTACGTGGCGGATGAAGGGAAAAGCGAAGCGGCTTTCTGCAGATTTGTGTTCGCGACGGACGAAGCCTGTTCGTGGTTTTCAACGGCGTCGGAACGTTAGAGCAACACGGAGTTAACGAATTCTGAAATACTTTTGTTTGTCGAGCTGCGACAAACACCAGAGATTTATGTCAGTTCATCTGATTACGTACGGGCGTACTCTGTGGCGTGAAATGATAACATTCGCTCGCGATAAAAGATATTTCCCAAGTCTTACGTTATCCAAATTGTCGATGTTCCATCGTTGTCGATACGCATTTTCGAATGACTCGTAACGTGGCCACGATACGAATCGAATATGAAACGAGCCTCGAAAAAGTTTCTTTATGTCGCGGCTCGAATGTCAAAGAATCAACGGGAGGATTCTAATAAAAAGACCAATGTCTTTGGTCTGATTATGTTGCGATGTAGTCGTTCTTCGACTGCGATATGCAGCGAAGGGTTCTTCCACGATTTCATGGAATATTCGTGGTATATCTTTGCTTGCGTCGTTCTGTTTCGAAATGACGAAATTTCTAGCAAGGTTACAGATGTTAATAAAGATGTCTGGTGAGTTGAAGTGTTCCACTTCGGGTCATTTAGGCAAATATTCGTTTTTGAGAAATGTGATTGTAAGGACGTGTGAAATTCCCTGACCCCAGATTGAAATCCTCCAAATCCCATATTCCAATCTTCCTAAATCCATAAATCTTCAACCTGCAAAATTCCTAAACTCCAAAATTTTAAAAATTCGAACCTAGAAATTTAAGAGGAGGATGTTTGCGCCATCTCGGATTACTGAATATTTGAGCGAAAGGTAGCCATGGTGGTTTGAACGAAAAGCGATAACAAAGTTGCTTCGATAATGTTTCTTCAGTTTCAGGCGATTGCTTTACGGAAGGCTTCGGCTGCGGCGCTACGGCTGGCACCCTTGCTCGGTATGTTAATTAACGGTATAAGCTTCCCAAGCCACGGACCCGTAAGGAGCCCTTTATATAACTAATTAGTACCGCTGGTATTCAGACTATTTACTTCATTTGGCTCGGCTTAGGCACGGCTACATCCCGCTTTTATTTCCTCCTCTACCTTCGCCAACCCCGACGCTTCTCTCTACGCCCCCTCGCCTCGCGGTACATAGTTATCGCTATTCTTACTTTTTGTTGAACCGTTGCCACGCTTCGTTATTCGCGACACCACTTTGATCCCCGTTAGACGTACACAAACGAATTGTCTAGCGTTTCGTACTCCAAATCGTCCCAACGAGTTTTCTCCTGCTTTGTGGAACCTCCTGGTAACCCTTTGAAGTGGTAAGAAAAACGTATACCACATTTTTGATAAGTGGTGTTTCCGTGTTGGCGTTTGAAATGTTTCAGCAAATGATTGCCAAAAATGATTGCATTTTTTCTGGGTTTATATTTAAACGGACACACAAGCGAAAATAGATGATCGGTATAAAATATGAAAAGAAACGCGGGATAAGTCTCGAAGTTGGTCATAATTGCGAATCCCGATCGAAATAGCGTCTCGATTCCGAGTGATGTCCGTTTCGAATGGAAGCACCATTACAGAGGCCGAATGGTCTCGTAATTCAACGTTTGTTAACGCAATCCAGCGAAAAGTCGCGTCTACGAGGCCCGGAATTGCGGCGATAAAAAGCGTACGTAAAAGTGTAATAGTTTATGGAGTCGAACAGTTATCGTGGCCCAATAAAATTCGAGGATCGTTGTCGTCTCGCTCGATGACGTAGCGCGTGACGTGGCCGAGCATCGATTCGACCACTCGCGCGTGACAATCGCGATTAGTCCCCTTTAACTTGCCAGATTCTATCGTTCCAATTATATAGGATTATCCGGATCGATACTAGTTTGTTGCCACTTTTCTCCTCGTAAATATATCCCGTTTAACCAACTCCCTTCTGAGATTCCGCGGGTCCATTCTGTTTCGTGGAAAAAATTTCTAATTGAACCGAGTATGTCTCACTTTTCGCAAAGGGTTAACAGAAAGAGAAAGCAAATGTGAAAATAACTTATAGAAATGGTAGTTGTGTAATTTGAGTTCTGAAGATCAGCAGAATCGATGGAAATAGTAGGTGTGATGTTTGATTCGCTCTGGCGCCTATTGTCTGAAAGGAAAGATGGTAGTAAGCGAAACAAGCAATTACGATCGATGTTTCGGCCGTTGATTCGATTTCGAGGCTCCGGGTCGCTTCGAGATTAGCCTGAGCTCGATTTTACGTGGAAGTGGATTCGATTCGCCTGGTTTCCGGCATGAAAGCGAGCCAATGTAACTCCGCTCCGTGTACATTATTAACATGTAATCGAATGGCGTTAGCTTGCACCGGTTATATATATATATATATGTGTGTGTGTATATATATATGTATATATATATATCCCATTGTGCGAAGTCGCGTGAGCACCGCAAGTTAATTAAGAGTCTCTAATGAACCAGCCGCACCGCAAACGACGGCAGCCCGACGCTGGCGTCTCGATCGATTAATTAAAAATCTTGCACAGCGTCGTCGGCAGGCGACGCCGCAGACGTGCTAGCCTCGAAAACTTGGCCACGTCGCGCATGTACACCCTCGTCCGTACGATAATAAGGATGGTCATTAATCCTGTCGGTCTGTCGTCTGCGAGCGTGTTTCAGCTCGCCGCGGATCCGCGAAAAACCTCCCCGCCGACAACCGTTCGCCCGTCGTCTTTTCCGTTCTCCTTGCGCGTTGCTAATTATCCCGCTCGTGTTTGATCATTCGAGACGTAATTAATAATTACGCACCATATTGTGCGATTGTACGCCCGGCAAACGTTTACAGTTAATTTAATGCTGCAAATGGATATTAATTATGTGTATCAAACAGCTATAGATTTATTTATTAAGCTTCATTATAAACACAGCGGTTGATAGAGTTTGCCGGACCAAAAATCGTCGGGATTTTCGGTGTTGGCTGCGTTGAATTTTGGCTGAATTTGTTTGTTCTCAAGAATTTGGGGGTGATTTGAGGAATTAGCTTGAAGATGTAGAATTATGGAATTAATTTAATTTAATAAACTTGCTGGAATAATTTTGCTTGTTGGTAATTATTTAAGGTCAATATCAGACTTCAATTATAATATCAGTTCAACTTCTGATTGAAAATGGTAGTCGTTCGAAACATCTTGAAATCTCTTTGCATTTATCCTGTTGGATTAAGTATCCAGTGACTTTAATCGTCTTCGGTGGAAACAAGAGCTCGACGGAGAAACATTTGGTAAACGTGCTAGGATTCGCGAACGCGAATCGTTCTTTGGGAAAAAATTCAATTACCAGGAAAACGTTCGGCCGCGAAAGGATAAAATCGGACCAACGAACCACTTGAAAATGAATTCGCGTTCAATCGAAGCGCCTCGAACAATTTGCCAATGCGATCGCTCTCTCGTTATTTACCGAACGATAATTAACGATCGCGTCGTTAATCGTGTCTATTTGATTGCGTCTGTTGGAAGTGCGCCGTGCACGCGTGTGCTCGCGCAAATTTATCAAAATGTCGGTGAACATTCACATCCAATAAAGGGATCCGCTAACGATCGCCTCTCACCCCGATTCGGCTTTATTCCGATACGAAATCTTTCGAACTCGTTTGATGTTTCGATTGATTTTTTCATTGCGAAAAGGCGAGTCAACGAATCTTTTATTCCTTTCAAAAGAAATTTCATTAGTGACGGAGGATTCGATAATTTAGCAATAGAAAATACCTACCACATTATACAATAAACAAATTTACTGAAAACATCTGTTTTTTATAATTACAATTAGCCTCCTAAATTATGGAGATAATTTATTTTACAGAACACAGACTTTTGTTTATCTTCATCCTGTGTACCTTACAATGGAAAATATAAAAGGAAAACACGATTCCCGTTTAATTAGCGCGTAATTACGAGATACTATTTATCTGTTGACAAGCTGAACGGAGATTATTAGGATCTTCTTTGAGAAATACGACGCAGGGTGCGCGTGGCACGCAAGAACGATGCCAAGACCAGTGGAAGCTGGCAACATATGCTCAGACAGGCTTGCCACGAACGCGACCCGTATATATTAGAGGACGACATCGGTGTTTTCCGGCGGGTTGGTTAACCGCACTCGTTAAACACCCCATAACGCGCTGCCACCATAACATCGCGTCGTGCTGTTTGTCGAATTACAACGTATGCGCATTGATGCCGTTTTTCCCCATTCATTGCTTTCCTATTCGACCACTTTTTCAACCGATGGGTTTTTTATTTGTTTTCGAATCGGAATTCGATCGATTTTTTGATCGAATGCTTCGGGTGAAAAACATCGACGTAATTAAGGTTTTTGTCTAGGGTGAATTTAAACCACCAATCTCGCCATGTATCGCGTTAAATCAGTATTGATTTAGAAATTTAATTATCAAATTTGTAAATTTGCGGATCTGGAAATTTGGAAAGTTAGAAATGTAGAAATTCAGAAACTCAGAAAGACAATTTAGCAATTCGGAAATGAATTTCCGAATTTAGAAACTTGGAAGTTTTCAAATATTTAAATTTCCTCATTTACAAATTGATCTAAATTTCCGAATATTCGAATTGACGGATTTAGAAATCTACCGTGATCAATAACAGTGAAGTGTCGAATTTCTCCTCTAATTGTTGAAAATTGGACAGCTTAATCAATAATTTAGCAAGACGAACAAGCAGCGAGAACAATGGCAACGAACAATACACAGTACGAGATCGATACATCGAATCGGTGGCTGAGCGGTTCGAAAGACTAGTTCAACAGCTCATAAAAGGGCGCCCGCGGAAAATATATATCGACATTGAAAAGTTTGTCGAACAAGCCCGGCGACATGTTGCCAGGATAGCGCCATAACTTAACGTTGTCGTCGATATGGGAGAGAACACACCACCCTCTCCTCCCGCTCTCTTTCGCTGTCCTTTTTTTTTACACTCGCTCACCCGATTTCGTCCACATTTTAGCCTCGTCCCTTCATAAGGTGCGAACCTACGACAGTGTGAACTTAAGGGTGGACCCGCGCGCCATTTTCGCTCTCGACGAAACGATAGAAATATGTCGGGGCGATTTACGCTCGCGGGCGAGCACGTGAGAGGACAAACGTAACGGAGAACTTTCGCCACGGCGAATATTGGGTGTATAGAAAACGATAAAAATCGTATGGCGTTATATGGTCCTGGTTACGGGGCGTTTCATAAATTTTTCCTCGCTCTCGATGAAGTTTTTGAAGTATTGTAAAATACTGATGCAAGTTCTATGAGAAAGATGAAATATTTCATGTTATATCCCTTTGCTGCGATTTAATAAATACGGTTATTTCAGCAGCAGGATTATACGTTTGCTTTAATAACACTTCACTTTTTAATAAATTATTGGAAGATCATACTTTAATTAATTGTGTGAAGTCAGATATTTGTTGCAATTTTTGCAAACTCGAAAGGACACAATATGCAGTCCGCATACAATTTATCTTGCCTAGAGAAAAATCTGACGGTCTTCAGAAACTTGCCAAGCCATTTCAGTCGAATTAAATAGGCATCTAAAATAATTGAAATCTAGTTGTACGACCCTGTATCAATTTCACCAATGTCTAACATCATGAAAGCATTTCCGAGCAGTCTGTACAGCGATGAAATCCTTCAACACGCGACCGTAGCGTGTCGGTTCCATTCAGAAGTAGACAATGCAGAGCAGAGTGTCATCGATCACCGTTTCATGTAACCCGAGAAACTCAATAACGAACGGACCAAACATCCACAAATAATCGAAGTAAGTCCAAACGACGTTTCAAGGCACGTAGTAACCACGGAACGATTTAAAAACGAAAGAGACGCGTTCCTGGGGGCAAGAATATCGTTTACCCGCGTCGAGTTTCTCTAACCAGGCTGGCAGTAGAAGCGGATCGAAGCGGGGCATAGAATTCGACCAGCCTCGAGTGGAGCGCATCCACACTGACAAAGTCCATCGAAGACGACAAGCGAAGCGACGATCGGTTGAAACGAGATCACCGTGGAGCATTCTAGCTACGTACAGCCCTGGCAGTGGCTGTAGGCTGGGGTCGGTGCAATTAAGGGTATTAATTAGCGGGTACTTCACGGCCCCCTCGCCTCCTCACCCATCCTAGCCCAACCCCGTGCCCCTTTCCCGGACCAACCCCTGCCCCCGGTCCTCCAAGCACTCCTGTACGTCGACCCACCCACTGCTCTGCTCTGCTCTGCACCCCTCCTCGTACCGCTAAAGTGCACCGCACCGCACCACTGACAGAGCAATACGGACAAGAGGTATATAGCTAATTACATGATTTTATGGCGGTGTCCTGGTTGGGAGGGGGTAGTAACCGAAGGTGGGGCAGAGACGGCACGGGAACACTCGGAGACGCTCGTGACGTCAGTGGCGGGCAACCGGGCTTTCGGAGAATCGGGGAGAGGGGTTGTCGCGCAATTTTTATATCTTTCCAATGTTCGATTTTCTATTCGCTTTTAAACTCCTTTCAACACCGAACTCCCGCGATAAACTGCCTTTGACCCGCGAGCCTCCTTATGAATATTACCGTCATTAAAAAAATTATAGGATAGCAGCGTGTAAATGCATGAGATAATACAAATATCTCGGGGTGCATAAGAGATGTCCATTGTCTGACCTCCATACATCTACAGTTTTAAATTGATATATCAGATAAATTCCACCTTCGTTAATTTGATACAAAAGATAAATTTCTACTTGCGAGCGATTTTCAGTAAGTGCTATTAACTGTATTTAGACCACTCGTGAAGATAATATTCTCATTCAAACGAACATAAAGTGGGAACTGGGATGGAAATCAGTGACCGCGATCGTCTAGTCACGATCTGTTCGCATCAGATGTATCGGCATCCTCTGGATGAACCTGTAAAGCCGCGAGCAGGCCAGAACGAGTCGGATGGAGTATGGGTTAGATATTCATGTATTTAAATTTATTTATTGGCAGGATTTTCGCTTCGACGAGGGTGTCGCGTGGTGGGAGGAAGGTCGAGCTCGTCCTCGCCCCTCTCGATACCCCATCACCGAGCCGACTGTTAAACCTTCGACGGTCGACAAGCCCTTCTGGGTAATTTTCCCGCTTAAAGAGATGTCGGCCAATTACGCGGCCTGTCCGACGGGCGTTGAATTTTAATTGGAAAAGAAGCGAGCAGAAACCCTCCTTGCCGGCTCCATTGCCGCGCTTTCCGAGTGTAGGTGCGAGCGCCTCCGCGTCGCGTCGTTGGTCCGGTTTTGTTCTTGACGTGGTTCAACGTGGGCTCGACTGGAACTCGCGGATCAGCAGCTTCCCGCTGTTCCTGGCAGCCCCTCTGCCCGCTTTTCCAGCGAATTCCGAATGAGAGGATTTCACGGGGTTAGCCCGCGGCCACCGAGAACGCCCATTAAGTCTAACGATTAATCGCGACCTACTGAATCGTTTACGCAAATCATGATGTTAGCTATTCGCAGTTATTAGCGGTTAACTTCATTTTTCTTCCGGAACTGAATCGCAATCCTTTTTTACTTCGAATGTCACAAGTTAGATACCATTCAGTTAGACAAAGTTTGTACCATTCAGTCAGACAAAGGTTCTCGAACAAATATTTATTCCCCTCTATTCGTCTGCGTACCGAGTACATTTTAATAATATGTGTCGAGTAATAAAACAGGCAGTGTCTCTTTAAAATATTTTAATAATAACAGTCAATTTGGTTATGAAATTTGTTGACTACATTAAAAATTCTGGCTATTGTACTGTACTTTGATATGTGGGATTGGTGACACAGATTTGGATGTCTGTATGAAGGGTATGTTTTCATATTTGGCTCTTTGGACATATTTAGAACCCCTCCACAAAAAATTGACGTATGTATTTTCGAAGGGTAGACTCGAGAAGTACGGACTAGGTTATTTTTTATCGATAGATGAATTTTTATTATACATGTCATGGAGATTATGCTACATTTAATGCCAATGTTTATTCAGGGTAACAGGTTGTCTACTGCAAATAACGTAATGTGATCTGCAAGAAAGTATCTTATACAGAAATATTGAACAATTGAAACAGATATCTAAAATTTACTTGCTCCGAATGTTTAAAAAGTGTAAAACAATAGATTTCCGACTTTGTAAATAGACAACGAAACGTTGGTCGAGTTTAAGGAGCGTTTTAAAATGGATTCCGTCGTAGCAAGGCACGGGTGCTGCCACGTCGCGGCGGAACAATAAACCATCTAGCCACCCCCTTACCACCCCCGTAATCAATTTCCTAAAGTATCCACATACGATCACGATCTTCCTTCGGAAATTCACCTCGGTTCCTGAGCTGCTCGACTTCAGGAAACTGTACAGACGTTCTTCCGTTATCCTCGTCCAAACTGCTCGTTCGTATCAACGTAAAAAAAAATATAAAATTCCCCATTCTCGAATATTTTCTCGTTAACGGAGTTTAAAATCAATTCCGGATAACATCGATCCAGTCGAGCAATCATTTTCGATTCCCGCGACTTTCCACCCTAGTTGAGGCTCGCGACCCTCCGAATCCTTAGGGAAACAAAGGAGCTCGCGGCCTAAAATGGACGCATGCGTTCGCACACGTTCCCTATATTACGAAAGTTTCCCGTGAACGTGCGAGGGCGAGTACGTGCGAAAGCGATCGGCCAGGGAGAGCTAATAAGTATCGAGAAACACGAAGTTAACTTTTAAGAAGTCTGGCTGCGACAGAGTCGCGAAGGGGTCGCTTTTCTTCGGGTTTCCTTACGGGCTTGAAACACGGAACACATTCGGGGACAGCGGAGGTGGGAGTTGGTCGCAGGTACTTTATGAACACGCTTCACATAAATTGTCGCGGCTCTTTAAGAAATTGGAAAAAGGCGCGAGATCCTTGGTGGAACAGCTTGCGTCGAGAGTGGCTCTAGAAGTTTTTGAACTGCTGTAGGACAACGCGCGGCAGGGGAAAGAAACGCGAATACAGTGAGGCGATGCGAATATACCGAGGGGTCGTTTGTGTTCGTGCGTATAAACGCTCGAGCCCTTCAGAGGAACGTCTATGAGGTAGAAAAGAGGGAAAAGGAGGGTCCGAAAGGAAAGAATAAAAGGTGACAAGGTTCTCCCGTGGATTTACGTAACAGGGTAAATGTGTTCGTAACCATCGAGGATTGGCGAGACGTTATTTCGTGCCTCCGTTTCGAACTCATTGAAGCGTTTACGTTACCTGAGGCAATTTCTATACCGTTAAGAAACTTGTCTGCTTTTGACAAATTAATGACACGACGTCGGATAATCGTAAAACGAACAGTGATTTGATCTTCGGGATTACATCATAACACGTTGGATCTGGCGTCTTATCTGAAATTGTCCACCCGAAACTTTTTATTAACGCTCGGAAGATAATACTCGCGAAAAAAAGAACGCCGAAACAAGCGTCGGGTAAAGGAAAATCGAGGCGTACCTGTGGGACACATTTTCCAAGCAGGTAATCTTCGCCGACGAACGAGATATTACATTTGAATAAACGTCTTCGTCGATAACCGCGACAGATCGCGAATATCGATCTACCTTCGCGAATACCCCATGGGAAATGTTTACTAATATCGATATCATTAATAATAAATTTATATTTGGGTAGCAGTTTAGGAAATGACATATTCCGATGTGTAATAAGGAGAGTGCATTCGGGGCATTGATTTGTCGTAGGATTTGTCAAGGAATCTTTGTCCATTAATCCGATTTTTGTTTTCCGCGATAAATAGCGTAATCGTCGGTACGAGCACGTCAAGAAGAAAGAAAGACAGACGAGAGAAAAAGCAAATATGCACACGTCGAAGGCAGGCGCGAGCGTGAAAAGTTGATGCGTGGGTACGATCGCACACGTGTGTTCGAGAGCCGTGCACACAGAGGGGGTAGGGGTGAACAAAAAGTTGTGGGGGTGCGGCGGGCATTTATCTCGGCGGACGATGATAAAGGGAAACAGAGGTTCGCGGCGTGTTGGAGCGAATAAAACGTAGTCGCGGGCTGCGTCGAATAATGCCTATCACGGAGGGTAAATCGGAATTTACCCCAAACGCGAGCGAGCGAGCGAGCAAACGAACGTGCGACCATATCTCGTTGGGCCCACCCCCTGTGGCCACTCGCCGCGTCCGCCGGTGTTTACCGCAATTATTAAATGTAAACTCATATTTCGTAATTGCCAAATATTGGCGATCCGATCGGTCGGTCGTGGCCCGATGCATCTCGCGAGGGGATGCTAGTGCTCGCACGTTTTCATCCCTTCTCGCATAACAATCCTCCTCGGTCTTCCTCCGAACGAATTAAACCTCGACGAATCGATAAATGGATTTACCGCGGTGATTTTATTGCCCGAAATTGACGAGCTTGTCTCAGAATCAGAGAACCTTGGGATCGTGTCCATTTTTTGTTTAAACACGATATTTTTAAACGACCTTTTTTTCGCAAAATCGAATTTTTCGACGGTGACCAAGTTCATTGGTTATGCAATTTTCGACGTCCAGCAAGGTGGAAAGGTCCGCGCTGTTGACGAGGGTTGTCAACGGCGTGGCGTCAGCTTGTGTAACTATCGGTAATTAATCAGAATCATCCCCGTATATCGTGTCCGTCGGGTGCGGTGAAGGTAGCGGGGTTGGTGACGGTGGTGATGGCTTGGTGGTGGTGGTGGTGTTGGTTGCGAAAGGGTAGTTAACCAGTGACGTCACGCCCGTGGCGACATCTGGTCCGGCACTAACCACCGGACACTGCAGAACATCGCACAGTGGACACTAGTCTGGCCCTAACTCTGGATCAGGATCAAAATTACCCTTACGATCGCGTTTAACCTCTGCACCGGCAGCTGCTTCTAATTAATTCCGCGTTCGGCACAGTCTACGACCTTTCTCCTTCGACGAAAGCATCTCCGAACCGTCCAGCTTTGTCCGGCCATAAACTTTTTTTTTCAAACTTCATTCCACTTATAATCTCGTCACTCGTCCCGGATAAAGTAAACGGGTACATGAAATCATCATTTATTTTCAAGTTTTTAATGATTGCATCTCGGACAATAGCTTCTGATATTTTTAAAGAGCAATTTTATAGAGCGTTAAAACTTCTCGATAAAAATTGTAAAGGTCATCATTACATTATGTGATTTAATAATTAGATCTTAAGAGAATACTAATTTTCAGTAATATTATAGTACGTCTGATCATATACGACATTTTCTACTGTGACTCGGTTAAGAGACTAAAGGATAAGGGTTGTAATTTTATTACTATAAAAATCGTGTTCATAGAATAGCTCTAGAAGATGGTGAATAATGTCTAGACAGATAAAGTATTAATCAGTAAGTGTTCACCCTCGTCGAGCAATTATTTACGGGACAAATTAATACTCGAAAGCCAACAATTCTGCGCCTCGATGAAAACGAACAGCGTTGCTGTCGTCGGCGAATTATGTCGCGGAATTATTCGCTTGATTTTCCGCCGGGTTTTTTCATCCTGTTTACATCGCATACGCGCGTGTTAAAGTCTAAACGGGCCGACACGCAAACTTTTGAAACGACCAGAACACAGATAGTTGGATGGTCGGTGCTCTGGTGCGTAACGCCAGGTTCAAGCACGTTCCTCCATGCTCGTGGCTATCAATTGCGGCTAATCCTTTTCCAGGATCGCCGGGAAACTCTTGTCCCTTTTCCGTGCAGTTCCCCTCGTCGGTCGTAGAATTTGCCGGGGAACGAGGCAAGTCGTGGGACACGCGAGTCTTTACGTGTCGCGTTCTCGATCGTATCGTCGCGTAATCGACGATGGTTCGCGCGCAAACGCGATGCGTATCGGTGGAAAAAGCTCGAAACGCCAACCCCCTGGTGGACAGTTAAAATCCGGTCGGCTCGTGGAACCGGTCATGTATATTAGATACCCAATTCCAGCGGTAATCCAGCCATAAATATCTTTGAATTATATTTTCCACCGGGCTGGACACCATCACGAACGATTTGTTCTAAAAGGTGGTGGGGGCGGGCCGGACAGAGAGAGGCGGACGGGAAAAGAGAAGGACAAAAGAGAGCGAGAGAGGAACGGGCTTTATTTAACCGTTAATCGCTCAATTAAACCGGATCGCTCGAATTAGCTTTTAATCCCGGACACGAAGGTAGCATGCGTGGTATTTAAAAAAATCGAAATGAAATTTTTAGAACGAACCTCTGTTTCCACTTTTTTTCTGTTTCGTCGTTCGACCACTCCCGATCTTCTATTCGGTTAACAGTTACGCCGTTTTCCCCCTATTATTGCCCGCGCGTTGTATTATCGTTTAACGAATATTGGAGCCGAAGGGCTCTTCTAAAATAATAAAAACAAAATTGATTTATTCGCCGGCACGCCCGTCGAAAACAACGTCGAATTCCGTGAAGTGATACACCGACGATAAATTCTCGCCGGCGCGATGGATGGACGTTTTTAAGGAACGGGCGGGAGAGGTACCGCGGAAGAAAAATATCGAAACGGAACGGACAAATAGCGAAACAGTGTAAATATTTAAAAACGTACGAAACGTTTTCGGGGTAGGTTACGAAATCCGATATCGATTGCGTACACCGTGCAAATTGTAACGAGTTATTCTCGAGGCGCAAATCGTACGGTTTTATCTTCTCGCGGCGTTTAGTATCGCGCGTTCACGGGGCTAATCTAATCCCGTTTACATCGCGGCGGGGCGGCAGGATTGACAAGCACGGAAATAAATCGAGACGGGAGCGGCGCGTGCACGACACCGGGTCCCGTGCAAATCCGTGCTTTCTACCTGAACAAATCGAACGTCGGCCGATGTAAATGAATTCCGCTCTAATTGCAATTATGTGCATGGCGAGTGCACATAAATGTTCGCCGCGATATATGACGCGTCACTCACGACCGGGCCGTGCGTCATTGCAGATTTATGAAATAGCAATCGCGCGCTATATCCGTATCGAGTCTTGCAACGTTCGCGTCATAATTGCGATCAATGATTGACGTTATATATAATTGGCTGGCGAGACGACGAACCATTATATATTTACGTACCCTCGTCTGCGTATTACGTACCAGTTTCTGGAAGAAGCTGTCCAGACACCTCGTCCGACGTTCAAAATTACACGGCTACGTCAATTTTGGATCGTTGGTTCACTTGTCGAATTAACGACGTTACGCGACGTCTTCGTGCGACGTGAACTCGTTATTCCGTGGAAATTTTGCAGGTAATGGTCGCTGGTAAACGTATTACTCGTAACTCGGCGTGAACGAGAAATCAATGATAAATGACGTTACGCTATCCTAGGGCTAATGCGATTCTCCAGGGGTAAATCATTAAAACGACGGTAACTGTGCAAGCCAATCAGCAGGCATACCATGTAAATACGCGATGGAAATCCCTCGTCCCCGTGGAACGACGGGCTGCGTGCTCTTTGGCTGGAAATCGCACCATCCTAACTGATTCGCTCTGTTTAGCTAAACCGATTTATTTATCGGTCGGCCGTGATTAGACTTTCACTTTACCGCGGACACACGACCGCGCCAAACATTTGCCGGTTCCCGATTGATTTGTTAACGATGCCACGATCGCGAAAAACGCTCCTGCGGCACTGTCCGACACTTTCGCTTCTTTTCTCCTTACAGCCAAATATGCCCCCACCTGTTGCTACAAAAGAAAAATACGCGGCATCGATCGGTGCCCTCTGTCGAACGTAATTACGAATTCGGATATCAAATTTATTTAATTTCGAACATAATTTCTGCACATTTATTTTAAAAGTAAAGTATGAGTTATCACCCTTTATCGCAACTGATCGACGATCAATATTAAATATATGAATGTTTAAATATTGTAATGAATTATATATGTAGAAACTGCTTTGATATGTACCTGTCTAAAAAGACCACCCTACTGATGTCAAGATTAGTTATTCTACAATAAGTATAAAATATAAAAGAAACGAAGATACGATCTCCATTAATAGTACAGAACATATTCAGACATATTTTATGAGAATTTGATCGGCAATCAGTTTCCAAGGATATTTAGAGCTTGCCGAGAACAAAAGTTCAGCGAACAACATCGTTGTAAAAAGTTCGATGAATAACATCAGCACGGAGCGTTAACTTGGAGACCGTGTCCTCGCGGGTCTTCGACGTCATTAGTTTCCCCTTAATTACTCCGGGTGCCCCCTCCGTGTCGGTCGTGGAAGTCAGTTCGCAAGTTCTCGAAGCTTTGGACCCGGAGAGAGACCGGTTTCTCAGGCTCGTTAGAAGCTTAAGGAAAAAGCACGTTAGGGGTGGGATAGTCTAGGAACGTGGACACCCACGAAGACGTGCCCCTTTTCGTGATGCCCTATCGTCACCCCGTGGCTTATTCCGCCCCTTAAGCTCTGGCCACACCCGCAATCATGCGCAGTTTCCACCCATCGTCCAATGAAAGCTCGAGAGCTTGCAAGCTCTGCCGAGCGGCTTTCGAGCCGAACCACTCCGACAAACACCACGTGCCACGCGGCCGAGTTGCACGTGCGTCCGCGGAGCTACCGAGCTTTTGCGCGTCGTGGCCACGAGTGGAAGCTTCCGCTTTTGAGTAACGAGCGTCGTGTCTCGAACGTTTCGTTGCTTTGTTCCAACTTTTCGATTGTTCCCTTTGATCGTACGATATCGTTTCGACCTTCGCTGCGTCTGCCTCTGCTACCCCTGCGTTTGTCGCTTCGTTGTTCTGTATGCCGAAGGCGAACGTCAGTCGCCTGGAAAACGAACCTGGTGCCCTGTGAGAACGTCAAAGCAGCCTGGAGATTTCGAGGGAATCGCGAGAAAACGTAAGTACGAGTTTGATTATTTACAACAAAAATGGGATCGGATAAAGCTCGAAAGTTTGAAAGGAGTACAGTGCGAGCCTGGTCGATATTCAACAAGTTGGTCCTTCTTTTATCTTCCAAAACTCGACCCTCCGTGCCACCCTTGCCTCGAGCCCTTAACAGGCCCGCTCTTAGGTTACCCTCGATCCCTGCAGCAGGAGACTGTATCTCTCGGGTAAGAGGCCGTTGACAGCTTCCGTTTCAGAAACAGTCGAGGGTGGCACGTTGACCTAACTTTGAACGCGAAACTCCCTTAATGCTTTCTGCATAAAAAAGGAATTCTTCAATCAAAGTATAAAATTCGAAAAGCCATTCGGTGACAAAGAATAAAATCATCAACGAATTCGAAAAGAAGCGCAAATGAAACAGAAAAAAAAATCACGCGAACCGGTAGAGAACGAACGACCAGCGGAAAACAACGAAACAACGTTTATCCGCTTATCCGCGTAATTCTTTTCGCGGATCGGTCGAATGCCTGCGGAGGAATTCGCGCGCCGTGGGCAATAGGTGTGGCCATAGGTGTAACATATTTATGTTGTGAACCGGCCGAGTGCGGGCAATAAATAGCGAGTACGAGCGGGTACAGGACCACGGGGGTGCAAGAGGGTAGGTGCGGTGGCTAGAACGATTACGCTTTCCAAACCCCTCGTTGCTCGACCGAGTCACTGGCACCGCCACTGGCACCACCATCGCCACCACACCACCCCTCCTATCTACCCCTTTCACCTCGACCAACCCCTATCACCATCTATCTTTCACTCCTTCTTGCTCTCTGTCTCGTATCTCGTTTCGTCTCGCAGTGTCCCTGTATCACCTGCACCCCCTTATCTCCCCATACCGCAATTGTCCCGTTCCAGTGGACCCCTTGAACAACACTATTCGTTTGTCTGAACACCGAACAATACTATCCGTTTCCCTTTACTGAACAATGTTACTCATTTGTATCCAGGATTATGCAATTTTGAGAATGCTGGGATGTTGAAAATTTCATGTTGCGGTTCAAAGACTCTTTCACTTTTCTTTAAAGTGAACAGACAGTGACCCGTGTGTCACTATCCTACATATTTTATAAAATGGTTAAATTCAGCTACCTAAAAGTTCGACCTCGATTTCAAAAGCCTCCGTCGAAATCGTTGGCCCATTTCCAGCTGCGTTTACCCAAAGTTTTGTCCGCGAAACAAAAGAAAAATGGGTGGAACAAAGTGCAGTAAAACAAGAACGTTTCGATGAAATCCCGAACGCAGGTGGACAGAGAGACACGCGTGGAATGGGTTATGCGGGCCATCTTAGGAGCAGGAGTAGGGGAGAAAGCACCCCTCAGCATTCCAGCAATCTCGACCGATCGAGAATCGAAGGTTACAGGAACGCCGCGTCGAGTGGCCACGTGTGTCGGCTGTCCGGCAATCCGAATGATGCATATCTCTCCTCGGTCCGTTATGTCTTGAATGTCTCGACGATGCGATATCTGGTGGACAGGCATCGGTCAGCGAGGCGGGTGCACAGGGTGTCGGAGGGGGGTTGAACGACGGGAGAGGCACGAAAGCTAGCCGGAATCGGGGTGGTGGATGGTTGCGATGAGGTTGAGAGCTTGCGGCCGGATACCAGTCTAACCATGTCTACCGTACGTTTACTTGCAAGCTCGCCAGACGCTTATACGCGTCCTCGACGCATCGCCAGCATCCGAGCAATGTGACTCAAGAGTCCGCTCGTTCACCCTCTTGCGAGACTCTGCTTCTTTGATCTCAAAAACAATATTTGCTTTGCTACTTACAGTTATAATTCTATGCCGTTGAGTATAATTGCTGGTAAAATATCTGACGGTATCGTAAATGTTACATCGACTGTTCATCCCATCTTCCCTAGACAGATTCACGGTTAATAAGATGAAGCCATTGTAATTACTCATCTATTGCAAATGCTTGAATGTCTGTATTCAAGAGAGTTGACTGAATGGTTAGTTTCGAATGGTTGCTTTTGCAAACGGACATGTAACAGACGAGCTCAGTAACGTACAATTAAAGGACATTCAATGTCACGGAAAGTCAATTATAATAAGAATTCAATTCGCTGGATACGTCTGATAATACCTTCCTCATATAGCATTATACTCGTACAAAAGCGTGGAAGATCGATATTAATTAAGTTTATATTTTGGGAAGTTGCTATTGGTCCTTTACATAAATGAAAATAAATGAAAATGGCGTCCTATTGTTTCTGTAGCTACGACGAGTCATCCTTGCGTGAAACGGTGGAACAATGCGAAATCTCGAATTCTAAGTTCGTCGAAACGGAAAAACGTATCCGTTTATCGTGCAAACGTGGTCGCGGGTAAATGGATTTTTTAAGTGTCCCTTTCGCGAAAACACGCGAGAGCATTTTCGACGCCCGTGTCCGCGATAGCAAAGCGGAGCGAGAATAAGTGGCCGAGAGCGAAATATCTCGTGTGCGCGTGCAGTGTCGCGCATTCCGCGTCGAGATTGCGCAAAAATCGCGCAAAACGAATGCAACTAATTTAACTGCTTTCGAACAATTAATCCGAGGCATTTAATTTAATTGCACCGCAGCCCGTCGAGACTGGCCAGCGTCAGTTGAAACAACAACCGATGCGAGACCCGGCCGGAATTTTCGGCTCGACGCACTGGACTCGAATTCTTTCGTACACAAACAAAATAAAAAAAAAAATACACACACGCAGACGTGCGAGCACGCACGAAATCAAAATGCGGCTGGTGGACGACGAAGGATAGAAACAAATACCGAATGAACGGTTGCGTGGCCGTAAAAAATCGCGGGCGTTGGAACTATGGTGGTTCCCCAAACATTTTTACACGCGTTGAATTTACACGCGGATGCAACGTTTTTCTTTGGATAAGGATTAGGGGGTGGACACATTTGCATTTTGGGAAGGTTATAAACTTCACATTTCGTAATCCTAAATTGTCGAATAAGAGATTCCCAATTTTCAAGTTTTTAAATTTTCACGCTTTCAATTTCTCAAATTTCAAAATTTGCACAGAGAGTTTTCGATTCGAATACAATTGACCAACGAATGGCGAGTCAATCTCCACACCGTCATTTTCGTTACAGAAATCTTTCATCTTCGTCAGCGTATTTCATACAGATTTCCCCTGCATTTGAATGGCTACTAAAGAAAAATGGACATTATCTATATAAAAAATTGGATTCCCTAATGTAGATGACAGAATTAACCGAGAAGGGACACGTAAGGCTAGAAAATGACGGTGGACCGCAAGAAAATCAGGGGTTCGCGAATAATCGTTTAGAGAAGGGGTTGGTAGTGGAAAACGAGGCAGTGGTTTGGGTGTAATTAATAGCCAACCCGTATAAATCAGAGACAGGTTGGATGCACGTTGGTATGCGCAGTTACCGATGCAGGATTATGCCCAGAGGGGCGGTTACCCCCACGACCCGCTAATTTTTCAAACGGCCGCCATAATGGTCCCGGCTAATTACTGATTTTTATCTCTGGTACTGCGAGAAAGAGCGGTTCGGAGGGTTACACGGGAGAGGACGGGGACAATCGAAGAGAGGAACAGAGAGAAAAACGCGGAAGAAGAATAGGATTCGGGTCAACGGTCGTTCTGTATTGCGATTTTAAGCGACCGAAGAATTTTTCGCGATAAAACGCACAGCCCCGTTATAACCAGGCTTTAACTGGGAATTCATCGTACCACGATCGTTGCCAGAATTTTTACGGTTACCATGGCGATTTTTCTCTTTCTATCTGGACAATGTAACCTGAACGATATTCCGCGTGGAATACAACCGACATTTATCGTCAACGCGATCCAGATTGTTTGCTGCTCTTGGGGGTAGGTTTCCTGCTAATTGCGAGGGCTATAGGCAACAATCATCTAATGATCACTATATTCTCTTTCAAAGAATACAAATTAAATGGGTCAGTGATTTTACTTGTTATCACTTAGCGAAGTCGTAGAAGATGCAGAAGCTACAGGACGTTTCAAGTAGCAGACAACGCACATATTCGCTGATGAATAGAGTTAACCACCCCCAAACACCTATGTACTTAACGTAACCCATGTAAGCTCACGCTAGAACAAATTTACCGCCCCCGACCCCAACGGGCACCACTTCTCCGACAATCCACTTCGGGTCCCTTCTCACCCCCTCTAATTCTACCACGAAGCACCGATGTTATGAAGTTGTGTTGAACTTTTCGCGAGCATAGTTTGCGGAACACCCTCGGGTGACTGCGAGGCTTACCTTGGCTCGTGACATATATCTACGCGAACTCTAACAAACCGTTGCTGTAGGGAGAAGCGACCGAGACGAGGGTGAGTTGTACGAAATTCGCGGAAGAACCGGTCTCTCTTTCGATTTCAACCACGTTTGCCACGAAAAGTCGGTAAATTCCTATCAGCTACCTGTTGCCCAACTTCGTGGCACGTCAATCGACAAGTAGCGTGACAATTTTCGTTTTGAATCAAATCTCATTTTTCTATGTTGATTAATGTTCGACACCAGAATTATTTTATACTACCCTTCATTACGTTATGATAGAATTTAAAAAATGTGTATTATAGAGTTCAAACCCGAGTTCAAAGATTAGACAGTAATTTGTACGCGTAAGGTGTGTTCATCAAAGGACTTTTGAAGGCGGAATTTTCTTTCTCCGGAAGTATGCATGTATGCAGCTCAGAACAACGCACGCGTTAGGAATTCTGTGCACGGTGGTCGGAGCCAACAGGCCTCCGCAGAAACTTACGGGCCAACTTTGAGGGGGTAACAGCATTACAACGTTATTAGATTTACCGCAAGCACCTACCCCCGGGGCGCTCTTCTACATTGCACACATTGCCTTTCCAAAGTATAAGTAACCCTAAACGCTGTGGCTTGAACAGTGCCTTCAGTGTCTTGCGCATTAAATTATACGCGTGTTCCTCGCAGCTACGAATAGTTTTCGAAATTTTATACATAAAAAGGAGAATCACGCGATCAGAAAATGAGAGAGGTTGAAAGATAGAAACGAGAGAAAACGGGAGAAATTTCGGTGCGACTAGCTATTGAGTAGCTACCCTTAAGATAAGGGGTGGTTTCACCCCGTCCCTCATACGTTTCCGCTATCTGACGCTAAACGGCACCGCTGCTCGTGGCCTTCCACGTAAAAGGGATGGTCCTGGCAGGATGGTTCTACATAATACGCCGGCACATTACTGTCGAAACCCCGTTAGATAAGCGGAATTTAGAACGGCGAGACAGGATTTTTGTACGGACAACGTTCGTGAAAAATCACCGTCCCAACGTCAGCCTATTCTTTTTCTGAATGCAACGAAACGACGATTCTCTTTTAATTATACCGCGACTTGATTTACCTGTACAACCCTTACTCTCTCTACCAATCTCCTGAATTGGAAATTCGGGCCGAACTGCAAGAATTCTCAGGGGTGAAGATACGAGTACACGGTTGATACTCGAAAACTTAACAATTTGTAACTTCGAAATATTCTAAAGTACCATACCCCAAAGTATCATAAAATTCGAAAAAACATAATTCAATCGGAATTTTTCTGAACTGTCGCAGCCATAATTTCGTATATCCGTAAATCCGTAAAATTCTTTTTGGAGAGATGATATTCGATCTCCTATCGGGAGGAAGTGACATCAACGAAACTGATTTCAAAAGCGGGAAGATGGAAGCCAAGCAACAAAAGCCTTTACACGTCTCCACCCCCCTCCCCAGTCTCATTTAAGGCTAACTGTCCACAACGGGGGTGCAAACTACCCTTATCTGCGGACGTTTATGCCCACGCCTTATCTAGCAACCCCGGACTGCTTCGTGCTTGCTAACAACTAGGTATTCTCTCTTCCAAGCCAATCTCCTTCCTCGAACAGAACGACCTTAAGTTTTCCCCTCCCTCTTTCTCTACCTCTTTTGCTTTGTCATTTGTTTCTCGCTTTCTCTGCTCCACTTTGCACCGGGTTTATTTCAATTTCCTCCCAGGTATGATTTTTAAACAGTCGGATAAAATATACCTTGTCTTATTCGTCCTGGTGTCTTCCATCGTTCAATTTTGATAATTCTGCGTTTAATACAGAAATTCAGACAGTTTTATAAATTACGATAAATTAAAAAAATTCGAAACTTATCGCAGTGCGTATATGTCCATTGTCTTTGGTCCTGACGTACATATACGACACGACCGCTTGAGGGGGTTAAAGAAGTCAACGTCGAATCGTGTCGCTGCGTTTCATCACGAAGATAGAATCTCGTCTGACTTTCTGTCAAAAACTCCGATATGTGTTTTATTCGGTTGAATAGTTCAATATTGATATTCCTTTCACGTTTTACCTCGAGGACATCGGTTGACGGGGTTGCTGTGTACTCGACCGTATTTTCGAAATGAAAAATCAACGCGTGCTTTCAACCGCTCGCATACGCGATTACAATGTCCCTGTTTTGTTTTTTCCCCTTCATTTTTTTTCAAGTGTACATTGTTCTGGAATCTAAATTTCATCTAGATACGTCAGGGCAAGTTAGGCGTGAAATTGAAAGCAAAAACAAATTCCTTTGATCCGTTCAACAAATCGGTGGATGGATGAAAGAAACATTAATTACTACTTTTCGGAACTTTCGGAAAGGAAATTGTGTTGGACAGGGGTTCAAGTCAGGGATCACGAGATTACGAGATTTCAAATTTTTTAATTTAGAAATTTGGGAATTTGGAATTAGAGAATTTGGGGATTAGGAATTTTAGAATCCAACAATGTGAAAATTTGAGAATTCAAAAAGTTGAGAAGATGGGAAATTGGGAAATTAGGGGTGTGCATATGACCGTGGTATCTCATTATTGGTCTTCGAAACTATAAAGCAAAGAAGGTGGCGATACGGAAAATCGGAAAACAGGATGTTTCCTTATCTCGAAACTTCCCTCAAGTTAGCCGTGGAAGGACGGTTGGCCGGAGGATGTTGTGGTGAAAACAAAGACGTTACTCGCCCCTATCTAGGGTTGTAAAATAACCGTCGAACGAGAGCAAAGGGTGGGTAATAAATGAGATAAGCTTCGTATCGATTCGTGGTAACAGGGAAAGACATTATCGATGTTTCAATTGATCCACCTACACAACGTTTTCGATACGAATTTCTATATTTTTTAATCGATTTACTCGATTGGCTGACCATAAATTGTCTAAAGGAGAAAATTAATATCACGTCAATCGCTTGCTATTGTCAACGACACGAATAGAATAAATAATACGTCTATCATGATACTCTACTCGGAATTTGCGAATGTCACGTGAAATTACGTAATTTCCAGCCTTAACGCGAACGTTGTTTTTTACGGGGAAAAATCTATCTACGTGCAGATTTTTCTTTTGTTTATCCGATTACGTATACTCGTGTCCGTGTATGCTTTTTTTAACCATCGAGAAAATTGGAAAACACGCGGGGCTAGATTCATGAAAAATACAAACGCGTTGTTTCTCGGTACCGCGAGCTAACCCCGCGCGTCCCACGAACATTACGAACAACTGGCCGATTTTGCGCTGATTTTCCTGAATGAAATCTGTATAGCCGCGTATTGGTACATCGCACTAATTGGAAGTCTTAATAGCACTCGACGTAATAACGCTGTCGGTATCCGGGTGTGTGCATCAAATCGATTGGAATCTGCAACGGACCCCTCTTGTTTCCAGCCTGCTCTTCCGTGCACTCGATCTACCTTCGTCGATGCGATAGCGAATCAACAAACGGGACTGATTTGATTTCATTCATCGTTTCCGAGTGACTTCGTTCGCATACGCCTCTCCTAAGTTTTTTAAGTCATTTCGCATCATTATTTTTTTCGATAAAATCATCGAATTCGGCGGGTCAAGTGGGCAACGAAGACTCGATAGGTCTATCAAGGAAGATAAAGAAAATCTGGGAAGAAGATCTAGAGAAAGCTTTGGGAGAACTTAGGGAAGCTGGGAGGATTTAGAACTTTTGAAGAGTTAGAATTTGAAGAATTTGGAAATTCAGATTTAAAAAACCTTTCACCCCTTACTCCTCAAAATAATCTCTGAAGCTAATAAAAATTAATCAAACATGATGTTGAACCTTCGCTAAAACTGAATACGTGATAGTTGAAACCGACTCTACCCGGAGGAACGATTTAATAGAATTTTTCCGCGAAAGAGTGGCGGACGCAAAGAAGGAAGACACGTCTATTGACATCCCGTAACCGTGCCGTGATTTAATATAAACTGCACAAAGCTCCACCTTTGATAGTCAGATATGAAATACTCCGGTCCGAGGAGTGCCCCCGAAGACGACCTCCCTCCGCTGGAGGGTGCGCTTCGACGTCTCGTCGGACTCCATCAAGCGGCGATATTTTTCCTACCCCTTCGTCTGTCTCGACACAGGCGAAATAGCAAAGGGGCTACCGCTCTATGTACTGGGCTTTGAGAGTTACGAATGTCCCTGGAATGTTCGGACCTTTTGACATCACGAGTCTGAATTCCAGCTGAAGCATTACGATACACGTACATTTTCTTCTTCTTCTAACGTTGAAATAAATCTTATTCGGTTTATGAACTAATATATTACGTCATACAAAATAGTGAGATGATGCGATGAACTCAGAGAAATATACTCTCAAGAGTTTGCACCTTGCGTTGATGTATCAGCGAAGTCTTCTTTTGTATAAATAGTTACGATGGAGTTTAGCTGGAAGAGGGAACGGCAGAAAAGACTGGAGAGAGCGCTTCTTTCGGTACACAATGTCCCGAGCGCGTAACAACCTCTTCAACGGCAGACTTTGATCCTTTATTACATTTTTACAAGCGATTACATTGGCCAGCCGCTGGCTATCCTCCGAGGCGACCTTATTTTCTTCTCCTTGCGACTATCCTCGAGGATCGTTGGACGCAGCTACGGCCTCCGTCTCCCTTCAACCCTCTGTAACGAAGTTCCTCGACTGACGGACGAAGATATTGTTCTTGTTTGTAGCGAAGTTAACTCGAGTTCCGACTCGGCCGTGGCTCACTCACCCCTAATTAGGTTTAAGGGATTATAGAATTGCCTGGCAAAGTCGATTACGAGATTGGGACGACTGGTTGGGGGGCGCGGGAAGAAGTAGCCGGAGTTTTCAAGACGCGAAGCCTCTCCGAGGAATTTATCGGATTTCGCGAGAGCTAGCTTTCCGGGACCGTGTAAAATATAATCAAAGGCTTGAACAACTTTCATTTTGATTTCACCAGCCCCGGGGGATGAACCATTTAATTCTCCTTACGTTTTTGATACGGGACGGGATTAGTTCTGTACGGCTTCTCTTCGTATTCCGTCTTTTATTTATATTAATACATTTTTATTAATACACACACTAACGAAAAAGTCAATACATGATCGGTTTAAAGTAGGACAGTAGTTAAAAAACGTAATCTAACCTAACTTAACCTGTCTCAATTTAAACTGAACCCATTTAAAATTCGTTGCATCGGACTGTAAAAAGAAGCTAGTTCAAATTGAAATTAGAATACCAGATTTAAAAAAGAATATATAGAGTGAGACATTTATAACAGGACAGCTATCTGGGTTAATGAAAATGTTGCTTGGCGTCAAATGATACTTACGTATCAGGTTATTCCGGTCAAGACCGTTATTACTCTGGTTATTCTATTTAAAAGTGTCGATGAAAGTATCTTTCACAGATTCCAGCTTTAGCCACGACTCTATTTTCGTTTCCGTCAGTGGGGAAAATTGGAGGAAAGGATATGTGTTCTCGATTCGCAGGATATTCTCGGCACGGCGTTCAGTAACCCGTTCACTTATCGCGCACGAGATCGTTGGATCGAAGCAACACGGCCTCCAAGATCCATCAATCGGGCCGCAATCGAAGCCCCTTACCCCTTGTTCCGAACGTTTAATAACCCCCAGCTGGCCGATCAGGGCAACGCGGTAGCCTGGATATGCTTGGGGAAAGGTTTGAACGCGTCGAGAGAGAAGAACGTGTGCGTGGCCAGAGGCTGGAAGAGAGAAAGAGGATTGCGGGGGCGAACGGTGGGACGGGGTTGAAGGTGGAGCGACGGAGAAAGAGAACGATAGGGGTAGGGGCCAGTTGCATATGAGCGATTGCCACACACGGCGTGTAACGCCGGCCGTGGCGGCGGCATTTACGTTAATTAAATTTCCCCAGGCCGTAGGACCGATCCTCTAGCCCTCCTCACTTTTACCCCTCCATACCAACGGTCCTGGCATCAATCATTGCACGCTCAGCCTCACTAGCCGGACTCCGCTATGCCGGAGGATCGAGTCGCCGGAGACTGTTTAAAATTGCTAACCCCATACTCCTCTCTCTCTCGCTCCTGTACCTACGTTTTGCCCCTTTTTCCCCAACCCTTTGCTACCGGCAACGAGGCACCGGCTGATTCGCCAACGGCGCCTTCCGCATCCTTCCGTTCCCTTCGGAACCTATGATTTCTCGTTAACTACTTCGACGGCTATCAATTAGGGATCACGCGGCCAGTTTCCCGGTCACGTACTCTTAAATACACACCGACCGCTTCTGATTTCGATGAAGGAGGGTCGATCGACCCTCTCCATTCGGAACTACTCTTCGTTTCTACTCTTCCGATCTTTCTCTGCTGGGATTATTTAGAATTTTTTACCTTTATTGACTCGATTGAGTATAGTGTAGAATCCACTTTCACATCCCGTAATCTTTGCCATTACATCGTTTTTCAATGACATAATTCTTTTCTATAACTCTGTCATTTACGTCACTTTTCTAGCTCTAACAGTTTCCATTCAGCTTCCATTTTGAGAGAAATTCAATGATTACTCTGACCTTAACATCTACAAAATTCATTCTCTCATCCACAATATTCAATTCTTTCAAAAATGTATCTTCAATACATTGTACTGTCAACCTATCTGCGAGTCATTTGAAGTAAATCATAAAACTTGTAAGACTTTAAAAATATAAAAACCTTGTTTGTAGAAAGAGCATGATTTTTGCAAGGGTCTGTACACGTAAGTACCGCGAGGTAACGGCTGCTGCGGTATGGATACGTGTGGGCGCTGAGGGTGAAACGGGGTGGAGGTCGTGATCGGCAGTGGCAGCGCAAGGGGGTGGCGGAGGGCGAGGTGCATAATGGCCGCGGCACGTGGTGCGTGCCCCCATTAAACCGATCGCACCCTGGATTGATTTTCAGCCTTTCGGCATTTGATGCGAACAAACTTCGTTGTCGGTATAATTGAATCGCCGCGACTGTCCGCTTGACTCGAACGCAAATTGACCGAAACGCGATGCCCGTTGTAGCGTCGCTGAGTTCACGGAAAGGGAACGGAAACGAGGCCAGGGAAAAAAGAATCGATCAACGACGACCGGGTTCGACGTTCAACTCGATCATCTGATTAGTCGAGTTGATTGGATTGCCATCGTTAGCCGACGATTCTTTGACGATTATTTGCCTGTTCTTTCGTAATTCCTACAGGGATATTGTCAAGCTTTTTACTATTTGATTGCCTCTTCGTTCGCTGAACATTTTGCAAGCTTTCTAAATCAGCATACCAGCATTTACCAAAATTATATGTTCATTAATGAACTACTTCGAAATGCATTTCGTAGTCTAAGAAATATGTTAAAGTTGACATCTACATTGTTCAATGTGTATACATATTATTTCTTGATAAAAAGATTGCTAAAAATTTTAAAGATTGCTTTAGGGTGATTTTTTTAGAATTCGTACAACTTAGGTAAATATTGAACTGTACACGCACTTAGAGATTGTATAATTTTGAGCAGTGTGACCGTTCGCTGGTCGATGGTGTTTGATCAGCCTCGATCTCACAGACTTGACGATTCAACGGGGCGAACGAGTTCGGGACGAAAGTGCAACGTGGCAGCGCGCGAGCAAGCAGCAGAATGCGTTCGTGCGGTCTGCGGGCCGTAACTGCTAATTAGCGCATACAGGTTTGTATGGCAGGCTCGAGGGTTGGAAGACCGCCGGTGCAGGCTGTGCAATGCGCCCCTTTATTAAATACCATCGAAATTAAAATTATAATTGCATTCGCTACTCCCTCGGCTCGACAACGACCAAGCGCGATACTTCTCCTCGTGCTTGCTCCCCTGTTGTTCGGGGCCCCTCTATCACGCAGGGGTGGCGGGGAATTAAAAAACGGGGAAAGATCACTCGAATCAAAGCGGCGTGAATCGATTTTTATTGAAAAAAAAGAGAGGATGAACCCTCGGTTTTCTTTGTCAACGAAATGAATAGGAGGAAGAATCGAAGCTGTGACAAAAATTAGGCTAGGTTAATTACAGAAAGACTGTCGATAGAGATTTGTCGACCTGTGCTTATTTTAAAAGATCAGTGAAACGATGGAACTTTTGATTTCGAGTTGTATGTTGCGGTTATCGATAGAAATCCAGGAAGCAGCTATGTTAGCAGCATTAGCAGCGGCTACGTCAAAACGCTTTTTGAAACATCGATGGCAACGATTGACCGTTAGATGTTACAATTAGGGGTAACACGATACTTCAGTGACTGAGTAACGCATCCGGCGTGTCGGTGCGATCGTAGGTGAAAACGATGCTGAATTCAGAGACGGCGGTGGTGGAGGCTAGGTTGTATAGCTCCCTGTCAGCCACTGTGCCACTGACGGCTCGCTAATTGCTCGACCAACCTCCACTCTTCCAACCCGCCCCTGGCCTCTGCGTCGCACCACCTTTCAAATCCAAATCCAAATCCATCCCTTCGTAACGGCCGATACTCGTCCTTTCAGAATTGCGAGCATGCATCCGAGCATCGCGTGTACGATGACGAAATTCGCCGAACGAACGAAATAACTCTCGCCCGATCGCGATCGAGATTTCTGATCGATCGAAACGGAAGCCTCCCGTTGCAACGGCGGTTCGCTAGAATTCGAGATTGCCTCTATATCGACTGTATCGGTGCCGATAAAAGGGAGAAGATTCCATCTAGGATCGTTCGAATTGTTTTGCTGCCGTATTAGTTCGATTCGAACGTTTCGATCCTCTGACGCGGGATATCCCTGCAAGTTACCGGTTGCGTTGTAAGTCACACGAACGAAAAAATTGCAACACGCGAGATCGATCGTGGTCGCGCAAACAAACGGACGAGTAAGCGAACGAGCGTATCAAGGGTCGGTACGGTCGCGAATTAATCGAGCATATAATCGATGTGCGCCTGTCGATATATATGTATGTATATGGAAGCCATCCGCCTGGTCACCCTCGTGAACTCCGGGCCCCTCTGTCGTTAGTCAATGGTGCACGCGGTAACGCTAATTTCTGTACCGGACGTGCGGCTCTGTTTTCTGCCCAAAAAATTCAACCTTGCGTTACCTTTAATGCCTGATATATTACATCCAAACTTGGTCAAGACTGAGAAACAACACTTTCATGCTCTACCTGTGCAAACACTCCGTGCAAAGTCTCGTTCTTCCATTATCTTACAAGTCCATCAAATTTCATACACGGTATTATCCTTACTTTTCACCTTTGATGTACAGAATGATGCACAGGTGTTTTGAACATTTATATTTGTGTTGAATGGCTTCTCTTCGGTGGTCTTTTTCGTACGTCGAAAATGGCGGTTCATAAGCTCAAATTGATGCAGGTCGAACGTTCGACGATCGAACGAATTCCGATAACGGGGACAAATCGGTGGCCGATTCGGGATCGATGTGAAGCGGAATGAAGCGACGGAACGATGAAATTAAGAGCATCGAATGACATCGTCGCAATATCTGCCGCATCTCCGCGACCGCGGACGAGCGTGCTGTCGGACGGGCGAATGTCGCGATACCGCGATCGTAGTCGCAAATTTATATCTGATTTTCCAGCGGGACAGAAATCAGGGAACGGCGCAAAATTGATCTGTCTTCTGATTTATTACCGCGAACTAATAAAGCCCCCGGTATCGAACGTAGCCCGCGGCGTTCTACGAAACGACCGATAGGTAGCCGTATCGCGTGGTGCGCGACTAGTTCCAATCCATACTTTACAAAACCCACCGTGATTTTGACGTTTCGATTCGACTGTGACGATCAGATTCAACTTGATGAACACGGACGCGGGTGATGGAAGGCCAACTAATGGGCTAATAGTTCAAAAAGACCTCCGGCGATGATGAGCTCGTGTTTTGCGGATTGACGATAACGCGAATTTAGTTTATAGCGAGTAGTTGGAAATATAGCGAATTGGTGTTTAAATATTTTAATATTTAATATATGACAGAAGTTCGTAGAAGTTTCAATTCAAAACATACTGATAGCAATTTTTTTGAGAATTGATTTGACTCTTTTCGTGCTTTAAGTTGATATAAATCGTGTACTGTCATAATAAAATAATAATTTATGTCATCGTGTCAGTTACGATGTATGTTTATTGTGTACCATTGTACATTAAAAATATTAACAGAAAGTTTCAGCTTTTTTTATTTCGAAACATTTTATGTTATGCCAGATTAAATGTTTCCAAACTGTTTGTCCGACAGTCCTATTTTGTTAAAAACAGCAAAACGATACGTAACTATTTTTATAAATACCATTCGAATTTATTGAAACGTAGGTTGAATTCAGCAAATTACTTCAATTTGCGAGGTCATATTAAATTTGATCACCTGGATAGTCGCGGCACTCCATGGACGTTTAATCCAACGATATTTTATTCGGACGTTTCGTCCACGAGATCGAATATCAATAACTTTTCAGCTCGATGTTGTCCAAAGCCGTACCGCGGCGTAATTTCATTCCGTCGGTGAAAATAGTTTCGTTATCGCGGCCATACAATTCCCGTGTCTTTGACGATGGTGGAATCGCGTGTTCGCACGGCGCGAAAATTTATATTTTTGATGCGACCGGATTCGTAACGGGGAAATAGTTGAACGGCCGTGTCGAAATAATGCCCGGCGTTGTTCTGACAAACGAAATTAAATGACGCTGAATTGTTCCACTTCATTCGCGCCCTAATAAAAAGCAGCCGTCCTGTTAATTCTCGCTTATGAAATTTCGCTGGTGCACGCACGATGATTGAACACGCGTTCCCATGGATTTTCCGCGCTTCGATTGTCCGTAACTATTTCGTGCAAACGCGAACGGACCAATGGGAACTCGATACGTGTAATTGAATTTGTTGAGGATATTCGCAATTCCTAAGGGCTCGCTAAACTGCGCCGCGATTTATTCCGTCCTCTTTCACGAGGAACCGACGATCTTCGAACGAAGAGGGAGTGTGATTAAAAATGCAATCTGTAACGAGTTCGCTCGACTGGGCGAAGATAAAGAAAATTAGTGGACGCGAACGTAATTGGGTAAGATCGAATGCGATCTGCTTGTCTTCCTGAAGATTAATGAACGACTGTTACGGGTCGTAAGTTTAACCACAATATTGCATCAACTTTGCATCGCATTCGAAAAGTACGAACTCGTATATCATAATAGATTTAAAATCATTTTGAATATGGTAGAATGTATCGATAAAAGAATACATAATATACATAAAATTTTCACATAGGTATTTATGTATCTTAATCATTAAGCCGGTAGGTACATTTTATAGGATGTCGCTGAGTCCCGCTAATTAACTTCGTTATAAAATAATAAAATTCCATAATGAGAGAAGAAACCTTTCAAGGGAAATAGGTGGATAAAAGAGCCCCGGCAGGGTAGAGAAAAACATTGTGAAGGGGCTCGGGACAAGCAGCATTAACGCTCGAAGGGATTTTGGATGTCGTTTAAATCGTACCGCGTATATTATATTTCTCCGTTTCATTTGTACGAGACGTAAAATTAATTAAACAGCTGATACGTACAGCGTGCGCCGGTGGCAACCACCGTGCGGGCCTCGTTCGAAGGGGCAGTGGGCAAACATCCCCTCTTGAAAATCGACTGGCCTCGACCCGAAGAGATTTTCAATTTGTGCCGTTTTAAGGGGATGTAAAATGTTGCATTCCACACCGTCAGCGTAAATACCTGTCAGCGTGATATGGAATAGCGGTAACAAAGTAAAAATCAATCCGAACAAACGGACGAGTTAATCGAATCGGCAAGTTTTTCGGTTCTGCGTTCATTCAAAGTGAGCACTCGCTCGTCAAACGTTTCTTTCGACCGTGATACCGGTAGTGTAAGGGTTATTTAGGTAAATCTATGTATTTCAGTTTTCGATATTGGCTATTAATGAACGATGATGCTGACAAATTCACTATTTGTACTCTTAGTAATTTTTATTATAAGTCTAACAATATCAGTGAATTTTTACTGTGTTAACATGTTAAAGTGATAAAGAGTATATAATTGAAAGAGGAAAGAAGCAAAGACATCAAAATTGTAACACGTCGATTCAGAGAAGAGTAAAAGCGTCGTTTCTAATAGATCTTGTTATACCTACACGCCGAAATTCGCAAATTACATTTGCATATATCCGCGCCTCCCCGAGACAATTTGGCCTCATAAACATAATTAATGGCGGAGCATTAATTCAGAGATTTTTCGCCGGTTGCGAACACATGTTACCGTGCGCCGCCAACTGTCTCGCAATTTAGCTAAATAATTACCAAACTTGCCCCCCGTCGACGACGACGCATTGCCAGCGCCGACTGAAACTTCATTGGTAGCGGAGTTGCTATGTTTTCATCGTTTTGCGACAATCAGTAGAACGAAACTGAAGTAGTCAGCCATTATGGTTACTGATGATAATTTACCTGTTTAAAGATTTGGACTTATTAAATTCCTACATTTTTTAATTGATAATTGGCAAGCTTCTAAATCAGGTTTGCAAATTGACAAATTCCGGAATTTATTTATTTTGAAAATTCTTTAATTTGTAAATTTTCAAATCACTGAATTTCATTGGTCGAATGCTCCTAAATCTTCAAATATATTTTCATACTCGCAAATCTCTAAATCCCCAAATTTCCAAATTGCTTCTTCAAATCGCCCAAGCTGACCAAATGAAAATTTCCCGAGGCGAAAGGAATTTCAACTTTCACAAACGTTTGCCCGCAGCTCAGATGTTTTAGCAGGCATCTCTCCGGGTCGTATTCAGCCGTTAGATGGCTGAACAGAAGCCGGCAGAACGCGCTGTCGCGTGTATGCGTGCGTGTAGAGCAGGTCCCTTGTCCCGGGGCAGGCAGGGCTGCCATCCTAAGCCGGCTTGACTAATTGGTAGCGTTATAATCATGGGTACACGGTTAGGTTGGTATTACCGCAAGTTATAGCCCCGTCTCCACATCGGCGACCGCCACGCACATTCGCGCGTAAGAGGGGTGCTTAATGACCCCGCCGTTTACGCAAATTTTCCCATTATGCGACGCGGTTTTGGCCCGGCAAACGGGACGATCCGAGCGACCGTCGGAACGAGCGTCATTTTCTCCAGCTACTACGGGGTGAGTTCGAAGCTTTTCGAAACCGCGAACACCGCTTTTGACGTCGAGTTCTCGACGAGTCGGTTACCTCGGTGCGGGAACAGGAAATGATTTACCTATCGAGGTTCGATCGTAAGATCGCAGCCATTTGGCACATCGCACATTTTCGATTCGTCGAATGTGTTAGCACAATGTTTGCGTTGCAAAGGTAAATCCCTTAATGATTAATTAACTGCAATCTTCAATTCTCCCAAAACCTCGTTCAATGTCCCCCAAATATGTAGCATATAACGGTTAAATTATACGTTGTACACATCGTTAAAATGGTTCATAATCGTTACAGTAATTTGGCGATTCGGTTGAAAATAATCCAGGAAACGAGCCATTTATCGCGAGCGAGAGAGTAACCCGATCCGATTTTCGGTACACGTAGCCCCGCCGTTTGGTCACGCGAGATACTGATAATAAAAAATCGTGGGATATAAAATAATTCAAACAAATGCGCTAGCACGGAGAACGGTCCTGCGACGATATATTCTGCAGGGCTTATCCGCGTCCGGTCATTCATATACGTGGGAAAAAAGTGACGCTCTAATGGCTGGCTATCTGTAACGGTTAGGAAGTGGGCGAGATTTGTTGACGTCACTGAGAAAAGGGAAAAGGATCTTCCTGAGGTCGTTCGACGTGAGTCGATATTAGATATCGAGTGATCTGAGGGTGTATGATTTAAGGTCTATGGATCCATACAAGATGTTTTGCTATTCTATAGTAGATGCACATACTGTAATAGATGTGTGATCTTAATTCACATCTGTTCAAATGACTACCCCATCATTAAATAACTAAAAAGAAGTACATCAGAATGTGTGTAAGGTATGCATCTGGAAAATGAATAACATCGATTACGATTTAAATTCTCCAACTCGAATCACGTACAAATCCATGTACCAAAATGAAAAGAGATGCAACGAAAAGCGTCGAGAAGCAGAGAAATCAGCGAGCCGCGCGTCCCATTGGTTCGAATCCCGTGGGTGTGATCGCTGCTAACTAAACTTGTAAATCTCCCTGGTCGGGGCTGGAGCTGTCCCAACTGACCAGAACGCATTTGTCTATCTTACGAGCGTGGTAAACGACGCCGTAGGAAAATCGGTCGCGGTAGAATGCCGAGTCGCGAGATAACCTATCTGTCCACGAAGCGCCATACACGCGTTGCTTTGAAAGATGACTGTCTCGAAAATTGACCATTTAGTTATCCACCACAATGCACCACCATTTCATTGTATATAGGAAATATTATTATATCATTTTTTCCATAGGAAAGCTGTTATCCTTGCTGTACAGCAAGGGACGCGGCGTTTAAGTTAAGTGGGCGACAGCTTTAACTTTCGAAACAAGCTTATTCGCAGCAAAACTGTCAGGGGCAAAGTTTCTCGTGGGGAATAACACTCGACGTCTTCGAGCTCGATAACGCGATTCCGGGGATCGAGAATTTCGGGATTCTCGTTTTCCTGGAAGTTAGAAGCGCGCGAGTTGTGTAGACGCGCAAAGCAGTTTCGGGGGAGGATTCGCGCGACTGTAGGGCATTAGTAACAAAAGCTGGGTAAACGAGGAGTTACGAGGGCCCTTTATGTCTGTGCCTCCGCGTCCGCTTGTCTCGCGTATTATGACTGATGTCTTAGTTAACTGTCTCGACGTGGCGCTTTAATGCCTCGAGGAAAAAAGGAAAGAAGGCTCGCGAGATACGCGACCACTTGTGTCAGCCACCTTCCTCGTCGAAATTGTGAGAGATGGTTATGGTGCAGCGTGAGCGAATCGTACGATACGAGCGGCTGCAAATCAAATCTAACGCTCGCATTTGCGTCTTTCGAATGCACTCTAAAAATTGTATAATTCTCCTAGGTACAAAACATTGATACTTACTATCCATTATTGCTGCTTTAGTGCAAACCTTATTTACATAGTTTCTTATCAGTATGGCTAAGCACGAATTTGTAATAAAATTGTCTGTACCATTTACCATTATTTCGAAGAGAGTGAACAGCTTCGTACATCCTCATCCGATTGCGAATAATTAACGAGCATTTAATATTTCCGCAACGGCTGTGGCCGTTCCGTATCAGGTAACCCGTGGCCCTTTTTCTGGCCCTCTTTTTCATTTTTTTTCGGTTCGCACCAGGAGCTCTAATCGCCGCCTCCTACCCGCGGTAATATTTAATTTTTAATCCGAGCGTATTCAAATGCGGCCAGACTCGCTCATCGTGGCGTTCCTAATGGGAATACAATTTGTTCCCATGGCCGCGGCTTACTTTACATTTTATGCTAAATAAGCGGTGGGCCACTCGCGTCCTCTATACATCTCGCCAACGATTCATTATACCGCGAGTGCTGTTGGCGAGCGTGTTATCGTTTTACGAAGAGCAAACAAGCAAGCTGTACACCGGGGACGGTTGAACGTTCGCGGAACGAGACGATCGTCGAACGTCGGATATTAATAAGACGGGAAGTAAACGGTGCTACACCGTCGAGAAGTACATTATCTGTGCGAGAAACCCTTGCTCGGCCTCGTATCCGACCCTCGTAATTATCTACCGGAGAAATTTGGTCAACGTGGCCCGAGGGTCAGCTCGAAACTCACTTACAGCTTGGTCAGCCGCACTTGAAAACTCCCCGAGGCATCTTTAATCCGTGTTTTTTTAATCTCGGATCGATTTGGGTCTAATAGGCAATTCTAGACGAGAATTACGTGCAACCCGGGGTCAAAATGTGATACAACTTCATTCTCGGTGATCATCTGATCGTTACGAGGGTTGAAAGTTACGCTGATAATTATCGGCGAAATTGGAATTTTTATTTTAGGGGTATTAGATTAACGATTTGGGGATTTTGGGATTTGAAAATTTGGGAATTTAGATGATCAGAAATTTTAAAGAATTGGGTTCGGAAGATGCAGGAGTTTGGGAGTTGACATTTAAAAATCTTTTCTAAACCATCTCTTCACATCGCCCAGCTTCAACAGTCCGCTTCTCCGACACCTATCTGTTTACCCCGCTTCATTCCCCATTGAGCAAATAAGAGATAACTTCGTTTGCGAATTACTGCCAAGCTATTCGGTTCACGAGAGAAGAAGCGGTAAAACTTGATGTTAAGCGAGCATTCGTTTCGTTGGTAATCGACGAGTTCCAGACACGGCCGTGTGCACTGACTCGGCCGCAAGTTTACACGCCCACGTTAAATTCCGTTTGCGAGGGGAACGAGATCGTTTACCAGCGCGAACACGCGTATACTCGCTTCGAAACGGTCCCCGAACGGACGCTTACAAAGTCTTACGATTCAATTAAACGAGCATCCGAGCAACGTCTCTCCCGGCGGACGTCCGTTCTGAATCGGTGATGAGTGGCTGTTGCTTGTCTGTCTCCGCTCTCATTTCCGACAGGATGGACGGGTAAGAAGAAAGAAAGAAAATAAGGGACTGTGACTCCCTTCCGGCTCTATCCGCCACTCACTTTTCGGCCTCAGCCTGTTCATGCATTATTTAAGACTCGGACCTTGGAAACGAGCGTTAAAGTCTCTGAGGAGGATCTTGTCGTTGCTGTTGGGCTTCCGTGAAATCGATCATTCTCGGCCTGTGTTCTTACTCCGGGAACAGAATATTTAAGGGTATTAGGTTTCTTTACGAAAACGGCTCATTCAAATGGTTAGTCTTCAATAGTACTTAAAATAACAATACCTCTTAGAATGCTGTCTCGTATTCATTATTTCTGTAAAAATTGCAAGAGTCCTCAAAATTGAATTCCTCAAAAAGTACCTCAAGAAAGTTCTAATAATCGAGTTAACATACGATTTTATTATCCTCGAAGAATCTATATTTCACGAGTGAAAGTATTATGAACCTTTGAGATTAAGTATTAATGATGAGGTAACGTTGCGGTGGCGACCATCTTGAACGCGTTTAAAGATAGAGCGACAAGGAAACCAAAGGGATCGAGTGAAACTTTTATCAAGCGTATCCTGTTCGAAATCATTTTAGATAACGATCGAAGTGGCGAACAATGGTGCAACGATGTGGTTCGCGCACGGTGTTCGTTGCAAAATTCAAAGCAACGTCGGGCAAATTTAGATTTCCTCCCCGTGAAATTCCGGACATAGCCTAGATCTAGATTTAGACCAACCTAACTAGCTGGCGAGATTGAATAATTGAACGAATCCGAAACCTCGTGTCCGGCTATTACGAACGTTGAATATTAAAGCAATCGTTGTTGCGCGTTGGTTGTACGATCCTGAGTAAGTGATTAGGCGAACGTGCACGACAGCTTCTTTCGGAAAGATGCGAATTTACATTTACATTTAATCGCAGAAACTCAAAACCTCCATTTTTCGTTCAATATATTTTGTACCATATGCTAGTAAAAATAGAAAACGGAGACATTAATTTGCAAGGGAAACGGATGGTCGCAGCTTCATTCTTCTTGGGTCGGATTCTTAAGCACGATTTGTACGAGCGCCATATTTCTCCGGCGGGAGCACCGTTTGGTGGTAATAGTTGCAGTATTATTTACTGTTAACGGCCCACTCAGCTCGCGTAATGCCGGGAAATTAACTTAGCACCCGTACCTTCGCGAGGGATGCTTTATAGCCGAGTGACTGTACAGACCCTTTGACTTGTTTGCTTTCGACGCAAGTCGGGACTTGACAGTTACGTTGTATTTGATGTTTCGAGCGTTTCACCGTGTAAATTCGAACCCCAAGCAATAGAGCAAATCTCTCTGTTCGATTTTCAATCGTAGAGTTTAAGTTATTAGAAAATTATTTGCTAAAGAGAAGTTACAGCAGAAGTATAAGTAGCTGAAGGGGTTCCGGAAACATTAATCGTTCGAAAGAAGACCAGGCCCGACTTTTATGGCACTTTTAGCTAATCGAATCGATAACTATCCCAAGCTGTTATCGAATTATTCCGCCATTAGGTGAAGGGACAATTACGCGACGGTTCGGTAAACCGCTCGTCACCGGAAACGCATATTTCTCTCGGGCTTCTGTTCGTTGGGCGAGGAAGCTATCCCCGTGTATTATTGAGAAGATTTATCGGGTCGTTACACGTAGGTAATTTTACTCTAAAGCGTGACTTTAACCGCTCAACGTGCTTCAGTTTCTGTGCCCGTCAAAACGCTATAAACGTGTTGTGCGAACACATCCGTTTCAATGATCCTATATGAGAACAAAGTGCAGGACGGGGTGGATGATGAAGAATCTGACACTTTTATTTACGAATAACCGCTGTTTTATCGGCACTATATCCGCAATCAAGGTAGATCATGACGCATCGCTTTCTTGGAGCATCTGGAGCAATTTCGATTTCATCATATGGCGGTGGAGATGTGGATGGGATTTAGAGATATAGATATTTAAAGATGTAGTTGTACATAGAGGAATATAGAGATCTAGGAATATTATGTACTTAATATTAAAAAAACATTATGTACTAGATACGTATACAGATATAGACATACATTTTAGGAA
This sequence comes from Megachile ligniseca, assembly GCA_945859555.1. Classification (NCBI taxonomy): domain Eukaryota; kingdom Metazoa; phylum Arthropoda; class Insecta; order Hymenoptera; family Megachilidae; genus Megachile; species Megachile ligniseca. Next base: position 11,282,409 of record OX243786.1, read on the forward strand.
ACCTACGATCGCCAGAGTGTCAATAGTCGTATTTCAAAGTAGCTTACCATTAACCTAGCGTAAGTGACGTTTCGTGATGGCGACCACAGATGATCCTCAAAGCATTGGACGCGTTAATGGTCAAGATAGAAATCTATCGAACGCGTGCGTCAACGCTGATAGAACGTTCACGGGTGGAAGGCAGCAGCGAAGACAGAAAGGTATATAACTATACGGATTATTAAGTGTCCGCGTATTCACTTAATCCCATAGTGAATATCCCCGTGGTATATATCTGGTAGCCGATCAATCACAGAAGGGAGAGCCGTATAACCCCTAGCCAGAGGCGAGATAGGAAAGGAGAGGAGCGGAGTCAAGTATTGAAGAGGAGATCAGAGGAGAAGAGAATGGAGAGGGAAGGGCAGATGCAGGGAAACCCGTCGGTTTCGGTTCTCCTCTGTTATTCGCGTCGAGTCATATATCATTTCGTTATCATCGACTCTTTATATGCGGTTGCGCTCCATTTTCTGTCTGTTTGCTCCGTTAAACGCCGGCGTTGGTTTGATTCAGTGAAACCATTAGCCGGATTTCGGTCGCCGGCCGCATTTTCCGTTCTCGCCTATCGGCCTCTCGGCTATCTGCGCCCGCATCATACGCGACTGACTACCGCCATTATCGGTATAGTGTGGCGCGAACGATAATACCCGTAGGCCATGGAAAAATATTCCCTGTGGCTCTCGCGGGATCCGATTTACTATAAACAATATCATTGACCGGGGGACTCGCTTTGATTCTTGCCGCGTCGACCGGCATCGTTTTCACCGATTATTCGCTCGTACGGATCTCGTTTTTGCAAATGATCGCTCGGGTTCCTTTGTCAAAAAGATTTTAACGCGAGATTAGTCATTATCTGCTGGGGAACATTTAGCACATCCCATACAGAAACACCTAGGAGAATATTTTTTGATCGTCATTACGCCATTTCGAATCCCACGTGTGAAAAATAAGTAAATAAAAAATAAGTAAATGTTGATTCTTTGAGAAATGTCAAAGATGACGGAAGTAAACGAAGTATTCACCCCGTAAAATCTATTATCGGTGGCTTATCGCGCCTGTTCGTAGGACAATGGATAATATCGGCGTTAACGGTCCTCGAACGACGATCACTGACGCCGTTATCAGCTGTTTCCGGCTCACCAAACACTTTGGGACGATGGCACGGCAAGATGGCGACCGCAGCTTGCCGACGGCGCAAGCTGGTTTTTCGGTGAACGCATATGCACGGCCGATCGGATACCGATGCAAAAATCGAGGGGAATCAGGAGAAAGCGGAAACGCGTTGTCGAGAGGCGCAAGAAATATGATCGCTATAATTTAAATTCAAACGAATACCCTTTCAACCCCCGCTACCGTATCTGACACGCCTGCGTCGCGACGCGATTCGTTCGTTAACGCGTCGCGACCGCTGTTATCGCGCAATTAAAAGGGATTACGGGGCTAGAATTTTAAGTATCGAATTAACACCGAGCCGGATCGTGTTCGCGTTAAAATCTCATCGACAAAGGAACGCGATCGCTGCCACGTGAAACGCGAACAATACACGAATAATGATCGAACAGCGGTGTTTCTGCGGACAATGGTATCCGCTTGTGGTAAAAATCAAACGGGACCGCAACACGATCAATCGAATATTGTTTATACGTGTCGGTAAATGAGTTGGAATAAACGTTTTGCGAAAGGTTATGGAAGATATCTGTTGTGGCATTCTTAGAATTTTTAGGGTGGTTTCTATGGATTCATTAATAGGAGCAACATCATATACCAGATGCATCACAAATACAGAAAGTCGTAAAAATGTCTAAATTTGTGATAAGAGATATACGAGGTACCCAAGCTCCTCCGCTATTCTTGTGAACCCCGTGAGTTTTATCGTGAATCGCATGACCCAGGAAGAATAGCACATCGTTGGAAGACGCTAGTCAGGCTGCGGTCGGGCAAAATTTTGCTTAGCTATTCGAGGTCGACAGGAAATATCGCGAGAGCCACGGAAGGGGATGAATAAGATTCACCGTGGCGCACTTTCGGGACGTAGTTCCGCGACGGCAGAGATTGCGCCCGGCCAGGGGTTGCAAATGGGGGTGTCAACGGCATCAGGCCTGTATTGTGGAACGTCAATGCCACGGAAACTAACACCGTTCCCTTCGCTTCGACCCTCATCCCCTTTGCCACATCAGCCAAGCCGCTATGGAACGAGATCTGTATTCTGTTGGTGTTTGCTTCGATGTCATCTTATGGCTACCCTGTTCGATTAACTATTATACGGTGACATTGTATCGAACCAAATCGACCGTTCACTCCATTTTCATTAACATACTTTCAATGTGCAAAATTTATAATCATTCATAATTTCATCGACTTATTATGGAGATACTTTTGGATGATTGTAAATAGCATGTCTAAAATCTTTCCTGTTTCTTTGGATACTCGATTATCGATGGTCACCGATAACCCCTGCGGCAGTCAACGTGTTAACGGTAGAACCGATTGCCCCGTCTTGTGGAGGGCCGATAAATTCGAAAATTGCCGATAACCGATAACTGGCTGTCAGAACAATCCACTCGTTCTGACACCTGTGTCACTTCCGGTTATTCAAAGCCGCCGGCGTGTCGTCCAAAACCGTGACAGCACCTTTGTCCGTCGCGTTTATTATTATCGTTCCAATCGCCTGATCAATCCTTTCAAACGATATCTGTCATCGTTCTTCTTTTCTTCTAGCATAACGCGTGCACCATTCAACCCCCATTAAATTTCTTCTCTCTCTTTTTATACAAAATTCCGAACCAGAAAATATTTGCTCGTCACACGAATATCACTCAAAATTCTGCTAACAATTTGACGCTTAGCAATTTAAAAATTCAAGAACTCGAATCTGGAACTTCGGGAAAATGTATCGTGCGAATGCGAGAAGCTGTCGGTCTAAATTAAATCGCATTCTGCCGGTAATTTCCGGAAAACGAAGAGTTCCGCACGGGTGTGCAAATTTTCCCAGAACGTCTCGGAAAGTAAACGAAGGATAAAACGATTAAACGAGAAATCTCGCCGGTTTGAACGCAGCGGGACGGCAAAGAACGTTCCCTGGGTACTGCGAAGTGACTCGAGTAGGGGTGTGGATCGAGGACCCTAGGCGAAGGGTTAAGGCTACCGTTTCCAACAGCGATCTCCACTTTGGCTCGAGTCCTTATTAATAAAGTCGGATTAGCATAACTGCTCGGTTCCGTCGACCGAACTCCGCATAATTAAGCCGCGCCGATTGCTATCTTAGCTGCTGGAATTTCGGAGCTGAAGATAAGCCGCCGATAGGTCTCCGAAAGCAGATCGTGAAATACGAACATCAACCATGTAACTTTTGCATTTTAGAGTCTCAGTTATTCCGAAATTATCGTATTTTAATCGTCAAGCAATTTACATTGTATCACATTTGTTTAGAAAATGAAGGAGAGGTTTTTGAATGTGAATTCTCTAACCTAACCACTGTTACATGTCACTTGTGAATAATATCGAACGTGTGATTGTCGAGATTTCATGGCAGGCAACCGGGAAGTTATAGTCCGGCGGTTGTAATGCGTCGAACGATAAAATTTTCAATTAATACACCGCAACGTTCGCGGTATAATTGGGGTTGCGATAATAATAGCGATGATATCGTGTAGAAATATTTGAAGAGTCGAAATGGAGAGAGAGGACGAAGGGAGTGTATGGACCCTTTTCACGTATAGCTTTAACCGTGAACGCGAGAGTACACGCGGCTACCGATAACGAGTTCTGTCAGTGACTGGTGCCGCTGTCACGAGTATCGTCAACGAAGAAAGGGTGCACGTTTGCGTTTTGCAAGGCAAAAACTGGAGGCTACGTCACGACGGTATAACGGCTTATCGGCCCGTGCGGTACATTAAGCACGACCGTTTACTGGCGCTACCGCAAAACGGGGATGCTGTCGGTCATGGTGGCAGAGAGTTGGAGGCGAGGGTGAAGAAGGGTGTCGAGAGATTATCTTGTCGTATTCAATATTCCTATGGAACGTTCGGGATGATAAATCGTCCTTCTCGATAGGAAAGATGCGTCGAAACCACGTTCAGGACCTTCGACTCGCGTCTCACGAACCACCTGCTTCTCTTTTGCTCTTTAACGATAGCTCAAAGTACGCTCAAACTGATCTTAAAGTGATCACGACTTAATACTGTCCTGTCTAATCCTTCTTCGAGTCACACATCTTTAATGATTATTTAAAGGTGGATAATTATAGTCACCCTTAGTAGCACACATTTGTTGCAGATGATTACTGAATCGTTTAAAGAATAAATATGACTATATCGTTATTTAAAATGTTATATGATCGTTTAAAGGATTCAAAGTGCCAAACGCAGTAGCCCGAAAATAGTATCTCTTAGCGAAAAACTCGGCATGAACAGGGTGAATGGTAGAAACCGCGGGATCGTGGAAGACCCGGGTGCGAATGCGTCCACCAAGAAATCCCGCGGGTATCAGTATAATAAAACCATTAGAATGATCCTCGTACGTGCATTCAAACCGTATAAATATCCGGCAGAATCCCTCGCGCCGTTTCCAACTTCTGTGTAATGTTAAACTTGCGATAAATCCGAAAGAGCAAGAGCGAATCTCTTGTCCGTGACGAGCCAGGACAACCGGATCGTCTTCTTCGTTGACCATGGACAATAAATTCCCTGTTCGCCATACGTGAAACGTGTGGAACCCCTATGGCGCTGTCGCTCGTATTACTCGCGATATATTTTTTTTTCTCTCTTCCAGACTGGTGTACTTTCGAGATTTCATTATTTTATGTGCATTCATCACGGAAACAATAACTCGGTTGACCTTTCTTTTTCCGGTTGAATCGCGTTCGATTCATAACCGGCGGTCCTTTACCATCGACACCTTTCCAAAACTCTCTCTCTTTTGATTAAAATCGCGTACAAAAACCATTCTGCCTGTCATGGTTATTAATATGCGACCTGTGACAAAAATGGGACTGCATTCATCAAAGTCTATTAACGTCAGATTCGAAAGAATTGAAGTGATCAGATTTAAGAATTAAAGTCACTTTTAAAAGTAGCTTAAGCACGGATGCGACCATCCAATTTTTTTATGCTTCTGTCATTCATAGACAATTTATAGATAAGTAGAGAATATGGTTGTCAACCAATAGTTCTTGGTAGTTCATTTTCTTTTTTGTGAAGACTCCAGGTACGAAATCTCTTTTGTACAAACCGTGTGTACAAAGCTTTAAAGCTGGACAAACACCGAGGTGTAATATGAATATAAATTTCTGCGCTGAATACTTGGTTAATGGTCGATGAAATATTTTTGTTGACGTAATTACGTTATCTTGTCGACAACCGACGAAGCGTAGTCATTAGAGTCCTAAGTAAAGGCTGACATAGCACTACTGGTAGCTTGTGTAGACGCGTATATAATTATCGAAGCGTACACCGAGACGATGTTGGTGTCAGCAATGGTCATTTGCCGCTATCGGCTGCTTCACAGGCTATCCTAACTGCTCTGTCCTGTCTGATTATTCTCCGTACCCATTCTACTCCATAAAGCCTGTTAGAGAGCCGCGCGTACATTATCAGCGGTAAATTAGCGATTTCAGAGTTAATTAACGTGTTGACCGGTTGAGGGAAACGAAGAATATAAATTATATACGGTTTTAACAACTTCTTAAACATTATCATAAACATACACTCATTAACCTTATTACATGTTAATTTTATTTTGTGCTGTCAAATCGTGTTACATTTATTTGAAAATTTGACAGGTAAGAGCTTGATATTCCAATTTTAGAAATTTTGGGAAACCTGATAAAGCTGATAACTTTACTCCGGAGGCAGGAAACGACTTTCCAGTTTGTATGAAAATTGTTGGAACATGAAAAGTGGTAGTATTAAAAATAGCGAATTTATCAATGTACAGAGCAGTATAAAAATTATCGTTGCCTGACTTCTAAACAATGTTATGCTAACCGACGAGTTCAAGTTAATTTGTCAAATATTTTGGCAGTAATTCGCAGCGTTTTGTCGAAGGATCAACAAGTATCGTATACGGTTTCTTCGTCGCCGAATCGCTAACCGGCAGCCCCTAGCACTTCTCGAATATCGATATATCACTAGGCGCGGTGGCTGCCTGACGTTTCCTGTCATCGGTTTAACGGAGCACCACTTGGATTAAGTGTTCCCAGATCCATGAACGAGTTGTACTCTTGGACCGGTCAATAACGAAACTGCTTCACAACGAGTCCGTCCCCTCGTCTTCGACGATCGCTTTGTCTTCGACGTCCTCCTTTCGACACCATCGAAACGTCAAAACGTCGATCCCCTAGCTTTTCAATCGTTTCTAACCGTTCCCGACTTTAATATTTTATATTCACCGACGGAGTTTCCGTCGAACTTCTATCGATACGAAGGTATAAATCGATTGTTCGATTTACCAACAGCAAAGTTTCCTGGTCACTGTTGCGCAAAGTCTCCACTCGAAAACCGATCTAAAGTTGGACAGAGGTCTAAGGTTGAAGATATCGCATCTATCCAGCGGAAGGGTAGTCGAAGAGGGTGTCTAGGTTATTTACCGACTAACTGCTAACGGCTAACCGTTCCTGGAACAGTCCTAACTCACGCGCAACGACCGGGAATATGTCCCGAGTGTCCGGACCTTCGTCTTATTGCGGCCAGACCGTCTTGAATGAGTTATCCGGCCTAGACCAAGCATGGCTGGTGTTAATCATGCTACTCTGCTCGGACTAAAACTGGAGTTAACGAATATTCATGGGTGTGATGTCGAGTCGGAGATCATCGAACGTTGAGTGTCAAATTGCCACATGTTATATCGCTACATATCAAGCTAATGTCCATAGTCCCAGTCAAACTGTACTAGTGTTAACATTGACGAACTGATTCGTTATTTTATGAATTCATGTTCGACGATGCTTCACAATTACTTCGCGTTTCGTATAATAAGTCGTTAGCAAGTGAAGGAAAATAATTAATAAACATTCTTCAGAAAGATACCCTCGGAGTTGCTTTCCCTCGGCTGCATACCGTGCGTTTGATTTACGCGGACGCGTAGGAATGCTAATTAAATCGTTGCTAAAATTTCTCCGGAAAGTTTCAGCGAATTTCCCGGCGGTCCAACTAGAACTGTCAAAATGCTAATTTCCAGGCTGGGTTCGAGAGAACGGCGAAGGGAGATCGTCTTCGGCTTTGATCGACGTCGCGCATCGCGAGAGGGTTAGGCCGTGCAGAAAAACGCGAAGAAGATTCGAACGGAGCCGCGACGAGCAGAAAGAGGGGGCTCGCTTTTAACGGGCGTTATCTTGCCGCGAAACATTAATAATAAAAGTTTTCGTTCATTGTCTCGCACCGTCGTGCTAAACGGCAAACGAACGATCGTCAAAAGAGGTGGTGGGGAAAGAGAGGAGCAGCGACACTGCGGCATGAGACTCCGCGTATACACGTACTGGCTAGCCCGTTTTGTCTTTGTCATGAATGTTCCCTTATCTTTCGCGAGTCCATCACCGGAGACCGGTTTTGTCCCGGCGTAGGACTGTCTGCGAATTGTAAGGAGACAGGAAGCTGAACAGAGCGAGCAACGTCTGGACAACCAGTTGGGAAATATTTCGAAACGTCGATCAGCCGCGAAACAAGGGTCGTGAGTTATGCGATGGGGCTCTGGTCCACGCAAGTATCCCGCCATCTCTCCACCTTTTCATTCGAATGTTGGACGATGTAACTCGACACACTGTTCCCTCCACGGTCTGAACGACGCAGACGATGCTTTTCCTTTTCTGCCGGAATACGAGCACCAATCTGTCTTCTTCTGGTCGTATCGCGGTACTCGTATCGTTTGTCACTGGTTTGGTTAGCAAGGTAAAATATAGGTATCCTTGCATCGCCGTCACGCAACGCGAATCGATGCCTTGCCTCTCGATCGCTAGGCTACATCTCTCGGCTGACCACAGTTCCCTGGCTCGCACTCGCTTTCGGTAAAGGGATCCGATGTAAATCAGTCTAACGCCTGGCCGCATGTACTGACCGCACATTAAGTAGCCTTGACCACTCGAGATGGACGCTAGCTAATCTCACAGTCCGACTGTAACAGGCCCCTTTCGTACGACTGACTGGAACATGGTTAATTGCTACTGCCGATCGAGTATTCCATGAATTTTACACACGTTCAACAATCCCTGCATTACCGGAGAACTGAACAAGAATTTTCGATCAACTACTTGCTTTAAATAAGACTACCTTCTTATTCGCAAATACAGCATCATCGATTTTTATAGAAAATACATCAGCGTAACTAGGACTTTTGTCACAGACAGTAATTAAGATATCGAGATCTGAAGCGAAAACTATGACCATAGCGACAGTTTGTATAACAAGCAACGAATTCTATGGATAGAATCCAAATAAAAGTACCAGAATTTGACCCGAAGTGTATATTTGCATGAAATTCGAGCGATTACATTCAGACCGTACTTTTCCCAGTATTCAGGCCAATTCGGACGTAAAATAGCACAGGAAACCCAATTCGTTGATAAGGTCATCTTCGAGAATAGCACGGTCGAAGTCTCGTTCCGTTCGTGTCAATGTCTCGAGCGAGAATTGCTGAGCACGTATGTGGAAGGAGGACACCGATCGATCGTTAAGTTCGTGCCCGGCTGCCGGGGACACTTACAAATTAGCCAATCAAGTTCTAATCCCACCACGATTTACCCCAATCAGCCCGCATCCCGTCGCAAATACTTTAATCCGTCCATTAATCCTGCAAGATAAAAGTTTCCGAAGTAGTTACAGCCCCTTTGTCGTCGACATTGCCAATGTATCGGATCGCGACAGCCGAACCGATTACCAAACGATAAGCACCGTATCCTTCGTGTCCCTGCAATTAGCGTTCGTCGAACGACCCTTGGCTCTGACTAACCAAAAACTAACATTTCGAACCACAGTTTGGTCACAAAGTCTGTGAAGATACAACTGAACTTTTAATAAGTTTGTGAAAAATCGAACTGAAAAACAGTTAAAAAGGTTTAGCATATGTCGACTGCTGAAGGGTGGTATATCAATTGGTCCACAACCTAACCTGTTTCTGACAGCTGTTTTTATCACTTTGAATGATATAGACAAAAATTGAATTCAATATTATTTCACGAAAGACAAAATACTCTCGAAAGAAACAAATTGTGCGTTGTTGTTAGAGAAGGGAAATGAAAAAGATTCAGTGAGTGATCAGACCCGAATGACGAGCAGCTTCTCCGTTGGGTCGTACCGCGCGTCTCCGCGGCGTAATCCCGATGTTTTAAGCGTACGATGGGATTGAAATCCACAAAAAAAGGAAGGAAGGATCCAAGGGATATCCAGTAGGGTGGACGCAGAGGTGCGAGCGTCGCTTAAATTTATGCTCGGCATCCTAGCGGTCGTCCCCGGGCAATTTTTTTTTTTTCAACTTCAACCTCGGGCGATTCTCTCCCTCCTCTGTTCGCTGGCTCTCGCGTCCTCTCCACCGGTGGCCATATACAGAACGCTGGACAAACAACAATAAATACATTTTCCCTGGCGGGGTGGCAAACCCGGTGAGGGGTGGAACTTCCATGCGAGCACGTACGGGCATAGCTTAGCGTAATCTGACTGCACACCACCCCGTTTCAACCACCGACCCCCTCACCCTCGCGACGTACGTAAACCCCCGTTCACCCCTGCCATCGGAAGACTGTGGCCACCCTCACGGTGGCGTTGGCGTAGAAGAGTGATACCAGGGTGAGATGGAGAGATAGCGAGAGACAGAGACGGTTGAATAAAAAAAGGAAAGTACGAAAGAAGGGAGGGTAAAAAAAGAGTAAAGAAACATAGGAGTCGACAGCGGAAGCCTGGCGAGGGGGAGAGGAGTTAGGTGGCACCGCCACCTGACGAAAGAATTCCACGACCTGACTAGAATTTCATTAACCGCGGTCTGGCCAGAAGGGGACGGCAAATATGAAGAGAAAAAAGAGTGGAGACACTGCGGCCGCGTTTATCGGCGCGAAAGAACTTGTTAAACAGACCGTTTGTCCGTTCCGTCGTTTCCGTCGTCCTTAAAAGGTCTTTGGACGAAAATTATCCGGAACGATGACTGCCCCTACGGGCATTTTTCACCGGGCATGCAGCCCTTGGAAGTATCAATTTCACCGGTCGAAGGAGACTGCCTAGCCGTGTCGATTTTACTTCGAGCGAAGGTGTACCGCGTTCGCGAGATATATCGACGGCGAAACCGGGGCTTTATTTCGTTTTATTAAATCCCGCGGTCCCAAATCGTTTCACGTGACTCTCTGGTTTTCCGTCGGTCGCGAAAACGCAAAAGTTTAAGCGACGCTCTCTGTGGCGGGCATGTTTTCGGTCGACACCGACCGTTCGGAATGCTAATGCGTGATTACGGCGCGACCGTGGTCGTAATACGTGAACTTTTTGTGCGACTCACGTGTGCCGGCGGACCGCTTAAAACATCCCTTAAATTACCCCCATTAGCAAGGGCTGAATGCCGGGTAAACGAGGATTTCACTGGCGCTGTTACGCGAGATTTATTCCGTAGGAAGTATTCCTTTCGCCCGTTAAATTACATCGTTACGCTACCACCCCTGACGCCACCCTCGGCTGACCTAAACACGCGTGTAAGCCGATTTGCCAACGCGTCACGCTAAAAACGAAAACTAGACTATCCAGCAAAACACATCCCTTTTACCAAACTTTCACTACCGTTTCGTCGGATATTCGTTTGAAACAAGGTCATTTGATCTTTTGGTGACACACGAATTCATAGATCTGAAGGTTCAAAAAAATATCAGCACATCTGAGGGTAAAAGGAATGTAAAAGAAATAGCGATGGTATGTGGATTTGGAGATTTAGGGACTTGGAGAGTAAGAAATATAAAGATATAGAGTTGGGGATGTACGAATGCGATATCAGGGTCTGGCGGCATAGAAATTTACAGATTGAGAATCTGAGGATATAGTGATCTTGGTAGATTAAGACCTGGGAATCTGGGAATACAGAGATCCCACTTGAGGATCAGGGAGTATACCTGAGGATATAAGAATAGTATAGTAATCTGGAAACATACAGATATAAAAACTTACATATCGTCATCTACATATGTACGATTAACTACCAAACAAAGTATGAAGTGATAAATGTGATGTTGTCATATAACGTTGATAATATCTAATGAATTAATCGACATCACGAGAAGTCTCCGACACAAATAGAAACGTAAGAGCGAAGTGACCCGTAGTTGTTTGTCAAGGTGACTTCTATAATTTTCCGGAAACGAGCTGAAGTCGCGGAGTATCCGGTGAGGGACGGGGGTAAATATTCAGGACGATTTACAGAATTTAAACAGTCTCCGGGGATAAGGTGGTAGGTAGCATGGCAAGTCGGATTAGCAGGCTGCCGCCGTCGAAATAATTCCCCCTCTTGCCTTTGCCTGGCCACCCCCTTTAACCTCCGAGGGAGGTTACGTCCTTCCTGCGGGATAAAACAAAACAGCCAGCGGAGTATATTAATGCTCGGCTTAATGTGGCCCGCCTAATTAATGGACCGACTCACCGGATGCTCGTACACTCTCTCATCGTCCTAAAAGTAAAAGATAACGCTTCCGCGCCGGCATTATTAAAGACAAAAGCGTCCCGCCGTTAAAATGTAGAACTCGCTGAATTTTTTCTAACGGCCACCAGAGCGAAAGATCGACGAAAGGTGCTCGCAAGAAGTGTCCGATGCTTTTCGACGCATCGTCTGGAGCGTTGCGCGAAGGGGTGGAAAATTTCGTTTTTCCGCGGAACAGATCCCCGGGGGTGGTGGCTCTGGGAGTGTCGCGGATGCTACGAGGGCGGAGCCTTGAGAACTGCATCGAGACTGCCCAGTTACGTCGATAAATAGAAAGACCTCCTTTCCTCGGTTTTCGCTTCGAGGAAATGCAACCATCGTCTTCTTTGTCTTCTGTGTTTGTCAGGATCGGGTGGGGATTACCACCTCTTGTGTATACGGTATTGTCTTGATAGGAGATGCATTTTTTACTCTGGTACTAGATATAGAATTCCTCTATTTTCTAGAGATCGTGACTATCCTACTATCACTGTGTACACCCCTACGTACTATGTACATCAGTGATATTAACACATTACATATCTTAATAACCAACACCATGAATAAAAAAAAAATGAAGAGATGTTGGATTGAATTTAAAAGAATACAAAGAGAATTTGTTTCGTAATGGTATAATTGAGTATTAACGTTGAAAGGATAATGGGTCAATAAGCAGAGGATCGGAAAACTGCAACGAACAGGCAGAGATTACACGGGAACAATCGAATCAGAGTTAGGAAGATGGTTAACCGAGAAGATTCACCGATTGAAGGACATGTTGGCGGTTGTCGAACATGTACGAGATAATCGAATTATCGTCGCTTTGAGAAGCAGCGTCCGTGGATGATCTGATCACGTACCTGATGAACAGATCGCCAGCGATGCGAGCCGCTTTCGAAGGGAAAGCTCTCGTTATGGACCCTTCAGCGTTACGTTCCAACGAACCGTTTCCACTGTGCTCCGTTGGCTTTTCGACGTTGGTTACTTCTACCGAGTAATTAAAGCCACGCGAAGCACGAAAAGATAGCGAAAACGCGATACATATTGCTGAATAAACGACGTTAATGTTGCATCACGATCGCGGTCGCGTACATGATATGCCTGCATTTAAATTGCTAATTACTAAGAGACATTTATAATTTATTAAATAATGCGTTGATTTCGATTCATGACCGTTTGTCATTTCGTGACCGGCCTCATAATTGCATTCTCACGGAGCTTTCATCTTTTCCGATGCCAAGTCTCGATAGTACTTTCAGTTCAACCAGAAGCTATTGTAGACCATTAAGTACCGCTATATTTGGTAACGTAGGTTTCCGTTCAATAAATACACTTACGTAATTTTAACAATCTTTTTATACGTATGTCCTATGTCCCTATACATTTAAGTCCCTAAATTCCTAGACAACAGAATTCGTAGATTCCCACATCTCAAAATTCCGAAACAATAAAATATCCGAGATCTTGAAGCCCCAGAATCTCCAAGACTACAAATCCTAAAATCCCCAAATCTTAAGATAGAGTTACTTTATCATAAAGTACCTAAAAAATGATGTGTCAGCTCTTTTACACTACTCGTTGGCGAAGAGTTTTAAAGAGAACGCGTGGGCAAAAATTGCGGAACAAAGTGGAAATTGACCGACCACATAGGGTGGATGAAGGTTTTCGAGGTTGCCAATGGTATTCAGGTTGGTTTCCGCAGGAATTTCTGTGGTCGAATTCCGCTATGCCTAACTCGAGAATACTTTTGTTATTATAGAATAGAGGGCCCCGTGTCTCAAAGGGAACAATTCGAAATGCACGACATTGTATTCCCATTCGTCCAGGTAACTCTAGCAAAACGTGCTGGAAACACCGTGGCTATCCGAGCACGGGGAATACAGAATTTTGTACATTATACGAGGCATGCATTATTAACGGTAATACCTTTCAACATGGACATATTAACGATAGCTTTAATCAACCCATAATAACAATAAAATATATTAACGTCCGGTACAAATTTATCGGGTGGAGACATTCGATCGTTGGCTCGATTATTATGTGGGAAAGTTTGCGCGCATTCGAATTTAATAGTTTGCATAATTTACCTGGCCAGTTAGTTATTCCATTAATCGATACACTTGTACGAGTATAAGCTTACGCATAATAACTGTACCATTATTTATATCATATTCGGCGTATCGGTATATGATTACAAAATGGATTCGACACAAATTAATTAACTGATACGTACAAATCGGGCGAAGAAACATTGAATATTCTGTAGAGATTGTACTTAAATCGGTAAAAATATAATCTAGTGGAAAATCAGAGAGCACGAGTTTCTAATATTTTAGTCTTTAATAATTAGAGTATCAAAGGCACGGTATTAATATTTGCTTCGGAGTCTCAACCGCATAGAAGATATTAACGTCCCCGTGATATTGTGTCCAGGCTAAGGGGAGAGGACATATTGAAACCGCGTAAACTTTGCTCATAGCATCCACGGTTACTCGTAAATATACCGGGTGGCTAAAATCGAACTTGTCACGGTGTACATGTTAATCAAACTTGTTAAAAAGACATAATAGAAGTATTAGAAAATATCTTAGCTTATTTTGTAAAATAATCTGAAATTATTCCAAGATCGAATAAAAGTTACTTCTGACACCCTAAAAAAGGGACGTCCATGTATCGCAATCCGTAAGATAAAATGGGAGAGAAATTAAACGGCGTGGATTAAATGAACGTTAATCCCCGAAATTTCGTTTAAACGGGCAGCAAGGGTGGCTTCTACATACGTCTTCGTGAGAAAACAATTAATGTTTATCGGAAAGCTCCGCACAGCCGTTACCCAGGACAAGCCGGTTGTTTCAGAACCGGTGGTGTTTAAACACGCGCAATAAGTGAGGAGAGGGTCAAACTAATTCGATTCTAAACTCTGACCGCATCGCGAGAAAGAGACGAGCGGTTTCGAGCTAGAGGGTGGAGAAAATCCACCCCCGCACTGGATGGACACAGATGGCACTAACCGCGCCGTTAAATTCTGAACCTGTAGCTCTAATTGCTCATAGACAAGCGGACGTTCTAGTGCCAGATGCCGTTGAAACTTGTTAAAAGCACGCAAACGCGATTACTCATTCGAATGCTGCTGCAACGTTTGCCACGGATGATTTACCGCGTCGATTAATCGGGAACGTGGCAAAATTAATTGGCCGTTATAATATAATAATAATAGTCGTTAATAACGATTCGCAGTATCGTTGCTCGTTGCGTTTGCGTTCAATTAAATTGCATGATTTCGCTTGGTTCCAGGAAATATAACAGCGACATCCAAAGGGTGGTGAAAAATGACGATGGATGTGAGTAAAAGCGAACCGAGCAAGAACGGCACTGTTCAACAAGAGTGTGCTGGTTGCGGAAAAGTTATCACGGAAAGGTACATCTCTTTTCATTTCAACTTACAAATATTTACTAAATAGGTAACCTACAAGTACCTACAACTTTTCTATTAAGGAATTACAAATTTTAGTTGAGTAGTTTTGTAATTGATATTGGGGTTAAGAGTATCAATTATTGCAGTAGGTACATTTTGTGGGTGAAGATTTATATTCTGCTCAAGTTGTCTTTTTTACGTAACAATCTTATAATCTTCAAATTAAAGGTACCTTCTGAAGACCTTGGACATGTTCTGGCACGAGGATTGTCTGAAGTGCAGCTGCTGCGACTGCAAACTCGTGGATGTTGGCTCGACCCTGTACACAAAGTCTAACCTTATACTGTGCAAGAAGGATTATCTAAGGTAAATTCGTTATCTTGCATAGCTGAATTTTCTTTACAAAAATGTATTTACTGCCCCGTTTTTCATGTTATTCGTGTTTCGCTATGTTAAATATCACGTGTAGGTTTAGTTACAAAATATTTATTCAAAATTGTTATGCAATTTTTGTGTGCAAATGCCGGGTGTGTTCATAAAGAAGTCTGAGACGAAAGAGTAATAAATTCCGTAAATTAATAATTTCATTGTCGTATAAATGGACGTATCTTTATTATTATGCACTTGTGGCGGGACGTCAATAGAGGGTAAAGAGGAAGAAGGGAAGTTGAACGCACGTACGGGTAGAGGCAGGGCTCGCTTGCGAACGGAAGCAACAAATCGAATTTTACAGATGAGTTTCCCTTATTGAATACACCGACGTCCCATATAAACAGGCGAGGGCAAATAAACCGTGTTGAGATTACAAAGTCCCCGAGGGAACACGCGCAGGTGGCGCGTCTGCAAAGAGCGCTCGCTATCGTAGCTCCGTGGCCTTTATTAATGGCCCAATATTTGAAGATGGCATATTCGTGGTGGTCGTAAGCTTATTGGTTCTCGTGGTACGCGAACTAAAAGTCTCTTCTCCGACCGTAATGCCATCGACAGCGGGGTCTCTCCAATCACGTAATTCCCGCCAAGTGCCGGCAGGGAGAAAAGTAATATCGTTTAGAAAATATTGTTATAGACTCACACGTTTTCTTGTCACCATGGAATTAGTAATACGTATTTCTTGATTGTGTAGACTGTTTGGGAGCAGTGGACACTGTGCTGTGTGCAATAAGAGCATACCGGCCTTCGAGATGGTAATGAGGGCTAGGACCAACGTATACCATTTGGAATGCTTCGCCTGTCAACAGTGTAATCACAGGTAAGCAGTAAACTGGGACCTCGTGAATTGATCTTCTGCAGGGGATGTGAAATGTAGGGTATCTTGTATTGGGATTTTAGACATTTTTTAATTCTCTAATTTCTGGTTTTGCAATATTCTGACTTCTCAGGTTTTCAAATTTTTACAATCTCCATTTCTCTAATTTCAAGATTTCATTATCAATTTTCCAAGTTCTGAATTCATGAATACCTAAATACCCAAATTCTGAAGCTCTCAGACCCCCAAAATTTTTAATCACCAAATCCCAAACTTCATCTCCCAGAATCGAAGAATACGTCTGTTCTGAATAGCGGTGTAAGTTTCAGTCGAGTGATATTATTTTATTAGATATAACGGGAGGCAGTGATTAAACATTCACACCCGAGGGTGGCGGGAAAGTCGCTGGTTTCTGCGAAGTATTCGTCGTGGCAGCTCATCCGTATAACAATTTAATTCGAGCCAACCCGGCCGTGTGCCTGGGGGGTCTCAACGAAACTTCTGCAGCACTTCGCAACACTTCGCTTACTTATTCACAACAACCAAGTTAAGCTCGAAGCTCGTTCGAGTCTGCGTTTAAGTCGAAACACCTCGGTGAATCCGCCGGATGGAGATAATCGGCGCAAGAATCGTGAAGCCGCGAGTTAACGTCGCGTTTTCTCGCCGGACCGGCTAATAATACTGAATTAATTACACCGTGCTTTTCGTCGTATACCCTTATACACGTTATGTCGTACAATAAATATGTTATTCGTTGAAACTGTCAAAATTGAACAATAATTTCGTTATTTTAATTAAGTTACCTAAACAGCTAATTTCAAATCATTGCTAGTAACGGTCTGTGTTTCAGTCTGGGGTAAATAATTTATCAAAATGATAAATTTTCAACAGAGTTCATATAATAATTACCATTTTCAGTATGGTAATATTTGCCAGTCTTGTAATTAGAGAAGCAATCGAGTAGTAAAAATAATTTAACTATATCGCATACTGTCCAATTGAAGGTAACTGACGGTGCACCTAAGTGGGGATTGAAGTCCGCGAAAAATAGCATTAATAACACCGATAACGAAGAGTGGTCGGTGAAATTTCGTGACGGGCATTAACTGACACGCGGGCTATATGGAGGGCCGTTGAGACATCTAGCAGGAGAGGAGATCCGAGCGGAAAGTCAGAGTTGCGAACTATGCGAGCGACGTGTAGGTGCCTGGAGGTGTACGTCAGATGCAAATCATGCTGACTAATTTCCTGGAAAACTAACGAATCCCTGCCGGGTGCAGGC
Source organism: Megachile ligniseca (assembly GCA_945859555.1). Classification (NCBI taxonomy): domain Eukaryota; kingdom Metazoa; phylum Arthropoda; class Insecta; order Hymenoptera; family Megachilidae; genus Megachile; species Megachile ligniseca. Next base: position 11,300,022 of record OX243786.1, read on the forward strand.
CAGATATCCGTTGCGGAACGTTCTCTCGTAATCGCGTACCGATAATTCGAAATTAGCAAATTAATTAATTCCTCTGTCGGAATTATTATTCCAACGATATTCAATTGGCGAGCGAGAGCATATCGATCGTAAGGTATCGACTGAACGCGAGAGATTTTTCTTACAAGGTGCAGTAGGCTCGATACCCGAATTCAAAAATAACAAATCTCTGATAGAGTCCGAAGGTGTTTCAATTAGGGAAAAGTTAAAATTAACGACGGAAATTCCCTAACTACCCGATCTCGAAATATTCTCTGGGATTATTTCGTGATATTCAATTGTCGAAATTGACGAGAACACATTCGGGAGGGTTCTTTACCGTAGGTCCACTTTTAGAGGGGTGACACGGTATTTCCCGTAATGTCAGAGCATGGCATTTCTCTGACCTTTCTAGCTTCGACTGCTTCCGTTTGGGATTAACAAAGTTCTATTTTGACCGATATCAGAATGTCGTGCATTGTTTCGAGGAACTCGACGATTGTCGGATTAATCAGGCTGGTCATGTTCTTGCCGAGTTTAAAATATAATTCGCCATTAAGAATAGCATTTTTTCGTGTAGGCGAGCCGTATCTCGGGAATAAGAATAAAAGAGGAAAGGTGGACATGGAGCAAAGGTTAGCAACTAAGGCATGATCCTAGCCAGCACGTGACTATCGAGCGAAGCCGATTACTGCTTAAAGATACGTCGAAAGTATACTTTCTTTCGTGGTCGAAGGTAACGTGCAACCCTTAAGGCGAACCATTGGTTAGGGGTCGAAGCGGTTGACCGTAGGTAAAGCGGAAACGGATGTGGCCGTTGGGTCACGCGATCTCCACGAGTCGAGCATAAAACACCTGAGTTGTTTAATCATACGCTCCTAAGCCGAGTCGTACATCGTAAACTCGTAAGGGTAGTTTTCCTTCTCTTCTGCTCTCGTTTCTCTTCTCTCTCCCGATCGCTCTCTTTCACTTACGCCATCTCTCTAATCGAGATCTACGCCCCGGACAAGGGTACTCTGTTTATCAATTAACAGGTATGTTCCATCGAGGGCACCGTGTCGATAAAACCCATCGAGCCGAGTTTTTTATTCAATGATTTACGAGTGGCGGAGTCATGAATAGACTGTATGTTCATTATTTATGGCATAACGAGGGGTAGTACAATGAATCTGTACGTACGGAAAAATTGAAATAAACGATTACGCGATATAAGCGTAAGTTCGCATCTTCCCGGATAGATTCTAAATACAGAAAAGCTATAAGTCGTGTTATTCGAGAGTCAATTACACATTTTCTTACCGCAAGCTTTCCCTTACAAAACGTCCCATGATGAAAGGACGAGTGGCAATTACGGCTGTCTAAAGGTCTCAGACAGAAGACTACTCGAGGCTCTTCGACTTACCAGCCAGTCGTCGAAACTTAAAGCCTGTCATCTATCTATGAAAGCGGCAGAAGTTATTGTCGAGCGGGTGTGGATTTCTCCCTCGCCCGAGCATAGTCCATTGTTCGTGCTTATATTGTACTTAGGCATTACGAGTTAGCCCGGTTTAATTGTTATTGTTCTCCGTGGCGCTTATCGAACACGCTGCTCTGTTGCATTCCCACGCGAGTCATCGCCGAGCCCGGTAATTACTCGAAAATCATTAAACTTTCACGGCCACGGAGACGAGAGAAGGCAACGTCCATCATCGATAGAAACGTTTCCGGATAATCTTTCTACGCCCGGCGAGAACGGAACACGGAGAAATCAACGATCTCAACGGGTTATGACTATATCCGCGGACAAACGGGGCCACCCCTCGTCGTGCGTGCGTTTCGATGTTTCGCAGGGAGACGTCGGCAAATCTGCACGATGCAAAGTTAACTCTCGCGTTACGAATTCACGCTCTTCAAGGAGGGTGTAGGAAAGAGTGGGTAGGCTGTTAGGCGGATAGGAAGGTCGTGCAGAGTGGAAAGAGGCGAGATTCGCGTAGAAGGGAGCGGCCATTTTGTTTCCGGTGTCCCGGGACCACTTCCGGTCACCGTCACGCAGTTCTGCGTCGCGAAGTGCCCTCGAGCTCCTGAGATCTCCTTCCACGATTATATTCAAATTAAATGCGGGAGTCTGACCGGTAATATACTGCCGCCAATTTAGCTACAACCCCCCGGAGGGTGGTTCGCCTTACCTCGTTCGCTAACCATCCGACTTTAATGCCCTGGAAGAATCCTACGAATCGTCGCTGCTATCTGTTCTACCGCTAAGGTCCTCTAACAAAAATCCTGCTACAGTCCGTTTCATAAGACTGTATCCATTTCATATCCACCACACAAAGAAGACCTAAATAGAAAGAATGACTTAACCTCCTTAATGTACACAAATTACAATGCTAATTCTCGGGGTTAGTGAAAGTAAATGTACTTGACTGTAAGAGTTTCACAGTTCCGACACGTTTGCATGAATCAGCCAGTAGTTGCCGATTGATAACCGAGCCGATTTCAACCCCCATGGACGGCGCCGTAAAATATGATAGATCGAAAGCGGACATCGGTAATCGTACACCAAAGACATCGATCAGAGAGCGAAATTTCGATAACGGGGGAAAAACAACACCGGCCGGACTTTTGTGATCGGCAATAAACGCGCGACAGACAAGGAATTCGCTTCCGGTTTTCGATGCAAAGCTCGGTCGCGTATCGCGTTCAAGCGCCGCTGCATCCGAACAGTAGGGTTTCAGTTGCACCATTTTCAATGGTGATAATCCGACGTATCGAGGGCCTCCGTTGCACGAGCCGAACCAGCTTTGTCACCGGATAACCTAGACTCGCATTGCCGGCTCCGGTAGCGACAACGATATACACCCACCCCCTCTGATTGCCACACCACCCACACCCCTCTCTCCGCGCGATCGCTGCTCCTATTCCTCCTCCTGTTCCACCCCTTTTCGGTAACCCGTTTCATCCCCTTCGTCGAAACTGCCTTCGAAAGCGACTCCGAGCGTGCTCGCGCGCACGCTCCTCGCCGATTCAACGCGATACACAAACTCGCCGGTAATAGACGTTCCGACGCGATTATAAATGAAACGCGTGACACGTGGGATCGAATTACTTGAACGATCGACGGATTCCGCGATGAAACGATGGCCGACGCGCGGGAAATCGAGAGCTGCCGTTGTCGAACTCGCTTCGAAACTGTAATTATTCTTTATGCGATTCCTATATTTTGGAAAACAATTGTGTAAATTGTCACTTCGTTGACGGATGTCGTTTTGTGACGCTTTCATTCTTCCGATTCTTATTTATCGTATAATTTACGAATTCTATTGATATAGATCATGTTGCAATCTGAAGTGGAACTCAGGTATCACGTATTGTCAATATTTCAGAGCTCTCACACATGTGAAGGACCCTCGATCAATACACAATACTACGAATATTTCAGTAGTGTCAATAAATGTTGAACACGTGACAACGTCATTAAATAATGACAATGAGTATTAGCCATGTATTTATATCGATTATCTAAAGGTCTCTACAGGTGCAATAATGCTGATAGCCCTGAAATATTGACCACATATTTCGATGAAATTTGCCTAAAGTTCTACATAATACATACAGACTGAAAAGTGATAATTTTCGGTTATGAAACTAAAGCTTCATTTTGGATTGGAAATGTAAACATAAAAATTTGTAAAATTATGAAACATTAAAGTGGTAATGGGCAGAATGTATTGAAAGGGTTAAACGGTTTCCGGTCACGGATCAAATGGATGATGGTTGATAGCCAAGACCGTGACACGATAGTGCGTCGCGACGTCCGCTTCGCGGTTACACGTGTATTCTTCTGTGTTACATCGGTAGCACACAAACACCCTGGCCACGCACACGGTAATCTGAGCCAAAAACTCTCGTGAGTTTAATTGAACGCGATAACCGATACAAATTGAACAGTGCGGTCAAATGGCAACAGGTTCGGTAGAGGCAACGTAGCCAAACCCGAAGATACCAAATAAAAGGTTATGATGATCCGGTCAAACGAAGGAAAAAGAGGAAAACTCGTTTCGTACGAACCATGGAATATTAAACTGGGAGATCAATTTTTTCATTGGACCAGATGAAAGAAAAGCAAAAAAGGCATACTGCAATTCGAGAAATGTCTAACTGTTATCGTGATAAAGATTACTTATAGTATCAGATGGAAAATATGTCACCAAAATGAATTTGTGGTAATTCCAAACGCCATAATCGTCCTGCCAGAATCAGGGTTTATCGTGCAATTCAATTTGAAAGTCGATATTTTTGCCATTGCATTTGTTTTTAAAATTCACTGATCAAAAGCAGATCCGTATGACGTAAAATGAAAGTTCTGAATGTAACGAACACCGATTGGTAAAAAATTCGTTCGATCGGCAAATTAATCGGTGATCAGAGTACCAAGAAACTCTTTGCACGAAACATTAATCGATCGTCCGGCTCGTGAAACGTGGCACATTTCACGCAGCCGGCACGGATTGTTCACCGACGGTGCTTTTGGAGCTAACAATACCGCAATGCACAGGTTGGCCTAATAAAACTATGATCGCCGGATAAAACAGTGCAGTGCATGCTGGTAATTAGCGGTATACATAAATCATTGGCAACGTAGCACGTAAATGCATACATAGAGAGAGCGGTAACGTGTACTCGGCGCCCACACCGTCACCCATTTACAAAACCCTCGCACCCTTCGGCGTCGATGGTCGGCCAAACGAGACAGACCGTGCGTACGTATTGTGCTACCTCGCTACGCAACATTGCAAACTTGAAGCGCGTTGAATCTTTGCTTTTGTTGTATCAACGTCAATTTCAGACGCAAAAATGAGTGACGCGTTCCTCCGTAACCGTGCAAACAGAGATTGCTGCAATTAACAGTCAAGGGCTGGATCAACCCATTGGCGTACCTAACTTTCTTGTTCACAAATTTTTATACTTTTATATATTCTAGTTTTTAGAAATACCCCAAAGTCCAGTCAATCTACACAAAAAAAATTTTAATTAAATTTAACTTGTAAATCATATAGATCAGCAAAAATAGAAAGAGCGTAAAGAAACGAGAGGGTAGCGAAATAAGAACAGCACAAAATTGAAATTTAATTTGGAATTCTACTGCGAGACGGTCGAGACAGGTGGACAACGGTCGATGGTTAAAAAAGGAGAACAAAAAGCGATTTCGTTTATCGGAAAGAGTTAGACGAGATGGCTCTTATAACGTCATAATTAATTCGCAGTTGCTGGCGGTACCCGGTGTCTAGACCTAAGCCTCGGGATTTTTGAAGCGCTCTCATGCAAAGTGATGACTTAATCTCCGGTTTAAGGGGCCTTGTTAGAAAATGGACGTAGCTAAGCTTCGCATGGCTTAAACGGGGCATTAAACTCGTCTCGTATAAGGCGTACACATGGTCTATATCACTCTGACAAGTTGCGATTAGTTCTCCCCGGCTAATGTCAGCTTACCGCTTTTAACGACGCCTCGCGTTTTCTGCCCATTTTAATATTTGATCGCGTGACCGATTCTTATGTCACTTGCAACTGAAAGGATTTATAGCAACAAAATTGTAATTGGACAACATATGAAGGTGAACAAAAATATTCTATAGTATTACCTCCTGCTAAGAATATATCATATCGATTGATGTGTTACAGTAAATTAAAAATTGTTGGTATAAGCTTGAAAGACCAACAAATCATAGGTCAATGCTTGGAGTACAAACTGTTGGAGGGAACAAGCGTTAAATATAATTTTATTTAGTAAATCACTATGAAGCACTATGACGAAGACGCTTACACCTGAAAGGCAATGTTCATAAATCCTTAATAGAATAAGTATTCATCGAGGAATTTTCGAACAGTTCAAGAAGTAATTAAGGCATGAACCTTATATTTTAAACGAATCAAAATTGTCGTTGTGTATATTGAGGGTACCGGTATATCCTAGCATGCTGCTCAACCATGATACCACAAAATCTCGAAATTAGTGAGGCAGAAGCGATAGTTTTGCGCGGAACAATAGGTATAAATTACGTTGCCGTCAATTGAAGCGGCGATATTAGCCGGTTGCAATGTTCTCGCGGCGGATATGACCGCGAGCAAAAGTAGCGAACTCGCGAGCGCATGCATGCGTGGCGGTGCGTGCGTGCGGTATGAAGCGCGCACGACAGAATAATTAACGAAACATCAAATTCCGTTAAACGCGGGAAATTAATCGAGCAAACACGAAATTAGCTGAAGCGGACGGCAGATACGCGAGTGTACGGCCGCACACGTTCCTCTCGTTATATACACATGGCCGTTGATCGCACAGACACGCGTATTTGCGTTACGTGGCCGCCGATAAAACGATACCGAAATTGCCGCACCGCGGCGAATGTCGTTATAGAAATTAATGCGATTTCCCTCGGGCTATTTACCTACCACCCCCGTCCCGCCCACCCCCAACCCTTTTAGATTTACTATAACCATAATCGAAATATAATCGAGTGTATCCGCGACGCGTGACACGCTCGTGATCCTCGTTCCGCCATCGCGAAATTTCTTTCGATCCTGTAAATCGCCGGAAAGGTCCCCGTCGTAATCGAGCCGCAAACGCGCCGTGTTTTACAAACATCATTTGTTTTCGTGCCGCGACATGCGTATACACAAGTATAAACAACGAGCTGCATGCCGCGAAATGTAATTTTTTCGCCGTGCATGACTTGGCATGAGCCGGGGCAATTATGAAAAACACCGAGGTTTTGCCGACCATCGTGTTTGAACAACAAAATAGCCTGGTCTTTTTCAAACGATTTCACGTGTGCCGGATGTGATGGCATCCAATTATTTGCGGAAAACCTGCGATGGAATAAGAAACATAAAATGTATTGCGTTTTGTCTGAGTACACTCGATAAAACATGAACGATGAAATATTTCTCTGTGAGTCACTCGCATTGGACATCCATTTTATTAGGGCCAATGATAAATAATTTTGAGTACTTGAAGATTTGAATAGATATAAGAGTAGATATAAAGATAGTAAATGTTATCAGGATTTTTGACGAAAGAGCGCACAAAATGGTGATGTCTAAAAGTTGAAAGGGATTTGATGACCAGGAGGATATAATTGCAGATTAGTTGGTGAAAGTATGCGAGGTTTAATAGCCCGATGGCGATAATATCGTGCGAATTTATATACGTTCGGGCGTTAAGCGAATTCCTCGAAAAAGCAACGAGAACTCGGATGGAGCCGTGGTCGAATCGGATACGAGAGGCCAATAAATAATGAGAGCGCGAGAGAATCGGCGGTGCTCGCGCGTGACCGTCGATAAAATAATAATTACCAGCGACAATGCACCCGGTACAAATTGCCCGTTAATTTTTGCCGATAAACATTCGTAAGCCCGCGCGTAGAAGCGAAAACCGTATGCACACGACGCGTAAATAATGGGGAAAATACGATCGCGGAAAAGCGCGTGTTTCTCCGCGCGTACACCGTTTCACTCTTCGTCCATGTGCGCGAACGCGTCCCCGTGCATGAAGCGGTCGTACGCGTACTGGTGGAGGTTAGCCTCGGCGTAAATATCGCTAGACAATAATTTCGGATGGTTATTAGCGATAATAAAATACCAATTTATCGAACGATGCCCTCCCGCTTCGACCTCCGCGATTTATAATCTGCGCACCCGATGCTTCGTCACGAGCCGCGCTTCCGATGAAACGATGCATCGTTGTTGATACACGGAAAAATGCGTTTTGTTCGCGTTCGAGGAATCGTGCATCGTTGGAATGTCAAAGATAAGCCTGCCACGAGGGAACAACGTGCCTGTCTCGAGCAGGACAGCAATGAAACTAAGGCGCAATCTGAAGCCCGTTCCTGCGTGACACATTGGTTTCTGAGTTACACAGCGTCTGTGCCAGACACCCCGTATCTAGTGGGTTGCAACGGAGTTAGACGACTCGGTATAATATCACTTGTCACGTCCAACGTCAGTTCGGAAACCTAGACTATTCGGTTGCTATATACAGTTTCAGTAATGTTATCGTCCTAGACAGCTCGTCCGGTCGGCTTGTTTAAGCCGGTCATAAAGGAGACGATATTCGTGACACGTCGATGCCGTTTCCACCCGTGTTTACCTAATTAAACGTTGGTAAATTAGATACCAAAGTGAGCTTCTAAATTTGTTAGCACTTTATGAAGGTAAAAATGATTATATTATTATTAAGCCCATTATAAATACTTCAAGACCACGATACTCAAATATTCGATACGAGTAAACTATCAAGTCATCTCGTTGAACTCGTGGCAAAGAGCAGGAACACTAGATCGTTTGTCCATCGGTAACTTTCAAAAAGTTTGCCAGATCGCGGGCAACGTAAACCCAGAAGGTTCAGGGTCCCGTCCAGTGCATCAATTTCAACTTTACTCTCCCCGTTTTTTAGAAGACGCATTTTCTTCCACTTAACTTTCCCGGCGATAAGGGCAAGACGTCGTCGACGAGAGGAACAGGGGTTGCCCGAGCGCGTGCAAAGTAAAGTTGTTCTTTAGTTCGTTAGGTCGAGGGAAGGCTGCTTTCAGCTTTACTTATGAGATTCGAAGGTGAAAAGATAACCTGCGAGCATTATTCACAGCTAGAAAGAAGCTGATGTAGATGCGTTAGACTTGAAGAATAGGCTTGCTGACTACGCACGATTCCGTCTACCCCTCTACTTCTCTTCATCCACGTACTTACAAATTTTTAGTTTAGATTGTCAGATTTGAAAATAGTTTTATAGTTCGAAGATTATATTAACATAGTTAACTGAAATGTATACTGAATTTCGTTACAATATTTAGTATCATAGAGGAACTATCGGCGAATGATACATAGGTGAACGGTTTTCGTTTCTCACGGTGGCCATTGTCATTACGATCTCGTTAAAGCGAAAGTTTTGCACAGCTCATCACGAGGGTAAAAGAGGATGCCCAAGGGCCAGTCGGTGGATGGGCTTCTCTTCGAGGGTACAGGATGGATTCGAACTCCCAAGGGTGAAATGGCTCATTCCGACGCACTTATCCGGCGCACGCCGTAGATAACCATAGATTAATGGGGCTGAGAGACTGGAAAGGCGACGGAAAGAGACACGCGAGGCATCGTCGAAGAAAGAAGACGGAACGGAATGAAGGACCAAAGGGCAAAAGCGAGCAAAAGACATGTGTCACGGGAAAGAGGAAAGAAGAAAGGTGATCTATAAGAGAGGGTGTTATACCTTACTCGGCGTCCTCGGCTGATTTATTGTTTATTGAGAAATATGGCCGTTGCCTCGCTCCTAGGAATTAACCCCCTTCGTCTTTTCGTTCGACGAGCGACGTTCAAAATACACGAACGAAAAAATACGACGAACAGGCCTTTCACAATTCTGACGATCGATCGGATGTTCGTTCGGTTAAAATCTCGATGAAGTTTTCACCAATTATTGGATAATACTGTATTAATACTCGAGCATCGTAGACAGTCTTTGAAACTCCTGCAGCTTTACGCCAAGTTGATGGACTTTGCTTAATGCAAAGCCGACCCACAGAAAGGATTAGGCTAGCTAAGCTCGCTAGCAGAACTCTCTCGCTCTCTCGTGCTTGCTACGTCTACGTCTCCCCTTTAGGATATTCAGGATATTCAGTTATCAAGTGCTACCGGTCAGAAGGAGCCACTGTCAGAAGTCAAACAAGCTGCCCTAAGCGAGATAAGGCTGTCAGTCGAACTGGCTTATCGCGTAAAGGGACACGATCCATGCTGTTCTTTTTACAAAAGTACGGAACCAAACTTGGTAAACTAACAGTCTTGTTAACTGGAATTTAGATACGCGCGATCGGCCGTAACGTTTCGCGCTATGATAATAAAGGGTAGTTCCGCACACATTATAACCAGGGCCAAGAAGTTTGCAGCGGGATCCTGCAGCCAACTTCGAACAAGATTTGGTAATTAAACCGTGGCCTCGTGCAACTTTGAATTATGCGTGTTCACGGTCCTGCACCGGGTAACTCTTCAGGGACCAATTTGTTGATTAAGCCTTCGAAGTATCTTGCCTTCTAATTCCGACCAGTTCAGTCTGTAGTGTGTATAGTATTTTGAATAATTTTTTTATTTCGTTTAATCCGCTCCGTTTGACGATGCGGTTCCACCGGAATCTATCAAGCTTACGAGAATAAACGACGCAAGCAAAGTCGTCTCGATGAGTTTTACCCGTTTAAATTGTCTCTTGGATCTCTTTAATTGTGAGCTTAATTTTAGGGTTTACATTCATAACCCTTCCACGGATAGGGCTCGTATTATTCTGCCGTGGGGTGCAATTTATTAAATCCGTTCCGGAATACGCTCAATTCGTATAATACGCCGAAGATTTAGTGCTCGTGTGGCTGACAAGAAAAATAGATAACATGGTAGAAATGTTGAAACTTCTACACTGAATTTGAGAGCTTGAGAAGTTGAGGAGATTGAAATTTGGAAATTTAGAATCCCAAATACTTGAAAACTAATAAATTAAAAAATTTTAGGAACTATAAATTTGAAAATTAGAAATCGTAGAAATTCGAGATCAGATAATTATAAGGTCCGCGTCCACTTTTCACGAAGGTCGGATTTGAATTTCCCGCCATATAAATTGGAAAAAAAATGAAGCCCGAAAAGCAATTTGGCGTCGGGTTTGATTCCCAGCGTAGCGCCGCGGCCGGTTCGGGTAAATGACTCGAGCGGACACTGCTTTGAAATTGATTTTAACGACAGAATTAACATCGAAACAATCTGCAGTTTCCGGTAGAATTACGCGGACGATTTGGATATTTTCCAGACCGAATTACAGGAACGTCAACGCCATCGTTGGTATCCCTGTCATCCGCAGCGGTCCGCCGATGCATCGAGGGCAGCAGCGTGCTCTCTTTCGAGCGTAAAATTGAATCAGCGCTTTTTAAACATCCCGCACACTTACTTCCGCCCATTTTGTCCGTGTGTATCGTTGCATTTGATATGAAAACGCGACTCGTTTGCGCGTCACTTGATCCCACGCAACATTCCCAATCAGAATTCACTGTGAAATCGACGAGTTCCAATTTATACTCTTATCTCGCGTCCTTTCGGTCAAAGCTAAAATGCATTGGTTTTATCCTCCCGTTCGAATATTCCACCAGCAGGCTGCCTGAAGTTTGTTCACAAAATTATTATTCAGTGTCTCTGTTTTTCTATACGTCAATATTGAAATAACTTAGATGGTTAATATTTGAAAGGATAATCTCTCTACCTTTATTTTTTAAATAACGTTTTACAAGAGGATGTCTAAAGTGAATACTAAATATCGAAAGGCATTGTTATACGATGGAACCGAAACGGAAGTTCGACAATGGCCGCCGGTTGTACAAGCTGTCCGATAACTTCGATATTCGATACACGGCAGGTTTTGATGTTAGAAGTTGGACTTTCGAGCGGATACAGAGGTCGATACGAGTTACTTAATGACTAGAACTTAAGCACCGGCGTAATTCATGATTAACCCTGTTCCCCTTCGTGACTGGACAGCTCGTAGAGCAAAGCGACTTAGCCACGGTCTTCCACTTCCGGTACAGCCACTCGAATACGCTTGCCCGGCCCATTCAAATTAGCCGGAGTTTATCCGGAATTATGGAGTACTTCTCGACGATGCTCGTCGACGAACACGAGTACGTGCTCACGAGCCGATCGATCGATTATCGTTGCCATAACTGGCAGATCCCCTCGATATATACCACGATTAAGTTCTCGCCTGGCCACTGCCAAAAACTGTTTCGTCAATTTCCAACCGGTTCGGGGAGCGCGTCGCGTTTTGCTCGGTCACCACGCGCGAAACGATGAAATGGAAAAAAAAAGGAACGAACAGAGGAGAAAGAAAAAATCGATCGATCCCAACCAGGCCAGTGTCCAGATAGCCGGCGTGCATCCGGTGCTTCTGTGTGCGTTCATGCGAACGTATTATAGTTCGTTGCCGTTAACTGGCAATTATGCAGAGTGGGAGCTTAGCCTTTCGAAATGGGCATCGATCGTGACGACCATCCATACGATTATTCCAGCCGTATCCAGCCAATACGCTTCCGTGAAACTGAGAGATAATCGTGCCGCGTCGAATCATGACCGCGAATCCTCCTCCTCCTTTTTGAACGTTCACCGTAACCGAAATGTTCGAACGCGTATTAAGCGCTTCCTTCCAGAGGAACATCCTGATTACCATACGAGCCCTTGATTAATATGAGCTAGTACAGCTAAGATCTTTTTGCTGGAGTTTGCAATCTTCCTGGCCTTTCGAGAATTTTCTAATAAAGTTCTGTAAATCCTCGAACCTCAACATACAATTTCAGAGATCTCAAAGTCTCCCAACGAAGTCTAAAATTAGTTGGTGGTCAGTAGATCGGTACACAGTTATATCTGCGGGTTAGACAATAGCAGGATGGTAGATCGAGACTCATAGTAGATTGACGAGTTTGGTTAGAAGTCTAGCGTCAATTTCGAGAGATGAGAGCCCGCCAGGCTTTTCTCGCAGTCACCGATGTCGCGGCTGATTCTGGAGAACTGATAAGTACCTGCTCGAGGCGAACGGTAGATTTATTACCGTGCTTGTCGGTTAACCTCTCGCTAGCATCGTTCCTCCCCGTTCTATCATTTGCTTCCACCCCTCGTTGCCGACCCTCTCTCGTTTTCTTAGTACGATTTCTTGCCCTCGTCTTGTTCCGCGACCGAGAACGATTCGTACACCCCCTTCTCTCGACCAAAATTCGACTTCCGTTTTATTGGCGGAAATAATCTTTGATGTGATTGCGCTTTGCCTTGGAACTTTTTCTCCATCCACGAGGGCGAGCGGTCGATCGATTCGCGATACGAACAGCCGATTGAACTCGAACACCGCCAGCCACTCTGCGTCCGCATATTTACGATAACGTGTTCGTTTCTTATTTTTTTTTTCTCTCCCTCTCCTCGCCGTGGCTCGTTACATATTAATGCGAGCTCGCATTAGCATAACAGCGAACAATATCGGGCGAAGAAAGAACGGTATATAAATAAAGCGGTAAGCCGTTTCGAGGGTACGAAATAAGAGAAAAGGAATAAAGATAATTTTCTACGGCGCGGAACGAAGAGTGATGCGTCGCGATTGTTCGATAAGACACGGTATTATAAGTCGCGGAAGGAAAAGCGGAGCGTGTCGCGTAGAAATATCGGAGTTTCATCCAGGCCGCTTCAACCCCTTCGCTTGGCGAACCAACAAAGCCGCCTTCCTAAAGGTATCAACGACCCATCGCTGTCTTAATTTCCTTCGTAATCTGGGTTATTAATATAGCTTTGGGGTCGCTGGCGCGTAATTTCACGCCGCATAGAAATTAATAGAAAGACGAATGCTCCCTTCGACCGCTTTACGGACCAACACTTGTACAGAATAGCAAATGAACCTACCATTCTCTACACTTTTATTTCGAACAAATCACTGGATCAAGTCATCGATCGGACACGTCGCAATTTTTATAACCTTGAAATTATCAGAAACATCAAGTACTTGATTGCTATATCAAAACAACTCGCATTCAGTATACTTGTCTATACTAGAGTTTCTAAAGATTTTAGAGATTCTCTAAAAAAAAAACTGTATAAAGAAAAATTATTTTATACAGTAATCCTGAGATGTCCTACCATTGTTGTTCGAGAAGAGTCCACTAATTCTTGAGACCGAGCTTACCCCTCGATTCGACGTCGATGGGACGCGTGACATGACATAGAGGCCGTGAACGTTTCCACGTCACCGTTCGTATATGTATGTACGGTCGGACAATGAGCCGTGGTTCGAGACGTCGAGTTGTGTATTATCGAGTGGCATTCCGACGCGCCTCTGCACCGACATTTAGATAGCGGCGTCAACTGTCTACGGGGGTAAATCTGTCTTGGAAGCAAAGGCAAAGCGCACTTCCCCTCAGCGAGCGGCGACGAGCCCTCGCTACCGAACCGAGCGAATTCACTTCTGATCGAATTAGCGCGTCACAGTTCCCTGATACCCCGACAGTCTGAATTAATTAACAGGAGAACGTGCTAGGTAAGCAGCCATTATCGAAATAAAGCGAACAGATATGACACGCTGTCACGGTCGTGGATAGACTCGTTTTTTACCGCTGATTAACCGAACATGCGTCTGAAAATATCAAATGCTATTTGGAACCTTACGGAAATGGAGGGTAGATGCATTTTTGATAGGATTTTGGTTATTCGGTTTCCCAATTTAACCTTTCCACTATTCAATCTTGCAACTGAAGATAACAAGGACTATTTTGAGGGATCTAGACTTTGAGTAGGTGCAAACGCGAAGGGTGTATCTTATTGTTAGTATCATAACTCGCCGGTGAATAATAAAAGCATTTCCTTTTTTTTCTGGAAGGGGCAGTACATCGAGTACATACGGGCATTGCGTATTCAGCGGATGTGCTGGCCCGTGTTGAGATCCTGTTTGAGTTTTATGTCGGGATTTCTGTCGAGTGGTTTATACCGGCGCTTATGTAAATTCAGACGTGATTTTTTTCACGACCTACCCAGCCACCTGCACGAATACGCAAAAGCATTTGTGGCATTGGAGACGAGCAAAGTCAGTCTTCCTGTACTGTTCCCCAAATAACTTTATGAAATAATAACCAAAATATCGGAGAGTACTCACATTTTACACGTGACAGATAATAAAAATGACAAACGAAAAAAGAATAAATTGTTTGACATTATTCAAAGCTATAAAATTCTGATATTCCTCGTTTCACCCGCGTAGAACGCTTTCCAATACGCGTTTCGTTAAGGGAAAGACGAAGGATGATTTAGCGTCATCAAAAATGAATTGAGATAGCATCTGTTCGCGTTTGTAACTGACGTCGTGAGCGGTCGCGATCACCGTTCGATTTTCCATTCCTTTAATTCCGCGATTCCGGAACGGTGAAAGCGGAGAAGACAGGTTTAAGGGTGATACGAGAGCAAGGAAGGGGAGAAAGCAGCGAGAGCGATCGGAACATCTAGCATGGACCGCCATAAAAAGCAATGCTCCACCGTAACGGGGTACGATAAGTGGCATGGCGCGAAGTAAAATCGATCCCGGGGGCAGTCTCGGATCGTGGGCCATAAAAAGGGAACATTAGAGCGAGGAAGATGTACAGGACATAGAAAGAGACGATAGGGACGAGATCATGGCATAATGGTGTTGTGATTTCCCGGCTAGATACGCGATACAGATTGCGTCGGTGCAGCGTTAAACGCTTAGGGCATTAGTGACGTTAAATGGCAGCCGTAACGTTGGCAATGGCGCTTCGCGAAGAACCGACGTTGAATTTCCACGCTCGTGCGAAGAGTTTCGGCGGTGGCCATTAACGTGCGGGAAAATCGGAAAACGACAATGGCGAAAGGGTTGTTGCGCAAACCGTTAAACGTCCTCGGCGTCGCGTCGCGACTTTGAGCGCTGCTAAGTCGAGAGGAAGCCTCCGAGATTCGTCGGCAAACAGAGCAAGTTGTCGAGACCGGAGGGTGAGAAACCCCAAACGGCAACACTTTGGCGGTAGTCAAGACCAGAAGATGGGAAGGTGGTGCAACGTGGAGGCTGTAGGGAATAAATTTTGTACTTGATCGCTACCGAGTCCCTACCGGGAGAGAAGAGCTACAGAAAGCGTCTATATTCTTGGTAGTTGCTGCTGCTCCTACTCAATTTGCATCAAACTATGGAGAGACAGCCACCGCCACCCCCTGCGCCTCCGACGTTCCACCCTCCCACGCTGAGCCACCGCTCTAGCACCTGATGGAGCCGTACACCCACCCCCTTCGACGTTCTACAGTCGAGACTAACGCGTTTAGCAGAGACTCGAACCCCTAATCAGATCTTCCGACGACGCCGGGGGTTTCTAAGGTGCTGCTAAGTGTGAAGTTAATGGAGTCAAGTCGTTGCTTCTTCGTCCCATACCGTTAGACGGTACACCACTATACATTGCATTTCTTAAATAACAATTCATCGTTGTTAGAGTCCTCCGTTAAAATTTCTGTCTTTCGATTATAATCATTATAAACATCAGCCACCGGCAATTCCAGAATATTCTTAATTCTAATAAAACATAATGTGCACGTATAAAATTGAAAGATCTCATGTGGACGTTCAAACGCGGACGCTCCCTGAAATAATAAAGATGGACAAACGCAGTCGGTTTTATGATTTCGAGGATAAATCGCGGGAACGAGCTCGTCATATCGCGGTCGATACGAAGTATGTATAACACTCGAAGAGCGATGTTCACGGCACCTGACGAGAATTTCAAATCGTCGCGTATACTGACAAAACGATTTTCGAGTCCCTCGCGTGGATCCAGCACGGATCCATTGTGCCCGTTGGATGCCAACCACCCTTATGATCCTCGTTTCGGAGGCTCTTTAGCATTTCCGGCGTATCGTGCTTTATGCGGACAAGCATGCGCCCGGTTCCCGGAAAAAAATTGACTTTTAAGCCGGCAATAAAAAACGAGAAATGCGAAATCTTTGATTTTTAGAGCCGCCCCTCAAACCGGCGACAGTTGGCCGATGCGTATAACCCTCGCGGCAACCTTATTTCTCTTATATCGCAAACCAAGCACGTTCGTACTTCGCCACCATTTCGAGACCTACGTGTGTGTATATTGCGGCGTGTACCGCGTCGGATCATCGGGAAATCCTGCCGATTTCATACGTCGAATTTTAAGGAGCATTATTTCGCCACCCCGAAAAGAATCGCGTTCGTAAGGGGTTGAATGGTGGAGCGTACGAATTACACTCGGAGGCAGTTTGGCGAGTGGTTAAAGATTCGATTCCGGTATTCAGGGAGGATGGAAAAGAAGGTTAGAACGGAAATGGAGTCGGTGGTAATCCAGGTACGATGTAGCGTCTGCGAATCGAGTGGAAATTTACATTTAAAGGGCCTCGAAGACACTTCGGAATGGTACAGAACCGGTAACGCTGCCTGTTTTTATTTTCCGCAATTTCCTCGGCCGACCGGAACGGAAAACGGTCTTAAAAGGAATTAGCACGCTTTACTACTCCGCCTGTCTTCAACAACCCTTAGCTCGGGTTTCTTCAAACCATTTGCCACTTTTCAGTTCCCAGACCGATTACTGCGATACTCCGCAATGATACTTCTTCCACGTTTTCTCTGTTCGCAGATTCTGTATAGGCGACAAATTTTATCTGTGCGAGAACAAAATTCTGTGCGAGTACGACTACGAGGAAAGACTGGTCTTCGCGAACATGGCGCTGCATCCACCACACACTGCTACGTTGGCGCACATCAAGAGACAAGTGACCCATCTCCAGCCACAGGTAAATATTTTCCATTCAGCGATTTGTTCAAAATTAGCAGTTTGATAAAAATAAAATTGCAAATATATACGCAATGACGATCAGCTTCTATTCGTTGAAATCTGTAAGGATATCGCGTAGCATTGACCAGGTCGCTTTGAATCTTGCAAAGGTCAGGACGATATCGGATGTTCAGAAGGCTGAAAACTCCTCAAGACGTAACCCCTTAAGGTGGGTTAAAGTGGCAGGTCGCTCGTCCTGACCCTCTCGACAACAAAGGACTCCCTCGAGGCTTCAGCTATGCTTTAGCAGCCTGCCATCGTCTTACGAGTTAGGATATCGCGTGTCCTTATTAATTAAGCTCGCCCGTTAAGCAAGCCTCATCGCATACCGTAACGATCCGTCCTCTTCAGCGATGGAACGTGCGAAAGAATGTACTCTTTGAACAGAAGGATTTGCCAGCGTCTTAAGTGGAATTACACGACGAACCTACCCCCTCTGGAAGCATTTTCAAATCCCGAACGAAAGCCGATCAAATATCTGAAACACGTTGTTAGCTGATTGACGCTTGAAAATTCTGATAAGATACTCGAAAAGAGTTATCGTTGTATTCCGTTGCAGTAAGGTTTGCCGATAACGACAGCAGACGGCTCTTTACAAGCTGGAATTATGAACTCGTCGCGTTAAGCCGTTTGAGTTTCTTGATTATCTTAAGGCAACAGCCGTGCTTCGGAACAATATCTTAAGCCCTTGCCCAGGACCTGGTCCCTGTCTGACCCAACGTGGATCCGATCTACTTAATCCGACCCACGTCTTGCAAGGATGTTTACGTCCTTTTGCATGCTCGCGTCACGTACCATAATTTACCAAGTGCAATATTTACCGATCAGCTTCTACACTGCTCTGCACAGTCTCGACCAGATTTAACGAATTAATTCGTTCAGGCAATTAGGAGCTACAGAAATTTCAAGAATTATAGATTCATACATATACCGAATGACATATTAGGTTAGACAATTTTCTCAGTTAAATATGGTATAGATCAGTAACCAGAGCTACCAAAATCTCTTCCGAAAGCATTCACCGGAATTTTCTAAAAAATCCTAAGACAGAGCTGTTTCCAAATAGCTTCGTTATTTGAATAAATGTCAAAGTGACCACCATAAATCGATACTTCGTTCTCAGGTTCAATCCCCGCCTATCGGTCGAACGATTCGCATAAGTGTTCGCAACTGTCGTTAAGGAAGTTTCAAGACAAACTTTTAAGACCGGTCGAAGAGCCTAGATTGCCGGGGCACACGCTCGAATTGTACGCATGCACAGAATAACGAGGTCCCCGGTCTGATGATATCAGCCTCGGCACCGTGTACTACTTATAATATGCAAATTTCCTCCCCTTAACCGTCCTGCCAGCGAGCTGCGTGTAATTCAGGGGTTGCTAACCCTTGCGACTCTATTTCTGCGCCACGTAAGTGTTCATGTTCTTGCGCGGCAGCCTTCTGCGTGCCGGTCCGCTTCCGTCCTCTCGGTTCGCACGTTCTCAACGTGCGTGAGTGTTTAGTTCAATTAATATCAGTTTGCGCGGACTAGAAACGTGTCGAGTGTGACCTGGCGGAATCCGAGCGAGGTAAAAAGAAAAACCCCTCGGACCCAGTCGTCCTGAAAGGCAACAACGCGACGCCTCGACAGGCGAGAAATCCTGACGTTGAAACGGAATCGAAAGAAATATCACGCTTGACACGTTTATGTGTGGCGATCGTACGATTTTACTCTACACGACACGCGATGGAAACAGTGATGGCCTAATGTAATGCGGGAACCGTACGAATGCGGGACGTGCAAATACTTGAGTAAACAATTTGTAATTTTCAAAGTTTTTAATTTAATCAATAACATAAATTAATAAAATTAACAAATTTCCGAACCTACAGATCCGAAAACCTCAAATTCCTAAAATCTGGAAATCTGGAATTTGGGAGATAAAAGTTATCCGTCAATTACAAGTTTGAACATTTGCATCCAATTACAGATTTAAACAATTATATGAAAGCGGCGATGGCTTAAACCGTCATACCGTTCCTGTCCGGATTTATTTAGATTACAACGAATCTCGTTATTATTCCGATGTGCATTGCCGATACATCACGTAACAGCGAAAGACACATTGAAACAGTATAACGTGGCGTCCATTCACGACAATTAACAGGCGACCATAGATGATGGAACGATTCGCGATCCGACGTTATCTGTCGTGTCAAGCCCGCACCGGAGACTGGCTGTCTCGACGATCGTCTTTTCCATTCAGGTGGTAAATGTCAGAGCGACATTCACCGAGGAAATAGCACGGGGCTACGGATGGTCGGGGTCGTCAGACACCTTTGAGTGTTCTCCGCGATCGGAGGCATTCACGCTTCAGGAACGACATGTCAAGAGGGATCCATCAGACTTAACGTAATAGATGCGCAAACGACATTAGCATGCCACGCCGATTATTGGCATTAGTCTGGCGTCCCGTTATTTCGCGCGCACCGGTCATTTATAACCCTCAGCCGTAAACCCTGCGGCGAAATCGATATCACCTGAACGCCTCCGGATCCTCGGAATAACAAAGAACGAGCGAGAATGGGAGAAATTACGGGACGAACATCAAGCCCTTTTTTATCAGCCGCTCTTAATGGTCTCGTAGCGTTCGTTTTTCTTCTTTCACCTCGTTAGAATTGTTCTAAACCCCCGATGGAGAAGATTAAGCGTTCTTGTTTGAATTTCAAATACTAATTAGACGTATGATAACATAATATCGAAATGCATTTTACTCAATTTACACATTGAGATTGTACAATGAGATTGTAAGAAAAATATGAAGGGTTAAAGAACAGGAGATCGTGGGAACGGATTAGAGGAGTACGATCAGCAGGAATTAGGAGGATGATATTCAACCCCCGAAAGGGAAATTTCAGCGTCGGGAATTAGACGCAGCAATGAAATGCAAAGTGGTGGTGCTATCTCGACTTGACAAAATCAAGAGCGAGGGGGAAAGAAGCAGGCGTTAAGATTCTTAAAAACCGCGAAGAGGGTGGTCCTGGGCCACGGCAGCTGCCACCCTAACTTAAGCCGTGGCTATGGGAATGGCGAAGTTGGCCCGAGCAGCAGGAGAAGGTGGTAGTTTTTCTGATTGCCTGAGAACAGACAGCTGTCCCAATCTTTCTCTTCCCGAGCTCGGGCGGATCTCGTAGACGCTTGTAAATAATGCTGGACCGTGGATCGTTTACGAATAACTCGAGCGTGCTGATCTCAGGTAAACGGGCAATGGGGGTGAAAAAAAGGGAAAAGAGTACGGTCATCACCCTCGATAAATTCAATTACCACCCTCGTGTCCCACGTGTTTCTATGATCGAAGCTAGAGAAAAAAAGCGTTTGAAAAGCGATCCTCCGTTCATCTATCAAACTTGTCACGCGGGTCTTTAGAAGCATTTAGAAAGACGTCTGTCGGAACTTCTAATCGATTCTCGGATCGTTTCTTTATCGTCAACTTCGTTTCGCCTGCGTAATCTCTCCTTCCACGGAGACAACTGTAACGCGTTTAAAAATTGGCGAGAGGTCTTATTTTGATCTAATTTTCCCCTGGAGACCCGCGGAAGGGACGTAGCGCGAACATGGGTTGAGAACGAGAAAAAGGGAGAAGGGAGTTCGAAACGATTATCTGAGTTTTAAAACAAACTCTCAAGTGTCTGCAAAGTCCTACGCGAATCAGAGGGTTGAAGGAGAGGGGTGGGAACAGGGAAAACGGAAGGAGGTTGCGGAAGATAATATGCTAATGCCAAGACGGAGACTACATGGGAATTTAAGAGGATCAATGTGCAGTACGAGATTCGTACGGGGAATAAGGTATTACAACGTCTTCTACACTTCTTCCAGACGATTAGACCCTCCGAACTTCCCTAACCCTGCTCGAACGATTTGAATGAAATTAAACTTACGAATATACGTCATTCGAATGTAGCTACAGAAGCACTTCTTGAATTATAAATTGAACAATTATGTAAAGTCCAATGTCGCTTGGATGAGTATGTTGGAGTCTCACATTTTGGATGACGAACTTGGAATTTTTTAATCATTGTATTTGTAAATGTTCAAGCTGAATTGTCAGATTTATAAATTTCCAAACTTCCAAATTCCTAGACTCTTCCCAAAGTACAAACTTCTTAACCTCTCAAATTATGAAATCCCCAAATTTGCAAATAGTCGTATCCCGTATGTTTCTGTAAGAAAGTGGCGTATCTGTACACCTATCCCAGGAATAAGACATTAATCGCGTCTCGACGAGAAGGCGAAGGCAGTTTGTAACTGACGGTAAACGGGGAGCATCGAGGGGGTTGTCGGGGATTGTCGGTGGTTGCCGGGAGCTACGGGAATCGCGTGTCATTTGTCCGTTGATCTCCCGTGGCTGGGAACCAGCCAGGTGCATGCTAGTTCCTCCACGGTGGGTGCTTTTCTTAAGCGCAAAAATTAGCGCACCCTCTACACCATTCAGCCACACCTCGATTCTTGCCGAGGCACGAGATGAGAATTAGGCGCGTCGTTTATCGGAGTAGGATCATTTAGAACGGAATGACCATGAACCTCGCTATTTTATCGTGGATTATATCGCCAAGGATTCCATGTTCATCATTTCTCGTATTCGCGAGACTTTCGTGCTTAACGATCGTTAATTAATGGAATCTTCTTCAAATGTATCATGTTCCGAATTAATCTCAGAAGAGTGATGTTATTTCCAACTACTGAAATAAAATGAAGGTAATGACATATTGTTGTGGATCAAATACTGCATTAGAAGAAATACAGGCAATAATTGCAATGAAACTAAAGAGCGAGTCTAAGTTAAACCTGAACCACTGAATTATCTGGATAGTAAAATAAACCTGAAGATACGTCGTTTTTCTCGTAAACCGTGAAAACATCATTATAACATGATGTCATTTAGATGGTTCATTAAATTTGATCGTGTGTGCACTCTATGTAATAATCGTTACAAAAGAGAGTCGGAACACGTAGCGTTGTTTCGCAACTAAACTCATAATCTCACATAAGCTCGCAAGCTGAGCTTTCCCATGCGAGCCTTCTACCCGCTGGTGCACAAGGGACTGCACGGTAGCTATGCGCGAAATTCAACCAAATACGATGCATTTAATAGCACTTCAAACAACAAAAACGCTCTATATTTGTCACGGACAAATTCGATAAATCACCTCTACGAATATTAAACTTACCTGTGACCGAAATGAAAACCATTGTAACTGCGGTAAATCCACGGGACAGTAATTCCTCTGGCAATTGTAGATAAAACTTGAATAAGTCATAGACTTAATTTAACCGGTGGTAGCGAGTAACGGAGCCATCCACGCAGATTTCTTAATTACGTGCGGCCTCTTGGCTGTAGGGAGGTGAAAAGAAACAGAGAGCAAGAACGAAAGAGGGTAAAACGGAAGGGCGTCGGTGAGAGAAAGAAGAGGACGGTACGAAGGTTAAAAAGGGTTCTGCGGCAACGAAGATTTAGAAATCCTTGCAAGGGAGATCTCCCTTACCGTGGTGATAAAGCATTTCTTTCGCGACGCTTTGTCATTTTTATCGTAATTATTTACGAGTTAATTACTGTCCCCGTGAATTCTTTTTACCTTCGGTCTGTACCGAGGACACTCAACGTGTCACTTCTCGGAAGAATTATTAATAGAGATTCTGTTTGCTTCTTATCGCGAAACTAGTTCGGCCACTTTGGTAGACGCGAAAGTTCCATCAGGGAAATCATGAAAATGTTCGTTCATGGAAGTTGGCCATGATCAAGTTACGGGGTAAAATCATGGCAAGGGAGGATCCCGTTAGACGGCGCCGTCAGCCGCACGGTCTGCCGAATTTTAAGCCTGTATAATTTAACACCTTTTGCCGGCGAAACTAAGAGAAACTGATGGTGAAGGGAACAACGTAGCCGGAGATACGAAGTTCGAAGTTTTCAACGGCACTTACCTATCCTAGCAGCATCTCCCCGTGGTATCTTCTACCATTCCCGTGGAGCGCTTTGCTCTCTTTCTCCCGCGAATATAGCTCACGGATAGAGACGGTTAAAGTGACTGAAGCGAATGGCGAGGAGGAAGCGAAAGAACGGCAACGAAAAGAGAGAGGATATCGAGAGGAAACGCCCCAAGTTGAGATACAAGTTCTTCTGGCCTTTTGTTTTTGGAGCAGAACCGAGCGGAACGGGAACAAGGATACCACGTCTAAAACGAATTCGTTAGTGGCATCCAACCCCTTTTCGCTCGCAAGAACGCCTACCCCCTTGCCGAGCTTTAAGTCTCTGTCGTGAATAATTGCTCGAATCAGATTAAAGCGGTGCTCGGCCGATTGATTGCAAACGTAATTACGGACACTGCACGTTCCGTTCGCTCTTTTCAGAGTTTTAAATTTATCGGCCATTTAAGCGAATCCTGAAGCTGACTTAATTGCAGGAAATATTTGAGAACGATTCCATTTCACAATTACACTTCCAACTGTTAATACGCGTTATGCATACAGCGAATACACGCTTTTGTTAACCTTTAATTGGGCACGATTTTATTTGGACATGAGGTTTCGTAGACCACAACTAGCTTTAAACGTTTACTACATTATACAAATCTTTTCTAAGATTTATAATTTCTAAATCCCTGTTTGCCTATTTGACTACTTGACATGCAGCAACATATTGTATGTAAAACATTATAATTCGTGAACAAATTATAACTTCGTGATCCTTTTGTCTTCCAGACAATATCACCAGGGGGCCCGCAGAGACAAGCAAACGGAGAAACAACCCATAACCACAATGGGTATCCTGCGCTACCGAGCTTGAGCAACCATAACATTCTGAACCCCATGAATAATTTAAACGGTATCAATGCACAAACACCTTACGATACCAAATGACAAACGAAGTAAACGCCTATTGTATCGATCGAATCGCGAATCGCGTTGCCAAATTTCTTTAACACGTCTTCTGTTAACACTATCGTAGATCCTCGAAGCTGTTACTTGAAAATCCCAAAATTTTACTTTCGCTTCCTAAGGGTTGGAAAACACAATTAGCACGTTGACTACCATGAGGCGTGTAAAAATACTTGTTCAGAATAGCAGCTTCACAATGTAATCTTTTTACTTGCGCTTTCACTTTCCTACTTGAAATTTTGTTGGTTTATGTTAAATTCGTGGTTACCATAGTCAACGTGTTAAAGAAGTCACGCATAGATGCACGTTTACAGTTATTATCGAGAATCCTATTAATTCGGAATCTTAGACATTAAGATACTTATCGCGTGATAATTTTAACACCGGTGAATCGTTGAATTGCATTCACCTAGACTGTACTGAATAATTTACTCGCGCGACTTTATCGTGAATGCTGTCCATAAGTATTTAATGCACATGGCCGACAATTTCGATTCAGTTATACAAAAATACTTCTTAATGTAAGGAAATTGTTGCCAGCAATCCAATTCTCAATACCAGCACTTTATAAAATACTTAAAATTCCTGAATTTGTTATAAAGACTTTAAGATCGTGTGGAATGAGAATGCTCCTCATGTACATGTTCACAACTTCAAAATTTATAATTTGTTCCTCAGATACCAAAAACGTGCAAATACTTATAGAGAGTATAGAATCATAACCCGTCGTGTTAGGCGACACTGAAAGGCTGTCAGTAAATCGCGCGAGACTATTGGTGCTGTTTTAGAGGAAGTTTAATTGTTCGAATTTCCCCAGCTAAATTAGAATGTAAAAATCGATGTACGGACGTTGAAGGACACGGCGAACCATGAGTAGGGGGAGAGAGAAGGATAAGACGATGTTGGAGCACGCGGGTAAACCAAATGCTCAAGGGTGATCAAAGTTTGGCCGTTCTTGTAGTCGACTTTGCTGTCCGTTGTGGGCAGCAACGCCGGTAAATCTAGCTTTACCGGACTACCGGACCAACGGACTACCGGAGGTAGAACTCGAGGAATGGCCACGGGGTAAAATTGGTGAGCGAGGTCGAGCTTGGCAGATCGAATCGGTAGCTGGCCTTCGGCATCCAAGCCGGGGCCAGAGCCACCCCCTTGGGGCTCATACGTTACGGGGTGACTTAAGCATTGTTTCAACTTCGAATCTCTCGCTAGAGGGCCAGATTGATGTCACGAACTTTTCCGTTGCCTTATTTGCGAGTCAGATAACGAGGCTGAGTTATGTCGAAAGTTCTCTCTTTCTCCCGGCATGGTCGGGCGCTATCAGAGACGAGCAGCGGCCGAAAATCTTTTATTTCCTTTTCCGTGCGGGAGATTTGTCGACAACACGCTCGCAGAAAGAGTTTCGCGATCTCTCGAACGGTAATACGCTTACGTATTTGTCAGACAACTTTCAATCTCGATACATTCGTTAATACGTTGACCGCCATGTTGTTTGAAAGACATGATTGAAAGACCTTCGTTAGTAACTTGTCTGACCACAAACGTCAGTTTTCACTGTGACGATCAATGTGTTAATAAATTGACGACCACACATGATTTTCAACTGACAATGTTTTTTTTATCGAACCGTATGTTTTGTAAGAGTTAAAGGTCACCTAGCATAGTTTTTAACGCTAAACGTCTCTGGGATGAAAATTGTAATGATCGGTAAAGAAAACTAAACTGTATAGTGGCATACGACTACTAACCGATTTGTCTAATCAAATAATTCGCATAGATTACGATTTAGTAGAGAACGGTGATTATATTAGATCATCTCATATTTCATTTTGGTACACTTATTTTTACGATTACGACAGCAAGTATAGCCTAATTTTCGTGTACTTTTGAACTGAACCCAAGATGAGATAATCTAATATAAATAGTATCGGCGAACGAATCAGAATTGTATCTACCGTAAGCTGCTTATATAACAGGACTACAACCAAGTCCAACTCGTCTCGAATGTACGATGCATGTAAAGGAAAAGCATTTTGAACGTGGAGTACGTAAGGAAGTACGTTCGCTAGCATAGACACGTATTGTATCATAGTTCTGTCATAGAGACATCAATAAAATTACTGTTTCGATGTTATCCAGAGTTTGGTTTCACAACGGGGAGACGAAGGGAAAAAAGGATGTCATCTTATTGATTTCAAAACGCATTCGTAGGACTTTAAAGTCGACGCCTCGTAATATCTTCGCATCCCCGTGCTGTTCCCGAGATTTACCCTACGTTCCTCGCAACCTTCGCGTTTCCTCTGAATTATTTAAGGCAGCTACGTGATTGGCCGACAAATCCGGTATACCTCAATAATTTACCAATCATACGCGGTCCTTTGTGTTTTATACGCCACGTTTCGTATAAATCGCATTGCGTATTCAGGAGAACGAGATCCAACTCTATTCGGGCGTGAACGCGAACCCTCGCTGTGTATTCGCGCCGCGAACAAAAAGCGGAAACGGAGAAGAACCGTCTAGGATGGCTGATCGAAAGTGAGGTAAGTTTTGAAGATGCAGGAATGAAGTCTACATGGATCGAACCTGGTAAGGTAGGTAAAATCCTAAGTTTCTAAATTCTGCAATTTCCAAATTATCAGATTCATCAATTTCATAACCTCCAATTTATCATATGTCCAAATTTCTGAAATGTCCAAATCCCCATCATCAAAAGATCAAATAAACCTTTCTCTAGAAGTGTCCACCCCTAACGTATAAATCAAGGTTCTGTACGGGTCACCATGAGCAGTAATTTGTGAGGTAACTGCAACGGTATTCCAACGAGGAAAGAATGGTCGCGGTAATAAAGTATGATCCGATTCTGTAAAAGGAACCGCTTATCTACGATCAAACGTCTGGGGAGTAAGTAAACTGAGGGTACGTGGAAAGCATTCGGGCGAGCATTCGATGTAAATTGGCAATTTTTCTCGTGCGGCCCACGGTAATCATCGGCAATTAGACCACGGGCCTCCGATAAATGTTATTTATGACCGCGATTATCCGCGGCGCACCTAGCTGCTCGAAGGTTCGCCTAACTATGAAACACCCCCTGCCGTCGGCCGTCTAATTGGTCCGCGATTATTCCTGTTTGTACAAAATGTCGGTACAAGCGCCACTTTAGCTCGCTGCAAATACTGGCGAAACTTTCTGCCGGATCACGTAGACCGATTTAATGCGTTCGGGTCACGGACAACCGCGAACAACTTAACCGGACAGGATTTTATCACCTCGTTTGTAGCATCGATTACAGCTCTAGAAAATACTGAAAGAGTTATGTAAGGATGAACAACTTTCTGGGATAATTTTGTAGATCTTAAAACAGTAAAAATATTCTGGACGTTCCGACAGTTAAATTTAAATGCAAAGTCTGCATAAAATAACATAAAATTAGAAGAGAAAATTTTGCCACTACATAGCCGAACCACTTTCATATTCCCTCGTTTTGTTTCTTAACCAGCACTCGAATGTTGAAGTAAAAAATTTTACAGGGAAGATATTTTTCTTGCAAGGATAATAAACATTGAATATGCTATTTTTCCACGGATACGATATGGTAGAATGAAAATATGGGCGGGGTATGGGCATTCGAAATCGTATTCCATCCGTTGAACGTGATTAAAAGGGAAGAACGAGCGTATCGCGCTCCTCGTGGTCCTTGAAACAATATTATTATTAAAAGCTGTGTGCGCAGTCCGGTGATCCACATGAGTCGACGGAATGACGGAAAGAGTGGACACGCGGGCCAACGGAGAGAAAGGCTGAAAGCGCGTGGGAGGTCGGGGGTGGTCCGGTGACGGAAGAGCGATTAATTAAAAGAGCAAAAACTGTTTTCATAAAATTCATTTGCGGAAATATGCGCCGACTGAAATAATATCCGGCCGATGAGCGCGCGTGTCCCTGCTCGGCGACGCGACGTTCACGGGGACGCGACGATTCTCCGGTGAAAAAACCAACGCGAATAAAAATGGAGGCTGGACGAAATGCGAAAGTTTTCGCATTTTTTTACGTTCGTCCAACGGACCGTGTATACGTTATCGCTGTGACGGTGCGCGGGAAGCGTTCGTGTGCGTGCGTTTATTCTCTTGACCCGGCATCGTAAGCGTATCGTGCATACACCGGTTACGAAGCAACCAATCTTTTCTGTCTTTTCTTTCTTTTCTCTGTCCCTTCTGTGAACCTCTCATCCCCCTCTGTTCCGTTGTCGCAACCCTGTCTCCCCCTTTTTTTTTCCTTTTATTTTGTTCACCGCGTTTCCCTCGTTCTCGCTTTCATTCAATCTCGCAGTTGTTCAGTCATAAAAATATTTCTACGCTTTCCTGGATATTTTTTTCTTCTTCTCCGTAGCTCGCACACTTTTCGCTGCCATTATTCCGGACGACTAGGAGTGGCGCGAAGTGTGATTTAAACGCGCGTAAAAGTGGCCGTTAAAAAGGCAAGAAAGCCTCCTTAACTCCCGCTTTGATTGGCCAACTCGGTTTATTAAAACGCCCCGGGCGATATTACATATTTTTCTTCTCGCTTGAAACCGACCACTTCAATGCTACTGTTCTCTTCGTTTCTTACACCCGTTGCCCATTCTTTCAGACTCTTTGTCGAAGTATAAGGCTAGCTGCTCAAATAACCATTCTCTCGTTCGCAGTTCCTTTTCTTCTGCCACCACCTTCCGGCTACGGTTTTACTACGCCTCGGCAAACTTTCTTCGCGAGCTTTGCTCAAGCAGCTACGTTTCCAAACGATATATACAAGATGTCAACCAGAATTCCCTAAATTGTAGATCCACCTGTGTTAACATGTACTGGAATTTAGACATTTGAGAATTTGGAAATCTAGAATCTGGAAATTTGCAAATTAAGAATTTCAGAACTAAGCGATTCAGAATTCTAAAATTTGCAAGCCTGGTAGTTTAAAAATGTATAAAATTGAAAATTGTAAAATTTGTAACCTGTAAATTTTCGAAATCGTAATGATTCGACAGCTGGCCCGCGACAATACGATTTTTCTAGTAATACTAATTAATACGGCAGCTTCCGCGAAGCGAGATGCTTGCCGCTAATTAAGAAATACCTAGCAAGCGCTCTTTAGCAGCGCAAGGGCGAGGAGGCGGAAAAATAAGAGGTAGAAATTCCACGGCTGCTCTGGCACCCTTAAAACGAGGTAATCTTAATCCTTGGCCAAGTTAAACCAACTGCTAAGCTTTTCATTATGCCGAAATGAGCACGCGAAGATCTCTTCGTGTCGGAGTTGTTTTTTATTCTCCTCCCAATATCGGAAGATAACGTCTTTTTCTTTACACGGATCCTCGCGTTTTCCCAACAACTTGAAGACTTCGTATCGGAATCTTTCAGTTTAAAATCGTTTACAGAACGCGAGTTTTTATTTTCGTTTTGCCATCGAACTCCGTGTACATCTCCCGAAGGCATCGTTTACGACGAAAATGAAAAATAAAAAGCAGACGGAAGAAAACTTTGGAAACTTTAAATTCGAGCGGCGCGAAAGACGACGAAAAGTTTTACGAGCAACGCAGCCCTGCTGGCTGGGCTGGTTTGAATTGCATCAATTAAAAAAGACCGTTTCGCGCGAAAATTCCATAAAGCGACGGACGAAGGGCTGCGTCAAATGTCCCTGCACGTTCGTCGATAAAACCTTTTCACTTTTTTCGCACTTTTTCGTTTGCATCACCGATAACTATTACCGTCGCCATTTAATTCCGACGTTTTGTTTGATTCCGGGTAAAAGAAATACTCCCTCTTAACGATATTAAAGATTACTTTTGTCGTTCAAAATCGAATATTAACTATTTGGCGTTTTGTCTCGTGAGAGACAAAATTTGTCATTTTGAAATGACAATGATAAAATTTACGGGTTATACGCAGAAACAAACGAAGAATTTAATTTGAAATTTGACGCAAAATGCACCTGATACGATATTCGCTGAATATCTGAGCGAAATGATAAAAATTGATGAGCGGTGCACACGTTTGAAATATTTTTAAAGGAACATCAATGAAACAGGAAAATGCAATTCTACGAAAAGAATTCAACAATAGTACAGCTGTGTGAGTTGGATAAAAAAATGTGAACAACGTTGTCATAATATTGTCCGTTGAAAGAAAAGCATAGTAAACGGTCCGATGTGTAAAATCAAAGGGTGAAATTTTCATTTTACAACGTGACAAAAGTTTGGAGAAATTCGAAGATTTTCGTTCTGCTGTTCGACGAATACTTTCCTCGCAGTGATATTTGAAATATTTCAATTTCTCTCCATCAGAGGAAGATGGACCCTCGAGCAACGGAAGGGGGATGAAAATAGGAAAACGATCCTTGAGACCGAAATGTAAAGCCGATAGGGGATGAAAGACTGTAAGTGAACGATACACGTTCGATTGTTCGGAAACTGCCCACTTTTATCCTTATAATGTAACTCGGATTATATATTTCCAGCGATTCTCATAAAAAATATTTCTTTCAAAATTAAGGAAAAATGTTTAAATCGTTCTTGTATATCTCGTACGATGTCGAGGGTGAAATTAAATCACATCGATGAAGTTTGAACGAGGGAATCGAAAGGTTTCGCAACAGAAACCTTTGAAAAATCACGCCGCGAAAGAACTCGTTACAGTTTCCATTTGAACGGCGTTCCTTCAATCGTGTTACACAATTTAATTTTAAAAAAATCGTGCCGATAAAACCTCCATAAAATACGATTTTATACGTTCATCTACTGCATACAAGTTTATTTTGTAATGGATGACATGGTTTATAGAGAAAATGGCGGCTCGAAGATAAAATTAGGAAATTTGGGAGATTAGAATTGGGGTTTGAAAATTTGGGCAATTAAGAATTTTGGGGTGTAGGGGTTGAGTAGGAATTTGAAGATGTGGTGATTCAGTGGTTGATAACTTGAGGAATTAAGGATTTGAAAATTTGTGAATTTGGTGACTCGAAAATTTAGAAGTCATCTCAGATTTACCTACCCCCTAAAATTGAAGACAAGTCTCCTATTTCTCCCCCAAATTCGTATGCAAAAGAAGCTGACACCGAATACCTAAAAAACCATATTGTATCGACTCAGCAGTATCGGTTTACTGATTTTTCCCGAAAAAGTAACGAAAAAAAAAGAGGACTTTAGGGAGTTCCCGACAGAATCGAGCAATCTTGAGCTCCTTTGTTTTCGAGATTCTGCCACTTGTAAATATAATTACCCGAAGCTTCTCTCCAG
Source organism: Megachile ligniseca (assembly GCA_945859555.1). NCBI lineage: Eukaryota > Metazoa > Arthropoda > Insecta > Hymenoptera > Megachilidae > Megachile > Megachile ligniseca. The sequence goes on from OX243786.1 coordinate 11,331,577, forward strand.
TGCCGAGCCCCTTCCTCGTCCTGGTACTTCCACCTGGCCCATCCCATCGTCTCTAATTTGATTCCGCGGTTGTTTTCACCCACCTTCGCCGCCTCCTCTCCTCTGTTCTGGGCTTCGCCCACGCATTGTCTCTTGTCTCTTCATTCAAATTACCCTCCGCTTTCCCATTCTCGCGCCGCTACAACCACCACCCCCTCTGTTCCTCGCCCGGTCCCTGCCAGCCAGATCCACGCCGTCGTTTTCACCCTTATTGTTGCGGTTTTATTGAATCCGGTCGTGCATTGTCTGCGCGCGAGCGAGACGCGGCCGTTGTTCAAAGAAAATTGGCGCGCAGTTCGAAATGCGCGAATATATTCGTCTTTCAACGGGGGCTCTCCCTTCCGGCCGGCCCGGATGAAATCGAGTTTCACGGGCGCGTAAGTACGGTCAAAAGGTACACAATACGCCGCTACATCGTCATTGTGCTTTGCAGTACATGTTTTTTTTCCTACAGTTGGCAAACCATAAAATCGTTATCCGAGGGAAAATGGTTTACGAAATAACACAGAGGAATGCCTACAATGCGGTGCTTCGGAGCGGAGCTTAACCCTTACAGGTTATCGTCAAATCATATCACGTTAATCTCACGGCTGATAGCCCAGTTTTCCCATATTAAACGAATTTCGTAATAATGCAAGATGGTCCCGAACCTCAGTTCTTGAATATGAATCGAGATCGTTTCTCTCAGTATCGAGTGATCTTCGCGTCGGTTCTATGGTATTGTCTCATTTTCCAGGCTGCATAAATATGTAAGACAGTGGAACTCGTGACTGGACTACGTTATGGGGATGGTGAAAGAAATCTGTGCCGGGAGGGTAACGTCTATGGGAACGTTCGAAGGGGAAGCGAACGGCGTTTACATATCAAGAATCGAACGGAAATGCAGGGACAAAGAGTCAACATGCAAAGACGGATCGTTCTTGTTTATTCTGCCATTGTTTCCGGGGCGCACGTTTAACAGGAACGATACGCCGGCTATCGAGCGAAAATAAAAAAAAATACATAAATATTTTTCCAATAAGTTTCGAGTGGCCGTACGTATGTCGACAGGTCGTTTCGACGAACAAAATTGTTGTTGGCAAACAACGAAAGACAGCGGTAGGGTGGGCGATAAAAAAAGAGAGGGATGCTTAATAGCCGTCAGAGACGCGATTGTTGATTCGCGTAATGAAATCAAGAGTAATCTAGAGGGCGATAGCTTTTGTCCGGGATGTATGAATTTTCGACGAGCGACCATTAATTATTTGAAATTAAATATCCTTCACAGGTTTTAATTAAAATGTTTACAATGCACGGGTCCACCCTGCCCCTCCAGATTACCGGTGCGACATTTTATGACGCCGATATATTAAAAAGCTACGGATTCATTCATCACCGACCGATTCGGCGTTTTATCCGATAGCCTTTTCACAGGACTACGCCCTCGATAATATCAAACGAAACCGTGAAGCATGACGAAACAAATTAAATCCGACGCAATAAATATATTTTTTTCAAAATATATAGGTCTATTCTTAGTCGATGACGCGCGAGGTAGCTCTTGTTTAATCGTTTACACTGGCTTCCAAAACTTCCCAAACGATTTGGTAAATATTTCAATCGATCGATTAAATATTTTGCCTCCCGATTAACTGACACGCGAAACCTAGAAAACATTCGACGCATGTATACAGAGTTATTAACAGATCGGCTTTCGCGAATCGCCGGATCGTTTGATCGTTAGTTTCCAAATCCAATAATGCAATTATGACGCGTTTCGATAATATTCGTGTAATTAAAATTCCGCGCCCCCACGCTCACGAGCTTCGCCCCGAACCTCGGGCGCTTCTGCTACCCGTGGTCCCTGACTCTTGTGAGCAAACGATTCTTGTTTGTTTTGCAAACAAAGGGTTTCTCGCAAGGGTTGGAGAGACTTCGGGTCGAGTGAGGGAAAAGGAGGGAGAAAGTGAAGCGTGGCGGAGCGAAGGGACGAAAGAAAGGAGGATGGGAGGGAAAGTGAAAAGGGGGTGTAGCTGGAAAACAGGGGCAGAATTATTACATCTTTTGTTCGAAGGCTCGAACCGCCCCATTTGCGGAATTGCGGATCGCGATCCAGCCGCGATTGCGACCGCTGAATGCCACAGGGTCGGCGAGGCTTTTGTTAGTTTTGACTAATTTCCGCCAGGTAATCTGCTTCAATTCGAATTTCCCCGGCCGTAATGGCGTGTTACACAGGAATTCGGTAAAATCGTCTATGCGATCGCGAAATCCTGATTACTTTACGACTGATTGCGATGGATAATCACTTTTCATCATTCTTACTTTTCAAATCTTTAAATTGTTATAAATGATGTTGTAATTAAAATTGCTGATTTCGGTTGGTTACCTGATAGGAGATATTTAGTCTGAAGTAGTTTATCTTTGCATCAAACGATATTAACCTCTTGCATAGTGAACGATTACACAATACCAAATTGACATAACATTTCAATATTGTATCAGATTAGATGTTAAAATTGAAATAAATAATTTGAAGCGATAAAATTACGTGTTACTTATATGTTAATAAACAGGGAATGAAGAATTCAGGAACACGTTCGAATTGCGAAGGTAACATACATCGAAGAGTACCGTCGTGATTAAAGTGTCTGTCGAAAACGTTTTCCCGTGTTCTTCCATTGGCGGAGAATAAACCGAAGAGTCGGCCGTTACCATAAATTCTTAATCCGAATCGGCGGTAAAACTGAAAGTTAACTAAGTTCGGTAACATTAGCCGTAACAATGCTCGCCAGTAAGTTCTTACGGTAACGATGCTGTAACGACGGTTTCCGGACCGTGGCAATTTCTTGCGATAAAGTCACCGATGGGACCCACAAGAATTAAACTTGCTCAGGGGCTGGCTTTGCCGATGGTGCAACCACCGTGGTATAGGGATTAAAATTTTACGGGCACCGTACTCCATGCTGGCTTATCGTTTCTATAATACAAAAATCGGCCAGATTTATTCGAGCAACGATGCATTTCGTACACGTCGAATCCGCACAATATCAGTTTTTTAGCAAATGAATGCTTCTCATAAAATTCGACATTCCGAGATAACGATGCGAACAAATTGCACGGCCTTTCAGATAATTTTATATCTAATAGCCTATCACGTTTATCCGTTTATAATATATTGTGGTCTGCAAAAACAAATCATACAGTTATACTGATCTTATAAATTCGCAAACTTCTATGTACTATAAATTCATAAACAAGCACAATGCACTAATTGTTAATCTTCAGTACAGATAGGTTTTCCAAACTTGTGTACATTATATGACAAATAAGAGGTTAAAAACAGGCTTCTCTGCGGATAACGAAAAACGAAACTAGAGTGTAGAGGAAACGATGCGATGTGGACAAAAACAATTTTTCATCCGTAAATGAAGCACAGCCTACCGCAACGGGGAACGAGTAATCAGAGAATAAGCGATTCAAGACTGCGGTTGGAACTCAATGCATCCTGGCTCACGTATAATTCGATACGTCTATCGTATCGCCTTACCGTCGATTCGATAAATCGGCCGAGTAACTTGGACGCGACATCGGCCAGAGGAAACCGAGCATGCTGGGTCTCATGTATCATCTACTACTTGCCAGATCGACGCTTTCACCGGCAGTCAATTACATTAACGAAGAAACACGGGGCGACAAGCTAGCAAGAAAAACTACACCAACATGGAAACTTATAACTCCACACCCTACCGGCTCGGCATTTTTCCTCTTTCCCGAACCGTTTCTGTAACAGTATACCGATGGCGTCTCAACTAACTTCTGCCAACAACATCCAGACATTAATTTCGTCCGATTGGACCCGCTGGACGAGTGCGAAAACAACGGAAGACGTCACATAAAGAACAAAAGAATTCGTCTTCTCGTTCAATTCGTCACCCCTCTCGAAAGCATTCGAATTCTTGTAGCGCGACGAAGGACTATTTTAACCCTTCTTCGCCGTATAATCCTTCCCTCTGATTCTCTCCTGGCGGTCGGTATAATCGTGCCACACCGGTATTCCCGCGGGAGCCGTTGCTCTCGACACGATTCCTTCGAAGGATGAAACGGCGAAAAGTTTAATGAGTCCGCCTACCGCGTGTCCTCGGTCGGTAAAATTACCTTTTCCTTCTCTTAAGGACCCTGATTCGGAACAAAGCTACGTTTGTGCAATTGACTTCGTGATAAGGATCCAATTTATCTAACTTTAATCTACGTATAAAGCTACTCTCGATACAGAGAATTGCCAGTATACTAGGCCAAGCCATTTTTTGGTTACATTACTATAAGATTGATAATGTTAAATTTTCGAATTTTCAATTTTGTTTATAATCCTTTTTGGTTTATTTGTTCCAAGGTGGTAAGAAATCGTGACCGAGATTATCAAGGATTTGTCAGCTAGAGTTTGTTTCTCGACAAAGGGTAAAACGTATGCGAGGCAGACATATCGACTGTGCAGAACGCTCAGTGAAATTTCAGGAGACAAAACGTTTCACAGCATTCCGAAACATAAACGGTGAGCACTAATGGACCAGCTTAAATATGAAAGAACAACCTGCCCACCGGCTAGCGGGTAACAATAAACTAACACTTAAGACGTACTCCGAGACACAATGCCAAGTCACACTCTTCGCGCTAACGATCTCACCTTCAAGCTTCAAGTCTTACACCGCCGTCTCTCCCGAGGACTGCTTCGAGCTGGGGTTACGAGAAAGAGCAACGAACACTGGCAAATAAATGCATCACGGGTTTATAGTAAAGATATAAAAAAGTATGATGTATTATTTTTCTGATATTGATCTAGGGATTAAATTAAAATTACAGCTTGTTGCACGCGACTGGTATAAACTTGAAACTAAAGTCTCACATTGTTCCTTTGTGTGTCTTTTCTTTAATTGTAGGGTAATAAGTTAAGACGAGCCCAACGGTGTACTGTAATTCTTCGTTTAAACGAACGAGACGAGGCCACGTTATTCGCCACGTCGTAAAAACTAACAATGATGGAAATATTAGTTTTTAAAGCCGCGCAGGGTGACGTTAACGGTCTGAACCTTTCCCGTTCACGAGCTGAAAGTTGCTAGCCCCTCGTTGCTCGTCGCTTTTCTTACGCCTCGCGTTTATAGGCCTTCGTGAGCTATAATTCCTTTTTTCCTTCGTATAACGCTTGAAACGGGAGAAAGAAAGCGTGTTCCTGTTCCGTCTACTTCCTAGTAAGTTATACCGCTTTATTCGGAATGCACGTGAAAGTGGCTGATAAAAATTTTTACCGAAGAAAAATAATTACTCGGAAAGTTATGTCGTTTTGTAATTCCATTAACTTGACGTTGAAGGTGTTGTTGTTAAGGCTTCGCGAGATTGAGCGAAGTTTCCGTACGTTTTCAACGTACCGACTACCCCGTATCCTTAAATTTGATCCCGGTGCTTTTCGATCGTGACGCTCGATAACCGTGGTCATTATAAATTTAAGCGCTTTTAACAAAAGCCACGTTAGCTCACAGCCGTCGTGCACGCAATGCCGGCACTTTGCATGCCGCATTCCGAACGACTTGCCACCCTTGTTTGAACTGGCGAACTGGTGTTGCGCTCAAAGTCCGAATGCATAATTAATTGGGTTATCAATTAAAGGTACGTTGCCGATTCGTGATCGCTTCGTACGCCAAGATCGGTGTTCCACTTCGATCGTGACTCTGGCATCGATTAGATTGCGATCCAATTTCGACAGGATCTAATTTCCGGACATCGGTAATCTACAAATTTGAAAATTGAAGCATTGAAAACTTGGATCATAGCGAATTAGACCGCGAGTATCGATTGAAACTGCTATTGAGATTTTAATAAGAAAGGTATTTTATTCATTCACGTAACCACAGGAACGTCTTTGCGTTGAATTACGTTCTCGATAAACGAGGAATGGCAAGAGATCGATCAACTGAATCCTCATTGGTTGAACAGCACAGAGGTACGTAAACCCTGTTTGCAACCAACGAACTCAATCATTCTCTCTGTTCTACGAAACGGCAAGTATCAACATTGTCTGTGTAAACACAGGAAACGGAATGCACTTTGCTCGATATTTAATGCGAATGACAAATCCTTCTAGTGAATTTGCAATTACCTAAGGGAACTGAATAACATATACCCTTCTTTCGTGAAATATTTTCAAATACTGGATAATTAAGTTGGAGCTCGAAAGCGACCTCGATATTACGATTTCTAATTGATTGCTGATGCTGTAAGCAGCTATAACATCTATAACTTACATAAATATTTAGTATTACTCAGTGGGGGTCAGAATAAACATATTTAAACATAATTGTTGCTATCTTATAAACGAATCTTTTCATATAAAATGCGATCAAAATTGAAGTAAATGATATGTTGCTTTTAATGTCAAACAATAGTTAAAAGATAAACACAGGGTAACCCATAAACACAGAGTTAATATGAAATTTAACTAACTCTTTGGCGCACTCTATGTGCGATCACGGAAATTAAGGAACCATTATATGGTAAGCGATGGTGGTTTATGGTCGGATGATAAAATTAACAATTAAAAAACATTTATTCATTACTCTTGACAATCCTGTGAATTCCATAGGGAATTATCGTACAAGCTTTCTTTTTACGTTTCTTACTTCCCTATCAAGAGGGGTTTCAAAAATAGTACCATTATCGCCATCTAGCTGTCAGTGGCGACACTAATGAATTGCGTATTAAAAATTAAAAATTTGTATGATATATTAGTACAAGTAAAGATTGTATACTTTTAGTGATATCCACAAAATAACATTATAAATATTTGAAAACATGAAAATTAATTCAATGAATTGTCGACTCAGGAAACTCGCCCATCTAGCGGTGGACTTCCAATACTAGTAACGTAATACATATTTCGTTGAATTTCTGTTTCATGAATTGCGTCAGTCATCGGTAAATGCGACTCGTAATTTTTAAAGTGTGCACTCATATCAAAGTGTGAAGTCTGTAAATATGAAAAGTTGAAACTTACAGGAAGAAGTATGAATTGAAATAACGACAAGTTTTATATTTATTAAATTATTCCATCATTTTTATTAACAAGTTTGCATATAATACTATAGCCTATTATTTAAATGAAATATGTAGTAATTTAAATGCTTGAATGTAATTAGCGATTGTTTAGTAATGACAGAAGCGCACAGAAATACTGTTACTAAGCACTTATAGATAATGACATCTAATGTTCGTCGTAACGTCCATTCTTGGCGATGATTATCTCTTTATTGGTAGCCTCTGTCCTGTTTAGCAGTTACAGGGGCTTTTACAAGAGCATTTCCCGCCAGACGAGCAACTGCATTTATCTGTGGAAGGAAATTGAATCACTTAATGTCCAATAATTCTTATACGTCGCGGGCAATGAACGTGCTATGGTGTCATAAAAAGGAAATCATTTATTACTTCAAAAACGTACCGGCAATTTGTAGAAACTACAAAAATTTATTGGAGAAACTCTAGTTTAGAAAAGATTATACGACCAACCAACACTGACGGCCATGGTTGAACGGTCGGTCATTGCCCGAATTTAAAAAAAAAGGGACAGGTACGGTTAGAATAATGTACTATGACTACATTCTCTGAAGGAACTATTGCCGGTTTGTAACACAAAGTAACCTTGGTACATGTAAAAGGATGCGATATTTTCGGTCTCATGTAAATAAAAATACGAAAAGTAATTCTAATAAAAAGTTACCTCCGCATCCGGAATCGGAGCACTTGCACTTGTCGCCACACTTGCAGTCTTGGCACTTGCCTGGAAAGACAACGAATTTTGAAACGTTACAATGATTAACATTCAGAATCTTCATTGTTTAATGAAAATAATGAGCAAATCAACATATTATTAGTGAATGAATTATTTCATCAATTTCTAAATAGACATAGCAGTAAAAATTTCAAGAAAATTCCATATTGCACCACAATTTCTTTTTAAATTACGCGTTTATTTATAAAACTTTAATTCAAACTTAAAGTTAACATAAATGTTAAAATAATTAAGGTTTAGTAACATTAGACACGATTATATTTGTAAATACATTAACAATACAATTTTTTAATAATAATAATAATAGTGCAATATCAGAAATAAAATTTAATTAATTTAAACAATATAAGTACGATCAAAACACGCATTTAATAAATTGTAAGCATTGAAGTTCAGTAGAAATTCTAAAATCTTCAGAATTACATAATTTCGTAGAATTGATGTAAATGCTTACCGCTGCATTGTTCACAATTTGGTCCCGGCATTTTCGTTTGTAGTTGATTACTTCGTGCGTAGGCTTTCGTCAGCAATGGTAGCTTGATGATTACTTCGGAGCTCTGTTGAGCTCCTTCGAATTTATCGATTTCCCCCTACCATGATTTGCTGCACCTCAACGACGTGTGCAACGTAGATTATGTGTGCCATGCGCAAATCAGGGGTGTACTTATCTTAGCAGGTTCCACATATATTCCACATTATGACTGATTATATCGTATATACCTCTTTAGTTTTGTCGATATTTTATAATTTAGGACACACAATATGAAACTGAATAAATATGTTACACACGACTTTTCAAACTTAATTTTTTATTCCCTGATTAAGGTACAAGGCCCATAAAGAAATTCTACGGTCCTTTCGAAGTGCAGCACGTGACACACTAGTAATGAGATAAGAACGCAGATATTCTAACGTAATAGCGTCGAGTGAATTCTAGAAATTCCACTTAAAGTAATAACTCAATAATTCACATTGCATCAAATAATTGCACTTACTCTTAAAATTTATTACAAAGCAAAATTAAGGAAGTTTTACGTTTGTCTAATATGAATGTAATAAGGAGTAAAAGTTACAAATTTCATTATAAATTCTTTTAAAACTTAGAACAGAAATAAACAATATCATAAGACTTTTATTTATCGATATTACCCTTCACAATACTTTAGCCCACTTTTAATAAAAATATAAAACATTTAACTTATTGCGAACATTTAATTATTATTTAAACATTTTTTCGTTTGCCTATAAAATTTGTCTTATTAGCTGCCTGTTCAATATGAACAGATTCATTCTCTGGTTCATAATGAATTTCATATACACCATCCTGAGCAGTATTATGCCGTTTTTGAACTGTATTAACACGGGCTGAAAATAATTTAATACATATGTATTTATGTTTCAACAGATGCTTAAATATTTATATAATTAAATAAAATACCTTGATGACGAATAACAACCTTGCTTTGTGCACACTCCAGCAATTTTTTAACCCGTGTACCTGTTTTAGGAGAGCTGCTTTCTTTTATCTAACAAAAAATATAAAAATGAATAGCTTCTTGTAAAATAAGAAGAATGTATGCGTACAAACACTTACTGTCTTAACTTGTAAAGGGAGTTTGTATGAAACTTTTGGAAGTACAAAATGACTTTTAGGTGTATTGTAATTTTCCAGTGGATTAGTTGCAATTGCCTTAAAAAGTTGTAAGTAAAATTTGAATATTAAAAGATACCACGAATTTGGTGAAATATAATGTGAAACCCAATGAATATTTATATTTACCTGTGGTGTATGTGTATTTGTTCTTACTTTTGGAGATAAAGTAATTTTCAGTGCTGGCTTTTCACATGTTTCATTTCTTTCTTTTAAAGGTGTACTTTGTTTAAAATTTTTATTTGGAGTTGTTTTGAGATTTTTTCTTACAGGAGTCAATAACAAATCATCTCTTTTAGCACGTACATTTTTTATTAGCTGCATATCTGTACCTCTAATGTACATACCCACTGGAGAAATTATAGTATTATAATTCAACCTGTACAATCCTTCTGCATGAGGACTCTTCAAAATATGTCTTTCCATTGTATTTTTTGCAGGACTCACAGGTGGAAAATATGTTTTTTTTCTTTTAGAATTTTGGCTAGGAGGGGTTTTCCCTGGTGTAACAAAAAGTTTCGGTTTTATATTTTCTTTTTTTGTCTCCTTTTCATTACTTTTTTCCTTGGATAGTAATTTATATGGACTATAAGATTTCGCGTTTGTACTAAGAGTGGATCTTTTTGGACTTGTCTTCCTCATATTAAAATTCCCTTCTTTGGAATCTGGAGTTGTATATTTTATATCAGAACTTTTATTATTTTCAAGTGTACTGTTAGAAGTACTAAAATTTGGATCTTGAAGTAACTTAAAGAAAGGTTTTTGCGTTTCCAGATATGACTGATAATCTTTACAAGACATTAAAGTTTTGAGAAATTTAGCTTCATCAATAGTCAATGAATCTGACTCATTATCATCAGCAAACATAGGAGACATACGTAATGATTTTTGTGCTTCCACTGCTGTAGGATCTGCATTAATTTCTGTAATAAGTCTTGCTGTATCAAGACACCTTTTTCTTTTTTCTGCTATATCTTGTAGGAGTGTTTTTTCTAACTCATCAGGATCAACTATCACATAACCACTTGTAGTTTTATCAGATTGCGTTTTATTGACATCAGATTTTTCACTTAATTTTATAGATCTTTTTTTAGAATATGATACCTTATCATGCTGAACACTTTTAAATTTGTTATATCCTTCCTGCTGTAAGTCTGAGCAATCAGATTCTAACTTTTTAGAATTTTGACACTTACAGAATAAATTAGGGCTACTAGCAATTACATTTTTTCTGAGGTTTTTATCAGTAGCATCAGAAACATTCAACAAAGCCATTTGTTCTTCACATATGTGGTTAATTTGATTCATATTTAACAAAGAGGGTACTGATAAACTTTTACGTAACAATTTAGATCTTTCCATTTCTTCAGGAAACATTCTTCTACATTGAGCTTCCAAACGTTCAAAGGATGTAATACTAGATTCATTTCCTGATATATTAACTACACTGTCAGCACTCCCACTACAATTATTTCTGGATATTTTGTTGAAAAACCTTTTTCTCATTACATCTATTCCAGATATAGGTGTAATAGGTGTGGACATATTCATAGGTGAAGCTATTAATATTTCTGTTTTAGGAGTATTAACAGAATTTTGTTTATCACATGTAGGACTTATAAAGGCTTGCTTTGGGCACTGAGATATAGAAGGTGGAGATAAAACCCATTCAGGAGCAGATTCATCTTCAATGAATTTACACATCTTTCTGAATTCCGAGGTCAATCTACTTAAATTTAATGCAGATGTGTTACATGCATCACTATCATTATTGATAACAGATTCTTCAATAATAGTTAATAATTTTTCAGTAAAATGTTGTGGTGAATTCATAAACTGGTTGGACAAACGTTTTAAAATTCGTGATTTTGAGCTTTCTTTCATTTTATTAAATTCATTATCCAAAGAACAAAGTATGTTTTCAAATTTATTTACTTCATTATTTACATGGTCTTCATTTGAGCAATTAATGTCAGATTTGTTTGTATGGACATTATAATTAGTATCTCTTTGTGAATCGTCATTCTTCATATTATTTTCTGATCCATTATGTGATACAGATATAACATTGCTTTTTAATTGTTCATTTCCTAATGAACACTGTGAATTGTCATATTTTTTATGATTATGAATTTTGTCACACAATTGTTCAGTTTCAACTGAATCAATACGTTTATTTAAATCTAGTTTGGACGGAGCAGATGGATATGTTATCACAGATGACATAAATGAATCTTGCTTATGTAAATGCTTTGTAGAATTGCCAGATAAAATAATGGAATGTTTAGCACTGTTATTTGCATCATCAGATATTTGATTACTTACACTTTTATAGTCATCTAAACTGTCCTGAGATATCGAATAAAGTGTATTGGAATTACTTACTGATTCAGTTATATTTTCTAAAAAAAAGTAGATTATTTAAGTGTTAAATCACATAATGCACTTAAGAAACTAAGAAATACTTGTATGAACTACAATGTACTTACGAAAACTGTTTAAGGAATCTGTAAAATCGTCAGCATGTCTTCGACGTTGGCTCATTTTAATATCATATAAAAGTCTTATTTGATAACCATTCACGTTTTCGAAAATAAATATTTCTATAGCGTCTGTTCGATAAGTACGTTACCGTTTACTGTTTTCGATCCATTTTAAATTCTCAGTGTAACTAACATGCTAAAACGAAATTGTGAGTATAGTAAATTCTTTACGAGTGTAGCAAAATTTTATTCATTATGTTGGTACGCGAAAAGATTCAAACGATTGTAACCTGAAATGTAACAGTATCTAACTTCATATAATTTTCTATTTTTAAGGGGCCTCCCTCTGCTAGCGGGGACTCATTACACGGCATTTTAGCATGCTCGTGCCAAAGAGTAGGGATTCCTACTCTTTGCTCGTGCTTTAGATGCGGACATTTATTTAAGGATAGAAGGAACTATAATGTAGGAATTACACACTCAAACGCTTGCGAGAATGCTGAAATTGTAAGTGTCAAGCGCCGTCTAATGGCGATGAGCAATAGTAGGAGTGGCCATCACATTTTCAGACAGCGCGCGCGAAAATATACATTTTCAAATATATCTAAGACTGAGGCTTCTGAAATGTTTTCAATTTTTTAAATCAATTATTTTACGACAAATCGTTGTCTCATATCGTTTTTACTTATTAAATTGCCGCAGTACTTAGATTATGAATGTAAAATTCAACTAGAAAACACGTTAAATTGCGGGCTGATGTAATTCTTAGAATCACATTTCTGAAATGTAAATTGTGCAATAAAACAGCTTGCTTTTAAAAGTAAGCATGTACTTGATAAAGTACTAAATTTGAAAAATTAAATTTGCTCTCGACTGTACAGTCAGGTACAAGTCTGGCTTTCTTAGGGAAAATGGCGGCTAAGGATACCTATATACGTACGCCACGTATTGATTCTTACCGTCACTGCTAAAAAAGTGGCAGAAATATATATTGAACTTCATAAATCTTGCATGACCGTTCAATAAATTGTTGTGTTACATGAAAATAAAAAGCATGTAACTATATAAATATTCAATTTTAACATTAGTATTATTTTCATTTGTTGAAAGTTAAAATTATGTTAAAAATTTAAATTAGTATTTTTTATAAGTACAAATAACTACATATTATTAGAAAAGTATCGATCGATAGCTTTTTGACAATAATTTTGTTTCGAAGTCCGATGGGTCTGATACAACAAAGGACTAATCTAGCTGCTATAACGTTGTCTCAAAGTTCAAGTTGAATGTACATATAGGTATATCGGTAACTGGTGTTGCCTATGCATATGTAAAATTACAAATAGTGTGCTCGTAGTGTTATATTAATAAACGTTGAAGTATCAGAATTTTTAAATTTTGTTATCTTGTTAAACATAATTAATCAAAATGAATAAAATAAAGTTACTGGGTAAGTTTCTATATGAAATACATATTAATATAAAAGTGAATTAGAGTTATTGTAATGTCATTTTTCTGTAATAAGGAACTCAAAACTTATCCATGGTACTTAACATAGTTACTCGAAATATTGCTGCCCTTTCCATGTTACCAGAGGTACACAGAATGCTTCAAAAAACATGCAAGTACTTATTATTGTTTTTGTTTTTAAGTACAATTTATAATCTCCCAATATCTAATTCTATTCATATAATAAAATATGTAAATATTATGTAAATATTCTTATAGAGATTTCGCAGAAGGAGAATTGAAGCCAATAGCTGCAGAAATTGATAGAAAACATCTTTACCCAAAAGACCAAATACAAAAAATGGGGGAATTAGGATTAATGAGCATAGCAGTACCTGAAAATTTAGGTGGTACTGGACTTGATTATTTGGCTTATGTTGTTGCACTGGAAGAAATATCTAGGGCTTGTGCCAGTACAGGAGTTATAATGAGTGTAAATAATTCTCTCTATTTGGGACCAATGGAAAAGTTTGGCAATACGTATCAGAAAGAAAAATATGTAACTCCTTTTACAACTGGTACAAAAATTGGATGTTTTGCCCTCAGTGAACCTGGTAATGGCAGTGATGCAGGTGCTGCTTCTACTACTGCTGAGAAAAATGGAGCTAATTATGTAATTAATGGTACAAAATCATGGATAACAAATGGGTATGAATCAGATGCAGCTGTTTTATTTGCCACAACAGATAAGACAAAAAAGCATAAAGGTATAAGTGCTTTTATTGTTGATAAGCCAAAAGAAGGTCTCTCTCTTGGTAAAAAAGAAGATAAATTGGGTATTCGTGGTAGCAGCACCTGTTCTTTAATCTTTGAAAACTATGAATTATCACCTGAAAACTTGTTAGGAGAACCAGGGATGGGTTTTAAAATTGCAATGATGACTTTAGGTATTGAATAAATAAATATTTGTACAAATGCAATGTTCTGAAAATATAACAATTAAATTATATGATTTTAGATTCTGGTAGAATCGGTATTGCCGCTCAGGCTCTAGGTATAGCTCAAGCATCCCTTGATTGTGCAATTGAATATGCATCACAACGACAAGCATTTGGCAGTCCTATTATCAAGCTACAGACAATTCAACAAAAAATTGCTGACATGGCACTAAAAGTAGAAAGTTCAAGATTATTAACATGGCATGCAGCTGTGCTTAAGGACAATGGCAAACCATATACAAAAGTATAAATAAAAATGTAATTATTTGAGAAGAAACAATATCTAATATTTTTGTGCTTGTAGGAAGCCGCTATGGCAAAGTTGTCGGCATCTGAGGCATCTACCTTTTGTAGTCATCAATGTATACAAATTTTAGGTGGTATGGGTTACGTTACTGATATGCCGGCAGAACGTCATTATAGAGATGCGCGTATAACTGAAATTTACGAGGGCACTTCGGAGATACAAAGACTGGTTATAGCTGGAAACATTATTAAAGAATACAATTTGAATTGAAACTGTTAAATGTATCAGATAAATTCTTTTTATGCAAGCAAATATTTTGTATGTTTCCTTCTCTTTTTATACGCATACATATATATGTATTTTTTCATTATATGAGAAAGAAGTCAATAAATTTTATACATTATGACTTCTGGTTTTATTAGTCCTTTAATCCCATAGTGATTTTATAACACAAAATATATATGTATATATGTAAATATGCAAAATATAATTATGCACGTATCCATATATACATATGTGCAGCATTATAGGAATTTCTACTCACGATTCCTACCTTGCTTGTTATAGGATCATAGCTAACAGTCTATCTATTAAAGTAATACTAACGCATAGGGGTGGTAAACACTGCTCACAGTGAGATTTTATTTAAAAATCTCCGTTAATATTGAAATCTGATGAGATCGCACATCAAACTTAAATGCTAAGATCCACAACTGAGCAGCATAAATTCAGATATTCTGCACTGCAATCTTCCAAAAGTTAATTACTTTATCTAGATTGTATTTCTAAAGCTACCTTAAATACTACAGAATAGATTCTAGTATAACAGGTAACAATATACATATAATTTGTGCAAACGACAATTACAATTCTTTTCCAACTATATTTTAATTTAATTATTTTTTTTTGCATAAGCGAACATGTTGGATATGATATATAATTTGGTTTAATTTCTTGTACAGATATCTATTGGAATGCAAAGAAATATATAAGTATTTATAATATTTCAATTTGAATTTCTTTGTATGCCATTTTTTTTTTTTTTATATACAGTAATGTACCCTTTCTGCATTTACTTTCACAGCAAAATATTTGTCTCCCCCATTCTATATATGTATGTATGTACGTACATGTGCACATATATATATGTATGTATGTATGTCAAATACTGACTTTACATAATTGCTTTCACATTTTTCACAGACCAATGTTAGTGTAATAACTAAAAATTTATTAAGTTGATTATGACTTAAATGTGTCTTTCTATCCTTCTCTCTTTGAATCAAAAACATAAAACAACAAAAGTGTAACTATCTATGACTTATTAATCATTTGTTATTTTATTTCGTCTGACAGTAGTAGTGAACGTTAGTAAATTATCACAAAATTAATTTTCATTCGCAAAAGTGCCAAAATACGTTTGTTTAATGTTTTAGGTTATTATACAATGTATAATTGGACTTACAGAACTGTAGATTATATCGTGATGTTCCCCTTTTCAAAGTAAAAATCAATCAATTTAAAATCGAGCTATAAGTTTATTATCAGACTCACGATTCCTGTGTTAAGTATTCCTGTTTATATATGGTAAGCATTCTGAACATCTTATTCATAAATTTTAGTATCGAACTACTATGGTGTTAAATAACAGTTACATCTTTTCCACCTATATTGAGTTTTATCGAACTGTACTCTTTTTTTTTTTTATATTTTATACATCATATAGATCAAACTGATTTATCAGCTCTTTCTCTCATTATTGGCTATATTATAATCTTTGACTGTAGATATATTTATCTAGAACGTTCGTAAATGTAAATAAATTAAAATTGTAAGTAATTGTAATAGACACTGAATCTAGACACTTAAGTTCTGGAAATTGTCCCGATCCTGCAGGATCGCCTATGACAAAACGTATGTGAATTTATTTGAGATGTATAAGGAAATTAATTTAACCATTCATAACAGAAGCTGTCAAAGCCTCAATCATCAGCTCGCATACCCCTTACTTCTCCTTGATGTCTTTGCTGAAAAATGCAAATACATTTTTTTATTAACAGTACACTGAACTCAATAATTATAGTACTTTAACTTTAAAAAAATATTTACCCTATCCAATTCTACTTTCGTATTTTCTTCAATTGCTCTAATATCTTCCATAGTCAAACCGTACCAACGATCTATCCAACAAAACACTTGTCTATGAAAATTAGTAAACAGGCGCCTTTCTGCTTTTTGAATATAACTTTCAACACGATTTTGTAGACCAAACCACTTAAATTCACAAGTGACTAACTTATAGCATGTCATCACAGGTTGAACATTATTCTTCCACTCTTTGCCAACAAGTGGGCCCCGACCTGTTTTTACAGATTTAAATTTTGTCGGATCTTCATCCTCTTTATAATCAGCATTTGCAATCGGATCATTTGCAATATCTATATGTACCACTTCTCTTATTTTTAATTTATCAGGAGGTAATTCATGAACCTATAAATTAAAAAAGTACAGTACAGGACATAAAACAAAATCCTATATTTTCTAAAATTTATATACATACATTATTTTGATTTCCAACATCATCAATGTGAAATGATTCTATCATAATTACAAAGTTCTCTTTCATATATCCAGGATTCTGTACAGACAATAGTATGCAAAAATGTTAAGTAGATACAAAAAATGTTATAACTGATACACTTATTAATTTATAATAATATTACCAAATTATACTTACAGTTATAACAGTTTTGCAATAAGGATAAGCATTCCAAGCTTCTTCATGAATTTCCATGGAATTCTTTGGCAGCATAATACGAATAAAAGCAGGCACTCTACTAGCTAAATGATAAATCTTGTATGTATATTGACCTGAAGAATATTTTCCACCAAGCAAAGGATAATCTGTGAATGGCTCATTTTTTAGCACTTCTATACCCTCTCCACCGCCAGTATTATTTTTACTAGCTTCTGCTACAGAGTACAGCTGAGCCACTTGATACTGCCATAAAGCAAATCAGATTTTACGATACATTGTACATATCATAAATGATAAATTATATTACAAATTAAAGATAATAAATAATAAACTTATTAAAGTTACAAAATTTACAAAACATATTTTTAAACACAGATTGCTTCAAAAAGGACATTTCAATTTTATAAAGAAAACTCAATTACATATAATTTAATTGTCATCTAAAGTACAAACATTCATATAATTCCAAATCATATTTTTTTCTCATAAAGGTTGAAAGCAAAAAAACTAAAAGTAACAAATACATCAATATCTAAAGTAATAATTAAAGATCATTTGATGAACTGAAATTAAAAAAAAACTCTTATTACATCACAAAAGTTACCAAAGATAAGTATAACAAAATGATTTGACAACTTCCAGATATAATGACTGGAAAATTCAAAACATAACATTTAGATTAAATACATGCTTCTAAATAAACGTTAATTAAATGAGTTGCAAGTTTTGCCAATTGCACTATACTGATACAAAGCTAATTTGAGTTAGTTTCTCTTTTTCTAATGAAACAACATGTTTCAAAATGGGTCATTATAATAAGACCTTGCTGTTCATCAAATACATACCTCTTCCACTGTAAGAGGCAAAGTGACACGGCTGTAACAAAAGAAATGAATAAAATATTTATGTTTTATCAACTAATAATTGAAATGATCTATAATCTATAAGTAATGGCCTTGAACATACACAAGTATGAAAAAAAATATTATTCATCAAGTACCAAGAAATGAGTGACAAATGATAACGAAAATCGAACGATTATTTTGAGAGAAGTTTATTTATCAGTTAAAATGAAAATGAAGTTATTCGTATCATAACAAAATTTCGGTTATACGAGTGACAAGGGATGAAAAAGCATCCCTCTTTGCCCCTCCAATCCCACCCGCTGTTAAAGATTAGTAACCATATCCAGAGAATCGGTTTTAAATGTACGACCAATATTCGTCTCTCACGTTTATACTAAACAAAAAATCATAAAATTCGTGATAACTTACAATTCCTTGATAAGCATTTTAACAAGCAGAGCACATGGGCTGTAGTAATTTCAGTGCGACCACACAGAACAACCCTTGCTTTAGCAAATTCACTCGTGTTATCTCAACCCGCAGTCATACGCATACAACGGCGCCGACTTCTCAACCGACTGCCACACACTTGAACCACCGAGTAGGTACCACACAGCCGCGCAACTACCAAAAAGCACATATACTTGCGCACACGTGTACATCAAATTTCCCCACTCCTACTTCACAGACACTTTGCAAATGACGTCATGCTTATATGCATCTTCGTACGCATGCGTATTTATTATCTATCCAACTCACAATTATCTAGTCTGGGGATTTTAAGTTAAATCTTTTATGTAAAAGTGTTAATTATTACAAAATATTGTTATTCATTTATTCTTCATATAACACAGTTTATATACACGGTATTAATTGCATTTAAATTGTAGTGAAAAAATTGTAGCTTCCACATAAATATAATATATATATATATATAATATATATGTGTGAAAATTGATAATAAACATATATATATACCAAATTATTAAATAATAAATATTTACTTAAAATATTATATTAAAAATTAACTACAAATATAAAAAAAATGTTCAATTCTTATTTTTATAATTTACAATATTTACTCAAATTTTATAAATGTTCAATTATAGTATAAATTAAAAAAGTTTATAATGTTCATAATGCTGGTTTTAATTGTCACAATATTTAATTTAAGGCAGTTATATAATGCACTTAATTATATAATAACCCAACGAAAAAATAAGGACATTATTTGCAATAAGTTCTAACATGGAAAAAGTTTAAAACGATTGAAGAAAATGATTATTATGTCGAAAAAGTTTGACTGCAATAATATATCAGTAAATATAATAATTGTACAAAATATTTTAATATTACAACGTGTTATTATTTATATGCAGATAATTTACTTATTATTCATACATAGTTTTTCAAAAATAGATAATCATTTTGAATGGTTACTTTTTATCTGAACATTAAGGGAAATTTTTAAGAAAATACTAGAATAATCACTAATATTGAGTTGAGTGCTTACATCATTCAAATGGCGCTGTATGCAACGTCGATTAGAAAGAAAAAAGAATCATGTGAAGTCTTCCTATCCCTTTCCCACACCGCGTAAATTAACAAAGGATTGATAGAGAAAGAAAGACCGAGACACATTATTTCTCTTTCTATCAACTCCTTTAGATTCTCAATATTGAATACTTACTTCAATATATAGTCTAAGGTTGAGTATTTCCAATGCCCACCTTGTAGCTACACTATGAAATAGAAGAGCTATAATCATTTTATTATTACTACATAATATTGTGAAAAATTTATTAAATTTAAACATAAATTGAAACGTTTTACAAAGTTTAATTTAAACAATAATGATATATTGTTTATACTCGTCAATTATTATATATAAGTATATTTTATTCACTTGTATTAAATATTTCTTCATAGTGACATTTTTAGTTGCACAATATATGTAGAAGTACATATGAGGTTTATGTGTTTGTGTAACAGTTGTTGGCCTGTTTAAAAATCGACTGCAATCGACGAGGTCCGATTGATCGATATGGTTCTGTATGTGTGTTACAAAATGTACTGAGATGACAGCGCGCATACTGACGCGCCTTAGAATATTTGGTTTGCGGAGAATGAAAAGATGGAAGAATAGTTCGAAAGTTACAAAAAAGATCAAGTAACATGTCTACACATTCTTATGCGAGGTGGGTTTATTGGTGGACTATTATACTGATTTTCTGAGTTTCGGTCTTTCCTAGTGTACAGTAGATAACTACGACAGGTGTATGGCAATTTGTGGAAATACCAAAACCAGGACGCGTGGGAAGATCTGAGAAACAAGAACAAGTTCGTTCCGGATAAACAGACAGAAGTGAAGAAATTAAAGAAAAGAAAAACAAGACTAAACGTGAAAGTTTGAAACTTCAAATCATAATGGATGAATGTACTCTGAATGATTTGTTAGAATGCTCGGTATGTCTCGAGCGATTAGATACATCGAGCAAAGTACTTCCTTGTCAACATACTTTTTGTAAAAAATGTTTAGAGGAAATAGTCAATACTCATCGCGAGTTGCGTTGTCCTGAATGTCGTGTGTTAGTTGATGCTAAAGTAGATGATTTACCTCCCAATGTATTACTTATGCGTATTTTGGAAGGAATGCGTAATGCTGCACCTAAATCAATAAAATCTGTAGCTAAAAGCAATTCAGGATCTCAAAGACTTTTTGGTGGTCATCAAATTACTTCGACTACTAGTGTAACTACCAATTCTACTCCTAATGCATTCACGAATGAACCAATTCGGCATGCGAGTGCTACAGCTAAACAAGTTCAGCTACATAGTCAAACGTATGGCCGAGCAATTTATGATTATATGTCAAAAGTACCAGGGTAATTTTTATAATTTCTGTAAACTGTACATAATTTTATTTAATTGTTATTTTACTGAATGAAATTATTTTTTAGAGATTTATCATTTAAGAAGGGTGACATTGTCATTCTTCGT
Source organism: Megachile ligniseca (assembly GCA_945859555.1). Classification (NCBI taxonomy): domain Eukaryota; kingdom Metazoa; phylum Arthropoda; class Insecta; order Hymenoptera; family Megachilidae; genus Megachile; species Megachile ligniseca. The sequence goes on from OX243786.1 coordinate 11,352,860, forward strand.
AAAAAAATTGATAACAATTGGTATTTTGGAGAGAGTGCTAATAGCCATGGGGTTTTTCCTCTATCTTATGTTCAGGTATTTTAAAATAGTTTAAAGCGTTAGTAAAACAAAAGAATATTGAAAATATTCTATTTGTATTAGCATAATAAGTTTGCATTAATGTCATAGGTAATGACACCATTAACACCACATGTACCTCAGTGTAAAGCTCTCTATGATTTTCGAATGACTAATGATGATGAAGATGGTTGTCTTACATTTAACAAGGTACTTAAATATATTGTTATATTTTTATTTTTTTTATTCTCTAACAAGTACTTAAAACAATATTTTTATAGGGTGAAGTTATCAGTGTTATTAGAAGAGTTGATGAAAATTGGGCAGAAGGAAAACTTTTGGATAGAATTGGTATTTTTCCATTGGCTTTTGTAGAACTCAACAGTGTAGCAAGAGCATTAATGAAACTTTCAACAAAGTAATTTTATTATTTATAATTTAAAAACAATATTTTAATTTTAAATTAATCTGATTGTATTTTTTCAACTAGTACTCAGCCAGGTCCATCAAGAGTGGCACCTCCTACGCCTACAAACGAAGAAACTACACCCTTAATACCAACTGATCATTCACGTAATATACAAACGAATCAGCGCCGACCCCGACTTGTGGTATTATAATTTATTTATTTGTTTTCATATTTCTATAAGTTGAAATTACTTATTTTATATATTCTCACATGTAAAATAGGTAAAACAAATACAGTAATTCATAATGTATTTTTTAACAGAGTTCAACTTTGCCAGTGTCTGATACAGTTTCAAGCGTATCTTCAGGTGGCAGTTCTTCAACTACAACTTCAAATACTCCCAATAGTTCCACTACGTCTAGTAGTTCCAGCACTGCTCCAAGTAGTCCTAGTAGCCCAGCAACATCTCCACCTGCAGTGGGAAATAGACATAATGTTAAGCGTCACAGTTTCACTGCTATTAATACTGGTCATCAAACTCATCCACATCATAGACACAGTGCAGAAATACTTAGCCCACCGGTAGATAATGCTGTTGGTAGCAGCAATAATAGCTGCAGTAATGATTCATTTTCTCCGGTACAGGTGTTAACTAATTTCATTTTATAGAAATAATTTACAATTTAAAAAATTTTTGTACATTACATTATTTTTCTATCAGACTGGTACCAGCATTGTAGATCATAATCTTCGACATAGACGAAGTGGTAGTAGTGATCTTGCTCTTGCACAAGCATCACAAAATTTATCCTCTACCACACCTGGAAACGCTAATTTACCAGCTGCGTATATAGCACTATATCCATATAAACCTCAAAAAGCAGATGAACTTGAATTAAGAAAAGGTGGCATTTATATGGTAACGGAACGTTGTCAAGATGGGTGGTTTAAAGGGACTTCCAATCGTACACAAAAGTGTGGCGTTTTTCCTGGAAATTATGTTGCACCTGCTAAGTATGTGAACTATTTGTAGTACATATATAATATGATTTTTTTATTTTAAATCACTACATTTTTATAGATGCCAACGTGGCTTATGCCGAGGGTCACCAAGTACAGGACAGCATCAGAATTTTTCATCATCAACGACTCAAAATAATACTGAGTCGAGAATGACTGTGACATATACCAAAAATAAAGGGCCTGCTCCTCAACCTTATAACCCACGTACGTTGTTACCTCCAGAACTGCCACCACGGGCTATTAGTCCATCTTCAGTGGTATCATCATCTTGGCATGGTCAAAGTCAAACACAAAGTCAAGAAAACAGCCCACCACGGTGCAACGAGCAAAATTCTGTCAATCCTCTCGGACGTAGTCACAGTGCTGTGATAACATCAAGTATTTGTATGTAATAATTATATGAAACACATTAGATCAATGCTTATAAAATAATTATGTATTTTAGCTTCTCCTGGCAAACAGGTAACTTTGCCACAATCATTAACCACTACAACTACTATTGCTGGCATCAGTAATAGTGGTACTGTCGCCACTGCCACCGCTTCTTCCATCACAAATGAAATTAATAAGAGTCCTAACAATACTTTACGTGCTGTTGCTTCTCCTTCTTCAAACACGTCTGTTGTCACAACCAAAAATACTGAGAAGGTACATTTTTACATGGCTTATATGTATGTGTATGTGCGTGCATATATATATATATATATATATATATATATATTTTTTTTTTTTAATCGTAGCAAAAAGAAAAGAAAGATAAATGCGTTTCTTTGATGCGCCGATTAACGAATATTAAAAAATCAAAATCACCACCTCCTACTACATATTCAATGGACAATCCTGTATTCGATGATGGTAACTCCATCAACCCAGTACACGTTCGGTAAGGTTTCTGTTTTACTATTATAATAATAATAAATGAATACTTCATGCAGTTGTAATGTATTAGTACAACGCGTTGAATTAACGCTACAATTTTATATTAAAACAAAAGATTATTCTGAATAATTTGCATGTTAATAGCGTACTCAATGTTTTATTAACCGTTCGCATGTTTTGTTATTCAGAATCATTTACATGTTGTGTACGTACAAAATATGTGTATGTGTGTATATGTATTGTTATTATGTATGATATAACTATTAAAATCACTGCATGATTATAGTGTTTGCACATACATATATATATGAACAAGGCGGTTATATCATATGCAGAATAGTGTAAATTTTTAATTATTCCTTTTTTTACATCCCATTCTTTTTCTTAATACAATGTGAGCTGCACGTGTTGAATTATTTGTCTAATTCTACACGGGGGGTGGGTGGGTATATTTAAAATTAGATCGGGATCTTGTCCAAGTCAGTTGCTACAGGTGGGAGCTACGCAGGAATTAAATGCTTCAAACAACCATCATCGTTTGTGTCCAGGCTCTATGCAGGGACACGTCACGTCTTCACAAAGACTTAAATACAAGGAGAGACCATCTTTATCGGTCTCAATCTTTCAGAGGTTAGTTATTATTTATAAATATGAATTCGAGTAAAGTATGGTTGATGAACAGAATAAGTGAAAAATTAATTTACTACAGTTGAAAAAAGAATTTAGTTTAATGTATCTATCTAGCTCATGCATAAAGTGGAAGTTGTTTGTTATCTTCCAGCTAAATAATTTGTATGTAATACTTGTGTACGTGTTTAATCACATTAACATTTATAATTACATATATAATCTTGCTATAGATTGGTAAGTATGTTAATGGAAATTTAGGAAACTTACAAGTGCTCTACTTACATTCATAGCATTAAAACACTATATATCATGCTTGTTGTATGTATATACATTCCACAACTACTGTTCTTGATTTTGGTTTTTTATTTATATATCTTTTTTGCATGTTAAATACGTGTGCATTTAATGTGTAACTAGCGCATACAATTAGTAAATATTAGTAACAAGTTCAACTAAATTTTAATTTTCTCTAATTATTACCGTTAATAGATCCAACGAATCTAGTGGAATGGCGTGTACACCGGTAGGAAATCATCATCGTAAAAGTAACTCTTTAGATGCTGGTATGGGAAAGCAAATAAAGCAACAATCTTCTCGTGAACGGTATGATATACATAATTTCTATCATACACTTCATTACCTTTAAATCTTTTCTAGTTACTGATTCTTTTTTTTTTACAGAGAACGAGTATATAGATTTCGCTGTATTGTGCCATATCCACCTAACAGTGAATTTGAATTAGAACTTCGAGTGGGAGACATTATTTATGTACATAAAAAACGTGATGATGGCTGGTATAAGGGAACTCAGCAAAGAACAGGTCGTACAGGACTTTTCCCAGCAAGTTTCGTTGAAGCCTTCTGAGATACAGCTCAAAATCATCTTGTATTAGAGACTTGTATATAATTTTGCACAAGTTAAAAGTGACTTATGATAAAGTTACTTTCTAAACTTATTAATAATATAATCGATACAAGGGTAAGTAGTAAGAGTACGGTTCAAACTATAGATTTGATTCACACCTACATATTGTATATGGTATGTTCTCATAATTTGTTGTTATAATTACAACAAAAAATTGTTTAAATCATACAAGCATTAAGTATACTGAAATTCTTCAAAATGCATACTGCCACTAATTAAGGGAAAAAAATTAAACAAAGTATGAAATTGTATTATATCAATACTGCCATTTGAACAAAAATATTAGAAATAATATAATATCGTTCTTATTAGAGTAAAATCAACTTCGTTAATTGAAATGTACCAAAAGAACCTTTGTTCATACACACTGGATCGTCAAAGCAAAATGGTTGAAGTCACATTGTTTTTATACAGTCGGAAATGTTATTGAAATATGTGTTATTACTGCACAAATGTTTTTTTATTTTAAGCAACAAATTTTTTTGTTTCAAAAAGATTTATAAACAAAGTAACATTATTATTAAGGTATTACTTAGATCTTTCTAAATTGTTATTTTTTTTAAATGTGCGTAATATATCTTGTAATGCAGAATTATATAAATTTTTATTAATTTTATGAATTCACTATTTTTTGCCATATCGTAGTTGCTAACCTTGAAAAATATTTTTTTCCAAACATATTTTTTGTTTTAATTTTTTCTTGGGCTAAGTTAATCGTTAACATCCCTCGTTTTATATAAAAATACATAAATTTGAGAAATAAGTTTGAATAGCATGAAACATTATATTAAATGTTTATTGGTTGTCAAAGACTGGCTTCTATTTTTACATTACTTAAGTAGTTTTCCATAGAGAAATTAATGATATCATCAACGATTTTAATAACATTATTTTCATATTTATAAGACACCAGTGACAGTATATTTTTTAATTTATTTTGAGACTACGGACACATTCATACATGACAACAGATGGCGTCGTTAAAAATCAATTTCATTTAATTCTACAATTATAGAAAATTATAAATGTAAATTGACGAGCTTCCAGAGACCGAATAATAATCAGTATTTAATGGAAACTTGTTACTATCCCGCATAATGTGTTATTTACAATCATGCACAAATATCTACATATATGTAAGATTACACATGTTAGTATTTTTAACTTTTACACCACAAATATATTAATTTTTAATTAATACCATTCATAGGTTAATTTATATAAAGATATGTTACATAATACTACTGGTTTTCTAAAATTTAACAAATATTCAAAAGTCTGAGCATGTATTGTCCTTCTATATATGTTGTAATTTATTTAATTTATATATTCATATTTTATTATAAAAAATTGTTTTATAGAAGTTTATTAATATACATATACGTATACAAGCGCACACGTACGTACACAATATAGAAATAAGATAATGGAAGAAGAAAAGAATGGTAGAGGGTACAAACCAGTAAATGCTTCTGATTTAGTAATGCAGAGAAGTTATTCGTTTAAATGACTTTTCATGAATTTGAACTCCATTACGATCTTTACACAAATTGATATACTTGAAAAATTACGTTTACAGTGTCATATTTTATATTTAATGAAATACTTTCGTCTTTCTCTCTTCTCTGATACACAATTTCCTTTTTCTTCTTTCTCTGGTACTAAAGAAAAATATGTTCATCATATTTAATTATATAAATACACCATATAAAATATATTTATATGTATGTGTTTTATATAATATAAAACCAAGTAATTTATTACTATTAATAATGATAATACCTTATAAAAGGAACATTACTTCATTATAATACATAAATTTCAAATACAAATACAACTAGTAATAATAAACATTGATGTATCTTGTAATGAAAACTTACCAAAATTTATAACATGTATGATCTACTTGATCATGTCTATATAATTTTTCTATTTTTATTTGAAGCATGGTATATACATAAAATAAGCAGCATAAAATGAATGTTGCTTAAAATTGTAAATAAAATATAACACCATGACAGAAGCTTAGGCATTCTTTACAATGTTCAACCGCAATAAATAGTAAAATTAAAGATATTGTATTCAGTTTTTCAAAATATATTCAATTCCTGTATAAGAGAAAGTTTGTAATATCGGGATTGTTTAAAATTGATAGTTTGTATACAAGCATTAACTAAATTAATTTTTATTGATCATTAATGTAACACTTCTGTCCTCTTTGTTGGGTAAATAATTTTTTCCGATTATTAGTTGTACATATTACATAGTAATTTATATTCTGTTGCAAACTATTGTAGCAAATTTATTCAGATATTGTACCCAGTATAATTTAGAAGTCATAAAATTAACATTTAAGTATGAAATAAAACATGTAAGAAACTTTTGCAAGTAGTTGTAAAATATTATATTTAAAAGTGATTTTCCCCTATTATAATACTGTAATTGACTTATTATTAATAAACTTTATTATATATCGAAAGAGTTGATTCAATGATTTATATTAATTCAAATTTTGTACAATGAAATTTATTCCTTTTTAATGGAAGCACATATATCATATTTATCAGAATGACATGATTATCAAGAAAGAAAAAGCTACCATAGATATAGATATATACAATTAATCGATAATAATTTTTAAGTATTTATCGATAAGAATATTTTTATACAAAGACGTTCCTGTTCAAAATTATGATTTATTTAATCTTTAAACACGCAAAACTTGTAGAGAATTATCAGTACGACCATGGCCAACCTATTTATTTTGAAGAGGACATAAACGTAATTCAGTGTGCAACCGTGACTAGCGGAACGCACAATCGTTATAAGCAATTGTAAGTTTTTTTCCTATTTTCGTTAATGACATTTACATAACAACAAAATTTATAATTCAAATATATCGTTCGTTAAGTAACAATAATTAATAACAATACAGTTATATCCTTATATTTTTCACATGTATCCGTATTTGTTAATAACAGTGAAAACAAAGAACAATGAACGCTCGAAGTTTAAATTAGAGGAGAATATAACTTCTACATTCGAACAAAAATTTGAAGTTCAAGTAAAAAATAAAGAATTATTTGTCGTCATATACAATAAAATTTTAACTGCTAGTGACGGAAATTGAAACTGAGCAGTGTATATTATCACACAATAAAAGCATTAAATTATTAAACTTATCCTTTATTAACTACCAATATGAGGGCCTTTAATTCAAAGTTTGAGTCATCTCGTAAAAGGTTTATCTATGAACTTCAAGGATCTACAGTATAACGAAATAATGAATTAAAACTTTACAACTATGAATTCTTTTTGCCCTTTTTCTGATTTATTTTTTAATTATTATTATTTTAATGAAAGATATTATACTTCGCTAAATGTACGATTATCTATAACAGCTTTTAAGGATGCAAGTACATGTAATATTGAAAAGTATAACAACTCTGAGACAATTTACCATTCTTATGAAATATATAAAAATAAAAAGTGAATGTATAAGTGAAATTTGATATTTTCGCTTGATAACTTATTTGCGGATGTAGGTATATACCAATGTATACGTAAGTGGATAATGGGAAGGGATAGGCAATTTAGAATATTAAAGTATTAACGAATAAAAATGTCATTAGATAAGCCAATAGATCGTAACTATCAGATTGTCATTACTCCGTTACGCACTATCAATTACGTATAAGAGAATATACTTTAAAGGACTAAAATGCATATAAGTAAAGTTACCTATAATTCCTAACCAGTAATATTTATACCTATTATTATGCTAAATAAGTATAACTTATTTTTACTTAATGCATCAATATTTCCTTAATCTGTTTGAAATATTAATTATACTCAACCTTTAATAGTTGTGTTATTGCTAGTAGCAATCGGTTTCATCAAATTTTTTGAATATAACACAGGTATTTATTGTGAATAATGATTGTTGGGAGAACTTTATTGTCTACCCTTGCAAGGGTACCATTAGTTTCTTATGCACAGTCCCAGTTATTAAGGCAGCAGCAAGATTTGGTAATGTAAATTTATAATTTTAATTCTTTGATTTCTTAAGATTTTATTCTCTGATAACTGTTATCTTCTTAATTAGAATTTATTTTTGTTGGCGGGCAAAGTATCCAATTATCATGCAACAAAGAATATTGAATATATTGTACAAAGTAATCAAATTAGAACTCGTAATAGAACAAATGAAGAGTATGATAATGTGAAAAATAGGCCATTGTTAGTTTTACTTAGCTGGCTATTATCAAAACGTAAACATGTTATGAAATACACGAATTTGTATAAGGAACAAGGTTTTGATATTGTTGTAGTATCAGTTACTCCTTGGCAACTACTGTGGCCTGCAAAAGGATCTAGGGTACGTATAAAAAAATGAAAATTATTAAATCATTGATTTATTTGCATCATATATGATTTAATTTGGAAAGCTTTTCTTTTAGTTAGTTGCTGCAGATCTATTAGAATTCCTAGCGGAACATAAAAATTATGAACAAATATTGTTACATGGGTTCTCAGTTGGTGCGTATATGTGGGGAGAAGTATTAGATATAATGCAAAATAATCCCCAAAAGTATAATAATATAATTAACAGAATTGTTGGTCAAGTATGGGATAGTGTAGCCGATGTGTCAGAATTGTCAATAGGTATACCACGAGCATTATTCCCACAAAATGTGATGTTACAAAATATGTTGCAAAAATATATGGAGTAAGCTCATCTTCCTTAATGATTACATATGTTTTTTAAAACCATCTTTAAAATACAGACTGATAAAAAGAGGATCCAATATTTGCAGGACTTACAATATTTACAGAAAGGTGTAAGAAACCTTTAATTAACATAATCTGTAAAACCAACTGTCATTATATAAGAATGTTGCAATTTGTGTTCGTGTCATTTTGCTTCATCAATGCCAGAGACATACTAGTCGAAGATTGTAAACATAAGATTGTATAAGATTATGTCCTTAATGCATAAATGCAAGATATATGTAATAACAGAGAAAAGGCAAATTGATTACCTTATATGAATGTTTATAACTACATTTATTATATAAAACAACAGAAATAATTAATCTTTGTTTATAATAGAACACAATAATCTTTTGTTTATAATCTTAGATTCATATCTTTTTGCTGGAAATAAAATGACATGATCATGAATTAAAATATTATTAAATAATGAAATTGATTTTACACAGAAAGAGAGTCTTAGGACCTATGTTTATTAGATATTTTTTACACCTCTCTGCGAGTATTACAAGTTCTATAAATATCAGACCCTTTTTTTTTTATCACTCTGTACATCTATATTAAAATAATTTGTAGGTATCACTTAAAAACATTTTACAAACAATCTACGCAATATTATGTACGTTCCAGTCAATTATTTCATACAAATTTGGTACGTACCCCTGCTTTATTTCTCATGAGTAACACAGATCCTGTCGGTTCAGTAACTAGTAACATGAGAGTACGTGACACATGGGATACTTTGGGTACAAAGGTGAGATATATAATTATATGTACATAAAACAAAGATAGAGATTTATTATTTTCATATATTTATCTTTCAGACTTATGTCAAAATATTTGAAAACTCTCCACATGTTGGGCATTATCAAAAATACCCAAAAGAATATGTCGCTGAATTATATGCCTTTTTATATAAATTAAATTTAATTCAAAATGAAGAAAGAATGAGATCACATTTTTGAATGTGATATTTCATGTCTTATCGTCCATATTTCAATATAATACGTATTACATTTATCAAATATGTAATCCTTTGATACATATTTAACTTTCATATAAATTAATTTTGAGGGAAACAAATGCCAAAGTGGTTTAATGTATAATTAATTTAAATTTTTTACTTAATTGTTTTAGGCTGTGTATACTTTATTGGCTGTAATTGAAATTAATTATGTGCAATAATTTAAAATGTAGTAATTCAAAATTATGATAATTAAATAATCACACAAGTGTTCACTTAAAGATATATGTATGTTCTGTAGAGAGATAAGAAGCTAAACAGGGTACTGCACAGGGGCAAGGAGAGTACACTCCTCACGCCTATGATGCCCAAATTCCTTCCATTTAACTTCTTCTCGTCTCTCTCCTATATAGTAGATACGTAATAAAAGTCAAAAAATGAGACAATCTATATTCTGTAGGTACTGTAAACTTATTTTTTGAATTTAATATTGAAAACGGAATATATAATAATCTAATCATCAACTGTACAGTAAACAATATAAATACTTGCCTTTTATATGATAAATATATTATATGTCTGTGTACACTTTTTAAAAATAATAAAAATTAACTATACTTCTACTTATATTCAACTTATGTTATGTTTACTTTTATCAGTGTCTTTTCTCTTTGATTTGTAACGTTTTTTCCTTTCTAAAATCTCTTCGATTTCATCAGGATCCTTGCCTTCAAGAATAAGCTTTTTACGTTTATTAATTAGTTTCTTTTCATAAAAGTCCGTTTCGTCCAATTTCATTTCCGCTTCTCGTTTGGCAACAGAAATTTGTGTTAGGATTTTAATTATTTCCGTATCTGTATAACATGCCTCATGTGAATATATTTCTGCCCAGTACTTTATCAAATATAGAATGTAAAAATATATATTACCATTAACTTTATATTCTGTCAATTTTGTTCCAATAGCATCCTCAATAGCATGTAACAATTTAATATCATTGGGTGCTATCAGAGTAATTGCCATACCTCCTTTACCTGCTCTAGCTGTTCTTCCAACTCTATGAATGTACTCTTTTGGCACATTTGGTACAATATGATTTACAACTAATTCAACTGTAGGAATATCTAAACCTCTTGCTGCAACATCTGTAGCTATTAAAATTTGTATATGATTTGACTTAAATTGGCTGAGTGCTGCAAGACGATCTTTCTGCTTTATCATTGCATGTAGAGCTACATTTTTAAACCCAACATCACTCAACATCATAGATAGTACTTGACAATTCCTAAAATGTAGTTAATTGATAAATTCTGATCGTACTTAACTTACATTCGTGCATTCATTAAATATTTGCATAATTTTGCTTTACTTGCAAGTGTCTGTAAAAATCATTATAGATCCATTCTTATTTGTTGTTCTAAATGTTCTTATTACTTCTACTAAAAAAGAATCACGGACATCACTTGGACAAAGCACATAACGTTGATCTAGTTGCCTCACTGTAGCCACACCAGATTCCTCTTTAGATTCCCAAATGAAAGCCTTTAAAAATAATTAATAAAAATATGTGAAAAGTGATCATTTAAAATTGTTGGTTAATGTTTAACTTCCATTATGCTAAAAATTTTATAATACCTTTTTTGATACTATGTCTTTTACTTTGCCAAGAGTATCTGTCATTGTTGCACTAAAGAGTAACATTTGCTTTTGTTTAGGTAATGCATCAAATATAACTTTTAATTGATCATCAAAGTGTCCTTCTAATAATCTATCAGCTTCATCTAAAACTAAGAATTTTATTTTCTTCAGAGAAAATGTGTTGCAACTTGTCAAATGATCTGCTAATCTTCCTGGGGTTGCAACAACTATATGTGGATGTTTTGATAATTCTAAACCTTGTATAACCATATCCATACCACCAACAATAACACATTTTTTCAAACCAATAGATTTTCCTATTGCTGAAAATTGATCGGCAATCTACAAATAAAAGTGTTCATTTTTATGCTTATAAATATAATAAATGTGGGCATCAAATATGCGTTTTAAAATTATATAATATTATTTAATATACTTGAAAAGCAAGTTCTCTAGTTGGTGTTAAAATAAGTGCAAAAATGCCATATGGATCTTCTGATAACTTCTGTAATATAGGAAGTGCAAAGGCAAGTGTTTTACCACTGCCAGTTTTCGCACAACCAATACAATCATCACCTGCTAAAATTCTTGGAATACAATTCTGTTGAATTGGTGTGGGATTTTTTAAACCTAAAACAAATAACAGTGTAAGAAATACTTTAGACTATCAATTAATGTTTAGATTATTTCTTACCCATAAAATTACACTGGTCAACCAGCCATGAGTTTAAGTTTAACGTTGTAAATGTCATGATTTATCTTTCACTTGAAAATTTAAATTGTTTATATATAAAATGTATATAAATATAAATATATATGATAACAAATCATATAACCTATAAATGCAAACATTTGACTTGATAATGCAAGTACTACCGACTCAAAATTGTAGTACAAACATAAAATTAATAAGTAAAATTAAAACTCCATCACTTATAATATACTTTTTATATATACATATATATGAGACGCTATTTTGGTTTAATAAATTGAAGAAGTCAATTATTTCTTAGAATGAGATTTGAAATTTATTTCCATTAGTTCTCTCTTTCTATCATTAGATTATAGTATTTTTAAGTATTATTTCAATCTAGAAAAATATGAGACAATTTTTTATTTTATTAGTACCATCACTTGCCGCTAAACGACACTAGCAGTAGCTAGTTTGTTCTTAGAAAAAGAGAAAGAGCGCGTAAACATAAATTTTAAAGAACATGCGAAAGTGATGGCTTTCAAAATACTTACTGGCAATTTTTGTGGGAAAATTCAATTACTGTGTGTGCTATGGTGAGTGGTACGGACCTCTTCCCCTTGGCCGCTACTTAAAAAAAAGAAACAGATTTGTATTTGAATGTACGATAATTTCGAATGTAAAATGTATTGATTTGTTAGCAACGATTTTCAGTTATATTTATCGTTTTTTGTGAAAGATTCATAAACGTATATGAAATATGTACAGATTTGTTCAATATGTTTTTCGCATTATTTAGCATATAAAAGATTTCAATTTTACACACACACCGACGCGCGCGCACGTACGTACGACGCACACATAGTGTTTATAGATTGATGATAAGAAGAACAGAGTCATTTTATAAACATCAAAAAAAGGTAAAATTGGCTTATACGCTCATAAACGCAACCTCTACGAGCTATATTCCTCTACAGTTTTATAAAAGAGATTCTGACAGTAAAATATTTTGATGTTATTTTCCGTCATGAAATAATAACATATTTCAAATTTACCACATCTGCGCATAAATCTTGTCACAGTAGCATCTTTTTCCCTCAAGTTCGTTTGAAATTTTGTTATAAGAATTTTTATATGAACCAATTTTCGTGAAATTCGAAGTTCAAGTTTACATATTATACAGAAAATATTAAATTTGTTGCAAAACTTAGAAAAGGTATAACTCAATGGCGCGTATTTTTCTCGAACATATGTTGCTTATAGATGAATTTTACCTTTTTCGTAGAATATGCCTCTACCTTTTTAGCATCAATTCTAGAACACCCTGTATATTGTATATACTTACACAAATGATTGGATATGCAATTTATTTATTATCATACCTTAATTTATAGAAAATAATAATAGTAATACACATTTGTATGTTTTTATCGATCAGTAAAGAAGATACAATAATACTACGTTACACTGTATGTCAGGATCATAAATTTGTTAAATTACTGAAATTAAATTTTAGAATATAATTTATAAATAAAATTACTTTCCAACATGTATATAATCTTTACTTATTGTGGTTATCGTAGCATTGCACTTGCATTCATGATAATTTTTAAAAGCAAAGAACATTAAATTTACAGAAAACGAACGATATTTATATGTATATTATGGCAGTGAGAGGAAAACTGCCGATAACCAAAAGCAAAGGACGTTTTTAAATTAAGCAAGGGAAATCTGCTTTAGTTAATATAACTAAACGCGTTAAAGAATTACTATCAGTTAATCGGTTTTTTCCTCGGTATAATACTTTTAGTACCCCCTTCGCTTTCCGAAAAATATACGTATTTAAATAATTATCGTAAAAATGTTGGCGAGAATATTGTGTCGCAGTTTTTTCTTCTTTAAAACGCATAGGTATTTTGTTAATTTTGCTATGAAAAAGTATACATTATCATCTTGAAATTACTACGATCTTTTATAAGTACAATGGTGAAAATTCGAATCGATTCGAATTTTCCTTCATTTTACAAGATGACAAATTCAATTTCAATAATGTATAGCCTAAAGTATTAAAAACACCGTTGTCATTTGCTCTGATAAACAAACTTTGCTATTTTATAAATCTAGAAATATGTATTCATAGTTTTACTAGTAATTCGGTCACTGCGATTGGAAATTCGACAACTCGCTAAAATCTTGAAGAAAAAATGTTCACCTACCGCTAGCTACGTTAGAACAAGAATAGTTAATGGAATAATGTAATAGTTTTATCACAAATCTTATCATAGAGAGATTAACGACCATCATACTATTGGGAAAAAAAAGAATTACATCTTACTTTATACGATTAAGTTAATACGATGTTCTTAAACATTACTCAAATGCTCTATTGCACGATAAAGGAATAATTACTGTCATTAATTAATTTAACGATGATTTTAATTGCAGTATAATTTTGTATATATCTGAATTTTCCATTTGTTTTTTCTTTTTTTACATGTACCATTACTAATCAAACACTGATTTCTCCATCCAAATTGTCATTTTCTGCGTGTTCCTTAAAAGTTAATATTTTCTTGTTATCGCGCGTATCTTATTGATAAACACAAAACGGAAAAGCAATACGCATATATTTAATACAAATGTACAGTAATTTGTTCGCAACGCATTTAAATGGCTACGACGATCATATCTTTTTTCTTCTAAGAAAACATTTAATAACAGATGTTACGTCAATGAATAGGTTGCAATCAATTTTAGTTCTTAGTTTATTACTTCTAAATGCTGTTTAAACCTCAATATGGATCTGTCATGTTTTAAGTTTCAATTCTGGATGTAATTAATCGCTATTAAACAATCTAGTTTACATTTTTTTATTGATAAATGTACGCAAAGATATTTTCAAACTTGAAATATATAGCTAACTACGTATGTTTAACGAGAATGTTTATTAATCATTTGTATAATTTTTATCTATATTAGTTTTTTTAATGTTTTTACATCCAAAATTGAAATGTATTCTAGTAAGCGAAAATTGGAATAAAGATTAGAAACTTTATCGAATTTATAAGTTCCTGAAATGTTTATCGCGCTACGTCATTATACGTGTGTGTATGTGTATGTACACATACGTACACACACGCACGCTTGCGCGCACACACGTAGAACATAATATTAGAATTACAAGCAAGACTATTAGAACATAACAGTTGGTTTTGCGTACATTATTCTTATCACTGTTTTTAATATACAAGTCCAATTATTCGCAAAAAATAAATAATGATTTTCCGTTACAATTCTTAAAGTAAATATTAACATTCAACGAAATTCATGAAATTGATGATGATTGTCCGAAAAATACAACATTTTTTAAAATCATCAAACATGACATAAGGGGACGAAAGTAACGCGTATAAAATTGATCTACTTAAAGATTTCAGATCTAAATACAATTTGTAAAATCGCATATGACTCTTGTAACTGAGCTTTACATTTCAATAATTCGATTTGTTTCATAATTGAAACGACGATATTTCTATATGAAAAACGACATTTAACATAAAATTCCGTTCCTCAAGTTCGGTATGAGAAACTCCATTTGCTCGCCTTTTGTATTTATTTTAACTAATTATTTTAACTTGAATAGTTAAACGAAATTTCTTTTAAAATTCGTTATTGTTTTTAAATCATGTATTTGATATACGATGATATTTACGTGCAATGCAGTTATACATTCGCTTGATCAAGGCATTGTGACACATCAACATACGGAATACAACAATCAATTATTTTGCGCGCACAATTTGTGTACATACGTGTGCGCGCACGCATGTGTATACTGAGTACGTACATGTATGTACGTACATGTACGAATATTCATATATATACATATGAATATTCGTACATATATATGAATGCACGTACGTGTACTTGCATGTCTATATTTGTGTTGCTTGTATATATGTGTCTATGTAGGTATGCGTTACATTTCAATTATGATCTATGCGTACATACATACATACATGCGCGCTATACACATAAGCAGTATTTACAATTTCTTTTTTTTCCCTATGGTAATCAATCACGCGTTTTTGAGAACAGCAATTAATATATGTTACCTAGCTCTTATCTAATTTAATTAATTAATTATTATCAGTAATTATTATAATAATAGCTATTATCATACATAATATAAGAGTATGGATTTTTTCTCCGTTGTCCCTTATCTATGGAAACAGTACTTAGATGTAATTCAACTCATTAATTTCCTTCCTCGTTTCTTAGAACAAAGGAAGATTTTTAATCTGGTTATCCTAGATGTATAAATTTTGCATACGATATAAATATTTTATTAGTAAAAAATTGTTTAGTAACGTAAAGTCATTGATATTGAAAGTGAAGCGATGTCGAAAGACTACAGGTTTGGGAACCTGTCATCTTTATCAAAAATGATGTATACACGAAATACTAATGACAAAGCGAAGTACATAGTGGATAAAGTAAAATACTAGCTGTATTACGATCAAGTATTATAACAATGAATTGATTACGTGTACGCTATTGTGAAATAGAACTATAGTTTCCAAATAATTATTCACTGAATAACATGTAAAATCAATGAACATTGTTTCTTCATTATTTTCTTTTCTTTTCTTGCGGGTGGAGAGAGGGAACTTTTGTTAGGCCCTTAAATGTTCGTTGTTAGAAGAACAAGAACCTGAAACGAACACTCGAACAGTGAAAAGTAATGTGAAAATACAAACATGCTAATTACATCATTAGTGATTTGCATAGTTTTGTATTAGCATATAACTTTTAAGATTGTTAGAACTTCTAAGAAGTATAGAACGTTGTAGGACAAGGAGATCTGTTTTCACATACCTAAATTTTATTTATAATTTACTCCGAATGATACTGTAAACTTGTATTTATAGTTGTTAAGAATGTGGAAAGTCAATGGTGTGTGTTTCATTGCCAAAAATTAAGCGCAATCTTTTCATAGGTGGCGGAGGGGGATCCAGATTTAATTCGCGTTTCTTATGCCGTCTTTCACGATCACGGGTTTTATGTTTTTTCTTACGTCTACTTCTTTCCACGCCCTCTACGCGTAATACTTCATACTCAGGTTCGTAACTGTCCTCACTAAGACTTGTACCCGATTCTACGATGTCGTCTATAACTGGAGAACGTTTCATGCGAAGAGTAAGCTTTAATCTGCCAGTTCTTTCCGGAGTATTTGGACAAACTTGACAGCTGGAATTATTCAATTGCCATTGACACTCCGAGAGACTCGCAGATTTTTGTGTACTGTCGCTATTACAAGATGATAATCTAGAAATTTCAATACTTCTTTGTCCTAATACATACAATAGATGACTTAAACAAATGTCATGTAATGAAAAATTTACCTTTTCAAATCTTCACTCTCTACAGAATTTTCTCCAGACTGATCTGAATCTGTCAATTGATTTTGATTGCAACTAGCAGGTGGCCATGGTTCTTGAGGAACTAATACTGGGGGCTCAATTTTATTGCACTCGTCATTGTATTGCATTTCTTGTAAGTGCGATGTGAGTCCTGGAGTATGGCGAGTTTCTTGTTTGTTTCGTCGCATTATTGATGGTATTCTAATATCTTCCAAGTTACTCTCTTTTTCACTAAACTCGTAAATATCGCCTTGGATACCTGAATCATCGTCTGCCATACCGATTTCAGTAGTCGCGATTTTCTTTCGATCTCTTTTTTGATTTCTTGTCACTCTACTTTTTGTTTTTTCAATTTTAGTACGAGATGTTTTCGAAATAGACGTAATTATGCCATCAACTTTCTTTTGTTCCGGAACAGTTTCTGGTTCTTCTTTCGATCCAGAGGTTGCAGATTTCTTATCGTAGAACAGTTTTTTTCTACTTTTATGGGATCTCAAGGTTGTATTTAATGTTCCGTTTCTTTGCAAAGGTTGTTTTAAAATAGTGTTACAGTTATCTTTTAAGTCATGAGTTATAATACTACCATATTTATTACTTTCCATCGTGCTACAGTTTTTATCACTTTCTTTATATGAGTTTACCTGAGAATCCATTACCGATACACATTCTTCTATTATTTCAGTTGTTTCAGACTTCATCTCGGAACAATTTGCAACATTTGCTATGTATATGTTATCTTTAACTAAATTTTGATGATTTTCTTCATAATCTTCCATAGTTTCCTTGATAAAATTTACATTCCTTTGATCATCATTACTTGACGATTTTATAAGATCATCTGAAATGTATTTTTTAAATTTGTCCGCTTCGTTTTCTATAGAATATTTTATGACATTAGATGAGCTCATACAACCACTTCTTTTAAATTCTTGATCGAATTCGTGTGTATCGATGGTAGAAATCGTTCTATCATTTTCTATATAATTTAAATTTTTAGACGATTTTACATGAATTAAAGATATTTCTTTTTCATTTTTGCAAGAAAAGTCCTGATGCACATGTTCATAATTTTCTTCTATTTTCTTTTCTGAAATATGATTTTCGCCATCTGACAATGTTTTAACACAACTATCTAATTCTACTGGTACTGCAGAAATATCATTTTCATCCTTAACATTTTCGGTCGACGATAAGTTATAATGACAAGTCCTTGACTGACGATTCTCTTGCGAAATTAATTCGTTTTTATTAGCTTCGTGTAACTGATCTAATCGAGTTTCAGGCGTGGAACTTATATGAACTGAATCACAGGAATTTGTACTATAATGTTTTTCTTTAGAATTTGAGGTATCAATATTACCTACCGAGTTAGATTTAATTTCTATAATAATATCAGGTATTTCTTTATCATTTATCAATTTACTATTCAGTTCTTGATTATTTTCAACAAAGGTAGTTGAACACTCTCTTTGAAAGTCAGAACAACTTGACTGTTTCAATATGTCATGATGTGAAGTCTGAACATGGCAGAGATCATGAATTTCTTTATTCACAGTACTCTCTGAATGGGACTTATGTAATCTAGAATATACCACTTCTTCAGCAACATCTACTCTATCTGAATCTTCTTTACGATGACTTACATCTTGTATTTCAATATTTTTTATTATAGAACCATTCAAACAAGATCTAGTTTTATCAGAAACTTTATTCTTCTTTGATTCTGTTCTTTTATGAAGCCTAAAATAATGTTTAACATATAATAATAACGTTGTTCCTCTATAATTATAGCTTACAAATTATAAAACAAAATCTTACCTGGAAGATCGAAGTGTATGGTTGTTATTAACATTATTCTGATGGCCATTATTATTATCAAATTTATAAAGTTGTTTATTTCGTAAATTTCTTGTAGCAGAACTAGAAATAGATGAAGGGTGAGGTCGAGATGTTTGCAATACATTCTCACCATTGTTAATAATAGGCTGTTGTTGAGCAATATCAGAGAATCGACATCCTTGTGCAATTAGTAATTCTGCGTCATATTTTGTTAAACCCTTTCTTCGTAACTCTTTCATACTAAGACTTTGTGGTGCTACTGCAGCATTACCAACAAGCATTGCATTTTTTTCAGTAAGTGCAGTATCAGCCTGTTGTTTACTGCGGTTTAATGGTTGCTGCCTATGTTTCGTACGATTAATACGATTGTCCGTTTCTCTTAAACGATATCCTACAATAATTTTAAATTTACTATTGAATATATACATCTTGATTAATTCAAGTTCACTAATTTCTAAAAATACCAGAAGAGAGTTCTTCGCCTGGTTTTTGATTTGCAAATGCTCCAGTTCCTCTCCTTTCACAAGTTTCACATTCGCAATAACAATTGCCATCTCCAAAAAAATCTTCTCCATAAAAACAAGTAATTTCTTCCCCTACTTCGATATCTCTAAGAACCTTAACACAAGCTGTGTCTCGTCCAGTTGCTACAAACTGTAGTGCGTACAAATTAAACAAAATAAATTATAATCAATTACAATTATCACAAATGTAAAATAGTGGAAGAATACAAATATAGTAACCTTGCAATTAGCTCTACAATCATGATTAATATAAGCTGCTGGTCCTAACCATAACTGTGCACAATTCTTTCGACAACTGAACATAACAGAAAAATCATTTTTTCCAGGATGTAATAATGCTGCTTCTTCCTAAAAAGAAACCATTTTACAAGTAAAACAAATTCATAATAGCATTTCTTTGACTGTTTTAATTTTCTATATTTAATTTTAAACAAACCTTTTCACTGAGTTCTGCAATACAACCAACAAGACAAGATATTTTATCATGTTTTAACCATTTTCGAGTTGCACAAATTTTGGCACCTTTTTGGCCTTCGAGACTATACCTATAGCATGGTTCTATTGCAAATCCAGAATCTTTGTCAAAAACTTTCAAGTATCGATAAATCTAAAAAAATAAAATGAAATTCATAAAAATTTACAAAAACGCCTTCAAATATTTTATTTCGTATACAAGACTCACATGTTTTTCCAAATTTAACTGTTGCTGTTTAGATTTTGTGTGAGGAAGCCTTGCACCCCAATCACCACCCATTAATTTTTTATACGTTTTCTCATAATTTTGAGTTTGAATGAATTCACAAATAATTTTTCTGAGTTCATCTTTATTTGCTTTCAATGGCCTGTACCTTTACCATTAGATAAACTTTTTACATGGTAATTTCATTTTATTGTGCAAACTTGAAATATTACTGTAAAATATTTACCTGATATTCATTTTGTGGGTGGTAAATCCTAAATAAGGATCTAGCACGAGAGAAGTAGCTAGGTCATCATTGTCTGAAAGTTCTTTAGGTGTCATGCCACCACAACTTCCAACATTGTTAGGTTGCATTTTGGCACCTACTAACCCACCTAATCTTCGCTCCTGCTTCCGTATTATAGCTGCTGAGCTTTGAATGGATAAGCAATCCACCACCATTCTGCAATCTGTACTATTACTGTACAAATCAAAAATTAATTGACAACTGACAAATATGGTTAATTAATAATAATAATTAAAATATGTTTCTGTTTACATTCATCTTTATTAATATACATTGTAAGTAAATGATATTAAACATAAAATAATGACTTTTCATATGAACTTTTTAAGATATATTCAAAAACTATATACTCTCAATTCCTTTATATAAATATAATTATGAATCAACTTTCTATTGCCCTAATGAGAATACTGATATTAACATATCTTTTATGAAATATTAAATATTTTATACGTGAATAAAATAAAGATTCAATAAAGCTGAATAACAAACATTAATATTCGTATCTATAATATAAATTTATTGCAAATTAACGTTTGTTATCTTAAACCATCAATTACAGTTACTAATGCAGAAATAGTTAATACTTTCTTGATACAAAGGAAATATAAACATGACAAACTATGAAAATTCTAAACTGTTAAATAAGATACAGTACAAAAAAGATATAAATTTTTATAAATTACGCATATTTATTGTAAGAAAGATTTTTAAATATCAAAGTAATAATATGTAAAATAAATATGATGTGTAACAGAATTATTTAATTGAAAAAATATGTACTTTTTTTTAGAAAAAATACGCTACCAAAAATTTCGAGTTATTACCATGTCAATTATCACTCAATTATTTCATTTTGTCTTTTCCGTCGAACAAAGATTAAATGATGAGGAAATGCAAAAAATGGTACATTAGAGAAAATGTTCATCGAAGTACTGTACTATTTTGATAATATGATAGAAATATCTGGCGATCATGCTCTGAACGCTAATGGCGCAGACGAGCCAGAGCGCTCCTACAGGCACGCTGCGCTCCAATTTAACAAGAGAATTTACCTTCTTATTATGGATCTTCAAAATCATTAGAGTCGTTAAATTTTCGCCAAATGATGTACTTACCTTTAAGATGCTCTCCTGATAACAAAAATGGAGCATTTTGCTAGCAATCTTTGACGTTTTTGGAATAAGACGAAGACGCGTTCGGATCTATCATGGCAGATCTACTATACCACATACACTTTCCCTATTTTCATAATACAAAAAAGATGATCATTGCATTGAAATTTGTGATTTTCTTCTAACACGGATAAAACTTAGTATTTCCTTTACCAAATTGAAGACAAAATTTATAATCATTTAATTGAAAATGTAATGCAGAAAATCCATGTTTTGGAACCACGAAACGTCGAGTACGTCATACATGTATATCTCGCATACATCGATCTAGTAACTTTACCGATTTACCAAGGTAATTTTATTTCTAAAGATTTATAAATCATTTTTTAGGAAGTTAGAACATCTCGTGATTTTAAGTTGTATGATCGATATGTTACCCATTGTATCGATAATAAATATTTTCCATTTTCCTTCAAATAATTGATTCAAAGTTATTTAACTATTTAGTTTGGTAACGTAAGATTTTAAGGATGTAGTACTGCGTTTCCATGACAACCATATGATATTCCTACATATATATATATATATATATATATATGTACATATAGATAAATAAATATATATATATTTATCTTTTGATAGTACGCAAACAATAGCGAAGAGATTATTCTGTATGTTGCATGTAGAATCACAGCATGTAGAAGCCTGTAAAAAGCCTAGTTCAGATTTTAGTCTATACATTGGAATCTAAAGTTTCAAATGGTATAATAAAAGCAATTCGTAATATGATTAAAAAATGATGTAATATATTAATTAATAAATAAACAGTTGAATTAATAAATTTTGTATGAAAGCACATGATAATTTAAAAATTGGTAAATGTTTATTTACCAATGAACTGTGATGAACAATTGTTTTATCAACCAAATACAAGAGTAGATATGCGTGCGCACGGTTTACGAAATCATGTGAATAAAAGTTGAAATTATCATTGTGTAAATAAAGCACTCAAGAAAATGGAATTACATCTACAAATTTATAAATGCTAAATAAAGTGTTTTCTTTGCCTTATAAAGAAAGTAGTAGCTAATAATTATTGAAAATATATATAACAATGAATCTTGAAAGCACAACAAGAGAAAGTCAGCATATAAAGAATCTAAAAGCTGGTTTAATTGATTTTGTTGCTGGTTCACTGGGTAATAATACTTTACAGTATACTAGAATAAGTTATTTATTAAAGCAATATAAAAATGATTTTTAAGAATACAGAATAAAATTAAGTAATTTAAAATATTTATATTTAATTACTGTTATAGTTTATATAATGTGTTAGTATAATTGCCCTTAATTTGTAAATAATATTCACTGAGCATGAGTACTTTATATACTTAATATGTGATACATGGTCTATGTTCATCGAATCATCAATCTTCCATTGTTTTATGTGCCTGTTTTAAGGTGGAGTAGCCCTTGTATATGTTGGGCAACCCTTAGATACTGTTAAGGTAAAGATGCAAACTTTTCCTTCCATGTATAAAGGAATGGTAAATTGTTTTTTGCAAACATTAAGAACGGATGGAGTAATACGTGGTTTATATGCAGGAACAGTACCTGCGTTAGTTGCTAATGTAGCTGAAAATTCAGTATTATTTGCTGCATATGGAGGATGCCAAAAAATTATATCTAATCTTTTAGGTAACATAATTGTTTTAAGATATTATATATATAAATTATAATCTTTTATTTGAACACAAAATTTTCATAGGTGTGAAGAAAGTAGAGGATTTAACATCCATTCAAAATGCTTGTGCTGGATTTTTTGCTGCATTCTTTTCTTCATTAACACTATGTCCAACAGAACTTATAAAATGTAAACTACAAGCATTAAGAGAAGTTCAAACTGAAGTGACAGGAACAGTAGCAGAAACAAATATAATTAAAGTAAGAAAAAGAAAAACATAATGTAATTTAAATTTTAAAAACAATGATGATTCTTCTTAGAAAAATATTGGACCATGGAGTTTGACAAATCAAATTCTTAAAGAACAGGGAATAAGAGGAATGTTTTGTGGTTTGTCATCAACTATTGCTCGTGAGATGCCCGGGTATTTCTTTTTTTTTGGAGGCTATGAAATTACTAGAGAACTATTAGCAAAACCAAATGAAAGTAGAGATGATATTGGATGGCAAAAAACAATGATAGCTGGTGCTGTTGGTGGAACTGTGTTATGGCTCGTTATATTTCCAGCGGATGTTGTTAAAAGTAGAATACAGGTTAGTTTTATATGGTAAAATATATATTTAAGTGAGATTAACACATAAATGAACTTTGCATACAATTTTATTTTTGAAGGTGAAAAATATAAAAGCCCCAGCATTAGTGGTTATGAAAGATATTGTAAAGAACGAAGGTATTAGTTCCTTGTATAATGGTCTGAAACCCACATTAATAAGGACAGTACCAGCAACAGCTACATTATTTGTAACTTACGAGTATACTAAAAGATTTATGCATAATTATTTTGAAAACAGTTGACAGAAAAAATTATATCTATAGATGTATGCACAAACATATAAATGTGTGCAGGATAATAAAAATTTATATTTAAGAATACATGTGTATATTATTGCCTTTAAATAAAAAATAATTTGACATGCTTTCTGATATAAAATTACTAAAAAAGAAGAAATAATAAAAGGAAATAGAAATTTTTTTTAAATTTATGTTTTCATTTTTTTGTGATATTACAATCTTCAAAATTTGAATTTATCAAATTTTTAAAATAACTTTTCATAAATTCGTTTTCTCAAATAATTTTCTTTATCTTTGTCTTCAGTAAGACAATTCCATTCCTCTTCGTCAATCTGTACAATCAATGACAAAATTAATGTATATATTATTTTATGATTTCATCAAATAATTTGAGAAATTACCAGAATTGGTGTATATCCAATAGCTCGTAGTTGTTTAAGTTTCCTCTGCACAGGACCAATATAATCATTACGACCACACACTTTTTGATCAAAAGATATTGGAAATAGAACATTCCACTTTATATTCTTTAGGTTCTCGGTATTTACATATTTAATTGAACCAGTAGGCATTGATGATAAAATATGTTCTATTTGGACAGGATTATCATGTTCATCCAAAGCAAAAATTGCTTCTCTTACTGGGTAATGAGGCAAAATATAATCAATATATACATCTATACCCACGTAATGCTACAACAAAAAATTAAATGTATTAGATACCTTTGTTTCTCTTCTGAAAATGTATGTTGTATATAATTTTGTAAACAGACCTTGCATATGTATGTAACGTCAGTTTGAAATGTTACATTGCTCCACTTTCTATGACTATTATCATTGCATAATAAATATTGCTACAATAAACAGAAAGAACAGTCAATTTTGTTGGTTATTAATTTGATTATTTACATAATCTATTAAAAATAAATGTTATGTATAAGTATATATAAATGTATATGTAAGTCATACCTTTATTAAATAATTATACATTGCTGGTTTCAAAAATGGACCTTCATAATCAGGAATCTCTATTTTAACTGAACATTCCAGTGTAAGCATATCATTTGTCACATGTTTTATATTGCCATGATACATGTTTTGTACATATTTAGGATTTAATACATACTGGATTAATTGTGGTATATAAATATTTCTACTCATTGCATATGTTACAGCACGTACTAATGATAGAGAATGCCTGTAGTTAATAGATTTGAAGTTTATTAGATTTATTTGTTTGATAGTATCAACTTTAATATTATATATCTTCATACCGAGGTTAATGATAACAAAATATAGTAATGTTTATGTTCATTATATGTAGAATAATATGATTTGAGCATAAAAACTCACCTTTGAATTTCAGTTGCTCTAACTGTTTCATAGGTTTCTAAAATTTCGTTCATTAATATCTGACACACTTCCTGATAGTAGTTATTGAAAGGAGCAACTGAATAAATAGCAAATAAAGTCCTTTCAATATCTTTTATTCTTATAGCTTTTAGTTCCTTTTTTACTCTAGATCAGAATTTGATATTACTTTTAACATACAAATGTAATGATATTAGTATTCTTTTATGGAGCTTACCTTTCAAAAATTTTTATCGTCAAGTCTTCGTTGTATACCCGTATTCCACCAAATGCATGTGTTACATGTGTTAAACATTTTACCGGTAACCTTGGTATTTCTTTATTTATAGATTTCAATAACTCTTGGAATTCTGGTATGCAATATTTACAGCCACTGTATCTATAAATAAATATATGTATAAATGTAATTGACAAAAATCATTGTTAAAAATTATTTATATTGTAAATTATTCTGTTACCTTATTAGTTTCATAACCGCTGCTAAAGTATTACTTTCCATGAATTTAACATTTTGTGTAACTTTTACTATTATTTCTTTCATTAAATCACGATTTAAAATCTTCCTCTTTGTCATAAAGAAACCTCTTGCTATTATACCTATCTCGTTTGCACTGAGTTCAGATATGCATTCTTTTAAACGACATTCAACTTCAAACAGGTTAATGGAAGAATAAGAGTATCTTGAAAAATTTAAAAGAAAAAATAATTGAACTAAATGTTTTGGAGCAAGTTTATTAACCTTTCCTCCTAGTTTTCTTAATGCACGCCATTGATACACTGACTTGCCATCTGAAAGTTGATAGAATGCATCAGATATTAATAACATTTCTTCGGTTGACGATGGAAAGAATCGTCTTAAACATTCATTGTTTAATTTTTGGAGAAGTGGTTTCCAATAATATGATTGACTACCATCATCTTGTATCGTACACAAGTGTTGCATCAATACCTTTAATTGATGATCATTTAGTTTAGATAAATGTTGATGGCAAACTTTGAAAATGCTGTCATACAGTGTTATTTCAAATCGTGTACCACTTAAGTAAGAATACGACATATTTTTAATAGCATCATACATGTATGACACAGATACTTTAGACCAATCTGTAATATACAATTCACATATTTCTTCATATTTAACGTTTACCTTTGCTTTATTTGGTTGCATAATAGTATTTTCATAATGTACAGATTTTACTAGCAGTTCATGTATAATTTTATTGTCAGATATACGTTCTTTTATATTTATTATATCATTTCTTTGAATTTCATAAAGTTCGGTACTATATTTCCGATACCATATAGAATGTTTATATTCTTCTGGATACTTCTGAAATGTATCTAAAGTATTTTTATCCCACGCACGATTAATCGAGTTTCTGAAGTAGCATCTTTTATATAACCTTAAAAACATTATCCTATCATAATTACATTTTTGGTTTAAAATCGCACTTATAGTATTGCTCGTTCTTTGAATAAATACAGGAAACATGATTCTCAAACAAATATCAAATATTTTTATTCTTTTTAACACTTGTTACCACTCTTGTATGAGCTGCACAACCGAAGAGTGTCTACTCTGTGGCACAACTATGTACAACATAGGCCGGTAAACACAAAACACGTGCTAACTGTAAATATGTAATATATGTAATATATTTTTTGTCTAAATAATGTTTAAGGGAATATTTAAAAAATAAGTCTGTGAAGTAAAATATTTATTATCATTATTGATACATTTCTACTTCATGTATCTATTTTGTTGTTCATTATAGTTATGTTAAAAAGGAACCAAAATCATAAAAGCTCGTATTGTCAGTTTTTTATTTTTCGCGTGTTTATTACATATAATTTTACGAATAAGTACATACATATAATGATAGCAATTGAAAAATTTGAATGTTGCGAGCTATGTTATTGTTCTTATGCGGCGCGTCTTTTAAACGTACGAAAAATATACAAAATTGTATACTGATTATTTTAATATATATATATTTATTTATTGTTAACATAATGAAAATAGTCATCATTAATCGTTTTAAGGTTTATATACAAGAGCTTAGTAGCTAACGATCGTCGATCGTGGTAAATATTTGTAACGAATTTCAGTCACATCAAAAATGTAAAATAAAATTGTCAAGAAATTAATATCGTGGTCTTCTTCTCAATAGGATATTTCCAAGGAATCACTTTGAATCTCAACTGTGTTCTCTTGATGCTATAGCACATGATGTATTATCAATTAACAATATAGGATACAGTGGTTCAATTATAATTATATTCAGTAACGGCAAATAAATAGAAATGATACGAATGAGAGAATCATACGGGTTGAAAAAATACGAGAAGGAAAGAAGAACAAGACAGGAAAGGAATTTTATTTCATATAAACGATATAGAAATAGGACAAAATGCACATTTCCAAACGTTCAGTGAATGAAAAATGTTTCCACGAGTCAAGCAAATATTTAGTTCCCAATTGAGTCTTGTTTAATAGGTGTCCGATGATTCCAACTCTGACAGAAAGCTGTCCATTAGGGGTGGCGTTCGTTCATCCATTTCATTGTTCCTTTGTTTATGATGTGTCGAACGCGCCATATCCTTCAGAAAATTCTGTAACATTTGAATATTTTCTGTATCTCAACATTTCGTTATTTCAGACTAGCGATCTCCAACTGTTTGACAGACACATAATTTATGACATTCCACTCCCTCCTTTGTATTGCAACCCCTTTGAAGATCGTAACTCATAGATTGGGAATACGGCTTTTAGACGAATCGTAAATCGTTATAACTTACGTTATTCAATAAAGCAACTAAGAGTCTCGATTTCGACAGTGGAATATAAGGAATACGTTGTCGTTCTTCAAATTCCCGAATACAGTTTAAACTTGGTTTGTTTTCGTCGCAGCCTGCGCTAAACATGGTTGGAAACATTGCGCGTTTCCTTGACATGGTACCTCTGCACGTGTGATGAAATGGATACATCCTGAAAATACAAAATACATAATTACTATTTGCGATGGTTGTCAAACGATGCGAGGATTGTTCGCAAGAAAATACTCACTCGCAGTCCACACTTTCGCTCCGCACATGAAAATAACAGAGGAAAATAGCAAGAACCACGATGCATCGTTGAATGAATCCCATAGCCTGTAAACACAATTTCGATTCATTTTTTTACGATCTTATATGTATAGTCTTTAAGTTTGTTCATTATTTTTATAAGACGTTAGTAGGCAATAAAAGAAATGATGAAAAGCGAATAAAAATGTCCTCTTTCTTTTTAACGCGTTAACTGTTGAAAGGATTTTTCCTACGTCTCGACTATGCAGTCCATTCTCGTGATACATACATATAGCCACGGTTAAGAAAGAAAATGTCGACGCGTAACTTTATTTTTCTTCTTTACGCGATAACGAGGTAAAATGGGCAAAATTTCGAAGTGTAAAGGTCACTGAATCTTATGCATTCCTTCTATTTATTTGACGATTTCATTCAAAATCGATACACGTATCGTGTCTGTGTTCATTTTTGATTCGACGTCGGCGAAAAATGAACTTGCATCATCCAATTTGCGGCAAACCTGCTCGTTTCGATATCTTGTTGCCGTTATTTGCGATCGCGCGTCTCATGCGCAACGCATAACAATCTCTCGTTTGTCGAAGAATATCGTAGGCAGAGATTTTCCAATAGTAACAAGACTATAACAAACGGTCGAAGATCACTATAACTGATGAACCAGTCATTTTATGTTAAGGATCTTAAGGAGAAGTTTATACAGTCTTAAATTGATGTGTTAACTTAGAATCAAATTCTATTTAACGTAATAGTCAGAGTAATGCGGTTCCGAGCAATTTGCTTTCGATTTATATCTAATCCGGTTCAATTAATCAATTTTCAGTAGGCGTACAGTGTTTCCCGGGGAAGGATATGTGTTGCCGCGATTCGATTTAGATTTTGGTAGGTTCGTTATCTCTATGTAATACGAACGTTTTATAGAGGATCAATGGAAAGAATGTAAATGTATAATATCCGATCCCTATCGATTAACCTATCAAGCAGATTGCTGCGATTTATAGTATCTTTTGGCTGTTTTCTTACACGATTTTCCATAAAATTCAGATACGAAACGATATCGCACGATCGATAAGAGAGTAAATAGTTGACGTTTTGCATTTTAATGTTCTTCAATAGAGGAGAGGTGAAACGATCTAGAGACGAAATGGTTATTCAACCAAATTGTTTGAAACTTTATATACGTTATTTGGCAGCTCTTAGATTTGAAGAAAAATCGATATTTGCCTGTCAAACGGGCGAAACAAGGAGTTAAAAGTAACGAAATGAGAAGTGAATACAGTGCAGAGTAGAAACACAATGTCTTGTACTGCTCGCAAATGGAAAGTGAAACGTACTAACTTCACCTTGAAACTCTAACGTACAGTACATTATTACCAAATCAAATTATTCAACTATATTTTGTTATTGTCCCGGTGTATCATTGTACGCGATACATACGAGATGATCGTAGTTATCGTCCGACGAGATTCGTGTATTAATTCGAAAATTATCAAAGGAACCGCTCAATAGTGGTAGTAGGTGGTGATGGAACCGTGTGAGAACATCGCACATGGTTAATTTTAGCTAATTGGCGGTGATCGCAATTGCAGAAATTATGCAAATGGATTGATAGCGGACAATGCATGCGAAAAATCGTGCACGCGTCAACGGCGATTGATGTTTTCATGTTCATCGATGGTCCATAAATTTATGAAACAACGATCAGATACAGGCTCCAATATCAAACGAATTGACAGGCACTGGACAATTTTTTTCGTTTAATTTAGTCGAATAATTATAAAGTAAAGATCGAAAGAAAATTACGCTAGTAATTTGAAACGGGAGAATGAAGCATCGCGTAAAAAACTTCTTTGACAATCCATATTATCGCATGTCATATTGAAAAACGTAACTTCCATCGTATCGATCAACGCGTTAATAGAGTAACAAGCCCGCACCGAAAGGTATTTTTTTCTCTCCTTTCGACCAGAAAGGTGAATTTCTAATTGAAAAACATCGTAGTGGTCTTTGGAAACATATGCTTTTGGAGCGTATGTTCAACACGACATTTTCATGCTTCTATACCGATGTTGCAGCAGTTCTATTTCTTCATTAAGAAATACGTCGTGTCAGTAACACTGTATGTCCGAATGTGAAGCACGAGCTTATTATTCGTTATAGACAACGCATGCTAATCTAATTGAAACTTGAGTATACGTTTCTTTTAACGAGTCAGAAATTTACTTTAACTTCGCCAAAAATATGCTTAATCGAAATATGAAAATAGTTAACGTGAATAATCTATAGGAAAAATTTCATTATCAAAGAGACATGTTTTCCAGTGGCTTTCGCAACAAAGTTACTCGCCCCCTTTCCACTTTCAGTGGGACAGTATCAATTACCGCCTTTTTCGTGGAACCATCGTGTTCATTGTTTGCTCGAGGGATGCTACGCAATAACGACTGAACGAACGATATTAACATAATGTGTAACTTCTATACAATTTATCGAAAAATATAGCATTCAAGGCTTTGTGGCATCGGCTGACCATTTAAGGTTTCTTCTTTCCTTTTGTCTAGTACGAATTTTCTTGTTCACTGCCGCAGTGGAAATGGACGTGTATGGTCAGACATGTAGAAACTGTATTGGGAATTATGAACATACAAAATACATTTGAAACATATGAAATATATTTGACGTTAAAAGATACCTGCATCGATGATCATTATTTTTTTCAAAAGGTCGAATCACGTTGCATATTCTTTGATCACTTGTTTTCTCTCGTAATTTTTGCTTTCAATTTAGAATCAAATTTCCCAAAGCTTTAGTATTTTGTTACATACATCCCATTGCCGATGGTGGAATTATAATTTATAACCGACAAATCTTCTTTACGGAGATTAAATTTCGTATACAACATTTTTTCATATCGTTATAAGTAATCGAAATATTTATGGTAGTCCATTCCACTATACGCGTGTTAAAGAGGGTAGTAATCTTAGAGAACGGAAGAGCGTTGTAATCGTTCGAGAGCCAACAAAAAAAGCTTTCATCTTGCTCGATGCTCGATCCGAAACTCTCTGTTTAATCTCTCTGTTTAATCGAACGATTTTCTTTATTGAACAGAGCAAATAGAAATATGATAGGAGCGTAAATAATCGGGAGAAGAAAGGAAGATGTAAATATAGGATATGAAAAGGATAGAATAGATTGGGGAACGTAAACAAGATAGAAGGGAGAGAAAGCTAGAAACGCACGATTTAATTCTTCTCTCGGATATGGGGCGTCTTGGCGTCTCTCTGTCTCGTGGCATAGAAAAAGCTTTTTGCTCTTCTCCCTCTACTTTTCGTCTTTCGTTTCTGCGGTTTTGTCAAATCTCAATTCCACCAGTCGCATTTACTTTCGTCGTCGAATTCGTTTCTTTTCACTTTACAAAAGGCAAACTACCTATAAAATCCAGACAGTTCGATCTGTCTAATTTTCGTAACTTTGACGATATTAGCATCTAATCTGTCGCGTCGTGGTGATTATAATTTGAAACAGTATAACTTCGTCATGCGTTAAGTTATCACATGCTGAATTGCTACGCGTTAGATCCATCAGTTAGACCGCACACGGGAACGGAGGGACCAGTGAGTACGTTAATATTCTTAGTAATGGATTCTGTTTTAACATTCAGTATGCACTTCGATCAATCAATTTTTTATCAAACAAGTTCGCGAATTTTTCAACGGTACATGAGCAAACGGATTATTCATAATCACGAGAGAAGTTAGAAAACAGAATGGAGCATCGTTCGATTATGCTCGTAAAAAAGTTATAGTCGCCAAGTATGGGATGGCATTGATGAATCTCTAACGTGTAATATAGTGCAGTAGAGTCCTTAGTGCCACGAGGGCTATGGGTTAATATAAATTGTGAATATTCCTTTGACCAGAGCAAGAAACTTTTGAAGATTGACAGGAATGGGTGGCTTACGAAACAGTACATAACGTTAGATTGCTTCTAGTTCGTTTATCGTAGTGTTCATTGTGACAAATAATGTATTTAATTGTAATTTCACTGTTGGCAACTCCTACACAGTCATTGCAACCTGTGGCTGTACATATTCACCTGTTGCAATTAACAGACGGTTTTCAATCATGTATACGTATCTTAAATGTTTGATCGTTATATAAGAGAAAACAAAGCCCATAAATTAATCATGCTCGAATCGACAAATAATATTGTTCAATATTAAAATTTATGGCGAATAAAGTCTTTCGACAAATGCAACGAGTTTCATTCGCTCGACACAGTACGTACAGTTAATTTATATTTATTTGTGCCAATCGGTTTTCTTCTTGTTTCAATTACTGACAAATTAATGTATCGCAGTGAGCCTTTCAAAAGATAAAATTAATACCGACTTCAAAATAAAAGTCCTTTTTCATTCTGTTCATTATTGAATTGCAAAAGACTACAAATAAACTTTGCAAGGAACATTTTTTATCGAAACAATGAATTTTTAGTAAGAAGGAAAGCTAACGATTCGAGTTGTTTTAGACGAGAAGCAATCATGCTCGCAATAACCACAATATCTCTCACATCGATCTGTACGCAATTATATTAATGAAATAGTTTTACTATTGCCCGTTAATGTATTTGTAGCTTCTTGCGAATTCTATATGTGTCATTTATGTCGAGCCAAGTACACCATCGTTAATCGTAACTTTTCCTCAATACTATATTGCACCGGATAAAAATATGCACGCCGGAACTTTCTAGTACCAAATAAGTATAGATATATCTTCGAATTTGATGGTCCCGAAGGAGAGCACAAACCGATCGCAAATTACCCATTGCATCGTAACTGAATAAAACTTCAAAATATTACAATTCTAGTAGCAACACTCTATACACATAACACTTATAACAATTTTACAGTCAACACCTTTTACTTCTCTGTTTATTCCCTATCTTATAAAACGAATTACGTAGAACTCAAAGAATCTTTCTAAATTCACCAGGTTTTACAAGACACTATATTTTTTCTCCGAGACAGAGTTTATCGCGAGACATTTGACTGGCGAATTCAGATACGGACTCCGTTAACGCCTGCTCGAAACCCTGATTACGCGACCGCTCGAAAACCAAGTACACAAGGAACATGAAAAGAAACCAGGAAATTATTACAATTATTTTACTCACCGTTGTCATGTCTACGAAGAGATAGAGCGATGTTATCGAAGATCGAGGATATAATTGAACTTTTTCGCGTTGTTTCCTGAAGATATTCGGTCGAAAAGATAAATGACTCGGAGAGGACTTCGACGATGCTGAAGAGTAGACGGAGGAGCACGAAAGGATCCACGAGGCAACGAGCGTCTTCGTTGGCGAAATGGGGCTGGTTACTTTCCAAATCTCAACGTGAACGTTAAGGAGGGGGTGTTTGGTACCCGTGGGAGCTTGAAGTTTGGAGGTCAGAGGGCGAGTGATTGGTGGAGCTTGCGCGGGCCACATTTATACCGCAACAACTCACCCCTCTTCCACGTTCTTCTTCCGTACCACCAAGAGGTTCTCCCTGTGCCCACCACCATTGGTACCCGTTACCGCCAACGTGTTCCTCCTCCACGTTTGTTACGGCCGCCCCGCATGTATTCTACACCCCTTCTGTGTCTCAATTACGTCATCGGATTTAGTCTCCACCCAGAACACGATGATATCAGGGAAAAGCCCTTGGACAAAGTGGCGATTGCCGATTGTACGAAAAACTGTTATTCGGATGGAGAAAGCTTCTTACATAGATTCATGAATGAATCTTTTGTGAATGGAGCCAGAACGGGGACAGGAACCTCCTCGACGGATACTATATCAGACGTCTGGGTTATCCTCATGGATTGGAGGTCGCCGCTTATATGCTTACTGCAAATTGTATTTATGTTGAATTAGTATCGATTTACGAATTTTTCTCCAAGTATCAAAATAAGTAATAAACAATTCAATTACCAAGATTCAACGACTGACAACTATTACACAGCGAAATAATTATTTGCGTTATCTCGTTGCTCTTGTAATCTTGACAGCATGTTGTGAATGAAATATACATATATGTATATATCCGTTCTCAACAATCGATTATATTAATGTCGACTTATAAAAAACATCAACAAATCAGGATTAATATCGCGGTTGAGTAACATACTATTTTCTTGAAGATACGTCACGGTACATTTGCTCTACAGCGGCAAAAAGATCGACTTTTTTTAGAAAACTCGATCCCGTTAATTCACTAAGCGGTCAATCGTAACGGGGCAAAAAGATTGAACCATACACTGAGGAAATTTGGGGTGGTTTGACAGGAGAAACGATAGAGGGTGCATAAACGGAAGGCGCCAGGATTGTCCGAAATTGATCGAAAGCTCGATTGTCAAGAATTTATTTACAGCGTAAAATGTATTGCTAATAAATCTTCATCCTTATAACTCGACGCTTCTTCGGCGTGCAGTTATTATAGAAATCGTTGTACGCTGTAACACGCGATTACATAAATGAATTGCGATTTCCACGAACAGTTTAGATCGCGAAGAAAATATTGGAGTCGTAGCTAATTAAAGAAGCTACAAAAGTTCCTCATCAAAATTTATATTTAATTCGATGCTTTAGAAAAGGGGTAAGAGTAACGAAGGCAGAGAGAACAAAGATTATAAACTTTACGTAACGATTAAGAGCAATCGTACCCGCAATAAATGTTAACGAGATTACTTTTATCGAACAACCCAAGGTAGACTTTGCACCCCTTTCGAGAATAAATCCTTCGTATAAGTTGTCGTTTCTCCCTTCCTTTTTCGCCAAGCATCGAGTATGAATCCCTATTGTAATTTTCTTTAAGTGAAATCGACTTAGATTCCTACACCGCTTCTTCTTCCTGCGTAATCTTAAGATGCCCCACTGCTCAATAGCGATTTGAAGAATTTTTCTTAAAACAGTATCTTTCAAACATTAGCTATTGATTATAACGACACGAAAAAGAATATAAAATACGCTTTATTTGGCCGTGATTCAATGAAACGTATTCGTGGTAAATTGGCATAGAAGTGAACAACTTTTAGGATGGCGGGTAGTGACACGGAGATGGAGCAGAATTTTTCGTGACGCATGTCGAATATAGCTCGTTTTGCGCTACGTAATGGTTGCGGTGATAAATACCGAATTACGCGGATACTTCGCCTGGGAGGCGCCGCAGTGTCTCTCGTTCGTAGCTCTTCGGAACCCTTGTTCGCTCTCTATCTCGATTGTTAACGCGTTTTTCAAATTTTTGCTCCACAACCCCTAATCGAGCCGTGAACCGACATAAACCGGATAATCGCGAACTAATTGCTGTCGGTCCTGATGATCCTGGCTCCTTTCACGCGATTTCTTCGTGGTAACTTAAAGGCAAAAAGGTCGTTACGACTTCATTGACCTGCTACGAGAAGATTTAATTGATTCGTTTTATCGTAAAAGGATGAAGAGCTCTTGGTCCAATGATCAACTGATACAGTCTACGCATTCAATTACCAGAAGTACAACCGATCTTTACAAATTTTATGTATCTGTACGTCAATAAACCTGATGTATAATCTGCGGAATTTTACATGCATGATAAATTATTATGCACATAGCAGCATATTATATATTATCATGACGTGTTTTACCATGTACGTTCATTTTCACTGTCCCAGTCAACATTTTAACTTACTTCAATTACAATGCCAGCTTCCCGTAATCGTTTACCATGCGTGAGGATAAGACAAAGTGAAAAACAAACGAACGAAGACGAGGCTATTGCACGTTGAAATGTAGATACCTGTCTGCCAAGTCTTGCCTGTCGTTTTTAATGAGATCTACGCGGGCGTTGTAGGTTAATTATTCCTCAAAAAAACCTCGCTCCTATAATTCTTGCGTTCGTTAAGCATCGTTGTTGAGAATTCTCCCTTTTTTTTCAACCGCATCTTTCGAAATCGATATTAAGTTCCACTGTTTAACAGACGACCCGGTCAACACTTCATTCGGTGCTCTGCGACTAGTCAACTTCTCTTTTTTAATTCAAATTAAATGTAAATTGATAAACTTGATCGGCGGATTGAACCGTTGAATCATATTTATTCGGTGATACGTGAGAATTATAAACAATATCGCAGTAAAATGTAAGAACAAGAGATAAAATAAAAAACAAGGAAGACATTCCCTGCATTCGGATGATAGTCTATAAAAATCTTAATTCACCGATACACAATAGTGGGTGTATGTATAGACGTGTCTAAAAGAAACAAAACATGTTCGAGCATACAAAGGGTGAAGATCGATTGCAGCCTTATCTAAAGATCTGGGAAGTAATCTTTTCTGTTTCTTCCTTCTACACCATGCGATCGTTTTATTGTTCAATTTACGCGTTATTCTATTATATGAAACGGATGTTCTTTCATGCATTCACTATATTCCGTTATTAATTTCGTTGGATTCGATAGTGACCAAAGTGGAGAATTGGGAGTGAGCTCTTTTAGTTAAATGTGACTACATGGTGATCGTACGTTTGTTCTGCTCCAGGCAAGTTAGTTCGACGAATCAGTGGTAAAACTACTCTCCGTAAACTGTTCTTGTTTAGAAAAAGCCGAATGAACTCTGTTACGATCGTCGAAGTGCTGCAACTATGTTGTTATTCTACAGCTACTGGCGTACCTTTCCTACGTACGAGACGAAAAGGTGAAATGAAATTTTTAATACTGTAACTATAAATGACCGAAAATTATCTTGTAAATTCTGCACATTGTGGGTAACAAAAAAAATTGCTATATAAGGACAAAGAAATGAGAAGAGGAAAAAAGAAACCGAAAAAGGAAATCTCAATCATGGCAAAAACAAGGGGGAGGAGAATTGTGCGTAGGATGCTGGCGCCTAGATGAACATCACTCTTGTGTGTATCCTCAGTCCGTTTATGCATCCTGATTTTCGCAGATTCTCAACGAAGAATCGTTCGAGTAATAGTAGAGGATAATTTTACGGTTCGAAACGATGGCGTCACGTTTGCTCTCGGTTTTATCACGGTTACGTCAAAAATCATCCATATCGTTATCGAAAATTATGGAGCAATTTTTTTCCATCGATTCACGCGACACCCCATAATTTTTAAATTTAAGTATCCGATGATGTACTTATAGGCGCCACTCTAGTCGAATAAATTTACTTCCTCTGTAAAAAAAAGAAGAAGAAATGTCCTTTTATTGTAAGCAACTTTGTGCTATCAAATATCGCGTTTTTTCTCGAAGGGTTAAATAAATCCTTCGAATATTTTTCATTTCAAGTTGAAAACTGACGAAAACGAAATGCATTATTCTATTTTTAAAATATATCTTCAACGAAATATTTCAAATGAGTAACAAGAATTGCTATTATACTGTTGAAAAATGTCAATTTTCAAGTAATTAATAAGTCGTTAGCGTCGTTTATACATATAATGATATTCTATTCTTTTCAATAAAACGATGCAATTTGTAAAGCAACCTGCATTTTTAAAATTATTTTTAAATTTCAATACTATAAAATTAAATTACATATGTTGTTAAAACAGTATATGTATTTGTAACAGTAAGTATAATGGTATCGAAATTGTTATATTTAATAAATCGAATAACCTCGGGAACCCATTGCGCAGTATGTCAGCGCCATCTCCTGCTAGTTGCTACGTATTACATGTAATTTTCGTGTTCCCTCCATACCAGAAAGTACGAAAAAGAGAACAAAATAGAAGAGTGGAAAAGACATAGCTAACTCCTTTAGTTATCGAAGAGGACGGAGAATTTCGAATAGAGAAGAAATATTGTATCCGAGCGAGAGAATAAAACAGACGAGTAAAAGTTAGAACGGAAGCGACGAACAGCAGGAGAACAAGTGCCTTCTACAGATCAACTGATCGACGGTGTCGCAAATTATTCGATATCTCTATTCATTGTCCACAACCAGGAATTTACGGTGATTATTTTGACATTTTGCTAGTTTTAAAAACTAATATTTTCTATAATATCGCGTTCAGCTTTCCAGAATAGAATTAATATTTTATACACACAACTTGTCTGAAGAAAATGTCGTTCGCATCGATGGTGTGCCTGTTTGTTTTTCAACGAAAAAGATCGCGAACGAAATATTTATTTTGAATATAAATCTAAATTATGAATTAAGTTTTGTAGCCGTTAATCAAAGTGTGGTTGGTCTTAATGACCTATTAACGATGACGGAAATTATGTTGTACACATCAAAATACGACAGCGCTTTGTCATTGTAATATTTTTGTCAAAGTTGAAAATATCTTCTAGATGCCTAATATTAAACTGCAAAGTTCTGATGGGGAAGTCTTTGAAGTGGATGTTGATATTGCAAAATGTTCGGTTACCATAAAAACTATGTTGGAAGATCTTGGAATGGATGAAGATGAAGAGGAAGTTGTTCCTCTGCCAAATGTTAACTCTGCTATTCTCAGGAAAGTAATACAATGGGCTACTTATCATAAGGATGATCCACCTCCACCCGAAGACGATGAGAACAAAGAAAAACGAACAGATGATATAAGTTCTTGGGATGCAGACTTTCTAAAGGTAAATATTCATAGTTTTTTGTTTCTCATGCTTTCAAACGAGAATTATACCAATTTGAAACATATATTTTTAGGTCGATCAAGGGACTCTCTTTGAATTAATTTTGGCAGCTAATTATCTTGATATTAAAGGTCTATTGGATGTAACATGCAAAACTGTTGCTAATATGATAAAAGGAAAAACACCTGAAGAGATTAGAAAGACTTTCAACATTAAAAATGATTTTACTGCATCAGAGGAAGAACAAGTCCGCAAAGAAAATGAATGGTGTGAAGAAAAATAGATTAACGAGTTTATAAATGTCATATCTTTTGATTTTTTTTTTTATAAAATCAGTTTCAATAGTTAAAAATTTAATGTTTGATACTTTGATTTTATGATTTTCAATAATATCTCGAACAGTAGTCACATTATTTTTCGATCTATGCACTAAATAATGAATATATAACGTAAATAGATGACCTTAATGTATCTGTGGTTTATTTATATTAAATTTTTGTGTAATATCAACTAATACTATTTATCATATATAATGGGAATTACACAGATAAATTTATATTGTTGTCATCATTGTTACCTCTATTTAACAGAACAATAGATCTGTATATTAATTATATTTCATTTACATAGAATATAAGTTTAATTTGTATCTATGGAATTTTTATTTAAATTATATTTTATCATTTTATTGTTTTATGGAATAGCATGAGTTTGAAAATAAATTGTGTGTTAATTAAAGGAATTGAGATCAACTCTTAATTTCTATTTTGATAAATGTTGAAATCATCGCACATGCGTGCACATATTCATATATGTGTATATTTATGCATCTGTAAGTATAGATATAAGATGCATAAGAATAAATGCTTAGTTTTGATAGATAGATAACTACATTTATTATGGATTGCATTCATGCAAAGCGACTAAAAAAACCGAAGGTACTATAACAAACATTTGTAGTATATCTTTGAAAAATACTGATGTATTGAACAGTTCGAAAAACATAACCTATATCGGAGGTTATGTTTTTGTGCGATGTTGCGAAAGAAAAATAAATGTCAAAACAGTTTAATTTTAATATATGACATACAAAAACAAGTTTTTAAATAAGATTTGACATATAATGAGTAAGTGTTGATCCATACATTAAAGCTTATATAAATGATTACAATTATAATTACTTATATTATAAATTTACCATTTATTTCAGATGATGTTGAAAAGCAATTACTACATTTAACATCTTACGATTATGATTCGAAGAATCAAACCAAAATGCTGTATGAAATCTGTAATTGGGATCAACCTAACAATATAGCTATAGAGTATCATGATTTACAAAATACCATTTACATAAGTTATCAAGATCTATTTAGTGCAACTAATATTATTTCTGATTATTTGAAACAGATACAAAATTTTGAATTCATTGGTATAAATTTTGATATTCCTGAATATTGTGTAGTGTGTTTGATGCTTGGGTAAACATTTAAGTCTTATAGGATATCTAATATATACAATATATAAGATTTTATCATTTTTATTTTTTTTTTCTTAGAATTGTAACCAGTAACCATGGTTTTGTGAACATACCTTTGAATGAAACAGAATTTGTCAATTTAAAAGATTTGTTACATATACATTATTTGTTTTGTAAACATTTAACTGCTGAAGGAAGCATTGTGCACCAATTTAAGATTCACAATGAATCTATCTATCTTATAAAGTTGAAACATGTCAAAAAACAGGCTGTACAGAATGCAAAAAAAGGGAATTATGCATATGCAATTTGTACTTCTGGTACAACAGGAATATCAAAAGTAATTAAAGTGCCACATTCTTGTATAATTCCCAATATTTTAGACTTAACCAAGGTATTAGCAATTACAGAATATGATAAAATTGCACAGTTTACAAATTTCACATTTGATCCTAGTATTATAGAAATCTTCCTTGCCATCTCAAATGCTGGGACATTGTTTATGCCTTCAAAATCATTAAAAAATGATCCAAATAGGTGAATAACAATAGAATATGAATAAGATATTATTTGAACAAAAATTTGTTTATATATACATTATTTCCAGACTCATAAAAGAAGCATATTCTAGTCAAATTACCATATTGCAAATAACCCCATCAGTTTTTACATATAATTGGTCAACTGAATGTTTGAAAACTACTGTTTTAAGTAGTGATACTTCTTTAAGAACTATTCTTTTTGGTGGAGAACCTCATCCTAAAATAGAGTCACTTCTGGAATCAAAGCACCCACATAACAGTACAAAAGTTTATAATATCTATGGTATTAGTGAATTATCATGTTGGGCTAGTATAAATGAAATTACAATGACAAATGTACAGGATAACATGCAGTGCTTAGGAGAAGTATTATCACAAACTATATTTCAAGTAAAGAATGAGGAAGGAGAAATATTAACCGAGGGTACAGGTTTTCTGTACATAGGTAATATAAGAATAAAATTCTAAATACATCTGTATTTATCTACATTTTATACATTTTGAGTAGGCAGTAATACGAGAGTGTGTACAATAAATGAAGAAAATGTCGAAGATCTAGAGCTACCAGTATTTCGCGATTCTGGCGATGTAGTTAATGTAAGTGGATTAAAGTTTAAATGACAATAATATACATTTTATCCAGTTACACGTATCCTTGTTTTAGATTGATGAAAAAGGTAATATATTTTATAAAGGAAGAAGAAATAATGTCATAAAAAGATTTGGAAACAAAGTGGATTTAATTAAACTTGAGGAACGTATGTTAGAACTAAATCCTATTAAGAATTGTTATGTTATTTGGGATGAAAAATTCTATAAATTACATTTATGTCTAATCTTGAAGGAAAAGATTACAAATTATTCTAACATAAATACCGTCGTGACTGAACATTTACAAAAATTAAACTCTCTGCATAGGCCAGATAAAATTCACTTGTTAGAACATGTTGAATTTACTTCTAATGGAAAAATTTCTATGGATTTTTTAAAACAGCATTGTTTGCAAGAACAGACAATAGATCAAATCCAAGATAATATTGATTTTCAAAAGATCGAAAATATTTTCAAATCGTTTTGGCACGATAATTTAAAACGTGAAGATGATGGATTTGTCAAATTGGGAGGTTCATCTATTACAGCACTGCAATTATCAAGTATTATATCTGAAGCATCCCACATGGAATTTCCTGAATTGATAGGCATGCTTTTAAAAGACGCTACCATTAACGAATGTCTTAAATATATAAAAACTATAATATTAAATAATCGTAAAAATAAAACAACGGACAACGCGATATGTCATTCCAGTGATAGTCAAATAATACCTTTAATTGAACATATTGCTGCAGACATACCAAAGTGTTTGAATGTTGAACAACAAGACCTTAACATAGTAAACACGTCAGATCTGTTGTATACATGTCAGTGGTACAAGTGTAAAGGAGAAACATATAAAAACATACCAATTACAAACGAAATATATCGATTACAGTATGATAATGTTTCAAAAATTGAAATTTTGAAAACGTACGATTTACACAAATGTATAGATGCATCACCAACTTTAGTTCAGTATGCAGAGTAAGTATTTAATGAATTGTGTTAGACGGAAACCGTAGCTTAAATAATTTTCTCTATAGCGGAAAAAAATATGCAGTGGTTGGTTCTCACTCTGGTTTTATTTTTACAATACAATTGGAAAATCATAGTTACACTTCTGCATTTAAAATAAAATTACCCGACAGAATCGAGGCTTCAGTTTTAGTTTTAGACAATTTTAAAGGTGTTGTTGGTAAGTTTCCTAATATTCTGTGGCTTTATTTTCAAGTATTTAATGCTCTCTTTTGTTAGGATGTTATGATGGCAATATATATTGTGTACATTTAAAAACAGGAGAAATTATTTGGAAATATCAAACAGGAAATGTTGTAAAATGTACTGCAATCTTTTGTAAAAATCGAGACCGATTATTTATTGGCTCCTACGATTGTTACGTGTATTGTTTATCCACAAAAGTATATATAAATACATTGTTTGCTTTTTTATATTCAAATTTTTGTATTAAAGCTAAATTATATCTAGGATGGAGGTGAAATTTGGAAAGTAAAAGGCAGTAACGGAAGCATTAGCGCTTCAGGTTGTTTACATTTACCAACAGATTCAGTATTATTTGGAACTTTGGATGGATTCTGTTTAGCACTGCAACAAAAGTCAGGAAAAATCGTATGGAAACATAAATTGACAGATCCCATTTTTGTCGCGCCTTTAACGCTAAATAGCGGACTTGTCCTATTTAGTTCTGTAACAGGAGCATTATACTGTTTCGATATCCAACTTAATGTGAAGGTATTTGATATTACAAAACGATCGTTTCTTGTTTATATTCATTCGTTAACATTACAGATGTGGGAATATAAAATTAATGGCAATGTATTTTCATACATTGTGAAGCATAATAATGGTACAGATCATGAAAACATCATTATAGCTAGTCAAAATAAAAATGTGTATTACCTACAGTCAGAAGATTTAGATTTGCGAACTGAACCTATGTTGAAATATACGCTAAATTTTCATTCGCCAATTTTTGCCACTCCCTGGTGCGAGAACAACTTCCTATTCGTAGCGTGTACAGATGGTACATTAAATATTTATGACTTTGCAACAAACAGACTGATAAAAAGTGAAAAACTTCCTGGAGAAGTTTTCTCATCACCTGTTATTGATAATGACATTGCTATTATTGGATGCAGAGATAATAATGTTTACATCCTGAAACTTGTGTAAAACATCATTGGTATGTGTTGCTTACTCATTATTTCATGTGAACATATCTAATGTAAGATAAGATTTATCTGTTGATATTGTTGTGGAATA
The DNA here is from genome assembly GCA_945859555.1 of Megachile ligniseca. Lineage (NCBI taxonomy): Eukaryota > Metazoa > Arthropoda > Insecta > Hymenoptera > Megachilidae > Megachile > Megachile ligniseca. The sequence goes on from OX243786.1 coordinate 11,397,211, forward strand.
GATAGACAAACAAAGCGGTGGAAATTAATATAGTATTATTTATTTTTTTACGACTGTGACATTACAATTATATGGATAATGCTTTAGAGAAAATAATAGAGAACGTGTACTTTTTTATATGGAATACAAATGCATTTATGACTTTAAGCGAAAATGCAAGCGAAATAAAAATTGCTAAAAATAGCCAATCATCCGTTAACAAAACATTCACGCATAATTAAATGCACACGTATAGCAATTTAAAAAATAATACGTATCTGTGCATACTTGTCTTTTTCAAGATTTTCTTAATTATGGCTTTTTCATTGGATATGACCACGTTATAAATAGTAGACAAGGAAATATTCTGATTCTCAAGTTTACATAAAATAACAACGTTTCAACGACTTCATCTTTTCTATGTTCCCATTCTTTTATATTTCAGAATGAGAAAGTATATTTATACATATATAATATATCTATTTAATTTATATTTAAATGCTTGGCCGCTTTTCAAATTTTCATTTCTAATAGTTCGACATAAAATTGTGTCCTGTTATGTTTTCTTATTACATGTGATTACTTTTTTCAAATATTATAATTTATACACATTTATTTTGCATTTCTTTAAACATACATTTTTAGAATGTCAAATATTGTAACTAAATGTGCAGTATCTTCTAGTGCTAGACCGCGGCATGCTATTTATATGTCTGCATGTAGAATTCACTTTCTTAAGTTATCTTTATCTTGTACCTCGTGTCGTTACGCGCAACTTTTTTGACTACTGCGAATAGCAATAAGAACTACAAGACTGTGTAACTTTTACATTCCGAATAAACAATTTGTTTTATTTTTTTTAATAATTATAGTTAAAATATAATACATTTATAAAGTCGGGATAATCGTCGCTGTTGATTAATTCATAGATACACTCAAAATGTATTTTTCCGTGATTCATTCAAAATTGATCAAAAATATTCAGACGACGAATGGTACAAGTTCTAATATCAATTTCCGTGAAAATTTGTGTACACGCGTACTCCAGGACAAAAATGTAAAAAAGGGCAGTTGGTAGAACAAGATCGAGACAAATTTGAAAAATAAATTTTGCGTAATGTTCTGTGATTATTCTCTGTTTGAGAGAATCTAATCTTATTAGGCATGAGTCTATTAACAGATCGCATCTGCTTTGAGACTCGAAGAGATAAATACCGACGTAGTCGATTTACGCATTGAATTACATTGCTCACTTGTGTTCCGTATTTCTTTTAAATTCAGGATGAACTAGTTGCGAAAATGACCAGTAATCGTAACTGTTTTACGGTTACTGATCTTCATCACCTAGGTCTTGCTTAACTTTGTTAAAATCGAATTCTTCTCCGGTAGCTCGTTTAAATATATCCAATACATCTAAGCAAGTAGTTTCAAAATGCGTTGTCGCATCGTAACTCGTTGATATGAATATTTGACTGTCTAGACCATTATCTGTCGGTTCCATGTAATCGGAGACTGATATAAACTTTTGTCTGATGGGTCCAAGAAGATCCAAACCAGGTTTAATCTCAGCCTCGGGATTTTTCGTTTCAACGGTAGTAGATACCATAGCTATGAACCATCCTTTTGCCGCCACTTGATGAGTATGAGATACTAACGATACGTAGATATCGGAATTACGATTAACCTGGAAAAACAATACTTATACGTTGCATCATACTCTCTTTATTAGATGCAAACGAAGGCCGAATCTGCTTACTTGTTTTTGAGGAATAATAATTTGTGTCGAAAGAGCATCTCCTGTACTTGGTATAGGATGGTCTAAGAGGCAAATGCATCTTATGACCTGACCTACTTTTTTTACGCGATCAGGTACATATGTAGGATCACAAAATACTTGTTTGCATTGCGCTACTTCATCGCCAGAACGTACACCAACGACCTAGAATAAGAATCAACGAGTAATTCCAAATTTCTAGTCAAGTGATACATACGATTATATAAATATTTGAAGACTACCTTTCCATCTTTTATCACGATTTCGTCGATTGGCTTATCCAACATGTACGTCCCACCGTAAATGGCGCTAAGCCGTGCGAAACCTTGAGGAAGTTCACCCAAACCATACATAGGATAGAGATACGGTGATTTCCCGTAACGCGCTAAACTATCACTATACAATTTAATCCTTCTTATAGTAGTAATTGCGCTTTGGCTTATATAGTCATCGTCCCTAAAACAATAACATATTCGCGTAAATCTCAGCACATTAGGACAACGAGGCTACACTGTATCTCCAAAATAATTTGTCCGTCGAACTTTTTACCTATAAAGTGCTAATGCGTGTCCAGTGAAATCCTGAGTATTTTTATCGAGATTAAACTTATTGTACAAAGCGCTCATATTACTATTAAATGGATCGAAGCCGTCCCAAGTCTTGGGGTCGTCTTCCTGCATATTTTGCACCCATATAAGGAAGCTACGGAAGCGCCTTTTCTCGAAAAGGCCCATTAGATCGCTGGACAATGCTTCCTGTTGATCGATCGGCACCTTTGAGATCTTTCCTGACTTATAAACGTACGATCCTTCAACACATTTGAATTCTAGATATCTCGTTACACCCGTGTGGATCAACAGCTTCACTAGTAAACCGTTCGCCATCAGGAACTTGGGTATCAAATCAACGTTCCAGTCTCGACCACGACCATAACTTTCATCCGGTGGCGGAGCTTTGAATTTCCTGATAACATATGAATCTAAAATTAATAATCAGAATGTTTAGTCATCTTGTTATTTTTCATTATAATTAGATTTTTATTCGTTTTATAACAATTAATATTTCAATTTTTTTCACAGTTACTTTTAAAGACGGCACCGTTGATTCTTATTCACTTTCTATCATGGTACAGTTAACAGACTGAATTTTAAATATATCAGTGGTGCTTTGGTGCTTACACGTTTACAGTCCGTCAAAGTGGCGCTCATTGATTTTTTCAACTGCTGTATAAAGCAAACAGAGGGATAAAAATATCGTGTAAAAAAATTACGATAAACTGCTAGTTAAACAATGAAATGTATTATCTAGTTAAATACGTTTTTGATAATATTTTGATTCATATTTTTGAATTGAAAAAGTGAATAAATATCTAGTACGTTATTATAACGATGGAATATGTTGTTCTCTATTTTTACATTGTACCACAGTCGAACAAAATCGTTATGTTACAATTTATTAAGTGGAGCCATCCACGATAACAGTCTCCTCGGTGAACCAGAAGCGCAATCACTTTGACGCGCAATCATTTTCATTTTACGAACAGCATAGAAGACACGTTATCCCGTTATCTTATTTGCAATGTATTTTTATTACATTAGTATTCTTTAAATTTATAACAAAAATTTATAAATTTTTTCTCGCAACAAAAAGAGGCTGATTATCTCAAAAATATATTTCGTTACTTTTTAATTCGAAATAAAAAAAATTTCCATCGTGACATTCGTGCGATATGTCCGTAATTTCAACAATTCAATTGGATAGAGAAACATATGTTCGACTTTACGGAAAGTCAAATCAGATTTCGATACTCCTAATTAAACACATTTGATTACTAAATATTTTCTCCTAGCAAGTTATCAAATGCAAAATGGATTCATCTAGCCTCGTCATACGTTATTCACATATTGTAAACGATTAAGCGGATATACATAAATCGTACGGGAAGGTCGGTGAAAAGGAGGGGAAGTAGAAAATGATTCTGGACAGAAGAAACGTAACGTACTGTTTAAATTCATCGAACTCCCTTTGCAGAGCGGCATTCTAACCAACTTTCCGATAAAATCATTTCGAAACGTATGAAAGTTCGGAAGCGATCGCACAAAACAACAGTACGTTACTGCAGCTGATGTACAGCATCAAGCATGGTAGGCTTCCCTAGGGAAAATATGTATCGATGTAGGGAAAGATACATACTCCCGGCACTTTACGATATTCCGAAGTTAGCACGCGTAATGCTTAATTTGCACGAATTTTTTATTCCAGTAAGAATTCTACCGATATTCCAATATCGATCGTTTCGAAAACATAATTTTCCTTAGACAATTTTTTGAAACATTCAGATTAATCTGTAAAAAGTTAGCATAATTTTTAATTATCAGACATTATAATTTAATGTTTTGAAAGAAATTAATAAGAAAATAGTTGTCGAATAAAATGTTTCCAAGTAGACGTTTACACACGAGTGGTAGAGCCTTGCTCTCCTACGTCGTCATTTTCCCTAGGCAAGCTTGTCGTTCTCCGCGATGTACGTCACAATACACCATCATTCTGCGATACTCTCGAGGAGAAAGCTCGAACATGCTACGATGATCAACGAGCATCCCCAAGCAAAAGAAAAAACTGAGAAAAAATCAATATTTAAGACAAGTCGAGATACCGTATCAGAGTGACACGATTAATCGATTATATGAACATCGCGCTATGCTGGTAAATAACTATTCGGCGTTAAAACGAATTGGTCGAGAGTCGCTACCCGAAGGTACTCACGCGAATAGATCTTCCAAGGGCGTGATCGAGGCAGATTCACCACCATAATACTTGTTACGATCTACGTGGAGTACTTTCTTTCCACTGACCGATAGCATACCCGAAAGTATGCACTCCTTGAGCCCGGTACCCAAGACGATCGCGTCGTATTCTTCATTCATCCTTGAAATGCAGAGATCGATCACAGCACAAAATGTACGTTTGCAAAATCCTTGCAAAAATTTGTCCTGGGAATGATAAAAAATCACGAAACTATAGCACACGATCGCGCGTCTGCCAACTCGCACGACTATTATGCCGGAACGGAAGACCTCGTTCTTTCGCTCTCTACCGATGACGGAGCTGCTAGTAGAGCAACGATAGTGGTTCTGTTACTGCTGGTGGAGCTACTGCAGCGTTACGCTCTCCCTAGGTTTTTGCCATCCTTCATTTTCCGATGATTTATATATGTAATGTGTTATTTATGACGCGATTGACAGCCGTAACACAGTTGTAGATCTCGTAAACAAACGTTATCACGTCTTTTTAAATTGTACGTAGGCGTACCGTGGTTATAAAATATATACCTATCGAATATTACCCTATCGAATTCTTAACTAGTAAAAGCAGAGGCGTTCACTTCCTACTCTACCTATGCAGAGGTTAGTTGGACGGTAACCCGATAATTAGGAGGATATTAATCGAGATCGCGATATCAAGATGACTTTGAAAAATCGCGGAAACGCAACGTCTAGGGAATTTACGTTTCTCTCGTAAAAGAATGTGCGAAGAAACGCGACGACGATAGATGGCGGTACGGTCGAGATTATCGGCGACGGTTGCGCTTGGTAAGTCGGCCGATACGATTGTCAGTATGCGTAAAGCGATAAGGTCATTCGGTTTGTTACCGCGGAGCTCAGAGAAGCGGTCGAACTCGAAGAGAGCGTACACGAGTGTCGTGCGTATTCCTCTCGGTGCGATCTTGAAGAAAAACAAAATATCCGGTGCGAAAATTGTGTCGTCGATGTTTACGTACAATATCGTAACGTGTCGAGAGGATGCGCTGTAGTGAAAATTGTTTTCCCCGAGAGATTCGTCGAGAGAAATACGGCCGATGATAACCCGTTACTTTTCCTGTCAAAAAGAAGCACGCAAAAGTATCGGTGATTTTATTTTTTCCGATGTTCTGGATCGTGCGTACTCGACTCTTTATTCATAGAGTGACTACTCGTAGAGGCAAACATACGAAACACTTTTGAAAATTCGAAGACATCGTGGGGGATAGCTGTTCTACCCCTCGTGCCTGCGAAACTATTAACGAAGGCCACGTGGACCAAGTCGGGAACTTGAAAAAATGTGAGCGTTCCTTAGTTATTTTATCTTGTCAATGTTAACTGGTTTCTTCGCGAAATTTGATCGAGCTGTACTCACGCTACGTTACTAGTAAACGAGCGTAAGTCGAAAGTAAGTCGAGATCGCGGAACAAGAGAGGTGCGTTTAGAAAGCAGAAGCTAGTACTTTGAAATATCTTCCTCTTACACTGCATCGTTTGTCAAACGTTAGATTAATTGCCGCCAAATTCAGAATGATCTTCACAAGAGAGCGCGTTTCTCGGATGTATCGTAAACCGAAAAATCTTCAAGACCTTTCGAACGATGGAAAACTCTACGAGGCGAGTGCTACGACGTAGTTTATAGTTAATGATTTCTATTTGAATCACATACGCTTTCTTATTCTATGTTTCCATTTTCGAAACAGCATCCGATAAATTATGTTTCGATTTCATCGTTGTTTTTCCTCCTTCCGTATACGTACCAGCGATAGTATACTCGTTTGTTACGCGAACTGTCCGTCTGAATGCGGAAACTCGAACTTGCAACGAAACAGTAACAAAAACGTCTGGACAAGGAAAACCTTTCATCGAAACGTCCGTTCGTGAGAAATATTCGATAGAAAAAAGGAACCGTGCACAGAATACGTTGACTAATCTAGTATAAAGTGCAATGGTCGTGTAACGATTGCTATTTCAATGGAGAGATATATGTATACAAGATCAGTATTTGAAACGAAGTCGAACCGCGTTCCACGCTTGTTTCGGTACGGTTGAACGGGTCGAAGGTTACTGTTGAGGATCGGTCGCGGTTATTTTCAAAGCCTCCGACAGTCTCAGTGTCCGGCTACGAAACCGGTTACGTCGGCTGTGCACTCCAAGCGACGTAGACCTCTCCTAGAACAGCAGGAGGGAAAAAACTAAGAAGTTCCAGGAGCGAGGCCAACTCTGTCCGTTACGGGGAAGGTCGTTTTTCCAGAGTGTCTACCCGTTAAATTGCATAAATCGCGAATCGTCGGATGCGACGAGTGTCGAACAATTTGCAGTACTGTCTCCCATGCTCCCCTACTATCCCCACTATCTTCTAAGATAAGTTACGTTTGCTGATATGTTAGATCAGAGGCCTTGAAATTTCGAAACTTTTGGGCCTTTGACATTTTTCGGATGCTCTGATTATCATGAATCCTATAAACGACGAATAAAAATGGCAAAGGACCGTCGACGTTGTTATATTTTTCGAATTCCTACGTGTATGCAAGAATTTGATACGGACGTGATCGAAATGGGAAAAAGTGGGTGAAGGATTCCTGGAATTTTTCGAACACCGTATATCGTGTACTTCCCACAGCCGAGTTCAACGAAAGAAACGAGCAATCAACGCGCGTTTTCATAAGAGGACACGCGAGTGCTTTACTAATAACCCACCCTTGTCAAGCTAAATTAGACCAAACTGGATTAAACGATTCAACTCGTCGTCGAGTCTACACTGTTGAGACGCTTTTCGAGACTCTCATCTTCAGAAAGAGCAACGAGAAAGAAAGAGGGTACATCGCGAAAATAACGACGGAGGGTCGATAAGGAAAAAAGAGAGAAATAAATAGGGGATATAAGTCAATCATTCGATCCAATAAAGTTAGAAGCGACATTGTCAACATTTACCGTTAATCTTTATTTATCTTAGGACGATGGTAGGCATTAATATACTGAGTAACGGCGAAAAAATGGGGGTAAAAACCGATCGAAACAGTTCAAGTGGTACGAGCTATCGATTTCATCTAGTAAAACATGTTGAATCATTCGAGTTCTCGAGACTCTTTGAATAATTTGAACACTGATTCCTTGCTTCGTCGAAAATATTGCATGTTTCTGTCGTATTTGAGGTCACTGTCGCAGGGTCAGTGATTCGTTTGAACCTGATCGATGTTTCATCCATCGAATAGTATCGATTTCTTTATACGATGCCCATGGTCATCGATTAAACCGTAAGAACAGAGCATGACGCGTTTATTGCGTCGTCGATTCAACGATAGAGACGGAGATAAAATGAATAAACTTAATTAAATTAAACGAAAAGGATGTCGCATGACAGCAGAGGTGCGTCGTCGATCAAGACGCGTTAAGCGATCGATAATGACCATCAGCCCGACGTAAATCCTGTGTTCTAATGTAAACGGACAATATCAAGGGTAGAAAAGTCGAAGAATGGAATTGGGTCATGCGAATATCGACGCCTAGTAAACGAGAGGGTTGGCTTAGCGTTCCACATGCTCGAATCGGTAACGAGAGCCGTTATCGTTCGCAATTATTGCCTACAAGGAATCGTTGATTTCTATGCTTCGATAGCTATGCAACCTCAGAGCTGCATCGATTATTTTCGTTTAAAAGGGCTGAAAAACGCTCCTACTTAGATAAATGAAAGTTTCCTGTTAAAAGTGAAACCGGCAGTAAACGTCAGTAAAATCGATGATAAAAACGTTGTAAATAATGTTTCAACGATAAACATCGTGCAAATAATGTTTCAATGATAAGCATCGTGATGCGATATAGGACAACAATAACGAGTTGGTTCTCTATCTGCTCAGCGATTACTTTCAAATTACGATTTACCACCTACCGAGTGGGAGACTAATTAGTACGATAGAATTTTCAGAAACACGAGTAAAATCAGTGATAGGGCTCTAGGAGAATAGTCCTCTCAGAGTATCGGCTCCTTTCACAGATTGTGGAGATACAACACATGACTATAGCTATATCTCGATGATGATTTACAAAGGTTGCCTCTTTTCTGGACCAAAATCGCAGTTATACTATCGAGCAAAACTGAACGAATTTTTGAAGTTCGACGAAAGTAAATAGGAGGTCGTGACTAGGTACGCTGAAATGCGAGCACAGCATTTTATCGCGTGGCAACGTGACGCGTACGCAACAAACGACCGATAAGAATATTCAGTGGCCTAGCTGGATGTATTTGCTGTTACCGTACTCGTTTCGATCATATGAATCGTGCGGGTATTGTGTCACGGAAAAGTAGCACGAACCCTGTAACCCGGTAGCTTTCGTGTAAAATTTACAAAGGAAAAATCGACCGACCCAAAGGTGAACCGTTGACCTCGCCTTACCTCGACAAATTATCGAAAATATTCGAGGTCCTTCACTACCTGTTCTAGTTTGGTATACTAGCAAAATTTCGTGTAAGTATAGAGATCTGTGACCACGCGATCAGCTATCTATTCGATAAGTGACCCGAGATTTATTCAAATTTACTGTTCAGGATGTACGGTCCTCTGCACGATTGTACCGATAAGACGATTCGGAGCTCCGAAGCTTTGGTAACCAAAACCTTGTAGAGGTTGATCTCGTCAACGATGCTATTGGATTACTCGTTGTAAGGTGATTAGAGTTTCGCAACATTTTGTGAACTCTTCCGAAGCATCGTCGACGACTCTAATCCATTCGTTTCTGCGGTTTTGCTGATCCTCGAAAAAAACAACTTTTCTCTCTTTCTACCACCCCTTTATACCCTTCTCCTCTTAGTCTTCCGCTCTGCAATCTTATTAATAGCATATCTGTGTCGGGCAAGTGCAAGTGCACCCACGATCGCGACAGACAACTGCTCGAAATGCATTACGTTACTTCCTGCATTTCGTTCGGTGCGTCGCGTCGTAGCCAGGGTTGTTTCTCTAAGGCCAATGGCGTATCCTATAAATAGATCGATCGATTTTTCGCAAGATTTCGTCGAACAACGAAAATCCCCGACACTTATGCGTATATTTTCGATTATTTACGCTTCTTGAACCAGGACTCGAACATTTCTTTTGTCAGCCGTGATCGTGATTTCGTGGAAATACTGTAACGTTCGTTTCGATTTTCTGCCATGTGGCTTTTATCCGGCGGTATTTATCTCGGATGCATCCTGTACCGTTGAACCGTTTCCTCGACTCTGCTTTTATACCAAGGTCCCGTAATAAGATTTACCTCGGAGATTTCAGTGGTCGTAAAGAATGTCCGGGAAAATTTCAGTTTATAGTATCGTTTAATTAACGCGGAAGAACGCGATACTCGAACATACATCGTGTGCGTCCATCGATCAGCGGTAGTTCGTAGGTGCCGTTCGATTGTTGGAAGTACAGAGATGTCTCTAGATTCTCCTCGGTTCTCTTTAGTTCCCTGCCTAGGTTCTTTTCAGACTATCGTCCATAAATGTCTGTGATCACGAACAGGATTATAACGCGTGAATGTTTGTCGGCAGATGTGCCAGCATGTCCGAAGCCGGCGCGCAAGAAGCTGCGAGCGAGATCGAGAGGCAAGCATCGGTTTACGTGTTCCCAGGACCGGGATCAAATCACCAGTCCTACCCCGGTGCGGCATACGCGGCGATACAACCACCGACCGCCTTGATTCCCGATGTCTCGATCGCAAACACGACCACTTCGCCCGCAGCGTTCGGCAAGTTCGCGAAGACCGACGTCGACGGGAACGAGGCGCCAGGGAACAGAATGAGACCGTTTCCGAGAACTCACGCCAGGTCAGCCAGTCACGGAGGAGTATTGGCGGATTGTCTGACGAACACTGGATACCACGCACAGACGGGTTCGTATCTTGGTCCTCTGTCAGCGATAGGAAGTGCCAGACCGTCGGCCTTGAAGAAACCCGGTCACCAAAGGGCATTCAGTCAAGGTCAGGTGATCGAGGTACAGGGTCATTCAGTTATGGGACACAGCCGAGTTGGCTCCAGAACGGATTTTATTCTTCCGCCTGGGCACAGAGAGGAATCCAGGCCACCCACTGCTGGAAAGGTGCCCTCCTTTCGAGGTCACTCGCGACAAGCGTCCAGGTATTTTCACGATAAATAATTGATATATATATATGTATATATTAAGAGGTCGATTCGATGGAAATATTGATGAAACAGATGCGCTATTGTTCGAACGGGCTTCCATTTCTGTGTAACGTAGTTTCACGAGCATTGCCGAAATTGAAATTAAAACGATTTCGGCGGTATTAATTCGTGACGAGCGATAACGAACGAGAGAAAAAGATGAAAATTTGAGTAGTATCTACGTCGTCCGTAGCATCTATTAACGTCTACGTACTTTTGCAATCGAATCGGCAACGAGGCGTGTACGAGATCAATTGCTCGTAAATTATTCCACCTCTATGTTATTCGCAGATCAGAGTCGATATACACGATAAGACGTAGCGCAGAACCTCCTTGGTGGAGAAAACTTTGGGCTCGATGCTTCGGCCCGTTACCCGATGAACCTCGCTTAAGGACAATAGTACCAAATCATTTAATATCGCCGAAAACACCTCCGAGTCAGCATCCTAATCTCAAACGAGTGAACAATAGGTAATTCGAATCATCCGATGACGCGTTATCCAATTCGAGCAAAGTGGAGTAACACGGATCGTTGAAACTAAAATTGATGCATACTTAGCGTTCTGTCCATCGCAACAGAATACATTGTCACTGTAATCAGAGTATTATTTGTGCGTTTTCAGAGTACGCACAACAAAGTACACCACGCTGAGCTTCCTACCTCGCAATCTTCTCGAACAATTTCACCGTGTGGCCAATATATATTTTGTGTTTATCGTACTGCTTAATTGGGTGCCAGCTATAAACGCGTTCGGCAAAGAAGTAGCCATGATACCTGTAATCTTCGTGCTGGGCGTGACTGCACTAAAAGATTACTTCGAGGATCGCCGAAGACTCGCCAGCGATCGGCGCGTCAATAATTCCACTTGTCGAGTTTACGTTGGGTGAGTAAAACATTTATAAGCTGTTATTTTAATATGTCTTTTATCATTTCATCAGTTCAATCTAAACCATCTAGCAAATTGGATTTAATGTACGCGATAAATAAATTCGAAATTGCCTCGAAGAAATGGTAATTTATTGGCTTCGTAAACGCGCGTAAACCTGTTTCCGTGCTATTCATTGATCGCGTACCGTTCGCTAATTGCAAGAAACCGTGAAATCGAACGCAACGAAGATAAAGTGCCGTTCGATTTGACTCATTCAAGGTTTCAACAAAGAATAATCATGATTCGCGACAGCGCGTGCATTATACAGTTCTTTCGAGATTCGTTATTCAACAAAATATATGAACGTAACTGTTGAATAACCCGTAGACTCTGTAAGAGTGTAAAGAGTATCTAAACGGATTGCACGTACTGGCTTTTTTGAAACACTATCGGTAACCCGCAACTTGGCGCACATGCTCCAAAGCTATTCGCTTCGTTAAAAAATTCCTCTCGCAGACGCGAAGCCAATAGCAAGAGCACACGCGGACGCTTCCTTTAGTTTCTTTGGGGTCATGGCTGTAGCGTTTCGTTTCTTTCCTCGTTTGGTCATCCTTACTGCATAAATGCGGTTTTATCGCTTTGCACAGCCTCGTTTACCCACCTTTCTCGGACAAGTACTGAAAAAGAGCTTCAAGGTATTCCGGTACTTGTAAAGATGACTATCGACAAATTTTATGCACCTCCTTATCGTTTAATTTATATCGAAATAGTGCCGTTGAAGATCCTTCGAATGCAAGTAAACATTCGCGTCGAAACTTCGTAATCTCGTAGCGAGGTGCTAATTGTGTCTCGTAAACGCATAAACTCATAAACGTTTGATTTACGATAGTTAACGCTAATAGATTGTGTATCGAATATACGGTATAAAGGAATGAGCAATCCTTGAATTTGACAATATATGTAGGCAAAGTTCCTTTTGCCTAACACATTGTAATATAATGTATTTTACACTGTGGCATCGCACGCAAAATGGTTACATAAAACGTTGGTTAAAAAAATGTTGGGAGCAGAAAGGGTTAAGTGTACCCTCGATCGACATCGGTGATAAGCATCAATTTACTCATAGAACGAGTCAACGAACACGGCGACTTCGATATCGATATTCAGACTTAACTGTATCGTAATGATCGGATGGAACGTAATGGCAATGTTCGAAACAGAATTATTATGTCACCGACAATTTCTCGAACTTTCCATAATGTTCCAAGTGATTTTCAAAATGACTGCTCTACAAAGATTTTATCGTCGCCGCGAACTCGTAAAGGCACATCACGCTTCCTAATCGCTGAAAATGTATGCGCACCACCTGCAACGGGACGAAGAGAGCAGATGACAGAGTATAAAATAAATGCGACGACTGGATTGCACGTCATTCATAATGTAACTCAATTCCGCGAGTCGATCGATGAACACCGATTCTGACACGCCTGAAGAACCAGTTGCACAACACCGATACACGTATCTCGGCTTTGCCTTTGCACGTTTATTGATTTATAAATAATCAATTAACCAGAAATCAACTTTGTAAACGGAGCAAAGAAATTAACACGATATAGCTGAATCGTTTAATTCGTTACCACAGAAACCTCTGGTAAATCATAACAATCTTGTGGACTATGCGAATGAAAATATGTAGGTCTATTCGATGAATTCCTGGAAACGTTGATTGATGTCGAGCATGATACGCTTTCATTGCCACCCCTGACTACGCGCGCGTGTAATCGTACATCGTGGGTAGAGATACGATTGAGAAACGTGTTTACGGTTGTCCACGTCTGATCGCGGATCCAACGCAGTTACTCTGTTTTATCGATTTTACGCGTTATTAACACCTGCGACCCTATATTTTGAACAATCTTTAGTTCCCACGATTCTAACTTCCATTTTATCTATTTTTTCCATGCAAAGTCATAAAAGAGTATGCTCTACAATGTTTTATGTCTTAGGAATCATCGTAATTTATGCCTGAAAGTATATTCAGAAAGATCGAGGCTTCGAGACGTTATCGGTACTTAAGAAAATGAAACGTTTTGGAAATTGTCCATGTTGGTGCAGCAACGTTTACCGAGCCAAATTGCTTCTGTCGTTTTTTTCCTTTCTCGTTACAAGATCGCTGAAAGGTAGCGAGCTTGCCAGCTGGAACAGGAACCAGGAAAAAAGTGAAACTAGGAAGAGACGTTGAGGCACGTTGAAGCATGAGGATGAACTCGGTCGCTATCTCCGTAGAAGACGATTCATTGACGCCGAAAGGAAGCTAACGGAGCTGACAGACGTATTCGAGAAGCGCAGTGGAAAGGAGGTCGAGAGAAAAATCACGCGAAGAATGTAAATCTATCCGGAGAGAGAGAACGTAGAATCTTTGGCGATCGAGTCGATCAACGGTGTCCGTAACCGTTAATCGAATCTGGTGAACGTCAGTGCGGGGGCGTGTTTGCGTGGCCAGTCGATGTTAAAAAATCAGCCGTAAGCGTGAACGGCGACTGGTCGAGCAAATCCCTTCCGTGGCGGCGCGTTTCTTACGACCTTTACCTACTTTAATTCGCGGCTACACGCACGCGCTGACCTTCTTTGGCCTCTCGTTTAATTTCGTTCGCCAACGAGATCGACAGTCGGCTGCTAAATTCCTCAATGTCAAGTGCGAACCGACCAATCTTACTTGAAAATTCTCCTTTCCGATTTTGATCTATGATGGGCTAGATTCTGCAGCTCATGTCTCGCGTGTCAAATTTCCATATCGGTTCTTTCGATCTATCGCTGCCACACAGTTCAGTACGCTAAATCGTTTGCGAACGTTTCGCTTCGTTCAACTATTACGTCGGGTGACCAGTCGCGCGGTATCGATACCATTTGTCTAACACGGTGCCGATATCGGCCCAGGAAACTTTTACCGTCGTCGAATCGCTCGAATTGTGTTCATTCTTAAAAATAGACCTTCTCCACCTTGTATCAGCACAATTGAGAAACAGCATCGATGCAATCTCTTGGAGTAGCGCGATACGCTGTAGCCCAAAAAATCATATTTTCAGTCAATCGTCGATTCGATAAAGCTCTCTGACACGAACGATGCGACGATATGCACGTGGCCGTGTATCATCACTGGTATTAATGCTTGAAAAGAGACTTTGAGTCCTCTCGTTTTTTATCAAGAGCAAGGAAACTGTTTGCAACGATCTCAATAAAATAGGCAAAGTTTAGAGAACGACGACTGTCGAATCGAGAAAAACAGGAATTTTATTTTCGCTCTATCGTGCTTTATTGACCTGTTAACCGGCCGCTGACGTCATCAATTACATCATTAATGCGTGAAATATCGATATTGTGTCATAGTTACATGCCAGTTTTTCGCGCCCACGTGATATCGCGTTACATCTCTTATACCAGCTTGAATAAATTATTCTAAGAAATTATAAAGAATCTAAACGAATAGATTCTAAATGTGCAATTAAGTCTTTGCGAATGAAACCGCCACTCTCAATCTTTTGAAATATATTTAAATAAGCTGTTCACTGAAATTTTCGTTATCTCCACACGTGTAGAACGCCCATGCAACGAACAGTGACGAACACGACTCGTGGTGAATAATTAGAAACAAAAGAAATTAGTAAAATGATCTTCTATTATCTAATCATCGGGTTATCTATGCATAATGAAGGCGTACATTGCGTAAAAAAATTTCTAAGGTTACCTGGTTGATGCCGTCACCGCGACCGATTTATCAGCTCTTTGTTATCGTAAAAATTCAAACAAACCTGCCTTTCATTTAGAAGTAGAAATAGGAACGTGCTCGTTAAAAGTCAGTTTAATTGCAAATGGTACTCTACTCGACTCGAATCATTTGTTCGAGGTCGTGGGCGTGCTATCAAACGTAGATATTATTTTAAGTTCAATTTTCGTCTTTACACATCTTTATCTTTCTTATCATTTCTTTTGAACAATCTCATTCTGTCCACACTTTTTCAATATTGATTGATCAGATATCGATATCTTTCGACATGAATATGGTATTACCGATTGCGGCAAATGCCGACGTACCCTGTATATCATTGATTGCAATCGATGATGTCGGACTCATAATATGACATTGATTATTGTAAACAGACATACTATGACACACGTGGTGTGTATTGAGTTGTGGTAGTTACATAACGTAGGACGCACCATGTGTGTCGCTGAGGGCGACGGACACATGACATAGGACACTCGTTTCGAATATGTATGTACATTGAAAAGCGTTGTACCACGTAGACTTGTAATTACGTGTCGTGTAAAGCGCCGATAAATCGTGTTGTTTATCAGAGTTACCAGTTTAATTAAGTAACGGAAGGTACTTGCCGGAGAAATAAAACGTAATACGAACGACACTCTAGTTTAAAAAAGTTAACGACGAAGCTGTACACATCGCGCTATACGCGTCAATTCACAAGGATACTTTGAATCGAGAAAACGCGCATCGGTAGGCATTCTTTTGCAAACCGTTAACTATCCATCCTTGAAAACGTATAACAATAATAGTACTATTCTTCCGTGAACAAGGAGGGACACGTCACGTGTCCTTGGTAATAAGAGATATGCAAATTGGAAGCAACGTTCGATTTCACGATTTCCGATTGAAGAGACTTCGGTTGTCACGGTCACGTTCCAGTTTCGGAAACGAAAATTCGTTACGGTAATAAAAGAATCGCCCAAAGGTTACGGAATCACAACGCGATTCTTGTCTCTCGAATAAAAACCTACGTAACGTTGACCCCTTTAAATGGAGTCTAGGTCAGATTTGATCATCCTTCGCATTCTTTTAAGTAAAATAAGTAGCGAAAGTAGCCTTGAAGAGGACTCTTGTATCTCCATCTGCGGAACGAGCATGATGATTCTTGTGTCAGTAACTTTGTTCGCGTTTTAATAAATTGGTAGCAGCAGCTGGCCTTGACGTTTAATCGTTCTAAATCGACCATCAAGATCATTACGAATTTGAAGCTGTTCTACAGTTCCTTGTTGTTTCGCGTTGAACGAAATATTCGAATTCTTCAAGCGCTTTCCATCGTCGTTATCGACGGAAACTAACTTTACGAAGTCTTTTAAACTCTTAACCTTTTGCATCGTTTTTCGTACATTTACAAACAATACTATGCGTTGAATAAAAAAATAAGAGAGAAAGAAAGAATATTGAACCACTACTACGGTTAATGAAGAATAATCGACGTTTGACCGTTGCGACGGTTCGATTATCGTTAAGTATGGTCCCAATCATCATTCGTCACGAAGGTTACTCTTTTGCTGAACTGGTCGAGACGTTATGAAAGATATAGGCACTTTCGGGTGAACGTTAACACATTCGCGATAGAGTAAAATTACGCTGCCAGCAGATTGGTGTAACGTTACGTTTTCACAGTTTACAGTTACTAGGCGATCAAATAACTTCTGGCAGTAGCAATAAATTGGTAATAAGCTTCTTCGTGTTATCGATAGGCAGACTAAATAAATTAGCAACATGTTTCGTGGTACGTGGATTACCGGTGAAAATATAAATCCGTTTTATTCGATCGCAGGGAAGACGACAGGTATGCAAAGGTGGCGTGGAAAGACGTAAAGGTCGGTGACCTAGTTCATCTCTCCAACAACGAACTCGTGCCAGCCGATGTGTTGCTGTTACGAAGCAGCGATCCTCAGGGCATTGCTTACATCGACACATGTAATCTCGACGGTGAAACGAATCTGAAACAGCGACAAGTCGTGAGAGGCTTCGTGGATTTTCAGGACACTTTTCAGCCCGCCAAATTCCGATCCGTAATCGAAGTCGATCAGCCGAGTACCAGAATATACAGGTAATCAAACGATCTTCGCGGTAATTCGAAGAAGGGCAAGGTAACGCGTGCGTCGATGTCATTAACACAGAAAATTGCAGGTTTCACGGAGCCGTCGTTCATCCGAACGGAGGTAGAGTACCTGTTTCGACGGAGAATCTTTTGCTCAGGGAGTGTTTGTTAAAGAACACCGATTTTGTCGAGGGAATCGTGATATACGCCGGTCACGAAACGAAAGCCTTGCTCAATAACGGTGGACCTCGGTACAAGGTAAGAAAATGTATTTTTCAGCAAAAACCTACGACTATACTCTTCCGACTATTTAATCATTTTTTTTTGTAAGTTAATGCGAATTAGAATGAGGTATTTCTGTCTAGTGTTCTCGCCTCGAGAAACAAATGAACAAAGATGTCGTATGGTGTGTGGTGATTTTGGTGGTGTTGTGCATGATCGGCGCAGTCGGTTGCCGATTTTGGCTCTCGAACTACTCCGGTTTGACGTTCGTTCCGTTCATTCCCGTTCTACAAGACCCAAACTATGAGAGCATGCTAACTTTTTGGACGTTCGTGATCATCCTTCAAGTGATGATACCCTTGAGTCTGTACGTCACTCTAGAAATGGCGAAAGTCGGCCAGGTATATCACATTGGTCACGATGTCGCCCTGTACGACGCGGAGACGGGACGCTCGGCTGAATGTCGCGCGCTCAATATCACAGAGGAATTAGGTCAGGTGAGGTTGATTGATTAAATTTGCTCGCGATCTTGATTAACGCGTTACCATAGCTCTGTTGCTTCTATAATGTCTATTAATAGACTTTGAGTAAAGCGTTAAGGAATTCTGTTACTTCAACAGGTGCAGTATATATTTTCTGATAAGACGGGTACGCTGACGGAAAACAAAATGCTGTTCAGACGATGTGTCGTGGGGGGTCAGGATTATTCGCACACAGGGGACGGTGAGAATTTGGTACCTTCATCGCGGCTCAAGGAAGATCTCCTTATAGGTACATTTAGACAGCATCTACAAGAATTCCTAGTCGTATTAGCGATATGCAATACCGTTGTGGTCAATTCTCAACCTCATTACGACACTATGAACTCTAGTGGAGTGATCGAGGACCCTCAGCGAAACGGCGATGAAACTGGAAGGTATGTATATATCGTTCTCTTTCCTCTTATCAATCAGAGTATCCGGTGTTTCGAAATTATAACTATTACACCTATTTAGCTTCAAGATGCGTTCTGATTTAGTGTATGTTTTAGGTACACGAGAATGATTGACTCAAGAAGTTTAACGCCTTCACCGGTTATACCATTGTCCACGCTCTCGCATCCGACGGATAGCCTGGACGAAAACGTGTCATCGATTTCTTCGATGGTTGAAATCGAATCTGTTTTAAATAGCACCTCGAAACTATCGAGTAAACTGCCTAGGTTAATATTTCCGCTCTATTAAGTTTCTATAAATAGAATTTTATTTCGTTTCAAGATGTTAAATAATGACTATCCGTAGGCCAAAGTTTCTAAATGTGACGACGATACCAAGTTTAGGAATAGGATTGTTCGCAAGGAAACTGTCTCCGAACGGAGCGCAGAAAAGACAGGGTCAGTCGAGTCCCGTTACCGATACGAACGGCAAGAACGGAGCCGAGCTGTTACCTACCGCTGCGATTTACGAAGCGGAAAGCCCAGACGAGCTCGCCTTAGTGAACGCTGCTTGCGCTTATGACGTGAAGCTTCTTAAAAGAACGGCACGAAGTGCGATTGTCGGTTTGCCAGATAAATCTATCCTTACTTTTGAGATTCTTCATGTAAGTTTGTATAGGTGTTCTCAAATTTGTTCCTTTGGGGATCAGCTTGAATATTCGAAAGTTTTAGCGAAAAACAAAAAACGCTCGGTACAAGTGGTGCTTCTTGATTTTCAGGTTTTACCTTTCGACTCTAATAGAAAATGTATGTCCATCTTAGTACGACATCCTCTTACGAACGAGCTCGTCTTGTATAGCAAGGGTGCCGACACGACTATACTGTCATCCCTAGTTCCTCAAGAAGAGAATTCCATAACGACGATTAAAGCTCGCCAGCATTTGCAATCTTATGCACGTCAAGGTCTTCGAACCTTAGTGATGGCTAAAAAATCTCTGACTGTTCAGGAATACGAGACGTGGCGACAAGCTCATACCGAGGCGGAATTGGCAATGGAAAATCGTGAATTGCGTATCAAAAATTCGTACGCGACTCTTGAATCGCATTTAACGCTTCTAGGTGCTACTGGAATCGAAGACAAACTTCAAGCAGGTGTGCCTGAAACAATGGCTACCCTAATGTCGGCGGGGATTGTAATTTGGGTGTTAACAGGTATATTCGTTTTATGAATTAAATCAGACTACGATCGGTCAAAATGGGGATAGTTAATGGATATTTTAAATTTGTAGGAGATAAACCAGAGACAGCAGTTAACATTGCATATTCAGCGCGTCTCTTTTCGCCTGCGATGCAATTATTGTGGTTGCAAGCAAGGTCCAAAACCGTTGCAGAAACCTTGATCCACGGATATTTAGAATCTGCTCGAAGAGAAAGTACGGTTCATAGCAATGCACGAAGCGGGTCGAATAACAGTAGAGATATTACGATGCTTAATAGTCGTGATCCCGCGGAAAATGATGCTCATCGGGTAGACAGTCCATGGCCAAGACAACGTGCACTCGTTGTAGATGGCAAGACACTAACCGTTATTCTTGATCCACGGTCAGGATTGATCCAACCATTTCTTGAATTAACAAAAATATGCTCCAGTGTACTAGCATGTCGAGCAACGCCTCTTCAGAAGGTAGAATCAATGTCACCCCCGCGATTCTCTTTCTGTAGACGTATCTTTGAGTCAAACTTTCTACAAAGTGTTACTCGTGTTCCAGGCGTACATAGTGCGGATAGTAAAAGAACAACTGGGAATGAGAACCCTGGCAATTGGCGATGGTGCGAACGACGTTAGTATGATTCAAACTGCGGATGTGGGAGTGGGTATCTCAGGACACGAAGGTACGCAAGCTGTCATGGCGGCGGATTTTGCCATTTCAAGATTCTCTATGCTCAGTAGACTTCTTTTATTGCATGGACATTGGTGTTACGACCGTTTGTCCAGGATGATCTTGTACTTTTTCTACAAGAATGCTACCTTTGTCTTCCTTGTGTTTTGGTTTCAGGTATGACGTTCAATATTTCTATCACAGTTACCAATCATACTATTCATTTAATGCAATGATTTATTGGTTCTTATAGTTATACTGTGGCTTTACTGGATCAGTTATGATGGACCAAATTTATCTGATGTTATACAATTTACTGTTTACATCCATGCCACCACTTATATTGGGTGTGTACGACCGTGTAGCTTCTCCCAGTGTTTTGATGTCTATGCCTCATCTCTATAAAAGAGGACGCCTTGGACTTGTGTACAAACCATACTCGTTTTGGTTAACCATAGTTGATGCTTTGTATCAAAGTATCGTAATTTTTTTTGTAAATGTGGCTGTTAGTATAGTCCTGGACTTATTTGAGGAACTATCAAAAAATGCATTGTTCTAAGTAAACTGTTACTTTTGTGTTCAGGTATACTATGATTCCGCCATCGATATATGGGAATTTGGAACTGCCGTAATGACGTGTTGTATCATTGTTATGCTGACACACGTTGCCATAGAAATTAGATCTTGGGTAAGAGGAGTTCTCGAACAATATCCAAAAATACGATATTACGTTAGATAACATACATGTATGCTATTATTTACTTTCAGACCATAATTCATGTTTTTGCTGTAATGGGATCATTAGGAGTATTCTTTGGATTCTGTTTAATTTATAACGTGGTTTGTGTTAATTGCATGGGTCTGCCATGTTCATATTGGGTAATGGAAGTCGCTATTACCAGATACACATATTGGCTTACAGTAGTGCTTACCTGTGTTCTAGCATTATTACCTAGGTATGAAACTTTAACGATATGAAAAATTGGCATACATCGGAGGCTCATATATGACTGTTATCATCGTTTGTTTGTCAGGTTATTTTATAAAACGGTTAAATCCACTATATCTCCAGATGTCATGCAAAATGCTACGTTTAATGTACAATTAAAAAGTGGTAGCCGCAGACAACGAATCGCGGAAAGAAGAGAAAATAATTTTATCGCTGGTTGGTCACGTTCTACCCAACATGCTACCATTAGGTACCTATCATATTTAATTATTATGCATAACATAAGTTGAGGATTATTCATATCATTTTACTTCATTTAATTCTTCGTTTCAGAACTGAAACCAAGAACGATGCATTGACAACGATTGTTGCATGACAGAACCTGAAAGGCCAAATAAGACTGTTAGCAGATTATAGAAAGAGAATGAAAACTCTTGTCAGTGCGGCTACAGTAAGGTCATTGAAGAAGAAAACGACACTTACTGTTCAACATTTAGTGTTCCTAAAGAGTGAAAAAGTATTATTAGGAAGTGTGTATTATTTCTAACGTGCATTTTTGAACAAAGTTCTTTTGGAGAAACTATATCGTTCATTGAAGTGATAGTTTAATTTTTGATTGTCTTCACCGTTCATAGATCAATTTATTTTAATTGAATCGAGTGGCCTTAAATCTCAGACTACTATTCGTTGCATTTGATGGCTGTGACTTTTAGGGACCAAGACTGTTAGTCCAATTGCTATATCAATGACTACCAGAGGTTCGAGCAAGAGATTTGCATAGATTCATTTGTACGTGTACGCGCGTGTTGTGCATCAAAGTAAAATGTAGTTGCGTAGAAATATACATAAAAAAATATACATATATTGTAAAAAAGGTATATAAAATGTACAATATCTTTTACGAAATCCAAATCGTGTATATTATATACATATATTGCATAACTTAAGAGCGTTAAAACTGTGCATTTCACACTCGCCATTGTATTATTATTGTAATTGTAAAAACATACACACGACATGCCAATAGATACAAAGGTTTTATCAATCGCATTGTACATATAATATATTGACAACATGTTGCACGTGTTGATATATAGTATTTTGATAAACATAAGTTGCATGTATATTGCAATATTAGTAAAATCGAGTGTTATTTAAACTTTTCCAATTCATTTAATATCCTCTAAGATTTTATAGCTACAGTTTCAATTTACCATTGATTCACTTTCTAGTTTTACGATTTTCTCATCGGCCCATTTTAAACGCTGTGACCACGGTCCACCTTTCACTTTTTCCTCCCTGTTATTATTGCATTTATAGAGCACAAAGTATAAGTTCAGTACAGTGATTTGCGTAAAAGAGAAAAGGGAATAAATGAGCACCACTGGCTGATGCGGAAACACGAAACCAAGGTGGGGATAGGATCGAAAGGTTGAAAGTGGAGTATGGGGGGGTGATCTTTTGGCGTGCTGCGGCAACGGTTGTACCAGACGCATTTAGTATTCTTTCTGCCAAAGACAGAATTTGCTTGTGTACAACTCACTCGGTGTTTCGGTTGAATTGTGACGGTGTCTTTCGTTCAGAAATTTTGCGATCAACAGTGTTCTCAGTTACGTGAAACGAATTTCGTCGTTATGAAAGATCGAACCGTAACATGACATATTAAGGACTACTCGAGTCTCGGGAGCTTTTCCTTTGTCGAGACTTTTTGTATTGCTGCAAGATGTAATTTTTCGAGTCGTGAACCGATCTAAATTTATAACCGGATCAATATCAGTTGAAGCGGTTTTGTAATGTCAATGAAATTTTCAGTGTTTCAACATTACGTTAACTTTATATTTGCAACTTGGACGAGAGAGAGTATTATTACACAGTCACGTGAGAAAATATGAAAATTAACAAAAAACATTCTTTGACAAGGATGAAAGGCTTTTCTACTTTGTTTATTCGATAAAACGCAAAGTATACAATAAACGAATTCATTTAAAAATGTTCATTTGTTTTATACGTATAATGCTGTACCATGTTTTCTCCTTCGTGCTATGCTAGCTTCTATTTGTAAGATGACGTACGTCCACGTGCTCGCTACTGTTGGATCTCAACGTTGTGTCAGCCTTTGAAGCGATAATTTGTTTCATGTGATACCAGCTTGTTTCGTCTCGTGACAAAATTATTTTTACATACTTCTTAATTCTAAACTATGTGATAGACTGTCAAACTTCAATCACTAAGTACAGTTTTGAAGATCCTACTTACCAGCTCTGCATTTTTATAACATAGTGGGGGTCGTTATTTGAAGACTCTTCAAGACATTGTTGCACGGTTGAACGCAGAATGTCTCTGCACCCTGCAGCGTGAGCAGAGTTCGATGGCCTTGTATATAAAAAACCGCGACAATGTTCAGTCGGATTTTAATTAAATAAGAAAATAAAAGTACTCGTAAATCATTATAATTATTTAAAATTTGGAAAAAACGACAAGAGTAGGAAATACGTATCTCAGTGTGTAACGCGATAACAACGATTATATCATTAAAAATGTGGAGTAAGTCGATAGAATGATAACTGATTATTTACATCGCGATAACGATCCAACCCCAAGGTTATAAGTTGAGTTTGCAATTGCAATTAACGGGAAACGGTAAAACGGTGCACGTTACTTAGAAAACGCGACTTGCATGTAACCTGCGAAATATAGGAAGAAAATGAGTCATGACATCGAGAACAGAACCGAACAAAGGCTTGGTCGTTTGGCACCGTTCTTCACTGCCTAGTAGATAGTAAGCTTATGTTCGTTAAATGAATACAAATCGATCGGAGAATCGAACGTCCTCAAACGCAGGAACTGGAACTATAGACACGTGTATCTTAAGTAAATCGCGTTAGGATTTCAACGAAAGAGCTCGACAAGTGATATTAGAATTTCTATGGAATCGTAGAAGTAGTGCGTTCTCGGACGGTTGCGTGCTTTCGTTTTTTTTATGAACCGGTTACGGCTAAAAGGGAGATAAGAGTCGTATCGTTAACTGACATGATAAAATGTCCTTATCGCTTTTTACGAGCGTCAATGAATCATCGATCGTAGCAATCATTGTTGTCGTACACATACTTGTAGAGCAGTGAAACGATCGTGGACAAGCAATTTCTTTGAGAAATAAGCGATTCGCTCAACGACGGGAAAAAAACGTCGTTCGTAAGTTATTGACCGAAAACTAGTACTAAGAATTCAAGGTCAAAAAAACTGGAAACCGTTGTAAGTGTATTGAGAAGTGTTTGAACTGTAATATAATTATCGTTAGGAAATAGTGCACTATTTATCAAACTAAAGACAGCTAGACACGAACGTAGACGACATAGAGGACGCGTTGATCGGCAAAATATTTTCAACGCACCACTCCACTCTGATCGAAGTGGGAGGTTAGGTGTTCTCCAAGGATTCCGGATACCAGGAGGAAGTCGAGTAAGCTGTAGATCGGAACAGTAGACTAGCGGATTCATTGAGTAACGCGGTTTTCGTTGGCGAGTTGAGTCAGTGTCACCAATTACGTAATCGTTCGATTGACAGAGACAGACAGAGAGAGACATCGTGCAAAACGCATCGAGAATGACCTTCGCAGACTTCTCGTCTGTCCGTCTATCGCCGACAGAGAAGAGGCCGGAGATAAGGTCGAACGCGATTTAATTATTATCTACTCGTGATCGATCGTTTGTTCGAGTAAATCTGAGCCGAAGACAGGATGTCACACGTATGTCGGAAGAGATGACTGTGGCAAGAGTGATTTCTGGCAAAAGATCCGAGGTTGACGGGATCTGAGACAACTCTGCAGTTGGTTACGCCGTTTTACAGCACAGGTGTACCGTGTGAGAAATGACGGTCACTTACACCGCCGAAGTTGCTACCTGTAGAGGTCTCGGTTGCTTTCTAAAATTACTCCTAAGGTAAGCGCTTTAGACGCGCGATAAGCATCGTACGTTGTGGACCCAACAGACTCGATTATTTTTATAATAGGGCTTACACCCTGAGAAATAATCGAAGCAAAACTTTCGTTACTTAAATTAACAGAGACACGTAACAGAGAATTTGTAATATTTCTTTAGATTGTACAAGGTTGCTTGAATGAAACAACTTGTTACCTAGTGCGTGCGGTAGTCGTTAACGCGTACACTCGAGATTTCTTGAAATCGCTTTAAAAAAAGAAATGACGCTCGTTGAATAATCGAGTATATTTACTTTATGTTCCCCTCGAGCCAATTGGGGTTACTTGGTACTGAAGTCAACTAAATGGTACATATTTCGAATACATCCGTTTTTGGCTTGTCGTTTCGCAAACCAGGAAGAATTCTAATGAAAGCTATGCGTCATCAGAAAATGTGGGAAAACTACCGTATCGAGCGATACGAGGATGATTATATCGTTAATTTCCTAGTGCTTCACGCGTTTGTTAGCAAATCGTAATATTTCATCAAGGTCTTACATACTTCGCGTGCAATTCGTAATCGGACGAAATGCTTGCTTCGTTAACGTAGAAATAACATCTGTAGGAAATGCTGTTCTCTGTAAAAGTTGGTTATTTCTTCTGTTCAACTTTTCTGGTCATTGATCATTTTATTATTATATCAATCACTTAGTATCTCGTTTATCGAATTGTAATTGTTTATATTTGATGAAAAGCGAAACAGACTGTAAAGTACTAAAGAACTCTAAGATATCTTGTACAATTGTGTAATGATGATGCTGGCAGTTCTTTAAAACGAGATGAGAGAAGAGCTTAAAAGTAGACTTCAAGTTCTTAGTCTTTTGTTTTCGTTTGTGTCTTATTGTACCAGTAACGTAATGTTCTACTATGAGTGTATTTAAAGCGATTGATCGAATGTTGTGTAACTCCAAAGAGAAAAACAAGAAGCAACTGCTTACTTGAAGAAATATTCTTGTCCAAAGTACCAAATTCCAAATATTTAAGAATCGATTCTTAAAATATTAACAATAATTTTGTAATTAATACCAACGTTTGATTTCCGAGTTTCATTTCTTTTTATATTTTAACAGATGGCGAGCAAGTATATACAAGCTTGTCTGGTTGGACTTAGCCCTGTTCCTCTTCATATATTACTCTCTATCGAGCGTGTACCGATTGCTACTGGACGAGCATCAAAAGAAGATTTTCGAGGCAGTAGTGGCGTACTGCAACGAGTACAGCGACCTAATACCGCTATCGTTCGTCTTGGGTTTCTACGTCAGTATCGTTATGACCCGATGGTGGAATCAATACATGGTGATACCCTGGCCAGACTCGATCGCGGTTTTCGTGTCAGCCACCATTCACGGCAACGACGAAAGGGGTCGATTAATGCGTCGAACCATCGTCAGGTACATACATATCTGTTTCTATAACCCCGGCAAACTGTAACAATCGAGGTTCGATCGAAGTCAAGGGAACAAAATGTTCAGGTGTACTTTCATTCCAGCGGGTCATTTCAAAAGTCTTTGAACCATTGTATTTTCTTTCTTAAACTTTATCATTGTTCCTTTTGCCGTTCCTGAAATCGGTTCACGTCTTGTACAGAAGAATTAGACTGGTTTGAATCGATCCTCGGAATGCAAGGCCACTTTGACACGTAACTAAACATCGTTTTACGGGAGTTCAAAAGTTGAGTTGTGTATAAATTTGAATATATGTTTGAAAGTATATCGCGCCTTTTACATTTTATTTCCATAACTGGATCAGAATGACTTTGCATAAGTCATGGAATGGTTACAAGATATTCGAAGAGTTGTTTCAATCGTTCCATACTTCAAGTAGTATATATTCGTTCAAAATGATTATATTAATTTTATAATTCAGGACAGAAAACGTTTGGATAAACATGTTCAAAAATAGTCTTTCAACGAAAAGTACGTGTCTTGAGTAGAAGCAAACAAAGTAAGCACGCGCCACGAATTAACAATATCGAAGTATACAAAGATTTTTGAAACGACCTCGTATTTACATGATGGCTAAAGTATCCCAACGAAAGATATGTTCCGCTGTTTCAGATACGTCTGCGTCTGTTTGACACTGGTGTTGGCGATGGTTTCGCCCCGCGTAAAAAAACGTTTTCCAACGTTGGAGCATTTCGTGGAGACCGGTTTGCTGTTGGAGAACGAACTAGTGATATTCCAAAGTCTGAACGCGAAATTCCCCAAGCCCAGCAAGCATTGGCTGCCAATTGTGTGGGCGTCGAGTATAGTAACTCGGGCCAGAAAGGAAGGTCGGATTCGCGACGATTTTGCTGTAAAGACATTGATAGACGAATTGAACAAGTTTCGTGGTCTTTGCGGTAGTCTCATGCACTATGATACGATTAGCGTTCCTTTAGTTTATACCCAGGTGAGTTCATTAGTTCATTAGAAATATCGTTTAAGTTTGATCGTTTTCCGTCTCCTTTATACAGGTGGTAACTTTGGCTGTGTACACATACTTTTTAACGAGCGTGATGGGTCGTCAATGGGTGCAAGATTCGTCCTCGTCGAAGATCGATCTTTACTTTCCAGTATTCACGACGCTGCAATTTTTTTTCTACATGGGTTGGCTTAAGGTCGCCGAGACGCTGATCAATCCGTTCGGCGAAGACGACGATGACTTTGAAGTTAACTGGATAATCGATAGGAACTTGCAAGTAAACCGTTCGATGATATCCCAATGGTAGTTACGAGCTACGAGGAGAGACTGCAACGTGATGTTTCTTTAAGGTGAGCTATCTGATCGTCGACGAGATGCACCATGAGCATCCAGAATTGATACGAGATCAATATTGGGACGAAATATTCCCCACGGAACTCCCGTACACTGCGGCAACTCAAGCTTTGCGCGAGGAACATCCTCAACCGTCGACGGCCGGCATACAGTTATCCGCGGCACAGCAAGAACTTCAGCCATCCTCGGTTAGAATCGACGAAATGGTCGGCGAATACCAGCAAAAATTCCGACCGGACGTAGCCGACGATGCGGCGTCCGGTATACACTTCACGGCACCTGGCAAAATGTCAAGGTTGGTATTTCAAAGCAGCACCGTTTCGTGACTGCTACATTTCATGCGATGCAACTGTTTTGTTTTTATTGTTTCACCTTCATGCTTCCTAACGCTTGGCCAGGAGTACCACCGAGAGTGGCAAAATAGCAAGGTAATGTTTGCTTTTTCTATGTTTCCCTTTCAACCTGTAAGATTCATCCTTCGATACGAGCATTTCATATTACTCGCATTAAAACGACCAAAGATATAATCTTCGCGAAGTTGCTAAGTATACGTTTGTTCGTAGAAGCGCTAGCAGAGTGAGTAATCGAGATCGCACTCTGAGCGGAGGTTCCACTCCCAGTAATTTGGGTGGTTCCCTAACGAGAGTGAACAGCGTGACCAGCATGTTCAAACGATTGTTCAGCAAAGAAGACAGACCAGACGGTAGTGTACTGAGCGGTACTAAAACTCCAGGAAGACTCGCGACCTCTAGTTCCGCTGCTTCGTTGCAAAATCGTATAGTCGGTACGTTTAACTGCTTAAAACGTTTACGATCGAGCAATGAAGTTTTCTTGGCAATGTTTAATGTACGAAAACGCGACTGACACGTAGGTGCAGGTGGCTCAATGAGGATAGGCGTGATCAAAGAGGAAGCCGACGAGCAGATGACCCTAACATCGATGAAATCGGAGAAACGGCCTCACGTGCAGAGTATATTTTCCCCTGGCCCTCCACCTCCGAGTGCTCCAGTCAACGTTCCCGGTACAGAGCATACTCGAAACGGAGAAATATTCTCAACCAGCGCTCCAGTTGGTGCTGTGGGAAACACCAACGGAAGCGTCAACGAAACAAGATACCCACCCCCGAGCAGGTAAATATCATCGAACTATCATTAATTTATTCGATCACGCTTCCTGCATGTATCCACGTACTTTGGATTCCAGAGCAGAACGAGCGACGCAATCGGCACGATCCAGCATCGCCTACGAGCCAGCAATGAGTTACGCCGGTAGCGGTATTCCGGATGATCTGATCAGTACTCGCAGTTCCTCCTGTAACACCACCGATTCCGACGACGAGTTCACAAAATTGAAGACGGAAAGGGAAAAGCAAAGACGCGACAAGGTAGTACGAAGACTGGCTAGAAGTACCAGTGGACACAATTTAATCAGCGGTCACTCGAGGAGTACCCTCGACGGAGAACACCTTTTGTTGTCGGAATTAGCTAATACATCGCGTATATCAATGGGACACGAAGATCTCGATGATAAAACCGAAAGCGAGCGACTGTAGCAAAGACGCTGGTGGTTCTATTTTGAAGTTTAGTTTAAATTACGAGTAATAGTATTCGAACGATGAAAAAAGCAGTATTTGAATAAAAAAGACTACCGGCCAGTTAAATGGTCGATGGGAATAATGACAAACTTTTACGAATGTCAAATATTTGTTAAGATAAGCACGGTTGATTAACGCGTCGATTGTTCTGATAGTTATGGAGTGCTGCGAATCGCAGAGAAGAAATGTCGGGAAAAAAAAGAAAAATCTCGAAGCGTCGAACCAAATACGACTATTTTTACCATAGTAGACAACGCATTAAGATACTAGTGTACATATAATGTTTATTTTTACTAGGATGGAAATAATGAACTACCGAAGAGGTATTACACTTCAAGATATCCGAATCAAGTTCAGATAGAATTCACCGAAGTGGAAAAGGTACGAAGTTGAAGAATGAAATTTGTAAACATTCCGCTCATGAATACGTCGTACTTGACGTTTAAAAAACATACTGGTCCGAAAAATCGTTTGAGGTTGCTTAAAACGGGCTAATAATAAATCTAAAATTGTAAAATTTTTCCAAAGATTACGAATGTAAATGTATACACGAATTCCGGTATACCTCTCACTTCAAATTCTACGTATCAAAAAATGACAATAATCGCATAAAAGTTGTCATCGAATATCGCCTTGAAAGTATTGAATTTTATACGTGTACACTTAGTAAATATTGCAAGTTGAATCGTAATAATCCAAATTCAATAATGAAAGTCTGCTTGAAGGGGTAAAATTGATTTTAGCCTTTACTTCTCATACGGAATAATCGTCGATATAATACATGAAAGGACGTAGTTAACAGAGAGAGAGAGAGAGAGAGAGAGAGAGAGAGAGAGAGAGAGTGTGAGAGACAGAGAGTGAGAGAGAGAGAGAGAGAGAGAGAGAGAGGCAGAGTGACTTAGAACTTTAGGTGACTTTCTTTTTAATTAAATTTGGTTCGTTTTAAAATATAGCGGAAATCCATCCTTCGAAAGGCTCGTTCGAAAAAGCGTAAACGATAAAGACCAATAAGGAATATTTAATAAGCAATAGTAACGATGCTAAAAGTGCCTGTTTTGTATTAAAAATGTTTTTTATCTTTGAATCGTTCGCTTCGAACAATGCGAACAGTGTTGCGTTTAAAATTACTGCTTTTGTACGATAACGCGTTCAAGTACGCACATTCCAGAAATCATAGACGAATTTAGATCGATGACAAAGTCGATAAAACGATCGCACATTCACGAAGAAATCTCGATTTCCTACTTTTCGTACATTTGCAATGTCGCACAGTTACGCAACAATTATAATTATAATCTAATTACAGAAAAGGTGAATATAGAAAAGAGTCGACAAAGATTGTTTAATTAAAAATACTTTGTGTATAGCCTGTACAAAAGTATATACTTCTATCCGTAGCACGATCAACACTCGTTACTGCCTGTGAATAGTTCACATTAGATAGCGCGTCTTTCATTTTAGAGTTACATTCCAGGCTGTAAATAAGTTCTATGGTGCTCATGATTAACTTTTTAACACGTTGAAATGGGGAACCACAGATTTACCCCCTGTGAGACGAACCGTGAATATCGAGAACGCATATGCGCGTTGCTTTATACAGTTTAGAGTCACGTCAAACACACTGGCTAGATCGTGAGAAATTGTCCCGGTCTCAATGTGTTAATTGTCAGTATTATAGTATACCTTCTTGGAATGTCCGATAGAAATGTTTATTTCTTTCAAATAAACACGAGTGAGATACGAATATCCAGTTTAATCAATGTATCACGTCCCGACCCGAACATTCCCATCTTCGACGAATGAAATTTTAACAAATGTACGTTCTAAGAGGATCGATGAGAACGCGAACACGTTCAAAATTTGCCCGCCAGAACAGAACGAATCGAAGGGGACGCGAGATGTCGCGAGGAACAGCGAGATCGACGAAAGGGTAGGGCGTTCGTTAGAGTTCGTTAACCATCGGACAAGTTCGTGCATAGTCGTTCGGCTTCGTTGGCAGGCGTCGGCGATCGCTAGAGTGGGGGCCATCAGTGGGTTGCCGTCGGTGAGAGGTGGCGGTGGTTTTGTACGGCGAAGAAAAGAGGGGTTAAGCGAGCCGTGCCGGGCCGTAGAAGCGAGCTAGCGGTGGCGCGGCCCGTGCTCGTGCCATAGGGCCTCTGCCAGGCATTAGTGCATTCGTTTACAAGATGGCAGACGGTCCTTCCGTGGAAGACGCGGCCACCGACCTAGGGAACAGTGATTCTCGTTTAACGAGAGAACGACACAAACGTCAGGACGCCCCGTCTTCGATGACGTCCTTGAGCACGGGTCAGGACATCGCCAGACGCATCCACGACGACGCTTCGGTGCTCGAGCATCATCATCCTTATCATCGACAACATCAACAGCATCGTCTTCTTCGTCGCAATTGTCACGTCCACCCTCACGTTTTACGCCGACATTCGAGTAACGGTAACAACAACAGTAATATCAACGGCAACAGCAATAGCAACGGTAACGCGAATATCAATCATCATCAGCACCATTTCCGACGTCGCGAGCACGAGAACAGCGACGTCGACGGTACCGAACGCGTTAGTAAAATCGAGAGTGATAGTGGTGCCGGTGTTGACACGACGCGCGTTCTCTCGTTCGCGTCACCGACCAGCGACGATTACGACGAAGACGATGACGAGGATGACGAGGAAGAAGAGTACGAGAACGGAGAAGTTACAAGAAAGGAAAACGGTGTTTCGAAGAAGTGTTGCGGCGTTGTTCGATTCGATCTAACAAAGACTGTGAAAAATGAAGAGAGCTGTAGCGGTAATAGTAGTAGCAATGGTATTAGTAATAATAATAATAATAATAGTAATAATAATGGAAGTAGTGGTAGCGAGGGTGCCGCGATGACCGGTCACGCGATGCGCGGCGACGATGCCGCCTTCTCGGCCGACGGTCGGCGGTCGAGATCCGCGAGCGTCATTTTCCTAGACAAGGATGCCTCGAACGATCGCGCGAACAAAGTGAACGAGTGCCGCCGCGTGGACGACAACGACGAGGACGAGGACGAGGACGAGGACAGGAACGCGTTACGGAAAGTGAGTCGTCTCGGATGCGATAACGACGAGATCGAGAGAGACGACGCGGCTCGAAAGACGAACGACATCGCTAGTGATGGTAGTAGTGACTGTGGTAGCAATAGTAGTAGTAGCAGTAGTAGTAGTAGTGGTATTGGTGGTGCTGCTGCCGCCGCTGCTGTTTCTGCTTCTGGTGGTGGTGGTGGTGCTGGTGCCGCTGGTGTTACTGCAAATGGCCTCGTCGCCGGCAGGCATCAGGGCAGCCCTTTCAAGGGACAGGTTAGGATGGCCGAAGACACCCTCGTCGGCCCTTGCGGCAAGAAGCGGTGCGCCGATCGATACGACAGCTCCGAGAGTTCTGACAGGTGAGCGAGCGAGATAGCTTCTAGCGTCGTTCGAGGAACGCCTCGAGTCCCGAGCCTCGAGGAGGCGGACGAGGAAAAGTAGGAGGAGAAACGGAGAGAAACAGCGAGGAACTAGAAACCCGTGGCGTGGCGTGCCTTCGCGCTTCGCGCAGCTTCGCGATGTCCAATTTCTATCCGAACGGCCGTCTCCCTCTTCGGTGTTCGTTATCGTCTTTGCTCTCGAAACTAACGCCTCGCTTCTCCGTACGTCGCGCGATCGCGAACGCACGGAAAAGCATTTGCCTCTTTTTCCACCGTTTACATATCGACGATGCTGTTTTCGGAGCGGTTTGTATTCATCGTATCCGTTTGTCGAACATCGTTGGGAGGAGCCACCTGTGTTCGAGAAACGAACGCGAAAGTAATTTCGGAGCTTGTTCGCGTAGTCGTCGCTCCGAGTCGATGTCCGAGACAGGCTGACGATGTTCGGGTATCGCAATTAGCGCGAAGGCGCGTTCGACGGCAGGCCAGGGGTCGTTGTACCGTGGTTACGAGACCGACAACCGTGGCTGCGTTCGATCTGTGTGCGCGGCATGGCGCGGCGCGCGGCGTGTTTATAGGTTCATAGATGCTGCCAACTCGCTCTTCTTTTCCTCCCTCTTTCTCTCGCGCCTGCTTTCCGTTTCTCTGCGTTTCTCCGTCTCTTTCTCTTCTTCGTTCG
Organism: Megachile ligniseca; assembly: GCA_945859555.1. NCBI lineage: Eukaryota > Metazoa > Arthropoda > Insecta > Hymenoptera > Megachilidae > Megachile > Megachile ligniseca. Next base: position 11,431,069 of record OX243786.1, read on the forward strand.
GCCCTCGCCTTACGCGAACTTATCACGCCAGCTAGACAACCAATCGTTCGTTTCTCCGTTCGATCGCTATACCCGGCCACGTCGAAACTCGGATTTTTTCTTCGAAAAAGTACAACGCGACGATCGTTTCGCGATACGCTAAACGGACGCGTTCACCTTCTAGGGAAAAAGAGGTCGTAATAAAAGTTTAGCATCTTAACGGTTCTTTCTCCGCGGTACGCTAAACTCGAACGTTTCTCGGGAAGAAACTCTTAACCTCTTCGAGCGACCGCGTTATTGTCCCTTTCCAACTCCGTCATCGTAATCTGTATCGCTTATTTCTTTCTCGTTTCTCGAGTATTCGTTTCGTGTCTCTATCAATTTTGATTGTCTCTCGATAAGATGCGCGCGGAGTTGTCTTCGCGTGGCATTCGCTAGCGTAGGACGTACACGGTGCGTCAACATATTCCTCGGATTTCGAGTTTCGGTTACTTACACATTTTTTGTTATCTATTTTGTAATCGATCTTGATTAGTAGCTTAATCGGGGCTATATTTGGAGTTGAATAGTTACCACTGTAATCGAACCGTATGTACGTGCATTTTTTCCAGCAATATTTTCTGCCCGTCTCGAATAACGCGACCATGAACGCGAGCGTGTTTTAGCAACGCGTCGCGCATTTATTTCTTGGAGTTTCACGAGAACGATCTTCGTCTATCACGAAGGTACATAAGTACTTAGACCGATTCCATGCCAGAGATAGACAGGGACAGATGGGTGCATATCAAGTGGCCCATTTCGAAACGTAAATGGTTATATCGATTCGTCGATGGCCATCGTAAAACTAGTCATACGTAGAAATTATAAGATAAGGATTATTATTAATTTTCTAAACAGTGCGCTATTGTACGATTAATAAGATACAAGTATTACGTATTGGCGAGTCCCTACTTGTAGGACAGCCAACGATTATTATTTTAAACGAAATCGTAAATTGGACATTTCCCGTGCAACGATCTAGGAAATTACAGCCGACAGCTCCGTGCAACTATGTCTCTCCATTCGGTTTAATCGCTAGCCTAGAGATAGTTGCGTTTAACTTCGATAACGATTATCTGGTTACCGTGAAACGCTACGTTACCGTACACGTTCGTTTGGTTCGAAACAACGGTAATCTAGTCTTTCAACGTAGAACTCGATTTCGATATTTGATGCCGCGTGACGACGGGACCGATTTCTTTATACCGTTATACCTTGCTAATTGTCGTTGCTGTTAAGTTAATCTACGAAGGAAACTAGCGATAGTATCGAACACTTGGAATGTCTATGCCGACGTACTGTGTCGACAAGGTGCATAGTCGTGACGCGTCGCGTCGTTAATTTTCGTCGTAAAATAAATTTCTTGTTTCCTTCGTTATGGACATGGACGAACTAGTCGGAGCCAGTTGTCCGAACAAAGTTTGTTCGGCTAGTCCGAAGTTCGACCTCTGTATTCCGGAAGTATACTGGCTCGAACTAATACACGTTTCAATCTAAAAGCGTTCGCTCTCGCGGACCAAAAAGCCATTCGAACGAAACGGGGCAAAGAGTAACCGTAGAATCGTACCGAAAACACGAGGGACCGGTGATTAGCGACGCGAAGTCGGCCGTTATCGCCGTGGCAAAGATTAACGAGCAGCGAGGTGAATTCGGGTCATTATCTGGACGCGTTCGGGCCACGATAAGACCTGCAACCGTTCGGTGAACCGTACCAGAGACCAATTACACCGCGAAAAACAAGCAATCACGGCTAGCCAGCCTCTGCTGGGCTTGGCCGCAGCAGGAGACAACCATGAAAATATTAGCAGAATGCCCGGTACAGGGTTCGCGTGTACGCGCGAACGCTTATGGAGCTCACGGTTCCAAATCAGAAAGGATGCTGCACCGCGTGAGACACGGCTCGAGTGCTTCATAAATTCTGCTCCACACTGTTCACTTCTTTTTGCCTTTACGCGCGATTCCTCGAGGTTACTTTGAATTTCGAGAACCGATCGCTGGCGTTTAACTCTTTGGATACACGCGACGCGTATCCTCGTCGTCGAGGATCATCCGTTGATTGCAAAATATGTAATTCCCATGATTCACGTCTGGCAAGTGGCTCGGTAAAAATACCCGTTATCTAGTTTTCTCGTTGTCGACGGTTTATTTAGTTTTTTCCGATCGTTCGAGAAGCTGTTTCCCGTGGCGAAGCGAAACGGAGCGGGGGCGATCGTGGAGCGGTGGTCGCGACGCGAATCGCGTGGCCATGGCCGTGGCCGTGGCCGTGAAAGTGAAATTCGTGAATGAAACGAGCGGAGGAACAGCCGGCAAAGCAAAGTGAAGGTAAAGGTTGCCGGTTTCGGCTGCTTACGCGGGCTCGTCCTCTCTTTCGACTTTCGACTTTCGACCGCTCCGAATGCTCCGCGGAAAAACTTGCTTCTCCTCCTCTTCGAAATTATTCTGACCGTCGCTAAGTCGTCGATTCTGTCCGCACCGGTGGTAGGTTAATTGTAAAGTAATCGATTCTGGCCGTATCGCAATCACGATCGAATGCCGTGGTTCGAAGAAACAGTGGCGCAGTTTCGAGAAGATATTGCACGTCGAAACGTGGCCATTCTCCGTTTAGCACGTGGGCGGCTGAAAGTAGGAAAAAGCGCGCATTGTGCCGGTTAACGAGAGGAGGTGGACGGCGAAGGCGGTGGGTTTCCCATGAGCCGCGGTGCCGCAAAAACGCCGCTCGAACGATGTCGCAACCGCAGTTAGAAAGCTCAGCACTATTACGCCTGCTCGTTCGCTCGGTTGCTCGTCGACTTCGCTCGTGACTCGTTCGGACTTTTTGCAAAAATCTGCCGGAGGAAATTGAGAAACATCGTCGGCCATTCGGAAGGTCTAAGTTCGAAGTTCCGTTCTTTTCTCGATGGTTGGTTTTTCGAACAAGCTTAATCGCGACAACCGGTCGCTTTCGGTAGACGCGACAAGCTGCGGTTAATTGCAATTAATCCGCGGTCCTTCTAATTAGACAGGAACAAAAGCAGGCCTTTTGTCGAAGGGTGGATGGGACACGTTAATTGGATCGAGGGGTGCGATCCTTCGAGCGGGAAAAGGGATCGCGCGAGACCGGGACACCCGTTAGAGAACTTGTTGCGCGAATCGGGAGAAAGAACAGGGCCGGTCGAAAAGGGCCGCTAGGCTGGCTCGTATTGATCCAACAACCGGCTAAACCCTCCTCTTCTCGTCGCTGCATCGTTGCATTACCGCTGTTTCCTCGACGCGGAACGCAACGACTCCCTTGGAACCGCGTTGGGCGAATAATCCTGCAGAATGTTTCGCCAGGATGCTTCTTGCCAAGTCGACGGAATTTACCGTAGCCAAAAAGTTGAAATTTTGACGAATTATCTCGATGGATCGCGTGTAAATGCTCGCAAAGTTACAGTGGCTAGTCACGCTCGGCACAGATCGATAAATCGTCGCGATAAGATCGTCGAATGGGAAGAGCTCCGTTCGAGAAACTCGTTCCAAGGATATCGGTGCAACAACCACTACGTAGCACCTGTACAGAATCTAAGCTACGATCGAACGTGGCGCAACGCGATGCACGAAATCCGGTCGAAAAGTTGCGGCAACGAACATCCCACGGAAATCGAACTGATCGAAACGAATTTGTTTTCACGATCGATAACGCGCGTTTGGATATCGCTCGAAGATAAGATCTAGAAAGCGATCGTTCGATGGACTCATCGTCCAGATCGTTAAAATTTAGCCGAAAGGTATCGCTTCGGTAGTCGGATACCGTTCACCGAGCCAAAGGAATCGCACGAGCCACGAACCGTGACCAGTCGAATCGCAACGAACGCTTCGAATCCGCTCGCGTATTCGCGAGGGCACGGAGCGCAACGAGCGAACGAACACAGCGAAGAAAGAGAGAGTGAAACCAACGACCGGCCGTGCAGCACTTCTGCCGTGCAGCCCGTGAACGAGAAACGCGGTCGTCGCGATAGAGTGCCGATTACGAAACCGACGCGTTGCAAAACCCGACACTTATTAAACCTAGGCCTAGGTTGCAAGCCCGCGATCGTCGTGCACGCGCATTGCTTGCCCGATATCGATCCGAAATCTTTTCATCGTTTTTCGACGTAAAAACAAATAATCGAGATTCGCCGATTTTTCGACGCGAATTTCGACGCGACATTCTGAAAAGCCAAGATCGAGTTTTCGATGGCGCAAATCGAGAGTGGGAGTGACGCCGTTTCCCCTGCTTGTAATTTCCGTCTCGTACCAGTGCCATTTCCCTCTCGTCGAATACCGCTAACGATCAATTAGCTGTAAGCAGCAAAATTGTTCGATTCTAGGTGGACGGGATCCGTTCGTCACCCGTTCGATCTTGCTCGTTTCGATTTCGTTCTGACCGAAGCATTTTCGTTTATAACACTGTCGGTTAAGTAATATCGAATCGAACGTTGGAATTGGAACTTTTCAAATTTAGGCCACTCGAAGCTTCGTCGATGCGAACGAATCTGAACACGAAAATATTTCCACGTCATTAAGCGGAAGAGCAGAGAATAGATTGTCGATAACGTTTTTAATATTAGCCCACGAGTCTGCCGCTTTGTCTATGATTCGACACAAATTGACATCGATCTCTCGTGGTTCTCTCGTGAAATTTACTTGCCCGAATAAAATTCGCGCGAATGAAAGTCTAGACCGTTAGCAGAGCCAAGTCTAGTAGGACGAGACAGGACGTCCAAGAACGAGTTTCATTTTCTATCCCGACCAAAGTCAAAACGAGAGGATAGGTGGGCGAGAAAGGGAGGAGGGAATGGTACAAGGAAACCTGAAGAAAGAGAAAAAAATGGGCAGAAAAAGGAGCAAGGGAGATGGAAGGAGATCTCTAACCCCGCTATTTATCCCTTGAACCCACTCCTCTTGTTGCTTGGTCCCTCCATCTCCTCGATTTCGCGGTCAGAATTTGCGGAATGTCCGAGGCTGGAACCAGTCCATCCGGTTTTTTAATTGCAAAAAGGATCCGCCTGGACCGAAGAGCGGACTGTGCAAAACTTGCCTCGGACCTAAACCTCTCGTAGACAGGACTCCCTTCGGCTCGCTCGAGATCGGAAGTTCGCCTCTTCTCTCGAACAACTTTTCGAACCTTGATGTTCTTCGTCCGCTATCGTTTCGCGTACAAACGAACGAGCCGATTAATAAACTAAATTAATAGAATCGATCGGCTTGTTAAGTCTTGGTCGAACGTTTTCTCAACAATATCGAACGAGCGTGTTCGCGGCGATGACAGTTTCAACTCCCGTTATCGATCGACGCGATTATTTTGATCGATCGACGTGACTGTGATACCGCGATGTCGAATCGTCTTCCATAATCTAATTTTATCGGATTCGCGAGAGAATATTCCGAGTGGAGAAATGCGAAAAACACGTTTTCCTATTACGTTGGCGTAACGCGGTATCGATAATTACTGTTTATACCTGAGTCAGGAGAAAAAGGAGGAAACTATCTTGTCGCATGCGAGAAAGACGACCAGGAGCGCGACTTCAAGAAAGTCGCGTTCATTATCGCGAGACCTTCCACGAGATTGCGGTAACCCATTTTCCATTGCGTTTTTTCGCCGTAAATAGCCGTGTAACACAACTGCTCGCGTAACTGCTTGGCGTAACACGCGACGTACCGACTTCCAGCGCCGATATCGTGGCATTTTAATTCGGACGTCGTAACCTTTTTACCGATCGGCGAGAGTGCAGTCGGGTCGAATAACTTTTCTATTTATCGAACGTTCGGCTGCTCGGATCGCGCATCGCGATCGCGCGAAATGGTCGACCGCGGGAATATACCTCAACGAGTTTAACGGCGAAGGAAATACCGATATCGTGCCGGTGTCGATAGGCGTTCGTTTCGAAACGAGATCGAGCAGAATCTTGAAACCGAGTGGAAACTCGTATTGCGGGAAAATCAACGATAACAATTAATGATCGATCGACGGCTTGATTATGATTTAACGATTTCGTCACGGTTCGGTTGGCCGTGGATCGCGTTCGCTCTTATCCGGGAAAAAATATTGCGCCGGTACACCATGACCCGCAAGCGTGGTATGGTTTACACACCAAAAGGAAAGCACCAAAGGGATCGTAGGATCGGGCTCCCGGCCCTACCACTCTTACGCTCCCTAAAACTGGTTTCGTCGTTTAGGAACGCCCCTTTTCGTGGGCCTTTTTACCTCCTCTTTTCCTTCCGAGTACCCGGGGCCTCGGAGGATTTTAAATGCCCTTCGAGAAACACGAGAAACCGTACCCGTTTCGAACCTATTTGCTCCTATTATGTATACGTTCGCGGTCAAATCACGTGATTCTGTGTATTACGCTCTTGGACTGTGAAACACGTGTACATACGCCTTCGCGAGGACACTGTAAAGCGTATACAATACGATTACACTCGCCCTTTGGTACATGGAAGAGAGGCATATACACTCCTATGTACCCTACAAAGCGTATACATGTGCGTGTACTCCATCGCGTGTTCATCGGTATATTTTCGCTCGTCCATTAATATATTTGAACTCTTTGCGATCGTAACAAAAGTATCGGTGTATTATCTTAGATTACTTTAGCCGAACGAAGCAATTTTCAAAGCAATTTATCGACGCACAGAGTAATCGGTCGGTGTTGTTTAACGTTTGAATCAGTTTTTCCGTGCCACGTTGGGTCAACTCGGCTTCGATCCGTCCTCGATAAATTACCCGCTTCCCCTGGCACGCGTTTACAATCTCGTCCGAACATTCGCCAAACTTGGCTCGATTCCTTCTATGTACTCGTATCGTCGGTGATACGAATGAAGCTGAGTCGAGGAGTCAGATCGTTTCATCCTCGAAATATTGGAAATGTTGGATCTGTTGCAAGGTGCTCGTCGACTTTTCAGAAATACCTCGGACAAACTGCGACATTTCAGCTGTTCGAGTTAACGAATTTTCTTCCTCGTCGTGGACGTTCGACACATTTTTTCGTTCTACCTTATCCTCGATTCCGGTCGCCCTCGTGCCAAGATATTATACTTTTTTCAGGTCAACGCGCAGCCTGCCTTATTCTTCGTCCTTTATTCCAGGCTTTTTGTTCGATTCCCTTTTTATTCTACCCTCGTTCACTTCGTCTCTCTCTTCGCTCGTTCTTCTCGCTCTCCGTGTTCCTTCGCCCGCTTGTCGACAGCGACCGTCGTTCTATACTCTCTTTCGCAAATTTTCCAGCAATTTCAAGCGTATAAAACCGAATCGTTACTCGCTAGATTTCTGATTACTTGTTTTCGATTTGTCCCACTATATTTCTTGTTGCTGGACGAAAGATGGAAGGCTAGAATAGGTGAGCAATATCCTACCAGGTTGCTGACCTGGATGCTCCAACTTTTCTGGATCGAATAAGGAGATCTTGTTTAAACGGCTCGTTCTATTTCACGCGACAGTTCCACGAAAGTACACGATTGAAATGGGTCGCGCGTTAATCTTGCCTCGTTTAAAGTTCATCCAGTTGTCGCGTTATTTCGAAATCGTTCAAAATTGCCAAGTATAGCTTGGCGGAGTCGCGCGTTGCTTTTAACGTCGGATAATGAAAAATTATCTTCTGTTTATTCTCTGTCGTAAAACGTATTATCATGTATACCTTTGTAAGTAAAACGAAGCGACTTTAATTCGTTAACTTTTCGCGTTAATTACTCTTAAAGTTACGAATATTCTTTAAAAGGGTTCTCACTTATTACGATACAGCCTGTATTTTTAGGGCTATTATCGGCTCGACATCGTGAAAATTAATTTCCGGTTAGCAGTTAACGCGTCGGTTCGTTTATACGAATGTTTATTCAACGAGTTCTGTTCTCAGTATACAATTGCTATTGTATACAGTCTCAAGATCGTAAAACGTTTCGGAATTATGAAACCAAAAGGTGAATTTTTAGAAAGTATCGTACACGGCATCGTGATGCCGTGTTTTGTAACGTTCGATTTTTCAACCACGAGATACGAAACGACAATAACGACTCTTCTTTACGAACCATTATCCGCCGCGCCAGCTGGTCGTCTCTAATGAAAGTGCGACATCCGGTTGGATTCGTTGACCAGAGAACGCTTTGGATTTTTCCTTCGATCGTTCGCCGATCAAAAACGTTTCAAACTTCTTCTTTTTCGACACAATCGTCGTTCATACTGCGCAGAATCGAGTAAATCTAACAGGGTTACGTAGCACGGTCAATTTTCGAATGGAGTAACAAACACAGCATACGTGCCAATTATATCCGATAACAATTGCGAAGAAATTGGTCGGTAAAATGTTCGTAAAATGAGAATATAAAGTCGATATTTAGCGTCGATTCTTTGATCCGCTTCCATGAAATCTGCCAAATTGCCGTAACTACTTTCGAAATCGTCCACGCAAAAGGTAGCTCCGAAATTTGAGTTCGGAAACGTTGCGTATCCCTGAAGGCAGTGTTCTCCGGCCAATTCTTCGGATCGTTTACGTGTTCTCCTTGGTTCTGCGTCGAAAAGTCGAGCTCGTGGAATCTCGTAATTCTGCCCGGAAGGAGGGTCTCTTCCCTTCGATCGGTTTCGTATCCGACCACGTTCGGTAGCGTAATTGCTAACCGCATCTCAACCTCGCGCCTCCCATTATTTTTCTCAACCTTCCCTTCTCCAACGAATCTTATAGACTCCAGTCTTGGATCCTTGACATTCTCGTCGACGAGTTTAATCGTTCGTTTCGTATCACGAAGGGTCAATCGTGAGAGAGCTTCGTGCATCGCTAAATAATATCTTGAAGAATAATGAAAACTTTTAAATTTGAACGAAAGAGTTCGCTTTTAAGGAGCTCGATTACCTTCATATTTTCTGCATGGAAATTGAAATTTTATCCGATGTTTGTTCACCAATTAACCCGATCGACGATCAATTTTGTTAATGACGAGTGGCCATGAACCGGTAAAAAAAAATGGAGCGAGCGTTCCCGTTTGATCTTCTTTCAAGAACGTGTCCAGGATGCATAGAAAATTACGTCACAGTAGAACGGTCCAGCGAACACGGGGCGTGTATACTCGATGTCTCCCTCCTATATTTTTTCTATCTTTTTCCTCTCTCGTCTCATTCTTTGTTACTCCTTCTCGATTGCAACGACCACCGGGGTCGCTTGTACGCTTCCCGGTGGACGCGTACGAAAGAAGGAAAAAGAGAAGGAGAAATAGAGAGAGAGGGAGGAAAGGCACCCTCGCTCTGAAAAGTATTCTGCCCTAGGAAGCTGCCCTTTGGACACAACTAATCGATACAGCCCGTTCGATATGGACCTCCTCCAGCCGCGGGTACAGGCGGTCGCAAAACTTTTCTCCTACGATTTCCTTCGCATGTTTTTTCCGCTTAATTGTTCCGGAAACATCCATTAAATCAAATATAATATAATCAGCGTCGATAACGCTTATCGACCAGTGAACGAATCACCGAGATAGCGAGAATTTCGATTAAAATTCAGATCCTTCCGCTTAGATGGTATCGTTTTCACGAAGCAATTCGCAGAAGCTAGCCGGCGGTTTCCTTCCGAGGGTGGCAACAATTCGGATCGTGATTTCGCGGAAAGCGAGCTCGATCTTTCACTTAGTACGCTAATAAAAACGGACGGTCGCCGGCGAAAGATTCCGAGCAGTCAAATTACAGGTACAAAGTTGTTTGCACGAGGGCGAGCAGACGGAGATGGAGATATCGAGGAGCAACACCTGGTTCGCGCACCTTGCAAACTGGTCTCTCCTTCTTTCTCTTTCTCCTCCTTCTTCGTCCTCTCTCGCATTCTGTGCACGCACCTTTAATTTCGCGCCTCGCTGACAGGCCTCGAAAGACAAAAAACCTGGCCCCAACCTCTTTTACCTTTTTTTCTTCTACGTGTCGTAGGTGTAAAAGTAAGACGAACATCTTAAATTGCAGCCGAGATAAAGCGTGAACAACGATCAGATTCGTTTCCACCTTTTTGCCTCGATACTCTTATTTACAGTTTTAAGATAAAACGAAATCGGTTTTCGGACGATATCCATCGATAACGTTCTTAACTTGTTCGAGTGTCGGCTCGTATCGATTTACGATTTAGCTATTTTGATTACGAATATCCCGATAACTATCGAAAGGAATAGGAAAGCAAAGGGCTAATAAGGTTGTTTCGTTGATTCGTCGACGACAGAAATGTCGAGCTTTTTTTTCGTAGAGAGCCTAAAGAAAATCGACGGTTAACAGGGCAGGGAATCCAATATCCGTGAGAGTAGGGAGGAAGAGAAGAAGGGACGGTCAGGAAAAAGCCGATCCATCCGTGAAGTCCATCCCCGCTGACTGATTGGTCATTCCGCAATTTAATATTGACGCTCCCTCATCGTTATACGTCGATCTCGCCTCAGCTCCCTGCCTCGATGGCTTATCTCGCTCTTAAGGGGTGGATGGGCTCCGACGTTTCGTGGGGTGCCAACTTGTGCATCTGCGAGTGCGAAATCCGCGCAGATCCTATAGCGAGCGGGGGCCGTGAAGAAAGGAGAAAAATAAATAGGAAAGGAGGATAGGGAGGGCGTTTCTTCCAGAGTCGCGAGCGACAATTTCATCTATCTTAAAGGGTGAAACGCCTCTCGAAAGTATCGATAATCATGGGAAACTGGAGAAGTTAGACGTTAGAGTTTTGAAGCGACCTGTATGAACGTAAGTTGACGCATCGGTAAATCGTAGGCACCAACAATGTGCACGTGCACCGCTCTGAGCGGTTGGCTACGACGCAGAATATCCAGCGGAGGTAAGCTGGATACGGGAACAGATGCGGGGTACATTAATCGTGCAACCGCTACAGGGGTTCCCACCCTTCTGATCGATATTATTACAATCGCCATGGCCCCACGATCCACCATTATGTTTACCGTAGCCACGAGCCATCGCGACTGTTTCTTCGCTGAACTCGTCGATTCCGTTCGCTTTCGCTTTTCTTCCGCGATTATCCATCGTGTTACGGCAATCCTCTCCCTTTTTCACAGGGATCCATTTAGTGTTCCGGTAGTATCGACGTTCTTTGGTACGTCGAAACGCGATAGACGTTTGTTCGTAAAAGTTTCTTCGTGTCTTGGACAGATTAAAAATTGATCCGTCGTTTGAAATTCAACACCGATCGAGGCTAGTTCGTTACAGCGGCTTATGCCAGGAAAAAAAAATCCTCAAGGGGTTGCGTTTGGCTACCGTTGATCAGCGTTGGTCCTAGATCCCTCGTCCCTACTTTACTTTTTTTTTCCTCCATCCCGCTCTCTCCTCTCGCGCTTATCTTCTCGTTTCGTTCTTGTTGATCCCTTCTGTCTGTCGACGAGCAAAGCTTGGTCCACGATCTGGATTCGTACGAGGGGAGTCGCGTGTTGCACGCGTGAGTCATGCGTCATGCAGCGCGTACGTGCGACCCTTTGTCCAGATACGTCAAACTCCCGTACTCTGTTCTCCATTTTGTCCTCATCTTCGCTGATCACTACCACCGTAACGAACACCTTCCGAGGAGCATTTTTCGCACACAGTTGGGGCGTCGCTATTAAGCAGCCGTCGTGACGGACGATCAGATCGCGACTTTTCCGTTCGCGAGATATTTTGCAGGATCTCGATAGCGTCCGGCTGCGAATAGACAAGAACGGATCCGTATCGGTGCATCTAGTCGAGGGCGCAACAAAAGGGTTGGAACGCGGAGGGTGGTTCTGTCAGTCGAATCTGCTGGCAACGAAGGGCGAGAGACGGGAGATGATGTCACCACAGGGGATGGCTAATTTAATGACTGCTGATTGGCTATGCATGGGATACATGAATAGGCACCCACTCCTAGCGAACGAACACAATCTCTTGCCACGTCTCTGGCTTTGCCGTCGTCGCGCGTCGGGTATTCTCGTGCGACCAGACGTAGATCATAGCTAATTTTGCACCGATTGTGCCACTCCGCTTCCTTCGCTGCCTCCGCTCGACGAGCCTCCGCTCCGTGTCGAGCCGTTAGCCCGTCTTTTGAAAATCGTTTGGATTTTTCCTATCGCGCAAAGAGAATGGAACGCGCGAATCGTCGACATATCTTGGAAGCCTTTCACGGTTTATAAATAGCGAACGTTAATAGATCCGTTATAGGCAACGCGTTTTATATTTAGAATATCGACGTGTCCTTAGAAGATCGGAGTATCGATCGAATATCTTTGATACTCGCGTGTCTTATCGGAACGAACGAATCGATACATCGTCGTGACGATTTTTTCAGATCGAAATAACCGAGAAACCGTGTAGCGTTGCGGAAAACTCTAGCTAAAACTTTCCGTCAAAGCGAAAATGCTTCGACACTTTTATCGTTTCGAAGTTTCTTCTTTTTTTTTTTCTCTTTCGTCGGTATCATGGCTGCATGGGAGCCATCACGTGCAGCTCGCATTAAAACGGAAACGCTTTTATGCTTCTCATAGCCGTTTCATCGATCCTCGCCATTTTCAACCCTTCCTTGTCCCGTTTACGCTTACCATTTCAGTCTCAGACCGCGAACTCTCCGATCTCGAGGCTCGTACGAAATCTGCAAATACCTAGCGATAAAGGTTTCGAAAGAGAGGTCGTTCGTCGATCATGGCGAACGAGGCGAACGAAGAGGAGAGAAAATCGATTGCGAAGAGTTTCTAAATACGTAAATTTATGATAAACTGTCTCGTGAAAGAAAGCAAAGATTATGATTGTGGCGGACGATCTTCGACGTCTAAAGCTATTACGAGGTTACACGGTGTCGCGACGATTATCGATTTTACGGTTCAAATCGTTTTTCTAAACGAGGAACGCGATAGACTAGAAAATTGCGAGGAACTCGAGTACACTTCCGCGAATAGACGCGTTCCCTCGGTTAAGACGAAGCGTAGCGTCACTCGGAACATCGTAACGAACGGACGGTGATCTTCGCTCTTGTACCGTCAGCGCGTGCCACTACGGACATGTAACGAAAAAAAAAGTTACGATGCTTACGCAACGACGGATGCAAGAAAAGGTCGGGAGAAAGAGAGGCGTGGTGGACGGTGTATCGCGCACGAGGACGTAACGCGTTACGCATAAAATACGCTTGTTCACTTGTGGAGAAAAGGCGCGAGCCGGAAGCTAGGAAAGATCCGTTACGGGAGAGCGGTCGTGGCTAAAATTTCTTTGACGCGCCTACGAAGCCACGGCTTCGATAACGTGCATCGACAAATCGATAAACGTGCATCGACCACAACTACGATATAGCCTCGTAAATTGCGCGACTAGTGATTTAATTAGTCAATCGCCACCAGCTGCTCGAACTTTCGTTCTTTTTACCCGTGACAGCGATATTTCTTCGTCGAGCGATCCGAGGGAACGTGGATCAGATAGCCGAAGCAAAACGCGAAAGACGACACCGGTTCTTCGTTGTTACACGAGCTACTAATTCGAGAAAAGACGTCACCTTCGCTTCACTTGGTTGCTTCTCTAATTAATCGACTCGTCAGGATTGTGCGTCATTTTTCCGTCGGCTGATCACCTCGATTCTTTTACGAGCTTCTGTTCGAACGACATGTTCGTATTTCGTCGCGCGTACCGGTTAAGCCTCGGAACGACGAACGCTGTTATCGGATATCGTTAAGTAGCGAGTGATCGTTAAAACCAATATTCGCGTCTTGAACTTTAAACCTTCACGCGTCGGAAACGAAACGTTGCCTTATAAAATAACTTTATAAGCCAGCCCGCGTATGTACTCGGTTCTTTGACGATGTTTCCGCGAGGATCGACGATCGGACAATTCTTACGATAGAGCGGAACAGCGCGCAAGAAAAATACGCGAAGCAAGGCAGCTTTTTTTCCTACCGATCGAACAATAATCGCTTCGCGTAAATTCTGAAACAGCGGTTGAGAACGTTCATCACCTTCCGCCTGTCGAGGCGAGCGTGTACGCGTGATCTAGCAAGTCTGCCACCCGGTTTGCGCCAGCACGAAGAAAGTGACTTTGACGTTTTCCTCGCCAGTGGTCTGAGAAACGTGCAGGTGCTCCCTCGACGCGGCCGGCAGGTTCTCCCTGTTCCCTTATTCCGAACTGCACCGTTTTTTCTTTTTTTTCTCCTTCACGATCGAATCGAATCGAAACAGTTTATTTTGACACCGTTGTCGTTTCGTTTTCGTAGCTGGCATCGTTATTCCTTTTCTTTCGTCTTCCCGTGTCGTGGCGTTTTCGAGAGAGGAGCAAAATCGTGGCGCAATCAACGAGCGGTACGCGTTTGCTCCATTACCCCGGTGGCTTCCGCGCCATGGCAACTAATCTCGACCAGCAACGTTCCCCTTCGTCGTCGTTCGCTTTTCTTCCACTTCTTTCTCGCTCGAGGATAGAATGCCGGCCTTCCTCGTCGACCGTGATCTCCTGGCAACGTTCATAAAACGCGCGTCGCTGTCCTTCGAGCAAACGTTACCGAACAATCGTCTCGCATTTCGTTCGCGAACTAGCATAAAAGAGCTAGATCGTAGCGAGAGATCGAGGAGTAGGCTCGTACATCGTATTCGATGTCCTGGAAAAATTCCATCGACAACGAGGACGTTTAATCGCGCTTTCCTGGCTTGGAAAAGTCTCGAAAGAGGCCAGGGAATCCTGCTAGATACGCTTTGGAGCTGGTAGACGTCGAGAGCAAGAATGGCTTTGTACTTTTGTCGTCCTTCTGGCTAAGATATCCTTTCACGATAAGTTTCTTTTCTACCGTGTTCTTCGTAGAACGTTCACGATTCTCTGAACGTGGTCGTTCTCTGTACAGGCCGTTTCAGAAGATAAGCTTCGATTTCAAGAAACGCTTCGACGATCGAGATCTCCGTATTTCGTTAGCAACGTCATCGTCCATACTACCTACGTGGTCTTTCAGTTATTCTTTTGTTTCTTCGCAAACCACTTTGCGTTACCGCTTCGTGTTCTATCGTCTATCGAAGCGTCACGGAATGCAGTTTATAGCGTTTCAATTCCCGAGTGCCTATAATTACATATACCGCATCACCACTTTCGAAACACCCTGTGGTTTATCCTCGCATCGCATCGGTCGGAATGCGTTTTAAAGCAGAAGATGAAAGTCAATATGTCCTTTCGGGAAGCACGGACACCGCTTCCAATTTCAATTTTCGATGTCCATCTCTTATCTTCGATTCTCGGTGTTTCGAGTTCCTTTCACGATACGTCGCTACGCGTAACAAAAAGCTGATTAAACTAGACTCGTCTTTTCCGAGCGTCGAATTAGCGTAGCTAGACTTCCGTTCTCCGATGATTAACGACTCCGGATAAGATTAGAGGTCGAGAGTAGAAAGTCGACGATCCGACGGGTTATCGCGGACGGTCTCTTCTCTTCGTTGTTATCCGTTTTTTAATCGAGCAAGTCCGAGGCTCGAGCTATTTCTTTGCAACTTCTTCCTGTCGGTCGTCCGTCGCGATAACGACCGTTGCGTTGCATAATAGATATTGGTATGGCGAGCCGAAGCAGCGTTTCTTTCGCCGCCTAAGAATTTCTTGAAACATTTCTCATACGTTAATCAATCCCCCTTCCTCTCGAAAGGTCGAGACACAAGGTTGCGAGTCGAAATAAATTATTCTTTCTCGATATATCGCGAATCGAATTTGGTTTGGGGGCATTTCTCAGCTCCTTATCCGGATATATGCCCTTTGCCGATGACGCTTCGAGCAGCTGGTAGTTGGGAGTCTGTTGAAGGTGATTATCGGAGTCGGATCACCGCGTAGCCATCCATCGCATCGGTCAGGATCTGGGCGCGAGTCGCGCGAACAGCTGGAGGAAATGTCAGGAGAAGGCACGCGTTGTCGCCGCCAACGGCGGCGCGCTGCATAAGCGATAACGAACGACGCCTGTTTCTTCCTCCCAACGCGACGGATATGCTCGACCAGTTCTGCACAATGAAGTAATTTAATTGGCGCATCGTTTCCATAAATAGTTCGCGACGAGGACCGTGAGCGCTTCCCTTCTCTTCTGCATCGTTCGAGAGGCACGGCGCGACGCGACGCGGGTTGCTCGTCGATCGATGAAGATCGAAGATCGAGAGATAAAGGTGGGGGCTTTACCTGCGGGCTCGTCTTCGACGAAACAGCTGTGACATAGTTCGTCCTTTTAGCGTCGTTTCTCGTCAACGTCGATTCGCGAGCCATTCAGCGCGCTCGTAAACGCCTGACGTCAACTTCGCTCCAAGCCAATTAATTTTGTCCTTTCCCCGTTTTCGTTTATGCAAATTTTCGAGGATCGCATCTGGCGAGGAAATTGCTCGCGTTTCCGTGCGCGATTCAACGGATTGTGCCTTCTTTATTGAATCGCGTTTCGAGCAGATGCTTACAACCAGTTACTTTTACGTCGGAAACCAGTAGGTATTCCGTTTCGAACGAAAACGCGTACTCTCCTTTGCATCTTCTTTTTTCCGACGTACTCTTTTTCTTCGCCGTACCATCGGCGAAGATAAATTGTAAAGTTGATCGATTGCGATTAATCGACAGGTAATTTCGTAATTGAACACGGAGATCCAGTCGGGACACCGTAAGAAACCGGTAGGATTTATGCGCGGTGCACTCGTTTACGATCGAGGACGAGCAGCATTTTCATAGGATATCGTTCCACGTACCTCGGACAATTATAAATGCATAAATATTTATCGAAATTATCATCAGGAAGTTGTATACATATCGGAGCGAGGAGATAAGGTTCGACGAATAAAATATCTTCGAACGATTATAATTATCGTCGTTGGAATAGATTATTTATAATACAAATCTTCCGTTAAATTATCGGATACTTATCCCCCCTTATATACAGGCTCGTTCAAAACGATTTGACTCCAACGGATTATCAACTTGGAAAGAAATCGCGATCATGGATTTTCGCAACGTATGTGCAGGTAATAACGAGACGATGCGAGAGTAAGAAACGATTTGTCAAATGAGCGTACACGTGTTTCAAAGCGATGAAATCACGCTGGACGGAAGAAAGGAAGGAAGGAAGGAAGGAAGGAAGGTGGAAGGGTAGAGTAGGGTCAGTGTCGGTTATTGCGCGCGGGGTACGTTTTATGGGATGTAACGACTTAGGGGATGTACTTGGGGCCTTGTCTAGATCTTATCTAAACCGGCGGTTTCCTGACGTGTTGCGTTTTCGTAGTTTTCGTACGCACGCATGATCGTACGTATTCCGTACAGGTACATATACGCGCGTACGAAATTAAAGGAGGACCGACATTCTTCTCCGTTAATTGCTTTCTCGTGATCGCGTTCGCGGCTTCTCCGTCGAACCGATAAGCAAATTCGAACGTTCGCGTTCCTCGCGTATTCAGGGCGAAGGGAAGACGATCAGATACTACTTGAGATAGGAATTTTTGCGACCCTCCCCTTATTTGCATCGCGAAACGATTATATTATGTCTCTATTGTAACGGAGAATAAACTCGAGGATCTTAAACCTCCAATTACTTTCGATCGAATTATCTCTGCATACTTGGAGCGCTTTCGAGAATATGAACTCTTGATACGTTAATAAGAGAATTCTATTTAAAATGATATTTTATACATATTTAAAACGTTAAACGTCACGCCGATCTCGAGTTTTTAACATGTTCAATAATTTAAGTTATCGCGTATCGTACTAGACGCGTTTAAATAATTCGAATCGGTCCTGAATAGCGCAAGCTTATTTCCCCGGAAAAAGGCAACGCGGGTTTGCTTCGTCCTTCGACGGATATCCTGCTCCACCCCTCGTGTAAATAGAGTCGTAAAAAAACAATTTGCTAGATCCCTGTCTGACGGGTTCCTCTTTATTAGAGAGGGTATAACGGACGGGGGTGATGTTGATTCTCTCGATTCCCTTCGATATTCGGTAAAACCGTGAAAATCTTGAATAAAAACGAATCGTGTCGTCTTCGGATTAACTTTCCCACCTACAACTCTACTTACTTTAGGACCGTATATAACGCGTTCGATCGACGACGTGATTCGGAGAAAAGAAGGAAGCGAAAAGAATCGGTGGGCGTATCGCGATCCCGTTATTCCCGAGGGAAAACGGGAATCGAAGTTTCCACGTTTTTCAGGCTCGTTTCGAAACGAACGACGCGTCGTCGGCAGACTCGATACGGGCAATATCGAGTAGGTCCAAGGAAAATAAAGTCGAGGGACTTGGTAGTGGTATTATCGTCGCGGTATCCCTTGAAATATGGAAATACCGCGAGGGAGCGGAAGACCAGCAACCTCCTTTCAACTACCCCTCTTTCTCTCCTTCCCTTTTCCTTCCCTTCAGCTACCTCTTTTGCTGGAGCACACCACCTGACCCACCGGCAAACTTTCTTCGTCCTTTCTCGATATTGGATTTGCAGCGGCGTCTCGACTGGAACAGATTGTTGTTTCTCGTTCGAACGACCGTCAAAGTTTTTCGCTTCGAGAGGAAACCCCCGCGACGATTATAAAGGTTATTAACCCCTCTCGACATAACTACGAACTACGTGAAACCGATTCACGGTTGTGTCATTGATACTCCATCGATTCATGGAAAGTTCACTTCTTCTTTTAAATAATGTTTTTCGAGCAGGCACTTTCTCGTCGTTGAATGCATAGAAATCTACGAGAAAAAGGATATCGTGGCTTCCGAATCAGCGGAATCGAACGTCGGAGCCAGAATAGCGCTCGAGACGATCGCGACAGCGTCGAAGCGGCGGGCTATCGATCGACGGTGTCTCGAATCTGTGTCGATTAACAGGCCATATCGATGCCCGCGGTCGTGGCCAACAAGACGAAACTGTCTCGAAAGCGTGTTTCAACTCGGTCGCGGAACGATATCGGAACATAGGCCAGTACGTGCGAGAGTAGAGGCGTTACGATCCGAAGGGATAGGGGAGGCGGCGAGGACGACGATGGGTAAGGGGCGCGGATAGGACAGGGGTGGGTGTACGCCGCTCAGGGGCGGTGTACTAGACGTATCGACCAGGTCGGGAACCTGTGGGGGTATTGTGGGGTTCTCGGCGAGAGAGCTTGGTCGCGCGTGTATGCGCGCACGAGAGACACGCCAGAAGAGGGACGCGGACCGGGAAACGGAGAGAGAACGCGATCGTGGCGGAGGGAAATAGGGCAGAGAGCGGTAGAGAGGAACAGGAAAGAAAAGAGGGACGGGGAGAAGTGGTTGGAACGGCAGCGATGCTCGTTCGATTCGCTTCGTCGCGAGTTTGTGAGCACGGCTTGCTTCCGCTTAGATTCCGTCGCTCGCTTCTGGACGATGATTCTACCGAGAAATTATTTCTACGCTCCTTTTCTGCCAATGTACTTTTCGACGTTTGCTCGATTGCTCGTTTCGTGGAGGTTAATCTTTAATTCGATATTCGGTTAACTAGTCCTACGATCTTTCGCCGATTAATAACGTATTTATCGAACTTTGTCTTTACCGATATTGCGTTCGCTGTAAGGGTTCGAAAATCCGAGTCGATAAAAGACGATCGATCGTCCAACGACGACGACCTCTCGCAAGAAAAGGGTCAAGCGAATACTGGCAAGAATTTTCACCTCGTACGCACCCTCTGGCGTCGAGCGTCGAAGCACAGCCACGGCTAAGAGATTCGAGGTGTATCTCGAGACGACGGAAGGAAGTCGAGGGATGAAAAACGAGAGAGAAAGAGAGAGAGAGGCAGAGAGAGGAAGAAGGCGAGGTCGAGTTAGAAGGGAGTCGAGAGGGTAGTGGCATCGGCAAACGATGGCAGAGGGGCCCAGCGAGGACGGACGGCGAGAAGGATGGCGAAAAAAAGAAGGAGAAGTACCCTTCAGGCGATAGGTGTGCTACTTTGTTCGCGGAAGGGTGCGGAAGCGAGATATCACGAGCACCCTTTTCCATCTCCACGCACGACGTTCTATCTCCTCTGCCTGTTCGTCGCCCTTCTTCCTTCTATTTGGCCCGTTCTCCGCGCTTTTGCGCCACCTTTCAGTCTAACCCTCCTTCTATCCGGCTGAGTCTCGCCAACCAGCAGCTCCACCGACCACCGAGCTTTCTCGCGAACACTCGCTCGACGACGATGCAACCTATTTTCCCTTTGTCCTTCGTAACTCCGTTGTTGGCCCGCGACGATGCTTATTAAGACCGTTGATTGCAAACGGCGTGATTAACCGAAGGATTCGTACAATTTACGTCGAGGATACGTATCGACTTGGAGGTTTCGAAACACTATTCTAGTTACCGGAAGTAAAGCGCGCAATGGCTATCGGAAGATTCCTCGACGCGATACAAAACGACGGTTCTTGTTTGGTTTACCAGAACGAGTTGTTGAGTGGCGGAGGAATGTAAAAAAAAATGTGGTAGAAAAACATCCTCGACAACTAGTCTTCGAGAAATCGTATTACGCCGTTAAAGAGAGCAATCGTTCTCTCGTCAATCTGGAAGCTTTTCTTTCCAGATAATTCCTTAATGGAGAGGAAGTTATTAAAGTCTTGATTTATTCCTAGCGCCTGGGAATTATCTCTCCGATAAATCGACCGGTCTCGCTAAATGCGGCTATTAACGTTCGAGCGTAAACGAATATTCCTGAAGTCGTTGTCCCGTCCCGAGTTGATTCGCCTTAGCGATCGAAAGCTCGTCGTAATTGGTCGTCGCGACAACCGGAAACGGAATTAATTTCGCGCGATTGCGGCCATGAACAAACGTGACCCTCCGCGCGCTTCCGCTTTGCCGATCCGTTAGGTGCACGATTAAAAACGGTGCATCGCATCGTTTCCGACGAAAACTATCCTATTCTAACGCTGTATTTAAATGATCCCCTATCGAGTATCGCGTATACGATACGAAATGTTCCGTTGTCTGTTAACGAAAATAATAAGCGAGGATCAAAATTCTTTGTTTCGATCTTTTCGGAATCGTTTCCAGGCGTCTTTTCGTCTTCTCGTCGTCTCGTCATCTCGCGAAATCAATTAAATTTGTCAAGTTAGCTCGTGTTTCCCGGTTCCCAGTGTGGGTTGCGCCGAACTTTCCCTTCTTTTTCGCGGAATTATTTGCAGGTCGAGGAAGGCCGCTCACGTACGCCACCGCTTATAAACTTGTCGTACATAAGTAACAACAGGTGGTTTCGGTCGCTGCCACCTGTAATTACCGATTACGAGCTAACGATAACGATTAAGGCTGGTCCGAGTAGCCGGGTCAGCTGCGGCGCATCAGACTTTACCTGCATGCGAACCCGTCACAACGCGCGTTGCCATGATACCTGTTTAATCGAGACATCGGCTCGTGCGATATACCGGTATATACCTCTATACGCCGCTGTCATTTGTTATTCTTCTTTCGTTTCTTCGACCGCGACGCACCTTGCGTACCTTAATATTCTTCTTTATTGATTTTTTACGACGCCGTACAACTACATTGTGTCTATCAAACGAAGATTTTTATCGTTCCGCGATTACCCGAGATGATCGTAACCGCTTTTATGCGCAATTACTTTCGTTTTACCAACTGTCACGCGTTCCGCCTAAGATTTACCGCAAGCATTTTACTTTTCGAAACGCGATCGTCGACGCGTACCGGATGCGAACACTCGCCATTACATCGCGTAACCTCGCACGATCGCTTTCCTTCTGTTTGCCCATTCTTCCGTCGAATCTCCATGACAAAAGCGCGGCAAATTAGCCGAACCTTTTATCGCGGCCATTTTCATTCCGGTCTTCTTTTCTTCTATTCGCGCAGACCACATCCTGCACGAATTATTATCCCAGAATATTATCATAAATTATTATCACCGTGTCGTACGGGATACGCGACGGATCGTTCGTCTTTTTCTCAGAAATCGACTCCTGCTCTCTTTCCGTATTTACATATTTATGCTCGATTCCCGAGGGATGCGCGAAAAGAAAAGGAAAAGTGGCGGAACAGGAAGCAAGAGAAGAAGAGCCTTCGAGAAAGAAGCTTTCTTCGAGGGTGGTTTCGCGCGCTATGAGTTTCACCTTCCCCGTTGCTACCTTCGTGGGGGTGGTGTCCTTGCATAATTTAACGATCCTTCTACCCTCCATTTGGTTCTCTGTGTCCAACTGCCGGAGGGAAACTTTCGCGTTTGCCGTTTCCAGAATTGCCCGTTGCTTTCGTGTAATTATTCTAACTAAGTATTATATTTGTGCGTGCGTTAACGCCACGTTTTCATCAGGCGGTTTCGAGACGTTAGAAAAATGCGAGAAAGAAGCTTCGAAGAATCGACGGGTAGCCTTCGTAGACACGCGTGACTGTAAACGTCAAGGTCTATTGTCGTATGGATAACGAATGCAACGATCAGCGTGGAATCAAGGAACCGTGACCATAATTTTCAAGGTGGTGACATACGCTCTTCGATCCTTCTAGAATCGTCGGTTGTAGGTCGACCGAAAGATACTTTGATCCGGAAGTCGGTCACGTTGCACGTTCGTTCGAATCTATAACACGACGTACCACGTATCGATTGGATTTGCTCGAAATGTACGCGTTTCTTTACGTTTTTCTTTCTTTTTTTTATTTTTATTTTCTTGCTCGTTCACGTCCGATCGCGAAACAATACCTCCGCGAAGGTTGTCGATTATGCAAACATCTTTGCACCTCCTGGCAACGATTCGTGACGGCACGGCTAAAGATTATGTAAAAATGGCCTTGTACGAGTGCAGAGATTCAATTCGCGAGTTGTTCCATCGCGTTGTCCGTCGTTTAATTGCTAGACGTAACGAAGATCGCTTCAAAGGTTCTTCAATTAGCTCGGATCAACTACGCTCAAGCCGTTGAGTCTGGCCGAATAGCGTCTCTGTTTTTCATCTAACTTCAACAAGTTTCCGTCGTTATCCTCCCGAGGTCCTGAAGGGTCTAGGGACTCCGTTTGCGACATAGCAGACGCGTCGAATCGAGCTACGACAGGTAGTTTGCAGGTTGCTCGCAGCGCGATTTCCGCGACGCGCACACGTGTACTCGCAGGGGCCACGTGCGCTTCGACGAAACGATCGTATAGGTGCGAGAAGGTGCGCGAATACCGTGATTCATTGTTTCGGTCGCGATTGCGAGAAGAAACGTTCTCCCTCTGTCGACGCGTCATTAGGCACAAGGCTAGAGTAAATGCAACGAGTTGCACAAAGGCTAGCACCGTTCGAAAGCGAGATCGTACGTCTGTCTGTTACGTTTGGGAAAGAGCAGTTGGCGTACGCGCTCGTGTCATCTTACGAACAGAGCTTTCAAAGTTTTTCGTGCATTCGATGATCGTTCCAATTCTGCTCTGTTAACTGGAGCAGCGACGTTGCGATTTTCCGCTCGTCGTTGCCTCTCTTTCTAACGACGCGTACCAGCGCGACATCATCGAATTGGCCGGTTTTCTTCCAGAACGTTCGATCGCGTAGCCGATCTCTATATTTCGAAACATTCGAACACGGTTCACCTGTCTTACGATAGAACGTCGAGTTCCTCGTGCTCGTTCGAGGGTCAGCGAGCATCGAGGGACGTTATCGACGCTTCGAATCGCTGACGAGGCTCCATGGACACGGTTTCCAGTGCTAGAAAATTCCAGGCCGGACGATTCAGCGGAATCGAGGTACACTATAGCCTTCGCGATTCGAACGGATCCTCGTTTCTACCCGGATTTCTTCCTTTTAGAAGGGATTAGCGGCGTCTTCGCGATCTCGCTCGATTCCGAGCGTCCGTTAACGAAGCGTTCGATATCGAAACACCCTATCCGATTATCGCGATTATCTTTACGCCGCGCGACGATTAAATTGTTTCGGTTCTACCGATGACAAATAATTCGGTGTTGTAGCCGTGTTTTAATCGGTACTTGTATCTTTTTTTGTTTCAGGTACGTAACGATTTGATCGATCCACGTTCAATAATCCTCGGTTCGCGTAAGTAATTCTTGTCCTCCTTCTTGTGTTTCTTATCGTAATCCGAATGGGGTGGTTGAGAAAGTCCGAGAGTGTAGCGGAATTGTAAATCGATTCTCGTCACGTGATCCCGTCCATGGGGTACGTTCGATCCCTAGGCGAGGACAAAAATAAAGCTGTAGCGCTGTATTTCGTGTTGGCTTTCGACGATGCAACGTGGGGGCCAGTTTCTTCAAGTTCGTGATACGGAACACCAGTGTACGCTCGATTAGCGCTTGTTCCTCCTCGATCGGTCGACGATCGTTCGACGATCGCGCGTAAAACCGTGTGTCGCGTGTTTCGTGAACGCGTGTGAATCCTGATCTCTAGATGTGGTGGATCTTTAGAGGAAGAAACGATGAAACGGAGATTCAAGTGAGTCGATATTTTCGTTTTCGTTTAACAAATTTTCAAAGGGGACGTGTCAGTGGCGCGTGTCAGTTTACTCGAATACGTTTTCCTCGTTGGTCGTTAACGTACAACTTCGTTACGAACGAAAGCGACGTTCGCGTTATCTCCTGGACCTTCTAATCTTTCCCCGGGTTACTAGCTCTCTCGACTCGGCGATTGAACGGTGACGTTTGTTCTTCGTCGTTGATAAGTCGGCCGCATCGATAACCGTTGATTTACGAGCATAACGCGTGGATTATCCAAGCGAGCGATACCGAACGCGACCGGTTTCTGCTTACGCGAGATAGGAAACGGCTTTGGGGACTCGAACGTTACCAACCGGTAGAAAAAAAAAAAGGATATGTTTTCCCGCGTTATCGATACCTTGAACTACAAGACTGCATCTAGTCGCGAGGTCGACTCGAAGCACGCGAACACACGGTACATATCGCGCGAGGTCGCAGCCGACTCCTACTTACAAATCACGGCAATAATGATAGGTCCGTGACGCGCGAGATAATTGCTATTAAAAATGATCGAGGTCGCGGATGCAATTTGCAAGTCCGCCTTCTTGTTGGTCCCTCGAAGCGTCGGGTCGATCAAACGACCCGAAAAGTCGCCAACTTCGCGGAACAAATTCTAAATGCTTAATTAATCGATCGCGCGCTCGTTACTTCATTTCCGCGACGTAGTTGTACGTGGTAAAATTTGTCCAAGATGCGAGCTACGCGACAACGCGACCGAAATTTCGAGCGTTTTCCTCATGTTTTCCGACGATTTCTGACTCGAAACGCGATTACCGACCGTTAGATTATTTTAATCTAATCGAGCAAACAACGCGATCGCTTTATCCGTCGAACACGTATCGGGAAAAGATCGACGCAGCTCGTCGTCAACGATGATTCATGTTCGAGGAATCGACATTTACGCGCGTTTTCCAAGGATAACGAAATACCGTTTTCGTCGGATCGATGGTAGCGGATATTTAATCCTGCTCGTACGGGCCTTTAAAAGCTTCGACTTCCAAGTTCGCGCTCTCCAGTTCCTCTTGAGGTATTTGTAAAAACCTGTTGACCATGAACACTTGTAATTTCCGTTTTCGACAAAAATTGACCACTACTCGCTATTTAGGTATTCGCGTAAAATAAACATAATTCCGGTTGCGGTATCGCGAAGATGCGTTACGTAAACGAAGAAGGTACACGGACAAGGATCGATTCGGTTTCTTTCCCGAGGTGCGAGCCTCACCTGTCGGTGGAATGTAGGTCACGTCGTTGCCGCCTTCTCTTCTATTCTTCCTCGATCCCCTCTTCTCTTCTCGAGGGAACAATCTTCCAGAACTACCCTGTCACTTGGATACCGAGAACTCCTGGTAACGCGAAAATTTCTTTCGGACTCGGTGTTTTCTCTTCCTTCGTTAATTATGTCGGATCCGTGTTCCATCGTACCACCGTGTATCGGGTAAAACGACATTAGAGGTTCCATTTTAGAGGAACGAAACACGTCTCGATGAAAAACTCGCGAGAAGAATTAACCACGGCTCGGATGTCGAGCCCGTATTCATCCACCGACAGTATTTACTAGGTGGAAACCGTTGGAGCGAGGCCGTTGGCTGAAGGAACCGAGGGAAATGATAAAAGAGAGGGTTGGGAGAACGGAAAAGGGAGAGAAAGGACGAAGCGAGGGAGGCAGCGAAGACCGTCGAGAATCATCGGAGCGTAGCACAATGGCCGCTTGAATGGAACGAAGGGCCACGAAAAGATTCGAGGAATGCTCGCTCGCGGTGTTCACCAGGGGATTTCACGGACCGAAAAACCTGACCCTAAGCCTGCTGACTGACGTTCGTCGTTTTCACGCGTTCCTGGCTATGCCACGCGCGTTCGCTGTCGTTTCGTTTAGCGACCTCGTCCGCAACAACCTTTCGCGATTTTTCCAGCTTCTCGTACCTGGTTACGGAGCAATCGAGAAAACTTTGTCTTCGATACGACGGTGATATTCGGTCGCGAACAAAAAGCGTTTAACGGACGAATTTGATTGATTTCGTGGGGGAAACCCGCAAGAGTTGATTTTTGCGAATGACACGTAAAAATTGACGATGATTCCGTGGTTGTTCCGTTGCGTTTTGATCGAACCATGAAATTGACCGGGGTTCATCGTCGTCGACGAAACGAGCCTCTCCTCCTTTTTTCCCCATTGCTTTCTGCGGTCGTCGAACGATCGAAAGTTGCGGAGAACGGTCGTTTGCTCCTTTATGAGGATTCGTCTCCGTTGGTTTTTTTTCTGCTCGATTCGATCGATAACGTTGTCGTACGTAGTTGGTCGCTTTTCGGACGCGTTTCCGCGATAGTTCAAACTAAGAGATTTCTATCGAAAGAGGCGTATCCTCGCGGGCAGAGGATTAAGTTGTCGGAGGTTCTCGGAAAGCAGGATTCGAGACGGGACAAGAGAGCACAGTGTCCGAGAAACCGAAGGAACGGTTTTCGACGGACAGCTGTTTCTCTGCAGGCTCGCGACGAGCATCTGCGAAGCCCGAGGCGCGTTCGCGATAGCGGGACGCGTGCTGGTTAATGCCGCGACCATGGAAACGAGAAGAAAGGAAACGTTTACTTTCCTTCGAGGGCGCGTTTTCAACCACGGATCCTGACATATGGTCGAGGCACGCGATCGAACAGTTCGTAGCGTATCGACGCAGTTTCTCGCTTTTATCCCTAAGACCGAGAATTCCTCTCGTCGAATCGAGGCATGGCTGCCGCGCGAGGCATTCTAGTTTCCCGTAATTAATTTGCACCGTATAAAACGCGTACGCGTCGCGACGAGACTATCAGCGAATTATCGGGAATGTTCCGAGAGAACGAACGAGCTCGTTTCTCGCGGAATCGCGGCACGCCGCGTTTCGATTCTTATCACCGTGCATAAAATTCCCGGTAATTAAGTAGTCGTTGAGTCGCCCAGGACTCCGCGGTCTCGACTGTACCGCGAATAAACATTTATGTACATCCCTGTCCATAAGTT
Organism: Megachile ligniseca; assembly: GCA_945859555.1. NCBI lineage: Eukaryota > Metazoa > Arthropoda > Insecta > Hymenoptera > Megachilidae > Megachile > Megachile ligniseca. Next base: position 11,458,346 of record OX243786.1, read on the forward strand.
GCTGGACGTAGAGGGAGTGCGAAGGAGATAAACAGGCAGAGTAGAAGAAATTCGTAGCTCGGCATCGCGAGCATCGACGCGGTATCGTTCCCGAGACTGCTCGCCTAGAATCCTTGTCCCGAAGTACAGTGGCGGATGTCTCGGGGTGTTTAAAGATGGCGGGCTGGTGTTTACAGCGTCGTGGGTAAGTTCTTTTCCCCACTACTCCTTCCGGCTGCGCGGGTACACTTTGTTCGTGGATTCTCTACCTGAGCTACGATCCGACAGAAGGAGAAAGAAGGCGAGACAGGGAGAGAGAGAAAGAGAGAGAGAGAAAAGGGAGAGGAAGAGATAGAGAGAAAGAAGGAGGGAGAAGGTTGGTCGCGGTGCACACGGTGTACGTGGAAGAGCCCATAAGCGCGTGCGCGCACCGACACAACCGAACACGCGGACACACCAGCAAGGAAACGCGTTCGCTCCGGTCGTCCATACAGCTGTGCATCGGCACGATCCGTGTGTTGCTGGTGGCTGCATCAGCTGTCGGCCTTGGTAGGGTGCAATTACCCCGGCAGAGCAACGACGAAGAGAAGACGACCGGGAGGCGAACGATCCGCGCAGCGAGCGCGATAAAGAGGAAACGACCAGTAGAGCAAGAGCGGCAAGGGCTTCGGGCTTCGAACCCAGGATATGGACCTGACTGCTTCGTCTATCCGTCCCGCTCTCGCCCGTCTGTCTCTACCCGGAGCTGGTCCTCTCGGCCGCGCGTGCACCGCAACCGACACAACCCTGTTCCAAACTCTGCGATCTCTACGATAGATTTTCTTCGGTTAGCCGTTATCGTACGCGTGAAACGATTCTTCGTCGCGCGAACGATCGTCGGCTTTTAATTGAACTCGTCGACGACATAGCCTACTACGCGATTATTTCGTGGGAAAACAGAACACGTTTCGCCCGTGTCTCGCTAACGCGCGGTTCTTCCGAAAGCGACACGAGCAAGTTGCAATCCAGAGTTTCGGAACGGTTTTAGAGTATTTCGGTAATTTTCGACCGATCCCTCTGGCGGCGAACGCGAGAAGCTCGATCGCGGTCGTCCTCGGGCAGTATTCTCCGCCTTCTTCGACAACGCGCTCCAAAATGATGAGCCTTCCTCTTTCTTTCTCTCGCCGCGATCATCCTCCGCTACCCGCGGCTCTTAACCTCGGTTAACGTCACCGCGGTTCACGTCGGGGTCAGTTGGTCGGCTTGCGCATACGCGAGCACGCTCGGGTTAAAGAACCCTGGATACGCGAGTCCGCGGAAAGGGACAGGGAGACCGTGTCGCACGCGGGTAACGGGGTTGAAAACGCGTACGTCGCGCATGCGCTCGCTGTTTCGAACGGAAATCGTACCCTTCGGGACGGAGCGGGCGCAGACGCGCGCCACCACCCATTACGATCTCCGACCGAATCACCGGAAGCGAGCTAACCGGGATTCCGTCGACGGAAGAACGAATTGCGCCGTGATCGCGACGATTTCGCTTCGAGAGAGAACGAACTACTATCAACTATCGACTACCTTGATAAAGGAAGTACAGAAAGTCTAGACTCGCGTAGTTGGGAAGAGTCATAATCCCTCTATCAGGAGCTTGTGTATTGTCCAGGATTGTAGGCGGACTCGTCGCATCGGTCATGCGGTAAAGTCACCTCGATGACCGTGTACGAAGCCTTTCGCGCCGTACGATTCTTGGTTTTATCGAAATTCCTTCGAACGCGTGTTTTATTTTCGATTTTATCTTCGTGTAATAATGTCGCGTTTCGAAAGACCCGTAATCATCAAAGGCAAAGGATTATACGAGGACTCGCGAGAAAATTGATATCGCGGATGATCCCCCTGGCGTCGAACACGGGAAGCACCACCAGAGGAGACCCGTAGCTCCGATGGAATTCTCCGAGCGACGCGGAGAACGGACGAGTCTCGAAGGAAAGGCTGCTCGCTGGTATTCGCTGTTAGCTCGGACCCTTTCTCTACGATAGAATCGAACCAACGATCGCGACCATACTCCGCGAACAAACCAGAGGCATATTGTCGCGACGATCGTTTCTCGAGTTAGAATATCGTAGCCGTTTTTTCTTCGCGACTATACCGAATACCTTTCGACGGAACGAACCGGTGCAGTTAATTTACGATGCACGTCGATGCGGCCAATTATCAATTAAGCTCGGTATCGCCGTAACGAAGGTTAGCCTTCCATTGGAATACGCGACTCCGCAAAAGATCAATACCTCGACCGTTTCGAAAGCATCCCGTATCGGATCGAATCTCTGCGGCTTCTTCGGATACGATCGCGTTAAAAGATTCGTCGAAAGTAACGCGTGCGCGACTCTGATGCACTGCTCGGATCACGGTAATCGTCGAGCGTACCTGCTCCTTATATTTAATAAGAGGGCGAGCAAAATATCGAAATTGTTTGTAACGTTCGAGCTTCCTCGATTAACTCGGTAGTTGATCGACCGACGATTCGTAATCGCTGCTTTCGGCCGCGATTCAGATCTCGAAGCCGCGTTTAGGTCGAATCAAGTTTTTCGATATTCGATCGGTAGTTTATAGGTGCACGCGTTGCATAGAATCGGCGTGGCTCGGCGAGTGCAACGTGCGTGGCTGCGAGGCGGGTCCGTGTGTGCTCGGGCCGTCTGCCTGGTCGGCTGCTCGCGCCTCGACGCTCACACAAGGAAGCCCTCTGTGTGGGTCTAGAATGTGTCCTTGGCTGAGGTGCGTTGACCTTCTGCCGTAGCCGCGTGCTGGACTCCAGACTTCTACTTAGAGAGGGCTAAATCTCCATCCGCAGAGGAGGTTGGACCTCCCTCGTCCTCCCCCACGATTCCGTCTCCCACCAGCTTCTCTCCACCTCGAGCGCGGATATACGCTTACGAAACTTTTATTCGAACCTTCTTTCCGTTCCAAAGATCCACCTTCCTTCGCCGATCGACGTCGTCCCTTTATTCTCTACGGCCTGGTCGTTTCTATTCCGCTCGTCGAACGGTCACCGTCAGTTGCTGACCTTTACGTTCCTGGAAACGCGTGGAAACGTGACCTTTCCAGTTTACACGCGCTCGTCGACAGACGTTTCCTCGCGTTAAATCGCGCCGCGTTCGCGCGAGCACCGCGAGGGAATTCGCGAAACAGGTACATCGACAGGCTTAGTCGCGGATGTGCGATTTCGAGCACGGCGAGCTAAAATGGCGACGAAGGGAAAGGTGATCCTGTTGCTCGCTACGATATTTACCAGGTATCCCGACAGTTGCCACGCGTCGATAGATACAGCTCGCACCGAATACCGACTCGATCGAATATTGCGATTCGTATTCGTATAGTTGAACCGGTCAAAGTTTTACGATCTTGTTGTCTCGAAGTCGCGTTCCCTTTCTCCGCTACGGCGCGGCGGCTACAGCAGAGTCGAAAGGAAAAGAGAAAAGCGAAAATGAGATCGTACGCTTCGAAGCCGCGAACGTATCGGGTAGGATTTGCAAGGAACGCGATGAATATGCACGAGCGGTCGGCGTACAGGTACATAAACGCTTGTGCATAGGCACGCCTAGCTGCCACGGTACCTGTGACAGCGGTGCCGCGCGCAGCCACGTACCTGACACAGGCTGCTGAGTAATCGATAAGCTCGAGCATGCCATCCCGGTTATGCGTGCGAAATATTCCGGTTTTTCGCTTCGTACACCCGAGCCGTGCTCGTCCTTCGAGAGAAAGGACTATCGCGTGACGAGTTGTCCGGTGAACTGTCGCGTCGAGACCGCGGATGGATAACGCGTTTCGTTTCGGAAACGCGAACCGCCAGCTCATCGCTTCGCGTCGTTGTCTGCCGAAGCGAACTTGTCCTTTCCGCGACGATCTGCCAAAAATTGGCTCCAGTCTAGCCAGTCGATTGGCCGAGCTGAACGGTGACATCTGATGCGACGAGGAAATCGCGAAAGAAAGTTGCGCCGGGAGATACTCGCAGAGAATTTTAAACGTCGAACAGAGTTGTTTTTTCAAACGGAAGACGGTTCTCCCGTATTCGGCACGGTATGTTCGCCGATGTTACGACTGCCGCGGTTTACGAGACGGAATAACATTACCCAGGCCATTGTCGCGTGACCCTGCGGATCTTTGCCGGCTTTCAAAGTAACGGACGCGCATTGCATAATTTATCGAGCGCAGGATCTCTCTGATGGAAGTTGCACGCCGCGAAATCAACGCGACGTTGTTCACCTTGGACGCGTCGTCGTTAACGCCTTATCGACGACGCGGATGTTCCCTACTGCACGGTGCGCAAACGCGTACGTGCTCGTTGCAAATTCGTTACTTTGAACCTAGATCGCGCGTTTATTTTTATGCTCTTCAGCCGATTACGATACTCGTCGCTGTCAACGTTGTTCTTTGCAACTGCTTCCACGTATGTTTTCCGTACGATTCGACGAAGTCCGTCGTTCTTTTTTCGATAAAAGCCAAGCAGCGGTACATTTTGAATGTGAACCGCGTCTTCGATTCGTTAATAAAATAGCGCTGGTACATCTACCACTTCTGCCAATGGTTCGGTAGATAGAGAAAGAAATCGGAGTCAGCGGTAAGAGGCCGATTTATACGAAGGAAGTTATATCGATTACCCCGTAACGATAACCGATAAAAAAAAGCGGCGACCTCGCGACAAAACAGCGAGTAATCGGTTCGTGAAAGGGGATCGAAGCGATCGACCGAGTGGAACGAGAATTTCCCACTCGCCGCGCCACGCCGTGTCTTTCCTTTCCTTTCCTTTCCTTTTCCGTCTAAACGTTCAGAGCCCTGTTTTTCTCGGCTCGAATGCATGCCTACGATCTAGTTGCCAGTTGCGTTTTACTATCGGTTGCAGTTACGCAATTGCGGATGGAGCTTACGCGCGTTATATGGGCCAGGGACAAGCTCGATTCACATCGTGTCGCGATACACGCCTGGTTCGTTAGCTCGCTCGTTCTCTAACCGAGTCGCGTATTTATACGGTTAATTCGCGCACGGTCGGAGCTAATATTTTTTCGCGCTTTCGTTGAATAGAAAGGATAGAGGAAAGGTGACAATTTGGTTGGAACAACGCGTAAAAGGGGTCGTCGTCCTCGAAAGGGTTAATAGACAACGGAGCAATAGGCAAACCGTGCAAAACGAGCTAAAGAACGGTTTGGTCGTCTTCGTCGTCGTCGTCGTCGTCGTCGTCGTAGACCACGGGGAGGAGACGAACGGAACGGTGAAAGAGGTGGCGAGCGAAGACGAGCGAGGCGGAGCAGGCGGTAAACGTAAAATCGCGGTGGCGGAACGCCAGCAGACGAAACACAACGTTGCATTGTATTTCCTGGTAGGCCGTTAACCCAGGTCAGCAACTGCGAATCCGTGGTCCTTCTGCCTCGTCGACACCTCGCGGCGCGTCTTCTTCGCTCCCTTTTTCTTTTTCTCTTTCCTTCCCTTCTTAGCCCGCGGCCATTTCCGTCCTTCCATCCTCGCGCGTCTTGCCACCTTCCACGATCCTCCCACCGTCGACGCGTACACGAACGCTGCACGCCGTGACGCGATTCCGCTCGAACCGGAAGCTCGTCGCTGCGCTCCGCTTCCGACACGCTTCGTGGCCTGCCAGCGACGCCCACAAATATTCCGTCCGCTATACCTGCCTCTCGATTCATCGCGTCGAGCCTCGATGAATTTTCGAACAGATCTCACGGAGGAGATCTTCTTCGAGGAAAACGGCGTCGCGGAGGAAAGAGAACTCGTCGAGATTCGCTCGCCACCTTGCCGGCGACGCATCGTATCGCGTTGTTTATCGTAAATAATTGAACCAGATACAAGGTCGAGATTAGCGGGGGATAAATAATCGAACGAGTTTTATCGGTCCGATTTGCCGACTATCGCGAAGGACGAACGCCGTGGCAAAAGAGTTAACGAGGAATCCGTTGGCGGTCGTGTCCCGACTCTCGAGACTCGAGACAAGCTGGATCGGAGCGCGCATTAGAGAAACGTATTCGAAGCGTACCACTGTCGTAATCGCTCGGAACTGCCGCTTAAATTATGCCTATGGTCGGCTGTACGAGCAGCCAGATATTTAACCGACTCTCTCGTTTTCTCCGGCTCGATGTCGTTTCGAGCCCATTACCGGTGCTCGAGTATCTCACGAAGTACATACGTGTAGCGAGTGCTGGCATTCGGACGAGATACCTGACTTTTCGAGAGCCGCCTTAACTACTTTGGAGGAGAACGCGGAATACCACGGGACGGGAACGCGGTCTCGGTTATCGTTCGGTACTCGGTGTTTTTGTAACGGCGCAACATTTCGCATCCGAACCTTGCGATTCTCCCGAGAAGCAGAATCTTCGTGGAAAAATTTCGTTTGCTCGTTTGTTCCGGCGCGGTTGGTCCTTCCCCGACAAAGAGGTTGGATGGGACGCCGAGCAGAAGGAAGGAATCCCTTTCGCGGTCGATCGTCAAAGAAAGGTGCAGTGACACAGAAACGAAAGCGAGAGAGGCGAAGGATGCGTCAGAGTTGGAAATAAAGAGGAGGCGTGGGTCGTGACTCGTGCAAGGAGAAGGGAAAAAGGTGGCGGGGAATCGGCGAGGAGGAAGAGAGAGAGAGAGGGAGCGATCGTAAATGGACGCGTATGGGAGGTTATCGTGAAAGCCGGCTGTTCTGTGAATGAAGCACCCACTCCGATCCCCGTCGCGTCGTGCCATGTACAGTTCAGCCGACCGACGAACTTGCACGTATTTGCATTCGATTACAGAGCGTCTCTCTCACGGGTGCACCGGCCCGAGTCGATGCACTTTCGACCTTACCGTCTTCTATATTCCGTATTCCGGCCGATCGATTGGCGCGAAAAACCGGATCAGCGCATATTACACCGATCGATATAATTCCTATGGAAATCGGAGTACGAGCCAAGGTCTCTTAATCCGTTGATCGGAGTAAACCAGTTAACTCGTTGTTCGAGCGGAAAATACGACATTTGGAACCAATCGATTCCAACAATTAAACGAACAAAAATGTCAGCAGATATCGGAGGAGAATCGCTTGTAGCCTATAGAAAAGCAGCAAACTCGTGTTCTAAACTTTCTATTTCTCCGCGTCCTTCTTCTCTATCCGCGCGTGTTCGCATCCCCATGGGAAGCCACGAACGCGTGGGTCGTTCGACGCCATTTCGCGTGGGTGTCGAGCCACTCTCCTCGCAAACATCGTTTCTCGATAACTCGCTGGAAGGACTCTATCCTGTGTTGGTTATCCTCGTCGCGGACGCAGATACCGTCGAAAAATTACAACGGCAAGAAAATCGGTAACGCGTACGGTTAAAATAGGGATCGGTTCTCGCGAAATGCCGACGATCAGGTACTACGTTATATCGTAGTTCTGAAAATTCCGTTTACGGAATCGATTTGAAACGTTTCTCGCGTTACCGGCTTACGATCGCGTACAACGATAGCTTCTTCTCGATCAGGGGACTTTAATTTCGACACGATTCGAGCCGCTAGCGTACGTGTCCTACTCTCGATCCTAACGAATAAGGAATAATAGTCCTTCTTCCCCTTAACCGATCGCATTGATGTACACTCGCAAGCGGGTGTACATCGCGATCGTCGCTGCGCGCCGCTTAAGGAGTTGCAATGCGAGCGACCGACAATAAAACCGGCACTTTAAAACTCGTTTAGCCGGAGTATAGCCGCGAATAAGGATACCGGTGCAACCTGCTCCTGATTTTTGTCGTGGATCCTTCCGAAGAAAGGAACAGCACGAAAAAGGAAAAGAAAGGGGAGCGTCGAAAGCGAGGCCGTGCCGTTTGCGCGCGTGATATAACGCGACGTAATATCTGCAATCGCGAATAGCCTGAGGGAATCGCGTTCCTTTCTTCCCTCGTTCGATTACGCGACACGGCACGCCGCTTACATTTTCCAGACATCCTTTCTGTCTCTACCACATTCTGTACAATAATAGATCGCTGCGAACAGGTTGGTAAGGTATTCTTGCGAGACAATTTCGAAAATAATTATCTCGTTACGTATTTTTCCTTACGAAATAGACGTAACGTACAAACTTAGCGGACAAACTAGTCCGTTTTCATTCGTTTCAGAGACGATTAAATCTGAAATTTTCCTTTCTCTGTTTCGATGTTTCTTCGTAATATAGGTTCGCGTAATACAGTATTCTTCTTCGAAAGCACAGTTCGAATCTGTTCGTTTTCGGATCGACGAAGCGAACACGAACGCTTCGGCTACCTGACACGTTGAAAAGCCGTATTGTTCGAATATGCTGACAGCCTCGTTCCGCGGTGCTGGAAGGTGTTACGAGAACAATAGACACTGGATACCCTCGCAAGTAATAATCGTATGGATTACTAGTTATCCCCGGTCAGAACGGGAATCCGCAGCCCAGACAATTGGTCCTTCGTGTACCGTTCATTTGTCAGGGAAGCAATTCCCTTCGATGGTCTCCGGCATCCCGATTACAGTCTAGCCGATCATAAATTAACTTACGATTTAACAGTTTCCACGGTAACGCGACGTACCCGGTTTCTCAACGTCTTCGTCGTCGTTCTTTCGAGCTCGATATCGTCTCCCGCGATGCCCGCGTTCTTCTTTTCGAGCAGCTATCGAAGATAAAAGGAACGGACGAGACACGGAGGAAGAGGTGGCAAACGAGAGACGGATAAAGAAAAGGACCACCCACGTCGAGCGAACAACCGTGAAAAGCAAAACAGAGTCCTCGTGGTAGGACGGACGTTCTCTTTCGTGCTCGAAACCAGAAACGACACCGACAAAAAACTTCCCTCGTCTACTACGCCGACGAAAGGGCTGCCCGTTTCGTAGCCTGTTTATTTTTTCCTTTAGGTCTCGAGTGAAAAGTTAGTCGCGCCAGTAGTTGCTGCGCTCTGTTTCGATGGCCGGAAAACTCGAACGCGATAAAAGAGAAAAAAAAGCAACTTGTCGATCTCTCTCCCGCGATTTGTTCAATTAGTTCGAGCGACTTTGCGAAATTGCACCAGCTCTTATCGAAGCAGAGCAATCTTTAGAATGGTTCTTGTCCGCGTCACGTAATATTACCGCGATAATTATCTCGCGAGATATTAAACGGTCCATGTACATATTTTCTCGAGGATTGTGCAACGACGGTGTTCAACGAACCGGCTACGATTTTCAGCTTGATCGCGATCCTTCCAGTTAACCGTGCAGGAGTCGAGCAAAATACAGTACGCCTCCGTGTTTCGTGTAAAGCACAGAACCTCGTTATTAGACCGTCGATTTCCGGTCCACGTTTCCCTTCGAAGGTTTCTAAATATTTCAGAAATATTTCAGACTAACGCGCCTCGAAATTAACGAAATTGTCTCGTAGCGTTATCGAGCTTCGCGCGCTTCTTCTCGTTCCGACATCCGCGTCTGCTGATCTTCCGGCCGATTTATTTTCCTTGGCGGTTCGAAAGTTTATCGAGGCGAGCACGGACCTCGCGCGCAGGTCGAGCGTTTGACAAGATAAAAAGCCTGTTGATCGACGGACGGTCTGGAAACGAAACAATTTCGAGAGAGGCTGGAAGCATGCGATACACGCGACCGGCCACGCGACGCAACGCAACACGATCATCGGCTTACTCGCTTCGATGCACGGTTGCATCTTTAAACGACGAATCGATATCGAGCCACGTTTTCGTTGCGTTTTTATCCGTCCGGTCTCTCGCTCGCCCTCTTCTTATCGCGCAGCCGTGTATCATCTCGAGGGACGGTAGATACGCGTCGCCGAGAGGAAAGCAGCCGGAGCGTTGATTAAAATTTCAACGACGCCGACACCGAGCTTGTCAAAGGCACGACGTGGACGGCACCGAGAGGGCGACGGTACGCTACACTCGGGTCACTCTAAGTAATTAAAGTCTCCTCTCTATTTTACCAAGCTTTCGCGATCGACTTCTTTCGTCGACTTTGATTTTCGCGTTCGCGTTCGCGTTTCTTTCGATCCGTTTGTCGTCGAAGCTGTACACTCCGTAGCCGCTTCGAAACGATTGCCGTTTGCGCGTGAAAACTTAGTCGACGAGGAAACTTGACGACGTAGCGAGAACAACCTTGATCGACCAGAATTTATACCGAAATAACTCGAATAGCCATAAGTCGGAAGAATTCGATTGCCTCTGTATGTTCGTAAAATAATCGAACGTTCCGACCGTAGCGAAAGAGTTGAACGCTTACTGTTTTCGAAAGCGCGATATTAATAGTCCGGCAACGAATTTAGGCAAAGTTTATTGGATTCCGCGGCAGATCCACGGTTGGTCATGCTCCGTGAGCGTTCGAAAATTCTATTCCGCGGTAGCGCGTACAAATATGCTATCTACTTCGATTTTCAGCGTATTCTTCTTCAATAGTTCTCTAACAACCTTCTAGCAAGTTGTACGAGAGAGTAAACATTCTGATCGGCCGACGAGTTTATTTCTCTGCAGGCAGCTTCGAGTAAAATTTCGTTTCGCGGGCATCGGAAGCGCGCGATAATACCGTCGACCGAAAATTCTGAGGGCGTATCCTTCCCAGCGGCATAATCGGAGGCTGGTCGCAGCAGCTCGCTTCGAGATCAAACGGGGTTCGAGCATTTCAAGGTATTCCATCGATCTAACACGGTATACAGGCAGCAAAAGCAGCCGGGAAGACCGGTGTGTAAACATACAAAGGGACTCCCCCGGGGGATGAAGTTGCGGTTCGGGGGTGGTAAGAAGGTTCCACCACGCTTTGTCCAGCTCTCTGCTACCCGGAGAATGCACGAATTATCCTTCGATTCGTGAATCAAACATTCGCGTCGCTCTCTGCTCGAAAAAGTATTTTGATCGTCCGTGATTTCGCGACGTGCAACGATCTTTCGCTTTTACCGAACCTAACGATGAAACTCACGAAAGTCTTGAAACATTAGCTATTCTGGCGAGCGTGGAAATTATTCTTACGACTCTGAAGGCTCTTGTCCCTCCGTTGATCTTCCGAAAGCGACGAAAAATTGGTCATAGAATTTCCCGAAGAGGTGAAACGGAGAACAAAAAGAGGATCCCTCTTAACAGGGTTCAATTATCGACACCCTCTCTCATCGAGTAAACAAGGTGGTTCGCGATGAAATCTCGTTCATCCGTTCGAACGTTTGGACAACGAAGACCCCGCTGCTTCAAAATCATTCCCCTAATTAATCCCCGTTTAGAGAATCGGTTCGTGTAAAGCTTGTACACAGGGATGGTATGGAAATTAGTCTCGTTCGGGCTTCGCGTCGCGTCAACTCTTCCTGTTTCTTCGTCGAAAGAGACTTTTATTGGACGAGCATTAATCGATTATCGCGCTAATTAATCGAAAAACGAACCGGAGGACCGGCAACGAGGAGGTAAAGCGCGTGCGTAACAAGTAGCAGCGCAGCACGAGTTTTCGTTTACCTACTTTTCTCCTGTCTTTCAGTTTTATTTGTCAGCGAGGTCGCGTTCGTTTCGCTTCGTAAACGTCGCGAAGTGTAAAAACAAATACGCGAGACGGAAGTTAGCTTTCCGTGGTAGCTTCCGGCATTTACGAATTACGCTCGTAAAAGCTGTTTACGTAGGTAGGTTCGGTTCCGATCGATTCGAAGACAATACCAGGGTCGTTCGCGTCCCGACTCTAGGCCGTAGGATTCCGAAGAAATTTGGCTCCGCGTTTGTCCAGGTACAACTTGTTTCCCGTTCGGTGTTGGCTCGCAGGTTTTTCTACCTGGAGCCGTCGAGCTCTCGTATACACAGGGTGAGTCAACGCGTACGGAACGATGGTAGGGATCGTGAATCCTATGGGACACTGTAGGATAAACGGGGACCCTCTCGGTCACCGTCACCCCTCCCCTGTTCCCTCGCGACCCTTCGTCCCCACCCTTCTTCTCTCACACGAACACACCACCGAGAAACGGCTCTTCACCCCGTCACGTACGCGCCACGAAGGGACCCCTACAATTTGGTCTTCGTTCCAGTCTTCCTCGTGCCCCGCTCCGGGATAGGATAGCTCGTCGAGGGGTCGCGAACGTGCCTACGATTTTCTAGGACGAGCGACCGGCTTCCTCGTTGCCGTTAAACGTCGCTTGTTCTCCGCGATCCGTCCGTTCGTCGACTTTTCGAGAAAAAACGAGTCTCGGCACACTCGTGGCGATAATTCGCGGCATCGATGTTTCTTGTTGGTTGTTAACAAGTGATAGGTGAAGTGGATCGTAGACGCGCGGAGGACGGAAGTGCAAGGATCGCAGGGATCGCTCGACACGGGAAGAAGGACCCGTTCGTTGAAGCGAAATAAAAAACGAGAAGAAGAAGAAAAGGTTCGTTCCGTTGATAAAGTTTCACGGAGGTTGGAAACGGAAACTCGTCTCTCGTGAGTTTCCACGATTTCCACCGCCCTGTTGATGGATGACGAGAGCCAGCTGTTTCCGAGGAGGGTGAACCATTTCGAAAGGTTGCCACGAGTTGTACCGTCGATCGATCGTGCCGTATAAAGGGTGGACGTAGAAAGAGAAAGATAGAGAGACAGAAAGAGCCTTTCTTTTCTGTACCCGCGACTCGTTTCCAACAGGATTCGTTCAGGAGTTTGGTACGATTATGAAGTATGTCTTCGATACATTGCCACTCTTCTAATAAGCGATCGGTTCTCGATAACATCGAAATTTTGCCTCGCGCATTTCCAACGCTTAAAATAGAACGTATCGAGAGATCTTTGCTCTTCGCTTCTTTCGAATAGCACCTATTGTACAAAGTTCGCCGTTATCGCGAGTAACATTCTAATTTGTCGAAGGTCTTTGTTACGCTGGAAAAGTTTGGAACACCGTCGACATCCGCATAACCCTTAAACGTCGGTAATAAACAATTCTTGCCGATTTATGGCGTAGTCTGACCTGGCCATAGCCTGCGAGTCGTAACATTAGGTATTTTAACGAGGCGAAAGAAACTAATTATGAACGTTCTGCGCTTAAAGCAATACCTATGTATCGTTGCGCGCATACCTTGATAGTTCGTTGCTCCAGTTGGCCGCGCGATCACCGATTAAACGGTGACGACTAGCTTCGAATAATATAAAAATAGCGGAACAGAGAAACGAAAAATCTGTTGTCTACCTCCGAGACTCCGAACCGAAGTTCCGTAACCGTCCTTGGAACAATGACGCGTTCGTAGTTCGTACCCCCGTTTTTCCAGCTACCCTAAACCAATAAAGCCACCCCCTCCAACCCCGGTCGAATCTTCCTTTCGTCCGTTTTAAGGAAGGGCAGCTGTTCCCTGACGTTCCTTTTTCTATTTTTACCAACATCGTCCTCTCTCTTACTTCCTCTTTACTATTTTCTTTGGAGCTCCCCGAGATCGTTGCGCGCGTTAAACAGAGAAGAAAAATCGCAGGTAGCCGATGATATACTCGTAATATTTAAAGGCGGGGCCACAGCGACGACGGACGCCAACTTAACACGGGACTCCCCTTCGATCGCGATTATATTTTTATCAATAGAAGCGAAAAATGTTCAATTTCGAAACGAGTCTATCGTCGTTCGGTATACGTAACGGTACTCACCGTATAAAGTACCTAGCCTAAATGGAAGAAACAGAATCGTTTCGAAACGTTGCTTGAAAATGAAAGAAGGACGAAAGGGACGAACACGGGCCAACAAGATGTACATATATCCGTCCTGCGATCAAGTTTTGCGTGTTTGAACATTCAAGGGCTATCTACGATCTTCCGGGTCCTGACCCCGTGTCATTTCGAATTCGAGGCATGCACGGGCCACGGATACGAAACCGAAGAAACGTAACTTCCTTTCTCTAAGCGAGTCACCGCGCGTCGCCGACGATATTTACTTGTATTGGCACTGGCAACGTGACTCGGCTCGTTATCGCTTCTCCAACAGAAATTTTCTTCTTCTCCTTCTCGCTGGACCTGCCGTAATTATTTTTCCGTGAATCTTTCTCTGTCTAGTTCGTTCGCTGCACGCTCGGTGGACGGACGCGGTTGAAAATTTTTCCTTCGCGAGTCTCGAGAATACAATGTTCGTAGACGCTGGGCAAAGAAGCAACTTCCGGATAACGTTCGCGAACGATTCATCGATGGCCGACGATTAGCAAGATTAACAGTCGAAACTCGATACTGCATACTTTGGAAACTATTAAGCGCGTGTATACTTAATCCTTTATCGTCGACGATGTCTTTCAGTTTGTGCCGAGCAGAAGAAGCATAAAAGCGTAAAAAGTTGAGTACCGAGTAGCACTCGCGTGCAGTGGCACGCAGTTAACGCGGATGGTAGCTGTGGTATCGAGTTAACGAGCAATTCGATGCTAACGAGAATCGTGCAGGGAAACGAATTTATTGCCGTGTAATTAATTACTTTTCAAGATTCCGTGGATTCTTGAGGAGAATTCAAAGTATTGCGTGATCGAGTCTATCGAAACCTATTTGTTCCTTTTCGAATTCGAGTTTTCTCAACGTCGCTTTGTTACGAAAGCGTTCGTTGGTCCGTTCACCTTTCTCGACTGTTCCCTTTTGCGGTTTTAGACGAGGTTCGTCCGTTCATTCGAGTTCCAGCTGTTCAGCGTTCGCGGCTACTTCGAAAGCCTGACGCGCGTCTTTTCGAGAGCACAAAGTTTCTGGTTCTTCCGTTTACAATCAGTATCTTCGATTAAAGTTACGGCGAATGCTGTTTTATTCGAAGGGACTAACAACGGTCTAGTATCGAGGAGTAGCAAGCCCGTTCCTCGAGTCCAAGCGACGGGCAAAGAACGAACCGGTCGTAATCGTTAAGTTCCTCGAAACGCGTGTCAGTTCCACCGCGAATTCCATTGATTCGTGACACGGGTCTTCCGGATCACCTGCCCGTCCCTGGTACACTCTACGTTCCGGCCAATGGCAAGGTTCGTCCTGACGACAATGAACTTGCGCGGAAGCTCGGCAGCAGGGGCTAAGAAACGGGAGGGGTTCGAACAACTCTTCACCTATTCGGTCGAGTCGCATCGGTATCGCGTTGCGACGCATCGTTCACCTTTTCGCCCGCGTTCTGCGTTTCCTCTTGGCGTTCGCGCCTCGCGTCCTCTCCTCTTCGTTGGTACACGAGATTCGCGTCGCGCAAACTTTGGGACAAGGTTAGTGTGTCGAGTCGAAACGCGCTCGATTTGCCGGACCACAAGTCTGTCGACTCGTAGAAGGGGCAGTTGGAGGATCGGTGGGTCGAGAAAAAGGGGGAGACCGGAATAACGTGTTTATAAAGAAAGGCCCATCGAAATCGAGCTTGATAGTCCTTTTTGCGGAGAGACGCGCGAGACCGGCACGATATATTTCTGCCGGGACGCGATAATTATTTTCGCGTCCGATTTATCGCCGGGATTAATTTAACGGTATCGCGTCAACCTTTTTTGCTTTTCGCGTACCGCTGGCTCGCTATTAGATGTATCTATCGATAATTCTTTCAACGAAATCGCCATTTATTTTAAACGAATCGACTGCCCATGGCCGATACAAATTTCCCTACGATTCGAAATTTTACGCAGGTACTTCGTTTCGTACCAATTCCAACGTTTTTTTTTTATACATACCGTATCCGGCAAGTACGTCGGTTGAAACTGATGAAATTTCGCTAAATATCGCGTTCTTGGTCGATCTAGCAAGCTGATAATTAAGCGTCCAGTTTAATTTACAAACCATTACGAACGAAATATTCTCGCTCGCGCTACCGAGGTGTTACCGTCCACCTTTTAATTCGATAGAATCGTAGTCGTATACATATACGTTCTACATACGAGGTAACTCGACACGCGCTACATAAAACCAATCACCGTGAGATAAGCCGGACATACGGTGACGTTCGCGCAATAATTCCTTCAAAATGAACATGAAACATCGAGCGTGATTATTGCCACGCACGCTTTGCTCGCGATTCTGGCTGTCCAGTTTTACGAGTGGACCACGCGAGGGCAAATTGCGACGAGAAGGAACACGGTTACCGATGGAATCTCGTTAGCGAACAGTCCCGGACGAAGACGTCCATCGGTCGAGGAGAACCGGACACCTCTGAAGATCGCGAACGCGTGATTCCTCCTCGAGCTCGAACCTTATCGTTCGACGACTTTCTCGCTTTATCGACCTTGCCCGGACGTTACGGCGTTACCTAACGTGTCCTGGTCGTCTCCGTGGCCGGTGCTCGTAATCTCGAACGAAACGTTGCGAACAAAAGATTTCAGCTCGAGAAGGAATCTCGAAGAGGTTTCCAACTCGAGCGGTTCGTTATCGCGCGAACGATGCTGCGAGTTGGATCATTAGCGCGCGAATCGTAAGAGGTGCGCAGAAGTCGAAGTAAACCTGTTCCAGCTGAGACGCGTACACGTGTAAATGAGTCGAATTAGCCGCGAACACTCGGTTTAACTTTCCCGGTGTTGCGCGAGGAAAGAAACCGTGACTGGTTCTCGAGGAAAAACAAGCCAAGCCCCCCGTGATTACTCGTCCGTATCGCGGCTTATCTGGCCGACTCGCGCAATGATTCTGACCTTGCTGTACGGCAAACACCCAGGCAAAACTGAAGGATCTTTCTCTTTGCTCGCCGAAAGTCGTCGCTCGGATCTTTTGACCCGATAAACCGCGCCAGCATGTTTGCCCCGGGAAAATATCGCGAACGACGACTCGTATTTCCGAGTGTTGATACGTTCCGTAAAACACGAAACGCGAAAAAGGTGTCGTAGACTTTACCTTTAATACCGGAGGTAACTGCGCGCGACCCCCTTTCGTTTACAGCGACACGGAAATTAATCCAACGATACGAGCAGTACCTGTGCTTTAAGAATTATTAATACGTCGAATACCGAGGCGAGAGCTCGACGGTAACGATTAGTAACATTACCGGTGCACGATTCTTCGTAACAGCAGGATTTGCGCGAGGAAGCAGAGAGGAGGTTGTCAGGTACGAAGATGGAACGGAAGGTTGGTTAGAGGGGACGGCGATTAAACGTTTACGAGAAGTTTTTCGAGGTCGTTCCGACGTCCCTTCGTGCCTCGCCCTTTTCCGGCCGTATTCAAATCGTTCTTAACGACGGAGACTCACGCGAGCTTCGCGCGAAAACTTGCCAATATATCCAGTCACCTCGTTCCCTATGTCGCGTTACTTTCCTGCCTTCTTCGTTTTCAACGGAACGAACGGTTCATCGTCTTCGGAGATGTTCCGAATAGATGATCCTTGGGAAAGTCAAAGCGTGGATAAACGTGTTCTCGGATACAGTTCAGAGACGTCGTCGGACGATGGGGATACGCGAACGTTTCTCGCAAACGCATCACCGTCCGTTATAACAGGTTATGAGTTGTCCAGAGGTTTGTCGACGGGCAACAGCTCGCGACGCGTACGCCCACGACTCGCTGGCACACCTGTGTGCTCCGTGCATCGCGCACCTCGCCTCACCTACATAGCTACTACCTGTAGCGTGATCTCGCTAACGGTTACTCGCCGAAAGTGAGATTCTTCGCGGTTACTGTCTCTTTCCGTGAAATACTCCGTGCGACCAACCGTTCTATTTATCCGTTCTTATAGGCACCGTATTTCGCGTTCTCGACTTTTCGTTATTCCCGCTGACTTTACGATCCAGAAGTTACACGACTACCTCCTATACGCCTAATAAAGAGATACAGTTTCGTGTTCGCGCGACACGTAATGGATCCATTTCGCAGCGGAGAAAAGTGATTTACTTCGATCGGTCGAGCGATGTCTACAATACGGGGTCCCACCGTCGGAACCCAACTTGCGATGCAAACGAGTCGAGCAGGAATTTTCGAACAAAGGAAATCTATCGAACGGACGCGAAGCGATCGCGCGAGAAAATAACCGGTAAAATTTGTCGGTCGTTGTATGGCGAAATAAGGAGAGAGAGAGAGAGAGAGAGAGAGTACTCGTGACCGTCAAAGCGGATGTCACGTGTTTCTCGTTGGTTCGCGCGAGAATAACGAGACGAGAAACGGGAAGTTGAGAGCGTGTCTGGAGGAGGGTAACGATCGGTCGATGATAAAGACGGGTTTAGAGCGGTGGTAATAAACGACGCTAATAATCACGATACGCTGCGATAACTATGATTGAAATTCACCGTGAAATCACGGTATTAAGATAAGCCTCGTTACGGTAATTTCCTGATCGGTACGTCCTTGACTGATTCGTAACTCGATATGAAACGATCGCCGATTATCGAGAGCCGATTGTGACGAAAATGTTGTCGAGTTAACTTTTACGATAATCCTGTTACTATTTTAGACGATAAATAACCGCGACGTATCTTTTATTCGTTTATCGTCAGGAATGTTTCGAGGTCCGAATCGACCGATGAAATCGGAACGCATTCTCCTAGACGGCAATTTTAACATCTCGTGTACGGAACTCGTTCGATTTTCGCGGTTCTACCCTCGGCTCTCGTTAGTCGCTGGGACAAAGACTTCTCTCCCGAAATAATGCGTTACTCTTTGATTTCGCTAGATACTCTTCTCGAATCTCGTCGTTCGATTTAAATGGCAAGAGTGCCTTTACAAAGAGCCATGGCAACCCTTTTTCTCTTTTTCCTCGCTGTCGCGAGTCCTCGAAAACAATCGACTCGATCAATTAGCTCGCCAAGACGAGAGAGCAATCGTCTTTCGAGTATCGGGCAATCGTCTCCCCCGTGATTCCGTTTATTTATTTATTCGTGCGAGCCCTTCGTTCCGAATCGACAACGAACGAATTAGTCTGTTTCGGTCGAAGAAGGTGATTTATCGAATGTTTTACGAGCATTCTTTCGATCCTCCTCCTTCTGGAAAAGGAACCAGATAAAAACAGAATTTCAAATTTCGATCGTTTCTCCCGTGGATCGTTTGGTAGACGCGTCTTCGACTCGTAGCGGACAAACGCGTCGGCATGTTTCACGGGTTGGCTGCCTCTTGGCACAGCGACAACGCTCCAGAATTAAGGTGTATCTCGTCCTCGTCGTGTCGCATCGTTTATCACGAAAGGTTCTGGTTGCAGCCCATCGGCTTCTCTTACGCAACTCGAATCGCTTTCATCACGAAACGTTCGAACGCGTTAGATCGCGTACGCGTGAAATCGTCGCGCGTTGCGAGGAGAATTTGCGCGCTTCGACCTGAGCGAACGTCGAAATAGGGTGGCGAAACAGAAGGAAACTTGCCAGAGACGGGAACAAGAACAAGAGGAACACGGTTCTAAGTATAGGTAGAGACACGGAGTGGCTAAGGCTGGAACGATCACGGCGAATACCAAGCAGCGAACTCGCTTCGCGATCCGTATGCAACGAACGTTTCGTCGATGCAGATGTCGATGCGGCCAACGATAGCCTCGATCGAACCTCGAGATCGATACAGGCTCGCTCGGAAAGGGACAAATTCTCGCCATCGAATATTCACCGAGCGGTTTAATTTGTTTGCAATTACAATGTCTACGTAGAGCGGAAGACAGGTGCGCGCGCGCAGCGTCCGACGCGATGAAAAACCGTAAGACGAATCGTCGAGCTTCGAGGAAGCGGAGGGATAATATAGAGATCGCTTAATCTAGACCGTTTCGCGCGGAAACGTAACCAGCGAAACGGTGGCGAAAGTAAGCTCTAATCCGGGTTACAATCCGTGTCGACGTCCTCGTCCAACTAATATTACGCCGTGATCGTTGCGCAGGAGTGTGTTCGATAAAGGGTTGTTCCATTTTTTTCACGGTCGCGTGTCCATCGCACCGCGACACGCCACGAGGACTCGATAATTACGTCTGCGAATTCGCGCCCAACCCGCCGTCTTTTCTCTCTTTTTCGGTCGATCGATACGATGCTAGGCGGTCAACTATATTACCGACACTTTAGTCGCGTATTTCAGCGTATCGAACGTTTCCCACGAGGCAAACAAACACCGATTCGACCTGGTGGCTCTCCTCTCGACGAAGAGTACACCGATTCAAAGAGCAAACACGTTCCTTTCAGCGAGATCGTGTCTGAAGTCGTCTCGCGATATTACCCCGGTCAAAGAACCATTTAAATATTCGTTTCGAGCACCGTCCACTCGAGCCAACGAGAGAGCTAGCAAACCCGTTGTTTATCGCGGGCAGTAACGACGTTCGAATTACCCTTCGCCTAGGGGAGATGTGTTTTTTTTTTGGTGAAAAGACAGCTGTTCGGATAGCATTCGAAGCTCGCGTCGGACACGTTCGCGTTGATACTTGCGCACGAATCAGTTTCGGTGATTGGTTATTTTTAAATCGAATCGTACGATGAACTTTAACCGGTGGACTGACCTGTCGAAATGTGTTTTTCCGCTAACCGAAAGTTGTTTTCGTACTAGAAAAAGCCGATGCCTCGTACCTACCTCGAAGATGAATAATAATTCGAGGCAACCCCACTTGTTGTTTCGACTGACCGAAAGGGGTTGTCGATCAACTTGACCCTTGTTCCCGGAAACTTCCTAAATGGTCAAGGTCAATGATCGTACGGTAACTCGAACTCTGTGCACTCCGAATTTGCTTTCTCGACTTCTCATGAATTTCGCGTTGTGGCCGCAGTTCGCGAAAGATTAACAACGCGTATCGGACTGCCTGTGAACGATATCGACTAATCGGTTTTCAAGTCCTTCGAAAACCTACAAGAGTAAAGCAACCCAAACTACTCGGATTGCCCGCGTTATCAGGTCTTTCACCCTTTCATAAAATCGCGATATGTCGATATAGCGCGTTCGCACGAGCATAGGTCAGTAACGCAACGTCGATGACCATAGAACGCGTCCATCAACCCCTAACGACCTCTATTCTCGTCTGAAACTTTGCTTCGAATCGAATGCTCGTTCGGGAGCACTCCTCGCGACGTTGGGCTAAAATTCGAACGGGATTATCGAGGGAGGATTTTCAGGAGCACGGCTGCGTACTTGGATGAAAAATTGAAACGAAATCGAACGATGCGACCTCTGTTTTTCCCTTTTCGAGAGGAACAGGAATAGAATCGTCGAACGGCAGCTATGGCCGTTGTCAAAATGGCCGACGACCCTTCGTCGACCTCTTCCCGAAACGGGGAAGGATAAAATGGCTGATCTCGTTGGAAAACGTTGGAGTCACGGTTAGTTCGGAGCACTCGAAATTCTGGATCGTAAACCGAAAAGATCGTAGACCGAGGATATTTAAAGGAAACGGTTCAGAAAGGAACGCGTAGGACGTTTACGAGGAAGAAGCGTTTCGCATCGAGGAAACGTAGTCATTCGTTGTCTGCCGACTACGTGGTTGGTTTTAGTTGTGAATATAACTCTCGAGGTATTTAGGTGAGCATGCATTTCCGCCGTCGCGTCGCGTCGACGAGAAACGATGGCGCGCGAATGAGAAAGAGACGAACGAGGAAACACCGTTTTCCCGACGCGCGTCTAACAAAGAGGAGAAGAAGACGCGCGCGCACACGCGCTCTAGCGATGGGACCGACTCCAGACCCGTCGTCGATCAAGTCGGACAACGGGAACGCGCGATTAGTTCGTTGGCGTTTTTCTAAGCTCATTTAGTAATAACGGTACGGTATAATGATAACCTGTTCGCAAGAATGCGCGAGAAAGCAAAAAAGCCGCGCGTAATCGTCGCGCCGACAGCTTCGATCGCAGGAAATACACCGGACGACTCCAGAGTACACGAATACGTATTAGACGTTGCGAGGAAATTACGCGTCGGCGAAAGAGCAAATTGTTTTAAGCGCGATCGGACTCTTTAAATGAAAAGTTAACGAAAGAGATCGTCGATGTTGTCGACGAACGAAAGTTAAGGAGCAACAGCGCGTATTTTCGATAACCTGTACCGTAACGCGTCTTACAACGTAAGTCACGTTTCGCTGCGGCAGCGACGCGACGCGTTGGAAATTGCCAAGAACGGCGGGCACAGTCCGTCTCGCGAAAACGTTGTCCCTGTCAAGCGTTTGTCGCGTTTCAATTTGTCACACCTCGAACGATCGATGTCGCGCGTTATCGATAATCGGAGAGCAACGACGAGGTCGCGCGCGAGGGTATCGTTCCCATCGCTGCGCTTCGAAGCTCACGGCCCGTTGACGAAGAAGGGGAACGTACTCGTAAGCGGAGGAACCGATCGAGGGAGAGAGGAAAATAGGGATCGCGATACGAGCGAGAAAGGCGAGTAGGGAATAGCGGCAAGAGAAGGACGAGCGACGCCATAAACGAGAGAGGAAAGGCCTAGTGAGAAGGAAGGAAAAAGGAAACCGGAGAGAGAGAGAAAGAGAGGACGCCTAGAGGTATTAGAAGGATGGTTTTCCATCCAGGAACGAAAGAGAGGATCGTGGACGAGGGAGGGTCGAGCCACGAAATAAAACAGGGACGTAGTTATCTGTCGAGAGAGAGAGTCGGTGGAAACTCGGGGGTTAAGGGCTGATACGAGGAGGGTAGTCGAGGGGCTAAGAGGTCGCGAGACACGGAGGGAATAAAGGGATGCGAGAGAGGAAAGAAGGTTAAAGCAGAGGAAGCTCCGGCGTTGGAAGCAGGAAGAGCATCGTTGATCAGAAGCGAGGAAGGAAAGATTTTTTGTTCGAAAAAAAAAAAAAAATGTACACAGTAGTTTTGTTCGAAGTCGTTTAAATGCGAAACGAAAATATCTGACGTAAAAAATATTGAGGAGGATAGCGTAAAGGGGAAGGGCCACGACGAGGGGATGAAACGAGTCGCTCGTTTCCCTTGTTCGCTGTGAAAAGAAATCGCGCGAAATTTTCCATCGATATCGCGCGCGATGCACGGACGATCGGGAAAACAAACAACGCGGATAGAAACGAAACAACGTGAGCGCAGGGAAGAACGCGAACACGTTAACGCGGACAAAGTAGGTAAAAGCACGACGGAGAAAGAGATAGAGAAGAATACACGAGCAAAGCTTTGGTGCACCTCCGAGCGGAGGAGCCACCTGCAGGGACAACGTAATCTACGTAGCGTGATCTACGGCAACTCTGCTTCTTCGCGTCGATCTCGACGATCTTCGGAAAAATCGTTTCGTTTCCGCTCGATCGATCCACATATTCGATCGAGTTTCTCGCGACTTTCGTTCGTCGCGAAATTTTGATCGTCGACCGAACAACCGTCGACGATCGATTCGTTTCTGCGCAACGTTTTCTTCTTTCTCTTTCCACGTTCGTAACGCGAGCCGAACTTTATCGCTCGTCGACGAAACGTTTGTACGTTGCTTCTCGCGTTTCGTTCCGTCGCGTTGGAACATCGAGGAGAATCTCCGGGCCGATTTTGGAAAGAATTCGTCCTCGCCCGACAGTTGTCCGGTCTTTACAGGCTTCCTTTCTCCTCTGATCACCGATGCGACAGCTCGGTATTCGTAGAAAAAAAATTTGCGAGATCGATCGTTCGTACGACAATTTGCAAAGCTCTAGACGACGCGAGGATCGCTTTCGACCAACGATTCGAAAGATTATGGATAGGGTTTGGTGGACAGGTAGGAAGAAACAGAGATTGTCGAATCGATAAAAAGCGGAATTTCCTGGCACAATGACCGTCATTCGGTGAGCCGGGGTTTAACGAACGACCGCGTCTACTCCCCTGTTCCTCTCGACTGGCCTCCGTTCCTCCGGCGACGAGGAGTGCGTCGTTGCGTAAACGCAATGTTGGAAAGGAATCGTAACGTGGAAAGGTCAGTGTCTTTCTTTCTCCCGTGACGTCGAGAGTCGGTCGCTGCTCCGAAAATATCTTCGAGCCGCGAAAACTATCGAGCGAACGGCTCGAATAAACGCCAACCGCGCGTGTCCTCCTTTTCTTCTTTCTTTCCTTCCATCCTCTTTCTCTGTCTATCCCTAATGTTTCCTCGCGAAATCTAGAATCGCGCGGCTAACGAGACGACTCGATTCTCGAAAAGGCGAATCGATCGCAGACTGAAATAGGGTACGAAGGTTTTTCGATCGTAGAGAAGGAACGAGAGAAAAAGGTCAAAGCCCCGTTACGTTATCGCGGTCTGTATCGATCAGCGTATCACGCACGCGTTAGACCCGAACGCGATGCAATTATTCTCGAGGAACGGGGAAAATGTACTTACGTATCGATCTTTGGCCGCGATCGATATCGCGAGTGCTATACCGAAAGCGCGTCGATTCGAGTTTTCGCTTTCCGAGTGTTTGCTTGCTCACGTAATCGTCTTCCGCTTGGACGTCACGACGCGTGCCGATTATCACGGCCGGCGTTCGATCGCGTCGAATGATTCTCGAACCTTGTATTCGTTTCGAATCGCGGAAATAGCAAGGTAGGACGTAAAGTTCGCTCCAAACGCGATTCTCTTCTGCCGCGAAATGCTTTTCGCAACAATTTTCGCCTAACTTTGCCGCACGCACCGATCCGACAAGGTTTTCCGTTTCGCCAACTAATCAAAAATTCCCACCGGTCCGCGTTTTTTTCGCGAAACCGTCGTCCTCTACTAGATCAGGATTGATCGCGACGAAAAGATCGTAAGCGAAAATCGTCGAGGAGATAACTAACGATGCCGTGAACGTGTTTTCAGTGGCGTCGCGGTGTCCTGCGGCGAGTGCAGCAGCAGCGGTACCAGCGACATCACGGAGCCTGGTTCCCCGTGCAGCACGAGCAGCGACGAAGGGGTAGCGATACGTGGCGCGTCTGCCAGTCCACTTCCGTCCCTACCCAAGCTGGCGCCGTCCTCGCAGATCGGCACCAGGCCCCAATGGCCCTGGACCCCGCCGCTGGCGGCTACCGCTTGCTCCACTTACAAGAGGCACAAGGGAGAGCCCGAGGCTGGGGCTCTCCCTAGGTCCGGGGCCGCGGATCCGACCTTCAGAGGAATCGGCAAATCGAGCGGCAAACCCAACGTCGGCCACCATCGTCACGAGTCCCAGGGGAAGATCACCGAGTACTTCAAAACCCAGATCAAACCTCAGCAACCCAAGGTAGCTACTGTGGCCTGCGCGCGACAAATAGTAGCGTTATCGAGATGCGAATAACCGGGCGTGTGTTCGCGTACAGATCAAGAAGAACAGCGAAGCGATGTCGGTGCTGGTCGCGAAAAGTACCACGGAATTTCGTAGACCTCCGACGGTGCAGAGGAACAAGGGCGGTCTAGCCAAGTACCTGGGTACCGTCTCGCCGAATGGACGGAACGCGTCTACCAATGACTGGGAAGTGAGAGGTCTGACAATGTCCCCGCCGCCTACGAAAAAACCACCACCTATGATCGTACCGAGGACCAACGGTAAGATGGATAAGAAGTTGCCAAAGCCGGTGCCCAGCCTGCCCATCTCGAACGACATGCTGAAGAATATACCGAGTTGCAAGATCTCGTCCCTCAGGTAGGTTACAGCGTTGACGAGAACGCCGTCCCGACTACGAATACCTTCTGTCAGCCCAGATCGTTGCGAATCGCAGTTCTTGCCCGTAACGGTTGAAACTATGTGTTCTTCGAGGTATGCATATTCTATATATCTCATTTTTCATGTACGTTACTTCTGACTTCTATTTTCTTCCTTTGCTTACTGTATCGAGTCAAGAACTTCCAGCCTCGTCGTTCCATACGAGCACCTTAACAACGAAAGGGGAAGGTATCAAACGCGTTCGAAGGAACCATTACTGTAATTGTTCTTATTGTTACTCGATATAGGTTGACCTCGGAAGCGAATCCGAACGCGATTAGCTCGTCGCCCTCGACGCCGTCTTCTCCCTCGTTGAGCAATGAATCAACGACGACGACGACGGCGACAGCAAACACAGTCGATTTTAGCGGCTGTATTCTTTCAAAATCGCACGTCAACGAAAACAACAATTTGACGAACAGCTGCGGTTCCATCTTGGATTCGTTGAGGTCTCCGGACAGTCAAGACATTTTCTCCTTCCTGTCGTCGCCGGAAGACTCCAAGAGCAAAGACGCGCGAGCGAGCCCCGCGGACGAGGAGGACGCCGAGGAAGAGGAGGAGGACTCGAGAAGCAGCGAATCGAAACCGTCGTTGTCGCCGATACTTTCGGCGCCTACTACAATTCGATTTCCTGCCAGGCAACCGGGCAAGGACAGGCAACAGGGAGCAGACAGCGGAGTCTGCCGATGGGACAAATGCGAGGAGATCTTCGAATCTAGCAGTGGACTTCTCGAACACCTGCAGGTGCGAATAAACTCGGCTCGGTAATAGCTATAATATTCGAGAATTACAACGCGTCGTGTTTCTCCCCCCACATCGGCATTTTCCTAAGAAACGTCTTTTTGCTAGAGGAAATGTCGTAGGGGAAACAAATCTCAGCGTAGGTTCACAAACGCTTAGTGTAGTATCGCCTTCCGAGCGAGTTCGGTAGCCACCGTCGGTTACGATATCGTCGTTCGACTCGTCGACGAATCGAATTCGAAAATAAGAAACGTTTCGCTCTGTTTACGTTGTTTTATCCTGTTTGTAGGCAGCGCATATCAACACGCAAACCGGCGGTGACAACTTTGTCTGTCAGTGGCAAGGCTGCAAGGTGCAGGGGAGGAGTTCGTGTTCAAGAAGGTGGCTCGAGCGACACGTGCTGTCTCACGGTGGCAACAAACCTTTCCGGTGCATCGTCGACGGCTGCGGCAGCAGATTCAGTTCTCAGGTACGGTGTCGTACCAATGGTCGTCTCTCGACCAACGATGGAAAATCATTCAGGATCGTCCGCTTTCGAGCGACGAAAAAAGTCCCTCTTTCTGACTCGATACGCTTTACGATCTTTCCGATGCCGTTTGCTCGTTCGCGTATCGAGTCTGTCGGAGCATTTTGGCCGTTCTTCAAGAAGAAGAGCTTTTAACTTTGATCGCTGTCGCTATCTGTCTATTTATCGATCGATAAATCAATCAGTCTATCTCGGATTCCTTGCTACGTAATCGTTACAGTTTTCATTTATTATCGAACAAAGATCGTATCGTTATTACCTTTTCTAAGAATTCGTGTTAAGGATCCAGGACTCGGTTTTCAGCGAATATTCGTTGATTTCGCGCTCGAAGCGGCTGATGTTTATAAACAGAACCGTATACTTCTGGAATCTTTCGAATAAAAACGCGGACATTTTTAACCTGCTTAAACGAACAAAAACTGCCAGAATGTTCCGATACATCCAATAAATTACTAATCGATTATGGTATTGACCAGTTTCTCTAGGGAAACACGCTTCTCGATTCGTAGCGCGATCGCTCTAAAAATTTCACGCTTATCGTACGATTGTTTCGATTATTCGAAGTACTCTGAGGCGATAGTTGTAACAAAAATGTTGTCGATGAACGATCCTAGCATTCCATTCGTTCGTTTGTTACATTTTTGTTAAGACCAATGCTTAGGAACCGAAATTTCCAGGAATTCCGCAAACTCGATATCTTTCGCGGTAGTACCTCTTCGACCTCCTTGTAAACTAACGTTTCTCGTTCGTCGCTACTGTCGACGATCATTCTCTAACTTGCCTGTCCGATTTAAGAGAAAAAGAATCCACGAATCCTGTCTCTGTCATTTCGAGTAGGAAACATTACCATGAAATCGATGTGAAACTAATGAACTTGTTTTTCCTGTTGTCAAGCATCCAACGAGCACGCTCTCGGATATGCAGATATCGGAATGTTTCTATGTTCCGATCTACCTTTTTTTCTTTTCACACTTTTATTATGTTTAAATCGTTCATCCGATGTATCTGATGTTGTGGACAACGAATGCTGCATCCGAACCAGTGACTGCGGCGCCAAACCTGCTGTACAACATTGGTCGTTGAATCGAAACTGACACGATGTTTGTCGGTCAACTTTTCCCTCTTAACGCTTTCCCGGTACGAGCGAATCTCCCTATTCCACGACGATACAATCAGAGTCATCGTACCGTACACGACAAACTTACGAAATTACGAATACCGAGAAATATCTGGAACTAGCGAAAATAGAATGCCAACCGAAAGAACGATAGGCGAAGACGGGGTAAAGCGGGTGTCGGGAAAACGTTAAATCGCGTTAAAGAAACCGACGCATTGTCCGGTTGACATTCATGGAACGTAAGTGAAGCTGTGTCGAATAATTCTGTTCGGACACATCCTTTGCGGGTTTTTGTTCTTTCATCGATCGATCACAACCTAGGTAAAGCTGGTATCTTTTGTCTTATCCATTATCTCATGGCCTAAGACAAGTGGCTCGAGTGCCATTCTTCGAAAAGCTGGCATTTTCCAGGGACAGCTGACGCATCTGTCCTGCCGGTACATTGTCTGTTTCGCGTCGAGATCTCAGGTTGCGTCTGTTTTGTCTCTTTCTTCCTTAAATATTGCGTATGAAAATGAATCACGCACTTGTATTCTGGTAACAAAACGTATCTGCTGAATACGTCGTTTCACGACGTAACGAGATGTCGAACGATCGTCGTAACTCTGGAACATATTATTTCGTCGAGTTCCACCGTTAACGATAGAACATCATGACGCTTTCCCTGGAAAGTGTCAGAAGCTAGGAGTCTGATCGGCGAATTTTGCTTTACAGACCGCCCTGGAGAGGCACGTGAACGGACACTTCAATCAACCGGAAACCAGCAACAATAATGCCAAAAGGAGCTGCGAGAGCGGAGGAAAATTGATGAGAAGAAACGGGAAAAGGCTACGATACAGGCGACAACCTTGGTCCGGTAAATAACCGTTTCTAGTAACAGACTTTTTACCTTTCTGCTTCCGACGTTGCGGGCTGACGTCGTCGATAATTTCTCTTTCGCAGCGAGACTGTTCGATTACTTCGATTCGGGTGTGATGGAAGGTCTTCAGCACAGGTTACTGCAATTGGAAAAATCGAGGACGCAAGATCGACTGGCAGAGACACCAGGAAACTCGATGGCCCTAACTAGTCAAGTAAGGCATACGGATTTATCGTGTTTTCTTTGCTTCGGCCGTTTTCGCACAGAGACGACAGTCTGAACAATAACGATATCATAATAACGTGTTTATGTTCGCGAAAGAAATAATTACGTTTTGTTCGCAGGTATTAGCTCGAAGAGTAGAAATGGACGGGAAGACTAAAGTATTGTTACGATGGCATCCTCCGGATATGTAAGTGTTTCGAAATCGACGTTTCACCCTTTCGTTGCGTTATCGAAAACAAATAGAGGACAACTATCCGTAGTCTAATTGTCTATAGAAGTTCATAAAGCTCGTAGCGAAAGGGTTAATCGACTGTCGGTCATTCGATTGGGCGATTCTAATGTTTTCTGTACGATCGTTGACTAGCGAGCCAGACGAATGGGTACTGGAATCCGAAGTACAAAGGACGAAGCTGGTTGAGATACGCCAAGTGAAGTCCACGCATCAGGAAGAGGTAACTCTGGCCCTTTATTCGGCGATCAACAGCGGACCACCACCGTTAACGCGGGTAAAACAGCGCCGAAAACCGGTGAAGAACTCGTGATAATGCCAATCACGTTGATCGAGGACAAGCGCGACGAAGCAGCGACGACTACTAAGCCGGAGAAGGAACAGGGACGAGTTCTGTATCGAGACGATCGCGAATTCTGCTGGTCTATAAAGAAAAGGAGCCTGGCGAGATAATCGAGAACCAGGAAATCTGAACGTGTCGAGGAAGCGAACCGGAAATCGATCGTGTCCTTTCACGCGAGAGGCGAAAGAAACGAAACGAATTAGACGAGTTCAAATTCGAGGAAAACGAAACGACGATACCAGAAACAGCGCGTGGGAACAAGTACGATTCGTAAGGAGGGGAACGTACGAAACAACTGACGAACGCGTGGTAGAGACGATACCCGAAGAGTAACAAACGATGATACCGAATAATTAGAAATCTTCTAATTTATTTAGCCTAGATGTACCCATCGATCGTTAGGTGATATTAGTAGTCGTGGATAGACGATGAAACATAAATATTCTTGTTGCCTATCGATGCTAACAATCTCGAAACGTTGGGGTTGATTCCTGCCACGAGTGGCGTCGAGTAAGTGTAAAACGACACAGCAGCGTCACTCGTCGGACTCGGAAGAGCTGGGTTTGGGCCTCAAAAGTGCCTCATTGTGGATACGTTTTATATCGTTGACCGTCGCGCAAGACCAATGAACGAGACGGCGGATATACGTTACAGAAACGAGAGAAGGAAAGCGAAAACGATAATAAGCGCGATAAAAAAAAAGTACGAGAATTTTTACTAACCCTGTGTTACTCGGCTCGCGAAGAAGCAAAAGAAGAAATGCAAATTGTTAAACGTGTTAGTTACCGATTGTAAGGAGATAATCACTCTGGTGGCCTTAGGAATCAATTAATATCTAATGCCGGCCCCTCGGCACTTCCGGGCCCTCTTTAAAATACCCCCCTTAGCTCGCCGAGAGAGAAGAAAAGGGTCGAAGGAAGAAGAAACGCGGACTTCTTTCGTTCACCCTCGACCAACTTTTGCAAGGAGATGCATCTACCTCGATCTTCAGCTCGGTAGAAATTCGTGCAGGTTGCTGAAACGATGAGGATAACGAACAAGAAAAGAAGGGGGCGCGTGGCCGATACGAAACACACGGTGAATAAGGGAAATCTTATTCGGAAATGGAGAGAACGAAGATAGAACCGTATAAAAGACCGAGAACAGGACGTAACCGATGGTTCGAATTCGACGCAAGAGTTGAACGAATGAAGCGCCAACGAGATTTCTATCGAGATTTATCCGCGATACGTTATAGAGAAAACGAAGTTAAAGCGAAGAAAGAGATCCTCTTTGGCCCGAGGCACGCTCGATAACGAGAAGAACGAGCTTGCCTCGTTTGTGCCCGACGACGGTTCAATTTCTCTTGTACTTCATAGTCGCCTTTTTTTATCTTTGTGCCGAACCACGCGCAGCATGTCGATGCAATCGACACGGCGACGGCTCGAAAAACGACATCCTTTATGACCCATCGACATTTCTCTCTCGTTCTCGTCTTCCGACCACCGATACCGACAAACGAACCGCCGACGCCAGCAATTTCCGAACGATGTTCCGTTTCCGTCGTTCGAACGGATCTCGTTCGTATCTACAGTCGAACCTACGGACACGCGTCCGCGGACAAACAACGGATACGAGACCCGAGGAGAACGCGTTCGGCAGCGAGAGAAGAATGCATCGCGTGCTGCGCGATCGTAACGAACAGCTACGATACTCCGAATAGCAAAGAGATAAAAACACGATGGCTGTATTACATTTTCCACGGAGTTTACTGCAAAAGGGCTCGGGAGAAGAGTAGCTTGAAACGCACGAGCAAAGGGAAAGAAGAGGACAGAAGAGGAGGAGAGACGACCGATATATATGTACATGTATATACGTGTGTATGTCGGATCGCTATTTTTCATAGGTGTAGATACGACGAGCTCGCGTAGAGAGAGAGAGAGAGAGAGATACACGTTTTTTTTCGTGGCGTGAAGTTTTTTCACGAGACCGCGCGTGTACACATATATTACGTAGTGGGTAAACAGAATACTTTGTAAATTAAGGGGAAGAAACAGAGGGGGGGGGGGGGGGTAGAACGAGAACGGGTGGAGAAATCGTGTCGACGACGTGTTGTGTAGCTAACATGAAAATTTTTTTCCGGATGGGAGTAGTGGGAGGGATGGGGTGGGGTATGAGAGAGATTCGCAACGCGAAACGAAATCGTTAGTAGGTTTTCGTATGGGAGAAACCGAAGGGAAACTCGAGACACACACGGACAGAAGCACACACCTACACACACCAGCTAAGAAACACTGCCAATACGATTGTAATTAAGAACTCTAGGCTAATTGATCGATTAATTATTCTTACTATTACTATTACGGTTAAAAAAAAAAAGTATGTATAACTCCCCGATTATAGATCTCTAGTTGCCGCCGCGAAGTATCTCGGTTGCTCGGGGTACGCGAATATCTTTTTTTTTTTCTTTTTTGTTTCGTTCTTTTTTTTTCGACGAAACCATCGACGATCGCTGTAGTTTCCTAGACACGAGCGTGTACATAGTTAGTTGAAATTCTCGATAGACACAGATAGCCCGTGGTGGTACGGGGGCAGTTCTCCGTTTTGGGAGAACAGCCTATCAGCTTTTGCGATTCCAGGCAAAAAGAAAGGAGATCTTTTTCTTTTTTCCCGTCGAAAGGATGGCACGCACGGACACGAAGGAAGAACGAGTCGCGCGACGATAAACGAAGAAACGCGTCACTGCCAAAAATCGAGCACTGCCAGCCGCCGAATAATCGCGGCCTACGTACATCGTGTTAGAAAGCCTTACTTCGTTCGCGAAACGTAATCGTGATCTCGACGAAACACTAACGAACGCGGAATCGTTCTTCCTCGAGCGTGTCCACCGTCCCTCGATGCGTTTCGCCTTCGATCACGCTTCTTTTCCGATTCGATGACCGCGAGCGTGAATCGGAAACGCGCCTACTGCCAGTCCATTACGTCGACGGACGCGAACCAAGGCACTGCCATGCGACAAACATAACGACGAGAAACATGTGTACGTATATGTATACCTTTATGTACGTGTACAGAGTGTTATGTTTCGATTCGTACACGCGAATGCGTCTTTGAGGAATTTAATAATTAATAGTTGTAATAGTCATTTTGTACTATCGGGAGAATTAAAGGTAGTATCGATCGATAACGACATTCGCTAGATAGGGTTTTGGAAATTTTCGAAAAAGAAGGTACCATAAATGGTACCGTAATGGTCGATGCAACTCGCATAGTTTCTGGAATTGAAAACACGTGTCACGACGTACTGCCAAAAAGTTGTTGCTTTCTGTGATAATTGTGTAATCTTTCATTCCCGACGCGATCGCGTGGACTCGTCCAAACGCTACACCTTGTACGCGTACGCGTATATGTAAAATTAATATCCACGTATGTATAGAAACGTCATCTCTCGAGCCCGTTGCACGACAGGAATACGTAGACGATCGATTTTTATTTCAGTTGGATCGATTTCATTTTTGTTCTCCTCTTTCGCTGCTCACCGGTACGGTTCGTTTTCCTCGTTACCGAAACTCGCACCCGATCGATTTTGGCATCCTCTCTGCTCAGTGCCATTACACGGGTTCTGTGTGTATCATTCGCGTTTCTTGTGATTTTTCTCGTGTGTTCGTCACGCGTTCGTCTTCCGTATTCGTTGAGTTACTTGGTGGCGCGATTCGATCGTTCTCTCCTCTCGATTCCACTCTCGTTCTCGTACGATAGAACGAACGAGGTATTATATCACGGGTGGGACCAATATCTCGCGCGAAAAATATCATCCATCTTCTCGAATTATTTTTTTTTACGTTTGATTCAGCTTGTATCGACCAAGCTCCGTTCGAGCTGTTTTCGGAATTTACCTTTAGAAGTGTTCATTTAGATTGGTGTTTTTTTTTTAGCTTTTTACGTCCTACGATTAGAAGTAATTGGCCTTTCGCGTTAACGCGTCATCGAGAGTGGAACATTCCGGGGGAAAGGATCGTCCATTCGAATCACGCTTGATCTCGTGTTATCGAACCGTGGCATACGAAATTTAGGCTAGAACGATAGATTTCGAGTCGTTGGCAATTCCGTGATCCGATTCCGTTCGAATTACGAACCATTGAAATTTTTTCTTTCGTTGCTCGTCCGATCGAGCTTCGTTTAGATTTCGATAGCATCCACGTCGCCGTTTGCTTCGCTCAAGACTGTCTATATTTAGCGTTTAGCGTTCTATTATTACCTAATTCTATTAAAAAAAAGGGGTAAAACGAAAGATGCATATTCGTAAGTGTAACCAACGAATAGTTCATTCTTTCGACAGCATTTTTCGTTCCGGTCGAAATGACTTTGTCGATCGTCATCTCGTCGCGTTAGTTCGATTTTGTATAAAGTTCATTCGAATCGAGTAATTTACCGTAGGAAATTTCTGTTTCGGAAATCATCGAGGCGAAGAGGGGAAAAGACAGAACTCGGTCAGTATATCGGCACTCTTTATTACGTTTATCGCTCGATTTAACACGTTAACTGGGAAAGACGAATTAACTCGTTCGAGCGATCGACGATATTCGGAACGTTAATTTATTAAACGATTATCGGAGTACCTGCGTCACCGTCTTACT
Organism: Megachile ligniseca; assembly: GCA_945859555.1. NCBI lineage: Eukaryota > Metazoa > Arthropoda > Insecta > Hymenoptera > Megachilidae > Megachile > Megachile ligniseca. Next base: position 11,492,312 of record OX243786.1, read on the forward strand.
AATCGGAAGCTCGTTAATCGACTCGTCGACATCCTATCGATCGTAGACCGACAACTAAGTAACGATCATTTCGATTATCATTGAACGACGAAGTAGAGCTTCGATATTAGAACATTTAGAAAGTTTAGTTCACGTATCATCTTATCATATTCGTCAATCTAACGAATAATAATGTATTAAGTACCGGAAGATGCCGGATAGAATCTTTTATCGGAACGTTACCCAGTTAACAGGTTAAAGACAACCATCGTACGCTTGCATTTTTCTTCTCTTTTTCCTACTCGTAGAGAACACTTTATGTTCGCAATCCTCGTTTCCTTTATTCTCATCCAAATTCCTAATTTCGAATTCTTTACTTTCTTTCTTTTACATCGATCGTTTAGGTTTCTTAGTTTCTATCCGACCGACTACTATGCATTTAACGCGTTGATCGCTACAGAGTCACGTACAGGCGCTACGAATTTCTCGAAAATTATACCAGAACAGATCGAAAGACAAGTTCTTAACGCGTTTCATGATCCATCTTATACCGCATACCGTACTCGTTTCTACCGAGGCAATCAGCGCGTTAAACGATCCATGTATATTTTAGCGAGGCGTTGTAAAGTTTTGTGTAAGCCGATTAGATGCGTTATAATTCGTTAGCGACAGAAGCGATAGAGGGTCGACTCGAACAGTCGCGAATTTTTGTTCGTTCTAAAGGGAAATTTCACGAAACGATTCGATGAGACTCGTGGCTGTTCTCGTCGTTCCTTCGCGTCGTACGCGTGTAAAACGCGCGCGAAACAGACAAAGAGAGAATGCGATAGGAAAATACCGTATGAGAGAAAAAGAGAACCTATAAATGTAGAATAAATTTGAGCATCCTGTAAATAAGAGATACACGATCGATAACGAATGTGAATCGCGAATTTCGAAGCAGAAAAGGGACAACAGAACAAAGAAACGATGGGCGAGAAAGGGTGAGAGAAAGAGAAAAAGAAAATTAAAAGAGAGAAAGAGAAGGGAGAAAGAAGAATGCTGGTAGAAATCGTATTTTTGCATGACGAATTGAAAGAAAACGAGAAACGTTAGAGAAATTTTTGGAAAGGGTACGATTGGACGGAACCGAACAGTCAATTGATCCTTTGCAGGGGTCAATCGCGCGTTGTCTTAGTGTTTGCTCGAAAGTTTGAAAGAGAAAAGAAAAGGAAGCAACCCTTCTCTTTCGAAGGAGACTCGCGTTTTCCATCTTTCTACGGTGTACTTTTTGGAAACACGATAAGTTGATCGATTCTCGGTGTAGAAACGACCAACGATCCAGCGTTTTTCTGACATTTTTCTTTTCTTCTTTTTCTTTTTTTTTTCTGTATTCAGTTTTCACGTTCGTTAAATCGAAAACACATTGACGGATTGCTCGGAAACAAAACGTATGTGTTCGTCAAACGTTATTATCGCTTGTTCTTTCCCCATCGATTCGGCTGTCGAACTCGCGTACACTTAACGCATTAAAAATCGTAGTGGATAAGTTTTGTAAAGAAAAAAGTAAAAAAAGAAGAAAATATAGCAAGTAAAAGTCGAGAAGAAACCTTCATCCCGATCGGTTTGACGCTTGATCCTTGACTACGTTCGCGGTCTTTTAGCTTTTTCGCTTCTCAACAGGGACGAACAATTTTTCTCGAAGATATTCGCTGGTAGAAGAACCGTCGGTAAATCCACGCTCTTCGCGTTATATCGCTTATCGTGTTCTACGAATGGAACGTACTCAAGGGTTAAATCGAGCAAAAGAGAAAAAAGAAGAAACGCTTCGAACGCTCGACAGAGTCGTGTCGATAGAATCGAAACGACTTGATTTATCGATGTTACGTTGCAGATTAAGTTTCGCGAATAGTATTTAGATATTAAATTAGATAATTTAGTGTACGATATACGGATCGTTTACCGGCAAAGACGGCCATAGCCAAGGGGTTAACGCGTTCACCGCCGCGGTGAAAGTGCTGACACGCTATACGTAATTGCAATTATTCGAGCTACGATCGTTTTACTTTAAATTTAATCTCTTTTCTTGCGTGCATATTATTCAAAGTTTCTTCGATTATCCGGTTACTGCTGACCGCCGTGGCAATTAGCGCGTACGATTTAATTGCTTGTTCATTTCCGTCTCTTAAGTTTAGTCTCTTTCGTCGAGAAAATTTTCTTTCAGGTCGCAGGCTTTTTTTCTCGAGAGCTCGCTATCGGTAGCGTAGGTCTTTTCGAGATTCGTTGGTACACCGATCCCATAAAACCTCTATATTTTCCTGCGCCAGAAGTTTCAGAAACGGAGCAGGAAATTACGAAGAGTGAACGACGCGTTCGTTTTCCTTCTCCGTGCACTCGCGAGAAGTCGAATTGTCGTAAGCTTACTGCGCGGGTATAAGTTCGTCGAGAATTTGTCTAGCAGGAATATATCGAGGTTCTGCCGTATATCCATCGAAACTCCTCCTCCATTCGTTCTAATCTTTTCCTCCCCGCGTACGATGAAAAGGCTCGAGATTGGCTCCGGGTTTAATCGGTAAACTCCTATCAGCCGAGCATCCTGCTTGTCCGAACCGTACGCTATTCGTATAAACGAGGTTTTATTGTATACGTATGTGTCTTCTGCACGCGATTTTCATCGTCGGATAAGAGTATCTGGTTAGACGTTAATAAGGTTAATTGCGTACGCTAGGGGCGAAAAACAACTGATTCGCACTGCCAAACGGAGAAGAAGAAGAGGAACGGGAATTAAACGTGTCGTGTTCGTTACCTGGATCGATCTTGTCGAGCGATCGTCGAAAGCACCACGGTGTTCATTAAAAAATCCACATAGTGGTATCTCGAATAAGGAGGCAAACGAAAAACAAGATAATACCTATTTTTTTCTTTTTTCGATACTTTGATGTACAAACACTGACGACGGTTTATAGCTCAAGAAAAACATTAAAGAGACAGATATTGTAAGAGAGTAATAATAATTTAACGGTTTACGATACCGTACATGTTCGTTTTCATTGCTTTATACCCGACCTTTTTCAGATCGACGTTTCTTTCGCGGCATTCGCGATTCCGACAAATACATCCTGTCAGTTGAAATTATCTTCAATTCGTAGTTGTTCGTAAACAACAATCAATAATAAAATTCACCGGTCCGTATTCGCAAAGTGCCTTTTCCGTATGGTAAAGTACGAAAGCGTGGCTCGCTTCCGTTTCCGGCCTGCTGACGGGGAAACACGATATTCTCACAGGCGGTAAAGCTACAGGAAACCCGATCCTTGTTTCAGAAGTCTCGTTTGGGCAACCTGTTGACCACATCGATGAAACTTGGCGCGTACACTCGCGTGCAAAAGGAGACGTAACAGTAAGGGTTGTACGCGCGTACGATACACGCGATCATTTCGAATTTTTCAACGTTCCACAAAGTTTGATATAGTCGAGCTGGAACGTCTCGGGACGACGTAAAAAAACTGTCGAACAATCTCGTTTGCAACTTTCCCAGATTCGCGGAGACGCGTGACGTTCCATTAACTTCGCAGCGTGGGCATTAATTAGAAACTCGCGGTTCCGTTTAATTTCGTGTTTTGTTTGTACGAGCTCTGTTCACCGTTTCTGCACAGTTAGTCCCATTATTCCGTAGCGAATTCCCGTAAGGAGAAAGCACGTTACAAAGAAGCTGTTGTTAGGAGAGAAAGAGAGCTGCTCGGATATACCGTATGTATCGAGGGAACGAAAGCAAACAGAGCGCGGGTTGGTTCGACGCGAAGGTGGCGAAAAAAGTAAGTAAGCCAAGGAAGGGGAGAAAAAGTGTTAGCGGTAATCGAAAGAGACGAACGATTGTTGATTTACTCGGTCGACTTGGAAATACTGTTTACCGGCTGGTCGGTGAAAGAACGGGAAGAAGACCTGGAATGGTAATGGTAATGGCAATGGTAATGGTAATGGTACCGGTGCAGAACGTCGAGAACGTGGATTATACGAGCGTTCTTGTTCGTTTCTTGTTCACCTACGTATCTTTGTCGTCGCGTTCGTCGTCTTTCGCGCACGCTGCGCTGTACAGTTAAACACCGACGTCTCGCACAGCACCGGGATGAAATTGAAGCGACCCGTCGCGTCGCGTCCCCTCGGGTCGTTGACATTTCGCCGTTCGAACGATCGACGACTTCGTCGCGATTATCGAGAGCTAATTTCATCGGTAAGTTACGCCGACGACGACGTTGATCGAGCCGCGATTTACGCGAATCGACTCTCGCGATTGGCGGTCATCTTCAAATACGTCTGTCGAGTCGATGTCACCCATCGACGGGATCCAAACTTCGCGAAAAGTCTGCGCTTCGACTCGACGATACGTGTATTCGCAAATTATTTCGCTTTTAAACGCATTTTGGTTCACGACGTTCGATAGGAAAAAGAGTTGCACCGCGATCGACGAAATCGGAGTGCATCATCGGGTCGCGAGAAACGCCAGATATTTGGAGGTTCTTTGTCGCGCATCGATGCGCTGCTAACGAGCGAATCGCAACCGGTCGAAATCGATCGCGAACGAGTATATTAATTGGTGTCGAAGAGCCGAAGGGGTAGGTAAATGAAACCCCGAGGGTGCCACGAGCGAAGGAAAATTTGATCCGCCGAAGCGTTTCGTTCGGGTGCCGTTCGGGGCGCTTCGGTCGTCCGTTCGGAGACTCGGAGCAGTCGCGAACGCGAGTTCAGACCGGTCGGACGCGTTTGTCGTCGTCGTCATCGTCGTCGTCTCGTGTTCGTGAATACGCGTGAAACGCGCGGCGAGGCGCGAAAAACGAGGGTGTTCGTCGTCGTGTTAAAAAAGTGTTTATACGGAAGTGTAAGTGTAACCGTGTTCGTTGGACGAGTACAGTGCTATCGGAACTCGTCTCGATCGCGAGGAGAACTGGAAACGACAGGGAAGCTGTGCAGAGTGCTCTCGTGTCTCGGCCCCTAGGACAAATTTTACTGCGAACGTCACCTTCCTCGCCGGTGGTGAGTACATTTTCAACTTTTTCTCTCTCGGATAACTTGGTATCTTGACACGCGCGAGGCAAGAAACGCGTTAGATGTTTCCACTCCATCGTTTCGCTCTTTTTCTTTTTAATTTAACGCCGAAGCGGGTCGATAACGTAGAATTTTGTGCGTTCGTCAGGCGTTCTCGACGAAATCTATTTCACGGCTAGCGACATTCTCTTATCGACGTACCAAGTACAGTCGGATTTTTAATCGAGAAAGTATTCCTCGTACGTTTTCGAGTTTTTTTGACGTACGACCGTCGATCGATTCGAAGTGCTCCGAATGCCGTAGCGCGTATCCGGTCTTCGTCCTGCGTATAATCGTCCTAGCGAAAGTCGGATCTATTTTATTCAGGTTTTTATTCGCAAACCTGGATACGCGAAACAGTGTTTCGATCAATAACGCGGCAAGAAATTTTCGGAGTCCGGCTTCGTAATCGGTGATCGACGACGAGTTCGATATCCCGTTCGATTATCGGACGTTCTCGATCAAGTCGATCCGACTTATCGATCGTTTGCGACAATTTAAGATCGATGGAGCGCAATCTTTTTCACGAAATAGAAGATAACACGATATTTCGTTTCGACTCGAACTTGCGAGGTTCGTTTCGCGAGCGTTCGCGACAATTACGTTTCTAATAATACTCCTTTTCGGCCAAGGGTATGTCGTTGGTAAACAAATGGTTTTTGCTTTGCCTCGACAAGCAGGCGCAAGTGCGTAAGATCGAGGCACGCTTTTCTTAAAGCGAGTTGGCACGTGTAACGTTTTCCCTGGACGCGTTCGACAACAGGTTTTCGCACACGTAAGTGTTTACCTTGCTTACGTAACGCGAGTCGAAGACTGATCGAGGCGCGTACCAAATAGGGGGTGGGGGCAGTGCACGTCGCTTTTCCACGACCTCGGATCGCTTTTCGAGAAATTCTGGCGTATACGCAACATTTTCGAAAAGGGCGTCGACCGAAGCTCGTAGCGTTATCGTTGAAAATTTCCGAATCTGCTTGATCCGTCGTCGTTGACTCCGTTTCGCGTTACACGGCATGCAACGATTCTACGAATCCTCTATTGTCCGAGGACGAGTCCGTGAACGTTACGAAGCAGATTCGTTCGTGCTTAGCAGTTTTATAAAATGGTCCTAGGACGAAACAATGATTCCGGGAAGTAGCGTATACGAGTAAGAGTCAGAGTTAAATATCCCCCCCAGGCAATCTTGTGGTCGAGCGACAAGTTTTGGTCGGTCGACGCGCAATCCCTTCGCTTAGTAATTACGCAAGTGTCGTATGGAAAAAGGGAATCGAGAGGAGAACGACTCGAACCCGCCGGAATCGGTCGTGGTCAGAGATAATACACGAGCGGTGGTAGATTCACGGTGAATTCGAGTCATGCACGGCGTCGTGTCGTGTCTATTTAGAATTTCAGCGAGATCCATGGTTGAATTCCGGCACGAGCTCGCAATCGTATTTCACGGAGCTCCGAGAACACGGGAAAGGGAAAGGGACGCGTACGCGGGCATCGAGAGGGTTTCCGTGGCGCGATCTCGTTAGTATCTCGGTGAAATATACAGGTGCAAAGCAATGGTACGCGTGTTTTTGCCCTCACCAGCCAGATAAGAAAGGTCTCGCTGTTTATGTTTCCACGATGGAGGTCGCGCGCGTTCACCGAGCCGACGACGGCCGACTCGCTCGCCAGTCGAGAACCTGACAAAACAGTCGTCGCGCGTTGCTACTGCATCGCCGCTCCGGTACAAAATTCACCCATCGCCGATTATTTCGAAACGTTATCGTCGCGCTTCGTAATCGACAAGCTCGCGCGAATCGATCAAAATACGCCTAAACCGGATGTTTTGTGATCGAGCTCGAACGATAACAACGATAGCGTACGTGTCTCGCGTCGGATCAAAGGTGCGTCCTTTTCTTCTTTCGATTCCGCGATCGAGCGACGCTCTGTCGCGACGCGAATCTTTCTATCGAACGCGATGACGCGACAAAAACGATATTCTTGCCGAGGCGGTCGGATATCTCGAGCGTTTATCGCTGCCAATAAACGACGATTCGAGCGAAAAGCAACGTAACCGATTCGATCCGCTTCCGTTGGCGTATCACGCGATTCGAGCGTAACGAGAAGCAGCCTTTCAGACGGTGTACGCATTCGCGGAGGCTCGCGTAACGCGCCGGGGTAATCCCTGATGCAATCCGCCACTCTCTTCTCGTCGAGCACGACGAACAGCTGACAGCATCGAAGGAAATTGGCCAGGATGACTCGCGCCTCGTGTTTCGCTCGCGCGATTCCCCCTCATTTACCTCGATGGCTAATTACCGTTGTTCGAGAAACGCGATCGATCGTCCTTCCTCGTGTCACCGTTATTCACGCGATCGCGACAATTACCCTTCTCTTTCTTTTTCCTTTGTCGCGGTCGCGGATCCACGGTTATTAGGTGATTCATGAAAATGGAACAATAGGTTCGGAAAAACGCGTAACGTCCTTGTCGTTTTCGCCTCGCGAAACTGTTTCGTTCGGAGCAGATCTAGCTCGGTAATTCGTCGACGTTTAGAGAGCAGCCGAACTAAAGTTTACGAGGAAGAACTATCGGAAGAAGAAAAGCGCACGAAGGAAGGATTACGTGACGCTTATCGTTATCGTCGAACGATACGTTGCGAAGAACGCTTCCTATGTCATAACCGAGATGTGGGTCGAGATAAAAAGCGAAGACGCGATGCCGCTATTTGCACGAACGATAGTCGGACGCGCGTACTCTAGTATGATTAATTGCGCAACAGGCTCAAGGATGCTCCGGACGAGTCACCTTATCGCCGACAATTATATCCACCGATAGTACGGAAGTTTGCGCGACATTCGCTCGCTTCGTTGCGAGCAGTCGTTTTACCGGGTCGGTCGCACCGCACAGGAAACTATACACGACACACTGGGGGCGGTTGCGCTCGGTATTTTCCTTCCAATCGAACAGGAAACGAGTAAAAGAAGCCCGTGTCGCGTAGGAAAATTCGTGGTTCCAGGGTGTGCTTTAGCGACGTAAAAACGAGTCATCCCTTGTGCGTTTTCGTACCCTCGCGGATCCCTCGAAAGGAGTTTGCACACATCTTTCGTTCGTTGTCCTGCGAAATTGCTCGTAAACAATAACGCGACACGCGACAAAGGATCGTCGTGAATGGGCACCGAGGCTCGCTCGACGAACCCCCGTCGTCTTTAAAATTAATCGTCCACGTTCTCGCGATACGCCGAGCTTCCTCTCTCGTTAAAAGGGGCGACGCGAAACAAGCTCGTTCGATTGATCGTAAACGCAATGGAATAATAAACGTTTTAAACTCGGGACTTTAACGATTTACCGTGTTATAAGGAGGAAAAAATTCATTGGTATTCTTTATTTACTCGTCCATACGAAGCGGAAGAAGCTTCGACCGCTTAACTTTCTGTCGCGTTGACGACGCGACACTTTGCGACGCTTTACGAGACATCGCCGCGTAACGATATTTCTCGGCTTGCCAATTGGGATGCAAAAGCTAACGAGCGATGATCGTTGGGCGACGGTAGGCTCGAAATCGACATATCGGTCGCGTAATTCAGGTGTCGCGTTATCCGCTCGTCTCGGCTCGGTCGAGCTCGCGTCGCGTCGCAACGTCGTAGCCAGCATCGACGTAGCCCTTCCCCTCGGACTAACCGCCCCTTCCTCGCTCCAAAATCAATATAGGCGCCGCCAGTGCCGGCTACGCCAACGACGTTGTTCCACCCTGGATTCTCCACCCTTCCCGTACCGACCATCTTTCGCCGTCGTTCGCCGTTCTTCCGCGAGCACCACCTGCTCCTTTGTGTTTACACTTTCTCGACAGTTCATTCGGAACGATGCACCCGACGTCGAGATCCTTAACCCATACACCTTAAAGCCAAACAAGGCCGAGGAATCCTTTCGGGTCCGTTTCTCTTCGAATAGACAGATTTCCGAACAAATATCGGAACGAAATCGCGACCGAGACAACTCGCCGACGAACTTCGAACGGATCCAAGTATCGTTTTCGCTTATTTCGCTCGTCGAGAAATGCCTCCTCCTCCTCCCGCGAATGCGTCGCTATTCGAGAAACGTTATATTTCTAATGGTTGCGCTATCGAAACGATAATCTTCGGAGGAGTCGTTCTCGGAAAACGAGAATCAACCCTCTCGAGAAAACTACGAGTCGTTGAACGAGCCATAGGCGAGAAGTAAGTCCGGTGTAAAAGATATCCTTGAAATAAAAGTGATCGTTAAGATAGTAACCTTGACTCTCGATATGAAATCGAGATCGGTACGCGTGTTCGCGGACCAAAAGGAAAGTCTCTCGAAGAGGATGAAGGCGCGACAGGGGCAATAAAGTTGGTTCGTTCGTTTACGAGTCGGAATATTATAGGACGAAGAGAAGCAGGAGAAAGATGAAGCAACTAGAGTAGAAGGCAATACGGAGGATAAATGCATCTTGTCGCGTCGCGGCGGCGGGTAACAATCGACCGATAATAGAACAACCAGCCGATAGATAACGTTCGGGGATCGGATCATCTTCTGTCGAATACGATAGGCTTCCACGCGTTGGGTCGCCACACTCGAGTTATCGACTTGGTACGAGCGGGGCTTCGAGATCGATTTAATCCGCTCGCGTTTGTCCGAGTGATACCGAAAGCCAATTGATCGGGCCGCGGGTATCGTAGCTTTATTCGACCACCCCCAAAGCCGACGACTTTAACCATCTTCCGTTCGACGAAAGTTCGTTAACTTCTCCGGACCAGTATCGGTTACGCGGCAAACCGATCCGACGACGAGTCACGCGAACGTTTCTCGCTCGTTCTCTCGCACGAAACAGAAATGGAGCGTCTACAAAAGCGCGCGACGCTCTGTTTCGAGTGGACCGTGGCGATCTACGAACCTTATTAGGGTATTATTAGGGTAATTGAACGGCTAGCTCGCGCAGATGGAAGTAAATTGGTAAATTTCCCAGGGGAAATTGCAGCTATGCTCGTTGCCACGCCTTTTTATTCGCGAAGATTAAAAATCGTTTGGAAGCTCGTCGTTTTCGTGCAATTAAAAGGGCTCGAAGGGTCGTGATCGTGCAATCGCTTCGCGATAACGGTGTTTTCGACTCGCTAAAAAGCTTGGCGAATCCGATCGATCGTCGAGGACATATTTTCTCCGTAAGTTTGGAAAACCCGGTCGACGCAGTTGACCAAATCGCAGTTTCCTCTCTCGTTCTCTACCGTCACGGGACGAACGGCGTCTCCGTGGGGTCGTTGAACGATTTTCGAGAATAATTTATGACGCCCCGACGTTTCGGTCGCGACGAAAACCACCGTAAACAACCCTCTCTCTCTCTCTCTCTCTCTCTCACCCTTATCTTGCCTTCCTCGTTTCTTTCTCTCTCGATCCCTTTGCGTACGCTCGTGGACCAGCCCTATCCCACGAGAACGCAACCGGCAAGAGAAACAGGGAGATCAATACCAAAGAATTTCACCAGCTTTTCCTTTTTCGCTCTATGAACATTTCGAAAACAATCCTCCGCTCGTTTCTCTTTCCTCTACGATCTTCCCGAGGGAGAAACAAGTTTGTCGAGGGTGGTACAGACATATCGTAACTCTTCCGATTCCTTTCGTCGTATCCGACTCGAAATTTATCCCAAGTTCTACCATAGCCAATTGAAAGTTCCGCGAAGACGGAACCGACCAACTTTTCTCTCGCGAGATCGAATCTCTTTTATTTTAAACGTTCGATCTTTACGATTCCGGGACGAATTCGAAAGTTAAATCGATCTAATACGTAGCTGGTTAAAAGCATGTACCGTGCCGTTTCGCGTTTCGCATTTTCATAGGTTTTTTCTTTTTTCTAACCGTCGAGCTATTCGATACCCTCCAGCAAAGGTTCACGCCACGTTTTTCCTTCCACCCTATATACCACGAGTCCCTCTTCACGGTTGCTCGATGATGCGTGCGATGCACACGACCAGTCCGAACGAAGCTTTACGTTCGACTTTTTATAGCACCCCCTACAACCATGCCGTCGTTGCCCGGCTAAACGGTATTCGCCTACGAGGGTGGAAATTCGTCGGTCCTCGTTGAAAGCGTTAGGTCGAACTCTCCCGGGGAAAATATTAGGAATAATAGAACAGGCGAGGGCCATTGACCCTAATCCGGTTTGTATTCCGGTTGTCGGCCACGTTCGAACAAAGCCGATATATTTTGCCCGACCCCTTTATTTTCTTCTACGATACGCGTTCGCGAAATTACGAAAATAACCAAATGCTAGTCAATTTCGTTCGTTTCGTTTAATCGAGATACGTTCCATCGACTTTCTAATTAACGATCACTCACAGAACATTCGAAGTTTCATTAAATTCCTTGACACGGTGTATTTGGTTAAGAAACTGTCGAGAGACGAAAAATCGAGGAGGATAGTTGGCAAATTTTTCTACGTACCCGGACGAGGAAGAAGCGAGGACAGTCGCGTACGATGGCAGGTTAAATGGCGAGCACCGTTGGTCAGGACGCGATAAGAGGCCGCTCTAATCGCTGCTTAAGTTAATTAACGGACAAGAGAACGTCAAGGTCCCCGGAGGATCGAAGGAAGTGACCGTTGCCCAGGAGGCCTATGACCGACGCGACGGTGTTTCCCTTCTTTTTTGCTTTTCGTACTTGGCCATTATCGAGCTAGACATTCGTCGTTCCAGCCAATCGTTTCTCTACAACACCGTTAGAAACACGGGCCTTTCCTTACCGGACAATTACGTTCTTCGTGATCCTCCTTACTAGTCTTGCGAATTAATCCTTCCTGCATAAACACGAAGAAAGAAAGATTTCTGCTCTTCGATCAACAACGGTTCCATTCGGATTAAATCGAAATTTCACGATTAACTTTTTACTTATTACCAGACTGTTGGGAGAGATTGAGAAAATGAAAAAGCGTCGGTTTAAAATCGGATTAGCGGAGTACTTTGAACCGGAAGCCATTCGAAGGCGCGTCGTCGGACAGCCAGTACAGAAACAGGGCGCATAGTATTTTATAAACGGGCAACGGACTCGCGTAACAAGTTGTCCGTAAGCTGTAATGAAAACGTAAGACCGATACGGAAGCGTCGTACGGAGAATTACGTCGATACCGCGATGTCAATGCACCCGGTGCGGCCGTTCGAGGCGTAGAAAAAAGCCTCGCCTCTCTTGAGTAATGTCGTGGGTCCGTTGCACCGGTCCAAGCGCGTTCTTGCCGTTTCGGACGCTACCTCGGTCCCCGAACTCTGTTTCGTCGGCGCATATACGTGGCTGCACAGCCTCCTCGCAGGACAAAAACCCCGTGCAGGACAATAACCCTGAATAAATCACTGCCTCTCGACGATGGGCTTCTCCATCTTCTCTCGTTGTATATTCCGACGCTTGCCTAAATAAGATCAAAACGAGAGACTCGCTGGTTCCTTCCCTCGTCTTCGTCTCGACCAAATCTGACCAATAATGCCGCGTCTACGATCGACTAACTCGTTACGAAACGTTTTCAATCTCGAATACCGATTAACCCTCGAACCCCAGGTAGCCCCCTTTGGTTATTACTTTTCCAATACGCGAAAGTACTCGGAAAAGAAAAAAAGAAGTGCATTTTTCAACTAATTCGACGCGACGAGAAAGATCGGAGCGTCGTTTAAATGTAAATTTCGGAACAGAGCGAGGGTACTTGGTGCACCGCGACGCTCGCAAACTTCCTCCCTTTATAGAGGGTAATTCCGTGAGCACCGGATCCGATAGAAACTGCAGTTTAGAGTACGTTAAGCCGTAGTTAAATCTAAGCACTCGGGCTCGCTCTATAGTTGACCGTCTCGCGACATAAATCTTCGACTCTGGCGTAACACCGTCCACGCACGACGTAACCGCTTCGCTTCGCTGTGGGCGTGCTGGCCTAACTTTTAGTTTGTCTCGAGCTTCCGTGATTTTCACCGTCGGTCGTTTGCTCGCGCGTACTTTCTACGTTACAACCGGTACGGAACTTGACAAAATTCGATTCGTCGAGATCCGTTCTTGGCAACGAACTATGCTCCGAATAGCATAAAAAAGAAGAAATTGAAAGCGGTTGAACGCGTTCGAGTCGTATCGTAAAACGATTCGTGTAGACTAGTTTTTGACTTTTACGCGATTTTCTATCACCTTATTTCTTGGAGTGCGATAACGCGAATTTCCGCGTGAAACGCATTACGATGCGTCGTCCGTTTCGAACGCGTTAAGAATAGGCAGTTCGTTCGAATATCGAGAAACTGCATTCCTCGGCCCAGTTTTCCCGGCTCGTTCTTTCGAGCGACTGCCACCATGGCTAAGAGAACGACCTCGTCGAATATTAGAGACAGGGTCTCCGCAAATTCTTTGAAACGTTACACGACGTAGTCGAAGCGGAAGAGTGAAAGTTTGAAAAATAAAGTGGCAAGGACGTGTCGCGTGGGAGAAATCGAGGAGAAGCAGGGCTCGCCCTACGCGCGCTCTTTTACTTATCGGCCGCGAAGACCTACGATTGGAACTACAGATCGTTGACGGATCAATGGAAAGTAGGAATCGAAAGCATTAGCTATGAACTGGAGCATCGCCGGTTCATCGTCGTTCTCGCGCAGCGCACGATACGTGCGGGCTTCCGAGCCTATGATAGCAATGTGGGACGCGTTGATACATTTCACGTACCGACGTAGGATTCTTCGATGTAGGCAACGGCTGATTGGAAAAACACGAAGGCTAGGTAAACTGTGGCGAGATACGCTCTCGAGGAAATACGATGGTCCAGTTTTCGAAGGTGAGGATCGATGATCGTCGCGCGAAATGGATCGACCTCATCAGCGACGTTGTTCTCCACGCCTTCGCAAAGTGTCGCAACAATGTCGCTGGTAATTAGAATATTTTCATTTCTGTCCGACAGACTCGACCTCTCTTGGAGAGCAACCCTCGCGTTGGCGTGGGTGGGACCGGTTTTCAGTCGCGTTCACGCGTGCGACACGTGTGTTGTCGGTGTGTATACGAGCGCGTACGTACGCGAGCGGAAACTAGCTCGTTCTAGCGAAAAGCGAGCATCGAGTCGCGATCGGTGGAAAGGAGAAAGACACCGGTCGGTTGGTTGGTCGGTCGGTCGGTCGATCGGTCGGTCGGTCGGTCGGTGGTGTTCTCTACCCTTTTCCTCTCGCGGTTGTTCGTCGAGCGCATTTGCCTTTCACGGCTCGCTCTCCAGCTCCATTGAAACCGTGCACCGCTTCGTCCGCTCTGCTTTTTTTCAGCTATGCTCCACGAACGAATTCTGCGTTGTTACCTTCTCTGGCCCCTTTTTAACGTCGCGATAAATTGACCTAAAAATTTGAATCCGCGTTGCTCTAGAAACCACGCTAGAGATACGTCGACACATTTCGAATTCGCCTGTGCAGAGTTTTGCTACATTTTTCATCGTTATAGATTAACGGGCTTTACGCGAAGGATTTTCCTTAGTTTTTCGTAGGTTTTCATCGGTAGGAATCCTTCGAGATACGACCGCGGGAGTCGGTCCACGCTGGAGGATGCGAGGGAATAACGAATTTCGATAAAATCTTCTTAACCGAGGTAGATGGATGCGTGGCCGTGAACGTGGCGGATCGCGTGAGCGCGTAAGTACATAGGTGCGTGCGTAAAACACGTCACGGAATGGTCCCGCAGGCGGATTATGTTAATTAAACGTAATGCAAGAAGCCGAGGGAAATTAATCGCGCCTCGTCGCCGCCTCGATCGCTCGTTAATGGCGGCGCTACCTCAAGCCAGCTACCTTCCTTTTATTTCCTTCTCGTGCACGCTTGTTCGTCGAAAAGGAAGAAACTTCTTCTGCTCCTTTTCCTTTCGCCAACAGTCGGAGATTTTGTCCGACGGTTAAAGCTTCTGCCTTCGAGAAGGCGCCGCTTCGGATCGAACCAGATAGACCTCGCCGGTATTTCCCTTAATTCGTTCGTTCCTTTCGCACAAGGATAAAAGTTGTCGCGTCTAAAGAGGTTAAAACCCTTTCGCTCGGAGAAATAGGCAAAAGAGAATTTGCACTTTCCTCGTGATCTGGTTCCTCTTTTCGTCAGCTCTTCATCGAGTCTTATTAATTATCATCCATCGCGAAGATTCAGTTTTAACGAGCAAACGCCGTCTCGGAATATTTTTTTTCCCCACGGTGCATTGTATCCATCGGTCTCTCCCGAGAAAGGGAGAAGAGCAAAGGAGTAGTAGGAGGACCCATTGCTTCTTTGGCAAAGAACAATCGCGGTCTCGATCATCGATCCTGCTGGATCCCCATTCTGCTGTCAGCCGGTCGCATTCTTGCTGGTTCGCTAACCTTCGAAAACGAAGCCCTTCCAGCTCTGCAAGATCGTTCAGAGTTTCGGAAGAGCTCGTTGCCTGCCTGCATTCTCTTCGCCTCTCATTTATCACCTTCTCCGAACCGCGGCTCTACCTTTCTCTCTTCCTCTCCCTCTTACTCGCTCTCGTCTTACTTTCGTTGCTCGTTAACCTAAAATTTTCCCTTCGCCTCGCTAATAGCATCTTTCGCGATCTGCTGCCGATACGCTTCGCTTTTGTTTCTCTCGTTATTTCGACAAATCCCTCGGTAACGAGACATCCTCTTTCGCCGATGTGCAGCCTTTGTCGACTCGAGCCAACGGCAAGGGAAAAGTCGCTGCCAGCGAACGGAGAAAGAAAGAATAGCCCATTACGATTTCTCACGGCATTCAACTTGTTGTCCGATCGGAAAAAGCAACCGCGTATTTCGTGCTCGTTTACGTGACCATGTTGAATTTAGCTTTGCTCGACGAAAGTTGACAAAAAGCGACGAGCAACCGTGCAACGGAGGGCAAGAAAGAACGGAGGGAGAGAGATCGTTGCCGCCGGAATCGCAAACGATCTCGCCCTTCAGCGTACACTCCTCGAAATTATCCAAAATTCGGAGCGGCACGGTGGACCAGGGAGGAAGAGATTCCGCTTAACGAGCCTCGAAGACGCGAACTGCCAATTTGGCATCGCGTTCGGGACGATAAATCAGCCCTAACCGAGCCCGGAACCCAGCGCCGAACTCCGCTCGTATCCGCGTTCCTCGAACGCTCCGTTAGCCAATCATTGTCGCGACGCGTACGCGAACCCAGCCGGCACGAAACCTCGCGAAAATTCCTATTTCGAATTGAGCTTTCGTCAATGAATTCTTCACGCTCCGAACGTGGCCGGAAAAATAACGAGGCGCGTTCTCGTTGCTCGACGGGACATTTGCGGTGTCGAAATGACGTAAGGGCGACGAGCTACTGCTTCCGCGACAACGTTCCCTATAGATTCGCTTAACCTCGCCGGAAGTTGTAATAATTCCGATGATGATGCGCTCCCTCGTTCATCGAGCCGCGCTGCGCTCAATTGTAAGACATAAACGAGATCGCTCGTGTCAGACGAAAAAAAAAAAAAGAAACTTTCCAACAAGAATAATAACGATAATATTGTATAACGGCGATCCGTTGAGCAACGTGCAATTTTGAACGCGGAGAAACATGTAATTTGACCACCGAGTTCATCGATTTACTTCCGTGAGTTATCGCAGTAGCATCGTTTTCTTTCCATACTTCTTCTTTTCTTTCCGGAGCGAACGCGGCTCTTTTCGTTTGCGTACGAAATCGAAAGAGCGCTTTCGAAGAAACGAGTCGAAATGCTTCGGCGGACATCGACGATATATCGGTGTACGTATCGAACATCGTCGAGCATCATGACGGTGAATGAACAAGTAGCGTTCGGGTTGCGTCGTAATCGGAGTGTTTCTCTTTCTATTCGCGTTGTCACGATCGCGACCTATACTTTTGCACGGCACGTCTATTCACCGCTTTACTAGAACGAAACGCACACCGCGTAGATGCGTCAAATGCTTGCACGCATCCGTCCATCCATTCTGTCATTATGTTATCAGACGATGCAATTGCCAATTGACGGTGAACTTTCTCGAGTCGCCTTGACGAGCTTGCGCTCGGGGACATCTACTCGTCGACGCGTTCAACCGCCGCGTTTCGATCTCGTTCGAAGGTGTAGGTAGTCGCTTAAAAGTCGCGAGAACACTCCGATATCGAGTAATTTTCTTCCTTACGATCTTGGAAACGAGGTTGCTCTCGACTTTCAGCTTCGCGAATTGTTTTTCCTCGTCGTAACGCAATGTCGATTCGATATAATCGAATAACCGAGGGTAGAAAAGGTCCAATAAAATTTCAGATAGCGTGTACGTTTCGTTAATTTCGTAAGGTAGGAAATGGAAAATTTAACTCGAACAACGAATCGATAGTATTCCTACTAATTACAATTATAGTGTGCCGTAAATTTAGTTCAGGCCGATTAGTTTACTTTCTATCTTGAATTCGTAACTCTCTTTTTTACCCTGTTAGCTATGTATGCGTCGTTATCGCTCGCATAAATTGCCACTCGTCGACTCGTGTGCCATTATCAACTTTATCCTCTTTCTTTTCGCAAATACGGAAAGCTAGCTTAATCTACTAGCCTTGTTATGTCTGAAACGTATGTATTTAAGGAAACGTGAAAACGAAACGGTAACACATCGAAATTGATTTTTAAATTCTCCGATGATTTCATAGGTCGTGCGCTGAATTTTAATTAATGCGTTAAATAATTCGTAAAGTCTCGACGAATTCGTATAAAATATTTAGCATAATTAGTGATCGTGGGAACGCACGTATTTCGCAGAGGACTGGAACAACTTTTTTACCGATCGAAACATCCAAAAAAATATTTTGCTGAGACAATATGTAATATTCTCCGTGCATCCTTCCTTTCGAGCGAATCGCGACTGAAATTTTTCAAACGATCCTCGGTGAACGAGCAGCCAGGCAATTGGAAAACTGCTTTCGAGGTAAACGACGAGGAATCCACGCGGTGACGCGAAACGAACGGGAAAACACCATTGTGACTTTCGAGCTTTCAATAACACAGACGTTCGCTGAAAATGTTTAATACGGTACACGGTTATGCACTCTATGAAAAACGTTTCTTGCGATTCGATGTACATTCGTTCGATTATGTACGTAACCCATCTGTTACGATTAGATATTTAAACTGTTCGTACTCATTTTGCGAATGACATCTTCGGTTATCTTATTAATCCGTCGTAAAAAAATTGATGGTCGAATTTCATAGATCGTAAACGTACAGATTCCATAAACCGTAATGTTAGGATCGCAAAAAGATTACCGGAGAATCTAGCCAGGACCGTTATCCCCCGCGAGATGTTCGGACGACAGGCATTTACGTAAGTCTGTGTTTTTTCCCCCAGAAACGCGCAAAAAGAGATTAGCTAATTTTGCGCGGAATGAATGCCATTCTCTGACATACGGGATGGAACAGATAATTGACGGCTTCGAGAGACCATTCGTTTCTTCGTTTTATTAAATCGGTCGCTGTAATATGCGCAGAACGAGAGACACGGTGCTGTCGATAAAAATTGCACGAAAATCACGGCATAGGAAAGGAAAATAACGTTAGCCTTATCGAATCGATACGCGACACGTGATCGGTTACACCGTGGAGATAACGTAGGACGTAAAGCAGTCTGTCGCGCTGAAAAAACGGCGCCCCCTTCGGCGAGAAGCAACTTCTCGAAAGATTTGATTATACCCACGGACCTTCGGTAGCGTTTCGTTTTATCGTCCATTCTCTTAGCGAAGAACAATTCGGTTTTACGAGTGTCAGAACTGCCCATCAATTTTCAGTCGAGCCTCGAACAAAGGGAGCTTCCGTCTAAAGGGCTAATCGACTCGAACGTAAACGTATTTGTAAACGATTTCTTCGCAAACCGCAACTGTCCGCTCCTCGTAGTTTCGGCGACCAAGCTACCGTGACTTAAATCGGTAAAAGTGATTTCAATAATCGAATCGACCATAAACACGCGAAACGTTGAAACTGGAATATCTTCGACGACCGCGAAAGACCCTAAGGTTCGATTCTAGTTCTGTTCCTTTACCACGATACAGCCGAGGTAAAACATAGTCTACGTATTCAATGAGAAGATCCGCGGAACGGAAGGAAATGACGAGCAGGCAGTTTCTGGAGAAGGCAGCAATTAATGTCGTGCAGTAGAACGGACCAGACGAGAGCAGAGCAGAGCACGATCAGGAGCAGGCTGCGTCAAGGATCGCGCTAATTGCAGGAGGTCGAGCAAGTTCACGGTAGCGCGGTGTACCAGAAGGTTACTGTTACTTTTCCTGCTCGACATCTTCTCTAGTCCCTCTCTACGATTCTCGCTCTCGTCCATTCTCAGTCTCGTATCGTCCAACTCTCTCTCTCTCTCTCTCTCTCTCTCTTTGTCTCGCTGCATCCAGTCGATGGGAAAAGAGAAAAAGATTTGAAAGAAGAAGGAGAAGAAGGCACGGACGGATGATTGGCTCGTTCCTCGAGATAGCCACGAAGCCGGTCGGTCGTCGCTGTCGTAGTGTTCGGTAACAGAAGAAACAGCGGCAACCGAAGCATCGACTACTCTTCTGGGTTGCAGAAGTTGCGGTACTGGTCTAAAGGAATTACCGTTAGAAGAGCTGCACTCGTCTTACGTGCTTCCTAGGTTCCATGTTGCCGCACGGCTCTGTGTGGGTAGGCTTCTTTCCCTGCACGACCGTGCTCCATACTCTGCACGATATACGCGGTGTCTCGACGCGCGCTCAGACTCTCAACCTCCGCTGTCCTCTCGCGATCGCTTCTGTTTCTCGATTTCGTCCCGTCGATGGAATTCGCCGACGGACCTCCGTAGTCCGGTGGTTCGCCGCAGTCCGTCGATCGCTAAACTTTGATGGATTCGTTGGTTATTAGGTTGGAACACACGCTTCCGCTGCGAGAAGCAAATTACAGTTGGAAATCTTGGAAATAATGATCGTTGAACAGAGCAGCCGCTATTAGAGTCGATGCACTTTTCTTACGTATGGTTTTGTATTTCTGGGCATTACGATATAAACTGTTTGCATCGGCCTAATGATACATTATATTCGGTAAAACGATCGGAAAGGGTAGTAAATAGAGTCGAAGAGAAAAACGAGATACAGATGATGACCGCGGCGCGAGAGGTAAGAGAATCTATTGTAACGTGTTTTATTTGCTTTTATACGCGGTCGGATTACTTAATCTCGTTCGATCTTTTTCTGCTCCATTTTCTATCGAGTTCACGATAAACGTTACAGTACTATGTACATATTTATTAACTCTCCGCGGAACTTGCAACTCCAACGGTGCGTGTGCACGGAATATTCTTCATTCTCTTATCAATTTTACGCGCGTAGAAATGTTCGCGCTTACACTTTTTAGTCGCGCGCCGATTAAAATCGGACATTAGCGATTCAACGACATCGAAACGCACAAAGTAGACGACTACGAATACCCAGATCCTCGAGCTCGATTTCCGGCGAATAAATTAAACGGATAATCATAATGAAACCGCGATTAAAGTAATTATCCTCCGAGAAGGTGGGAATATTAGATTCATAGAGAGCGAAAGCGTAATGGATTTTCATTCCGTGCAAGAGATTATTTCAGAATGATTAAATGCTAGTTATGCTAACAAAATGCGTTTCGAATACGATTTGTTCGGTGTATCTTCGACGACGATTAATCCTACGAAATAAGAGGTTGCTCTTGGTAAACTCGTATTCGTAAACTAGTTACAACAGTCTCTGCTCGGCGAAGCTGGATCCGGAAAGCTTAGGACCGCGAAATTGAATTGGATTTTGACTCAGTGGCACTCGAAGAATGCCGCAAGTTCCAGAGACCGCGTTTCAACGTTTTAATCCGCTAAACTCGTCTTCCGAGCGAAAGACGCGCCGATAATGCATTTACCGAAACTGTTTCGTCTTTCGACCCCTCGTTTTATGATCTTCCGACGAAAGGGAAGACGATAACCCGGCAACGCGCTAGTATTTCTTCTAACCAGAAGAAGGAGAACGGATACGTAGCGCGTTTGTTCAAATTGGCATTAGTTCCAGGCGTTTGCGATGCGGGTCAATTACGCTCCCGAAAGCTTTGCAATTTACTTCGGAAGATGGCAGCACGATGAAAAAAATACGCGTATCGCGTGGTCGGATCGATGAAAAATTCCAAACGCCCGTTACAATGTTGGCTGCGATCGACTAATGTAGTCGAGACGGGAACAGCTTGGAAAAATTGAAGGAGCAACAGCATTCGGCGATTATGCGATACGTTGGTCGAGAAGTACGCGGCTATTATCGGGATTTCGAAAATTAGCCATTATTTTTTTGTTGGAAATCGTTACGATCGTTTATTCTCCTGAATGATTCGATATCGCGAATAAACGAGCGTTAAGCTGTTACGTGTCCTCTCGCAGGGATACGCCTTCCATCTAGCCGAATTAATTGGCGTATCGCGTTAATTATCACGCCGACGATCGTTTAATCACCGTGAAAGCGACTGCTCGTGCCAGCTTTTCAACGATATCGAGAAAACCTCTCTCGGACGCGTTTCTTTCTCTTATTCTAATTAACTTTCCTGCTCTGCCTAGCCAGATGTGCCACACCGTCCCGTGATCACTGCTGATGACTTCCGTTCTAAAAACCGGCGCAATCTCTCCTCTTTTTAACGCTCGTTTCTGTTTTGACATCCGTAACGAGTCGAACACTCTATCCGCTGGATAAAACGCTTTCGTTATAGACGTCCGTTGGGAGAAAAATATGGGTTTTACCGTTATAATTTGATCCTAATTTGACACGATGTACACATCCTCCGCAATTAACACGATGCGTGCCACGTGAATCGGAAGTCGGAGGCAAAAATTTCTATCGTAACGCGTTCCATTACAATAGGGAAATTACAACTTTGATGAATTTTTCTGAACGATAGGCTACTTTTGCGAGAACCTTGACGAAATGTTTCAGAGCGGAGCGTGTTTACGTTATCAAAAACGCGAAGAAAATGTGTGGAAAATATCGTGTAGCTATTGCCGGAGGCTCGTATATAACCGGGTTGGCGGAACGCACGTTCATCACGTAAGTTACACCTGCAGGGGTTGGTTATGTGGCCACGTTCGAACACGGAGACCGAGTAACAGCACCGTGTGCAGTTCGTCGTTCGTAATAATTAGTGATCCGCGTGTGTGCGTTACCGTGCGCGTGTTGCTACGACTAACCTACGGCCGCTTTTGCGTACACGTTCACGGGTATACGTTTACGCGTCGCGTCGCGACGCGACGACGATGCGATTAAACGGGCATGCATCGCATCGTTGCTGGTTCTCACGCGTCTCTTGGATGTTTCCTCCCTATCGGGAACACGCAACGGTGCTCGTTTCCGCTTTTCGACGAATAGCGCGACAATTAGGTTCGATCTTGAATCGATTATTTCGCTGCCGAGACTTTTTATTAACGCTGCTTTATTAATTCTCCTTTTTGCGCGTATAGTAACGAAATTTTTTGGCTCGATGTTCGTAAACGTATTTTCTCGAAAAGCGGATTAACGTTTCGTTCGATTCGCGCGAATCGATTTCCGTCTGGCATCGCGTTGGATAAATAAACGCGTCGATAAAACGAGGCAATGAAACTTTGAAATTCAATCGACTCATGTTTGAATTTTGCATTTAGCTTCGCTGTTCCTTATATTTCTTCTAGCGTTTGCCTGATCGTTCGGTTTCGTTCACGACGCTGCTGACACATTGTTTGTTCGTTCTTCTCGGCTCGTCTCTCGTATTCGTTTCCTCTTCGTCGGCAGGAACAAAACTCGACCACCGACAGGGTCCGAGTAAAGCGTAAATACGTATCGGGTTTAGTTCTGTAGAAGTCGGAACGCTTCTCTTCGCGTCTCTCTCGCAGATAAGATGTAACTCGCTCGCGCTGTAAGTTATCGCTATCGACGCTGACGATGCTTGTGAACCCGGCCTGAAACGACTTCGGTCCGTCACCGACGACGCAGCGTCGACGTTCGCGATCCGAAACCCGACCTCGATCCCGAGAAACGATTCGACGTAAGCGAAAAATTGTTTGCCTTGTGTGATCGTCGAGTCAGTCGAACTCTTTACGCCGAACCAAACGGTTCTACGCGAGTCGTCTTATCGATTTCCATCCGTCTCGAATCTTCCTGGCGTTCGGTGGCGTTTTCTTCTTCGCGCCTCCGTTAATCGCGTTTCCATCGACTTTTGCCGCATCGAGGCACCGATTCGACGAGGTTTATCGCGAAACAATTGTGTCGAGACGAAGACGCGTCGTTCGAGGTGGAAGAGGATTTGTTGCTACGTGGCTCTGAAAGTGACGGAAAGTATCGGTTAAGCGTTTCCCGAGGCAAACGCGATAGATTTCATGCATAATAACGACTATTGCAGCGGATCGTGAAGGTGGACGTCGCATCGTTTCCGGTCTCGAGGATGGAATCTCTAGGAACACGATAAACTCGTTCGCGAACGGAATCTTCACGATGACGGAGGAGTCCCGGTACAGACACGGGCTTATTTTATGGATCACGGATACTCGAATAGATATCGCGGTGCAGCCTCGTGACAGTGTAATTAATCGTTCAACTTTTCTCATCCGCTTTCTACGTCTTCTTCTTTCCGCTTATTTATTTACGGGATGGCTGAAAAGTGTGCATCGATCGAACTATACAGGATAATACGCGAATATTGTGATACACCCGTAAACCGAACAAATACTGTATTGCACTTCGTAAATCGCTGCATATCTTTGAACGTCCCTTTCATCTTTTCGATCTTCCTTCTTCAGCTACGCCTTTTACCGATCCAATTACGTTCTCTTCCTTTCCTTCGTTTCTCTCGTCGATCCGCTATCTCGCGAGACCTGCTACTCAAAATTCGCGACGAGTTTTCTTCGATTTCTGGTTCTAGAAAACTTACCGTTCCTACGATTCACGGAAATGAACGCGTATGTACCTTCCGATTAGTGGCGGACGCATCGCGTCCCGGCTAATAGAATCTTCTTTTCCGGTTCGCTTATCGACGCTGGAAACGCCGGTTTGCAAGAACGCGATACCGTGCTTGATACCGATTACGAGACCAAGATAAAAACGCAGCAACGAATCCACTTTGCGCCGTGAATCGACGTTTTATTTTTGATCGTCGATAAAGTGCAATCGATAAATCGAATCAGTCTATCGTAGTGCGAATGAATTTCGCGTTTAACGCGCCGAGTCTTTTCGAAACCGTAAAAGGGTCAAAGTATCTCGATGAACGGTTACGCTTAACGGCGATAACGGCTTCGCTAACTACCGATCGTCGCGATCTCGTTTCCTCCGTTCGATACCGTGGAAAGATCTATCGCTCGAGTCGCTAACTTTTTCCATCCGTTTTCTCTGGAATTGCTCGATTTCGCTTACGAACTTTTACGCGAACGATATTTCTACCATCCGGTGATCACGAAACGTACCTTGTCGCGCTTCGAACATTAGACTACAAATAACGATGATTTCGCGATGGCATCAATTTTTTTTTTCGGGACTTTGCGGTCGAACGGCGAACCGATTTCGAACGCGTCGCGATTTTCCATTAAACCGCGTCGAAGCGGGTTTAGAAAAGAATCGCGTGCGTGGTTGGAAGATAACTCGCGATCCGGATGAACGGTACTTGGTTTTTGCATTGCAACCGAGTGGCAAACTCGTGTCGTGGTTTGTCCGTTTCTTGTCTAGTAGAGTACAGCGAAATCGGGTGCAAAACCGACGCGAGACTAGATCGCTGACAAGAAACGAAGGAAATTTATCGTCGGTAAAAATGAAGTCTTTTCTTCTCGACGCTTCAACGATTTTCAATTCGATTTACACGCTAGAATGTTTCGCAAGCGCGGAATACGTGATCGGACGATCGTTTCGCGTTTACGTTCGCTTTCGTTAGAAAAATTACCATCTTTCGATCGAGAGTTTCTTTCGAGGGAAATTTACGAGCACTCGTCTTTACGCGGTTCGATGGATCCTCGATGAGCACGAATCGAAGTTCAGCTACGTTAGAAAAGAAATTATTCCGAGGCACGAACTCGTGCTCTATCGAAACGATGGGAGTCGAATTTATTCGTCGCAGACGGGGTGTTTAATTTCCTAGGAAATGGTTAAAAATAAAGAAACGCGATCAAAATTCCGGAAATAGAGGAGTACCGGTCTCTCCGATGGCTCGACGGATTAGATCTCGGACTCCGTAGGCGTTGACGAGTACCGTGGCCGCATACCAGGCCAGGCCAAGCTCACCGGTTGCACTTATTACCGGAGATTGTACGTTACATCTCGTTTAACGTCTTGTATGGCGGTGCTCGCAACGCGTCGCGCTCTTTTCGTCGCGAATCTAAATTAACCGTACTTTCGAATTCTCCCTCGATCGCGCGTTTCTCCGCGCGCGGACTCCTCCGGACCACGCGAGATTAAAACTCTACGTTTCGTCGATCGTTAAAGAGCGAAGCGTTAAAAACGTTTAGCGAAGCGAAATTACGGCCGCAAATCACGATTCCTTTCCCTCGTTGCTACAAGGTTTCGAGCCGAAAAACATTACGCGTTTTCTCGGTTCGATTTACGAGCGATCGATGCTCATTCTACTTTTTATAGACAGCTCGCGTTAGAGTAGAAATTCTTGTGGAAATTATGGCACGAAGCGCGCGTAACACGCGAACGATAGCCTCGCCGAGTCGATTATTTATGCGAATTACCGTTCCCGATGCTCGAAAAACCGTGTCGGTTATTCGTTCGTAAACAGTCGAGAGTATCGAGCGTGCACACGATTCATTGAAACAGCGTGGTCCCTCTAACGATGAGCGCTACGAGTTTTTATCTTGGTATTCTCTTTTACGCGAACGCTTTTCTTTTTGCGGTTTCGAATTCTTTTAGGGATCCGCGCCAAACATGCGCGTATAACTTTCGACGTTTCTTTTCGCCAAGTAACCAGATAAACGAATAACGCCATTTAAGGGTACGTACTCCGTGGTACGTTGTTCAATCGTACGGAAAGAAAGTAACGATACCGGTAACATCTCGCCGTTTTCGAGATCCATCGTTGGTCTTTCGACCAAATATCTTCCGCTCGAAATAACAAGGAAATAAAAAGGAAAGGTTGCCGGTAGTATTCTACGTCCGTATCGCGTATCACTGTCCCGCGCGCGTCGCGAAAATCTCGCGGAAGAAGAACGCGTTCTCGCAATAACCTGTCCTCGTTAGGTCGTTACGCCCTTTTCCTTCGTTTTCTTCCGCTCGAGATAATTTCCAGTTTGTCTCCGCTCGGGACGAGCCGTGGCGGACTTTTCATCGGATCATGGTCGAACGTATCCTCTCTCGGCTATATCCGTGCGCGTGCATTCGTGTCTCCTCGTTTCCCCTTTCCGCTTATTCTTGCGCGACGCAATTAACCCTTCAAACTCTGTTTTCTTTCTACTGTCGCTGCGTCTCGCTCTTTTTTCCTCCGTTCTTTTCTCTTATAAAATCGTAGATACTTTCAGAGACGACGCGGAACCCTCCGTGCACAGAATCGGTGGCTTTAGCCCTCGTAAACGACCCTTTCATCCAGGAAGATCGCGCCGATTCGTTCGTCGCAGGGAGCTCCGCTACGTTACAGAATCACCGATTTTTAACGGACGGTTAGAAATTCGCGCGCGACGCTTTTCCGTCGCCGCGACGTTTCTACCACGGTGTGATGTGACTTAGTGGTTCTTCCTGCGTCGTACTTCCGTCGATCGCGTTTAGGAAGAGTTTGTCTGTCCGGCCATTTTCTCCCGAAGGAAGATTCAAAAGTGCTTAGAATGCGATCGAACACGGCCATTCGAAAATAGTTAATCAACATTTTTATTTGTACCGTGTCCGATCCATACTCGCGCGATATACGTGTCGATAATATTTGATCGCAACGATAGACGCTAGGTACGTTATATTAAACGTCGAAATTGTACAACGCTAAACGAGTTGCAACCTTTCTCCGACAAGCCGTATTAGCACGATCATCGTTGCGTTAAAACTTTTTCACGGTTAGAGCTCGCGAGGAATTTAATTTTGATGCGAGCAGATGCAAGGGGAAAAAGGACTTTCTAACGACGACACGCCCTGCTCTTATATCCGCGAAAGTAACACAGCAATTAACGAGAAACTGGCATTTCGCCAAACTCGGATCTAACTGGCGTTACTTTCCGTCGAAAGAGTTGGCGATATCGTTCGCTCGTTAATTGTCGAGAGCGAAAAAAAGAACAACTTTGTCATATTTGCGCGTTATAATCAGAGCTCGTGCCGCGAGAAATTAGAGTTTAATTTCTAACTTTTCCCGCCACTGTCGCGAAAGTAGCTTTTCTCCGATTCTTTTTTCTGTCCCCGCGTGAATCGTTGATACCGGCACTCGAGAACTGTCGCGTTGAAAAATCGTGTCAAGAGCCAAGGAAAAGTTGTATTTAAATAAACTCGTCGGCGCGCGGCTCGTTTATACAATATGTATAGCCAGTTTCAGCGGTAGTGCATGCGCCGCTTGTTTATTTTCCGAGCGCGCATCTTGCATCACTTCCGGCCCGTGTGCTCGATCGTGTAATCCGTGAACGATAATTAACACATGCTTGTCCCGCTTACGCAGCGTTTAATTCGTAATAAATTATCTCGGCATTCCGAACAGGGGTTCGTTGCTTCGGTGTTCTCGAAGCCTCGTTCTCGAATTCGTCTAATTCGTGGCGCACGAATCATCGAGCGAGCTTTCGTCGAGAGTCGTAGGAAATAGGTGTAACTAGCGATTTTTCTAATCGGTTTTGTCGGCTTCTCGCGTTCCAGTGTACTACTCGTGACGTTAATAATTAATGTTTCGGTACGTCTGGCTACGAATCGCAACGAATGCGCCGTTGGAACTAGTTCAGAACGCGCGACAGAGTTCGATCGAGTGGCGATTCTGCATTGTAACGCTCGCCATGACCGGGAAAGCACGAGCACGCGATACAGAAACACGCTTACGTCGTC
The DNA here is from genome assembly GCA_945859555.1 of Megachile ligniseca. Classification (NCBI taxonomy): domain Eukaryota; kingdom Metazoa; phylum Arthropoda; class Insecta; order Hymenoptera; family Megachilidae; genus Megachile; species Megachile ligniseca. The sequence goes on from OX243786.1 coordinate 11,520,232, forward strand.
TTAACGGAATCACCGAAGCACACTCGAAAAGAAACAAGCCCATTGCCGGCAAGAAAGAGGTCGATATTCGGTCAGGGTCGATCGACGTACCCCTTGGTCGCTTTGTTTTTCCTTTGTGTCACGTTTAACGACCGCGTTCCCAACTTCCCCTTGACCATCGTGGTGTGCAGCAGCTTTCACGCAAAGACCACTCGTTTTATTGGAAAAGTCAATCGTATCGGTGTCGACGAGTCTTTCGAGTGAAATATATGTAGGTCGCTCGCGATATCCGTATTTATTTCGTTTAGTCGATTGAACGAAAAATGATTATGTTAACCGAACGAATAATCACAGGTCTTGGCGGCGCACGGTCGTATCTATCGTGTAGCAGTCAACGCGTTAACATCGTGTTTATTGTATGACGAATGTTACCGAATGGTTTGTACGCACGAGAGGAAATTTGCGTTAGTAATGCCTGTAATAAATTTATCCTTAGCGCCAATGTTTCGATAGATTGTATTTCGAGTGGCAAATAAAATCTAGACTCTTCTTCTTTTCCCTCCAACCTCCTTATTTCATTACGTTCGATTCCAGTTTTATTAGATACAAGCTTGAAATAGACCATAAGCAATCGCGACACGGAAACAGATACAATTTGAAATTGCGCGTAACCATTTTGCAAGGAGAGAATTAATAAGGAAGTTATAGTATAGTGATTTGTATTCGGTACGATTCGCGAAAGAGGAATATCCATTACCGGAGCGAGTCGGTTGTCTCCCGTAGATGAACAGGCGCGTCTCATTTCGATCGAAAAGTATTTGCTCGTCGCGTCGGTGCGGTGTATCCCTTCTGGCCTTCTGGCATCGCACGCGTACTCGAACGAGCAGCGTAAAGACAGCGTGGGTAGTCCCTCCACCTTTCCCGTGGGCTCACAGTGCCCATAAATCCATGCCGTTCGATTAACACGTCCCGATCGCTGGCTGTCCCCTTTTCTCCTTACCATGTGGAACACCGCGTAGTCCCTTGTCCAACCCCTTTCAAACAAACTCCCGACCTACCAGGCTAGGCCGTGCGCGTATCAACGACTCCGTTGATAAGCCACCTCTAATTTATTCCCTTTTCTACAGGATAACTGTCTACCAGACTTCTTCCCTCCTTCTCTTCGCTTTTACGTCTTCGCGCATAGGCGCCGATACCTTGTTCTTCGAACGACGAACGTTGCTCTGTCGCGAATTCGCGTTTATTCTACGGCTTCGATTAAAATTCGCCTGTTTTAATCGACGTTTCTATCGTACTTCCGTCGCTTGGAAAATAACGCGCGAAGGAAAACTGTAGGATTTCGAAAACGAACACGGGAAGCAATTTAAATTCCTGCCGAGAACTTTCCGCGATCGTATTTCAAACAATCAGAAATTACAGCGTTCCAGACCGAAAGAAGTTGGCCGCGTTTCGACTTTGCCGCGCGTTAATTTCCCTCGTTAGACGCCACTGCGCCGTTCCACTCTTTCCACGATCGCGAACGCACGCGTGTGTTGAATAGAAGAGGGAAAAAAGGGAAAAAGCTCGGGGAACGCACGCACAAGGTGACTAGGTGATTTACGAGCGGCGATTTCTCGTACTCGGACCCTTCTCGTTCGCCCCGTCGATCCTCGCGATAGATTCGACGATCGAGAGTGCTCGACGGATACGGACAGGATTAACTCGGTGCCAGTCAATTTTCGCGGACAACGACTTCTCGAGTCGTTGGATTTTTCGCCAGAGAAATTAATAGCATCGTCGAATTTCAGTTACTCCGCGCTACTAATAAATTCTCATGAATAATAGCCGTTTCCTCGACGCGTCTCTACATCTCTACGAAATAATAATCCTTCGTATCCTTGTTAACGAAATGGCTACGTGTTAGGCGAAGGCGGATCGTAGGAGAATCGATTCGTCTTGTACGGAACGTATCCCAGAGATCGTAAGGTTTGCGCTGTTTCGCCAAAGAATCTTGGAAAGAAATTGCTCCGTACATACGGTGGGCTACGGACTCGTAAAGCGAATAGCGTTGTAAAATAGCGTACACGTACGCGTTCTGTGCGCTCCGATATCGAAGTAACTTTCCTGACGAGAAATCCTTTTGTTTTAACCCTTCCACGACGATTCGAGCATAGGTTGAGCGATACTTTCGAATCCACGATAGAAAAAGAAAGGCAATGCTAATACGTCGCGAAATAAATGAATCGTGAACCAGCGAAAAGGTTAACTACGGTTTCCAAGGTGACGCGATACCCTTGTATTTCCTCGCCATCGCGGATTTACGTCATTGAGCGAGAACGAACGAATGAATGAACGAAGAGGGACGTGTTCTCGGTCAGTTGCCGATGAATGACGCCGTTAATCGCGAATCTGGAGTACTATTTGTCCGCGTGATTTAAAAGGCCGAGCAAGCAGGACGAGTATCGGTGGAAACACGTACTTACGCGTACTCAAGGTAGCGTATGCGAGTGCGATCGTTCGTCGCCTAGATATTTCGAAAGCTTTTCGAAACCGGTACCAACGATCACCGTCCGAGTTTTCGCGCTCTTCCGAAGCCGTCTCCTTGCTACGTAATTGGGAAGTCCCCGGGAGTATCGATCGATCGATACCGCGAAATCGACTCCAGTATCCCCCGTGTGCGAAACCTTGAAATTCCATGAATTCTTGCGTTACCGTTTGGCGCATCTTGCGTACGGCAGCAGCTACTTTCGACACCGTGCAGGATTCTGAAAACCAGTGGCGTAGGCTCATCTAGGGTCTACGTATAGCCGCTATTCTCGCAGCAGCTACGATCGATCTACGGGATATACATACGCCACAGAGAAACTATAGTCCGTTTTACCTAGATGCTACGAGTGTCTATCGTAAATAGCGTAGTTTACCGTGCAAGGGTTTACATTGCGCGGCTTGAAACGTTCACGCTGTTGAAATCGAAAACGCATACGATAAGGCGAGCGACGATCACCGTACGCGCCGGTGCCGTCTCGAGAAGTTTTCTTCGAATAGAAGACTCGTTGAAGAGCGAAAGCAGAAGGAGGAAGATCGATCGGACAAACACCGGGAATACGCGGCAACTCCCTTCGTCGATCTATCTCTATCCGTCACGTACACGCATAAATATTTACGGAAAGCCAGGGAAGAAATGTTTTTCATAAAATATTCATTAAGCAGATCGCATCGCAAGATAGTTTCAGGGCTCGTGTCTACGCTATTGAATTTAGGTAGATACCGCGTAAGCTAGTCGATGCTAGTCCAAGCTATCCCACCGAGTATATCCCTACCTACGCGTATCTTTAATATCTCAACGACGAATCGACATTCATTAGGACGCAGTGGCGTTCTTTCGCGGTAGCTACGCTACCCAGTCCAGGGATGAATACTCGAACTCGTGGTAGAAATTCTGCTGGTTCGAGACTGATTATCGACGATTCTATCATTCGATGCGTGTTCCCGGTTTTTATTAAACGACGCAGCCTCACCGGGAGGAAACGTCCGTTGCTTTATTTACGAACACGTCCGTTAACGAAGCTTTCGAAAGCGCGTCCCGTCGATGTTTCGCGACTCGAAAGCGCTTTTGCTTTCGTCGACAGCGACAGTAGGGCGCGCGCGGAGGCTGGACAGAATCGAGAGCGAGTAAGCACGGAGAGAGATGTACCTTCCGGCGAAATTTCACCTTACGCAATTAACCCGGCGTGGAGTCTCGCAGTCGCTTACATGATCGGTGTTACGCGGTGATCTTGCACGCACCTGATCTTGCCGGTAGCCCGATCGAACTCGTGCGCGAATCGAAGGTAAAAATTTATCGAGTCAATGGTCGCCTTTATTCCGTTCTCGTTTTCTAACAGGAATGTCCGGTTGAAGTCTTTTCGATACGAAGAAAAGAGTTGGTCGCGTGGACAAACGTTTGAAACTCTGTTACCCGCCATTATAACGACGAAGTTGGTAAACGCGAAGCAAAAGTTTTACATAATACAAACAGGCTGGTTGGTTCGCCAGTGCGGAGTTTAGCCTTTAACGGAGAAGAGGTGGATAGAAGCTGACTGGAACGGTAGGTGGGTGAGTGGGTGAGTAGGTAGGTGTGCGCGATCTGGAATAGTCGATTTCTATTCTTCGTCGCTGCCTCATCGGCCAAGCGTTTTCCGATTGCCACTGGAATACAAACCGATTCAACCGGAATAAGCTTCGCGACCGAGTCCCCTTTTAACTTTGAAGCGAAGTTGCATCTTCTACCTTTGCCGAAGTAAACAACGTTTCGATCACGATCGAACGATTCGTGATAGCGAGTTTTTCGCGTTGTCGAACGACGTAAATAGATTTCATCGAATTGTCATGAAAGTGTCATGAACTTATATGGCCATCGACGCGACGGCCAACGCGTGGACGATCTTTATTCGACGTTATCGCAACGTAACAGGAACCGATAGATGCAATGGATTCGATTCGCAGCGAAGAGGATCGGTGTCGATTTGTCGCAGGAACAACGAGAAGTACTTGTGCGAACGAGACGACAGGGCGGGGGGGTGCCGATAATTCTTGATCGTCGAGCTTCTATTTCGTCGAGGCTCGATAATCCGCGAGCAGTGGGTATCGGCGTACGCGGGAAATCGCGGACTAACGAGATTCCTCGAGAGATCGCCGCGATAATTACGCGACAGCTTCTCTCGACCCGTTATCGATTGCTTAATGAACACGATCCTCCGGGCCCACAGAGCCCATTGATTTCTCTTCCGCCCCAGTTAACCTTGTTAATCTTATTATCAAGAATATGAATAGTCGGGAAATAATTTGACCCAGATACCTTGCTTTTCGATTCACTGCCAGATTAATTAATTAGTTTTACCAAAACGGTCTAGTTCCGAAAGTATCCGCTACGTTCTTCCTCGTTAAAGTGCATCGCGATCGTGCATTCGAAGAACGGCTTCGCGTAATTAAATTATACATATTTCGAATCTTTCCGCGTTTCGGAGGATGGTGCGTGACTCGGTAGAACGATTTAATTCGCGACAAGAGGAAAACGAGAAAGAACGTTTCCTTGTTACGACCCTCGTCTTACGTAATGTCATTGTTTCGTCCGGGAAATTGGGGAACCATGTTCCCAGAATCGTTTCGAGACACAACGTGTACTTCCTGCCTATGTTTTACACTTTCTTCGTCCGACCGACAGCGAGATTCGTTATCGCGGATTTGATACAGCCAAGCTGTCGTCATCGTCGTTAATTGCCGATACAGAAAAGAACGAGCATAGAAAACTTTAAAACGAATCGTCCCCGCGAGCGAATTTTATCGTGTATCGAGACAGTTACGTTTTCGAAGCACGCGTAACTTTGGACGAACATTAATTCGTATTTACCACGAGCAATTAGCGATCGTTACGTGACAGTATTATTCGGAGAAAGTGTTGAGAACCTCGATATACCTCGCTCCATGCGTTCCCTTTCGCTCTCTCTCTCTTTCTTCGCGTCTCGTTTTCCATTAATCTCTCGAGACATTTTCTTCTTCTTCGCAAGGCTTATCTAGCGAGAATCGATACGACGCGTCTTCAACGTTCGACGTTCGCTGCTACGAACCGAACAGTCACCAATTTTAATTTCAGCGAGAAACGCTGAAATTATTAGCGATAGAAGACGCGGCGATTCCTGCACACTAACAAAATACGAACGAAAGATTGGCTATCCATCGAAACTGTCGTCGAAGATTGGTATTAAAATTGCTTTCGTTTCGCCGACGCGATAGGTTCCGGTGTTTAACGGCGCGCGTCGTGGTAATTTCAAGGCAATTAGGATATTCGTGGGAACCTCTTCATTAAAGAAGCGTTAAAAGATGCGACGCGTAGCCTTTGGAATCGCGTTGGCAGAAACCGGTCTCCAACGGTTACGAGATATCTGGCTATTTGATTGGATTAAAGGAAAAACAACGCGTTCCTGCGCCTTCTTATGCATATTCTCGTGATTCGTGAACGCGGCTTTACCGGCCTCGAGTTCGAAGCGGTTCGAATTTCCTATCGCTCGAGCCGGTCGATCATCTAACCGAGTACAAATTTGTCGCGTAATCAGGTAAAACGGATCGGTTCGCTATTATCTCTAATCGAAGCTCATTCGGTCGCACGAAGCTTGGATAGCCCGACACGAACACCACCGACCGATGGACGAGTATCGATTTTGCGTCCTGTTACGTTGGTCCGTTGTTTCTCCTTCGTTGATCCCATCGACTAATTATTATTTAAACAATCCACGATACGCGATTTATCGGCCTACAATTTTACTCGATACCGAATAATAAACGTTCGCGGATAGTGGACTATCCGTTTCGAGCAATCGCGATTCTTATCCAGAGTCGATTCGTTACTCGAAACGTTGCCACGAGCGAATTCGGATCGTATCTCGAATTCGAACAGAGTTTAGACTCGCGGCTCTTTTGGCCTAGCAACGTTAGGCTCAGATTCGCATCGAACCTTTACACGAATAAAACGGTCGAAATTAATTAAGAGATATCTCTTCCGGAGACGCGAACGAGGCTCGCTCGTGGCTCGAAGCAAGTTGGATTGACGCGTGCCGCTGACACCGACATTGGCGTACCTTGTAAAATGTCAAGTGCACGCGTGAATGGACGTTTCTCTTCGTCTCGGATCGACCCAATCTCCGTCTTCGCTTCTACGAATTCCTAGAATAAGGGACAGCTCGTTTGCGAGACAATGCTCGTGCCTCGTTCTAACGAGTCGTTTACGATCATCGCGAGTCTTCGGATATATCCGCGATAACGCGTCGTCAAGTTTTCCAACGTATCAAACACTTTTCACGCGGTTTCGAGTAATTAGCGCGATTCGATATCACGAATCCGATTACGCTCGAGACTCGAACGTTGACGAAGACGCGGTTAACCTCAATGGAGATCGTGTCGCGATAAGTGTCTCACGGGTTAATAATATCGTCGTTGTCAGCGTATGATAATTCAGCGTATAGTCTTGATTACGGGTCTGTTTGTTGCATAGGGCCATTGTTATTCGACTGGATTGTGTATCGCGAACCGCGGTAATCACAATGACGCTAATAACAATTTACTCGTGTAACGGGGATCCTCTGGAGCCGCGCGTGCATCTTCAACCTTTCCGAGGATTTTCCTTTCGAGCGAAGAGCCGCGGATGAATATTAAAATTTATCCGTGTGGAGCGAACAGCCACGTTCACGATCCACGTTCTCGTAATTCGATCATAGCAGGGTTATACATATGTAATATTTGATTTCTCGCATACGTGAAAAGTACGCGTGCAGGTACAAAGCAAATTACTTAGTAGATAGTAAGTGTTCGTTTCGACCATTTCAAGTGTTTCGTGCGAAGAATGACTATGAATCGTTTACATAGACGATTTATTCACGCTCGAAGTTTGAAATTTATGCGACACGAATGCTATTTTACGCTACTTTTGTACGATGAAATCGTGACGCTTCCATTATACGCTTCGAAATCGGTCGTCATTCTTTGCGACTAGCAGTCGATCATTTTATACGAAGGACATCGATGAATCGTTTACACGGTTATTTTCCTTGAACTCGAAACTTGAAATCCATGTACCGCAAGCGCTATTGTACGGTACTTTTGTGCGACCAAAGCGTCAGAATGTATAGGTCGTTCGACGCGAAACATAATATGGCCTAAATTCGCACGAAATGGAACAGTTGTTAGCGCGCTAGCTAGTTTATGAGCTATCGAGTTTTCGCGTAAGGGACGGTATTCTTTCGAAGGATTCGCGTATTCGTTCTCACAGGCATTCCTGTGCCTGTAATCCAATCCAATTTAACCCGGCAACGAGATACGAAAACTCGACGTCGCACGGTATACGCTCGTTGTAATTCTTATCTCCTTATCAGCCGAGACAGTGCAACGCGTGCAGTATTTCGTTTTCTACGTCTTTATCGTGGCGTGATTTTATAACGTTACTTGTTACACAGCTAGAAACGTTTGCCGCGGCGATAACGGTGCGTCGCGCGAACAAGAAGATCATTTGTTCTTCGATCGCGTGAATCTCGGCTGAATTTCGATAACGCACAGACGACGAAAACGGCACGGACCGTTTTAGCTCGAAAACGTTTTAGACCGTATCGAATTCGACACCGGATGTACAGTCTTCGTCCTGTTTCCTCGACTATTCTTCTCTAGCCTGTACGATAGGTAGAAGACGGGTCAGACGAAACGAGCCGCGGGGAGAACGGTCTCGAAAACGCAAAGTCCCGCCACGATTTCCTGCACGATCTACGAATCGTTCTTGGAAAAAATTCATCCGGGTGGTCCAGCTTTGTCACGCTATCGCTTTCTGTGCTTGGGTTCGCCGCGATTACGGTGCTCTTTCGAAATACAATCGAATTATCGTCGGCTTCTTTCTTCGTTTGACAACCGATAATTAATAGTCTCGCGAAAGAAGAAGCTGTCGATCCTTTTGTCTTTTCGTTCTGCTCGGTTTTCGTGAACGGTGCTTTCGATTACAGTCCACGTTTCGAGATTACCGTCAGATTCTCGCTGTTCCATTTGTTAACTTACCTTATCCCGTTAAAGTTGTACGCTTTTCTTTACGCGTTGCTGCCGTGCAACGATAAAAAGCAACGAGATAAAGCGAGACAATCGTAGCGTAGCGAAAAAGGAAGCAAAACACGGTGCATTATTTGATAAAACGAACAGCTTGGCCAATCGGTAGCGTTTCTTTGGCGGATGGAAACGCCTCTTCTCTGTAACGTTGCCGAAGAAATGGAATTCTTTATCGCCTCCGACATTGCCCTTTGCAAACTCGATCGGTTCCGAGCGTCTGCTCTTGTCGCTCTATACATATTCTCGAATCTCGTCCGAGGCGATCGCATAAACGAAAGAGATGATCCTTTCCAGCGAGTATCGGTTAGTCGCATCTCGAGGTAAACGCTCACCGAAGAAGTCACGCGATATCGCGTGCGATCTCGAAACGGGGAAAAAAAGCAGCAACGAGCACGGGTAAAGACGCCGACAGTGGCGATACCTTAAACGACTATTATGAAAACAAAACTTTGACGAATGATATGTTCAATAGCTCCACTTAATTACAAAACGTTGTAATTAACAACCGCTATCAAATTTCGTCAGATAGTTAAACGAGAATGAATTTCTCGTTTGAATTTTATAGCAGCGATTCGAAGCAGTAAATTTTCGCGTTACACCGCAAAAAATTCCTTATTGATGCTTTATAACGACAAATAGGTAGACATTATGAATAGGAAGGAGCATATTATACACCTGCATTGCTTTTAATTATAACCTATAATTACTGCCTCTAATTATAGGGTTCTGTTATGGCAACGAAGCCGTTATTTCACGATTCTCCGACGAGGACGCGCGGTCGTTCTTATCGTCGGAAGCAATTGAAACAGTCAACTTCCGTTGAATTCTTTTCGTAGAGCGGTGCGCGGCGCGGGATCGTTTTCTATGGAGCTATCAGAGTCCTAAGTCAATATCGCGTAACGCGTGTATCGTAGCGTATAGCAAACAGAGATCGCTTTACTTTGATCGAGCGCGCTCGGTTTAGATATCGCGCAGATTGGTCGAATCCGTCGTCGAGTTAACGTAAGCCGAGTCCATTTTGGACGCTTACGATTCGACGACTTCGGTCCAGAGGACTTTTCGTATTCGCTGCCGCGATCGTTCGTAGTCCTCCGTGATAAGGAAGCTCGAGATAACCTATCCGAGAAATTCGTGGCCGGTCCTCGGGATCATAGGGGCCGTACCCTCGCGAAGATGTCCCCATGGTAACGTCAGGGTGGAAGGAAAATCCTGCGAGCGTGCAAGTGTTCCTCAACGGTTCTGATGTGTCGTTTCTTCGAGTTTATCGGCAGGTCACGAGCGAGTCTTTATCCTGGCTACGATGTCCGCGATAGAAATTCGGAAAGACGGAAAAAAAGAGTCGAAGTTTTAGGATCTAAATTACGGTGTGAATCGTTTTTGAAAGTAGTGACACCTAAGACCTGAAAGAAAGGAAATAAAATGTCCGTACAGCGTTTTCGAAAGAATTCCTATAACGTGAAAAGTAGTACATAAAGCGTTGCACGAACTCTCGAAATTTCCTAAAGGAAATAAGAAACGACTAGTTGCCCAACGAATTTCCGGAGGTTGCAGGAGGAAAACATGATTTCAAAGTTGCGAATAAACTTCTATCGAGAGCTGATTCTCGAACATGGAACGGCAACGTGCTCGATAACTTTATATTTGACGATGTTTCGGCTGGAACTTTGCACTTTGCCAGAGCGAGATGGTACGTTAACTTGTTGGCAAACCGCGAGCCAGCCAGCGACCGTCTATTCTCGAGTAGCTGCAGGCAATCAGCTTACCGGTGATCCGTAAACGGATTAGGCCAAGAAAACACGCTCCTCGGATTTACGACGACGATTTATCCCTGTTAGTCGAGTTTGCCGACCGATCCGTCCGTCGCCGATCCGCTCGATTTTTTTCCTCGGCGTTTTATGATAATTCAACGACCAGTCGTCGAGCAAACGAACGACCATGCGAAGCGAATCGAACGAATTTTATGGCTCGATTACGTGAATTTAATCGCGAACCGTTTAATCGTTCGCTACGAGTCCAAGTCCCGTGCGTTGCTTATTCTCCGGGTGGATCTTTGGATGGACGGAAGACAAATTTCCAATTTACCGCCTTTTCACTTCGTTCGACGACTAATCGACAATGTCCCGTTCTGTTTCAGATGCTGCGTTCGCAACAACGTTTTCCATCCTACCAGACCGGCGAGATCGTTCTCCGATTATGGTGAGTCAAAAAATTTTCCGATTAAATATATCCATTGTGAAATACATCGTAATGATCACATTAGCACGATGACTCGTTTTACGATTTCTCATTTGGTAGCTTGCGACATCTCGTAAGCCACTTCCCGCCCGTTTCGGTTTTATTCTATATTTTCTACTTAGTTTTCCGCGTTGAATCGTTCCATTTCCTATTGTAGCTGCAACAACGTCACATACGTATATACGTACAAACCACAATAGCTGTAAAGCGATTTATAGAAAAAAATGGCTAGTCAGTTGCGGCTAATATTCTACGTTTTATTTACACTTATCATTCCCAACAATTTAAGCCATGACTCATTCGAACAGCCGGAGGACAGATTGCAACGTCTTCTTGTAAGCCGCTAAATGGGAGGTCGTAACACGAATCATCGAGCTAATCTATTCGATCGTTAGAATATGTTTCACGACGGACATTGTTCGATATCCGAAAAATTGAAACGCAAAGACCTTTCCGTGTCGATTCCGCCGAAGATTACGGCGCAAGAGGTTGAATAGATAGGACAAAGAAAATATCGATAGGTAGCAGATGGCGATCGAAATAGTTGCAGCGACCCGCTCTTCGTCCCGAGATTGTACGCGCTCGATTTACCGTTACCGCTTCTCGGGATGTCGAGGAGAACAGAGTACAGCCTCTAATCTTACGGCACCGGTCGTCTAATTAAAAGCTTGGAGAAAAATTGGCATTTGCCTCGAACGGTAGATCCGCTGATAGGTCGACACCTTGACGGCGTCGCTTCGTGGCATTCTCGAGCGAGAACTCTGCACGCCGCGCCTACCGCTACTTGTACGCACGGTACAGTTACGCTTCCTTCGGATATAGCGTCTCTAGATGCCTTACTTTTTATTATAGATTTTATTCGTTCGATCTCGCTTTCGCGATTCCGAGATCAGAATACCGTGTATGTTTTCGATCGCGCGGTGCCGTAACGCGATTTCCTCACGATCGAAATTTCAAAATGGAATTCCTTTTTCGTCGAGGGCAGTTCGCGAGACGCTGCCAGAAATTTGGCCTTTTCGCGAATCGATGGACGGACGGCGTCGTGGACGAGACCGTAGAAGGAAAAACGATCGTTGTAACGATTATACGGATGGTACGTGCACGCCTCGATCGGTCGAATTAGCACGATCGACGCGTGTTCGCGAGCACGTGCTTCGAATCCCGTGAGAGGAACGTCTACTTGAACATCTTCCAACTATCGCTGGAAAAAAGGAAAGCTCGCTAGCGGATTCTTCGACTTTGCTTACTTTCCATTTGCGCCACGATTTTCCACGGGGGAATAAGTATTCTCTGCCGGTGTTTCCAGAGCGATTTCAGTGGTTAGACATTTCGACGATTTACGCTCGAAACAAGCGCGTTTTTGTTCCGGAGCGAGTCGGTGCTTCGGAAGAACGGTTTCGCGCGTAACGGACGGCGAAAAGTTGGAACGGAATATACGATGGAAGATAGGAGGATCCAGAGTCGCTGAAGGGTCGGTAAGTCCGAGGAAGCGAAGATCGATAGGTTTCTCGGCGAATATGGGCGTTCTCGCATGATTCAGCTGGCTGGAATTTCGCGACACGCGATACCGGCTTCAACCGGCGGTTTATTAACGCGCCGCGGGTAATTCTGACCACGGCCGGGCATTAGAAATCCCGCAGCCTTCCGAGCGCACGCTCTCGGCTCGACCGTGAAAGGATTCCGATTGCAACGTGGCCGTTTACTCGTGGAATCTCGTCTGACCGAACCAACGATATCCTGTTTGACTTTACGTACGCGCGTACCCTGTTGCTTTAACCCTTTGACGACTAATTTACATTTTTACCCTTTTCGAGTCTCTACCTTTGTGCTCGCGAATACCTTTTCCAACCTCCTCGTTTCCGCCTTTCCGAATCTTCGAATTTCTACGAAATCCCGAAAAATCACCAATAACCGACGAATGGAAAACCTCTTTGCTATCGTTCGAGAAGGTTCCTTAAATCTGCAAAAATAAAAGGCGAAAACAGATTTGGCGGACGCGCTATCGAAATCTTGACACGGTGGATAAGCAGCGTGGCGCGACTCTGTGTCCCTTGCGCGTGTATCAACGAATGCCGGCGAATATTTTTCCTCGCCATTCGACCGGTTTATTCTATTCGAAGGCGAGAGTGAATGGCGCCGATTCCCATAGTCGGCCAGCAGACCGGACAGAGAACTCTTAATATCGACGCTCGTAGGACGATTACGCGGAAAGTTTACGGTAGAGGCAGCAAGAACGTACGATGTGTACCGTAGATGTAAGCCAGAGAGAACCGGTCCTTTATAATTACGGGGTTCGAGACGGCCAGGCCAGGCCGATGTACCAAGGGTACGCACCCTGAATAAACAGTACGTAGAAAAGCTTGCTCGAGATTTTGTCGTTCCTCGGGCCAAAGATCATGATTTCGTCGAAACGTCGCAAAAGAAAGATGAAAATTTTGATACTCGTTGATTTAACGCGTACCGCAGAGATAATTAAGGAAATTCGAGCGACCGAAAAAGATCGGAATCTGTTGGTTTCTCGTGGCAAGAAAGCCTCGGGGCGCAGAGGGTTAAAAGGTTAACGCGCGCAGCCAAGAATCAAGGATGACGTCGCAGGAAGCTTCTTCTTCGGACGACCGTGACAGGGACACGGGGTTCGTGCCATCGCTTAGATCGGCAGCCGTTCGTTGCGAGGAACACGCTGTCGTGACCCGTCAGCTTTTGCATCGTTCGTGTTCTTCGTCGTTTGCCGCGAGTCTCGTTGCGTACCTCCTGCGAAATCGGATAGATCCTCCACTTTTCGCGATCAAGAATTCGTCAACGCGAACCGACGATATACGTCGCGTATCGAAGCGATAAAAAATCATTTTTTAACGAACGTAATCGAAACAGGCAAACCAACTCGCGAACGACGTACCTGTAATTACACGATCACCGATAATTAATTCGCGAATAATTAACTCGATTAATTTCCCTGAAATTGAATTACCGATAATCACTTTCGGAAGCCACGAAACAATCACCGTTTACGAGGTTAATCTAAAATGTACATAACTTAACGAGCGGTTCGAGGATGGAAAAGCGCGGTTCTTTTGGTCGGTAAAGAGCTGTTTACCGATCGATGGAATCGTCGAAAGCGGCGTGAACCGTAGATCGAAGAAAAAACATGCCCGATACGGTATGCACGCGTCGAGAACGCGTTGGGTGTGGTCGATATATTCGGTCCATGTTTTTCTCTAGTCCTTTTTATTGGGTTATCCGGTCCGCGAAATGCCGTGCCACACCACCGGGCTCTAATTCTAACGCCGCGGATCAAAGAGGCCCGGCACCCGCCTAGCTCATTTAGTCGTAACGACGCCTGGCTCGATGTCTGCTATTATCGCCGATAGACTATTGCTCGATCATCCCGAATGCCGAAAGTATCGCGCCACGCCGCGTATTAGGGCTCGAAAACGGACAAAAAGTCCAAGCCCGTCGGCCCTTTTTCGTTCACGAATCCCTCGGAAATTCTCACGATCGAGAATGCTCCCCCTCGAGATAGACGGTTTCACGCTGTTCCGAACGAAAATAAAAATGGGATCCAGCTACCAGTCAATTGCGGAGGGTGAGTAACCCCTTCTCGTTGCCGACGGGGCCAAAAAGCGAAAGGGAGAGTGTTTGTTTTATGATTCGAGCTTGTGTTTCAAGGAAATAGCTTTCTAGTTTTGCGTTATCGACGAGGAAAGTTGAGCCGTCGTGGCCACGTCCTAAATATTTGCTTTCTTCGGAACGTAGATTCGATTAATCGTTTACGGGTCGAAACGGTGACGGAGCAACGAGTCGAGCAAAGTTCGCGGTCTAACGATGATCAAACTAAATAAAGAGGCAGTGGTTGCATCGAAAGGGGTTCCAGCTGAATTCCATCGCGCGTACCGTTGCCGCGCCGCGAGATAACCGGTAATTGCCTGGACGGTAACAGTAACAGTGTAACTGACCTACAGACTGTTCCACACCTGGATGCACTTTGAAACCTCGAGGAACGAAGCTGGATACGCTTCAGAACGATCAGTTTGTTCGCCATTCCGATCGTTCCGCGAAAAACGTTTCCCCGGGTGAACAGTTACGTTTAAGGATTCGTTGGAAATTCGTCGGTAACAAAAGTCGGATTCGCGATACGTAACGAGGAACGTTTGGTTTAGTTCGGACGTTATTAATTATCTAATTGTTCGTTACGATTAATATCGTGAGAACCACTTTCGCGGATAGCGCGATCGTCGTCGAGAAACAGTAAAAGTAACAGTTTGCGGGGAGTCGAGTACGACTTTCGTTTTGTAGCGGATTACCGTTCAGATCGACGAAGATTTCTTACTCGCGAGCCAAATAACTAAAAACTTACACGTATTTACTTTGTCGGTTTCGCGTAAGGTAATTAAAAAGAGAATCATTCGCACCGACGCGACGCGACGACCAAGTTCCGTGGTCTGTCTTGGAAATTCTAATTAACCGCTCGACCGTGTCGAAATCTCTCGATCTCGTCGGTTCTCACACTTCCCTTCGAAACGCACGAACGGCCCGAGATTCCCAGAAGGTTGCAGGAAAATGCAATCGCCGCGTTCGCGCGTGGATAGAAAGGATCGCGCGAATAAGCGTATTAATCGTTAACGAAGCGACGCATCGCGCTCGAAATCGGTTCAACCGAGCTTCTCGAGTTACGCGAAAACCACCGACACTCGGCGGTATATCTAGGAGCGGATTCGTTCGTTCGACGAAAGGAGACGCGAATCTGTGCTGCTAATGGAAAATCGCAGGAAAGCAGGAAGCGTTACGTACCGCGAACCGATTGCTCTCACGGTGCGCCGCGACGCGCCGTTCGCGTTATCCGAGCGTTTCGCGATCGCTCTTCGAATCGTTTGGAAATCACGGATACTCCGCACGAGTATTTCCCCGTTAACAAACCTGCTTGCACGACGAGTTCTATTGGACACAGGAAAAAGCTGAATGGAATAACGTTTACGCGTCGCCGTAGAGTCGTTAGCAGCTCCTCCGGTGACGCGGCGTTGAAAAATCCCTGGAGATCGAACGTTTCCTTTTTCTCACGTTTCGTTCGACGATAGAAAACGCCGCGCAGTGTCGAGAAGCCACGGGGCAAAGAAACGCTTTCGTTCGCGTATGCATGCCACGCGTGGCGGTACGTGACATAATCGGCACGACACGCGTGTACAACGGTGGCATTATACGGTGCGAACAATGGAACAAGCCGCGGTGAGGAGACTCGACGCGAAAATCGTGCGTCAAGCAGCCGGATGTTGCTCCCGAAACCTGTCGGTAATTAAATTCGAGACACGCAGTCGAGCCAATCCCTCGAGAAATTTTTATCTCCGCGGAACAAACTGGCTGCTCGTTTCGAACTATGCGACACGGATGCGCTTTCTTTACCCTTCTTAACGTTGTGTTAAACGCGTCGCAAACGCAGCGTCGTTTGTTCGATCCCCAGGTGAAATCGCGCAACTTTCCGGCCAAATTTGTCGCCGATGGAACCGAGATATAGACGGGTTCGATCAACGTAAATCGCAGAAACGAGGATTGTCCGTTCGAACGTGGGAGCCCTTTTCGCTATAGCGTCTTGCGCAACTACGAGAACACCAGAAACCGAGGGAACAAAAGGCACACTTATCTTCTCGCGGGCAACGCTCGATCTTAATACTCGAGAACCTAAGGTTTCGCCGAGATTAGGCATTCGCCTGGTCACGACACCGCTAATCGAGCTGGCTTCGAAAGCCGGCGAAAATGCTTGTTGCAACGGTGCGAGTGTGGCCCTTTAGCACGCTATCAATTTTATCAGACTTCCAACTAAATAAATCGCTATTTATTTTACCTCGATAAAGATATACCTGTCTTTGTACGCTTTTGTCCGGCACGATCGCGAGGAAAACCGCTGGTAATTCGACGAAGCGACGTTTACGCTCCCTTTTCGTTGGCTGTCCTTATTCTCGACGGTTCTTTGGTCAATCGGTCGATAGAGCCTTTTCGACTCGACGTATTTCTTTTCCTCGAGGATCTCCCTCGGGCGAAGCGATCCGATGACCTGGATACGTCGTCGACTCGACGAGGGACATCCGTCAAATCGAACGATTTGTCCTTTCTGTCAACGATTTCGCGCAATTACCGACAGATCCTTCGAAAAGCCTTCGAAGAACTTGATTCTCGATATAACTCCGTCGAATATTGGAAACTCGTACGCTCCCGTGGGACATATGAAAGTTTTCCAAGTTGGATTCAGGTCGCCGAGAAAATCTGTGTCGTATCGTGGGATTCTAAGATTCGCCGCCGTTTTTCGGGCTTGTCTCTATCTTCCACGGCGAACTCGCTCGATTCCCTGGACGATTTTTTGCAACGGATAATTTCTTCATTTTCCTACTCGATGAATAGAGCGATTCGCGACACGAATGAAAAATCGATCGATTTAAAGTCGACGATAAATTCGAAGAATCAAGTCGTCGTTCGTGAGTTACGTCGCGACGGGACAATTAGTTGCAGTATTCTTTACCGGTTTCCGTTGCATCGGCGTCGAATCGACTGGAAACGATGCTCGAGTTGTTCGGTCTCTCGAAACGGACGACTTGGCCCGGAATAGCGAGGAATAGACTAGAAGGGGGAGGAGAAGAGAGTGGAAACGAGAGGAGACAGAGAGACACGAGAGAGCGTGGCGTGACACGTCGTGATCGGTAGAAAGAATCTCGTTCTGCAACCCGGAAACGCCGTGACTAACAACTCGGTATCACGAAGGTGGAAGAAAAGGCTGAATCCTTCGGGGTGGATATCTCCTCCGGGGTCCAGGAGGGTCATCAACCATCGGCCGCCATGCCGGCCACGGGATCGAGCATTATTATGACCAGATCTAATTGAAACTCCACGGCTCCGCTCGGCTCCGCTTCGCTCGACCAGCAACAACCGAGAGAGAGAGAGAGAGAGAGAGACGCCTCGCCTCGTGGCTGTTAGCTGCGTGTTCGCCGAGAGCGAACAGAGAGAGTACGGTATTGCTTCGTTAATAGATCGCGTCTTGGTTCGGTTAGCACCGTTCGCTGCCACGAGCCTCTTCGACGACTACGAGTTTAATCGGCTAATTCAAAAATTAACGACCAAGAGTCATCCCGAATACCTTCGAAATCCGTACTTCGATACTACCTTTCTCTTTCCTCTCGTTTCGTTCGATCGTCCGATTATATCGACTCTACGACGGTAATCGCTGATAGACGCGTTAACGAAGCAGCACCGTGATCGCTCGGACGAATCGTTCGGTATCGAGTGTCGTTCGAGAGATTATCTCCGAGTACCGCGAGTTCAAAGTTCCTCCGCGGTTGCGTCCAACCGCGCCGCGATCGAATACAACCCCTCTGACAGATACTGTCGTCTTGGATTCTGAAAGTCTGTCAGCGTCGATTCTTTCCGCTCTAACGAGTTAACGACAACAACGCACCGTTGCCTTTTCTCTCCCCCGTTTTTTTTTTTTTTCTATTCCTGCCTTTCCGATTTTTTGTTCACCTCCGTTGCCTTTATCGATGCTCGGTGGATCGGACAGGGCGCCAAGGAGTTGCTTCGAGACAAAGGGGATCAGGGACCTCTACCGTCGCCGACCCGCTTCCTCGTGCTCTTTTATTTACGATCGTGTCACGAAAGAACGCGTGTGTCATCGAACGATATCGTCCGAAACTTCTCTCGATATTTTTCCGCAATACCGTGTTTCCAGTAAACGATGTTCGGCAGGTTACGAGATCTCTGTTACGCGAGGCTTTCTCGATTTTACCAATCTTTGCTGATTTGCTTGATTTCGCAGCGAAGAAGAAAGTTTGCGTTTCTTTCGACACGATCGTTCGAAGCCAAGGTTCGTCGGATTTTCGAATGCAACCGTTCGCGCTTGGTCGATTCACGAGCACCCTCGTCCCTTCGCTCCGACTCGTTGCTTCTCGAGAACAACGCGCTCTTCAATTGCCAACTCGAGCAAGCGCATCCCTGACTTCTCTGCACGGAGAACGCGTCACCGAATTTACGCGACTTCGCAACGAGTTAATAACGGTTGTCCTTCCTACCCCGTTTTTATTTCTCTCCCTTTCCACGCGCATTTCCACTCGCGAGATCGATAATCCCATTAGATTAGAAGGTCCTATTTCGAAACAGGACTTTCTCGACGTTTCGTGGTAAGATCTTGCTGGAAAGACGACGATTCGATCGTGCTAATTAAATACGTAAACAAGAATACCATGTTGTGTCGGGGAAGAAAAAAGAGCGATCGTATTTTTTTGCGGCGAGAACGCGTCCTCCGGGCAACGAGCGCGCGTGGCACAAGCTTTAAACAAGACTTTAATCTATCCAAGGCGATCGTCGCGCGAGTTGGTAACGACACGCCACGACTACCATTAATTAGCACAGAGCCGGGCTACTTCGTTACAGGTAATTACATTAACCGTGTCGTGCGTGCCAATATAATGCTCGCTCGCGCCCCATACGCGCGCTTCTACAGTCTTTTTCACGGGGGAAACATCGATGTAGTCGTTACGCTCGATCAAACTACCGGGAGAACAAACTTTTTCCTCTCTCCCCATTATGTAAATTAATAATCGAACCGAATAATCCATTCTATACAGTTTTCATTAATATTTTCTCGTAAATGGCAAGCAGCCACGAGACCTGGATTTTCGATAATACATATAGTACGCGACGATATAACGTTTGACCATTCGCGGACGTACAACTTTGAAGCGCGCTGTACAGTCGCAGGCGTTTATTATTTACCCGTAAATCCGCGCAGATCAACGCGGATAGGTCGATGGTGGTGTATTAAGAAGGCAAGCTAACCACGTCGAGCGTTTATGGAACGAACAGCGACAGTTATTAACCGCGAAGTCGTATAATACGGATCCTCTTCTGGAGGAAGAGCTTAATTTTATGTGCCGCGTTACGTCCCCGTTGTAACATCGTCGTCTCCGACATCGGCCACGGAAGATTTCTACTCGGTTACGACCGAACCGAGCCGTTAAACGCGTTTAATTTCGCGATTACGTTTTTTCTTCTCTCGCAAATATTCGGTGTAAAAATACGACTTAGCAAAGCACCGTTGTCTTTCTTTCTTTCTTTTCTTCTCGTCGTACGTTCGGTTTCGAAGCAGAAACTTTTCCTACCGTCTAAACCGTGCCTTTTTAGTCGATTTCCTTCGTCGACGATTCGGCTCTCTTCCTCTGGCCCGGCAACCAGACTTTCCTCGAGTTTCCGGTTTCCGAGTCTATTCGTCTCGGCGACGACGACTTCGGTGTCGCGTCCGGTTCGAGCGTTTATTTACGGAATTGGCCTGTGGACCGAGAGAATCGCAGCCGGGTACGAACAAGAAGAGAATTCGTCGACGTTCACGAATATTCCATTTTCGATCTGTCAGTTAATTGGCACTTTTATGCGATCGACTTGCAATCGCGAGAAAACACGCGTGTGGAAGAAGGTATCTTCGAAATGTTGGATCGGAAAATAGAAAGCGCGATAATCCGATCTCGTAGAGGTCGGAGAAACACGGTCGGCGAGCGTGTTGCAAGCTCGCCATCGCATCGTCTCCGTCCTCGGCATCGCGGTTCACCTGTCATTTAGCGGCGGCTTTAATGGAACACGAGTGCCGCTGCCACAATGCGAGTACACCCTCTGTCGGATATAACGAACCGATATCTCTCGGCGTGCTCGATCGTCCAGAGAGACGATGAAAACCGCGCCACGATTCCCGCGAATCCTGTTTACGGCCTCTGTTCGACGTAAATCGTGTTGCTTTCGCTCGATATTAACGTCTGCACAGAAGCTTCGCGCGAGAGAACACGCGTCGACCGTTTTTACTCGCGTTAAAGGGCCTCCGGTTGACGCTATTGTGTGCCTGACCAACGGTACCGTACACCGAATCGGATATACAGGTCGTTTCAACGAATATATACCCCCTGAAACCGCGATCGTAGATTGTTCGTAGTAAAAGAAGTCGGTATAAAAGTCATTGTACACCCGCCGGCATTTTCACGGTGTGCATCGTTTTTGCATCGCCCTCTATCACGGAGATCTGCACTGCGACGGATGCCTGTTCGTTCGAGGATTGTCTCTAGTGTCTGTATAGGCAAATACGTGCCAGAAATAAATAGATCGACGCGTAGCCCTGCAGCGTCCGATCGATCGGAAATACGAAAACTCTCTCCGCCTCCACCATCCACCTCGTATTCGATTCCGTTTTAAGAGTTCTTTATTAATATTACGATATCTGTCTTATTAATCTGCGCCGATTTTTCTAACATCTTGAAAGAGGCAACTCTTTTTATTCGTCGTTTTATTCGCGTTACTCGTCCGACCTATTCTTCGGGTTATTCTTATTCGTATCTGACACCGATTAAAAAGCTGAATTCGCTTCGGCGACGATCGTTTTATCTTCCCGATAATATCTTTCCCAAAGTCAAATATGGAATACAGCTGTCGGGAAACAGGAGCCCTTGCGATCCAAGACCGAGACGCTGAAACAGCAGAAAGGAAAATAAAATTGGAATTGATCCGACGAGCCAGGAGGAAAAATGAATTTTCTTTTCCGAGATCCACCTATAAAGAAGCGGTTTTACGAACGCGCACGATCCAAGCTAAAATTTTTACGAGATATACTGAAATCGAAATCACCGTGTTCGATGACTCGATATTAAAAAGGAAAAAACAACAACGGTAACGAGGGAAGGAACGAAAGAAACGAATAAGTTGAGCAACTTTCTAAGGGGGGAAATCGTCTGTTATTAAAGGTTTATCGGTTAACCGTACGATCGTCGAAAGCTCGTTTGCCCGCTTAATTAATTAAAAGGATGGGGGTCTTTGAAATTCTCGTCCCTCGATTCTTCCAGGGCAAAGGTTGGCAAAGCAGGTGGGTCGTTGCTAAAGGGATTTAAAGGAATTAGCGAGGAGAAGATGCCTGCGCGATCTGTCGAAAATTCTGCTACAAAACGGACAAGGGAATTAAAATCCTTGGTCCTCGGCGG
Source organism: Megachile ligniseca (assembly GCA_945859555.1). Taxonomy (NCBI): domain Eukaryota; kingdom Metazoa; phylum Arthropoda; class Insecta; order Hymenoptera; family Megachilidae; genus Megachile; species Megachile ligniseca. The sequence continues at coordinate 11,542,029 of OX243786.1, forward strand.
ACACGGGCCGACGTCTAATATCGAAACTGTACGCTAAGAGGATTTCGTTCCATTCGATTCTTTTGGTCGCGTTATTCGAAACACTGTTCTCGAATATAGAAAAAAAAAAAAACGATCGACCGTCATAGGAACGTCCGTTGCCGTTGAAGCCGTCGCGTTCAAAACGACAGACTAAGTCGACAGAGGCAAACGAAAGTATCGAACAGAACTAGTCGCGGGCCTTTTCGAGGAAAACGGAAACGATCAATCGATAGAGGGAACAGATCGAAGGAGGGGGCAAAGAAGCGAAATGAACGAAGGCGAAAACGAGCAGGGTACAGAACCTGTCAAAGTGGAACGCGTCCATTGAAGATCTTTCGAGTAGTAAAAAAACGAGCAAGATGAAAAGAAGCAAGGAAGAATCGAATGAATCGAAAAGAAGGAAAAAGAAAAGAGAGGATTCGAAGCAAGATGAACGACAGTCTCGAAATGAAACGATGGAGATTAAAAGGATCGAGCGAGAAGAGGACGAACGAAGACAAGCAGAGACGCGAGATACGAAAAAAAAGCCGGGGAAATCCTTGAGCAGCGAATTCGTTGAAATAAAAAGATCGGAAAGCGATAGAAGGGGGTTGATCGAAGGAACAGGTGGGGGGGAATAAAGTCTCGGGGAATCGGCAAACGAAACGAGAGGGAGAGAGCAGGATGAAAAAGAAGAGAAGGTGAAGAGGGATGTTAAAGAGGAACAAGACAAGCGATGGAAAAAAAGGAGGCGAAAGCTCGCGGCAGAAGAAACGCTGTTAAGATATGCGTGACGATAAATCTTCGATATCTAGGATTCACTGATTTTATTATAATTGTTCCGACTACCGTATCGGGACCGTATTTAATCGTAAGCGAAACGAAATTCGAACGCCTTCGAATTTCTGACCAAACCACTCTCCCTTTCTTGTCCCAGCCTTTGGTTCTCCCGAAATTCAAGGCCGACCATTCTTGAGCCCATCTCGCGTAGCTAGTTACCAGTTTTTTAATCGAACATTACGTTTCACCTTTTCGTTCGAACATAATCGATCGACGAAAGAGACGGACGAATTTATACGGTGGCCGAGAAATTAATGGAGCAAAGCCTGGTTGAAATGGAAGCGCGTTAAGTCTTGCTACTCGACGAGGTGTTTGCGGATTCTTTCGGGATAAGAGGGCACGTTGGTTGCTTTCATCCTTTTCTGCTTCTTCGACGCTCTCTCTCGCTCTCTCTCGCTCTCTCTCCCTTTCTCGCTTCGCGTTCATCTTCCCTTGTTCGTTTGCTCGCAGCCCGCGACGCGGCGCGCGATGCGGTCAACGATCGGCCGGCGAGAGCCGACAACGAGGTCGTTTTAACCCTGAGATTCGGACTTTTGGGTCATCGGGGTCACAGCAACGTTTCATTGTGTCGGCGAACGCTTGTAACCACGGTGCAGTGAACCCAGGGCCGTATCGATTCGGCCCCAGCGGTTTCGCGCGAGTTTCACGATTCGTTTTCCGGTATCGTTTATCGATAAATACAACGAACAGTGTAATACCACGAGCTACAGGAGGTGGATTCTGATCATGGTAAAACGGCGAAAAGGGCGATTTATCGCGGCCGAGTAAATAGAAACTATGGAAGATGATTCGTTCTTGGGGAAAAAACGGAACCCAGCAGTCAGGCCAAGTTTTATCGTCGCGTAACGAAACGAGAAGAGTTCCTTGGAGAAAAACTCGATCTAGAAGTTGATTGTTGGCGGCAGCAGCCACGACCGGTCGAACACATGGATAGGAAAGAATTTTTCGAGACTGCGTCTGCTCGCGTATCTCGCGGAACGTTCGATTTATTGAAGCAAGGGAGCGCGATACGCTGCGAGGCGTCTAAGAATCGCGAGGCAGCTGCAGATCCTCTCGGCGTCAGGGGTCGACGATGTATCCGTTGAAAAGATTCGCAGAAACGGTCGATACGTGCCTGATCGAAGCAACAGCGTGAATACAACGACGCAACGGCAGAAGCTGCAGCAACAACTACAACGTAACGTCCTCCCCGCCGTTCTTTCTCTTTACCTCGGTGCACTGTTGTTTCGCTCTTCGAGCGAAACGCGGCGTATAGCCGCATTGGGCACCCCGCTGCCACACTGACTCTGATATACTCGCGAGATATCCGGCCAAGATTTAGTGCATCCTTTTGCTAGCTGCCCCGCAGAAAATCTGCGCCTGGAATCGCCGTTACAACCGATCGAAATGTTTCTCTTGTCCTTGAAATGAATACCACCGCTACGATACGGAGAGTACCCTCCCTATCTACTCCCTTTTCTTCTCGGACTTTGACTTCTCTTTCCTTCCTTCCTTCCTTCCGTTTCGATGGAGCGGTATCGGAGCAGTGTCGGCGACATCGAGAAACTGCTCTTCTCGAATCCCCCTAGCGACAGGCCAACGATCGCGATTCTTGATATTTCAAACGTTCGCTCAAAATTTCCTAGTCCAGAATATTAAATACTTCGGCCGAGATCCTACGTTTTAATTAAATCGTGACAAAGATTCCATTTTCTCGGAGGGTCGACGAAAAAAAAAGAAGCGAGAGGTCGAAGAAGCTTTGCTCGGGGTATTCTTTCCCCGATAGAAGAACGGAAAAGCGAGAAGACGAAGGAGAAGAAGGTGAAGCTTCGTTCTTTTTATTGGAAGAAGAGGAAAAAGAAAGACGTTGCAGGCAGCGCGATGTCTGGAGGAGGACGAAGAAGGGTTGGAGGGGAGGGTAGAGTTCCGGTGGATGGCGAATATAACACTGGCTCGCCGACGCGACGTTTTACAACCAAGAAGAGGGGCCCACGCAGGATTTATTGGCCGGGGAGAGGAGAATTTATGCGTAGATTCGCGCTGGCAGGTGGTTTTACTCGCGATGAAAAACCGAAATTTCTCTCCTTCTCTGCTCGTCTTCCCTCTTCCCTCGGGTTGACTCGAGTTACCCGCCTTGCTTATGAATGTACGAACAGATCCATCGAGAAATTGGAGATCCTCCTCGTTCGAACGACCGGTGAAGTCGTTCCACGTTTCGAGACTCGGTAAATTTCTTGCAACACCTCGAACGATCGTGCAACGTTCTCGCGGTTCAATTTAGACGAGGTCAGGGACGAGATCCGTTCTTATGGAAAAAAAACTGACGACAGATGCGGACGAGATTCGACTATTCATTCCCAAACGATTTGCTCGAGGGAAGCACGAAGGTGAAAAGAAGCGGGTTTGACGCGGCAAGATGAATGGTAGTCTTCTGAAAAGCCGCTCTTCAAAGAAGGACGATAACAGCGGATGGACAAATTTATACTTCTTGAAACGAGAAACATTTTAATAGACGATTCTGCGAGCCTCGAAAGAAATACTCGAGACGCGAAATATCGATTCGAAGCATAAAATTTCGATCGGGAACGATGTAAATTCGTGTTTTTTTTTCTATAACGACGTTTACAAAAGCGATAAAAATTCGCGTTGACAACAATGTCGAAGACGAAGAAGAACCGGACGGTGTTCTCCGGCGAACGTCCACCGATCTTCTCTTTCGGCATCGTCCCTTTTTTCTGTTACCTACCAACGACGATCCAGACGCGTCCGAGCTCGTCAAATCGCGCGCAGCCTGTTTCCTTTTATTTTCTTGCCCTCGGCCGTGGTTTTAAATGCAAATTTCAGCCCTGGCGAACGACCGATTCGACAAAGCTCCGAGCGGTTTAAACCAGCCAAGCATTCTTTACCTTACTCTCGCTCGGTGTCCAAATACTAATTAGCGTCCCGAGTCGGTTCATATTCGCGAAGCTTCCATTTTCGATAGTTATCGATAAAAGAGAATGTCTACCGACGTTCCGTTGTTCGATGTCGCGCTAACGACACCGACGATGCCAACTTTTTTCGTCGTTTCAGTCTGGCGAGAAAAAGGGCGATGTAATTATCGAGAAGCTGTCGACGCCTCGTTAACGAACGCGAGTCGGAAGTTGCAGCAATCTGGGCGAGAACAAATACGATGAAACGTCGAATCGGACACGGTCCAGCGTGTGTACAGGGTGATAAAAAAGTAATGGCAACGGGTTATAGAGGTGATTCTCACCGCATCATGGTGGATGGACATTCGCGGAGATACGGAGGCGTTGAAGTTCGTTTCAGCCGATGTAAGCGACGTTGCTTTTTGCGCTGTTGGTAATTCGCAATTCCGTGCAAGCAACAATCGACGGAGATAGTTGTTTCTTTCCTGCTGTTCTTATTTCGTACAGTGTACAGTGTCTTCCTTTCTCGGTGAACGACGTTTTCAAATGCTGTATTTCGTTCTTCGAACTATTAAACGATTTCTCTTATTAACCACGTATTCTGTTGGCGCGCAAATACATACGAAGAGTTACACGCGTAGTCGCGATATCGTAACGTTATAACGCGACGCGGCAAAAGAGAAGAGAGGATAAAATAAAATAAATGATCGTCGCGAACGAAACGGTTCTCCTTCTTCATCGGCACATATCGTGCGTCCTCGATGTTTCCGAAGAGATTAGACCGGCGACTGTCGCAACACCTGTTCCCAAACCGGGCTTGTAAAGTATCGAGTAAAGTTCCGGGGTGGTCCATGCGGAGCAGTTCCGAAAAAGGCCCGGAGGGGAATCGAGCAAGATCGGAAAAGAGAAAGAAAAAAAGAGAACGAGTGACGGGGAGAGCGGCAAAAGGAGCAGCCGAAAACGGCGAAGGAAGAGAGCGAGAGTGAGCGTGTACGTAGAGGTTCACGTTGTGCTTCGTGGTCGAAAAGAAGCACGGCAGAGTTCGGCAAAGGGCGCTCGAATCGGTGAACGAAACGATGGAAGACGAAGACGAAGGCCAAAAGAGAGAGTAGCCCGAGGAGAGAGAGAGGAGGTAGAAGAGTGGGTTGAAAGCGAACCGCCGACACCGTGGAATGATGAATGCGTTTGGGAAAGGAGCCGCATAAATTGTCGAGGATAATGCGGCTCGCACTTTTCGGCCGAGGCTCCCTTTGAATTCGCGCTTGCTTTTGCTCCTTTTCCCGCCTTTGCTATCGAGGGAACCGCGAGTTTTAGATAAACAACCGGACGGGATGGGAGATTTATCGTTTCGCCGATAATTCGCTGGAAAGGTTTGTTAATTATTTCTCGCGAGTCCGTGTAAACGAACTTTGAAGGAATCTCCGTAGTACCGTTAACGGGGAAGAAGCTCTTTTCACCTCCGCCTTACGAGTTACTATCTTGAAAGTTTTCGGAATAACTCAGCAGCAGCTTACGTAAGACACGGGACAGTAAATTTCCCTTAATCGATATTTCACGGTTCAGATTTAGCGGAATCGCGACGCTTTGTTTCCTGCTCGAAGCTTCCGATAAACGGTGTTCGACGTATCGAAGCTTTCGGCGTACGGAGAAGAATATCGGATTGGTCGCGATGAACGTTTCCTCGGTCGGAGTCTGGTGTCGGTGGACGCGCGGATTTGCGGGAGTGGTCGAGCAGAGGCGTGGGAAGCGGCTACGAGGGGTTATGGTTATTGTGGAAATATTTCACCGTCTTAGGCGGCCGTGCCGATCCCCGTATAGGGCATTTATCACGATAAGGTAGCAACCCGGTGTGCTCGGTCATCGTGAATTAGCTTGCATCCACCTTAGCCACGATCATCGTGTTCTCTCGCTCCCGTGGGATTATCGTTATTATTATCGTTCGATTCTAAGCTCGCGTTGCCGCGACTGGCAGGCTTTCTCGAAAAGCGAATCTCCTTCTATTTATCGACTCCTTCGTTCGTTAAAAATTCATCCCGACTTCGAGCGCGTTTCGCCGTTATGAAAAATCCAGCGATATCGCAAACACTTTAGCGCGGAAATTCTCTTTTTGCCCCGTGGATGCGAAGCTTCTGTGCGCCGCAATATCCGCTCGAGTCCCACGAGGCTGACGCTGATTGACCGAAGCCGACGAATGGGTCAGCTGTACACAGGAAGCGTCCAGTATCGATTCGTTCCGATGACCCTCGCCAACGCGAACCTTCTTCCATCTCGAAGACCAACCTTTCGTTTAATGGGAAATATGCGGACGCGAAGAAAAAGCCATCGAGGAATGCACGAGTCGCGAATATACTCGTCCGAGTCGTCGCGCGCGATCTATCTTTGCTACGTTATTTCGCTAAACTTGCAGACGCTTCGGTGCAAAAAAGGGCGCGCGGAAAGATCGATTAGAAGCATCGAATGCGCGACGTATCTCCGACGCGCGAAAGGTATAGCTGGCCTAAAGAACGAGCGTCGAAGCGATTTTCCGAGCCAACTCGTTGCAGGACCCTACACTCTGGACGAATGGCCGACATTTAAAGGGTCCTCGGTTACGGATATCTAGGAGAAGTTGGTCGGTTGCCAACTACGTGACAGGAATAAGGTTAAATCCTCCCCTTCGCGAGCAGCTTCCTCCGGTTGGCGTTGCTCCTTGCCAAAAGGCCGCGCGGATCGAACCTCGTTTCGCTCCTGAAATTAGATCGAACGCGTTTTCCGTATCCCGTGGAGATTCCTCACCGAACGAAACTCGGGACGAGAAGCCTGTCGACGAATAAACGAAATATTAAGAGTCGATCGAGGCAAGCGGGATCTTGTTTTCGCGAGACAGAATTATCGATTCGGAATATTAACAGAAAAACGTCAAGTACCGCGATGATCTCTTTCTTTTTCCTCTTGTCGTTAGAGCAATCTGACCTTCGACTTCATGCCGCTCGATCGTCAATGCGAAAGGTGATTTCATATTTTCTTCTACGGTCTAGGAATCGATCAGAATCCTGCGTTGCCTTAAAAGTTATTACGCGGTTCGCTGTCACGCTGCAAAGACTAATGAGCCAATAACTGGATAGGCAAGACTCCGACGACTCTCGACCGAAGGACTTTGTAGCAATAAAACTCGCGAAAATGACGAATTACGGCAAAGCTGTAGCAAGTGCCGCGAAGGGAAGAGTGACGGTGTTTCGACGAACGGCCGACGAGAATATTCAACGAGATTTTTCTCGGTTCGTATCGAATAAAACGCATAAATATGCAAATGTCTAGCCTCGCGTCGCATTTGCCGCAGCCACCGGGCTGAGATTTCATTTAGTCATCTCGCCCACCGTTCGAGATGATACCCGGAAATAATTGTTTTCCTATGCTCGCTATCGTTGCCGCAACATCGTCGCTTTTCTTTCTACTCGTCCATCGAACTTTCTCGCGTCCATTCACTCGTCTATCTATTATGGATTCATTGGCCCGTTGCGTCACAAAGTATGATCGATAAACGGAACGAGTTTTCCAATTTGACCTTCCGTTCAGGCTTCGACCGTTCCGCTACCGGAAGCGGCTGTATCAACTCTATCCATTCAGACAATCTTAAAAGTTAACGATTTTAATTATTCCAAAATTGATCGGATACTCGACGATGGATGCTATTTTCGAAGCTATTAGCTAATCAGGTTAAATAACCTGGTGGCCTAACAGCGAGCAGGCATTTAGAAATTCATCGAGCTGGCTCGTTCGAGTGCATGACGTATTTAGTCGTGTCCAAAGACAGTCGATAATCGAGCCTCAAGGTCAAAGGTCTGTTGGGCGCGTAACGAGCGCGAGCCCAGCGAGCTCGTTACTCCGCGAAAGACGATACTTGTGCTTTCGACGCGGGTCGAGCGAGTGGCTCGGAAAGGACGCGATAGGGTAGTTGCACCCTTGTGGGAAGGAGCACGAGTGCCCGCGTCGAGGGTGAGAAACGGCAAAGTTGCTCTGGAGCGTGCCACGCGTGTCCTTTTGTCGAGGAATACAGGGGGATGGAATTCTTTCGCCTTGGAGTGGCCCGACCCTTGACGACGAAAAGAATTACCAGCTAGAAAGCAAGCTCGTGCGCCGAATGCATGTCTGCCATTTCCTTCGCTCGAATCGCTTCCGACGCGCTACGACTACGACTCCGTGCATCGTCGAACGACTTCTATAGCGAATTTTTAACGCTTATTACGTATCGATCGTTAAGTTAACGAGATCTTGCACTACCGTGAACTAACGATTAGTTGTCAAGCTCGCGGCGAAACGCGGCCCCTTCTATGTCTCTACAGGACTTTCCTACGTAATCCAGATTGTTGGCCTAGCGCTTTCGTCGAGGATATCGGGTAAATGCGTTGCACTCGGTTTCATAATAACGTTGCATTAACGCGATCACGGTGAATATGATCGGAGAAAAGGGACGCGAGAATAGAGAGAATAGAGCTTTCATCGATCCCTATATCACGGCCATACCACTGGAAACTCGTAAACACGGGGGAAGCTTGCATGAAGATGAGCGAGGCGTTGCGAACATTGAAAATTCTGTTCAATTTGAAAATCGCAACGTGTACCCGTTTTGAGGCGATCTGTACATCGACTGCGAACGTACTAGTCGAGCTTTCGAAAGCAACGAACGCGTACGAGCGTCGACCTATCGACCTTCGCTCTTAATTTTTAATCGTCCTCGACGATTGATCGCGTCGTCGTATTCGAGGTACGCGAATCGAGAACAACCTGATTCCGAGAGAACCTATTGACGCGAACGAGACTAGCTTGAATGGGATAAGCGATCGCTCGTTTCATAATAAAGACACGATAATCGAACACTCGACGAACAGATAATACAGTGAACGTCGCTGTCATTAGCGATCGATGTTGCAGCTTTATCGCGCGAATCGTCGAGATTTTCTTCCTCGAAAATGTATCAAATGGTTCGTCGCTTATTACGTTATAACCAAATGGCCTATTTCAAAATACGAAAACGACCTAGTTTTAAAGTAAAATAGCTAAGTAAGTAGCACGCAGATTGCAGAGACAAAGAATCGCCGATTATTATCGAAGAAGACACGACGCCTTTCATCTTCGACATAATGGATATCTCTGCACGATTTCATCGGAATTAATTGCAATCCTTAATAACGTCATTTTCGCTTCCTCCGGCGCGGCGGACGAAAGGGATCGGGGAAAAGTAGGTGCAAGGTTCTTTCAGATTAGATCGAGTCTAATTTAGTTCGTTTCGCGGAGATTTGACCTCCATTTCGGACACCCTCCCGGCTTTTAATTCACCCAGGATGTGACACTCTCGTTCGGTCCCCCTCCACGTTCGAGTCAGGTCCGTTAAACGGGAACCATTTACCATCAAGGGCATCGTAACCCTTTCCTGTCCGTTTTTTTCCACCCACCTACGCTCCATATCCGACGACGATACATTATTTTTAGCAGCGTACCCTGCGGGAGAAATCGACCACGTTTCTGCGACGAAATGAATCGCTTCCTCGTTGGTGTTCGTCGATGTTCTGGCCATGCCATAACCGTTTGGAAGAAGGAGGCCGACGATTGTCGGGTATCGATCGCCGTATCGCGAAGAGCCGTGTAGCTCACTTAATTAAGACGTTAATGGAGACAGGCCGTAGAATCAAAGCGAATTTCACGCTTCCCCTTTCGACACGTCGCGTCGCGTCGACCAGCCATTAATTTGTCGAGCCAAAGGGCGACGCGACGCGATGCGACGCGACGTGCCGCGGCCGAACCTTTAGGCCAAAAGCGTATACGGAGATCCGTCTTGCGTTTGACGTTTGATCGATCGATCAACTTAGCCGAGACCTTCGCCTACGGACCTGAGTCCTTCAATTTTTTCGACACCTAACGAACAACGTTCGTCTGCTTCTTTTTCGTCCAACATCCGTCGTGGCTATTCTTTCCTAAGGAGACCTACACGTTCCGATCATCGGACACGAAGAACAAGGACAGCGGCCTCGCGCTTTCGATTAATCGACAGAGAACTAGATTTCGAATTTCACTCGTTTCCGCTCCTTAACCCGTCTCTCCCTTCACGCGACAGGAAATTCGACTACAAAGTCATTTAACTCTTCCGATCAATCGATAATAGATTTTCCCGGTTGTCTGTCTCGCGAGAAATTTCGTTGAACGCGCGCGATGGACTTTTCCGTATCGGACAATGGACAGAAATCTCGAGAGCCGATCGCAATTCAGAACGCGGTCGCAACCGGTCTTTGCAAAGGGCAGCGAAGAGTGACGGAGAACGGCGAGACAGGAAGAAAGGATATATCCTACGCGGAAAGGATCGCCAAAGAGACACCGTCGTCTCCTCGACGGATCTAACTTTAGAATCGATTTAGTCACCTTCCGTGCTACCCACACCTTTCCACCTACTCCACGCCTCCCTGTTATCCGTCGAAAACGGACCGGAGGTACACGCTATCGGTATCGTTAACGGCCTCCACGGACAAACCTCCTGTTTCACGATCTCTCGGTAATATTAACGGAAAAGTGGCGCTTCGCGGACAGCCGTAAATAGAGACGAACGTTTCCACGACGGAGATTAGCACTCTCACGGGACAACGATTACTGCCCACGTAATGGATCGTGATAACGTATCCTGTCGTGTCGTCACGCGAGTCCTTCTTCGAACGATGCTCCAACGTTATGGCTGGTCGCATTCGAGTAACAGTAACTTTCTTCCGAAACGAATGTTAGAAATATAATTTAAAGCATGTTCCCCGAAGCGGACGCTCGTTTCGATACGAAACGAATCCGACAGGACTCGCAGATACCTCGTTCGTTAAGAAGATGGCGAAGAGCAGCTGGCCAGCCAGTACGTCGGAGAATTCCGCGCGAGTATACTCGGCTAGACGGATCCCGGCCCGTTTACAGGTCCGTCCGACTGGTCCTTTTGCGTGTGGGCGGCAAAAGGGGGAGGACGAACGAGTAAACTGTGTTGTAGATGTAGGTAAGCCGGGACTGTAAATACCGCATCGTTGGCTGCCTACCTCGCGCACTAGGGAGGCACGTCCGGTATGGTATATCGCCTTATGCCTCATCTCGCCAGCGAGTCCAGGTTCCCGCGGCGCAACGGCCAAGGGTAAAATATAATAAATTGAAGCGTTACGACGATTTTAAGCGTAGTATGGAACCGTGGCTCTTCTGCGTTGCTTCGCCGGAGAATCACGTGTACCCCGTGATTAAACAATCCTGCGATTCGAACCGACGATCGATGTCTGCTATCCTCTTTATCCTCGGATCTGTCTTTCGCTCGCGAATCTTCGGATTTCTCACGTAAGTCTTGGACGGATTAACTCGAGAAAGATCGATACTAAATCGCATTACCGTGTTATTCGTTGCGTGTCGATGCTAAATATCTGATCTCTTTTTGCCAATATTACCGTGTAAAATTTCCTCGCAAAGTTAAAATTATACGATGGAAGTCTACGATTCGATATAATATAGTCGCATGCGACGTAAGGGTGAACGAATCTCCGACGCAAACACTATTAAATAAGTTTTACGAAGCGGATAGTTTTGGACGGTGACGTCGCTCAACTTGGTCTCGAGTTCGATTCGAGCGTTGGGAAAAGAGGATAGTCTCGAACTTGTCTCGCCGCGTCGTCGAAAATCGAGGTCGAATTTACGACTTGGAGCGGAATAGGTTGCCGGCTTCTTGCGACACGACGGCCAGCCACGACTTATTACGTCACCGACAAACATCGACAATCAGCTTTGGTCCTGCAGAAATCTCGCCGCGATGGGGCGCGGCACTTTCTCTCTCCGGAGCCCCGATCGAAACGGCTCCAGATACGCGTCCAATCGGTTCGTTCTTTTCGTTCCTTTATTTACGACGCCCATAACGTTACGCGGAAACGGCGAATAAGTAAATTTCCTCGGCGACGATTAATACCTCAAAGTTTCGAAACGTTCGTTCCGATGCGACATAAATTTCGTGGGTCGAACGTGTGGCGAACTGCGAATAAAATTGCTCACTCGTAAAAAAAAGCCCTAACCGCTGCGAATCCGTCGTAAAAATCTCGTGTACGGTATCAGAATTACGGTGACAACGAATACCTTCGAATAAATCGCGATTTAAATCCGTATACGAACGAACACGATTCACGAAAACTCGTCTACCACCGAGGTTCATTCACGTTACGTTTCATAGCCCAGATCACAGGGCTGATCAGAAAATTGAATAATCGTACGCGTGTATAGGTGTAGCTGAAGAGCCGATAGGAAGAAAAAAGGAATAAAAAAGAGAAAAGATACTCTTCCGAATTATCGCGATGGTTGAAGATTTGATCGGTGAAAAGAACGTTCCATTGTGCTCCCTAACCGCGAAGCTAGTCTCTGCCAAGAAGCTAATTAGGTCAGTCGGCTTTTAATTAAGGCGGAGGTCAGGTAGGACGCGATTGAAAATTCGCGGGACATTGTTCGGGATGAATTTCCGAAACGAGAGCGGGATATCGAGTGCGAAAGCTCGTAGAGAGGAGCTCGCGTTTCAGGCAAATCATTTTCATCGAATGCTTAACCTTTTGCTCGTGAAATAACGCGTATGCACGCCTCACCAAAAATGGATCAATTAGTCGACTAATAATTCACGATTCGTAGCAAAAATGTAGGTACGTTTTATCGAATAGCAGAGCGAATAACGACGGAAGGATTTTCGGACTTTCTTTTTCTTTGCACCGTTTCCCCGGCACGGTGACGCGACGCAGGAAAGAAGTAATTAACGAAAAGTTGGCAGAAAGTTGGACAAAACGAGAAGGATCGAAGTTAAACGAGAGCAAAATAATCTTCGTTGATCATTGGCTGGAAACGATTCTCGGAATTAATTAATTTCATTGCATTTACCTTAATAATCGATATTACTGTTCTTTCTTCTTATCGCGCATATCTAAATATTATTTCGTTAGACCGATTCTGTCAAACGATTCAAACGTATCAATCTCTACGAATAATGAAATAACGAGAGTACAAAAAGGTTCAGTTGCGATAAGTAAAATTACGAATCGATCGAATTGCAAAGAATTGAACCTGGAGCGTTTGTCAGCTCGATATCTCAAAGTGAACTCGATGTATGCGCGAGGACATCGGTCCACTCTTTCCGAATCGACGATCATCATTCATTAGCCGACCAGCCCGTTGTTCTCTCGCTCATAAATCTTCCTCTTCTCGTCGATCAACGAGCCCCTTCTTCGTTCGTTACCCCTTCATTCTGCACGACCCGGTGTCCAGTGATCGTTTCGCGACGAAGGTTCCGATACAACGAACGAGACGAGCTATATCGTGCATCGCGAGATTGCAGCGGGGGTGAAAACGTTGCGTAGCCATGGAAATAATTCAATCGTCGTTGGAAAATTTCCAGTTGGCTTAGATCTTCGTTAATCCCGTGAGAAGTATCGATCTTGAAAAGTGTGTACCTCTTTATAACTGTTACCACGCGAGGATGCGAGGAACTAATACACGAGGCTGAACTTCGGAATTAGCCAGATTCGATGCCTAAAGTGCAAAGGTGTGCGCGGATCCTCGATGGTACCCACGAGGGTTACCGGTGACCGACTCCATAAATTTCACAGAAGACAAAGTTTGAATGGCGTTGGTATTACATCAACGACCCGGACTACGAAATCGACGGCATAAATTTGAAGTAGAAAGGTCCGTAACTGCAGAGACAAAAGGTAGTATCCGTATCCGCAATGCCAGCGATACGAATTTAGAGGAGTCAGAATAGAAGAGCGATGCCATTTACAGAAGCAATCGATCGCGAAGATTTTCCACGGGTTTGTCCAAGTATCTGCTCAGCCTTTGAAACCCGTTCGCAACAGCAACTTCGTAAATACTCGTCGAAAAGGTAATCGTTTCGGCGAAAGCTTCGATATACCGGTCGCGAGGGCATCATTCCCATCGCTAGGGAGGGTAGTGGCCCATCCTCCTCACGGAGGAAAGAGACGCAACGACTGGGACAAGGGAAAGAGGAAGAGAAATAGAAATGGAACGAGGAGGGAAAGAGAAAGAGAGAAACCCGGAGGACAACGGAGGGTGAAGGGCGGTTTGGCACACTCGGTCGATCTCTCGTGGTTGCCAGGCGACCAACATCCACCACCAGGCTTCCCAACCACCCCTGGAACATGGTGAAAACCGGCTGGCTGCGCTGGCGCCACCTGGATTCGCCGGAATACGCGCCACCCCCGTCCCGACCCGCGGCTCGACAGTCGCGCGATGCACTCCACGCTGGCTGGTTCTCGCTTCGGAGCCATTGGTCCTCCTTTTCGCGCCGCTGATGCGCTTTTCGCCGACGAAACAGCTCGTCTGGCCGCGAACGGACACGAAGAACCACCGATACCCGCGGACCGTCGTTTTCCGTCCGTTCGTTTTTTCATCCTCCCTCCCAGGGGATTCTTTCGGGAGGAGAGGACCGACTGGCCGCCATCTTGCTAGTGCATCTTGCTAGCAACAGCGAAAAAACAAAGATTCGCGTGTTACGCTCGAGCCGGAGCAGGGTCGTCTCGACGATCGCGAGCCTCGAGCAGTGATTGTTCGGCAATGGCCACCGTTGCCGCTGGTCAAACGGCGATGCGACAACGGGTTGACCGGCAAGGGGTTGATCGTCGTTCGCGCTCTCGCAGCCCAGGGGTCGTTGAACGTGGGGTAAGTGTCGGCAAGCAGCATTCGTTGCGGCACGTGCTTTTCCAACGCTGCGCGATCGAGTGCCGCTCCTCGACTCCACTCGCCACCCTCTGCTCCTCCCTGCTTTCTCCTTTCGACCTCCTTCTCCTCGTCATCCTACTTCTCCCCGTCCTCTCTCGCCGCGTTCCGCCTTCGTTTTATTCGCGCGCTCGCCCCGAGCTCTTCTTTCGTATCGAAATCGTTGTGCCCCGTCGCCCATGAGTTCCGCGAGTTTCGCCCTCGAGCGATTCCCGCTCGAGCCCAGACCGTTGCAGGGATGCTGCGTCGAGACGTTGCCTCGATAATGGCCGTAGCCCTCGCGGATCTACTCCCGTCGTCGCGCCGCGCCACGCCGTTGTTTCGCTATTCGCGATTTCGCTTCGTTCGAGATAACCAGCTGAAAGATCGCGTCATTCCGTGTTATCCCGAAAAAGGATCTGGTTCAAAGTCGACGACGAATTCTTGCGCCGTTACGATTCCGTGCGTAATCGCGAGTTTGCTCGGAACAAGGCAACGCGAAAGCCAACCGAGATCATTGTCGGTGGGGTACCTTTGCGAAGGTACACGCGCGTTTCTTTCGCGAAACTGACATCACCGAGCTATTTCTGATCGAACAAAGGCGCACCTGACGATCGTTCCACGATGAACGAACTCGTGACCGTTGTAATAGAAGAGCTTCAAGGTTGTTGCACGCGTTCGTTAGCTTGTTTCGCGGAATGTGGGCCACGATCTGGCACGAATACCTTCGCGAGATCTGCCTGGTTGTATGCTCGCGGCCAGTTCGCTCGTAGATTAATGCCCTCGCCGTGTAACCGTGTCCCGATAGCGAGTAACGAGCTCCATATTTCTCTATTTAACGCAGCACCGTGTCTCGTCCGGTTAATCCGTCCCACGAGAAACGAATGTTGCGCAGTACCAGTCTTGTCTTCGATACGGCCGAACCGTTTGTTACAGCGTTTCAAACTTACAACAGCTATTTATACGTTTCGTGAATGGACGACGTTTGATCTTCTCCACTCTTCGATTCGTCCTCGACCTTCCGACGACGTTCGACCTTGCCTCCCCCTTTAACCTTTCGAACGGGCTGGCTCGATTATTTACAGTCCTTCGCACCCTCCGTCTACTTTTCACCCTGCATTGTTCATTAAGCTTGTTCTATGGTTTACCGACGTCGTTGGAAGAGGGCAGTCTTTGTTTCGCCTTCGTAATTGCAAAAGACGAGACGGTAAAACAGATGTTGGGCGTGATTTTAATTACCTTGGACAGGCGGCGTTCGCGATCCTCTTCCGATAGGAAAGGCGAACGCGATCCTCGAAACGTTCAAAGGCAAAGACGACTCTTTTGTTCGTAACGCGGATTATGCTTCGATAGACACCGTAAAAATTTGGCAATTTGATTTACCTCGTAACATGAAATTGCGTATGCCCGTATAGATAACTGTGCCTCGAAATCTGCTTGTTCGCAAACAATCGTTCTTTCCGATTTCCTTCCAAAGATATCGTCGATGTTCTTCCACTCGTTTCACCCTCGAATCACAGCGAAGAAAGTTTGCGAGGGTTGGCCCGTTGCATCTATGCAGCACACGGAAACAGACACGTGCTTCCGAAACAGCAAATTCCCCTGAGGGTTGCGCAGCACCCTTAAAAGAGGGAGTTATCGGCGGTCCGACACGAAAGGCGGTAGCTCTACGTAAAAAGAGGGTGGCGCGTGTTATTCTTCCTTTTTTCTCCTCCTCCCTTTCGTAACGACCACGACGACGACGACGACTACGACGACGACGCGCGACTACGAACAGAATGGAGACGAGTTTCTTTTTTGCATCGATATTCTTCTGTCACGTCACCCCTGTCTCGTTCACACGATGTGCCGGTAGATCGTTACACGTGCGTTACACGCGTCGTGACCAGCCTTCGGTCTCCGTGCTGTGCCTACTTCCTCTCTTCTTTTACTTACATACCTTTGTGTACCTTGCATCCAACTCTATCAGCTTCTGTCATCTTAGTATTTTTCGTTTCTCTCTCATCGGAAGCGATCTACTGTGCGCGTTCAAACGGTCCCCGTGCTCATCAGCGAAATCATTTTGATAAGCGACACTGATCACACCCGATAGACGCGGGAACGAAATGGTAATTGTTTGATTGAACGATCGTGGGGATCGAACGAGTACACGCTATTTTCGCGCGTATTAGAAGACGATGAGAAGAAATTGGTGTTCGTAGATAGAACCGTCAAGTTGGCGAGAAAATTTATATTTAACTGTAATCGGCCACTTCCGAGGAGGGACGTTGATTCGGTATTTTATCGGACAATTGCAAAGTTTTCGTTTACGATCGTCGGTCGACGCATCTAGCGAGAACGAGCTTCGAAATTCCGAAAACGTCGAGCTCGAGACGTTAGGTGGTAGAAGGTGAAGTTTGATGGGAAACCGCAGGCACCATTAAACGTAACCGTGTTGCCGACAGGCTGGACTGCGTTAAAACTTTAAATAACCCACTGACCGCACCGTGTACACGACTTATGTTTCGAGGACAATAGCCAAAGAAGCGAAGATCAGAGTGGTAGCGCGGCAAGGTCGTATCCTTCGCATCCTGACAGAAAAACTCATTTGTAAACGTTAATATTCGTCTGAGCTACGAATTTTTCTTTCTTTTCTCTTCTCCTTTTTGCGTTAAAGAACCGAGGCCAATGGGCTAACGAAACGCAATGGTAGTCAAAGGATAATGGTAGGACATCAATTATGTATTTGCCTTAACGCTTCGACTCTCGAGAATTAAAAAACATTCTTAAGCGTTAAGTGTTTGGCTTCCTACGCGATAGTAGAAATCCTGTAAGGGATCGGTAATGTTGTCGTCGCTATAATCCACGGAAATGAAAAAAATGAAAAGGAACATGCTCCTTTGTCGATCGAAAGATATCTAGCGTTTATGCGTGTATCGTTTTCGGAAAAATCTTAAGCTATTTTCAACGACACCGAGACGCTACCGCTTCTTTTAACCGGCTAATCGATTAGCTTTCTCGATCCTGAACGAACGATCGTTGCACGAGCCAGCGGACGAAGAGGAACAAAAGGAAGTCTAACGCAAGAAAGATAATAAGAGGGAACGCGAGGGGAACAGAGCAAGCACCGATGATGAACCGGTGGTAGGATCGTACAGATGGACGGACAGCAAACGCATCAATGACATGCCGTAAATCATAGTTTTACGAGCCGTCTTTATGTGGCCCTTATTCGTGGCACTCATCGGTGGAGTGGCTTGGTGATTTTTCTGTCTGACCACCCTGTGCATAGCAGCGTGCTCAGGGACGTATTCGATGCGAGCGACGCGCAAGGGAAAAGAGGTATTTCGCGTTCGCTAGGGGCAACAATTAGCGGTGGTGGTCGTTCAACGAAAGAACATTAAAAGCTATTCGAACAACATGAACGTCCTGGAAAGGCAAACGAAACTACGAGAGAGAAGTTGGTCGATTTTTCTTCTTTTTTACCCTGGAGACTTCGGTATCCGTTCCGACGTCCTTTCGAATTTCTCTAGAAAGATCCAACGGGTCGAGGATAAACGGTCCAACTCTTGACCGATCTCATTTTTTTGCTACATCTCCTATCGTGTGCGAGGAACGTTCGATGAATAGACTTAATACGGCTTAATCGACTGATCTCGTAATTTGCCGAAACGTCGTTGAAACGAAAGAGTACCGATTTCAGCTTCGGCGGTGCAACTTTTCCCAGTATGTAATCTCTACATACGTCGAGTGAGAAGATTCGTCGAGTATTCGAAGCGACGCGATCGTCGATCCGCCCCTGGATTCGCATAAGAGCATACAGCAGGTACCCGCTGCGTAGGCGTCGCTTTACGGGTTTACTTTTAAGTGGCCGTACTTTAATTCGAGAGTCACCTAACAGTGTCGTGCTTAACGGTGATTCAATGGTAATTAAAAAAAAAAAGAGGAAGATCCAAGGCTATCCGTGTGTAACTACACACGCGGGAACGAAGGGGAGGAACGTCGAAGGACGACTAAGGTTAAGGTACGACCCTGACATTCTCGAGTCCTTGGAGACATCTAACTAACCAGAGTTAGGTCCAGGAACTTTTGGAGCTTATTCCGTAGCAACTTCCAAACGGTAAAAACGGCCTAGTTCCAATTGCAACTGCAAAGAATCACTTTCATTTCGCGTATCCGTAATTAATTAATACCGTGTTGGTATAACGAAAGATCTCGATTTGAAAAGCGAATAGAACGAGTTCTCGCAAATGCTTGGCTTCGACGACGGACGCCGTCAACGCCATAGAGTATACAGGGTGTTTTTGTTGCGAGTTAATTGTCGGGATGTTGCGGTTATTGCACGCGGAACCGTGGAGTCGAAAGAAGTTGACGGAACGCGATATCTTTGAGAGGATCCGAAGAACCGAGAACAGGGAAAGAGGGAAGAATTTGATGGAGATGAAGAAATTAAAACAGCCGGTGACTCGGTCTTTACGACTGCTGCGCGTAACGGTAAAAGATGGACGAGATTACTGAGATGGGAATAAAGAAACAGCAACGAGATGCCACGGAAATTTGTAACGCTCGTAAAGAAACCTTTTATATCCTACGATCCAGACGTCGCTTGTTCATATTTCGTTGACTCGATCAATCTCTTAATGTAGTGTCTTTGCAAAATGTCCGCGCGTACAAATAGAAATCATATTTGCCTTTTAATCCACATAAATTAATACATAGTCGCGAATCATGGACGATAGGGATAAAAACGACGAGCATCGTGGGTCATTCGTTGTTTACGCGATGTCGGGGACAGAATGTTTTAGTTTCGTTACACGTGGGTCTTCGTTATCATTCGATTCTCGATGACTCTATAGCATCGCAATTTACGATTCTCGAATTATGCTACCTATTTTCCCGTCAACTTAACGAGTAGCGTAATTGCAAAATACGTATTGTACAATCCAACACGAAGAATCAGCTTTGTAAGCCACGATCATAACTTTTTTTAACGTACTCGTGTACGCTCGATGGACGATCGAGAAGATCGAACGCATACCACGGTGTCCAAGATACACGCGTCGAATCGATTATGCAGAACGAGAGACGTGTTCGCGTTCCTCGCGCGTTTACGCGCGTACCAGCGCGCCTCGTTGCCCGACACGATAACGTGTCCTGTCGATTTTACAATTCGACCTTACAACCTCGGGGGTTAACTATTGGTCAGCGATAACTTAACGTTCTAACGAACCTCGCCACTTTCGTTCGAGACTCTCGAGCAAGTACCGAACGTCGAGGATCTCTTAACGAGAATTTTTTTGTCGCTCGGTCTCGTAACGAGATTAACGTTGGAATTAGCGCAGATTACTGCCACGACTCTTACAATTTTATGTTCCTTTTCGTACTTAACAGAGAATTATTAACAAAATTATATTCGACAGTTTCATTGAACGCGTCCCGCAAAATTATTAATTACTGAATTATCACCGATGTAGAATACTGATGCTTGAAAATTTAAAAAGCGAACATGAAAATTAAAACGTTTCGTGATGCGTGTAATTAACGAGAACGCGTTTCGTTCGCTGAAGAGTAGGGTACAAGTATTTTCGACGTTCGTCTGAAAATTCAAGAAACGTAGAGAGAAGTTTGAACGTTCCGTTGAATAGAAAATTTGAGATTCTAGAGTCGAACCGTTTATCCGGTTGCTCATCTAGAGGAACGGTGGGTGAAGAAAAATTCGTTTATTCCGCACCCGTGCATACGTGACCGCTTCGAAGAGATTGACTTGGAGACGAAATAACGTATTGTCGACCCTAAAATCTCTATCAACGTTGTCCTTCCGGTAATTCAACGTATTTTCGTGATCTGCATATTTTCCTTCTTACTGCCATGCTAAGACAAATTTCAAGATCAACGATTAAGCGTAGCTTTATATTATGTAAACTTCCATTAATTCGATTCGGTATAATCGTATTCGTTTTAACCGATGACGAACATTTGCTGCTTCAGATGTGAACCTGTGAAGGTGGAATCCTCGAGAAGCGCGAGGTCCTCGCAATGGAGGCGGGACCGAAGCAACAGCAACAGCACCAACAGCAGCCACAGTCGCAGCAGCAGCAGCAGCAGCAGCAGCAACAACAACCGCAGCAGCAACAACAGCAGCAGCAATCGCAAAATTCGTCGCCTGCTGGAACGGGACAGACTCCTACACAGGCTACGAGTCCGCAAGGCGGGCAGACTCAAGGCCAAGCTCAAGGACAACAGAATCAAGATGCAGTTGCAGTCGCAGCTGCAACTGCGGAGGCAGGACCGGTCGAGGAAGGAGTCCTTCTCGCTAGGGTGCACGTCCCGGAGCTTTACGTCAGCAAGTGTCTTCAGTTCCCGAAGGATCAGCTGGTCTGGGACGTAAAGCAGCAATGCCTGGCATCCTTGCCCAAGGTAAGCCTTCGTTTCTTCTTCTTCTTCTTCCATCGATTCTATTTCCGATCGACTACGCGCGACAATCCACTCGCGTGAACAGCCTTGCAGACGGACTGGAAGAGTCCTGGAACCCGATGAATATCGAGCTTCTCTGCAATTCGTTCGCGTTCATCGCTTAATTAGCGTTTCCCGGTTACAGTAAAATCTGTTTCTACCCTCGTTCGAGATCTTCTCTGTACACAGGATGATTCAGGCCGATCTATCAAAGATATGGACAGATCTTACTGTACGTTTCTAACCGCGATATCGGTAGACCAACGAGACAATATTTCTTCGTGTTTCTTGCAAAGAAGAAACAAGATCGTCGTTGCAACGATCGTGAATTGTTACCGGTCGTGTATCGTTGGAGATAATCGGTTACGAGTTCTACCCAGAATTTGGTCGAGATCTTATTCTCATTTCTCGAAATTGTACACGCGCGCAAGGTATTAGCGCAGAATGCCACTCGGTATACCAATTTTATGAAATTGCAGAGAACTCTGGCGAAACGTCGTGTATCGAGAGTAGTTCTCGAGGCGAGACGGGATCGGGCTTCCTTCGACTCTTCTTCTTCCTTTACTTTTTTTTTTTTTTCTTTTTTTTTTCCCATCCGCGGTAGCTGGAGCCCCGTGGAAAGTCACGAAGCACGCAGGATTAAGAGATCTCCGGAGGATCGTTACCTCTTTCTTTCTTTTCTTCTCGAACGTCTTACTTTCTTTATCGAGATACGGGTTCACGTGTTCGAGCTTGCTCGCTCGAGAAGGAAATGCAAATCCGTCCTGCGCCGTTTCATGGCGATCTGTCCGGCTCCGTAGGATTTTCGAGATCGCGCAACAGGCACATATTAGCCGGCATCGTAATCACAAATGACAAGAACAGACACGCACACCAGCCGACTATTCCTAGACCAAACGAACAGAGCGAGAGGCCAAGAAAATACCGAAGTGCCTAGTAGTTTCTGCTTCGCGTCGGCTCTTCGTCACGCTCTGCCCATTCTATTCCCGCCTCTGTCTCCTCCTTTTTTTCTTACGTCGATCATTCGTCGCACGACGCGGCTGGAATTTTCACGCTATTGTCGCTTTAACGCGACTTTAGTCTTTCTCTTATTTGTCTCTTTGCTACGAGCAATACGACGAAGAAATACCGTACAGACGCGACAATTGGCTCGTTAACGTTTTACAATTTAACGCGACAAAATTATCATCCGCGATCTGTTCGAATCTAAGATACCCTTTCGATTAACGCTTCTATCGCTTCCCTCGACAACTTCCGCTTTAGAGAACCTGTTCCCGGAACCAGTTCGATGACGTACGACAAGGATGAAGTTGAACGATAAGATTCGATGCAATAGAACGTATCGAATTAACGCTCGTTGTACAATATAACGGGTAACGTTCATTCGTTACGATATCGCGATTATCGTGCGTTTCTGAGAAATTATTGTCAAATTATTTCTAAAACGATTAAGCTGCTTCGACGATTTTACTTGCGTGCAACGTTGGCTCGCCTGCATCGATCCTAAAGTCGAAGAACGAGCTTTGATCTATGATTGGGCAAGTATCGGCTGCAAACCGTGCGCAAAATGCCTGGATATTCGCAGCTGTAACCGACTAACCGTTGCCACAGTTACGTTCACCTGCATTCCACGCGAAGTTTCGCCTTTATTGATAATTGGCTATTCTATTAATCGAACACGCGTGCTCGACCAATTATTATGACGCGGTCAGAGGACATTAAAACAGAGAAAATCTGTTATCGTTTTCGATAAACGATTGGTATTTGTAACGCTGATTAATACGCTCGCGAGAAAGCGAAATTCCTTTCGAACACGTTTCGGAATCGATATCTCGATAGAACGTGAACAGTCATCGAACGGTTCTGAAAGATTCTCGCGGCAAAATCACACGCATACACACAAACATTGTGTACACGTTGTATCTTCGCGGTACCCGTACGTATACGAAGATGAAGTACATATATAGAGGGTGTCAACGAAAACGATCAAACGTTCAAGATTTCTACGGCCACAATCGATTATTTTAGTTTACGAAAGTACGCGCGTAACTTTCCAACGCCCGTTCGTGGAACGTTTCTTTTTCCTTTTCGAACACCCTGTATATACGTATATTGTATATAGATATAATTAATTAGTACTTTATGCACAGCGACACGTCGAGTGTCCATCGATTCTAATCGTGTATAAATCATCTTCTGACCTGTGGTGTATTGTTGTTGTTGTTGTTGTTTTTGCTTTTGCCTCACTTGCACGGGGCGTGCGAATACACTACACCCGCCACCACCGAACCACCACCGAACCACCACTTCACCTGTGCTATCGTCTTGTTGGGGCCCGCCACTTCGATCGCACCCCCGTACTGCGTCACACGCACGCGCGAATTGACTGGCAATATTAATAAAAAAAAAAAAAAAAAAAAAAAAATATAAATAAATAAAAAACGAACAAAAATATACGAAAATTCGGGCCCGATCTTCACCCTTCGTCTTCGTCGTGTGTGTGTGTTGCGTCGCGGATATACCATCGGTTCTCCAACCCCTTTTCGAGCGCCTCGCAGGTGGCCACTTGGTACAGGGTACGTCTTCACTATTACTAATAGCATGCATTCACCCCGATCCTCAGCCCTTGTTCTATGCAACTACTTCGTTTTAATATTACCGACTTGTTATCCCTTTTTTTCTTTAATATCGAAATACATTCGCGTGCGTGCATGGCAAAGGGAAATGGTTCGACGAACCATCCTCGTTAAACCGATACGAATGGCAACGATTTGCAATCCTTAGATTTCATTCGAGATAGCTTTTATCGCGCCTTCCTTTTTTTCCAATTCTTGCATAGGTATCGTTGCAACTTCCAATTTCTTCTTGTTTCCATATTTTTCAAAATAATCGCGTTCTTGCACGACAAACGGAAACGGTTCGACGAACCAGCCCGATTAAGGGTGGATATTCAATATTCAATATTCAAGGGTGGAGGATAATTTTGATATAATTTTGCAAAGTCTTTCGGGACGCTGATTTCGTTCAAACTTTACGCGATTATGAAGTGCCCCTGTAGTAATAATTTTACAAAATTACGAAACGAAAATTCCAAAATTGTCGAAAGTTTCCGAACATGTATAAATCTATACTTAATTATTATATTATTCTGGTACTGAACGTTGAATTGTCAATTTTGAAATCGGCATTCCAAAGATCACGCGTTATCCTCGTGTCGGTAACTTTTTCCTCTCGGCATCTTTACTCGGGACGGTCACAGAATCATTCGCGAACGAGGGATGATTTCGTCGAGTCACGTCGAGTCTCGCCGTGCTTGCTCGATAAAACGCATAGCAATTCGCTGCTTCGAGTTTTCGTCGTCGAACATTCTCGAAGGAGGCGAGGGGGACTAATCGATTTCGCAGACAACGAGGACGAAACGCTTTAATTAGACGATTGTATCTTTCTCGGATCGACGATTCTTACGACGCGAGGCGCGTAGACGACGAGCCTAGAGTTATTTCGAGCCTTGGTTTTGCATGTACTTAAAGCTGCAGCTCCTGCTGGCCTTTCAACGTTCAAGTACCATAGAAGATAAGTGCATGTGTTCGGTTAAGCATACACAATTGTACATTTGCTGACCCCGTGGTTCACGTTCAAGGATCGTGTGCGATATACGTTTGTCCAGGGTCACGAAACCGCACGCAATTCCCTTATACCGAGCCTTGTCAACTTAGCGAGCGTTCCTCGATGATTAACGACTCACTGTTCGACGTAATCATACCTCTTGATAACGAAACTTGACCGCGTCAAGAAATTGTTTCAAAATTTTTCTTGAAATTTTAAACCCGTAACCCTCTCTTGAATTCAATTGCACGTTTTCGAATACTGTATCAAGATTTTCTGGAAATTTGAAAATTGCCTTGTATATTTTACATAGAAAATTATTATAAAGTTAGCTATTAACGGATTTCGAGCCTCGCCGACGAATTTTGTTACGATCTGTATAATAACGCCGCGACGAGGAACTCGAAATCATCTATCGAGGCCAATCGTGTCTCGCCAGACGGATGACTTTCGTTTTCGTCCGCTGTGACGAAGAAACCGTTTCGTCTTCGGAATCCCGTATCGATCAATCCTCGCCGATGATCTTGGATTTTCCGGGCTCCGAGCTCGAGGAACATTAACCGTTTTACTTGGATTCGAACGTGATTACGAAACACGGTACCGGCCCTCTTTGACTTCTCTCTCGCAAGGGAAAGCGTCGCTTGTCTTCGTAGATTAAATATCAAAAGTCATCGAACCGCGTTTGCCGTGATCGGAGCTGATTTGTCTGGTTGGCTCCCCTGTTGCGACCGAGAACGAATTTCACGAAACTCTGACGCACCTTTGCTATATCTGTCGTTGACGAACTCGCGTTTTCGTGCTAGAAAGCGATATGCTCGCGAGCGGTGCCACTCTTCCGGTCTAGTTGAATCACTTTGTACGATTAAATTGTACAGCTGTGCGTCATACTTATTAATGTATCTTATCTTTTCTTTTTTTTATTTACTCAAAGTTGAATTTGAAATGCCGATTATCGACAACATGCGCAATAGCCAACGCGTTAACTACGAAACGCGTTACCGACGACTAATTATTGCCGGCTGACAATAATCGTAACGGCGATACAGCGACGTTATTGACAGGTTATCGATGTCACGGAGGTCGTTATCATGGTCGCATACACGATCGTGTGACCAAGTATTCAGATAACGCCATACCGGAACCGATGACCGCACATTACGGTGCACCAACGCGTGTACCACAGGTATCCTCTATGGGGATCTCGGCTCGGATAAATTCACCTCGTAGGCGTAAGATCATTGTGATTCGCGATCCTGGACCGGGATCATCCTTCACTTCCGATACCATCGTTCGTTCCCTCTGTTTCTAGCCTTCTATACGGAACTCGGAACTCCCCTTGCATCGTTGGGTACGTTTGCGCTTAACAAGGTTGAAAAATTTTCAACTTGGTTTGTGCCTGTAACGCGTTCAATCCTAAAAATAACTATAAAAGAATCTTTATAAATATTCCCATGCGATAACGACATTTTACGAGTTATTCTAACGAGTTAGATCGTTCGGCTATTAATCATCGGCAATAATGAAATCATTCGTCGAAATTACATTGAAGGAAGGAAAATCCTTATCGGTGATTGAAGTTATTCAATACTTTTTCGGTAACTTCAAAATGCTTTTTACTTATCGATCGGAAGTTTAGACCAAAAATTATCGAATTCGATACAGATCACAAAGATCCTTTTTATTCGGTATAACACAGTTTGAAGCATGGTTCGGTCTGGGTTAGATTTCGCGATACCGTGCCTTTTATTGACACGAAATACACAAACTTTCCTCCCTCGATACGTTTTGATAAAAGCTATAAAAGCAAGTTAAGAACCCATGAACAATGTAACAACGATGGAATCGAGGGAATAGCGTGGAGAGTCTGATCGAAAGATCAGGGAAATAAAGAAGCATAGTCGACGCTGCGGGAGGGCAACGTGGATCTCTCGATCTCCTCTCGATCCCTCGATCCGAGAAAAATCGATATCGCGCCGCGATATCTTTCCTTCCAGGAGTATCGACCGAGACGCGATCCGACTTATCGTAACTTTTCGTATGCCGCCTCGTGTAATTGAATGAAGACCACGTTTCAGAATCGTGACCGATTCGAGAGATCGCGATAACTTCATTTTTCTCGACGAGTGCCTATTTTTTTCATAGAATTGCTCCTTCGAATCGATAATCAAAACGACATAAAATGTCGAAAGAATTTTTCGAAAAATTCGCCGCATCGAAACTGGACCGAAACAGCAACCTTCTTCCGAGAGAAATCGTTCAGCGAGTTACGTAAGAACGTGATCGAACGAACGAAAATAAGAAAGAGCGAAAAAGTAAGGAGAAAAAAGAAGGAGAAGAAGAAGAAAGGAGAGAGGAGAATATCGATATCGAATCGTCGCGAACCGAATACACGAGCAGGCGATCGGTAGCGTTCCCGTTCGGGACCGTGAAACGCTTCCCGAGCGATTTGCAGCAATGAATGCAGTCAGTCCGGCGAGTGGTTTATTGAACGATTCCGCGAACGAGTTCGAAACGCAGGCAATCGGTACGCTGCTCGCACGTGCGTGTACACACGCAGGTAAGATGCGTGCGCGGAAAACGACGGCGCGAGGCGAGAGGAGTAGGTAGGTAGTCCCCTTGGTCAGGACGATCGGAGGTAGAACGCCGAGGACGAGGAAAGAGGGAGTATAGTGTATAGGGACAAACGATCGCCTCGTGACTCCACTGTCAGGATCAACAAATCCTCCCGCCGTAGACGCGGAACAAATGCACGCGAGTCCGTTGATCGCGTACGATCGAGTCCGGCTATTTATACCGAGGCTTCGTCGACGCTCCTGACTCTCGTCCAAGGGAGTAAAGATCGAATGGAGATCGATGGGCTAACTTTTCAGAAGTGGAAGACAACTTCGAGCTAGCCGCGCGCGGCTCAACGGTCTCCACTACTTCCGAAAGACGATCTTAGCGTTCGCCGCGACGGGAATTACCTTGTACCTCTCCGGTTGCGGTTCTCGATCTCTTCCGAAATTGCTACCGAAAGCGTCGACGATAGCTAACATTTTTCACCGAGTGGAAGAAACATCTTTATAAACGGTCTCGGAGATAGGAGTTTTTTTCGGTTCGGACCAGCCACGTAAGTTCGTGCACTTTACTCGTCCAGACGCGAGCGTGAAGCAGTAGCCAGCAACTGCAGCAGTCTTTAACCCGGGGCTCTCCAAGTGCAATCTCGTATTCATGAATTCCTTGTACGTAAACCCCTTGCTCCTCGGCTCCACCTTCTTTCTCCGCCCGCGCTCCTTTCCTCTTTCCTCTTCTCCGCCCCGCTCCTCGTTGCCCTTCCGCCTCTCTAACAATCCTGTAAGCGCGTCGGTTCAGAGCCGAGGGGCCAAGAAAATCGTTCGGCGTTGCACTCGGCTGCTGCCAGCTGAAAAGGAGACGCGAAATCGTCGAGGTGAACGTTTCCGCTTGAGAATCGACGACGCGAGCGAATATACGACACCTTTACGCTCGCGACGCGAACATCGTGATCTCCGTTGGAATTGTCTTGTTGCTCGTCGCGCGAATTATCGTAGATAAAAGGGACGACTCTCTGGCCCCTCGACGAAGCCAGATTTACGCGTCTACGAGGATAGCTCGGAGGACGAGGACGAAAAGAAGAACAGCGGCAAGGATTAGCAACGGAGTTCTATCTTAAACGCGAGGACGAAATACGATCGGAGAAAGAGTCTCGAGGATTTGATCAAATTGATCCGAGGATGTTCGCGGCGTGTTCGCTCGATTTTACGAGCACCGTATACCGAATCGAGGCGTTGAAATTGCAAGATCCCATGTCGAGGCTGTTGAAATCGAACTTTCGAAATTCGAATCGCGATGAGAACCACTGTCCGTGGGTTCGGCGTTTATCTCGACGCGATGCTGACCGTAAAAGTCTATGCCGTTCAAGATTCGCGACCATAACAATAATTCCGCTGTTTAACCCCATCTAGTCTTCTCTGTCGCGTTCCTTTTGTTCGTTCGCGCGTCTACCTTCGTCGATGACTCTCCCGCGAGGACCAAACCGTTCCGTAGCATTCTTCTTCTTTATTGGATTTCTCATTTATCCTCAAACATTTCGAGCATCGATGATATTTTGCTATTTTTCCCCCCGTGAATTTCATTTATATTCCATTAATCGAGACGATCTACGACGATTAGGTTCGAAAAAACATTTTCTCGCCGATTAAACGACGCATTCCGTTCTCTCCGTAAATCTTTCCTGCAAATACGGAAAGTCGAAACCCGATCGCATAAAATTAATTACCCTTTTCTCGGCGTGTTTCAATCCTCGGTTTTTCAACTTTTCCATTGAACCAGCGAGAAAGATTCGCTCGATGAATCTGCTCGTCTGGCTTTTCATTCGTGGAAAACGGATCCTGGTTCTGGAGAAGTCGAGAAGAGTAAATGGTCCACCCGACGCGTAATCGATACTATTAATTAGGAAGTCTATGAAAGTCTCGTCGAAAAGAGAATAAATGGAAATGCATCGAGGTCACGAGCCTCGGCGTCGATTCTTCGAACGACGAAACGAGATTTTTCGTGTCGCACGATTCTCCTGGCTTTTGTCGATGAGCCGAAGAAAGAAAAAGACGTAAGTTGAAAAAAGAAAATGCAGTTTTCGCCGAACCAACCGGTTGGAAAAGAGGTTCGAGTGGAACCTTCTTTCGAAAGCGCACTCGTCGATTTAACGTCACGCGTCGGCTCAAACACAATTTACGGCAGAGCAAATAGACTTCTAATAACTACGATGGCTCCGTGAATTCGTTGACCACCGATAGCGATGTTTATTTCCGAATTCAGCGTTGGTTATCCCGGTTAAAAGCTTTCGAAGCAAAGAACGACGACAAAATCAATTCCGAATAAGCGAATTTCACCGCTGAAAATTTACCGACAAACTAGTAATATCCGGCAATTTGCACCTTTCGACGAGAATGACACGGCTAGTACGGTTTATCGATGTAATTTTCACTCCGATTAACGGATACGTCGATTTCGTGGACGAACACGGAACCGAAATGAAAAGAGCTACGAATCGACAACGACCTAATTGACTTTGCTCGATTAAAATCAAGTTTTTTCGTTCGAAGCGTCGAATCGCTTAAACTGATCGAATCGATGAAACAGACTGTACACGAAACGGTCGTTTATAATGAATTTAAATAAGACGATGGCATCCGTAACATTTACAGTGGCTCGATAATATTTTTAGACTCGATTCGATGCGAGGGAACGCCGGACGCGTTTCAAGCACGTCGATCGGTGCTCGTTTAAGAACACTTGACATTTAGATTCCCATTAAACGATAGCTGTTTTAAAGCAGATTGATCTTGTCACTCGTTCGATCGCAACTCGATCACGAATTATTAAGGGACAGAGAAATTCGAGTCGAACAGTTGGCGGTGCAGTCTGTGTCAGAAAATTTGGGAAAATCATTCGCTATCGAGATGAAATTTAACCGATTTTTCGATAAGTAGATGTATGCGTATTAAATCGGCTGAAAATTTCAAGGTGTGGAGCAAGAGTACTTTTCTTAAACAGAGTCTCTGGATTCCCGATCAGGCAATCGGTCGATCTATCGATCACGTGTCGGCCAATCGGTCCGTGGAATTGATTGGCAATTACCGGCGGGACGAGGCATTCTCCGATCCAGAAAATTGAGTTACTCGACGAAACTCGATTCGCGGAAGAGAGGCGGAGAACGCGAGCGGCGGACGACCCGCCACGAAAATTCGATATTACCTTAATCAAGACTTTAAATTGCGTGTCCGCGAAATGGTAGCTCGCGATCGACGATCATCGTCGGAAGCGAACGGATCTTGACTCGGCTTCGTCGAATTTCCTGTCCGCGTACGAAACCGTTTAACGCTTCTGGGTTCACGAGATTAACGCGCGAAACGAACGATTCGTCGTCGACGTCGTCGTCGTCGTCGTCGTCGTCAATGAGCGTAGTAGGACGAGCTTCGAACGCACGGATAGATTAGCGAACAGGGAGAAACAGGAAACGGGTAACGAAGTAACGCGACGAATCGTGCCAATTAACTTGGTGGATAATTAACGGAAATTACTCGCCGTTGCGCTAATAAACCATCCATCGCGTTACATGTATATTTATCACGTGTACTAGAATTTTACCAGCTGTTTTTCGCTCGAGAGGCGCTACGAACGTTAAACGGCCATTATGTACTTTGATATATTGGTCTAAATGTCTAATTTAGTTTATAATTTTTTTATCTCGTTGAATTATTAAATTTATTTACAGAATTCGCAACGCGTGTCGGTCTTGACTGGCATTAAGTAAGAGCGAAAAAAGTATTTCGAGAAAAAGATAACTCGAGGATGCGAGGAAAAGAGATGACAGTTTACGCGCGCGATTTCCAACGATCTCTTTCGTCGAGGCTCGATCGAGGAGGAGTCGACGACCCTCTCGTTAATCGTCGCGTCGGCCCGAGAAACGATCGATGATCCAACATAGACGAAGAGGGAAACAAAGCAGAGGCGGTTTAAACGAAACGTCTCAATTCAGTTTCACTTTGCACCTTGGACGGGATGTCCGTTAACAAGATGTTTTGCGTTATTAAAGGAAATCGGTTGTAGTTTTTCCCTTTGGTCAATTCACCGGAAGAGGAGTCGGTAATCGTGGGTAAACGTAGCCCGATCACGACCCCTCGGAAACCGGATGACAAAGGCGGAACCAGTTCTAATAACCTGTCTTGAAGCGGATAAAAAGCGGAGGAGACCAGCTTAAGAATCGATAGAGATTCTAAACGACCCTTCGCGCTTCGTTCGCGATGATCGATCTTCCAGGAAAAATGGATTCTCATTTCGTTCCTCTTTCACCGAATGCTTTGATTCTTAATCGTGTCCCTCCGATGCTTTTTAATCCGCTTTCATCGTCGAGTGTGTTAAACCTGTTTCTGGACGTCGAGATGTTCTAATCGCGATCGAACGGAGTAAAACGCTCTAAATCGTAGTCGAACGCGTGGAATAATAATTTTCTTTGGGAAACTTTCGTCTCGTTTATCGGTCACGGTTCGACTAAATCGATAATTTAACTGTATTATAATATATGTCTATTCGAGGACGCAACGTTAACGGTTCGTTACGGATCAACGTGCGAGATCGGTTAAGCCTAGCGAACCGATGCGATAGCAATTTTCGACGCGAAATAAGAACGCGTTCGAGTTACGTGGCAGCGAAACGGTTAAACGGATTAAACGCCACGTAGCGCAACGTACAAACGTTATCTCGAATCTCACGAATCAGCGTGAATCAGGAATCGAACGGCAAGATTCTCGTTCGATCCGCTGTCCCATTCATCCCAGCTTCTCTCGGTGTTGGTAAAAATCGTCTTTCGCGCTTCGTCGATTTAGCTGTTGATTCTCCAAGGAACACGACAAAGTATAAATACGAAGATTTCTCGCGGCAGGAAACCAGCCTCTTTCCATTTGTTCCGCGCCAGTTCCTTCGACTTCTCTCTCTCTCTCTCTCTCTCTCTTTCTTTCCTTCTTTCTCTCGAAGCTCGTCGTTCTTCCGTGAAACGACGGCCGCGTACAATCCGTATTCGAGGGGCGTCCGCGTGCACGCGAGGATCGTGGCGCGTGCGACATTCGTAGCCGAGAAAAGACACCGTCCCGCGAACGTGGAAACCGGAACCGACGGCTAACCAAGAGACTAAAACGAAACGGCGAACGCTGAGGGCCCGCGGCCGTCTCCGAACCAGGATTATCCCGCGGAAACTCGACATTCCTCTAATAAGGTCATTATCGCGTGACCCGGGATCGTGCCACCGACACGCACCGACTGCGCTCCCTTGCATAAATACAGATTTCCATTTATACCTCGCTTACGAGAGTGCGAGCGCACTCGAGCATTCCCTGTGCGCGCAAGTACTATAAGAACTCGCGGCTGATGCGGTGCAACAGTGGCGTAAGGTGCGAATCCGGGTCACGTTCTCGATGGGACACGTTTCGCACGGTATATTCGCGTTTTAAATACGTTCGCCCAGTTTTTCGAACGAAGAACGCGAGGGAAATTCGTACGAAATCGAAATGCGCATCTTTCGAGGTCACTCGAACGACCCTGTTACAGCAGCCCTCGAGGCGCGCGTACGTCGTTAGAGTACGTACGATTCCATCGAATGTTCTGCTTTTCGAAAATTTACCAGAAAGAAATTATAAATCTACGGTTCACGGTGCAATTACTCGATCAAGTTCGAAGCGTCCTCCCCACTCTTCGAATCGAATCCGTGGAATGGTTACGCCATTGCGAGTCGAACAGGACGGTGTATAAATGTCTAGATGCACACAGTCGCGGTAGTCGTAGGTACAAGCGAGAGAACCCTGGCATACCATCGACTGTCCATAGCCACCTAAGCAGATTCTGTCCCCAAGGTACGAGCGGCGAGGATTCGTAGCGTTCAATTTGCATTCTAAAGTCCTGGCCGATGCAGAAGAAAGAAGAAGAGAGCCCTCCGCCTCACGGCGCTACCTCCACCGGATCTCCTTGCTTTTCCCTCTCTGTCCTCCGCTTCCTTCCATTTGTCCCTTTATTATTTATACAGGGTGTGCAAACGAGTCGAACCGTAGGGATCCGTGGCTGACTGGCAACGTAAACAGGACAGGAGACTCTCCGATAAGCCTAAATTGAAAGATCAGTCTAAGCGCTAAACTGGTTTGCTACCAATCGATTCGTTCCGATTCTATTCTATACACGGTATTCAGGAGTTACGGTATACACGGTATCCCGCTAAATTTCCACTTCGATTCAACGCGAAAAATATCCGCTTCGAAAATAACGCGAACCTGTCGTTGATTTTTATTAGATTGGATTTAGATCGGTGGTCGGTTTTCGACGACGTACGTGTTTACATGTACGATATTCGCGATAAAAGAATTAATCGCCGTAACCGAGGCAAAGGGGAAGACATCATCCAATCCGGATCACTTAATTTACGAGCGTAGAACGTTCGATCGAAGTCGACCTAGCGAATGTTTGTTTCGACGGAGATCAAAGCACCTATCTTATCGAGCTTATCGATTTAATTTTCGAGCAAGTTCAAGCTTCGTTGATAGCGATCGTCTCCGAAATGTTTCGTCGTAATAAATAATTGCCTATGAAGTAATTCCTCAACAACGAGATATAATAAGTCTGTTTACTTGCCGATTAATTTCGGCACCGTCGTTATCCAAATTTGTTTACTCTATACGAAACGTATACGCTGTTCGAAAAATCATATTCCGACAACGGTATTCTTAATACATTCTACCCATTATTCGTTCGTGAAATTTTTTACCACCAATTCCCCGGAGTTGTCGTTTCATCGGTAAAACTGGTATCTGGAACAAAATAAAACGAGAACGATCGTTTACGCTAAACGCGGTAAAAAGAAAAAACGAAATCGTATACCGGTGTCGAGACTCGACATTGTTGTAAAAAGAATCATAACCCAGAAACATAAGTATTTTCGAAAGTTCAAAATGAACAAAACCTCTACGAGTCGGTGAGGTTTACGGTCTGGTACTTTTACGCCATTCCCCTCCGCCATCGAAATGGTCAAAATGACCACCAGCGGTCGTTTTTTTATTTTTCGGATGCGTTGGCAATTTGATTTCGTATTCCGTCCCTCTCTCGCTTAGCCAACGCATGCATCGAAGGTTTATGGCTCGTATTTCCTCTTTAACGCCGATGTTGGTCCGACCACTGGTGATTCCACTCGCCTTTGTGTTCTCTCCTCTTTCTCTCTTTCCTTCGAAACTCTCGTTCTTCCTCTTGTTCTCTTCTTCTCGGTTCTTCGTGTCCCGTGATCTACGTTCGTTGAAAGATCCTGCTCGTCCACTCGTTCGCGGACCCACCGAGCCACGTCTCTTACGTCCAAATCTCTCGCGCGAATTCTTGGATTTCGTAATCTCCGGCCACATCGAAATCCTACGCGTTTATGGACACGACGACCGTTTCGTAACACGCGTACGACGCTTTCCTCCACGCTCGCGCGAACGTTTACGATGTTTTGGATAACCGCGCGACTCCCTCGACACACGCTTCCGTCGCTCGTTCGCGGAATCTCCTAATTGACGAACGACCGAGCGCGTCCACGAAATCCGCGTGTTTGCTCCAGCAATTTGTAGGGTCCTGCGGTGCGCGTTAATTAAACGAGACAGCCTGGCACCGCTCGCGTTCGGATAAAAATACTCGAGGCTGGTGACCCCGACGCTGGTGTCCACGAGGATCACGGGTTCGGAGGGCGTCTTTGGACGAAGGAAGTTTGACTTGCTTTTTTTTTTTACAAACTTCCTTCCGACGTTTCCAACTAAAAAGGAAGAGGGCTCGGTCTGCGTATTTTCCATACGATTCTCGTGGACAGATGTCGAAACAGTTATCATTGGTAAGTTAGGACTTCTCGATGTACGTCGCGCTGGTTACGTAACAGTTCGGATGCATGCGCAGTTTTTGGAGCAAGGGCGCTTAACGTATCTAATCTCGTGATATATTCAGGTGTCCTACTTTTGCTCGTTATCGAATAAGTTGGTTATCATCGTATGGAAGCTTCGGGTGCTCCGTGTCGGAATTCGAATAGCTTTCCGGCGACGCGTGGACGGAACCGACAGAAAATTGGAGCAACGTCGTCGACGAACGTTGCGTCGACGAAGGTGCCTCGACATGCTCGCGCAAAAACTCGTTTCGTGGTTCGTTGCGAAGGTTAAAACCGTAACGCTTCTATCTCGGCTGGGTTGTCCGTGGTGTTGCGCGTCCGCGCACGAACCGGCTGAGCTTAACATCGGCAAGGCCCCTTGCCAGACCGCAATTACATCCCATAAAGCACGATTGAGACACGGTTCGACCATTATTCTCCCATACAGGGCCGTACAAAAGGGTCTCGCCGTTTAACGCGCCCCCATACGAGCTGCTCGCTTTCGGAATTTATACACGCACGTAGATACGTACACGAACGCGCGTACACGCACGAACCGTATACCCTCGAACGAAACCTCGTGGAAAAATGCGCGAGGAGAACTCGCCTGGTCGAGGCGTCCAGCGGAGCTCGCTGTTCGGAATCGCTGGCATTTTCTTCCGTAATTGCGACGAACCTCGTCGTTCTTTTCTCGCCGAGACGACGGCCGAGGGAAGGAAAAGTATTCGCAGAAGAGAGAGAATTTCGCAGGAAATCGAAACCTCTGAATGATGGTTCGAAGAAT
Organism: Megachile ligniseca; assembly: GCA_945859555.1. Lineage (NCBI taxonomy): Eukaryota > Metazoa > Arthropoda > Insecta > Hymenoptera > Megachilidae > Megachile > Megachile ligniseca. The sequence continues at coordinate 11,577,727 of OX243786.1, forward strand.
TTGAGAGACAGGACTCGAGATGTCCCGCTTGAGATACGAGACGAAACGGATAAACAAAGGGGTAGCTGAAAAAGGCACGCGTATATACCAAGGAGCCACTCGTTTAGAGACGTTCGTGGCGAATGAAAGCGAGGACAAGTTACATCGAGTAGCGCACGGTATTACTTCCCTAAGTGGCACGAGCCTGGGTTCGTAGCTCGCCACTTGGAAAGGTGGCTACTCGTTTTACGATTCGATGCCGTTGTCCGTCCGCTACTCCCTCGGAACTCGGAACTCGGAATACGATCACTTTCCCCTCGTTGTCAGGGAGATGATCCGTTTCGAGTCGATTGATATTTTAACGAGAAATTCTCGATAAAATCGCGATCGCCCAACGAGCTGAATTTTTACGAAACGATAATCGAAGTCCCGCTAATGCGTTCGCGAGACAGTTTCTTCCAAGTTGCCCGCGATCGTTAGCGACCTCGAGCCGCGGGCGTACGAAAAAAAAGAAGGCTAAGAGGACGAACGAGAAGAAACACGGTCTGAACGTTCGTTAAATTTTGTCTTCGTTAACGGACTCGTTCCCGATTCTCGGTACCGTGTAAACACGTCGAAACCATCGCAGTCGGTGCGCAACTTCTGTTCCGCCGAGGAAAGACTTTCCTGAAGGAGTCCTAGCGAAAGGAGGAAAACGAAAGAACGAGCGCGAGCTGTTCTTACTTTCGAGGAGAAACAACGCGAAAGAAGAAAGGTAAATGTTGATTTTGCCTGTGACGTTTAACGACGTCACCAAAATCCTCGAATCCCTTCCATCTTTTTCCTTTTTGCAGCTTCAAAGAAGAAAATAATCGTTCGTCGACGCGCGATCTTTATTTCTTGAAAATTTGTCCGAGTTCCAGTGGACAAAAGAATACGGTTTTTAACAATTTATCTTTCGCGGTTGCTCAATGGAGCAATTGCGCAATTTTATCGTTCTGTCCCTCGAATATCAACAAACACGTGCCGGCGGAGCATCGAGAGAAGATCGTAACCTACGTCTTCTTTGGAGTGAAAGTTGGTCCCGCCAGTTTCGCTTGCGTTTCTTTTTTCTTTTCTTGTTCTTTGATCGTAACCGTTCTCTTGGTCTCGCCGCGTGACACCCTCGTCTTTTTCGTCGAGATGTTAGAAAATGAGTGGAAAGCAACGTTCATAAACGTTATTCTACTAGAGTTTTACGCGCGGAAATCCCATCGGACCGTGTACGATTGTACGAACACGCGTGCAGGTTCGTCGACCTCGAAGGGTACCGAAACTCACGCATTCGACTGGCATGGACCACCAATAGCGTGACGCGGTGATTAATTATCAAGATTACAGACGAAACTTCGAGATTCCATGGTACAGAAGCGTAGACGCGAATTCCTGGTCGCATGAAACGCGGAGATCGTTCGCTTTGTCCCTCTGTGGCCGTTTCTCTTCCCTTTCGGTGGCGTTTCTTTTTTTCTCTCCTTTTTTCAAGGCTGATTCTCAGCCACACCCTCGTGCATCAGAGACGCTTTAAACGGGGACCAGACACTCGCGCACCTCGGTACTTTCGTTCGAGGCCTTTAATTTGGCACGTGTTCCACTCTTGGCTATTGTTGTCATGATTGTTGGGTGGATCTCTCTGGCTGTCCCTTTCTGCTCTTTCCTCGCATCGTCCGTTCCGTCTCTTCCAGCTTCGTTCGTCGCTCGGTTTTTTGCCGGCGAAACACCGTGTACGATCACCGGTAATGCACGAGTCCGTGTGCCCACCGTGGACGGCACGCGTTTCGTTTCTTCGTGGCTGTTTTTCGCGCCGCCGGCGACTTTCCATCGGAACGAAACGTTTCCGACAAGTTGAACGCGTTCCATCCTCGAGCGGGACGCGTTCCGCACGCGAGTCCATGATCTTTCAACGCAGGAAATCGAACGTACTTAAAACCAACGGGATCGGCAACTTTGTGTTGATCTCTTTCGATGAAATTTAATATACTTGTCGGTCCGGAAACGCTTGCGCGCCGTGCATAATGCCTACAGAACCTACAATCTAATCTTACGTTTCTAGGTTTCCATCTTGTAAAAAACTTTGTCACCGATTATGTATTCGACTAATCGAATGTCAGCTACGAGATCGATTTATTCGATGAATTATCTCGTTAAATCGCGCGCTCCCGGTTCATTTTTTCCAGGAGGAAGATTTCGCGTCCCTCGTCGCTCCTCAAAGGTATTCTGTTCCAGTTAATTTCCCCAACGAACAATTTGCACCGATGTAACCTTCCCTGTTTCGAGCCAGGACACACCGGTTTTTGTAATATTCCATAGAATATTAGCACAGACGCGTACAAAGTTCCGGTCGTTGAGCGGATAAACGATCGCGTTCGAAACGTATCGGTTCGTGATACGATTCCGCGTCGAAACAGCAGGACGGCACGAAGGAAGTCTCGTTTCGCGTCTCACGAGGAGAACGTACGAGAGCTGTCGCCAGAGAAGATAAAGAGTGTCGTGTATACAAAGAAAGCTGGCGGCACGCAGCGCGTGAGGAAGAACGATGGCGAAATTCTCCGTGTACGGTCCGTAAATTCCACGCTTTACTGCCTGTCGCCGGTGAAATCGAAGCATATTATTTCAGCGGAGCACGCGGCATCATCCTAGGTGGAAACCAAACGGGAAACGAAACCTAATGTCCTTCATTACTAGGATAAAATGTCTTTCGGCATGGGGATGTCTCTCTCCCAGAATTTCCCTTCGGTGAAATGTTGACAAACCCCGTTAAAGAATGTTGTATAAGTTACGATGAAACCGAAAACTGAATAGAGAGATCGCAAAAGTACTCCATCCTTGCCTCGGAACGTTCTTCGGTATCGGTCTCTGAAGATATTCGAAACGAGCCTAGGCAACGGGAAGCTTTTAGGTCGCTGCAGTTTAGTAAATTACGTTGAAATCGATTAGATGCAGGAAATAGAAGCTTAAATCCGTTCGATTCGAAACGTACAAATGTATACGTATGCCTTAGGTCCTGAGTGTACCCTTTTGCATGAAATAGTATGTGTTTAGTAGAACGGGGGTGGCGGGTCGTCGGTTCGCCGGAACAGGTTTTCGATTAATCTGGGAAACTGTGATGGTTTGCAGGAGCTGAAGGAAAGCTTCAATTACGGCTTGTTCTGTCCGCCCGTGAATGGAAAAGCCGGAAAATTCTTGGACGAGGAACGTCGCCTGGGCGATTATCCCTTCAATGGACCCGTCGGCTATTTGGAGGTAAGAGACACACCTTTCTTTTATTTTTCACACCGTCCTTTCCTTTTTCGATAACGCGCGTACCCGATATCTTGCGGTTAGTTGTCGAACATCTACCGTAGCTACCGAAAATGCACGAATCGTCGAAGCGTCACACAAATGATCGTGTCGTAAACGAAATGTCGAGTAACCGGATTCCGTCGATTGTGTCCACGGTGTGCCGCTAATGGGTTAATTTGAATTTTCATCCCTGACCTCCGCGACTGTTCTCGTGCAGAATTACCGTCGATGGAGAAAGGTTGAATGTGGGGGTTTAAATAGGCTTCGGGGTGCATTGACGCGGTCGAAAAGGTTATTTCAGCTACAAGATTGCCCGGGCCCATTGACGTGTTCCTATCAAAGGGAACAAGAGGGAGAGAGAAAGAATCGAGAAAGAGGTTTGCTCGTGAATATCAAGGGGTTTGCTCGACAACCGACAGCTACCACGTTTTTCTGCGTCCCTCGGGTCAAGGAGGGTCCGTGGCTATTTTTTCCGCGAGTCTATTTTTTTTCTTCACCTGGCGAGCGGAAAACAGTACGTTCTAGTCGATCGAGGAAGAAGGGTTGCTCGTGACCGTGGTGGAAAGCAAGCCTTGACGCGTGTTACGAACTCTCTCCCAGTGTACACATTTTTCTCCTGCGTAATAACAATGGCTTTGGAATTCAGAAAGAAACCAGAATCTGACGATTCCATGAGAGAAAGCCCAATTGATCTGGATAGAATGGTAAACTTTTAACAATTGAACTCGTTCGATACGATACCCCGTTTTCTGCTACTCGCGTATTATTTGTCGATAAGAAAGAAATTAGCAAAATATTTCGAGTAGACTTTTCTTTTATTAAAATTCGGGAAATTATTGACGAGTTAATAATTAATAGTGACTAGATAAACCACGCGGTAGTGTAAATTATCGAGGATTTAAACGCTCTAATTACAGTGAATCGAGACGTACGCGACAAGACATTTTAATTTTTCGCTATTGTTTTCTAATTCCGCAAAGTTGCATTAGTATCGACAGTGTGTTTGCTTTTCCCTCAGAAATTCAATTTACACGGGTCTGTGTAATTACCATCGATTACCGCCGTTGCAGCATGCCTTATGCATCCGATCACCGTGTGACGTCGAGGCTATAAATAATCAATAAGTAACATTAATCGATACATCGAATTTATAGCTGTCGCAGCAATCGACGGATTAAAACGACGATTATTCAGAATTACTAGTACCGATATTAGTCGAAAGAGTAGATCGGTAACGTAGCAACGCAAAATTTCCAATTAATCGAGGATAGGAAAGACGTCGGTAACTCGTCGGATGCAACCCGTTCGAAGACACGCCTCGAAGAGCCGTGAGTCGTCGCTCGTCGATGACTGTTCGAAACGGGAATTCGCGAAAAACAAATAATCCCACGGTTGGTTAACGAGATCTGGATACTGGTCGTGGTGGTGTTTTCTTGCGTAACCGGATCTAGTTCTCATCTCGGTGTTCCGTCCCTGTTGTTCTTCGTTCTCGTCTCCGTTGAGAGATTCGATCGGTTTCAGTGCCGATAGCAGGATCGTTCTCGACGCGAGAAATTCACTTTTCCGAGTTCGGGTCTCGTTCACGTCGCACGAGTTACGAATCGTTGGACGCATTCGTCACCTGTAATCGAAAAACCACCTCTGACGAATGGCTTCGTTCCGGTTTCCTCGTTTCCTCGCTGAACATTCGATCCAGCTGGTGTGCGCTGCTCGTAATTCGAACCTTTTTCGATCGAACTGTACCAAATTACTGAAACAATGTCGTAACGCGCTGCTATTCTTGACATATTAATTACTATTCGTAATACGTTCGCTACCATCTTTGTTGAAGATTTTGTCTTGCAATCCGGCGAATGAATTGAAGAAAAATATGTGTTTAATCGTTTCGATCGACTTGCCATGCACGAGAAAAATTAACGATCCATCGGTTAAAGGCCAAGAATGATCGATTTTTCTCTTCTCCAGGCCCGACCTTGATCCGCTTGAAGAGAGCCAGACGATTTTCAGCTCGTCCATTTCGCGAAATATTTCATCGTCGAGGTGGAAGATGTAGATAAAGTGCGAACGTCCGAAGATGGAACGCGGCGTGTTTTACTTTTCTCTTTTTTTTTTTTTTTCGTTTCTTCGTCTTACTCTCGTACCGCCGCAGCTAAGTTGCACGCAATAACGCGGATAGAAATAAATACGCGAGGTTAGACAGGCCCATAGATCACCTGTATTCGGTACCATCGGTGTTCGCAACAACGTTCTTTTTTTATTTCTTACGCTCATCGATCGCGGTTGCGCTCGCGCGTACGCTCGATTCTCGTCACGCGAGATTCACTTTCAGGGACGAGCTGACTCACGACGAATAGGCAGCTTTAAGTACCCGCGATCGTGTCGTGTTGGTCTCGCGAAACGACTATTGACCACCATTTTCCTATTAACGCTTTTGCTGCCAAACATTGCTAATCCACGAATTTATACAACTCGGACTTGAATCGATCGGATACCGTAAAAAGCAAAATCTGTTCGCGTTGAAAGTAATCTGAAAGTCCTCTGCCATTTCGTCGTTTATGTTGCAAGAGCACAGCGACTCTTGCTACAGTCCGACAGATACCGTTGCAAACGAATCTTTTAACGTTGCAATCGCAACTTTATAACCGAAAGAATTCGATCGGTCGAAAATGGTTAATGGCAAAAACGATGTTCTTGAAAATAAGGCGATGACGTGTACGTACGATCAGCACGCTGTATCTCCAATTTGCATTGCAGCTTCCTTGATAATCATAATTGCTGCTAACGGTGATCATTAACGCGGTTGTAGCGGCGATATTGCCTATCCGTCAGGATCTAACGCTATGAAGTATGATGCCTCCGATAATTACAAAGAACCGGCAAACCACCAGGAAGCGACAGGGTGAATCCCCGTCGAGTCGGGATAATTTTATACTCGAAGCGTCCATACTTGTTGTAGGATGCATCGTTAGTAGAAAATGAAAAAGAAAAGAGGAACGAAAAGAGCGGGGACGGTATCGCGGCGCGAAGATATTCGGTGTCTAGACGCGACGGCCGGCCGAAGTCGCCTAGTCTGCTCGCTTCGATCTGATCCCTCGAATGATGGATGATAGTTTGGTAAATCCGCATCGTCGCTTTTGAAATTCACAGCTCAAGTACAAAAGGCGGGTCTACAAGATGCTGCATCTGGACGAGAAACAGCTGAAAGCGATGCATACGCGAACGAACCTGCGAAGGTTACTGGAATACGTGGCGAACAGCCAGGTGGAGAAGATCGCCAAGATGTGCAGCAAGGGTCTAGATCCTAATTTCCATTGCCAGGAAACCGGGGGTAAGAGGTCGTCCGACGTAGCCATCTTGTCGGACTTTGTGTATTAAATCGATATGTCGTATATGCCATGTTATCGAGTGCACGTACATTCCTGACGAAAAACACCTGTATCGTTGTTGCAGAGACTCCGTTGACCTTGGCCACCACTTTGAAGAAACCGTCGAAGGTGATAATAGCACTGGTGAACGGTGGCGCCCTGTTGGATTATAGAACGAAGGAGGGATTGACAGCGATGCATCGAGCCGTCGAGAGGAACAGTTTAGAGGCGGTGAAAACCTTACTGGAACTTGGCGCCAGTCCAAATTATAAAGATACGAAGGGTCTGACGCCACTTTATTACAGCGTTATTTACAAAACGGATCCGATGCTCTGCGAGACGCTGCTTCATGATCACGCGACCATCGGCGCCCAAGATTTGCAGGGCTGGCAGGAAGTGCATCAGGTTACACGATACTGTTAATAATCTTCGACTCCTTTGCTTTACGAGATTCAAAAAATTACCTAAACATTTTAATTAATTTTACCAAACATTTAACGCAACGATAATTGGATCGCGGATAATACGATAGTTTCGGTAACGAATATTCAGATAACGAATTTATTAGATAACGAGTTTAGATAACGAATATTACGACTCTATACGCGCTGTAAATACTTTACAGTGTCGAGTTAAGCACTCAAATAGTTCGGGTCGTTGCTAAATATACTCTCGCTTTATTATCGATCGAACAAGCGTCGAAGGTGAAAAAACACCGTTATCGTCTCCTGATAATAATCTCATAGTGGAAACTGTTGAAAATCTTGTCGTTTTCCCTTCGTACCTCGACCGTATCTCCGATTCTTCGTTAGCTCGCGAACCTTGGCTAGATTTAAAGGACAGAACCAAGCTCGGTTTAATTATAATCGTCTCCCCTTCGATAATCGATAACTTTGCTGGTATATATTCGCAGGCCTGTCGCAACAACCTGGTCCAGCATCTGGATCACTTGCTTTTTTACGGCGCCGACATGAACGCGCGTAATGCATCCGGTAATACACCGTTGCACGTTTGCGCAGTGAACAACACGGACTCTTCTTGCATACGCCAGTTACTGTTCAGAGGTGCCCAGAAAGATAGTCTGAATTACGCGAACCAAACACCGTACCAGGTAGCGGTGATCGCCGGGAACATGGAATTAGCCGAGGTTATCAAGAACTATCAGCCTGAGGAAGTTGGTGAGTTCCGCCACGACCCCCCGACATCGACGAAGAGAGGGATAATCGACAAAGGGCTATATCGCACACCGGCTAGAATCCCTACGATTTCTATCTACGGGATTAAAACGACATTGTCCTAGCCGAATAAAAAAGAATTAACCCTCGAACAACTGATAACCGAGACACCAGCAATTTAAATATAATATCAGGGATATTTTCATTCTTGCTTCATAAATTTCGCCCTACACAGAGAGTGAATGTAAGATGGGTAAAATGAGATTCTTACGAAGCGCAAATCCAACGCTCCTCTTTAAATCACCGAAGCGTCCTCGCCTAGAAAATTTTCGTTTCACCCATCTTACGTCCCTACGTATAGCATCATCGCGTGATCCATTCTGCACAAAAATCGTTCATTCGATTCTTTGAGTAGGTCATTTTAATCGAGGCATCATCCTGTACATACGTTTCGTGAGTATAGGTAGTCTCTATCGTTCGAAAGTTAATCCGTCGGTCAATATTATACGTTTGGATCGTTAAATCCAAGCTTATTTTTAATCTTCGGTTTCGGTGAATCAATTCGGTGTTCTTAAGTCAGAATACTACACGACATCGTTTCGCACTCGAGATTACGATGCGCGACGATTCATCCACCTCCGTAATATCGAAGATCGAGTCATTCGATAAGAGTAAAATAGATAAAAGGAAAAACGTGGACTTGGATCAAGATCGTTCGGCCAACTATTTGATAGCACGTCGTGAACAGCTTGGCATGTGCATGCGCGTAGTACAGCTTCGTTTTTGATTCTGGTGTTCTCCTGTGTTTTTTATTTCTCTTTTTTTTTCTCCTTGTTCAAAACAACATACGCTTCAGCGCTTGTCGATAGAAAGTAGAGACACTTACCGTAAAATTAGTCGACTACTGTACAGATCTACATATATATATAGTATATGTACGTATACAGGATTGTACGTGATTCGTGTTTCTGTGCTGTATAATTAAACGTACGATCATTGTAACAGTCTGGTGAGATCTTTTGGTGGTGATGGTCTTGTAAGACGTGTCGAGTATTCTTCTGTAACAATAACTACAAGTAACGACCGAGGTTTACGATCGCTTCTTTTTTTTCTTTTTTTTTTCTTTTTCTTTTTGAGTAACTAACGATGCCGCATCTTTGGACCGAGCGACACCATCGTTGCCGGATCATCGATCGACTTCCGAAATGGTGTAAAATATTGCAGACAATTTTCTCGAGACTTTTGTTGAATATGTTTTCAACGGAAGGAGCTAATAATCGTAACTATTAACGATTTTAGATCGGAATTCAAAGTAGAGAGAAAAAAGAAGATTGACACTTCGTCGTGAATTAGCATGTACCATAAGCATTTTACACCAGTCTGATAGAATAATTGTATCTCGAGCGAAAACAGTGAACTATTATGTTCGATCGGAAAGTCCCGCAGCGTTGAAGTCGCGAGAACAAGTTGGTTAGTAATGTTTGGGTAGTTTCAACGTAATTTGTGAGTTTCCGCGTGTCACCGTGGGCCACAGTGATCGAACAGAGAAGTCCAACGGTGATGACCGTAACGATATTAACCGATACGCAATATTGTGTCTAACCAAAACTGTGACTGGTAACCATGGCCACAATGTATCCTACAAAACAGATACAAGCAAATACCGCGACGAATGCGTGACTGTTGAGTGTGCTTCAATTCACCGCTTTCTTTTATAGATGGTACGAACGCGCGTAACGAGATGCGAAAAACCGATCGTTTATTCGAGTACAGTCGCGTGCATAGATGGCTTCTCTCGGTAAGGACAACCATAGGGGCAGCTGATCCCCGCCATTCGCTCGCGGTATCGTCACGCTTCCCCTTGCCGACAGAAGGCATCGTTGCACGACCGCTTTTACTTTTACCGTTTTCTCGTGACATGTTCGATCAAATTCGTGTTAAATTATACATCGTTGAATCGTTGTTGTTTCTAACGCGCGAACGATCAGCTGTCGAGTAACGTTTGAGTAGATGCGCGTGCGTGCGTGTGTGCGTGCGTGCACCAGCACAGCTTACGAGTCCGCTTCGATAAGTTCCGTGGCGATCTTCGATCCGTAAAACGGTGCGCCGAGAACGCGGGGCGTTGAACGGACATCGAATCTCGCTCGAAAGCACCGAATCAGATGCACTCGAACATACCGTTGCGAAAGCAGCACGCTCGAAACGGCTCGTGCAACTCGTTGAAAAGTTCGCGCGTCACCTGTCGGGAAATCGGGCGTGGTATCGTCGGTCTCGCGAAAGGAGAAAAAGAACCGAGGGTCGAACGGTTTTCTCCATCGGAAAAAAGATAGAGAGAGAGTGTGTGCGTGTGTGCAAGAGAGTGGGAGAGAGAGAGAGAGAAAAAGAGAGAGAAAAAGAGAGAGCGATAGATAGATAGAGGAGAAACGAGTCGCGTTCGCTTGGAGAGGAAGACGAATAAAGCGTTCGGCGAGCTGCGCTACTTGTAAGGCTAAGTAATCCTTTCTTTACTTAACCTTGCAACCCTCGATTTTCCAGTACCGTTTAAAGGGCCGCCACGCTACAACCCGAAGCGACGCTCGGTGGCTTTTGGCGGCGCGTCCACGATGACCACGAGCTGCTCGGCCAGTAACTTGGGCACCCTGACCAGGATACCGTCCGCGGAACAGCAGCATCACGTCGCTGCCGGAACGACCGCTTCCGGCGGGCCTAGCCTCACCAGAACGATCTCGGTGGAGCAGTACGCGTCGAGTATCAACGCGATCACGAGAGTACCGTCCGCCGAGCAATACGCGACCGGCAACCTGACCAGAGTACCGTCCACGGAACAACAACAGTACCTATCCACGGGGACGCTGAACAGAGTACCGTCCGGAGAGCAATACGCCAGCCCGATCGCTACAACGACCGGTGCCACCACGATTATCAGGCTCTCCTCCTCCGAGCAATACGCCGCGGCTACCACCGGTACGCTCACCAGAGTACCGTCCACCGAACAATACCCGACCGGTACGCTCACTAGAGTACCGTCCACCGAACAATATCCGAGCAGGACTTTGTCCGGTGAGCAGTACACCGGTACGACCGGGGGTATCGCGAGGACCGATTCGCATCACGGCAACCTCGTCAGAGTACCGTCCATCGACGCGACCAGAAACGACCTACAAAGAATACCGTCCGAGCAACACGCGGCGACCACCAGGTCCCTAGAGCAGAACGGCCATCGGATCGCGTCGGAGTACCAGAGCCCCAATTCGCTGAGGGACCCTAACGCGAGGTAAGCATAAACTGTCTTTGCGATCCCTCTCGCGACAATCGATTGCTCTCGAAATTCGACTCTCCTGATCCACCTCGTTCCTATTTCTTGTCGGAGATCGAACCGGCTCGATTTTCGAGGAAGGGACAACGAGCAGCGTTCCCGCGACGATTCCAAATAATCGCGCTCCTTCGCGTTTGGGGTTACTCGAATTCGAAGCAAAGACAATTTACGCTAATCTCGCAAGATTTCTCGATCATCAAGTCGAACGATCACGCGTTCGACGCTATACGAGTTACGCTCCATTTCAAGATTACCAGCCACCACGGAGAACTATCAGAACGTTAGATTGGAGGGACTGACAAGGCTACAAGAACACCGGCTCGAGCTTCAGCACCGTCTCGACATGCATAGAACGATGGAGATGCCGCCGTCGCCGTCACCGAGCAGCAGGAGTCTAGCTCCTTTCAGCTCGGCTAGCTCGAGCCTATCCGAAGGCAGCAATCAACCGTCAGGCGAAGATTCCGCCAGCATCGTCACAGGTATACACAAACACACACACGCGCGCAGGTTTATTTTCTTCGACCTTTAACCACGCTCTCTCTCGTCGGACGAGAGAAGGAAATGCCGCGCCGCGCCGCGCCGCGCCGGCGAGAATGCGTTTCACGAAAACCACCACCCTTCAACGAGGATCTCCTTTGGTGCGTTTATGGATACACGAATGCGAGAACGACGCGAACAGACATAGAACAAAAAAGAAGGGAAAGCGAGAGATTACTTTTTATATGCGGCGTGACTCGAACGTCGAACCATCACCATCAGAAATGGTATACGCGCCATGCTGGACTCAGCTAACTTTGCTCCTCTTTACACCGAATAGAACGATGACGAGAACGATCTCCGCGCGCTTACTATAGCCTAGCTGTCTTAGCGGATGTAACATCACAGCAACCTAGACTTTCGATACCGCCACGTGCTGTATAGTTATAGACAATTTCAGTGACGAGTTCTTGGTAGCTTTAAGGTAGCACCACACATACGAACAGACATACATACATACATACATACATACATACATACATACATACATACATAATCGTACAAAATCATCTAGCGTTGCATGACGTTCATCGCTCTAAGACGACCAAGCTGATCGAATGACGACGCTCGAATCGAGTCCCCATTTATTTCGTGAATTTCTAGACAAGAGCCTGGGTGATACCGCGTCCGACGTGATCAGCGACAGTTCCGGAGTCGGCACCTCTCAGTCAGACACCACGAATTCTCTGTCCATTCCTGGAACCACCGTTGTCTGCGTCGAAAGCTACAACAGCGGAATCCTGGGACATCTGAATATCAATCAAGGGGACATCCTCGAAGGTATTTCGTTGTTCGACGTCGATTACGTCGTTTAATAGGCACCTTCGATCGATAAACGTATTTTTGTTCGTTTATTCGCAATAGTCACGGGAGCTACCGACTGTGGTCTTCTCGAAGGAGTCCTCCGCGGTCAAGGCACGGGTCTGTTTCCTGCGCACTGTGTGCAGGAAGTTAGACTTCGCCATACAAATATCCCTTTGGGTCCTCAACCTGCCAGGGATGGTCGTAACAGAGTACTGGGCCGCAGAGAATCGCAGCATAAGTATTTCGCTACTGCTCCCAGGTTGAAGAAACCGTAAGTCCATCGTGTCTCTTCGTTCGTTTAGCTTCTTCTAACGTTCTTCGGAATTTCCATAAAGCGATCTAACTGTCATTCGCAGAGTTACGTCCGAACCTCGTACCGTGGTGCTGCATCGTTCTAGAAAAGGTTTTGGCTTCGTGCTACGAGGTGCCAAGGCAACTTCGCCTTTGATGGAACTGACGCCATCCGCCAGGTACCCCGCCTTGCAGTACCTGGACGACGTTGATCAAGGAGGCGTGGCCGATCTGGCTGGTCTCCGAAAAGGGGACTTCCTTATTCAAGTAAGTAAGAGTGTCTAAGAACGATTAAGACGATTAAGAAATGCACAAAGACGTGTCGAAACGTAGTGTTCCGCGTGTATTATCGACACGATACTTTTCACAGATCAATGGCGAGGACGTGACAACGGCATCGCACGAACACGTGGTAGACTTGATCAGAAAGTCCGGGGAACTGGTCAGGATGACGGTGGTGTCCCCGGTGATCAGCCTCCCGAATTCGCAATCGGCAGCCCTGCTGCCAACTAGTCAACCAATTCAGAGACAATACGCGACCCTTCCGCGTAAAGGTAACAACAACGTAGTGATCGGTGGTACGCTCGGAAGATCGCCGGCTCCTATGCCACCCCGAAGGGATCCGAAGACCACTCTGAGCGTCGGTCGAGCGCGTGCAAGATCGATGGTCGCTGGATTAGGTACGTTTCGCCGTAACCGATCGTGCTCGTCGTACGATACGTTGTACGATATAAAGAAACGTTGTTAAAATCGTGCTCGTCCGTTATACGTGCGTATAGAAGGTGGCGGCGAGAGAGACGACCACGACGAAATAACGTCGACCGGGGCCAAATCGAGCAGCGCGGAATCGATTCATCTTCCGCAGCAACCATCCACGGGACCCAACACCGGACAGAACACGCCCGTGCAACCGAGAACGGCCAGTATTCGATCGAGACCAACTTCCAGCAGGATCACTGCCGCGGAACTGGAGGTATATACCGGAAGCTCCTGATGCATACATTGAACTACGTATCCTGTGCTCGATCTCGATGAACGATGCGCTTCTTGTACTCCTTTGAATGGCATTGCACGAACAAACAGACAGGCTTCAGCTTTGTCCTTCCTTTCTTCCAGGAACTGTTTCAGCGGCAGCAAGGTAGTACCAGTGGTCAGTACAGCTCGTCCATGATGAGCTCTCACTTTCAAACTGGTCAAGCTACCAAGTCGCATCCTTCCTCGCCTGCAAAGACCGGAAGGGTATACGCGAGCGTAGCAGAAATGAAACGCAAAGGCAAAGTAAGAACACTTCCCTCGAACACACGTTCCTATATATTATAGAAATATATTTTCTTTCTGTTGGTCTGCCTATGTAGCTTGGTCGTTCGTACGAATAGGACCCGTAGACTTTGGTGTAATAGCTGGTAGATCCTTAATACCTTTTCGATGATATCGTATTTATACGTTATAAGATTTATCTTCGCCGATAAAGTACAAATAAAGCCAAGTCATTCTCTTGCTTGGGCTTCGACCTTAAACCGACCGATCCGACTTTCCCCAACGATATAATTCGAAAAGAAATAATTTATTAACGCGTACCCGTGTTCGCTAGAGTTATCATCCCGGTTCAAGTACCGTTACCCTGTCCTGCTCGATCGATATTCCAATTCGACTCAAGAATTTCGAAAGATTTTTCCTTGGAAAAGCTAATAAAGTCATCTCCGATGCATGCACCGGGGTGATCGGTGGCCGTTTTTTACGCATGTGTGTTATAGTTTTCTCGCAAACCAGTACGAGTGTACAGCAAGGGGCGTTCCTGGTACGAGAGAGACAACGAGGACGACTTATATTACTGATCGAAAATACTTTGTTTCTAACGCGTCCGTGACTTGCATGATTCCAGGTGACTAAGCCATTTGCTAATGAAAATCCGATGTTCGAAAGAGCATCGGATATCACCTTCAGCTTAACGAACACGCCTCGCACGACACGATGTATGCGCGTGTCCGTGTGTGATCGTGCCTTTTCTGCAACGAACATCTTAATTACTTCGCTTTCGCCTTTTTCTGCTCTTGTCTTATTTGCATCCACCAATGGTTTTGGTCGTACAAACTTTTCAAATATTTCAATGTCGTCGTTATCATTGTATGTCCCTGCTCTGTTAGCTTTCAATAGTCAAAGAAACCAATGATTGCCGCAAAGTTTAAAGTCTAGTATCTTAAGTAATCGCTGATCTTGAACGTAGGCGTCAGTCAACGGACTTAGAAATGCTTAAATATAGTTTTCTTTCGGATTACTCGATCATGTATCGAATGAATCAACGAATAAAAGCTTGTCCTTGGTGCCTTCAAACTCCTGTACTGAACACCCGCTTATCGTATTTCCCACGTATCTGCAAGATTTTACGTTACGCGTAACGTAGTGCCAGCTATGCGCGTTCGAGCTATTGTGTTCCATGAAGGCTATCTATCTGGACATGATACTTGATCATGGACGGATCGTCTGAATCGGTACGCTTGTTTGTTCGCAGTCGAATTCGAGGGTACGATTCTTCGGCGGATTAGGCGGTGGTTCCGACCTTCATCGAGATTTCCACAGTACCCCGGATTTAAACATCCAGGCGCAGTCGTCTATTTTAGCCCCGAAAGGGCACAGGAGCCAAGAAGACGTGAACGCGTTGAATGGCAGAAACGGGCTTCCACCACCGAATCATCCACCACCTCCACCACCGGTTGGTCAAGTCGTCAAAGTGAACGTGGGCGCGAACGTGCCGGACGTAGTTACACCGGCCTCTGTGTATGATAACATGGCTCACATACAGCAAGTTAAAGGTATTCTACACATCGTTACGCATCGTTGAGTTCATCTATTTTAAGCCTTTTTCCTGCAAACAATTGCTGTATTCACCTTTCTTCGTGTACGTATGGTCACCGATACCTTATTTCTGTTTCATCTAGAACTGGCAGCCGCAACCGCGGACGGAAGTTACGGCGTGATGTCGAGCTTCCGACCGTCGAACAGCGCGAAACTGTACGCCTCGCCGGAAGACATGAAGACCGTGGGCTACCGTTCCCGTAGCCTACCGGCGCACACTACACGTTGTCACGTAAGAAAATCTCACAGCTTGCGTACACCGAACAACACGACCTTCAAGCCTCTGAACAACCAGCAGGCCGTGAACAACGCCGTCAGCAACAACAACCAGGTGAACAACAATCAGTCGGCGAATAATCAATATGCCCAACCGTTGAAGACCAATCGAAGCCACAGCACGGCAGGTATCAGGGAACGAAAGAAGAAGGTGATTGGTACCAGCTCTTCGATCACGAACCTAGCGTCCGTGGCGAACAACAATACCGGAAACGCGGTTTCGAACACCGCGCCACCTATCCCGGAACCGGACTACAGTTTGTCCGAGTCCGAGAACGACGAGGGAGAAGAGGAAACCGACGACGACGCGGAATCGGAGATCGCGAAGGAGTTAGAGAAAGCAGCTGCGAGGGAAAAACTCGAATCCACCAGAGAAACGTCGGGCAATTCGAACACCTCTGGCTCGAGTTCATCCGGCAGCAGTTCTTTGCCGCATTCGTTCAGCGTCGAAGAAATTCAAAAAGTCAAAACGCAATTGAAGTCCTCGAAGAGTCATCCCAACGATTTCCTCTTGCAACAGACGCAGCAGTCTCTGGTCGAGGACGGTGACAATAGTTCGAGCGGTGTCAGCTCCGATCAAGATGTTCCGGTAGGTCCGCCTACCGGTTTCGACGACACCGCCGCGAGGAATCTAGCGAACGAAGCGACGCAACATTCGACCACGGTACTGTCGGTCACCGGCAGCGAGAAAGAAATGAATCCCAAGAGAACCAGCTATGGGGGCAGTGGTTTGCTCACTAGACACGCGGTCAGTTTGGCACAGCTACCGCCACCCATCGAAGCGGATGCCGAGGAACAGAGCAACGACCTGTTCGTACCTCCTCCGCCGGAATTCAACGCTGGTCCCTCTGCCGGGAATTCGGACGAGTTGGTGTTCGCTCCTCCTCCTCAGTTCTGCGATAATAAGCAACAACAGCAATCGCAACAACAACAACAACAACAACAACAGCAGAATCGCGTGAAAATTATTGGCGCTATACCGAAAGTTACCAACAGTCAAGTGAAGGCTTCCAGTGGACGGTTGCACAACCAGTGAAAAAACCGATTTCGTTGAAATCGGATGTCGATGAAAACAACCTAGGATCGCCAGAGTCAATTTAATATCTTTCCATTTAACCTCTTTTCTTCGTGTAGAAAATAAAGACGGAGTTCTTTCGATCGTCGGTCAATTTTTCGATCAAAAATGCTTCCCGACGTCAACGAGAATTTTGTAAAAGGAACAGAATGGTCTCTGTGACACGGTTGTATCCTATTCATTTCATCGAGTAGAAAATAGGACAGAGACTGAATCGTTAAAAATGTCCACCATTTTTGCAATAAATTTTTCAACCAGAAACGTTCTCGAAGTAAAAACAGTTTTGTAAGAAACCGAAATCTCTGTATCCGTACACTCTGGGACTCGAGCGTCGCGTTGCTCGAATCCGTGGTAGCTGAAGGTATTCGATGAATTTGTAAAACTTACAAAATATAGTAGATTTAAAAGTGCGATACTTTCTACTCACGCCGTTTCAACAACGTCCCGTAGCCGTCTCGTGGAATGGCCTAAGGGGTGAACGAGAAAGAAGATCCATAAACCGTACTGTAGCTCTTATAACTAGAAGAAGAAAAAGAAGAAGAAGAAGAGAGAAAGAGAGAGAGAGAGAGAGAGAGAGAATGTGTGCGTGTGTACGTGTTGTCTGCGAAATACGCTCGAGTATGTGTGTGCGTGAGATATCTCGAACGAACGAACAAACGCGTAGAGTATATCGGTTTGTTTTTCATATTTCTATCAAAGTACGAAGCGTGTTTAATACTTTTACATGTAATAACGACCTTTACCCCTAAACGCCATCGACTTCTCTCATTCCACCGAATAAGACGCACGGAACAGGCATTTTCGACGAACAGCACGCATTAAAACTGTTTACGAGGCGATTCAACCGTTGTTCGATACCTTTTACTTTCTTTTGTCAAGTACAAGCGAATTCGTCGAAGTTGCCAGTAATCGTCGAGTAGTTTAGCTAGTAAAGCGCGCGATTCCGTTTCACTACGCGTCTAGACACTACCGCTCAAGAGCCTAATTTACATTGTTCTATTCGCAAAGTCATTAGAGATTGTTTCTAGTTTGTAATAACGAGTAATAGAACTTCTTAACGATGAGCTGTTGAAGTTTACTCCGTAAAGCTCGCGATCGCGTTTGATAGAAAGCGCACTTGTACTACGTTAACGCACCACCATTATTCAGCTTGTAAGATAGAAATCGTATTCCTTCCATTCGAAGTCAGATTGCCGAGAGCCGCGAGACGTATCATTGATTTGACGAGTATTTTAAAAACTCGAGCGACGCGATCGTCGTCGTATATTTAAGACTCGTGTAGCGAACAGTTAAGTAACGACCCTTTTACCTGAACGAAAATCAAAAGATAACTTGTACAGGATGTTACGAAAGTAATGATTACAATTTAGGGTAAAGAATTTATTCGTAGAGTTAATTGAACATTTAAAATTTAAAGTCAACATTTTATTTGAGCTCTGCGTATTTCGTTGTTACATTCTGAACGCCCTGTACATGCGCCGATTCTTTTCTCGTAACAGAATCGAAATACTCGTTGATTTATCTTCTGTATATAGGAACAATGTCGAATGGACAATTATTCGCTTGTTTAAACAAAAGATAAAGCAAGATCTCGCGGCTCTCGGCCACTCTGCTACACACTGTATATAATTGCTACGTATTGAATATCTTAATAACGATGGGAACGATTATTATCGATCAATCAGTTTCACGATCAACGCGTGAATTAGATCTATAAGTCCGCGGTATCCATTGAAAATGCAACGTCCTTCCTAATTATTGTTTCTATGCCTTTTCAAGTTCAATCATATTCATAGACAGAAAACGAAATATTAATAATTAAGTCAGCGCACATGCTTGTGTTCGAAGCATGAACGAAAGAAACAGTTTCTCGAGTCGAGGATGAATCGTTCTAAAGATAAGTATTAAATGTTCCTTAGATATATTTTATCGTTTGTTTCCGGTCGGTAAATACAAAATGAAAATGATAGCCGATATTGTATGTCGTCGTCTGTAAAGCTCGATCGACTGGTTGATTCGGGTCAGTAAAGCAATATTGTACGCATTACAACGGCTCGTGTAAACAATAAACCGTTTCAGAATGGACGCTCGTTATCTTTTCCTTGCGATTTCTCGAGTTTATTCGATTATTCTCGCCGTATAAGCAACCAGAACGGTTTATTACAAGTTTAAAAATTGATCCTGAGTATGAACAGGTTTCAAAATAATACCTTAGTGCCATCTAACGATCAAACGCGGAATTATCGAAAGAAAAAATTGCCTTTTCTTCATAAAATAAAACATTTCTACGTTTTTCCGATGCTCGCATATTATTCTACGGTTACAAAAAAGTCATGAAACTAACTTTACACACAGCCTGAAGCTTTATATTCGAAAATTAAAAAAAAGCACATTACATGGACCATGAAACACTCTAGCCATCTAGCGGTACAAAGCGAGAACTAATGAAACTAAATATTGAATATAATTTTTTTTATTACCGGCAGGGGCTGAACTTCCGAAAACCTCCATGCTTCAAATTGGCTGAAATTTGGGGAATGGGATTCTTTTTAATAAAAATAATGATTCCGAGAAGGATTTTTGGCGACTCGAGAAAAACTTTTTTATCATTTGAGTGTCACTCCCTATTTTACCGACGCAATTATTACCGGCAGGGGCTGAACTTCCGAAAACCTCCATGCTCCAAATTGGCTGAAATTTTAGGAATGGCTTTCTTTTTAATAAAAATGATGATTCCGAGAAGGATTTTTGGCGATTCAAAAACAATTTTGTATCATTTATGTGTCACTCCCTACTTTACCGACGCAGATTTGAAGGCGATTCTGATGCTATGAGGTTTTCGCAAGTTTACCCATTTTTTTACAAATTTCATCCTTCGCCGTAAATTACAACAACGACTACATCACTACATATTAGTTATTACATAAGTATGTCTGTTATATTTATTATATTGTAATATTAGTACAATTAATACAACTTATGCAAATTAATTGTACTAGTACAATGCACAGAAACATGCCCGTGAGTTATTACTGTTAAATATACATATATATATATATATATATATATATATAAATAGTGTATGTCGTAATATTGTGTAATATTAGATTTTGAATATGTTATACGATTGCAAACATGTATAGAAATTGATTGGGAAATAAAGAGAAAAAAATTAATATGCAATTTCTATTTATTTTAAATCCTTACCAAAACCTATCCTTCATGGTCCAACTAAGGTAGTCACCATTCCTCGAAATTCATGTTTCAAAATTCCGAGAATTTTTGCGAAATCGGAAAGCTGCAGTTCAAGATTTGTATCAGGAGAAAATAACTTGCGAGGAGGTGGCACAAAAATTTTTCGAACCGAAATCCGGATTTTGAAATTTGGTATCAGGAGAACATAAGCTGTGAGGTTTTTTACTTTTGCATTTCGATATGTTTGTGTAATGTTTCTGAATGCTTGGGAAAGGATTCGGCGAGCGGGTTACGGACGGCCAGCGGATTGCGTGCGGCGGGTCGATTGCGGACGAAGTGTGGATCGGGAGTGGATCGATTGCGGACGACGTGCGGATCGGGCGTGGATCGGCGGTGGGCGAATTGCGGATCGGGCGTGGATGAAGCGTGGATCGGGTGCGGACGAGGCGTGGGCGGGTGCGGGTGAAGCGTGGAGCGGGCGCGGATAAAGTATGGAGCGGATGTGGATGAAGTGTGGAGCGGGCACAGATGACCTGCGGAGTTTCTGGAGTGATACCTTTTACTCCGTATACCTCCTTTACCTTTCTACGATTTTCAGTTTTGGTATCAGGAGAACATAATATGCGAGAAAGTGGCACGAAGATTTTTTGAACCCGAACGCACGATTTTAAAATTTGGTATCAGGAGAACATAAGTTGTGAGGAGGTGGCACAAAAATTTTTCGAACCGAAATCCGGATTTTGATATTTGGTATCAGGAGAACATGAGCTGTGAAGAGGTATTCGTGCCACCTCCTCGCAACTTATGTTCTCCTGATACAAAATTTCAAAAATCCGGAATTTCGATTAAAAAATCCGGATTTTGAAATTTGGTATCAGGAGAACATAATATATGAAGAGGTGGCACGAAAATTTTTCGAACCGACATCCGGATTTTGAAATTTGGTATCAGGAGAACATAACTTGTGAGGAGGTGGCACGAATGCCACTTCTTGGAATTTTGATGACGTCATTTCTAGGAATTGTCGAGAGCGATTTTTGAAATCCGGGTCGCCGATTTTGAGTTTTGGTATCAGGAGAACATAAGTTGCGAGGAGGTGGCACGAGAATTTTTCGATTTGAAAATCTGGATTCCGAAATTTGGTATCAGGAGAACATAACATGCGAGGAGGTGGCACAAATGCCACTTCTTGGAATTTTGATGACGTCATTTCTAGGAATTGTCGAGAGCGATTTTTGAAATCCGGGTGGCCGATTTTGAGTTTTGGTATCAGGAGAACATAAGTTGCGAGGAGGTGGCACGAGAATTTTTCGATTTGAAAATCTGGATTCCGAAATTTGGTATCAGGAGAACATAACATGCGAGGAGGTGGCACAAATGCCACTTCTTGGAATTTTGATGACGTCATTTCTAGGAATTGTCGAGAGCGATTTTTGAAATCCGGGTGGCCGATTTTGAGTTTTGGTATCAGGAGAACATAAGTTGCGAGGAGGTGGCACGAATGCCACTTCTTTGAATTTTGATGACGTCATTTCTAGGAATTCTAGAGCGCGATTTTTCAAATCCGAGCTGCCAATTTTGAGTTTTGGTATCAGGAGAACATAAGTTGCGAGGAGGTGGCATGAATGCCATTTCTTGGAATGTTGATGATGTCATTTTCATGAATTCCTAGGAATTTATTTCGTGATTTAATCGAATTGCTTCGCAGTTTTACTGTTTTCTGCTTTTCTAAGTATTTTTTTGTACTGTTCTTTTACTTTTGCATTTCGATAGGTTTGTATAATTTTTCTGGACGCTTGGGAAAGGTTTTTTTAAATAAATACACGGTTTATTCTTTTTATTTATCGTTTATTCAAATTTTATATTGCATACAAGTTGTAAATACATTGAAAGTACATAGAGCTTTTAATTACATACATGCATACATACATACATACATACAATATACATACATACAATTGTTAATATGTATAATAATCTGTTTTTATATTTTTTTATAAATATTATACAAATATCGTCGTTCTTTAATGTATAATAGAATAGTAACTCATAATATTAATATAATATTGTATAGTGTACGTGAGTGGTTTCTGTTGATTTATTCTTCTCGGATTCGCTTTGTTACATTGCGGGAGTAGTCGAAGCGTTGAACGAAGTAGATATCGCTTCGGTCCTGTAACGTAATAAAATACAAAATTGTTATTGATCGAAAAAATGTAATAATTTGCTCGATAACAAAGTACATAAGTTGATCGGAAATGTGCCTACCTTATGTTCGATGTATCAAAGAATTGATCCAATTGACGCAATCATTACCGGCAGGAATACTTGAGGCAGATTTGAAGATGATTCTGATGCTATGAAATCTGCTATTATCAATTCTTTTTAAAAAGTATCAATGCATCAAGAGTAGTACTATATGTATAATTAGGTTAGGTTAGGTTAGGTTAACTGTTGGGGTGGCCATTGTACAAAGCGTAGATAACAGTAGATGCAAATACTATGCCGATAAAATAAGGAGTGACACTCAAATGATAAAAAAGTTTTTCTCGAGTCGCCAAAAATCCTTCTCGGAATCATAATTTTAATTAAAAAGAAACCCATTCCCAAAATTTCAGCCAATTTGAAGCATAGAAGTATTTGGAAGTACAGCCCTTGTAGCGCTATATTGTCATTATAATCTCAATCGATGTAGTAGAATGCGATACGAAAATACTAATCGGATGACAAAAATGCACTGCATCAGAATTCCATCATTTGTCCCGCCTGCGGCAGAACTTCAAATTTTTAAATTGCTCGTTTTTCTTGAACTCGAAAATACTATTTCGAATGAAAGTAACATAAATGTAATTAATAAAATAGCGTGATCCGACTACAAGTCTTGATATATCATATCACTTGCCGCTAATCCATAGCAACAATACCGAAAACAATGTAGAATTGATCGAGTACTCCTAAAATATAAACAACATGGCGAATAAAACTCGTATAATGTTACGCGTGTAGGATGTAAACTAGTAAATCAGTATTGTAATTATGAAACGCTATAGTATTTCTATATGTGACTAGGCGATCAACCTTCTTGATTCTATCGGTTAAAAAAGTTTCTCTTAAAAAATGTCGTCAGAGAAGGTATGTTGCATAATTAATAAACATGCTAAAAGCGAGTTTCAAATTGTTATTGAAATACAGTTGTTCACGGTAAATGTATGTATATCTATTACATCTTTTCTTGTAGGTTCTTTATCAGTTGTATCAACCTCATGGCCCTGGTACTGTATTTATTTCATGGCGTCCTGGAAACAGTACTCATTTAGCAACTACTGGATACGATTCCTCTGTTGCTATTTTTGACAGACAAGGTGATTTAAAAGAACGTATTCAGATTGCTGGTTTATGTACTGGTTTTGGATGGGATTCTGACGGAGACTTATTGGCTATTATATCACAAAATTCTTCTATTATCACATTATGGGATGCAACGACTGGAAAAAAATCACAAATAGATGCCGGTGTAAGAGATGGACTAACGTGCATGATGTGGGCAAAAAGAACATGCTTATTAGCAGTAGGAACACAAAAAGGAAATTTAGTACTTTATGATCATATAAATGCCAAGTACGATATCCTATGTTAATACGTATAATTTACATATATTATTCTAACTTCATTTATATGAATTCATTGATTCATATACAGACGTATACCAATTTTGGGGAAGCATAAAAAACGAATAATTTGTGGTACTTGGTCTTACGAAGGGCTTCTTGCTTTGGTCAGTGAAGACAAAATTTTAACTATTAGTACTAGCGATGGAGATACACGCCGTGAAATACCGCTTCAAGGCGATGCATCTGATATTCAGTTTAATGAAATGAAAATGGATCACAGAATTGGGGGTGAAAATACTGTATGATTCTTTTATCTAATGCCAATGCATGAAATACAGTTGTATTTCTATCAGTGAAGTATTAATTTGTTACTATTTATTAGGTCTCCCTTATTATTAGTAAAACTACTTTGTTTCTGTACAACATTTTGGATCCAGAAAATCCCATCGAGTTAGCCTTTCAAAAACGTTATGGTTCAATTGTTACATACAAATGGTAAGATTACACGTTATTAAACAGATTGACTGCGACGTTATATAAAAATATTAAATTTTAGGTACGGCGATGGGTATATCTTAGTAGGGTTTGAAACTGGATATTTTACCGCGATTTCAACACATATTAAAGAAGTTGGCCAAGAGTTGTTTCAGATTAAGAATCATAAAGATTCTTTAACCGATTTAGCTATAAGCGAAGTAATAGGGAAAGTTGCTACTTGTGGAGATAATACTATAAAGATACATAATCTACAAAGTTTGGAAGAGACTGACAAGTTAATTACTATCAGTGGTGAAACCGGAATTAGTAAAGTAGAATGGTCAATGGATGGAACAATGGTAGCAGCTGTGACTTACAGTGGTAGTGTCTTAGTCTATTTAATACAAATTCCAAAATTAGTTAGTGTTTATGGGAACAGAATTGCCTTACTCACTAGTTTAACAGAAGTAACAATTCATCTCTATACTTTAGACAAGGTACATACGAAGTGTATGATAAAAAGCTATAATTTTATAAAACTATATAAATAATAGAAAATCACATTTCAGGAAAAGTCAGAGCCAATAATAATTGACACTATAATAGAACCGTCGGTATTAGCAATAGGTCCTATGCACGCAGCAGTAGGTTTAAATAATAGAGCACTATTTTGGGACATATCCGGAACCCATTATAATACTGCAGTACATTTTGAAAGAGATTACTTGGCAACAATAGATAGCATACGATTGAATGAAACTTATGTATCTGTTTTATTTGATGGAAAACTACAATTGCACTCGGTAACAAGTATATTTCGATGAATACAAAATTCGCTAAAAGATATTATTAACTTGAATGTATATTAATGTATTTATCATTGCAGATTAAAGCAGATGAGACGCTAACAAATAAAGGGAAAGATACAAAAATATTTCCGGATTTAAATACTTCAGATTTCAGAATAACGTGCCATGCTCTTAGTACAGATTTCTTAATTTATGGTAGTGATGTAAGTTATTTTTACCAAGTATACGAATCCAAATATATATCAATGGGACTAATTTGCGTTCATGTATGTTTAGATGGGTCACATAATTTTCTTTTGCCTCGAAGTTTTTAATCAATGTATGGAATATGTACATAATAATAGTATAAAGGAAATCTACTTAGATGCAAATGGAACACAATTATGTTTTATAGATAATAAACTTGATGTTTATGTATATAATCCCATGCAAGAAACTATTTTACAAATTCCCGATTGTCCGGACTGCATACAGGGCATAATTTGGGATCAAAATATTTTGGAGCGTAATATATTCGCTGCATACAATAAGAATATCGTTAGTATGTACATATTTGTAAAATATTTTATTGAAGGTAAGTTAAAAATACTACATCGTAGCTAATGTAAATATATAAAATACATTTTTAAACAGGTACAAAAATCATAAAAATAAACACGATAAAGCTACCATCTGAAACATTACCATTGTTAATGTATTCTGGGGAATTAACATTAAGTTCATCCGGTAATAAATTGGTTCAAATTACGCTATCTTCTCTTGAAGATACAGGAAACATTGTGGAATCTAAGAAAATGGAAAAGTTCTTAGAAACTCAAATTCTGTGTAGGAGGTAAGCATTTCGTTAATCTAATTTAATGAGTATAAATTATGTATTTATTACATCTCAGATTTCAACAAGCATGGAATACTTGTGAACAAATTAACGAGAAGGAATCATGGTTAATGCTAGGGGAAAGTGCAATTGCAAACTTGGACATCGACTTCGGTATATTCTAAATATCGTTATTAATACATACAATAATTATATATCTGCAGTAATTATTTTCAATCATAGCAATTCGTATATATCGATATCTCGAGGATGCTTCGATGGTATGGGCATTAGAAAACATGCAAGATATAGATGAATTATCATTATTATATGGTCATGCATGTGTATTACTTGGTGAATATAATCAGGCAGAAAAATTTTTTTTACAATCATCAGAACCAGTACAAGCATTGTATTTAAGAAGAGATTTAATGCAGTGGGAACAAGCATTAAATTTAGCACAAAAATTGAAAGCCGATGAAATTCCTTATATTGCTAGAGAATATGCCCAACAATTGGAATTCACGTAAGGGATTAATGCGAAATATGTGTTAATTATTAAACATACAACAGTATGTGAAAAGTAAATTTTATTTCTTTAGAGGTAATTATCCAAAAGCTTTGACAAATTATGAACGTGGATTGGTAATTACAAATAATTCATCCAACACAACTACACATAATCCACATCATCGAAATTTATGTCTTGCCGGTGTTGCAAGAATGTCCATTAGATGCGGTGACAGCAGAAGAGGTGTGAGCATAGCTATGGATAACGAAAGTCCGAGACAGTTACGAAAAGAGTGTGCAGAAATATTGGAATTAATGAAAGTACGTGTAATTATGTACATTACATTTTATAATGACACTTAACGCCCTCTTTATTTAAAAATAAATTGCAGCAATTTAACGAAGCTGCATTACTGTATGAAAAAGCTGAATATTTTGACAAAGCAGCCTCCGCGTATATAAAACTAAAAAATTGGCAAAAGGTCGGACAACTTCTGCCACAAATATCATCCGCTAAGATTAATATACAGTATGCTAAAGCCAAAGAAGCAGAAGGCAAATATGACGAGGCAGCAAAAGCATATGAAACTGCAAAGGATTATGAAAACATAATTAGAATTAATCTGGAGCATCTAAACAACCCTGGTAATTTAATATACACCTAACTATTTGATCCAATCATTTTTTTTAATAATTTTATACTTACAGCACGAAGCGTTGAAATCGTACAACAAACTAAAAGTATAGAGGGTGCTAAAATGGTTGCAAAATATTTCCAAAAAATGAACGATTATAATTCGGCAATTAAATTTTTGATCTTATCAAATTGTCACGATGAAGCCTTCCAGTTGGCTAATCAACATGGGAAAATGGAATTGTACGGAGAAATTTTAATAAATGCTATCGACGATAGCAGTGAACGAAAGGAAGATTTCAAAAGTCTTGCAATGCATTTTGAGTCCCAAAAGAATAACCTTTTAGCTGGAAAATATTATTTTTATGCTAAGGAATACCAAAGGGCATTAAGACACTTATTAAAAGCTGCACAGTTAGTAACAGATGAGAATGAAGTTCTCACGTTAGCTATCGATACAGTTGCTTCTTCAAAAGATGATAAATTAGCAAATCAGCTGATAGATTTTTTACTGGGTGGTGATGGATTACCAAAGGTAATACTTAGCATTATGTAATAATATAACAACTTACAGTATACATATTGATATGTTTGTAGGACCCAAAATATTTGTTCCGTTTATATATGGCGAGAAAACAATACAAAGATGCTGCAAAAACAGCAATGATAATTGCAAATGAAGAGCAAGTTAATGGTATATTTTATAGTATATTTATCGAATACATTTCACAAAGTAACTTATACTGAATAAGAAATTGTGTTATAGGAAATTATAGAAATGCCCATGATGTTTTGTTTAGCATGTACCAAGAGTTAAAAAGAAACAAAATTAATATACCTTCGGAAATGCAAAATAACTTAAGGCTCTTGCACTCGTACATTCTCGTTAGACTTCATGTAAAAAAAAATGATCATCTACGTGGTGCACGCATGTTAATAAGAGTGGCCAATAATATTTCAAAATTTCCGTCACGTTAGTAAAACAAAATTTGATATTTTAGGGTAGTATAACAGAAACGATAAAAATTTGATTATGGAAATATTACAGACATTGTTCCAATCTTAACTTCTACCGTAATCGAATGTCAAAGAGCTGGATTGAAATACGCTGCATTTAATTTTGCTGCTATGCTAATGCGTCCAGAATATAGAAATCAAATTGATACTAAATACAGCAAAAAAATTGAAGCCATTGTACGGAAACCACCGAAGTCGAAAGATAATGAAATCGAAGATGAACCTTTAACTCCGTGTCCTTATTGTAAAAGTAAACTTCCAGAAACGGAAGTTACCTGTGATAAGTGCAAAAACACGATACCGTTTTGTATAGCTACTGTTAGTTTTTAATAACTATACTTTAGTTAAAAATTAGATGGGTGTTTTTAATCGCGTGCGACGATTTTTAGGGACGACATATTATAGAAGACGATTTTACAGCCTGTCCACAATGTGATTTTCCCGCTATAAGAAGTGAACTCTTAAGGTATATACATTGAATTTGTTTTAAGTGTGACGTTTGTAATCATTTCAACTTTCATTTTCTTAGGATCGTCGAATCTGAACAAACTTGTCCAATGTGTTCGGAGAAAGTAGACGTTAACATGATTCAATCCACTCTTAATATCCGTCCATATCTTGATTTTCAAGAGGAAAAATCTTCAGTGAAAGTTTAATTGATTATGTTCTTTTTTATTTTGCTACTATAGTTCAATTTTACGAAACTATTTTTATGAAATGGCGCCGTCTGATATGAGTACAATGTAATCAAGTACAAGTAGTTTATCACATAATTTCATAAACTATTTATAAATGTTATACATAAATTAAATAATGCTATTGCATAGAAACATAAATGATATGTATGTAGATATTGCCTTCAGTAAACTAGTCTCAATTGTAATTGATTTGACTTTTGTTGCATTTGTAAAGCACGTACAGAAAAGTAAGAAATAAAAGCGACATCTAACATGTTGTACTTAAAGTTGAGAGTCATTTTATCAGCATTCATGCACACAAATATATGAAAACATATACGGTAAACATGACGGCATGGAATGACTTTGAAAAATTGAAATTACAAAATGACGCGTTGAAAATTTCGTGTCGTATCTGATTTATTTTCGCAGAAATTGACATTCAAAATAACCTTTCCATAATTTCGTGTACACAATTAATTAAATTATATTAATGTAATTAAACTTCTTTTAATCGAAAAATCGCAATAATATCGTTTATATGTATTTCATTAAAATATATAGTATTATAAAACATTATCAGAAAAAATAAGTAGATTTTTGAAACTAAAGGAATTGAAAAAGCATCAAATTTTAAATACGAAATACTACACATTGTTTATACATATGATAACAAAACAATACATATAAGTGTAGATATGTACAAAACAATTTTAAGTTCAAGTGTAAACGGGACACGCTGTATACGCATGTGCTAAACTTACAATTCAAAGGTTTACAAGTAGAACATTAAAGATTTCACATGAATTGTTGTAAAATATGATCAGTTTTAATACCAAGATGTTCGTAACCCAGTTTTTATCTCGATAATAATTGCGGATGGTAACAATAAAAATTTATCAAACGCATAATATATATCGTAACAGTTTTAATGATTAATTGTTACGTGTTGCGACCAAATATCATAAATACCATTTTTTCACGGCTTCCACCGTATTTATGTTAATGAATAAAAATTTATACGCTTATCTCTGCACAGTTGAGTAGTGGGGAAGTATATGTCAAAGCTAGTCGAAGCAAATACACAATCGCAGCAGTGGAGGTGTAAGTGTAGCCAGCGCCGGTATGTCAGTAGTACTCGGTTGAGGTTGCATGTGATTCTTTTTTAAGCAATATTTTTGGAAGATATTATTTCGCGATTTCAAAAAATTATCCAAAAATTCTACTCAAACGTTTAACAAACGTAAAAAATATAACCGGTCGATAGTAAGTAAGCAGTCATTATATTTTTCATCAATTGAGAGCTGGTGGTCAAAATGGCGAAGAAGATGGACTCGCTGGGTTCCTCCTCGACTTCTATCGGGCAAGAAAGCCAACAATTGCTTACAAGCTTTATAGCTGAAATTATAAAGAGCCCAGTGAATCTTATTTTAGTAGCTGTAATTGCCTTGCTGGTCTACAAAATCGTTAAAAGCAAAACGAAGGTGGAAAAACCTGTAGCAGAAGTAAAGAAGCTACCAAAATTACGACGTGATTTTACTGTTGAAGAATTGAAAAAGTATGATGGTACAGGACCAGATGGTCGAATATTAATTGCCGTCAATGGCAGCGTTTACGATTGTACTCGAGGTGCACGAATGTATGGTCCTGGTAAGGATTCAACAACTTTTACAATTTGATCTATTTTATACGATCATTTAACAATTTCATCGACATACTGCAATTGTTCGTAGTAATACTTTTCATATTTTTATTTAATTTGCAAGTAATTCACCTTTCATTATCGCAAACTTCGACCTATGTAAAAATAAATTCGCGAGCATTACGAGATCGTGATAATAATTTACGAAAGTTTCGATACAATAACATATTGATGAATTTAACATTTGATTAACTACCAAGGTCAGTCTGCTCGTTATATACAACACAGATTTAATAAAATTTTGATAACATTCAATTTGGTAATACAAAATTATTAAATGGTTTGCATTCAACTATGATAGATTATTATAAGAAACATGAATGTTTCAATATTTTGTTGCAGTTTTTGATATCGTAATTTCATACTTAACTTTTGTTACAGGTGGAGCGTATGCAGTATTCAGTGGCCGTGATGCAAGTAGAGGGTTAGCAACATTTATGTTAGAAACGAAAGATGAATACGATGATTTGAGTGATTTGGACACGGCACAAATGAATTCTGTAAAAGAATGGGAAGAGCAATTTAAAGGTAGCTGTTTGTTTAAATATAGAAAAAAGTTATACAACTAAGAAATATCAGAAAAGACAATTAAAAATTCATTAATATTAATACATATGCATATAACGTATCTATTTGCATTACATTTAAAAGAAATTCATTTATATAATATTGAAATTTAATAGTTCATATATTATTATTTTTTCTTTTAGAAAAATACGATTATGTGGGAAAATTACTTAAACCCGGAGAAGCACCTACAAATTATTCTGACGAAGAAGATGAAGGTAGTCAGCAAGAGACTGAGTCCAAAGTTGAACAGCAAGAAAGTGGAACAAAATCTGATGAGGAAAATGAAACGAAGTCAAAGAATGATTGACCACTTGATTATACACCAAATATCAAGCAGTTTCAAAAAGTTATTGCGCACATACCATCATTAAAAAAAACTCTTAAATTTGTGGATCATGGATGTATTTGTGGACATTCATCTGAATATTTTACTACGTCATAATGATATTGAAATAAAGAGTAAAGTGGTATCTTTTGATCAAGTTAAAAGCATATAAAGATTCGAAACTAATGTTACGTGTGAAGACTTTTTTTGAGTATCCAATTTTCCAGTCAATAAGGATGCTCATATAGTATAATGTTTTTATATATGTACAAAAGATTTCTTATATACAGATCCTTAAAACTGGCACTAGACATAAGACAGATAACTTTTGAACTATATTCCATTAAAAAACTTTGATTGTACTATTATTCTTACTCTGTCACATAGCATTTGTTACATATAATATATGCATTTGATATCTGTAAAAATTACCAAACGGTGTTATATTTGATATGCATTTGAAGTTTAATATTAAATTAATACGGTACTTTGCATAATCGTACTACAAATTTATACTATATTTCTTAAGTTAAAAACAGTATGTCTTGTAGAAACACTATCATTTTCAGCATTTAACTTCAGTTTATATTGACCTAGGATTAGATTTATTTGATATGTTATATGAATGTGCAAGTCAAATCTGAAAATTTTAATTCTGAGATTTTTTTTAACAGCAAGTTACGTTAAAATTTCTATTTAAAAATCTGTATAAAATGATAAATATTTACTAATCTTTTTCACATAAATAGGAACGGAGGTATTATTCTGTAAAACTTAACTATAAATTTTTATACGCCATGTAAATTATTATTGTTCAGAGATGGAAATTTTTGAAAAGTGACTGATATATATGGAAAAAAAAAATTATTTATCAAATCTTTTTAAATTAAGAACGTAACAAACTTGCATTCATTTGGATATATGGATATATTATACACTATACAATTATAGAATGCAAGTTTTCTTCAAATATTTTAATCATTTGTACAATTAATTTTATTTTATCTAATAATTTAATTGGTATAATTTATATAATAAACCAATATTTATATTTATATTTAAAGTGAAATGCGTCAGAGTTGAATTTTTCGACAATGCACTTTTTGTTAACTGTGCTGTTAAGGAGAATAACATTTGTGTAATAAAAATGTTGTTAACGTAAAAATGCTACATACAATTTAACGAAATTAAACTGTTTTAACTGAAAGAAATAAAATTTTATTACAGCTTTTATTACTTCATGAATTATTGCAGAAAATAAAAAGTACCTTGTCGTAATTTGTAGAAAAATTTGTATGTAAATTTACAATTAACTTGTGAATGATGTTACACTGAAAAATTTTCAGTTTATTATGATTATTTCAAATTATTAGTACTTTGCATTTATGTGTCAAATTTATCGAAATTTGAACCGTAACAAGTGTTATTGGGTAAACTGCATTTTTTATAATAGAGGTCATATTTACTCAATTTTTTATTGGTACAATTAGCATTATAATAAGAGACTGAGTTTTCTGCAAGTATTTGCGATATTAATTTCATCGTAATATTCCACCCTCTACATAATAAAGTCAGTACATATTTTTTATATATTTATTATCTACAATTCGTATAAAAACATTTTGCTCAGATTAAAATTTGAATGAAATACTTAACAAAATTTATTTTATACGAACACAAGTTATGTAGCATGTATCACTTTTTTGTAATATTTGTTATATGCGATTTACTGATTATCAGTATCATATTTAAACCCTATTGTTTCGAAATAATTTGTCAAGAACATTACTCTATACCTAGATATGTTGTTATCTTTTATGTTAAATGGA
This sequence comes from Megachile ligniseca, assembly GCA_945859555.1. Classification (NCBI taxonomy): domain Eukaryota; kingdom Metazoa; phylum Arthropoda; class Insecta; order Hymenoptera; family Megachilidae; genus Megachile; species Megachile ligniseca. The sequence continues at coordinate 11,610,865 of OX243786.1, forward strand.
ATGTTAAAAAATTTCTATGATGGTGTGTTGATAATTACAAATATCAATTAACAACCTTGTATAAGATTATTTATAAGAAATGTTGTGTATTGTTATCAAAATGTACTTTCTGTTACTATAAAAGAGCAAGGTTTGGGTACTCTTATTAGACATGATACCAAAAGATATTACTGATCTTTGCTTGAGTTAAAAAACCATTCCTTCTAAACATGTCCTTTTATTTGTACTTCATCTATTCCATCCTTATTCTGTAATATTATTCTGAAATAATCTAATTACTAAAATAACACATGATTTTCATAATTTTGATCAATCTAATAAGACAAAATTTTTACTACACGCATGAAAAAATATTTTTTTTTTTTTTTTTTACACAATATATATGTATATTTAATAAGAACTTACCAAATGGACGGTATATAAATCATTTTTATGTCATCAAAATTATTTTATAAAGTATTGTCAAATTGCGCGCTTATAGTATTATTCATGTCAATATGTGGCATAATTATATCATGTTATAAAAGAAAAACAATAGAACAATAATTGATTTTATATAATGCTTAATAGTTACGCGTATTCGTAAATAAATATTCGTATCATTTTGTATAAAATTATTCTACCTAAAATTGAAATATTACAAACTTATTATTTTAATAAAAATTCCAATAACTAGTTTCAAATCATCTTTCTCGTTTGCTAAATCATATCGCTTTCGTTGGCTACGATGAAATTTAAGTTGCAAATAACACGTACTTTTTGAAAGATGTTTACGTATACAAAGAAGAAACATGGCTCGTATCATCCTTAATTTACTATCGATACTCTACTAGACATTTATCTAAAATAGTTGGTACACTTTTTGAAATGAATGACGTTTAAATCTTTCAAACACAAATAACCTTGTGTTTCTAACGCATGACTATTATAATAACTGACAACATTATACCGCATTACAAAAATACAATACCAGTTTATTATAATTTTTTTGACATTATGCTGTAATTTTATATTTTCTAAAAGATAAAAGTAACAGCTTCTTGTTCCGCTAATCTATTATAACTGCTTTATTTCCGAATATGTAATCAAAGAGATCCAATATTGGATAGTCAATCTTTTTACGTGATTTATTATAAGATAAAAATACGCGCTTTCCTTTTCTTTAATATGTAATTAAGGTATGTAATCATTTTTATATATGTTCTTCGTTTAAAATTGATAAATAATAATTCAAATTTATAATTACATGCTATAAATATTATAAAATGAGACCATATCGAATCGTATCATAAAGATTACGAAAACTGTATCCGTTATCATGGTAGACAACGACAGTGATATCAGTAACGGAAAGCTTGCGTGAAAATAATCCATCGTGTTTGTAATAATCGAAATGCAATATTGATGTCAATTAATACAATACTTATTTTCTTAAATGTATTTTCAGTGATTTATTGCAGAAGTTAGTATTAGAGTCGGTCAATGTATCTTTCATTGATATTTTTATTTTTATTCAATGTACCTTTCTATCGCATAGAAATATATGAATAACGCGCAGTTTCAATATCAACGAATAAAATACCTTATAATCAATTGCCGATAAGTCTCTCATGGTATGAAGTATAATCGGAAGATGTAACGAAAAATTAATTGTTAACTGTATCAAGTCAAATAATAAGTTGAAGAGAAAGAACTTGGCAATGGAACGCCGCTCAACGTTTTAAAGCATTTTGTCTAGCGAATACATAGTTACGTAACACTCGGATAAAGACTATCAACAGATTTTCGTGATTTCTGTCTATCTCTGTGATAATTACTTTTTTATTTCATTTGCATCCAATATTATTAGAAAGAATTATTTTATAACTGATCTCGACTCGAAAATAAACAATATGTTCGGATAAAAGATCGACAAATTGAGGAAATATTTGCAATATTGTAGTATTAATGATAAATCTGTTACTGCACATCGTAGATTTAAACGTTACAAGTATTAATGAATAATCGGTATCGGAAAAATTCCTGTAAGAAAACATTCATTTTACGTATCCCGTGTTACCAATTGATCGAAGAAAGAACGAAACTTGAATCAAAGAAAATTATGCGAAGCAAGCGACTAGCAATGCTCTACAAAGAGCCGCTGTCAGTGAGATGGGTGGCTAGGTGGCTGCTGCCACGCCGTCATCCAGTTCCCGTCCCATTTCCAAACTCCCTCTCATCTCACGCTCACCTCTTTCTTTACACGATTTTCTGTATCTGACAGTATCGTATAAGCTCGCGCGCGCACGACAAAACGTATGACCGAAAGAGAAAAGTAAAGAGCGAGAAAGAAACAAGAAAGAGGGAGATGGATGCAAGTTCACGCACAATATATGCGTGTGGCCGCACAGCAGGTCGCGTGCCGTTCGCACCTATCCACGAGCGAGATTCTCTTTCTCGGAGAGGACGTTCTGCGCAACGCATTCTCCCCACCTTACATGCATTCTTCGTTTTAACCTGTCGATCGAGAAATCCCTAGCCATCTTGTAATAACATCCCTCTGGCACATTTGACTTTATAAACGTATAAGCACACATTTATTTCAATTTTTCAACGTTCAAGTGCTATCACAGGTTTGATCTTTATTCAGAAAAAAATGCACACGAACGTAACTATTGTAAATTTTGAATTTATTCAACCAATGTATTTTAACTTTTCAATTAAAATTAAAACGTTAACTAGTAAATAAGTAAGATATATAAAAGTAATTTACTGATGCTTCTAAATAATATATTACTGGTATATTACTTTTTCTACTTTAAATTTTGTATACTCGATTTAATAATTAAACTGATACAAATTTTGTATTTTCTGCAGAGTCTTTACATTTAATATTTGAAGATAAAATTAAGCAATGTTTGAGGTTATATTTATAGATAGATACAAAACGATGGAAAGTGCAAAAACATTAATACATTTATGTTTAAAATGAGAAGTAAAAAATTGCGTAAACCATTGATGCGATGTTTTTCCGGCAACAGGAAACAATTAGGCTAGAGCCTTTTTCTAATACGATAAGTTGAGAACACCACTGAAACAAAAAATAATAACGTTGTTAGTTAAAAGCGTTCGAGCATACGAATGATACCGTTAATTTGGATAGAAACATATCGTTGTAATAATTACAAATCTGATCGAAAGTACCTTACAACCACCGTGCGAAACCGGCCATTATCAAATGGTGGTAAAGGAATAAACGAAGTTCTCGTGGCTGTTGGACCGGCGGCGTGACTGTAACCATAGCGTTCGTGGCCTCGCAGTAGTCGAACCAATCACGGCTATCGGTTAGATCACATGACGAGTTGAACCAATCAGGTATTGGGTCTAACGTCACGGTAACCATACGGAGCCAGTCGGACATTTTCTGACAAGCGTAGAAAAACTCTCGTCAACAGCAGCCGCCATTTTACGTTAACCGATACTCGTGCGGTGCGGAACTCTCGCGATCGCTTTTCCCGAGCGAATTTGTGTGGCGCGCGGTGGCCGCCCCGGAGCCGACTCATCTGATCGTCTTCGCCTCCTGGCGTCCGTGATTGCCTCGAATGTGCGGGGAAAACGAGCCGCGTTCGCGGTGATCGTTCGCGCGCCCTGTGTCGCAGTGTGCTAAGGCGAGAGAAGAGGAGAGGAAGATGGTGCCAGCGGGCCTCGAGAACGATATCGTTGCTGCGAGGTAGCGCCGTGCGCGCAGCCAGTCCGCCACACTCGAGTGTTTGACGAGTCGTGCGCGACCGACTAAACCAAGTTAAACGCGAGGACTCGTTCGCTAGTGTGTACATTTAATCTGGCTGGTGATCACTCGGATCGCGATACTGATAGTCCTGTTAATTTCTCGGCCTGTGTCGTCCTCGCGCGAGTGGCCAGTGCGCCCGTCGAAAAATTTACCGTGTGTGTGGGCTTTAGCGCGGGGTTCGACGTACCCCCGACGATGCCCAATGGTTGATCGTGTACCGAAGCGTGCTCGGGGACGCTCCACGCGCCGCGGTTTTTGGTATTATTGTCATGCCTGCGAATGCCCTGTAAGCTCGGTGAATTTTCGCGGCTTCACTGAAGAAGAGGAAGCAGCAATACCAGTGGTAACAGCATCGGCAGCGGCAATCTTCTAGTGGCGTAGTGCAGCATTTCGCCCGTGTGTGTACTCGTGTATACGTGCCTGCGTGCGTGCCTGCCTGCGTGCGTGCGTGCGTGCGGTCGTCCCGACTTGCTGCCGCCGCCGCCGCTTATTTGCTACCAACAGTAAATAGCCTGAAAGAAGAAAGAATTAACCCTAAAAAGAAACCATGGCCGACCACCTGGTGGACGGCCCGCCGAATAAGCGGCCGAAGCTCGGAGATCCTTTTCAAGGAACTTCGGACTCCGCGGGTAAGTTGCTACTTTGATTTGAATGTTATAAATGGTGGATTAAGTCAGAGTCGTTCCGCGACTAACCTTCCAGGGATAAATGTTACAAGTACTTAGTACATAAAATCTTTTTTTTCATCAATTACGCGCCGTGCACGTATCTTGTTATTGAGAAAAATATGCTCGCCGTTTATCAGAGACATACTGTCAAATCGTTTGACGGGTGGAACCTTTGAGCAAAATTATCACGTGTCCATGCTTCGGTTTTTCTTAACAGATGCACCCCAGTGTTTCATCTTGTCGAGGATTGTATTGAAACGATAATTACCTATTTACCACGTGTTGTATCGTTTTTGAACTTTTAGAAAAGCGTTGTGGTTGTAGCTGATCGTTTTATTTTGCGTTACAAACGTCATATTTTGACAGGGCCCTGTATTCAATATACTTTAAAATTGTAGAAGAATCAGCTTTCTTTATTCTATCGATGCGTTTAACGATCGAAATCGTATCTTGTTATTAGTTAACTGTTTATAAACTAACCTAAATTTATAAAGAAATACTGCCGTGGAAATTACGCTATATTGCAAGTTGTAGAATTTGATTATTTTTAAATCTTTCTGTCAAAATAAACAAATATTTTAAGTGATTTGCGTTACATATCGTTTTACACCTATAAAAAGAAAATATTTGAGAAACAATAATATCTTGTTATGACATAGTGCTTCCATATACTTTTGTACTTTTTATATTCTTTATTATCAATAAATTGCTGTTATTATTTCACTGTAAAAGAATTTATTCGTTAAAATTATTTATAATAGACAATTTGCATGTAGTGTATAAATTTTGCTCAGAGGTTATAGATATAATCTGTGTTTAAAAAATAATTGTTTGCATCTAAATAATCTATAACTTCTATCTTATTGCATGTCCTTTCTCTTAGGCAAATTTAACTTTATAAAATAATAATATTTTGTAAATTTTTAGTTATCTCTAGAATTAGTTCTTATTTGATTTTTGTAGTGCATGATAAACGCATGGAAGTTTGGATAATAATTACAAAAAGATATTATGCTGGCATGATTGATGCGCTAACCGTCTTCTTATCCTTATTTTCTTTAAGCGCTATTTTAGTACCTTAACAGTTTCTGAACTCAATAATATTTCATGTAATCTCATATAAAATCAAAATCATGATCATGACACTTAAATACTTGATGTATAAATTGCAAGATCTAGTCAGGTTACGCAAAGTAAGTGGCAGACATAGTCTTTCTAATTTGTAATTTTATGCATTAACATAGTTATGTACATTAGTTTTCCTTTAAAGAAGGTTTAGGCTATTTCTGCTACTTAAAAGTTGTGATCCAGAAAGCATAGACAGTTTTTCCACAGTCTGAAATAAAAACTGTGATATATGTAGTGGGTATGGCGCCTCTAATGATGCACCATGCTTATACAAACTACGGGGGAGGTGGCAGTGGTAACATGCAACAAATGCAGGGCCCGCCACAACAACTACATCTGCAACAGCATCAGCTGCAGCCACATTGGAACAACCATACCGTCCAGAAAAGAAGTAAATATAATTACAAAACCCAGCAAAAAGTTCAAAAATACTAAGTCCAGCACTACAGAGTTTGTTTGTCTGTCCATTCATCTCATTTATTGGTACCATAAAGTTATAAAGTAATTTGATTACTTCCAATTTATGTCATAATTTTCCAGATAGATAGTTCATAAATTTTTTAGAAAGTATATAATAGTTTTAGCATATTGTCACTATGGTTCAATATAGTTGTTACTGTTGCTATTTATACTAGTCAAAATTAATAAAAGGGTTGTATTTTTGTCTTATAATCTAAACAGGCCAGATTTATTAAACTAAACTACTGGAGAAAAATTGGATCATTTTAAAAATTATGAAATAAATAATATAAGCTTTAAATGTATGAAATGTATCTAAGCAATAAACATGTTATGGACATGCGACACACATGCACAGAGCTATAGAACTTTACGCTAGGATAAAATGATAATGATTGATATGTTTTAATAGTTTTTTAATGAAAAACGACTGTATATGTTTATCAAGATAAAATTCAAGTCAATTAGGTAGGTAAAGATAGTGTTTTGTATATACTTTTGTACTTTGCAGGTAATGAATATCGTAAATTGAATAAATTTACAATATTTTATACGAGTTTCAGAAACTTTATTTTTTGTTAATATTAAAGCATTGAAAACTTCCATTTACAAACAGTTGTAAATACTCTTTGGAGTGACACTGATTTCTTCGCATGATTGTCTACTCTAAAGTTTGCCATCGGTAGCTTTGCTGCTTTTGTAGTCTAGCACGTCTTTATTATGGAGAAATTGTTATTCTGCTATAGGAAAAATTCCTTTAAGTTATGCTCACGCAGTGTATGTCTCATGTCTTATTTATTTATGTATTTGTTTGTTGATATTTATATGTAGTTTGTTGTAGAATTTTCTTGTTTTATTTTCTTTTTCCTCTTTTTGAATATTTGCATTTGACCCCTTTTTTCTCCGTTGTTGTATGGTTAGTTTTGGATAATCATGTAAGTTCAAAATACTAGTACAAGACAAATGTATTTCAAACACTATAAGTTAATTTCATTAGCATAAATGCAATTTTTTTATTATTTACAATATGATATGTATGCAAGTGTTAAACAGTGTGTGCATGTGTGCATATATGTGCATGTATATTTACATGCAGGTATATTATACAACATGCATTAAATGTTATATATAGTAGTACGAATATCTTACTATTAAATCTTTGGATAAAAGCTATGGTGACGGTGCTGAACCTTATCTTTATAATATTACTAATGGTTTTTTGGTCTCTATGGTATCTGTTACATCTAATTTGATTATAATCTGAATCTGTTTAAACTGGTTATCTAGAAAAGTAATTTTTAGTTTTTACAATAAAATTTTATAATCGTTGTAGTTCAAATAGTATTTAGTTTGAAAATATAGCAGACTTGTTATTAACATATACTCCATTCAACTACAGTATATTGATATCTTACTTTTGTAGTAACCAGTATTTTTTGCAGCATTACATATATTAAAGAATAGTCATTAATATAAATATTTATTCTTAGATTACATAACAAACACAGATATGTTTGATCTTGAAAATGATCTTCCTGATGATCTGTTGTCAACGGGGTCTTGGGGCTCTGCAACCGAAAGTGCTAAACCACCTGCAACAGGTCCAGGGCCAGGGCAGCAAAATGGTGCACTTGACTCTGAACTTCGACAGCATGTACAACAACAGCAACAACTTTCACATCATTTAATACAACAACAAGTTAGTATATGTAAAGTATATGTATAGGATGTTCTGTAAAACTGCTGGTACAATCAGAAAAGGATATAATATCCACTCTGCACTAATTGTATCACCAATTATAGAACACTCTATAAATGAAAAGAGATGGTTTTCATTGTTTGATTTCAATTTGTTTTGAAACAGGGCAATAAGAACTTGGTTGCTAATTCTTTAGTAATGACCACTGGAACTTTGGGTAATAAAAGTCCAAACATGCAATCTCCACCAAATGTTTCTGTGTCTAAAGTAGTAGATCCTCAAATGGTCGTGAGTCTGGGAAATTTACCAAGTAGCATAGCCAGTTCTTTGGCAAATAATCAAATGTCTATTGCAAATTCGATGGGGAGTCTTCAATCGTCAATGAGCATGGCTGGAAGTAATCCTACCATGTCAATACCTGGTGGAATGAATTCTGGCCTAGTTATGACCAGCAGTGCTAGTGGAAATAATAATATGGGAGGAATGGCAGGTGGAAGTTTAATTGTAACAAACAGCTTAAATAAGCAACCTTTAAATACTGTAAGTTTTATTCAAATTTATACTTGTATTAAGATAGAGTGATTCTTATAGGATATATGTATAATTCATGGTCCCTTTATCTTTTAAGGTAACTATGATGGGTCCTAATACTCAAGGAATTCATCACCCTAGTGGAGCACATGGTGTTGCTCAATTGCAAAATGGACCTGGAATAATGAATACTAGGGCTGTTGCAATGCAGCAACAACAACAAGCCCATATGGTAGGTCCAACCCGGGGGCAAAGTCCACATCAACAAGTTCATCAAGTTGGCATTGTTGGCCCTGGACAAGGAGGTCCACGAATGCAGGCTCCTCCAAATATGGCAAATATGCCAAACATGGGACAAATTGGTGCATCCAGTCCGTATGGTTACGGTAAGTACACACACAATTTATAAATGTTACAGTAGTGTTTAAATATATAATTTTTTAACAGGCTCCCCAGCTAGTGGGCAAGGACCTGGTGTTCCTGTATGTACTAACAGCCCTGTTGGAGTTGTTGCACCACAACAGAAAGGAGTAGGAACAAATATGACTGCAATGCAAGCCGGTAGATTTGGCGGGGCAGCGGGACCTATTGGTTCTACGAATGTTGTGGGCGGTCAAGAAGGTGGTATGGCACAACAAGCTCAACCACCCGCTCCAAGTCCAGCTCAACCTCAGTCTGGTGCACCAAGTGGAGGACAACCAGGTCCACAACAAGCTACCCAAGGCCAATTACCTGGTACTGGAGCTCCGACTAGTTAGTATTTCTTCTTATTTTGAAATAAAACAACTGTTAGTCAAATGAATTACTTATTGATTTATTTAAATATTATAATTTTTGCAGGTGGGACAAAATCAGCTACTGATCCAGAAAAGCGCAAACTTATTCAACAACAATTAGTTCTTCTTCTTCATGCACATAAATGTCAACGGCGTCAAAGTCAAGCAAATGGTGATGTCGGTTGGCAATGTTCATTGCCAGACTGTAAAACTATGAAGAATGTTTTGACTCATATGACTTCTTGTCAATCAGGAAAACATTGTACAGTGCCACACTGTAGCTCCTCAAGACAAATTATTAGTCATTGGAAACATTGCAATCGTAATGACTGTCCAGTATGTTTACCTTTGAAACAAGCAAATAAAAGTAAAACGACAAATGCTGCAGCAGCATCCACAACTCAACCAAATAGTCAACCAAATCCAAGTCCAACCGAGATGAGAAGAGCATATGATGCCCTAGGTATTCAGTGTCCTACAACAACATCTGGTTTAGTACCTGGTCAATGTGTTACTAGGAGAATGCCAGCGCCGACTATACAAGGAGCACCCGGGTCAATTGGAAACCCGGTTAGGCTAGCTCAACCTCAAACTCAAGCTGCACCAGGTCAGTCTGTCGTTGGTGCTGGGCAACAAGTAGTTGCTCCAAACGTGTCTCTTCCTTTAAATTCTGATCCTAATACAGTTGGAGTAGCTGGTAATCAGGCTGCACCTACTAGTGGACCTACGCCAGCTGTAGCAGCAGTTGCTGCAAACATACAACAGTCTGTTAATATGCAGCAATTATTTGGTTTGAATGATTCAGGACAACTTAATGTTCCCGGTGAAAACAGACTAGCTAATCTTCAGCTTCCAGCTGGACTCCAACCAGGTCAAGTAACAGCGACACCGGTACAGGGAACAAAAGATTGGCATCAATCTATCACTCCAGATCTTAGAAATCATCTTGTTCATAAATTGGTTCAAGCAATATTTCCAACTCCTGATCCACAAGCTATGCTTGATAAAAGAATGCACAATTTAGTTGCATATGCGCGGAAGGTTGAAGGTGATATGTACGAAATGGCTAATTCAAGGTCGGAATATTATCATTTACTTGCTGAAAAAATATACAAAATTCAGAAAGAATTAGAAGAAAAGCGACAAAAACGAAAAGAACAACAACAGCAACAGTTACAAGCTCAGCAACAACAACAACAACCTCAGCCTTCTGGAACATCCGGTTCGGGTTTAAGGCCATGTGCCCCGCCTGGTGTCGGCACTGTTCCATCAAGACCGGTTGGGACGGTTACTCCTAGCTTGCGAAGTCATTCGCCAAGTATGGGACAACTTGGAACTTTACCTGCAATGAGTATTCCGCACAATAGAATGCAGTTTCCTCAGCAACAGCAAACGCAACAACAACAAGTTCAAGTTCAAGCCCAAACCAAAGTCCAAGCTCAAGCTCAGGCTCAGGCTCAGGCTCAGGCTCAGGCTCAGGCTCAGGCTCAAGCTCAAGCTCAAGTTCAACAACAAATGCAACAGCAACAACAACAGCAGCAACAGCAACAGCAGCAGCAACCACAAGGAATTTTAGTTGGTCCACCAGGTCCTAGTCCAAACGGGCAGGCAACCTCTAATCCCAACGTCGTTCCAAACCCTGGCCTCAGTCCTTTCGGACAACCGCAGATGTCACAAGCAAGTTTAACAACTACTACCACGTCTGCAACAACTAGTCAATTTCCAACCTCGAATGGCACTTCTGGCTTACCTAACAGTTCTCCTGTACAAAATCAACACCAATTTCCCGATCTGATGAAAGTTAGGCTAGCTCAAGCTCAAGCAGCGCAAGCAGCTATTGCACATCAACATCAACAGCAACAACAACAACAACAACAGCAGCAGCAGCAATCATCGCAATCTCAACCACAACAACAGACAAATCAATCACAACAACAACAACAGCAACCAACGAGTACTTCGAATCAAAGTGCCACAACGACGTCGATGCCACAAGCACCATCACCATTTAGCGGTATACAACAACAAAATAGTCAACAACAAAATCAATTTAATAGTAGTCGGCCTCTATCAGTTTCAACTCCTAATGATAATAGTATCAGCACCTCAACTCCTCAAACGATACCACCTCCCGCTTCTAGCGGACCTAGTCCCAGTCCTGCAACAACAACGAATGGTCCTCAATCTACGACTTCCACACCTAACACGCCATTAGTTCCTTCTTTAATGACTCCGAATCAGACAGTATCCTCCGCCAATCAAACACCTCCACATCCTGCTACTACGCCATCTCCAGCAGGCCTTGCAAGTCTAGGAAAAGGTATGACATCTCAGGAAAGGGCTGCACTGAACGCACCAAGAACTTCGTCCATGTCTTCGCAAATGGCTGCTATTACAGCCGCTTTAGATCGTGATAATTCTCCTAGTCCACCAATGAATAATAATAAGGGAAAGCTAGATTCTATTAAAGAAGAGAATATGAAAATGGAAATCAAATCGGAAGATGGTTCTGAGAACCATAGAATGGACGGCGGTAAGAGCGTGAACAACGATGTGTCTATTAAAACTGAAATCAAAACAGAACCAATGGAAGAAGGATCTGGTGAGGGTGTCGTGAAAGAGGAATCAACCGGTATAAAAGAGGAGCCTGTAACGCCAATGTCTGGTCAAGATACAACAACGCCGGACATTAAACCATTAGTTCCTGAACCGATACAACCGAGTGGAACGTCGGCTGACAAGAAACGGTTATGTTTATTTAAGCCGGATGAATTACGACAAGCATTAATGCCTACTTTGGAGAAGCTTTATCGTCAAGATCCAGAATCTATACCGTTCAGACAACCTGTTGATCCCCAGGCGTTAGGAATTCCAGATTATTTTGATATTGTTAAAAAACCTATGGATCTTTCGACGATCAAAAGAAAATTGGATACAGGACAATATAGTGATCCGTGGGAATACGTTGACGATGTGTGGATGATGTTTGACAATGCATGGCTTTACAACCGCAAAACCTCGCGCGTCTACAGATACTGTACAAAGGTACCCTTTTGTCTTGTTCATCGTTATATATGTTTTGATAACGTGCAGTATTATTTATAAACATTTTGTTCTAGCTTTCGGAAGTTTTCGAACAAGAAATAGATCCTGTAATGCAAGCTCTAGGATATTGTTGCGGAAGAAAATATACGTTTAATCCACAAGTTCTGTGCTGTTACGGAAAGCAGCTTTGTACGATTCCAAGAGACGCGAAGTATTATTCCTATCAAAATAGGTCAGTATATAAGAGAGATCTACTTAAATAATCATACAATGAGAGAATTTATTTGATAGTTGAGAAAATAGTCTGCATGATGGGAATATGTTAGTAGGTTTTATCTCCATCTTGCCCTTTAGCAACTTCTATACTTATTTAGATAATTAGATATCCTATTAATGATTTCTGTTGCTCCCGGCTGTTTTCAAAGGATACTGGCATTAGTTGTACCTATACAGTTTGAAATATTTAGGTGTCCCTTTAGGCGCATTCGAAATGTACAGTACATTTTTATTTAAAAAGTGTACTATAACCGAATACGCCAGATTAAAGTGGCAGGATAATTAACCTGTTTCGGTCATACCAGCCGAAACAGGTCAGTCCCCTGACCTACACATTTTTTGTTTCATTCTTTTTTTTGTATCATAATTATAACATATTTATTAACGAATGTATTTTTCCCGTAAAGTTCGCACATATAAAGTTAAAATTTTATCAACGCATATACTTAAGGGATTAGTAGCTTTCTATTAGTAATCATTAGAATCTAAACGCATTTAGAAGTACGATTTTGTTTCGCAAACAATTCAGAAGAGCGCGGCGCAATTCTTAATTGAATATCTATTCGTAACTCTTGAGTATATGCAATCAAGTAATTTATGTATATATTATATGGTGTCTAACTATGGCACTCTTCTCTTCTTTGTATGTTACCTTCGCTCTACCCATGGGTTGCGCACGCACACACAAATCCTTGTTTGCTGCTTGCTTCTTGTGTTGCCCGCGCCCCTTGCTTCTTTCTGACTCTACTACTTCATGCCACGAAAAATTACTACTTGGAAATTGGACGATTGAAATTGGATTCCTGACACTTAAAATGAAAACAAATAAATATCAAACAATTATATCTGTGATAAATGAAAAACTAATGAAACAAAAATAAACAAAAAAAAAAAAAACCAATGTTAATTACATCAAATGATGATTCTCTACAACTTTTGGAACAAAAATAAAATATGTAATGAAACGGAACCAAACATATATAATTGGCAAAACATTACTTGCATGTGTATAATTGAAAATACAAATAAATATTTCTCAAAATTGGATATTCTACATTCGGATACATCGATTGGGGCGTGAAAAAAAAAAATTGATCTTCGTCTGATGCACGCATGACATTGACGAATTGAAATTTGGAAATAAAACATACTATTGATTGGAACAGTAGTCTAAAGGCATATGGTCTTTCCGACAGATACACCTTCTGTCAGAAATGTTTCAACGACATTCCTGGTGACACTGTGACATTGGGAGATGATCCGACGCAGCCCCAAACGTAAGTCATCGTTGAAATCAAATTAAAATACATGTGCTCATCTTTTGTTGAACGTCAGTTATTAGAAAAAGTTATTTTTCATTACAGTGCCATTAAAAAGGAACAGTTCCAGGAAATGAAGAACGATCATTTGGAATTAGAGCCTTTTGTCGTGTGTACAGATTGCGGTAGGAAAGTACATCAGATCTGTGTTCTTCATATGGAATCAATTTGGCCGTTAGGGTAAATAACATACCTATTTTATGAAACGAATACAAAGAATAGTTTTGTTAAATAATTTAACGATCAATTATATGTTAAAGGTTTACTTGTGATAATTGTTTGAAAAAGAAAGGACAAAAGCGAAAAGAGAATAAGTTTAACGCTAAACGTTTACCAGTCACTAAATTGGGTACCTATATCGAAACTCGAGTGAACAATTTCTTAAAGAAGAAAGAAGCCGGTGCCGGTGAAGTTGCAATTAGAGTCGTAGCCTCTAGCGATAAAGTTGTTGAAGTGAAGCCAGGGATGAGAAGTAGATTTGTAGAAAACGGTGATATGCCAGGGGAATTTCCGTACAGAGCCAAAGCGCTGTTTGCGTTTGAAGAAGTTGACGGGACGGATGTATGCTTTTTCGGTATGCATGTGCAAGAATATGGCAGTGAATGCACGCCACCCAATACTCGAAGAGTTTATATTGCGTACTTGGATTCTGTACACTTTTTCCGGCCTAGACAATTTCGTACAGCGGTATATCATGAAATTCTTCTCGGATACTTGGATTACGCGAAACAACTTGGGTTAGTTTAACTTTGATTACTGAAAACGTTTGATATCAAATTATTATTAGTATTAAGTGACGTTTATTGTGGATTTTTTTTTTTATACAGCTATACTATGGCTCATATTTGGGCTTGTCCACCTTCCGAAGGAGATGATTATATTTTTCACTGCCATCCTCAAGAGCAAAAAATTCCAAAACCTAAAAGATTGCAAGAATGGTACAAAAAAATGCTGGACAAAGGCATGGTTGAAAGAATTGTACTCGACTATAAGGTTAATATTGCATTTAGTTTCAGTTAATTTTCAAGATACAGTCTCCGTGTTACTTGAGATTGAATCCGTTATTCTTGGGTGTCAAGGGAGACTAAAATTAACGTCTGTAAAAGCTAATGTTCTTCTTGCACCGGTAAATTTGAACATAGGATTAGCAGACGACAATTGAAATACACACTTGTTCATCATGTGCAAATATAAATCGAAAGTACAAGTTTTCGTTATTTATCAATTTCAGGATATCTTGAAACAAGCAATGGAAGATAAACTTTCGTCGGCCGCTGATTTGCCATATTTTGAAGGTGACTTTTGGCCCAACGTTTTAGAAGAAAGTATCAAAGAATTAGATCAAGAAGAAGAAGAGAAACGTAAACAGGCGGAAGCCGCGGAAGCTGCCGCCGCAAATGCGGTAAGTGTATTTTATAGTACCTGTATCGTTTTAAATACAGTAGTATTTTTCAATTTTAATTATATTACTTACAATTTTGGTTTAGATCTTTTCGTTGTCAGAAGATTCTGAAACAGGCCCTGATGGTAAAAAGAAAGGACAGAAAAAAGCTAAGAAGTCTAATAAATCCAAAGCGAATCAAAGGAAAAATAGTAAAAAATCTAATACTCCTCAAACAGGAAATGATCTTTCCGCAAAAATTTTTGCAACCATGGAGAAACATAAAGAAGTATTCTTTGTTATTAGGTTGCATAGCGCTCAAAGTGCAGCCAGTTTAGCAGTAAGTTTTCAAAATATTTTGGTATACAAAATAATACGTTGGTATTTATATATGCACATTTGTTAACGATGCGTCCAATAAATTTCAGCCAATTCAGGATCCTGATCCCCTTATTAATTGTGACCTTATGGATGGTCGCGATGCTTTTCTTACAATGGCTAAAGAAAGGCATTATGAATTTTCTTCCTTACGGCGTGCGAAATTTAGTTCTATGTCCATGCTATACGAATTGCACAACCAAGGTTTCGTTTATACTTGTAATAACTGTAAGAATCATGTAGAAACAAGATATCACTGTACGGTTTGTGATGTAAGTATTATAACCTTCACTTTTGTATATATTTCATGTTTCTTTTTAAAAATAAATGTAACGTTCTATCTTTTGTTATTATCTTAACAGGATTTTGATCTGTGTATAAGTTGTAAAGAAAAAGATGGTCATCCTCATCATATGGAGAAACTTGGTTTAGGTATAGATGATGATTCATCGCCAGCTGATGCTAAGCAAGCAAACCCGCAGGTAAAATATTTTCTTTTCGTCGAGTTTAAATATATCAGAAGTATCACTGTAAGTAAAATACAATGAATGTATTTCAATGTTTTAATAGGAGGCGCGCAAACTTTCGATACAAAGATGTATTCAGTCGTTGGTACATGCATGTCAATGCAGAGATGCTAACTGTCGTCTAACCAGCTGTCAGAAAATGAAGAGAGTTGTGCAACACACGAAAGTTTGTAAACGAAAAACAAACGGTGGTTGTCCAATATGTAAACAATTGATAGCTCTTTGTTGTTATCACGCTAAACACTGCCAAGAGACTAAATGTCTTGTTCCATTCTGTTCTAATATCAAACATAAGTTGAAGCAGCAACAACTTCAACAACGGTTACAACAAGCGCAATTGTTAAGGTATGATAATGTTATCAATGAGTAATAGAATAACATAATTAAGAATTAAATCCCACTTTGTTGTACGTGTTCTAAACCGACATACAATATTTTTATCATAGGAGAAGAATGGCTGTGATGAATACCAGACCTACAGGTCCTGTAGGAGCAATTCAATCCGGGCAGCAGAGTTCGAACGTTGCTATGACAACCGGTGTTGCTATGAAACCAGGAGTTAGTCCTACCAATCTACCTTCACCGCACCAGCCTGGAATCGGTTTAAAGCCAGGCACGCAAACACCACCCGCGCATGTTCTTCAGGTCGTGAAGCAAGTACAAGAAGAAGCTGCAAGGCAGCAAGCACCACACGTCGGCTATGGTAAAGTAACGCCAGGCGGTAGCGTCGGTGTTGGAGTTGGCGTAGCAGGACAAACAGGGGGCGTGATGCCTCCACCGCAAATACAACGACCAATGTCGGTCCAAATGCCAAATCCCGGTGGTACACATCTCATTCCAATGGATCAGTGGACGGCAAGGTAATCTGTCCAGAGAGAAATGGTGGAAGCCTCGTAATTTAAAATAAAACATTATTTCATACAGATATTATACGGATATCAAATAATATTTTTTCTTGCAGTAGGTATCAGCCAAATGCAGTAATGCAACAAAACCCTGGTTTAAGACAACAAACGCCGCAGCAGTTAATGCAGCAGCAACAACAACAACACCAAGCCCAGCCAATGGTAATGGGAGGACCGATGTCGAGACAACCAGGAGTTATCGGTGGTCCGGTTAGTCAAGTCGGTCCGCAAGCTCAAAGCAACATGCACAAACACGTATTGCAACAACTTATGCAAACTCTTAAGAATCCTCATACTCCTGAACAACAAAATCAAATACTTCAAATACTCAAAAGCAATCCACCGATAATGGCTGCCTTCATTAAACAACGGGTATGATGATTAACATTCACCGTATTATTTGCTGTTCTCGCCCTTGGTTTTGACGATTTCTATTACCTTATGATTTTTTTAACAAAAAGGCGCTTGCCCTTCAGCAACAAAGTGGTCAGTACGGCGGCGGAGGAATTGGTGGACCTTTGGGTCCTAATCAACCGCAACAACAACCTGGTTTGCAGCATATGATGTCTCAGCAGCAACAGCAACAACACCAGCAACAGCAGCAGCAACATCAACAGCAGCAGCAACAGCAGGGCAGGATGCAAATACAAGCGATGCTGAATCAACAACAACAACAGCAACAGCAGCAGCAGCAACAACAGCAGCCTGTTCAGCAGCAATCGCAATGGTACAAACAGCAGATGCTGGTAATGCAGAGACAACAACAGGCTCAACAACAGCAGCAGCAACAGCAACAACAACAACAACAGCAGCAGCAGCAGCAACAACAACAACAATTTACACAACCACCAGCACCTCCTTACGGTCAACAGCGACCAATAAGGCCGTCTCTTCTCGGTAAGGGTCACTTAATTGTCGAGAAAACGAGATTGGTCGAGCCGGTTGGTTCGTGGTCTAACGTTTGCCACGATTCCGCGTATTCTTCCTCAGGTTACGGTGGCTTTAGCGAACAAGGATACGGTCAGCCGGGTTTAAAACCAACTCCACCACCGGTACCTTCTCCGCAAAGCGTGATGGGACCACCCGGGATCTCTGTACAGCAACAGCTAATGCAGTCCGTTCGATCTCCGCCTCCTATTCGATCTCCACAACCAAATCCATCCCCAAGACCGGTTCCGTCTCCTCGTAATCAACCAGTTCCTTCCCCTCGATCAGGGCCGGTACCATCGCCTCATCATCATCCACCTCACGGTACGCCGACGCATTCACCGGCTCACGAACTCGGTGGTCCAAGCGAAATGATGCTTTCACAGTTAAGTGGTGGAACAGGTGCGCCGACCGGTCACCCAGGTACCATGCCTCATCATCCGTCTCCAGCTCCACCGCCTACTAGTGGCACGGACTCCAGTGAAGTGACGCCCATGACGCCGCAAGACCAACTTTCCAAATTTGTCGAAGGATTGTAGTGACTGTTAGTGAAGTCGGTCAATACTAGTGCCTACTTACGTCAATGAGCAAACGATGCTTTTCGTTTTCGTATCGCGAACCGTTTTCGAGAAACGGTTACCCGATTCCATCTCTCTGTCATGAGGCGGAGAGAGAGGAGAGAGAGAGAGAGAGTGTGTGTAACCTCCATCCGTTCTGCGTTCCTAGCTTCGTGGAGATCAGGTACAACTTATTTACGTCCGGTACGCTGACCCGACTGTGTGTTCCGATGCTCAACCGCGACGAGTCAGAGTACCCATAACTGGTGCGACCAAATTAATCCGGATGAAGCGTGTTCCCTGTTTCTAACTTTCGAGTTTAAGGTGCCGGAGCAATACAGCGTGATACAATGGTGCTGCTCTAGATGCTCCGTGAAGATTCTACAGCAGGCTCAATGAACACTTTGAACTTACGTTACTGTATTCTCGTACCTCAACTTCGGTTTCCTCGATCGAGAACAAAACCGATGGAACCGACGAGAAATAATTATTTGAAACTACAGTATAAATCGAGAAAGACTATTGATACGTTTTCTCCCGTAAATACACGCGACACACAAACACACGAACACACACATACACACGCGCGCGACATACACACAATGGCCTTGCTGCCTCTATCTTTTACCCCCCACCCCCCTTAAAATACGACCTTTTCATCTTAATACCACCTTCCCTCGCTGCTGCTCGTGCAGGCTGAGTGAAATCGTACAAATGTGTTGTGTATACTTAACGTTAATTAATAATTAATAGTTCAAATATTATTAGCGTAGCGATTATATGCAGTTATTATATACTACTATTATTATTATCGTGACGAGATGCAAAGTATATAACAAAAGAAATACGAACTGTATGAAACGAAAAGATTAGATATTTGAGAAGAAGAAAAGGAAGAACACGATACCAACAACCATTGTATATGTAAGGAAGGGAAAACAGAATTTAGTGGAAAGTTAAGTAATGTTAACTTAGGCTAATTTGTTATTAAGAGTTCGCTACGGCTGCCGAAGGTTGTACCTTTTAAGCGGTATGAAATTTTATGGATCATTCTCAGAAATTAATCCTCGGATAATCTGCTGAATCGTTCGCGCGTGAAAGGACGATTCCACTCCCCTTTTTTTGACAGGACAGGCGAGACAATGCGGATTAACGGTGTCGCAACCAAAAAAGAAGTAGAAATTCACGACAAGCTGCTATTTGCTAATTAGTACGGGAGGATTTATATAAAATCGTGTTAATTTTTAATGAAAGAAGGAAAAAACAAAAACCACAACAAAGTTTTTCTAATCGGGGGTCCAAACATGTACAGTTCAATCAAAATGTGTAGCTAACGAAAAAAAAGCGTAAACCCGAAAAATCGGACCCTCGCGTGAAAAGCGCTCTGTACATACTATACTATTATTACGATAATAATAACGATTATTATTAATTTCCCTGTCTCTTATGAATTTATTATTATTAATAATATTATTACTATTATTATATAATTATTATTGATTCTTATTAATAATTATTATTATTATTATTATTATTACGATTATTATATTATTACCATTATTACTATTAATATTATTACCAGGAATTTCACGCGCATTAGGTTAACGTGTATAAACATTTGGAGGTAAAAAGGCGAGAAAGGGATTCTCTCTTGCATTTACACACGTTCGTACGCGCGCGCGTTTATCAATCCATTGCATGGACTATAAAATATCCGTGCACGAGAATCGCATACGAATACACGTACATACTGACGCTACGTGACTATGCCAGTGCTGTATCATAGTAAAACTGTAAGGTATTTTCTCCCTTTTCGTTTCGATTATCTATTTAAATGACTAGATGTTAAGGATTGACTACAACAACAACAATAACGATGATAGTGATGATGCGCGTATTTCCAGAGTCCGTATCGTGTATTTCGGTTAAATACACGGTGTAAAATATGTAACTAATCTTGTAATTAAGTTATAGCCGATTCGTTTCTTTTTTTTTTTCTTGTTATAATTAGAAATCATCGACGGTACGTAATCGGTGTACAAAGTTCAAAACTGCAAACGCGGGCGTTTCCGTTAACGTTGCGGCTTCCATTTTCGAAACTCCAAACTCGCGGTAAGAATACGGTAATCCCGTAATTTCTTACTTTTTATTACACCTCATAATCAAACACACGGAATATACGTACACATCGATGCCTTTCGAACTCATAAACGAAACTTCGTAAAAATGAATGATTATAGTCGAACGAGTAAAAGAATACGTCTTCTTCCGTAACTGAAATGACAAGAAAGAATAAAATTGAGATAAACGAGAAAATTTTATTAGAATATTCGATTAATCTTGTTTCGTTTTGTTTTAATTGCGAAGATAATTTGAAGAATCTTTTTTCTTACGTAGATTTAAGAAAATTTTGACATTTTCTGCAAGAAAGAAATACGTAGACTGTCTCTGTACTTTTTTTTTTAAAGTTTATTTATTCTATTTATGTGCGAAATTATGAACATTATCAACGTTAAAAAGACATTCCTCTCTGTGTACATTCTTTCTTTGTCGCATCCTTTTCTTTGTATTTTTTTTTTTTTATTTTTTTTTTTATTTAAATGATTATTATTTTCTTCCTTCATATTTATAAAGAACACTTTGGATTTACGTTTTCAAAATTACAAAAAAAAGGAGACAATTAATAAATGATTCAACGATCAAATCGTGCGGTACATCCTTATATGTTTTACACAAAAATTTTTAAAAGGAAGAATAGACTAAAGCAAACATACGGACGCTAACCGACCATAGATTTTAACGAATTAATTTTCCTAGTAAAAAGGGAAAAGATAAAACGCGAATATTTGTAACGACAGAAAATCCAAAAGTATTTGGCTTAGTATGGCTGTGTTATAGGGCAGTGTTGTACATCTGAAAGTGGTATACCTTTCTTGGTAGTAAACCGTTCATACGGACCGTCGAACTCTGGCACGTGCCAATTCTGCTTTTTTATTTTATTTATTCATTTCATTTGCTTAATCAATTAACCAACTAAGATTGTACAAACTTCCAAGAAAAAGAAGAATAACAAAATAGCTTATAGATAGTCTCGCTTTTTCGAAGATGTTCCAAAGCTATCACGAGGATAGAAAATCTTAACACCTTATTGATGCCTAATCTTATCTGACGATGACATCAACCCAGCGTCAAATAAAAAATGTGTGCAGGTAACGACACGCTTCCTGTTAGAAGACCAACATTCCAGTTGATGGTGAAAATAATATTTTTGATAGAGTATTCGATAAAATTTCGTTCAAATATATGGAGCTCTACCGTATTCACCCTGGATTGCTAAGGTTTCTATGCTTTTCATGAAAATAGATTCAATTTATATTTCTATGCGTAATGTGTAACTGTGCGCTATATGGCACTGTCGATAAAGTGTTAAGAAAGCTGCATTCGAACATCATGAAAGAGGAAATCGTTTTCGAAGAACGAAAAAAGCGAGAACGGCACGTGTCAGTTTGATACGTCGACGTTTCTAATAATTTATTATTGTAACGAGATGCGAATGATACAACGCTCTATATATAGATCTATATATATATATATATATAATTATTCGATTTGTTTTTTTTGTTTTTTTTTTTTTTTTTAATAATTATATCGCGATTTTTTCACGGTAAAGTAAAACATCACGAACTTGCAGGTAAAAACTAAAATTGTATTAGGGGTGTGCAAACATTTTCATTGCTTCTGATTGAAATTAACACGCAGACGTTTAATTCACTTATTTCATTGCTTTTTACCTCTATTTCTAATCATTGTATCGTATCATAAAAGCTCAAATATATTTTTATAAATTTTAGTTTTGCATACTCCTAATATTATATTATTATATTACTTTATATTACGAAAGAAAGAAAATATCTCTCGCCTCACATTTTCTTATTTTCCTTCTTTTCACAGGAGAGATTTTTCTTTTGACGTCCATGTTCGAATCTTGATCCAACACTGCATCAGTCA
The DNA here is from genome assembly GCA_945859555.1 of Megachile ligniseca. Classification (NCBI taxonomy): domain Eukaryota; kingdom Metazoa; phylum Arthropoda; class Insecta; order Hymenoptera; family Megachilidae; genus Megachile; species Megachile ligniseca. The sequence continues at coordinate 11,633,218 of OX243786.1, forward strand.
CGGATAAATAAATCTTGTAAAATATTTAACGATGCGCGCGTTCCTCTTTTAATTTATTTTTCGTCGTTCAAGCGAAAACGAACGAAAGAATAGAGATACTATTGATGTTGATAATATTTTTTGTTTATTTGGTATCTTCTACTATGTAAGGATCATTCGCAGAGTGACTTAGGAAAAACTTTAGTTACTATTTCTCTCGTTTGACCCTTTTAGCCCCCTCATCCCTCGTTGTGTATTCGCTGCTTTATTTTGTAATAGCGCGTTTTGTAAAAAAGCAAAAAAGAAAAGAAAAGAAACTACATAAGTTCGGTTTGTATAAGCGCGAATTAAAGAGATACAAAGAGTTTAGGTTTTTTACTACAGTTTTATATTCTTTGGACAATGGAAGAAAAAGAAAATAGTACTTCGTTTTCTTCTCTTGACGATTTGTAACGTAGATAAGAGACACCTGTATGTTGATGTTCATGGATATTTAATCGAATACATTGTTACATTATTATTAAAAAAAAAAAGAAAAGAAAAAAAGGAAACAAAAAAATATGAAGTTTTAAAAATACATTCCATTTTTATTTGTTCTCTCAGCTCAGGTTTCACGTAACAACACAATAATACCGTACATATATGTATATACGTACGTGTGTACTCGAAGAAAAGAAAAAAGACCAATATCCTTCTTAAGAAATATTTCTTAATCGAATAGTTGTTTATATAATATAAACATGAAGAGCCACTAAAAGAAAAAATGAATTTATTTTTATCTTATCTACCGGACAGGAACAGAGAGCAATCTTGTTATCTGTGCGTGTACATCGAATAGCCGCTTTGATTCTCTGTCATTACGCGTGTAATCCCTTAATAAAGTGTTTCAATTTATAACTTATGAAAGAACTAAAGTTTTTCTGTTAACTCTGTTTAACATATTCGTTGAAAATTGCTTGTTTCTCTTTGCACGACGGTCTCTTTTCAGCTTCTTGGCTCTTCTATTTAACTTCGATCTGTTGCACAGATTTTGTACATACGATACTTTGTTGACAAAATTCAAGGATATAATAGGAAAATTATAGCGTTTCGACGCACTGTGTATCCTTGTCTCGACCTGTCGAAAAAAAATGTATAAATTAAAAATCGAGAAAGAGCTATTTTATTTGATTCCACTGTTCTTCGTTGAATATTTTAGTTCTTTCCGGCGACAAGAGCGACAAGGGAGAATCGACATGATAATTAACGCGTTGACTGTCTTCAGGAGTCATCGGTGGTCATTCCAACGAACAACTTGATAATATGATTTATTACTTTCAATTTTTATTTACTGTTAAATTGTATAGCGATAAGATGTTAATAATTCATATTATCCTGATTCCATAATAGTAGCCAACGTGTTGAATCTTCGCGAACACTTTGAAATTAACCCCTTGATTCTTGCTGCTTCGATGACAATAAGATTCTCGTCGAAACAGCAATTAAAAACGAAACAAAGATTAAAATGTTCAACGAACATAAATTAAGTTTCATTCAATCTCTCTTTCTCTGTGTTTCGTTCTATTTATTCCTATTGTTACGTTTGACTCGTTTCCTTTTCTTAGACGTAAGAACCTAATCCTCTTAACCAATTGCAGCATACTATACGAAATGAAAACTAAAGTTACGTATACACTTTCGCTCATAAGTATTAGGACACTTGCTGAATTTCGTGTGGATTTGTAGAAGAAAAATGATGATGAATGCTTAAAAATTTACATTCGTTTGAACGTAAAGTGTACAGATCATGAAAAGATAGTGAGGAAGTCAAATAAATTGACGTCAGACACCAGACTATAGAACGCGAAAGAAAAGACTTATCGTAATATCTTGAAGATCCCTACATTAACTGAAATTCGAAGAAAAGAAATGGCCGCCACTTATTCCGCTTTATCTTTCACTACCGACAAATCCTTGTTGGAAACGATATCGTTGGACGGATAACAAAAGAAGGAAGTTCAGAGTCCCTCGTTGATCTATACGTGTGTTTATACGATATATTATATATATTTATACATGCGTACATATATATATATATTCTATATACATTATAATTGTACATACCATAAACTAACACACATGCAAGTACCAGCGTAAATGATAATAACCAAGGTCGAGGATCGGGAAGCCTTCGACGAGGAAAGCTCAATGTATAGACGTGTGTTGTACAGGATATCATAGTTAAATGGTGATGCTGTGAGAATGTTTTCTAAGTACATGACATATAATATATACACAAGAGAGAAGATATGTACGTTTCTTAAAAAAAAAGTTGGAATCTGCGCTTGTAGTATTCTCGAGTGTACGTTAAGCAGAGCAATATTCGTCCAATGGAATAGGTTTATCGATACTGAAACTGTAATTAAGATCCATGAGATCTTTCGTTTTCTACCCCCATCTATGTATATACATATACATGTAAATATATATGTGTGTGTATATATACGAATCGGGATTACAGGTAATTGTCATCTGTAAAAGCGTATCATGGCTCCTTTTTGTACTGTACCGGCTTTCAACGGCGTGTAGACATTTCGCTCGAATGTCTTCTAGCGTCTGTGTGAAATGGATTTTGGATTAACATTATTCATTTTCTACTTTATATCTTCCCTCGTTCACACATTTTCGTTTTGACAGCTGGTTTGCGACACCGGTATTGCCCCTTCGTGACGGAATTGTATAGAAAAATAAACGAAATATTTAATAAACAATTTATGGATCATTCACGAGATTAATCGTTTTAACATGATTTGGCCGGGGATGTACAGTTTTCTTCTTAATTTCATAGCAACTGATGTCTTTCCACTTAACCCGAGATAGGAAGAATTAGAACAATTCCATCTCCTATACTACCATCTTGTGTACACTTGAATTAACATTGCTCGACGTAGGACGAAGATATTTTATTTTACATTACATTTACTCACTTTTTATTTTAATACCAGAATTGCATTTTCGAATAAACTTATGCTTCCAAGTATATTGTCAAGTCATCGTGCATTAAAAAAATAAAAATATCATATATCGGTTTTTATTTTCACTAACTGCGAGTTACATATTTTGCAATTCGTTCCTGCAAAGTTTTTTCATTTTAATTCAAAATTATTAACCTATATTGTAAAGCCCAACGTTTGGAATTTCAAACATTTTTTCTTTGAATTTCTTTTCAGACATTTATACTGTACCTAACCTCGACCTAACCTATACTTGAGAACATTTTAATTGTTCAATAATTATGTTATTTTATAAAACATATCAAATATGCTATTATCAGATTCGAAATATATGCGCCATCGTTCCTGTGTGTTCCATAGAAAGTTAACCCTTGACGAAGCCAATATTACTGGTCATAAGAGAAAGCTACATAGGTTTAAATATCGATCGGTGTCTACCGCGTTAAGCATTGAATTGCAAATTGCTTGTCTGTCCTTCACTTATCTGCACCCATTAAGCGTCGTAATTGTCTGGGTTGTTCAGTTTCGAGTTTGAACAGTAATCGATAATTATAACATAGATATCATCGATTCTTGAGGTTACAACCAAAATTAATAAATTGTTGATTCAAATAAGTTTTATCGATATGGAACTACATGCTTCGTCCGTTTTGATTTAGCATACAAGTATTATGATTCAGTCACTGGCCGATCGAAATTTCTGGATCGTCGAGCGAGTCATAACCTGGATAACGTGAGCGGTGATTCGCAGGAAAGCGATCGTTCGTAATGCGCTTTCAAACAATATCGTACGAGGTTCAAAAGTCATTCGACAATATACGAATTTTCAGAATTTACTTTTAATACTAACATCTACTTGATTTATCATAGATTCGTCTAGGAAAAAGGGAATACATTAATATTGATGTAAAATCTTGCAGAATGTCATTGTTCACTCAGTTAGATTACAGAATTTTCAATTCGAATACGCTGCTACCGCTATTCATTCGGATCATATGATTTGATGCGTCATTACGATTCTTATGTTTAAAAGAAGTTTAAACAAATTTTCGTGTTACACACAACTTCACTCTCAGAATGATTCAGAATTCGATGTAAAGAATGGTGCAACAGTAATCTGGACTTGTCAACAGATACAGGCAAAGGGAGAAGCATGTGTCAGCTACAACTACGACATGGCTTGGCACGCGTGGCCAAGATGGTGGTGGTAATGGAGGCACAACGACGATAGTTGGACGTCTCTGCGTGTCATCGTCTCGCTTCAGTATTTCTCTTTAATTCGTCGGTAGCTCCTCAGAGGGTGTTTGCGTTAATGATGGACGGTCGTAGTGGGAAGTTGTTAATGTATTAGTTGTGCATCATCAAGAGAAGAGATCGCTAGACGGTCGGTATATCTGTGAGATCGCTGCTGCGCCGTCCAAAAATAGATAAATGAACGACGAGCATGCTATCCTTATTGTCGGTGGTTCCATGCACTCCGTAACAATGCATGATTATTAAAAGGTTCGTGGCCAACGCCAGTGAGGAATGGAGGTGTTCAAAACCAGCCAGGAGATAGTGCATGAAGGGTGGCTCATTAAATCACCACCTACAAAACTCTGGCGAGCGGTTAGTACTTTACAGAATGATGGCAAGATTCAAAGCTCTATTCCTTCGTTAACTTTTCATTGTTTACGTTTTCAAAAGCTTGTCAAAGTTACTGTATCTGTGTTTTTTTTTAAACTCTAATGAATTCTAACCTAAGACGATCATAATTGTTTCCCGAATAAGAAATATTTTGATATTTTTGTTCAGGAACAGTAGTATTTTAATAAGCATATCATCGCATTTTCAAGTACAATCTTTGATATGTCATACTTGAATTTAATCAACAATATGAATATATAAAGAAGTTTCTTCTGAGTAAAATAGTAATATAATTGATGCATTTTATTACCTAAATAATAATAATTTTTTTTTCCAGCGATGGAGAAAACGTTGGTTTGCTCTTAGACATAGTGGAGAGTTACCCGGACAATACTTTTTAGAATATTATACGGATAGACGTTGTAGGAAGTTGAAAGGTCGTATTGATCTCGATCAATGCGAACAGGTAACTTTTTAGTTTAAATTATTTTTTTAATTTTATACTTTATCCGATATGTGTACATGAATTTACTCATGACCATTAATAGGTAGATGCAGGCTTAAGATTTGAAAACAGAAAGCAGAAGTATCAATACATGTTCAATGTTAAAACACCGAAAAGGACATATTATCTAGTAGCAGAAAGCGAAGCTGATATGAACAAGTGGGTAGACGCTGTTTGTCAAGTTTGTGGTTTAAAGGCATATACTCAAGATGAGGATCAGCAGTGTCAAAGTATAAATTATTACTATATAAATTTATCAAGGTATACCATATTTAATATTGTATTTAAAATACTGACATTGTCTTGCAGTGTTCCAATTTGAAACACAGGAATCCCCTCCAATTTCGCCTAGTAGCACCATCTCTGGTCCTTACATTCCTATTAGCGAATGCATTTCTGGACGACGCTTAAACGATACTAGTTCTCTGAATTCAGCTTTGGGACAAGGACCAGAGCATTATGATGCTCCACGACGACTAGCTCCTTCTCCACCTAGGTCTCCTACGACAACCGACGCAGAAAGTGTTTTTACCGACGACGAATGGACAGCTCCTGTGCCTAGTGTTAATTGGGAAACGTTTCCTTCTTCGGGTAAATATTTCCCAATGCTTGGTTTTATTTTACTTGTGCTCTTAACTTAATTTAATGTCTTATAATAGGTGAATCTAAACAACCGCCCAGCGATGCTGAAATTGGTTCCTGGAGCGTCAGAAAACGATTTGGAAAGTTGAGGATCGTTGATTCAGCTGTGCCGCCATCCGTAGAAAAGTTACCAGCACCTCCTAGGCCACCAAAACCTCCTCACATGTTACCTGAAAATCCTGGACATAATTATCTAAATTTAGATGGTGCTACCGAAAGCTCAAAACCAACCACTCCAGCTACTCCTGCACCGTCAACACCGGCGACTGCAATTGTAACAGATGAATCATACGATTTTCCAAGATCTCATCAACCAGGTCAAGCACCCGACATAAATCCAGCTGATCAGTCGTCTAAACATTTTTATTCGAATGCTGCTCCTAGTACTGTGGAAGATACGCGCGTGTTCCGTTACGATTTTCAAGAAGAAGAACCATCGAGTCCTCGTTCCGAGAGCTCGGCAACTGCTACGTATTCAAATTTACCGAGTCCTCTTGTTCGAGATAATTCAACTACGATACCAACAACAGTGGCACCACCACCACCGGTTGTTTATCGAGAATTAAAGCCAGGAAGAAAAACTAGCGATTCTATGTCGATCATAAGTAACGAAGCTTCTCCGGGACCGATAGCTTCAGCTTTGGAAATGAGTTCTGCCGAACACTCTCCAGCTGAACCACCAAGTATTAATAGAAAGCTCAAACCTCCGTTAAATAAATCTCCTGTGGAAGGTACAGATACTTTTGGTACTTTTTGATAACAACCAGTGAATTTTAATGGAAAATTTGAGGTAAAATTAAACCGTTTTGCAGGGCCGCTACAATTGGCATCTCCACCTGGAAGAGGGAGAATTAGAGCTGCTCCCAGTCCTACGCCTCCAATTCATGTCCATTTAAATCGGCATCAATCGACGTCGGATGAAGATAGTAATATTTTTGATGATAAAGAAGAGGTATTTAAAAATATGTATATTATTTTGTTTTGTATTACAACATGATGTTGATATCGCGTTTAAATTTTGTAATGTATTTCTTTTTCAGATATACTATTATCAGGATCAAAATACATTTATTCCTGCTTCAAAGCGTCTTGTCGTTTTGCAATATTTAGATCTTGATTTGGAAGCAACAGAAAATTTCTCATCTTCGAGTTTACCACCAGCTCAGTCTCCGCCTAGTACAACAGTATATAAAACAGTAGATTTTTTGAAAACTGAGGCGTTTAATCGTACTCGCCAACGAGTCGAAGAGGAGAGAAAACAGTGCACGGATGAACTGGCCTAGCTTTAAAACGTATATTTTGAACTGTTAAAATACAACGAAAAGGGGACAAGAAAAGTGAATTACAATTCTTAGGTAGAGTATAGTAATGTTATTATTTACTAGCACTTCACGATATTATAAAACTGCGATACTTACGCAGTACTTTGCGATTTTTCAAGTGATTTAAAAACTTTTATGCTTATTATTAAATCGAAGATGTCTAAATATCTTCGTGATCAATGGCATATGATAGTTGAAACCCGAAAAAGAGCAATATTCAATGGACCAAAAATGTAATGTTAAAGTTAGAGAAAACGACAAAGAAACGAAAAGAGCACAATTTTGTGAGACTTGTTAGATCAGAATCTGTTATAGAATTTTTAATTAGAAGGGTAAGTATTATTATATTTAGGTACGGTTACCGTTTTTACGTAGGTTTTACACGCGTTCGATGCGGGAAAGGCATTTTTTTATTATTAACCGTACAACGAATTAGGAATGTATGGTACCGCTGAATTTTTAAGATATTCTAATTTTAAGTATTAAACAAATAACATGTAATATATTTTCGAAGTGCCTGAATTTATTGTTTTTTTTTTACTAAGATGATAAGTTATTTGTTATTGCATATCCAATTGCATGAACAGTGGAATATTGTATTTATGGTTGCAGATACGATGAACGTATGAACATTGCAACTGCTTTTCCGAAAGTAGTGTTCTACAAACTTGTTTTGTTTATCTGATGGATTCTACTGGGTTTTTTTAAAAACAAAAGCTGTTAAAGTAATTGTTTATATCTCACATTTTTTAAATTAAATTATATTTTTATCGTTTCCTATAAATTCTTTTCATTTTTGTAAACATATTTATATTTAAATTATCGACAGTGTACTCGTTGTACCTGCTGACATGGATTACTAACATATTTGTATATAGTAATAAAAATTCTGCCCATAAAAGTCACAATAAACGATGAAGATATACACACATTCTAAACAGCTAATAAAGCACAGAACTGCATGCCATAATTAGTTGTGTATACATATACACGCACGAAAAGTACGTGAAAAAAATATATTTTATGTATGTGTATAATAGATGCATATATATGTATGGTATACCATTTTATTTTTATAATAATTGTATTATAATTTTTATACCAATGAAATTTTTTATGTTATCGAAAGTTGCCTTGTCATTTTTGTAATTAGACGAATTTTTGATTTCCGGAAGTACATTTCGGATAAATTGAGAAATGAATAAGGTACAGATAAATACATGCGATGGTATCCCATAAAATGGAAAATTAATTTTTTAAGCTACTCGAGCATTAATACATGTCATTTATATTTATGTATAACAGGCATGATACATATCACAGAGAAAGAAAAGAAGGGTAAACGAACGGATTATCAACATATCTACATAGGCGTATTGTTTGAAAACAAATTTATGTAATCAAAATAAGAATTAGCTATCAAATCGCATTATGTTTAAATAACTTCTTTAATGTTAACAATTAGCACAAATTACCTAATTATAACAATGATTTGAAACGAAATCGTGTGTTTAGTGATGCGATTTAATAAAAACTTAATTTTTACTTCATTATTGAAACGTAACAAGTGTTATTTAATTTTTTAGCGGTTTCTTAATCAAAACCTTACAAATATAAAATAAGAAATTTAAAAAATATAACAAAATTTGCTGTCATTTAATGCTACGATATTTATATAATTGGACAGGATATTTATCAGTAATATTAACCGATAATAGGGATTTGAATACCAACTGAAATTAGCTAATGGTAGCAATTATTGTCGAATTAATAATAAATAATGATTATTTATGGTATATTTCGTATCGTTCGTCGATAAAGTACGCTACAGTATCGACTTTAGAGGAAAGGACGTTCAAACCTTCACGCAAATGCTGGCAGGTTATTGGCCTGCATGGTGGTTGGTGGGACCAGCAGAAAACAGAGCCTCATTCGCTCGCCAACTGTCGAGCGTGCGTTACTGGTTTTGTTTCGGGAGTTGCGTTCGTCGCGTCGTGTTCGTCCTTCGTCGTGGAATAAGATTGTTCGTGTATATGAATCATTTACGCGTCGCGATAAAGAATATTTAAAGTGTTCTTCTTTCTGTGTTAAATTTGTGAAACGTTCAATTTTTGTGTTTGATTACTTTAACTGATTTATCAAAAAGTGTGTTCAACTTTGTGTACACGGCTTATTTTGCATCCAGAACGAGACCGAAATTCAACGAACTGGAAGGCATCGAAAACAATTGTCGCGGCTATCCGAGTTTTGTTTCCAAGGTAAGTTTGCATGACTTTTGTACACGTTGTCAATAGTGTGTATTGGAATTTGCGTTCCACGTGATGATCGATCCGTAGCCACTTGTTGGCTACGCAGAGACATGCATCGACTGATGTTGGTAGGATTTTAACGTTGACGTAATTACGTGCCGTTTCTTTCTCCGTGTTAATATAATTTCACGTTTTGTAATTTGTTAGTAATACAACAATCGCTTTTCTCTTTTCGGATTCAACATATCCGGATAACATATCTAACCGTATGACATATATACATATATTTATTGTACTGTATTGTGACGTCACGTAAAATTTCGGACACGTTTCTACGACGTCAGGGAGGACTTTCTTAACTTTCCTAACCATTAAAGTCGAAAATTGATCCTGGGATTCTTTTGTCATTTGTGATTTACGTAGTCATTTATTTGATCATTTCTGATCTTTTCTTATTGTATGATAACGCGATGACGAATAGTATTCATTTGACATTTAAATCGGAGCGTCCCCGAAGTTCATTACACGACCAATGATTTCGACATTTCCGGAAAGAACGTTAATCCTCGTTAAGAAGGGGTTGTCTCGAGAGCTTATTTTAAACCGAAACATCGTCTTATTGGACGTTACAAACGTTTCCTTCTTTACCGTGAATCGTCAACAAAAAATTTGTCTATAGACGACGGAGTTCCTTTCTCAAGCGCGTTTCGTCAGTCTAACAATGTTTACGGTTTCCCTTGTACATGCAACGCCAGCTCGTTATGTATCCACATTGTTGTTGCGTTATTGGCGGTTATTGCGAAGCTCGCCGAAGTAAGTGAGAAATTCTCATGCACAATAACGATCATTATCGGTAACGCTGTTTGGGCGAGCGTAATACGACGCGTGCATTCCTTTCATCGACTTTCGTAACATCGCCATCATGAAAAAAAATCGAACTTCGAGACATCATTTTCTGACGTATCAATTCGACTAGGTTACTTTTTTTTTAACTAATTCGATTCGTAAACTGCAGTTATGTTTAGGAGATGTTATATAACGATTATTTCAATTTTCACGTTTATATTGCAAGATGATCCTTTGTACGATAGAAATTTTTCGAAAGCTTCTGGCGGAATGTGAAGCGTTTCAAATCAATCGTAGTATACTCTTCTTTACCCATCTAAGTTCGAAGCGAGGAGCAAATGGAGTGACTGTCAGGTATTTCTTAGGCAAATAGTTGTGCTTGTACAGTACCGACCAAAGCATCGGAATACTTGCCACTTTTAACGAACCTCTGATATTTTATACAAAGTTAACTTTATTATATAAACTTTATAATAGTATATAAACACTATTGTTTACCTGTACATAAAATGTAGTAAATACTTGAAATTTTTCGAACGGTAGCGTACAATTGACAGAGATCTTGGTGTTCGTTCAGTTCGCTGTTCCTTTTTCTGTGAATTCTTCGGCAACTAACTCGATTCTAACGATTGAAAGCTTTTCCGGTGCATTCCAACCGTTGTATCGCATTTTCTTAGGACCGGTTCGAGCGTGCCTTATAAGACTGCAGGTACATCATCTTGTAAAAATCACCACCCACGTTAAAAGCAGAATTTATCTGTGGCATTTACTCGCAGCATCCGCGAAACAGGGATTCCTCGAGCATTTCGATCTATCGCCTTAGCGGTAATTTCAATTTAAAGTTACTCTTTCAAATATTATCGCGAATAGAGTAAATAACTGTTGAGTTGACACTCGAATAAAGAATGCGTAGATCGTTTATAGTGATTATCTTAGAAATTATTTTTCTTTCGATCGGTACTATCTTATTTAGGAAAAATTGAACGTGGCCATGAGCGAAATGTTGAACAGAAATTCGATTTTCATCTTGTTTGGTGTTGCGTTCGGACAATGAGTTGCACAATTCCTCGCGTCGGAACGCATTAACGCCTCCTCTCTCTTGTTCCTTCGCGGCTCAACTCGGCCACGTTCAAGCCAATGTGTTACGCATTACACGCGGTTAGGCTAGTGTAACAACAGACAGGAAGCACGCCGACAAAATCTTGAGATCGCCCATTCTTAGTTATGGCGCGATTATAAAACGAAATTTCTTTTCAACTTGGAAATATCGTAAATGGCAAAGGAATGAAACAGGTTAAGCAACAGGAATCAGGCACGGATTCGGCCTGTTGTCGGAGGGAAAAGCGACATTTTCATGAATTTCTACCGCTTTATTACGCACATACGGTGACACGCGTGTGCAATTTACATTGCGCTAGACAGGAAACCGAGAGGGAAGAGTTACATATATCGTGTCGACCTGGTTTAGGCGCGCCCTACAGGCGCCTGCCTCGTATCCGAGAGAAAGAGAACCAAAGAACCGACTGGCTTTGAAATGTCAGGGACCGAAAGCTCTGGAGAACGGATACACGTTCGACGTCATAATGAAACTATCGATTACTTCGTTCGTCCGGACTTTATGAACATTTTCCCCACAAAATTATCTTATGCATGATAGTACGGTGATTTAGACAACATCGTACAGACATGTTGCGGGAGAGTTAAAATTTGGAAGTATCCATTTCCTGGAAGAATAGGAAATCGATTTTTCGTTCGATCGAAAGGTAAAGAACTTGTTGGACTTTTCTTTCGAGCCACCGAAGGAGTTGAGAAAGAATTCGTAGTCGACCGACTAAGACTAAAATAGAAGATTCAGGTCGAAAGAGTTATCGGTCGTAGTCGCGTGGATTGGACGATCCGCGAGAGGTAAAGCCTTCTCTCGGTATCCGCGCGTGCAATAACCGGTGCACGCGGACGTGTTCGTCTCCGCGGCGAGTTTTCTCCGATCGAAACTGGTTCGCGGATAAGGTCTTTAACCTTCCCAGTCTTCGTAGTTGGATCGGTCTAGGAATGGGGCAAAAAGAAGGTCCGGTAACGAAGCCAGTCCTTCCTCGGAGAAAAGGGGCGCGAGGCTTTTGTCAGCTTCGTCCTCGTCCACAAACACGAGAGCTTCCGTTTCTCTTGCTTTTGCATCGTGGGCGATGCTGAACTTGTATGAAACGACCTTGTTATGCATCTATCCTGTATGGGATACTCTTCCGAATGGCATCGATGGTCGACCGAGATGGTACTTGGCGGAAATGAAATGTTCATTTTATATATAATAACATTTCATCGAAATCTCGACGAATCTGATCTCTTATTTTCATAGCCTTATTCGGTTCTTCCTACTAGTCGTATCTTCTTCGGACGCTTAATACAGTGAATAATGTCAGCTCGTAGGTGACAAGCTTCTGCAGAAATTCGTGCGTCATCAAGATACAAATGACGTGGCAATCAGAATGTTAATAGCAGACTCGCTGAAACTTTCTTCGATTATGCAGCATATTCTGGCGAAGTGTTTCGATAGAGATACCGATCGAGGACAAAGTAATCTTTCTCCTCGAAAACGTCCGACTATCGAACGATTTTGCGTCTATCGCCTGTTCTATTAACGCTTTGCTTTCTATCGGTCTATCGAGAAATTACGAGTTATCTGGTCGTCGTTGTCGGTTTAGAGCGCGCGCACCTATACGTAAGTACATAAGCCTGAAAGGTGTGTTGCGTTCACGTGCAGGTCACTAGCCTAGAACGATTCCTCCGGTGGCTTCTGGAGTGACTCGACGCGTTTACTGCCGCAATCGGAGAAAGTTTCGAAACGTAGGATAGTCGGCAATGCCGGAAACGATAGTCTGGTACTCGGTTTCGAGAGATCAGTCTCCCCGTTTTCACTGGCACTGCACGTTGATAGACGCTCTCTGGTTTGAGTTAAGCGATAAACTGGTCCCGTTGTTGGTGAAAACGCGTTCGCTAGTTCGATATTTCGATCGTTTTCCTTCCCGCGAGGGAAAACGTATTATATGTAGTTTAGAGTAAGACCAGCGGAAAGTACGCAGAGTACTCTGCGAATCTGAACTAGGCATTGCGGTAAATATTATTTCAGGTTTTTGGGAATAATCTTGTTAAAATGCTAAATTTGGCCTTGGGTCGTCGAGGTACTTCCTCGGGAAAATATCCTCGTCGGTTTGTTCGGCATTGCAACTATTTTTATCGCGAGCCTGAGTTGGGATGTCTTCGTTGGTATTGCATCTGGCTTTGTCTCGGTTTGTTAGCATTACAACTAGCTTCGTACCCGATATATCGCTTTTGTGTCTTTCAATGCGCTGCATCGGTACTTTCCTGCTATCGGTAGTCTACTGTTATTCGTTGCTAAAAATGTTCAGCCTAGTTTCGTTTCGCATTGAATTTGTGACTGTCAAACTCTTGCATACCAGCATTCCACGGAACAGTTTCCATAATTCAAGCTGGTGGTTACTTTCACGTTTGTTTCGATCGGTTTTCCTATTAATAGCAACTGCTACATTGTGCAGTAGAATTATCTGATACTTTGGTTTACGTTTCGGGCTTCTGCAACGGACGAGAACAATAGTTTTCTTTAACAACTGTTTGCTAAGACATTACGTGGAGAGGATGAAATTCAATGGAACGGGACGTTGCTCGAAATCGTTGCGTTTAACGAGAATATTTCAGTACACTGGCTAGTGATCATGATTCCGTGACGAGTTACCGATCGGCCTAAATGATAATACAACGGGTGTTCCGTTTTTATTTTGCCCGAACGTTCGCGGTGATTTATCATTGTAACGTAAGAGAGAAGCAGGTAAATACACGTTGGATAAGATCGTTGATGCTCGTCCAATGTGATTTATTATCGTATTCGTGTTCCAATTTATCGGTTGCCTGATGGAACCGAACCTAACGAGTACGGAAATTCGATTCAAGTATTCGATAACGTTTAATAGAATATAAGACCTACTTAAGCATTAATTAATTTTTCGAACAGACAATTCTTCGAACCCGTATCATACGACACGATACTCTTTTAGCCTCGTTCAAATTAGTCGGTACCTATGTTTGTGATGTCCTACGTTGTCGAACGAGAAATATGGGCTAATTAACTCTTTTCGGTGCAGTGACAAGCTGTACAGGTGAAAGAGATTTCTTTAGACACATAGATACGTTGCGCGACAAAGTATTCTCGAATTTTTCATGAAAGCTCTCGGTGTCACGATCGATTCGATGAGTTCGATCGTAGTTCGGCCGTCAGTTAACCGCGGCTCGAGTGTATTTCATTAGCGGATTTCATTAGGGGATTTCATTAGGCTAATTAGGGCCTCTCGTTACCGGCTTGCCCGTAATTACGGTCGCGGAAACGCTTCACGGAATCCGTGCAAGCTAGAAAATCTATGTACACATACTGATCTCGTGCCACATCGTTCGATGCTCGATGTTCCAATTCTTTTTCATTTTTTTTCGGTCGTGTTTCTTTCTCTAGTTCCCCTGGGGCCGTATTTTGTCGTTGATGTTACGAGTTTTCTGTAAAATTTACATCGCGGACAGTGCAGGCTACAAATGTACAAATTGAAACGTTGGAAAGGAAATTTTATTCGTTATGCTCGTTACACGTAATGTTATTTTATTGCTGCAAAATTTGCACTGCACGTTCGATTCGGGAAAGGCAATAAATCGTATCCGTTTCAATTTTCGTTTTATCATCAGGTTGGATTCGGTTAATTGGTTTCGTAGCGAAACGTTCGAAAGGCCACCGTACTTCGTACAGACGTTCGGGTGTTAAGATTATACTGTTATCGATTATCGAGCACGTTAAAGGCCGACTTAACGCACACGGGTGCGCGCGAATAGTTGGATTACCGTAGCTATGGTATTTTCACCATGACTCGAAATTTCCCTCTCGCGGGCAAATAGGCTGAAAAGATAAGCGAGATAGATGTAGCCACGTTCCTAGCGTTCCTACGTGTCGGAGAACCCCTTAATTCCCGTGATTAACGGTGCAAGCTGGTCGAACTGTTTAATTAACACGTTGGCTGCGGTAAATGAGGGTCACTGGTGGCTGGCGTTACGAATTTCATTCAGTGAAAGATAATTACGAGGGAAGAAAGAGACTATTTCAATTATGTTAATTCATTTTACCGACAAGTCTCACTGTTGGACTAGTAATTAAATTCTACTATAATTATTATTTTTAATCGTTAACGAGACGGTATCTTGTAATTTTTTTGCTTCGAAAATGTAAATGAATAGCGGTTCGGAATAGTTCTCGTAAAACGACTCGTAATATGGTAGTCAAACTGCTATGATAAACGAGATTATGCGAATTCGATCCTAGGACGGATTCGTTCGAGTTATTTGATTTCGATTCGAACGATACGATCTCGTTGGCCAGTGTTTAGAAAGCGATTCGCGTATTCCCCTTCATTTTCTCCGTGATTGTAATTCGCTCCGGAGAGCCCTCCTCGCTCTCTATTCGACGAACATCCGATCGCGTTTCTCGGCCCGCGAAAACGCTACAGCAAACGCGCAATTTCTATTTAAATATCACTCGAACCTCGTAGATAGAGAACAGAATGGTAAATTCTGCTTATCGATCCTTTACTGGATTACGGAGACCGTAGTAATTCTCCAAATCTCTTAACTTATCGCTAGCATTGTCGAGACCTTCGATGTGCTTTGGATTAGATAGAATTTTCTAAACTATAAAGGATTATTTGCATTTTCTGAGAAAATATCGATTACAAAGTATTACGTCCGAACTCGACGAAACCAGCTTGTAAAACAAATCATATATCATCGGGAACGAAACAAACCAATTAGAGGGGCGCTCTTCTCGTCTAGAAGAACCTGTTTATGTAAATATATTCGTCGCTTCGGTAATAATTCGCGGGAACGAAAAGAAAACCCGATACAATAAGATTACCAGTCGACAACGTCGGTTATTTTCATCGTGTTCGCGATCTGGAAAAGGACGAGCCACCGAGGAAGAAAAAAAATACAAGAGCGCGGGGAAAGACGAGGGTAAAGTGAGAGAAAGAGAAAAAGAGAGAAGAGAAGGTAGATGCATCGTAATGAGTCGTGTTTGCAAGGACAAGCAGAGCGTGGCCGAGCGGGCCAGTGCACATTGCATTCGTGTCCGCGATCTCCTCGATGTTTCTTCTTTACCACGAATAAATGTTGTAAAATATCATACGAAAGCATGGTTTGTCACGTTAGAAAACAAAAAGTCTGAGATATTATCGAATAATCTTTCCGCGGATTTCCACGTGTGGTTGCGTAAGGCCATTATATCGTTCAAGTACTATTTTGTCGAATTTCTATCGCAGCGTGTACAAATTTGAAAATACAACTGCACGAGTCGAAAAATTCTCCGTAACTCGATAGAAGTGTTTTTCAACTTTTTACGATACGGTAAAAGATACGTAAGAGATACGCGTTCTATATAGAATCCATGCGTGTACCCGTAGAGTTGAAAGGGCCAAGGATCGCAAGAAAAGTGGCACAAGATATAAATATAAGCTGAAAGTGTCGAGGATTCTTGCAACCTGAAACCGCCCACATCCCTTCGGCGTGGCGTACTACCGGTTCCCACGTGCGTGCCAGCAGAAACGGTTCGAAAGGGTTACATCTTGCTGCCTAGTTTCGCTCAACTGGTTTTTCGACGATGGTGTACGATAATTGTGTATCGACGATACGATTGAATTCGTGGAAACAGATCCAGCAAGCGTCGTGTTCAGTTTGTCAACGATCGTTGCATCCGTGAACTGGAACACCGGTCTCGTCGATCGCGATTCGCGGTTTCGAGGTTCACCGCAAATTCGATCCAGGACAGATATCGTTTTTCATAAAAAAAAAAAAAAAAAAAACCAGCTGGTTACGAAAGAGTCTGGATGCATTCGACAAGACGAGTTAATATTCCGCACGGGACGATGGAAAATGTTCAGTTTCCTTGGAATCTGATTGGAAAGTTAACGCTAATTCGCGCAGCGAGACGGTCCAATAAATCCAACGTCCTCTTCTCCATCGATCCAGTCAATTTTCTTCCCTCTCGTTCGTGTGTATATTGCGCCGTTTCTTTTCTCAAAAGATCACGAACAACTCGGTCAAATTTCCCCGGAGAATCGACTGTGTTCGATCTAGAAGCTAGGAGCGGTACCATAAAAAGCGCTGTCTATCTAATACATCCAAACAAGATACTGTCGCTCGTTTCTCATTCGAACGGACTCTCTCTTCTTCGTCCCTTATAAATTCTGACGCGCATACGATCGTTAAACTGTAAGAAGAAACGGGTTTTGTCGGTCCGTAGGAGGAAGCCTGGTAGAGGCTTCCATTACCGTTGTAAGACTACGGTTCAGGGCCGTATTACGCAACGGAGGGTCCGACAAACTCCACGAAAAACCGTGTTCGTTGTGCCCCCATCGAATCCCGACGCGACCCCTTCTCTCCGCTCGACCGAGCTTCTCGACTAGCTACGAGGGAACGATACTCGGGCTAGAGTTTCGATACCCGATCGTTCGAACACAGCTCGTTCGAACAACGACTATTCGAATCCCTGCTCGTCCAACTACAGTAATTATTATAAGCATATGTAATTATGATAATGAAGATCTCGCTGTATCCTGTTTTGCAAAACTCTTCTCGAACAGACAGTGATTGCTATGTTTATTCCACGCATTTTTTCAATGGCATACAAGTTTGCAATAAAATGATTCAGTTACACCTGTTTTTCAAGAGTGAATCGCGTAAACGAATGAAGCGGTCGGTGAAAGTATACGCAGCATCGAAATCGAACAGACCACGAAGCGGCGATTACCGATTCGCTAATTCGAGGCTACTTTTCGTTGCCAATTTAGCATTAATGTTCTTTACACAAATTATCATAACGTAACGGGGTCACGATTAACGATACCGTGCGTCGTAACAGCGAACGGAAGACTCGCGATACACAGCGGGAACGAAGAAGAGACAGGCTCGGACAATCGTGTTGAAGAGAAAAAGAAAAACTAAGATAGTCGAAATCGAAGGAAAGAAAAAAAGTGAAGAGCTCGTGTATATCAGTCGGCAGTGTTCGTTTCCCGGACAGTGCAGTTTACATTTCCCTTTGCATATCCGGACGCCCACGGTCCATCCTGTCTCTGCGAGCATAGTTTTCCCCTACTTTTCGCCCTCGCCTTTTTCTCTTTTATATACCGTTAATGTTTGCCAAGTACTCGACGTGTGCTTTTCGTGGCCACGTGTGCAAAGTTTCATCCCTTAGGAAACATAAAGAACCGCAGGAACAATGCGAGTAAGATGTTAAACGCATCGCGTTGTTCAGACCCTGGTTGCCGGTTCTTCAACCCTCGTGTTTTTCGGGGACGAAACGATCGAACGCGTTTCTAGCTGGTTTCTTTTTCCAGAAGAATCTATTTAACTCGAGGGATTTATCTATCTATCGTGAACATACAAAGAGATATTTTTAACGATCGATATGTACATCCATAATAGACACGTGAATAGATAATAGATTGCAGTGGGCGGTTGTCAAGATATCATCGTAAGATATAGTCCGATACGTGTAAGAAACGCATAGATCGGCTGTACGATATCGAATAATTGGACAGAAATCATGGTAGACCCTAGAAGAGTTCCCGCGTTATCGACTCGCGTGTACCTGGAAAGGACGACGACCTCGAAACACCGGCAGCACGTTGGTGTTCACAAACGATCGATAGTTGCTCGACGTCTACCGCTTTCCGAGCACCTGTGTCCACGTGCATATTTCCGGTATGAATGCAGAAATCGTTCGAGGGCATTGTTTTTCACCAGGACGTCAACCCGAACGCTGCGGTATTCGCAGTATTCGATATCGTTTCTAGTTCTACCAGTACCTCCTGTTGGAATTTTCGATCCGCGATTTTGGCGTGTAGAATCGCGCGTTTAACGCCGCATTAAACGCGTCGAGTAAAACACTACGGAAGGGAAGTAAACTTTACTTCGGCTGAAACGATGGAATTCTTTCGAACCGCTATCGGATATATTATTTTGTTTGTTTGAAAGGTTTCGAAGCACGATACATAGGATGTATCGTAAAACCCTAAAATACAGTATCGGAGAAGCAAGATGAACGACTAGACCGGTTGGGTCTAGGCAATCGGTTATCGTTACCGGCTGAAGTTGTATCGGTCTCTATTCGCCGACAAGATAAAGGAGCTACGTAAACGTGGATTTGCGCTCGGGTTACAGAAGATGGAGAGGATCGGAGGTTACCGTTTTACACGGAGAACCGTAATGATCGTGGTCATGTAGGATGGATAGAGGACGATAGCGAAACTCGGTATTATCCAATCGTCGGGAGTGTTCGCGGATGGCGTTTACGGCGACCCCTAAGTCGTGACCGATCCTTCGGTGGGAATCCGCCCTGAGATCGACTCTCATACGCCTCGTAAAGGAGTTTCCACGTCTTTCTCGCTCGAATCTCCGTCCTTTCTCTTCGTGCTCTTCCTCTCTAGCTTTCCATCTCTTGGTCCACCGTCCCGATTCCTGTCCCTTTCTCTTCCTCCACTCGATATTCCATCGCTCGATCCTCTATCGCTTAGGTTCCTGTTTCTCGCAATCTTCCTAGCCTACTAATGGCCGATCGGTGCTAAAGACGTCGCGACGATCGTCGAGGCAGCTCGCGTTCGCGCGCGTCACAGAATTCGTACTTGGCACACTTGTTCCGGCAAACGTTTGCGTAGTCGTTTCTCGAGTCGCATTTCGAGATACTTCTGTGTCGTGAAATTCAGTCAGACATCCATGTTTCGAAATCGATCGAAAACTGTACTTTTGGTAGTCGTGTATCTTCGATCGAAACGACGCGTCTGTAGTTACCCTTTGCGCGGAAATGGAATTTTCTATTCGCGTCGCTTCACCCTAATGGCCTGTTTTCGCGTCGAGGCGTTGGCACGTTGCACCAATTCCCCGCGGAATTTCGAGGAACAGACCCGTACAACGTTCCATTCCTTGTCACTGGCTTCCTCGAAGTCCACACGGATTCTCTGGGCCGCCTTTACGACGGACGGAACTTTCTTAAAATAACCGGCGGGTCACGACAAGCGGAAAAAGGAGGTGGAAACCGCGAGACTTCGATATCCTTTGCTCTGATCTTCTCGTGGCGCCAACAACTTGGCGTTAAATATTTAACAGCTCGGCGCTCGACGCGCTTTAAAGGCCTTTCTCGTCGATACAACGCCGGAAAGCGACGAGACGCCGGCTAAACTCCGCGACACCGTTATCAACCGAGCCTCTTCATAACTCTTTTCACGTTTCGCGAGTGTTCGCGTGGTTTCCTCTAAAAGAACGATATAGCTCGTTGAAAACCCACTTTCTTCTTCCTTTTCTGTTTTTTCCTTTCTTTTTCGTCATAGCTGGTCGATAAAGTTCGTTGACCATTTGATAAATATTCTGGAGATACTTTGGGGAAATTCATCGACTATGTCTTACGCGTTGATTACTGTAACCGAGTAATTGTTAACAATCATCGAGACAATAAACCAAATATATTTTGTTGCACCCTAGGAAGCTGAAAAATTACAAAGTTGTTACGAAACGAATGTTCGATGCAAAGAGGGTTGGAGATGTATGATCTTTCACAGACTTCGTGTACGCGTAGTTTTATGGGTGATCCATCGCGTAGTAAAGGTAGAAAATAAATACATAGGAGACAGAGGTGCATAAATGTCGACTGGAAGCTCACAGCTGTTTCTATGGTCGAGTTAGAGGGCTTTCGTTCCGGTAATCCCAGTCGTGTTACCTGCAGCATTAGTCGTTGACAGGTGAAGGAGGAATGGTCTATAGGGATAGGGGGTTGGGACGCTACATCGACGAGAGCAATTAACGTGCCAATTAGCCGACCGAAGGACCGAGGCGTTTGTGGCGATTAATTCGAAATTGAATGCGCCAGCGGTACCGGAAGTCATGTCGATATCCACCGAATGTTGATTCAGCTGAATTAAACGTATCGAAAACTATCGCAGATTTCTTTTTATCAAAGTTTGCGCGTCGACGACTAGTAACATTCGATATTGAGAATTAACGAAGTAACCTTGACGCGACTATTCATGGCGAGAAGAATAAACTCAATAGCAATTATCTCGTGTCCCAAGTATTCGAGACCTTCCTTGTTGCGATCGACCTCCGGATGCTTACTCACTCGTAGACCTTCTAGATTGATTCGATTTGATATATCGGGCTTCGGGAAATTAACGCGTTGAGTGATACGGCGATCAATCGGTTACTTTAAACCGAACCGTGTATAAAGATATCATAAATCTTTATAACGCGAACCCAATGAATTCCAATCGCGACGAAACGATTGATTCGAGTGCCTGGTGGGTGGTGTAAAAGGCGTACCTGCCGATAATACCGGTCGTCGATTATCGTTCTACCGGTTTTCTGGATGGCCATAGCTACGTAACGGTTCAGGCGGACGAAGAAGGTTTACAGGGTTCGGTCAGCAGGACCGGTTCGCCGTTTCTCGGTAACCCGTTCTCTAGTCGCTTTATGGAACGAGGAGCAGGTGCAATCGACAATTTTCATACCGAATTTTCCTCGCCTGGTTATTCACCTTAGTCACCTTGTTAACTCAGAGTTTAAACAACGATGGAAAAAACATGACTCTTAGTTAGGTCGAGTACGCTTTCAGCTATGTCGTTCCGTAAACGGCGTATCCTTGAAACAACGGCGAACGACTTCTGTTACCTTGTCGTCGATTTTACAAGGTGTCTCATTTAATGAACTTTTCAATCGTTTGCTACTAGGAATTTGCGATTCCAGTCTTAACGGTATGCCTCCTTTAGTGTGACTCTTTTGAAATAATTCATATGGGCTGATCGCTCGAGAAACTTGGAAGTTCGCGAAGAACGATATGTTGAACTTGGATGCACCAGTCCGTGGAAGAACTTTCGAGGTCGACGAGCATTTCGTTCGGAAGATATTGCTCGCTCAACCCACATTTTATGCGATTAACTTTGCTTCGTGTGTTCATGGTGTTCGACTTGGACCGGAAAGTATCTTGAAAATTGATTTTGAACGAACGACGTTTACGGACTTTGGTGTCTTTGGTGTTAACGTAGGCCATCGTCGTTCGAAGGTTGAACCAACGATAAAACACGAGTTACGTTCGCGAGTTAAGACTCGCGTAGACTTTTGAAAAATGCGGGAAATTGTCAAACTCCACGAGCTACGTAGTTAGAAGGTTTTGCCGACTTGAACTGTCAGCATTCCTCGTTAAAGATGGCAGACGGACGATCGTTTGTGGCAAACGAGCATAGAAAAGCCATTCGCGGAGCACGTATCGCGGACTAACCGACGACAGAATAATTTCATGTATTATTTATCGCGCATTCCGTGTACTTGTCCGGGCCTCTATTATATCGGGTGTGCATTCATTTATTTCTCTATAAATCTCTATAAATCGCTGGAAATCCGTCGAGAACCGATTAAAACATTCGAAGCGGCTAGCGGTCCATAGTAGCGATACGATTTTCTTCGAAGCGTCGTATTAGTTGTGATTGATTTTCAACAAAGTGGTCGTGGAATGATCGATGGACGAAATTACGGATCACCCGGTAGACAGTACGCACCAGCGAACAACTCGTTTCCATCGCGTGGGAATACAAACTTCCCAGTAGTCGTCGTCTACTCGAGGCCTCTCGTTCCGATGCACTTTGTTGACGGGCGAGAGTTGCAACGGCAGTCAGAGAGACAGAAAAATCCGCTGACAGCCGAGATCCCTCGCAATAAAATATTTTAACGGTACTTTCTGGGCCGCCGACCGCGTTGTTTGAAGACTCGCTTGTACCAACGATCGATCTTGCTGTGCCGTAAAAATGCTTTTCACAGTCATTTCCCTCTGTCGATGAACGTTCTTCTTGATTCGTTCGCTGCTCCGTTTTATCGCAGAATTGACGGTAAATGGAGCACCAACTTTCCCGTGTAACATCCTCTACGCGAGATTTCGTGTTTCGATTAAAAAGAACGTCGATAAACTTCGCTCAGATACTCATTTTTCACGAGATATTAAAGCGAAGAAAAATCGTCCGTAATATTTCAGTGCACCAAGCGTCGAACGTCGTACATCGATTTTTCAGCTAACTTTTCGGTGAAAATTTTAATTCGTATAACGAGCGAAGTAAACGCGTCTCGATGTCGCTTTAACGAGTGTCATCGACCCGATGGAAAGGTCAGGAAGCAGAAGAGCCAGCTTTTTCGCGCAACACGTTACGCGACTCGTCGCTCAAGAAAAACTTGCAACTTCAGCAGTCTGTTTCTCGTCGTAATTTTCCGGGTTGCACGTGACTTATCGTACGTCAAACATACCTTTTGTCCGTGTACAATTTCACGATTCTGTTAAATACCACGAGTGTCCTGCTGGCACGTTTCAGCTCTAGCGTATATGTACCTGCTTTTGTTTAGTACGTTGCCGAGCGGTAGGGCTATCGATGGCCTTAAATGCCACTGGCTATTGACCGACAAAACAGTTAGTAGGCCTTTGATTAATGATTCGTTTATAACAGTACTTTACAACTTGGAACTCTACTGGATCGCTTCGTTTATTTCTTTTGTTTTGTTCGAAAAGGAAAGTGAGTCACTCGTAGCATGCAGTCGACGCGTTCGATGTTTGCAGGGCTGTTCCGTAAGAGTCATTTTTGGAAATTAACCGTCCGTCCGTCCAGTAACACGACCCCTTAGGAGTTACCGAGGGAACGAAGGGCGTGCCACGATAACAGCAAATTAAATTAGACCCGTTATCGTCTTCGGACGAAGGAAAGCACTCGAAGGCGCTTTTGCCTTTATAGTAGAGTACGTTGACCCTTGATCGAACGACGCACCGCAAAGTATTATCTTCAGATTATTCTCGGCAAATGGAACGAGATCGAGCACAGATCCTATTGGATTGAAATAAATTTAACCCGTTAAAACTTGATTCGGCCATATGGCTCATGCTACCGATTACTTACCGCAAAGAGCTAGACAAATCGGCTGCTTAAAATTTCGCTTGGAAACCTAATTTCCATGCGTTGATATCGAGTCAATTAAGTTTGTTAGGTCTAATACCGTCCAACGAAATCAATCGCATCAAAGCGCTCGATAAATAAGTAAGTTTATCGCTTGATTGTTTCTGTAACATCGACATCAGGTCAGACACTCGTAACGTCGTCGAAAATCATGGAATCGAAAGTCAACCAAGACATTCTCTTTTCCATCAAGCAGCCAATGGATCGCCCACGTATCAAACGCACTTCAAGGATCCTGATTTTATGTAAATCGCCGTTGCCACCCACGTTTCAACGGATTTCATTACAATCCGGTAAAAGAGTCGTAAAATACTGTCTTCTTACCAGTAGCGAACTTCTACCGTAACGGAAAAATTCCGCTTCGTACGCGTTAAATCAGGGGTCAAACTAATTAACAGTCACCGGCTGAGTTTAGCGAGTAACTCGAGAGATCGCTTCTGAAACGGTTCAGCCGCGAATAAAGGAAACGACTGGTCGAGTTCGTGAGTCACGTTTATTGTTCATCGTTTAAGCAACCTACTGCGCGATGCCTTTCTCCGTCTCGATTAACGACACAGCTTTCCTCGTCGAGCGCGAAAGAAAACGTATAACGCATGGCGACATAACGCGCAACGTTAAGAACGGAGCATATCTTCGCAACGATTCAATTTTATTAATTTACGTGGTTGGTTTAACTCGTTAAATCGTTTTCTCGAGAAGGTTCGCGTTCAAACCTCGGAATTTTCGTTGACTCGCATGGAATGACTCAGTGACATGTCACTTTGACCCCCCTATGGGCGATTCTCGACAGTCGGGAGTGTCTCGAGTCCCGAGTTCCGAGTTATCGTCGCCGGCTACTCTACTTACGTCCTTTGTATCAATCAACGAAAATTAGATTCTCTTTCGCGCTACGCGTCACCGATGCATCAAACCGGCTCAACTTTTCACGACTTAACGACAAAATCGTCTCGGAAATTGGATCGCTGTCTCAGAAATCAGGCTAACGCAAAATTGCTTCTTCGCGAAGTGCACGTAGCGTTTCAGCAATTTATTGACAAACGCGCATTTTCGGTTTTTGATATTTATGCGAAGAACGGTCTCGAGCAATGTCGTATCATCGTGTCGTGGTACCACGCCCTACGCAAACAAAACGTTTCTCGTGTCGATAAGGCGAGCAACGGCTATATGCTCTTAACGACAAGGAAAAACCGAAGGAAAACCGCATCTTCCGTTCCGTCCATTTATCAGAGACCATTAAAAGGAAACTGTTGTAGGTCGCTTAACGAGGACGTCAATTATCTGTTCCATTTAGAAATCCATAACACGCGAGAAATTTTTGTCCGTTCGGTTTCTCGGAATTTGTCTCGCATTCCAAAGAGGAGACCGACAATTCGCAAGTCAGCTCTTGGCCTGGGACGAGATGAAAATGGAAAACGAGGACTGAACGCGAAATTCTACGACGGCAGAGGAAAGTACGAGCTGGAATCGGCACGATTTATATGCGAGTCGGTAAAAAACCATGCAAGGTGTTAGGCGAAAGTGTTATAACGGTTGAACGAGCCAGACGAAACGAATAGAATGTAAGTCTAGTACGGGGTGGTAGTACGTACTCGAGGAATATGGAAATTTCTAACTCATAGTGTCTAACTCTGAACCTTAACTGACAGAACCGACAGGCATTGGCTACGTAGTACTTAGCTGTAGCAAATATCTGGGATCTATATACCTCAAAATAAATACGATAAGATCCTTCGAAAACATTATTCATTTATTTTATGAATTCGCGAAAAAAAACTGTGTAAGCCATACGTGTATTCCGGATCTCAAAGGTAGCTTAACTCCTTTAGAGCTACGGTTCGAGTTTGTATAGCGTACGGTACTAAGATTTACGGTGATCCTTATCATTGAAAACGTAGTTCTTCGTTTAAAGCATTTATCGCGCGATTAAGCTTCGTTTCAACGAATACCGTAGATCGCAAAAGTTAACTGTTGGTTACTGTTAGGCCGGATACGTAGAGAACGAATGAATAATCGTTTCGTGGCTTTTTATACCGCTAAAAGAGGCGTGTCGATCGCTTTGACGAAACAAGAGGAGGAGGATGTAGGGAAGCGAATACGTGCGAGGACACTGGTATTATGTGTACATCGTCTACCAGTGGGTATTGCCTGTTCTTTTGTTTTCTTCCAGCGAATAATCACGAATACCGTGGAACAACCGGTCGCAATTGCTTCCTTCTTTCGACTCTTCTCATTTCCCGATGCGTTCTTTCCCGTTGGAACGGGATTAACTCTCGAGATTTGAATTCTCTTCTCTTTCTCCCTGATTCTTGTCCTCCTTTTTGATAATTACTCCGCTACGTATTGTTCCATCCGTTCTCTCGTCCAATTCGATACGTTCATTTCATTCGTTTTGCTCGAGAATGTTTAACGAGTCTGAAACGTGGTTTATTGAAACCCAGAAGATTACTTTGGACCTGGATGCTCTTGTATTACTCGTTATCACGGTTTTACCGATAACAAGCAGGGCGTGGGTGGTGCATGGCAGAGGAGAATGAACTCGATGGACCGCGTAAAGATTTACAAGTTTCTTCGTCCGCGCAAAGAACGCTACAAGCGCTGTCTTTACGTTTTTACGAATGTCCGTGTTACGATCGATCTTTTTATACAAGGCGAATCACCTGGTATCGCGTATCGAGGCAGTACGTAAATCGACAGACCGGAGATACTGTTTGTTCGTCGCTTTAAAGCGGAAACGTATCTTTAGAAAACGAAAGAATACGGAACAAGAAGAAACAAACTATTCTTCCTTGTTCGAATCGCGAGAGACGAGGAGAAAATAGAGACGAGATACGTCGATTCAAGTGTATCTCTCGCTTCGATCGAGAGGCACTCCGTCGAGAGAAGAGAAGCCGCAACTATTTTCTACGTTGCTTTCATACCGTCGAGACGAAAATACACCCGATGGTACTCGTTTCAGCGCAGACGTTTCTTAAATAAGCAGCTAGAGCCGGTCGGGAAAGTCTCTTCGAAAAAGAGAAATGCACGGAACGAGTCACGCTTCCCTCTACCGCTACTTCCGGGCCACTCATCGCTTATTGTCGTCCGTTTCCGTAGAGAAACAACGCTTTGAAAGCTCCGTTTCTGTACGCGTTAAATTTCTTGTCCGATTAACTCTTTCGCTTAATTCCAAAAGGATCTATTATGTCCGCAAAGAAATTACCTTAATATTATGTTCGACGAGGAGAGCTTTCGCGATTTATTCATTTATCGTTTCGTTCACTTATTGTAGAAAGTTACCGTATCGGGCAAATTTGATTTTTTCTTTGCCTAAGAGCAACACGCAACTTAGACATTTATTGTCAGTCGCTAATTCGAGAGGCTTGAAACGCGAATTATGTCAATTTTTTTTTTTTTTTTTTTTTTATTTAATGGCATCCATCCCAGAATTAACCGAATCAGCTTGATATACGCTCACGCACAAACGTTTTGACCCGATGCGTTTCGTGTCGGCTGCTTCCATGCCGTTCGTTCACTCTTTATAAATAGGCGCTTGAAATTCTGTCGCGTCTGGGCGTGGCAGGCCAAAGATCTACAAGGATCCTAGACACGGAATAGATCATTCGTCGCGATCCATTCATTAACTAGGAAATATATTCGTTTCGGCCGATTTTACTTGTTCGCTTTTATCGATCGCTCTTTTCCTAACGAACGTTTCCTCCGCATCTCTTAATCCTCTGCATCAATGTATCGAATTGAAAATTTGTCGACGACCGCATACATTTTTCCCACAAGGGATCTGTATACTCCACTTTTTAAAACACCCTATATCGAACGTGTTCGATATTTAAATAATATTTATAGGTTTTTTGTATTTTGTTTGCAGATATTCGGGGCACGGCAACACGAACCGTATCTATCATGTCGGTTCCTATTTAAAGTGAGTACTGTTCAGTTTCGTTTGTTTGTATTTTGTCAACGTAGAACGAGAATTCCGAAAACAGTCATGTTATTTTATCAAACACTATCTTCATCGTCAAGGTTTTCCTGTTTTATTTAAACGTTTATACGATTTTATCTTCGCCCAGAGAACTTGTCGGACGAAAAGAAAAAAGAAAAATGCCATGTGGTTAGTATTTTATCGTTGTTAAAATGTATAAAAAGCATGGAAACTGGTGTTTTGAATCGAATCGTCGTAGCTAGATATTTGAACGTCGAGAGAATAATCGATGCCTCGATACAGTCGGTTGCGCGGCTGTAATTGTTCGGTAGAACCGGAAGCGTGCAATTACGCGTCGATTTTCCTGCTCTCAGCCTCCATCGTAGTCGAACGATTCGCGAATCGTGAAAAATTATCTGTTGCGATTCGACGATTTTGATTATGACCGTTTTTGAAGAAACACGAGTGTTCGTTAAAAGCGAGAAGCAGTTCGAGGACTTCGATCTTAACAGGATCGATAAATAGAGTCGCGTTTCACTTTTCGATGTTTGACACGATAATTAAAGCTGCATCCTACGGTGAATCATACGTACGCACTTTCTCTTTTATTCTCTGGAGGACGTTTTCCAAGCAGCCATTTGTTAATCATGAAATGCGCGTTAACTTGTCATTACGCGCGCAACTGAATAACGCGTTTGCCGAAAGATCTTTCATAACATGCGAGGGTAAATTAATCCGAGAAGAGAACGTTTACAAATATCTGGAAACCTTCGCGTTCTAAGGAAGGGGTTAAAGGTTAACGCAAAATAACAGTTGCGTAGACCGGTAATTCAGAGTCATGACTACACCCGCATAAGTTGGTTGGACCGAAGCATTTGTAAAATCAATTCGATAACGGATAGAAGAGATATTTCGTACGGTGGTCAGTCTACACGTGGCCGTAGAACACGCGAGGATCCAACGCGTGGCGAATGGTAACGCTTGATCGTGGAACGGCCGCTGTTGTGAAATAAAGATGGCAATATAACGAGGGTTTATTGCATAACACGAGGCAATTGATCTGGCGATGTTAGACGGTGGCGATAGAGGAAGAGCAACTGGGGGATATTCGAAAGGTCATCCAGAGCGTAAAAGGTGTAACGCGATCCGTGAGGATACCTTAACGAGAACCGGCAGCGTTAATTTCGCCCGACAACCTTGCGCGTCCCGCGGTGCTGAACACGGACCAGACGTGCTCGTCAGCTGTGCGAAGGTCAGGGTCATCCGGCAGCAGCAGCAGCAGAGGGTGCAATCGATGCATGGATACCGTCTCGTTTCAGCACCCCTCGCTCTCTCGCTGCAGTTACCATGGAGACCATCTCCTGACCCATTGCTACAGAGAGAACCCGTCGACACGGAGAGGTCGCAACGGCTGGTTCGTCTCTCGGTGAGCGTGTCGCAGACAAGGAACCTTCGCTCTACACGGACACGTACCCTCGCGAGGGACACGCTCACGTCCGAGCGTCTTTCTACTTCCGCGTGTAATACTTTCCTACTTGGAAAAATTGTTCGCTCGAGCGAACGAGCTTCTTTCGAATTATCCGACGGGTCAATTCGAATTACCGAGCGATTAGTTCGTGGCAGCAAGATCCAGTGACCTTGTAACTTGGAATCGACCGGTGGAAACACGAAGAAGGAGGGACCGAACGACGTTGAGCGTAACACTCTCGGCCTGTTTTTTTTTCGGCCTGAAGCGGTTCATTGCCGAGGAACGTTCACGCGATACTATTAGATTCTCGTCGATACGTTTTTCGTCGTATTCTAGTTAACGAGTGATCAGTGAAAAGTGGAAGTCTCCGAGAAGAATTTCGAGATCAACGGTCCTAGTTGCAACGACCTAGCTCACCAGTTTTTATAACGACAACGAATTTATATTTTGCTTATGCAAACGTTCTTTTCGAGTCTTCTTTCGCTCGCCACGCCTTTGTAACCCATTGTGTCGCTTTAAAGAGATACGAACGAGAAAGCGTACGCTTAATTCGAGCAACGAATTCAGCACCCAGTGTTCCCAGCGGAACCGGTCGTTGGGTACAAGGTCGGTGTGAACGGAGACTAAGGTCAGCTGGTACAGATCGATATCCTCGAATTGTCTGAGTATAGTTGGCGTGTTTCGTGCAACTATAGAAGGGGAATTGGTGGTCGTGATCGCGAAATCGCGTCGCGAAAGAGATGGACGGTTGGAAGAGTTGGAAAAGAGCGGAGAATTCCTTTCTCACGGCATGGTATCAACGCGTCAGAGAGTCTTACGTCGCGGTCTGGTTCTTCGGGGTGTTTCAGAACAGCAGGATGTCGACGAGCACCGCCACCGGGGGCGGCGGTGGAGGTGGGGGTGGAGGTGGAGGAGGAGGTGGTGGAGTCGGTGGTGCCCTGACATTGATGAGCTGTGTCAGAGAGGCATCGCCTCCTCCTCAGAATCATCATCAGCAACATCATCGAAGTCTCGGTGTCGGAGAGTTCTCCGCGCAGAACAGCATCGATCCTCTTCCAAAAGGTTTGTACTTTGATACTGTTCGATGTTTTAATACTCGAATGCTCGATTATTCGAACGAACTTTGATATTCGAATGTTCGAGTATTAAAATGTTTCGATGCTCGAAAACTTGAATATTTATCGACACTTGCACGCGACAATTTCCGCCTGTCTCCTACTAATTTCCATAACAACTTTCGATAACAAATATCTCTGTAGGTTCGCTGAATTTCAAGCATTCGGTAAAGTATCTTTCGTGCATCTAATTGAAGTTTTACCGCGTCGATCGAAATATTCGAGTAGATTCGGAGACATCGCGACAGATGTTGGGAAGTAGCGAGAATAGATTAAAGTAATATCGCATGCCCACGGCAACGGTCTAGACGTAGCCATTGGAAAACGACGTTTCGCTCGGGGATCGCATTTTCAAGGTCTCAGACGTGGATTACGTCGCTAGCAAACCAGGCGTGCTATGAAAAACCGATTTATGTAAACTGCACATTCTCCCTGGTTCGTGTCCGATCGATTCCGCAATTTTCAAACTATGTATTCAAACGCGTGTTCCATCGAGCGAAGAAAT
This sequence comes from Megachile ligniseca, assembly GCA_945859555.1. Classification (NCBI taxonomy): domain Eukaryota; kingdom Metazoa; phylum Arthropoda; class Insecta; order Hymenoptera; family Megachilidae; genus Megachile; species Megachile ligniseca. The sequence continues at coordinate 11,664,453 of OX243786.1, forward strand.
ATTTTATTTCGTTTCATTCTTTTCCTTCTGTTTTTTTAACTCATTCACCGGTTGTTCTGCCGATTACCTGTCGCGAAAGCATATAGGTTGCAAGAACGAAAAAAAATGTCCAGTTTAATTGTCATCGATCATAATCGTATAATCGTCGATCGCGTGCTAGGCATCTCCTGTTTTTCTCGTTTAGAAAACGCTTCAAAAGCTTTCTTCGAGAGTTCAGGAATTAAGGTGAAAGTTTCCGGTGTGATTGCCGATTTCGTTCTTCTCCTTGATACGTAGAATTTATTTGAAATTAATACAATTAATAAATTCTAAGATTCATATCAGATTTATAATAGTTCATTTTCAGATATACGTTTCTACGTTAATACTTGATAAATGTAACACGGTAGTATCCACAGCATTAATTGTTAAAAGTATTCGTTCAATATTTAAGATCGTTGCATCGAGCGCCTTATCGTTTTGTCACGGAGTGTAGACTCGCGGTTCCAACGAGTTATTAAAGGGTAATTCAGCAGAGTGCCCTTTATTTATTGTCGTCAGAGGAACGTGACTCTTCGTTACCCGTTACACGGGACGTTGCATTTCCGAGAGAGGGTCAACGACCTCTTTATTTTCATTAGCTTCTGGTAGTCTAGAGCTAGATTAACTTGTTAACTAATATCTCAATCAGTTCTGACGATTAACTTGGAGCAAATCTTCGAGATATACTGCAGATTGTCTGCGAACTATAAGTGGCTCGTCCGTTTTGCGAAATTCTTCTTTAGCGTTTTAGAGAATCTGTCGTTACATCTCTGTGCCCGAAAGCTTTAACAATAAAGATGCGTATCGAAACGCGAACGTAGCTTTTTGTTCCGCGAACACACGGTATTTAGCTTCTAAGCGTTTGAATTGCAAAACAGTCGCTGTAACGCCGTGCCGGTTAAAATAGAGCACGACGAATCTTTAGAACTCCTAGAGTGTGCCTTTCGAGAATCGAATGGATTTCCCGCTCGACTCTCGTTTGTACCGCATGTGGACTAACAAATGGTACGTCAGGGAAGCAGGGCGCAGCGTTAACCATATAGTTTCCGATTATCCGATCGATCTCGATGAAAATTAGGCAACCGGTGATTACGTAAATGTCTGCGATACAACGGGAGCTGGAGGTGGTTAAGTGTCGTCGTGAGCGTAGAGACAGATGTTTTTGTTACCTTTGGACGGATCTGCGTCGAACGATTGGCGCGTGACGATATTTTTCACGCTTCAGCGAGGTCGCCATTACCGATGCGTGAAAAGCACACTCGTCGAGAGTGTCAAGTACACGGGAAACGATCTTTTCTTATATTTTTTAGTTTTCTTTTTTTTCTGCGAACACTGATTCTTTTTTAAACGTATTCTCTATTGTACAGCTACGTTACCGAGCACCGCCGTAAGTTTTCTGGCTTTCTAAAGATCGAAAACCGAATTCGGAGAGGACGGTTTCTCCTTTACCGGCGCGAACCTTCGAGCTAAATAATCTACGAGTTTCTCTTCGATTACGCGACACTTGAATTTCGAGTTGTCCTTTTGTCACGCTTTCACGGATCGTTTTAATTTATTCCATGGCGGAGCGAAGCACGAAACGCGTACAGAGATAGCATCTAAGCGGTAATTGGAAATCCTGTAATTCCTCGTAAGCTTTAGCGTGGCGTAAATACGAGTACGTTCGACTGGCCATTCATTTCACGATTGGCCATGGCCTAGTTTCACGATTTCTGTAAATAACCGTGTGTTATTGCTCAGCAACGCGTGGGTAGCACCTTTCTTTACCGAATTTCGACTCGATCACGTCTTTCGTCAGAAATAATCTGTAAAGTGGTTGAGCGTCGTCTTTTAAATCTTCTTAGGTAGCGTTTCGTTGCTTCGGATCTCTGAAGTAACAGATAAGTTGGACGATAAGAAGGACGAGACGAAAATATCAGTAACGAGATTCGCAGTTGCTATACGTTAACTTAAATTGGAAATGATCGCATCTTCTTTTTTTCGTTATCGTGATCTTCGCCTCGAATTAGTTTGGCAAGGTAAATTCTTCGATCGTATTTACCTTCGTAAAATAGCATTCACAGCATTCGGTTAATCCTCCTCGATGAAAGGATTCGACCAATTCGATTAGAGAAAGAATAAAACAGTTGAAATCGGAAAACTACAAAGTTCAGCCTTAGTAAATAGTAACAATAGAATATATCTTATCGATGATAAATAATCTTCTCAATTTTATTGTTAATTTATCGATGTAAGATTAAATTCTTAGAACGAATATGTACAATATTATACATATATCGAGATAATGTTCATTTGTTAAGCTTCGTTGCATGTATGTATAAATTACCAAAGATATAAATTACATTCGAAACCATACGTGACGTATCGTAGAAGCACGTGTTGTTAACATTCGCGAAAAGAGAGAGAAAGGAAGGATTAGATGCGATAGATTTCTTCCATATATGGTATGTGTCAATCGATATAGTTATCTCGTGCCAAACGCGTAATCTTATCGACAACGTCGTTTTCAGTGCGGTATCAAACACGGTAAAGTCGGTTGGTTGTACAGTGGTACACACGATTTACGAATTTCCCAGGAAAATTGATCGGGATGCATCAATTATATGAGGGGTTCGAGTATTTTTTTGGTAATTTAAATCTTACTTTATGCGCATATCTTTCCGTTGCGCTTGCTCGTTTCTAGTCTTTTATCGGTAGTATAATTTCACTAAAATGAAATCAATATCTTTCCTCGAGCGAGAAAAAACGAAGAAAAGAGTTAGTGCTTTTACGCGGTGCTTGTTGGCAGGGTAGAAAGTGTTAATCGTGACTAAGGAGGAAAGCAAAGGGTGCCATTCTACCCTCTGTGTTCTGCACTCTTCACTTTCATTCTTCGTGCCTTTTCGACGATTGAAAAGGCGACGCTTTACACCGTGGCACCCCTCGTTCCTTTGGCTCCTTTCTCCTTCGACCTCTTTGCTGCCACCCTTTTTCCATCGATACCCCGCAATTAAAAGGCAGTCGTGCGTTAACGAGAGCCACGTCGCTCTCTCGACCACTCGTATTATTTTTTGCTTAGCCCGCACACCCTTGTGTCGCGGTTGTTCCTTCGATAAGGTGCTATTGTTCTTTGGACGTGCTCGAACCGGGGACAAGTTGGAGTTCATGGTGTTTCGCGTAACGAGCGAACTTTCGCGATATACGCGAGGATAAATTGCTCTCGGAACAAAATGGTAATATTAAACTAGTTAATTGCTACGCGAATCATTATCGTATCGCGTGTTTTAAGTGTAAATAGTGCTCTATGAATCATGTTATTTCGCAATATTTCAAGTTGCACTTAGCGCGTTAATCACTCGTTAAAAGAAGAGCGACATCTCGTTGAATTACTTTAGCCTTGTATTCGAATCGCGTTAAAAGTTTGGACAATTCACCGAGCACAAGTTGGTGATTCGAGCTGCCGAAAGAGATGTAATATTCTCGATTAAAACATTCGTTCGCTTCCCATCGCTAGTCGGTCGCGGTGGCTCGGATATCTGCTCGAGCCTCGGTGCAAATATCGCGCTCGCGGCACGCGAGTTGCGCAATCTCGAGAGAAAGTCGACGCGAGATCAAGCCAATCGACTAATTGGCCGTTTCTTTACGATCGCACGATCAGCGGAAAGCGATTGCACGTTTGACGGACGGGCCTGATTTCTGGCATTCGCAGAGCCGAAAAAGAGACGTTTCCACCCTCTTCGTGGCTTGAGGAAGATCTTCCGGCGTAAGAGCCGGGGCGCAGCCGATGTCCGATTGGTCACCAGCCACGTCGACAGGGATGCGGAGCTCGCGCGACTCCCGAGGGAAGACATCACCGACAGACATCCTGCGGGACGTCCCGAGGAGGCTCGCAGCAGGAGTACCATCGAACTGCTGACGGACTCGTGCGATCGAGAAAGGTCAGTCGCCTTTTTCTTTCTTTTCTTCCCTTTTCGTCTCTTTTCATCTCATTTCTTCTCTGTTCTTTACCGACACACTTGCCTGTTGGATCACGCGAAACAACGTTTAACACTTCGTACTCGATCCTTTAACCCGTACCTTGTCGAACGCGAATTAACTCGTTACTTGACAGCCAAAATCTCTACTTTCAAATGATAAACCGTTACGGAGCGTAATTTAATAAAAAGCAGTTATCAAATATACAGTCGAACCTCGATAATTTTGAACCTGAGGATAGGACCAAAATCGGTCTTCCGAGTTATCGAGGTTCGATAACCATGCTCTTGTAGAAGGATCGAAAATACGGTAGAACAAGTATACATGTATATTATATTATGGTTTCAGCAGACAAAATACGCGCACGTCGAAAAGATACAAGCTGACGACGACTTCCAAGTCACGTCGTTCCTTCAAACAGTAAATATCTACGAGAAAGTACATGTTCCTTGCTAAATTGTATTTCCTCGAATATTAGCTCCTATTTTATCGGTATTCTATGCCTTTATCGCTTGAATCCTATAACATAATTTTTTGTAGGAGATATGCAAACGTTCAGCGATTAAAGTAATTTCCGGAAGGAATTTACTCGAATTTAATCGATACTTTGAATTCGAAGACCGAAACTTTTGCATGCATCTTGTACTCTTTACGATTTAAGTTAAATTTGCTCAACACCAAAACGCCCAATGTGAATTACGAAACTATTTTTGAGCAGCGATCTCCATTCACAAGTTAAGCGTAAAGAAGGAAAAAAATGTAATACGAGACGCGATGCAATGTCAGTATCCTTGACCCAGTTTGATCGCTTGTTCAGCTTAACTGCTTTGTCGCGCGAAAAATCGCGAGTAGGCGCGCGTAAAGCGCACACGCACCAAGCTCGATACTTACCTGACCTACTGTCCTTTATCGTCGTAACTCGATTGCGACCGTTCGTTGATAAGTCGGTCATTTCACGCCGGATTAATTCGATGTCTATCGTGCGTGCACGATCGAGCCTTCGGTTCTCGGTCTGGTAAACGATTGCCATTCGCTGCTTTGCAGTAGCTAGATTATCCTGGATAAACTAAAGTAAATAAAAAGAGAAATTGTACGGCTAGGACTCGAGGGAGAGTGTCGCTGTTCGAATGACGAATTTGTTCGCGTTTATTTTTCAGTGTATTCCTTAGGAGGACAGGCATAGAGGAGTCGTTCTCTAAACTACGGGGAGGAGCTGGAAAATTGTCCGTGTCGCACGACAGCGTTTTCCCCGGAGAGGTTCCTCATACTAGACCTCTCTCGTCTCTGACTAGCCTGGCTACCCTCGAGGTTGGTACCTTCTTTTATTTACGGGTAGTTGTATCCACGAAACGCCGGAGCACATTTGGAACGCTGCTTAAAAATCTACGACTTGTTCCGTCAATTTCCCGCCAACTTAAAAAATAAGTACAATTTTGAGCAAATAGCGAAAACGCCGACACGTTCGGTGCCGTTATCGGTGAGCCGCTGCATTTGATTCGCGATGATCGATGTAATTCGCGTACTTCGGTGGAGAATGATAAATAGAAGCGCAGAGGAGACTATTCTCGTTATCCAATGAACGTAATGCCGAACGAAGTATGCTAAGCACGCGCGAATCGAGTTAAGGCGGTTACACATGTCCAGCATCGGCCGTGACTCGTCTTCCAATTTCTTTATCGCGCGATCTCACGATCTGACTAATACTTTGTTCCCTTATGTTGCTAACTATTCGTTCTTTGAATTCTCTATGGCTCGTTACGTGACAATTTTGTAACTTAATTTACTGAATTTTCGTGCCAAAGTGGGTGACATAATATTTCTAGAGTTGTTACTTCTCCACGAATACTATGACACTAAACCTTCGGACGTCATCCATTGACTTTATAACCCATCGTATCATCAAGATACTCGACGCGTGTTTTCGCAGTCGCGAAATATCGCTTCAAATTAGCGGACCAGCACTTTTCTACGCGAGAACAAAGAATCGTAGCGTCGTCGTAAATCCTCTCACATCGTTCATATACTTTTCAGCGAATCGTTTTTAAATATAGACTCGCGAGATCGCGCGACTCGAATGAAGAACAAATGTTCCATTGTCACGGTGCACCGTTGATCGACCAAGATTCCACGGGCCGATATACACAGCCCGGTGTGCTTTGTCCGTTAATTGTCGTCGCGTGCTCGCCTTTTCACGAATCACGGAACTCGTTCAAGGAGAGTTTCTAGAGACGTTGATTCTTTCCGAGCCGTTTCTATTTCGTTGTCACGAACAGGGACGTTCGTGAGCTCGCGAAACAATTTTCATTCGACAGTAAGGAAATCTATTCCTTCACCTGCGGATCCAGGTGTAAATCTACATATAACGAGTAGATTCGTATCTTCGTTCGAAAGCGAGGAGAGGATGTTTTACCGACTAAATCGAAGCTTTGTAAAAACGTAGAAATTGTTCCAGTCGATCCTTTCTATTCGCCGGGAGAAAAAGCACACCGGATCGTTCCGTTCTGATACGCGAGGAAAGGCACGGATTGTTTTCACGTTCGCGGAAAACCGCGGGTCACAGGCAGACGGCATGGTGTTTCCTGACCATATCGTTCCATTTTCTTTTCTCTTTATTTTTCAGCGAAGGCAATCGAGAAAGAGCAACGAGATCGAGCACAAAGAATACAATCAACACGTCGTGCAGAGGCACAGGATATCTCTTCGGGTAATTTTACCAGTGCTTTGTCGTTGCACGGTACCGTCCTTCTTACCATCGTGGAATTTAAGGTCTACGTACGAAGTTTCGAAACTGGGTTCAAAAATTATATCATAGCATTTAAGTGTAGAAAGCTACGATTACGTGCTGCATTCGTTATGCTTTCGTTTCACTTTTACCCCATTTTATCTTAGATCAAATCGAAAAGTTTCTCGTTCAATTAAAGTTGTGTTTGTTGATCTATGATGGCACAGATGGCACGAAACATATTAGGTGGGAGTTAATCTACTTCTCGTCTTTAATTCTTAATCGTTCAGATAAATCTAATCACCAATGACCTTTTCGAGAATTAACGCGCTATCTTGTCGGTCGATCAAAAGACTCGAGGATCCAAATGTGTCCAAATTTGATAAGAGTTCAATCAAAATCTGAGGCAGCTGATAAAACGTTAATAATAGCGATTTTATTCGTGACTTTATAAACAGCATAAAGTCGACAATCGTAAAGAATCAGTTCTCGACGAGGAACGCGTTAATAGGTACGCTGTTGTATAATTTTGCCGGTAGAACGAACAAAGAGACCGAAACAACGCGAGGAAAGAGAAAAGTCTGTAAATTGTAGTTGTTTCAAAACGGAAGCGGTCGGCTTAGAAAAGGCTTTTTTTTTCTTCGTTTTTACGATTACCGTTTTAATAAAGTCGTCACAGATTGTAACGCCTGTGAAATGTAGGACACGCGTGCTTTTCAGAAGCAATAATTACTGCTAACATTGTGGATAATTGGCAATAGTACATGCGATTCGTTTGCAGGTGCTGGAACAAATAAAGACGGTCATAGAAAATCAGAACCAGCTAGCCACGGCGACTTCCTCGGATACCACGAGTACCGTTCACGTGAGTATCGAGACGTCGAATTGAATCTTTATCGAGAGAAGAAAAATGTCGAGAGTTTTGCTCGTTCGTTGACCTGTCTAGAGGACAGTAATTTTTCTCCGAGCTTTTATCTCGATACGAAAGTAACGCTGAAAAGAAAGTCGTCACGGTAAGAGGCTAGAACGGAAACGGAAAAGAAGAAAACTTTTCGGTTGCGTTTTTGAGCCATGCCTCGTCGATGCTACATGTTTCGCGTTAAAAGACACGTAATATTTGTAAGATAGTACAGTTATTATTATTAAAGAATTTCTAAATAAAGACATTGAAGAAAAATGACGGATTAGATTCCACGTGTTAGACTGCACTTATTGTCAGATGTGATGTCATGTTTGGTTTTTGCGTTTCAGGCTGTCAGTGAACGTTATCAGCAGGAAACCGCCGAGGTAAGATAGCAACAATGAACTCTTTACCATTCCTAATAATCGTTGTAGTCGCGTTCGTGCTGTCAATTTGTCAACTTGCGTTGAATCTTTCCGATTTCTTAACGCGCGTTCACAGTGATTCAAGTTTAGCGTGGCATTGATTGTACTAAAATTTCATCTGTAATATCAACAAAATTGTACGCGATATTTTATGTAATAAGATACCAGCTTATCACTGCGTTGATATTCACGAATCGCGTAGTCCATGTGCTCAAGGTTCGTGTCAGGAAAACGTTACGTATCTCATACGTCCAACGGTAAAAGCGTTCGTCGAACAGCACAATCCGATCAAAATAAAATGGCTGACAGAAAAAGAAACGCGTTTCGAAAATTATGGGCTAAAGTTTTGGTGTTCACATCGATCAGCACGAAATTTCGGAACGGGAGAGCAGGGGTAAGAAGGAAGTGTTCTTTCCGCTCGTAAGAACTTTCTCCCTGCCGTGAGTTTCAGAGATCCATTCTCTCACATCCGACGACTCGTTATCAACCACTTTCATTCGTTACGTCATTTATACATATTTACGATCTTACCAATAGTACATGTAACTAACGTTCACGGTACGATCTTAATCTATTAACTTTTCAGCCATTGCTGGCAAAGTTGCACTTATCTTTGCGAATTAACGTTCATAAGCATTCCCTGGCAATTTTCCATTCTTCTTTAAGACTCTGCGGTCATTTCGTTATTTGTTCTTTTCATTTGTAATATCGTTGAAGCGTTAATTTTGTTCGTTTTCGATTTTCAGAACCGTTTCGCCAGCTATGAGAAGCAGGAAATAAACGAAGAGGAGAATCAACCCAAGGTAAGAGTACTTTTAATACGAAAAATCTCTATCGGTTCAGCCATTCGTTTGTACGCGTTTCGGGTCGAGTAATCAAGAACGACCCCGTAGATGTATCTCAGTAATTACTAGTTCATAAATCAGTATCAAACGACGAATTTCTGCAGGCAACAGGTGGCGAATAGTGACCGATAGAGACTCGTTAATTTTCTTCGTTTCACGTTATCCTGCGTCAACGACTCGGAAAAATGTTTCTGTCGATCGCATTCGATACTCGTGGATGTCTATCGAACAAAAAAAATAAAACTCGTTTTTAGCGACGAAGACTCACGTATGTGTTATCACCGTAACCCCATCTACGGTAGTCTCGTCTCGTTTTCTAATTGATCGGTTGATCAATTAAAAACTAATTGGCCAATCACCGAACAATTAATCATAGTGATCGTTTGATTAAAGAGTACATCATGCTGATTATAGTAATGACGAAATCACGCGTTAAACATGCACGCGATAGATCGCTGCGCGTTGGATTACCGCACGTTGCTAAGAGGACAAGACATAGTAATGCCTTCTCCCGCATACTTCATTCATGATTCCTCGACGTTCCGTCGTGGAAATTTTACCGGTTAAAATTTGTTCATCGTTTCTAACAATATTTATCGTCGTTTCTACCCGCTCGTTTCGAACGGAATAAAATCGTTCCGGTGAAAGAAACTTCACCGCTGACAGCGCGTGTTTCACGCCCCTTTTACGGCGTTCTCGTTGTTCTGTTTCCCTCCGCGTAGCAAACCGCTATTATTTCCGCAATGTTCCATTACGAATCTACCTGTTTTTTTTTTTTTATTGTTCGTCTCGCGACACAACCATTCGAACAATGCTCGTCGTCTCGTGTAAATCAAGAACCGTCCGTCGTGCCCATTGGAAAACGCTTCCATGAAGGTGTGTTTCGCGTTCAACGAGTAAAAGAAAAAAACTGGGTTAAGCTTTATCTGATTCAGCCGTTTACTTTTACGCGTATTCGTGTCTGCTCGTAAAAGGTAGCCTATATCCGAAGAACCATTTAAACTGCGAACACGGGTTACGTTTGATGTACACTGAAAAGGTTTCGTTCCGAAACACGAATGACAATTCGTTAACGAGTCCAAATCTAATTCTCGAATTCATCGCTTCTCCTTCGAATACTAGTTACATCGTATCGCTGGTTATCTTTAATCGACATTAATCGGTCACGTTAAATTGGTGGTACCGGTTCCCGATGACCCCCATAGCAATAAACGCGTTAAACGTTAAATGCTCCGTTTCGTGTCAGTTTCATCCTAACGAAGCACGAGGTAAATTGTATGACACTCCGGGTAACTACACTCGCAACGAAACGGTTAAACGAATTAGAGATACATTTAAAATGACTAGAATCATACTACTGCGAAATGATAAACAGTCTGCCGTTTAAAGCGGTAAAAAATGTTCGAGAGTGAGCGCACAATGAATAGGACAGTATATGTATAAGTGCGACACGAGATATGGCGTTTACCGTTACTTGGCCCGAACACTCGTTATAGCGAGGATCGCGTGGTCGAATACTTGGAGGCGGCTGCGAGTTAGCTCGCTTTCGATCCGATAGAAAAACAGAAAACACGGACTTACTACTCTATCGCGGCTGATAAAACAGTGCTTTCCTTCAAACGAAACGTGTTCTCTCGACATTTGCCGGTAAAACATGAGTTTCTTATTCTACGAGACACCCTGTATACACAGTGATGTAATACTCGAACTTAACGTAACCACCTGAAATTAGTACATTGTCATTAGCGAGTCAATTGCCTTTTCTCTGCAAAGCGGGATTTCGAATGTTCGCCAACAATAGAATAATTATCGTGAACTCGTTTGGATGATTCACAGTTTAGAGTTTAGAACATCGCGTGTCTTGTTAAGCATGACCGTTTCTACTGCGGCAGTGAAGGTGTCCTGTATTTCCGACGCCGGCTAAGTAGATACGGCTGGTGGTTGTCGGACAACCGCATCACCGATAGAGGGCTTTACCTCTACCTCAGGAGAGAATCTAGTCACCGTGTAACGTTTTATTTGATACCGCGACTTTCTCGATAACAACGCTTTCTCGATATCGACTAATAAATTTACGCTGCATTTTTCCACTAATAAATTACAATCAATAATTAGCGGAATAGTCGATAAAGTAGAAACCTTAGTTTAGGCAAATTCGTATAGAGTTTTGTAAACTAAAGTTGACAGTGCCTTGTCGATAAAACAGACCAGTAATTTACAATTAGGTAGTATCTGTAACGTGACACTATCATAAGCATTTGACACTGTTCGTTAATACAATCGAGACAGTTGACGCATCATTTAGTTGTAAACATTTTATACCTTCGTAATGTAATGTTTGCAATACATAGTTCAATCCGAACGATCGGAAACATCGATGTCCACGCAGACTCTCGATTATTAACTAGAATTCCGAGATAACGGGGTAAAAGAATTGTAGAGCTTGTATCGGCATAAGACTTTTGACATTTGCACGCGATCGCCTAACGAACCGTTCGTAAGCCAGTTTGGTATTTGCGTGGCATTTATCGCGCTGCGTTGCTTTCGTCACGAAATGCCAGCAAGGCCAGAAGAATCCTTACAAATCCTTGCCGAGGACCGTGTGTCGATACCGTTAAGCTTTACCGCGAATCAAATCACTGCCTCTGTTTGTCGAATAAATTGGTACGCCTGGTCGCGTACACGTCGTAGCAAAGGTCGACGAGCACGTTTCTACCGGCCCTCTCGAATTTCTTCCGTTCTTTTTGCCCTCGGAAATTCTATCAGTCTCTACGTTTTACGAACGCTCGTCACGATCACCACCGTTGCGACAGGATATTCCGAAATTCGCCGCAATTTCACCGACTCGCTCTCCGAGATTACCACATTCGAAATCAGACTCTTTTTATAAGAACGCCTTCAGAAATTGAAATTTCTTTCCACTTACATCGCATTCTTCTGACGGTGCTATAGAGGCCGGGGGATCATCTCGTGGCGATAATAGGAAGAATGAACGTCGAAGAGTTTTAGATATAAAAATATCTAAAGATGCAAAATATGCAAAGAATACCGATGAAAGATCGAATAGAAGAAAATGATGGTATCGAGCGTCGGAGAGAGATCTGCTGGAGCACGCGGTAGTCGGCGTTTTCCAGTCTGGCGTCGCGCGACGCGACGTACCGTTTCGATTACGAAAGGACGAAGGCGACGAGAAAGGAGCTGTTACGATAGGTCAGTGGCGGATCGAAGCAACTCTCGTGAAACGTAAACGACGTATCCTGATCGAGCGCGAACGCGTTCCCGGAGACGAAAGGAGCGGTATTTAGAAAGCAACCGGTAAGGCGCGTTCCGAGCGAAAAAGGCCGTTGTTCTGCTACGTTTTCGCGGTGTCGAAACGTTTTGTCGGTAGCGAAGTGAATGTCTAGGTAAGAGGACAACGCGAATCGAAGGGTGAGGGAAAGAGGAAGACGGAGGTTCGGTGTCGGTGCTCGAGGCGAACAGCTGGCAAGCAGCAAGATTGGTAGCACCGTTAGCGCTGCTTGTCCGATTCCTCGTAGATCGGTCTTCCCGATCCGTACGTCGTCTCCCTTTTTCTCTTGCCAGGGGTCATTAGTTGCCACTGGCGTATTCTAACAGGATTCCTCTGCAGCGTCCGTGTATCCTTCGAGCTTACGTTGCGATAGCGGTTATCGAATATACACGAAACATGAGAATTTAGCCCCGATCTTCGAACAACCAGATACAGTCGGTGATCCGAAAGATATTCGATACTTGGAAGCGTTTCGAAACTTTCAACGTCTTTAATACTTTCTACGCTCTCGAAGTTTTCGAGGATTTTGCAGGTTGCAAAAGTTGCAACTTTTTACCAACGAACGTTCTAAACGATGTTTCGAATAATATCGAAACGATTACTAGTTCGTTACTATTTGTGGCACTCGATCGTACGATTACGTCCCTGTCACCTGTGCTACCACCACGAGCGACAGTGCCACTTCTATCCGCCGAAACCCACCGAGCCGAGTAGGAAGACTCGCTCGCTCGCGACCAGTACCACGACGCGTTTTCCGCGCGCGACACGCGTTACACGCTTCCTCTCTTTCTTTCCACTATCAATCGCCGTTTCCTTTCCTCCTTTTGGCTTCGCACGAAGGGCTTCGTTCGGTCGACCTACACTTTTCGATCGATCGCGTTGGACGAAGGTCGAAACCGTTCAGTCGAAGCCAGCGTTTCCACCGGACAACACGCGATTCCCTCTTTCTTTCGTCCTCGATCGAACGATCGATCCTTCCCGCGAACGATAAACATCCTGCTACATTATAAATATCACGAAATATCCCATAGTTCGATTACAGTGTTCTTCGATCGAAGAGTTTGACCTATGGGAAAATAGTGAAGCCGAAGTTTCGTGAAAAGTATCCTGATTGTGGTGTATCGCAACGAGTGAATAATATTTGAGGAAACGTATATGGAATCTTGGGATACATCGCTTTCAATTGATTATTGCGAATAGTGAAGTTCGCCGATTTTGTTCGCTTCGCTTCGTGAGTACTACACGTGATATCGATAACGCGTTTTGTAATTTCAATTATAACAAATATTCCTATCGTTTTATAATCTAACATCTTGCGATAAAACAATATACATGCATATGTGTTGTATTTACTCGTTTTAATCTACGATGTTACGTAAATAGTTACTTTCATTACTTTGTCGAAAAAATGCCGTTTAATATTTTTATCTAAAAACCGTCGAACGATAATGAAAACTAATCTGCCAATGATATCGAAGACATAATCCAAGAAAGACACGAAGGACTGTTACGACAAAAGGCAAACTTTCTTTCTATTACGTCGGCACCGCGTCTACATTTTAATCGTTCCACCTAAAATATTTTTAATCAAGATCAATCGACACGGTGAATGCTGCCACGTTTGAATTAAAAGAATGAAAAGGTGTTCGATACGTCTTACCATTCGTGTCCATTTCCAGTACAGTAGTGAACGCGTAACGCGCTGGCCACCACAGTAGAATAAGTCATGTCTGGTATGTCGCGTATTAATACGGATCAGTAATACCTGGACTGGTCCGGTGGATAATCGCTATTATTTGACTAATAATACGATGCATAATCACGCGGATCGTAATTAGAGCGGTAGTAAGGACTTGATTCTATTACGAATCCAGCGTAGATTTGTCAGATTTCGTAACTCTGGTTTCCACTCCTTTCAGCGTGGTCAGTCAACGTTAAAATTGAGTCGAGATCGGTGAAATATATATAAGAAACTTCGATTCGGTAGAACAGAAAAGTTGGAGTGTTCCAGGGAGATTGCGTAGCAGGGTGCTAAAGGGAAAGATTATACCCATCGAATAATCAGACCGTGTCGGTCGGTCAATTCCGAGACAGATAAACGACTCTCGATGTCGGTACGAGCCGACGATGGAAATTAGCATGCTTCCTCCATTCGTCGTACTTCCTCTTCCTTCGCTTCAGTAAATGTACGCACTCGACGGAACGGTTCTCGTATTGCTCTTCCTCCCTTTTTTTTCTTTCTTCTAACATCCGAGTACCCTCTGGTTCGCTCGAATACCATTTGATATTTGGTTAAAACCAAAGAAGCGTCGTATCGGTGGTTCCGACCGTAAGCCAATACGTTAACTCTTTGCTATCTTCTTTCGTTGATTTTTATTTATGATCTCGTGACACAATGTCCAGTTAGTTTTTTGTTGTTTCGTTCGTTGCCTGGTTGCTCGACTGGCCGCGAGACGTAACCCTTCCGGGTCGAAGAGGAGGCCAAGAAATCGAACACGCCTCTCTTCGAATTAGCAATTGTTATTTGTTTAGCGGGTCTGGTACAATGCGTTACGTGGCTCCCGAAGGGGATCAACGACGTGCAAAATCGACGAAACGATCGTGTCGTTGACTCTCCGACGCGTTTTATCGGCTCTACGTGCCTCGAGCAGCCGCGATTTAAATATTTATAAGGCCAGAGGGAATACCGTGTTTGCTCGAGCTTGCGCGAAACCTTTGGAATAATAAAAAATCGCAGGAACCGTTGCAGAAATTTTCGGTGCAGTTTCTTGAAATCTTGCCAACCAAAAGTTGAGCAAGTAATAGTCAATTGCGAGCGTCTTGTTTGACTTAACGACCCCTCGTACGATGTAAAAGTCTTTGTAAAAGCGCCTTTTGTATTCGTTTCACTTGATTTCTCGCAATGAAATCGTCGACGCGAGTCTGAAAAACGAGACGACCGCTTGCTGAGGCCAGAAGTTGAAACATAAAACTGGTTGTACGATATATTTTTCTTATCCAGAAGAACCGTGACGAATCTCACGTTACCCCGTCGTTGTTGTATCGCGCATACATCTTCGATCGATCGTTTCACTTTCTCGAAATGAAATTTAACTATCGTATCGCGATCGAATCGAAAAGATTCGTTCGTCGAGAGGCGACATTCCAGATAAGGAGTGTTCTTTTGAAACGATTTCGATCGCCATCGGACGATTGGTTGATACCGCAAATCTTTGTTATACTTTTCTATCGCGAAAAGATTATTTTATCGATATGCTAGATCGTTACGAAAGCAGGAAATCCTTTGTGAGTTTTCGGATTAATATTAAACAATGGGTCGTGTGAGAAATCGATGGTTGAACGGAGGAAACGATTGGATTCGCTAAATAGTTAACCTCAATACGTATATGGCGGTGTATGAAATTTTGATTACGGTAGGGCTTTTACTACGTTAGTACCGATCGTAGGTTCGGAAAATTCTTTGTCAGATTAGATTGGCAAAATGATTCTTCCTTCGATCTCCGTGCAAATACGATAGAATGCATGGCGATCTAACAGACGGCTATTTCTTCTTCCAATCAACACGTTAATTCGTTTTCCAGCTTTGAAATCGAATTAACCGACCGTGAAAGTGTTAATTGATGGTTTGCAGGATACTCGGAAGCTCGCAGGTCGATTTCTCGAGCACTGAAAAGGGAAACGCAACGGGGAAAAGTGGAAAATTTCGATCGGTGGCAGGCCGATGAAATCCGGTCGCGAGCCGCGTGCAATTAGCCGCCTCGAAATGACGAAACGCTCGTCGTGAGAACTAGGCAAAGCTTAAGTCGTATTTCACACTCGTACGTGCGCGTTCGTGTCACTTTGCTGGGGCGAGTTCTCTTTCGCTCGGAACGAGTTCTGGAGGATGCATTCGCGGTGTGACCGAGCTCGTAAGACGAAACAAAACTATACGTACCGCGTAATCGTTCTCCTAGAGATAATGACTAACGTGTTCACGAATTAGCTGCCGGTTCCGTCTTCGCTACGAGTTAAGATACTTCGAAGGTGCGAGATAAACTTTCAAACCAGCGCCAGTGGATTCGATCTTTTGAAATCTGTTGCAAAGAGAAACGAAGCGAATTTAACTACGCTCCAACGAGCGCACGAACAAGAATTTAATTTCATTTCTCAACCGGTCTACGAACGAAAGCGAAAAACATCATACTACGCGAACAAAGGCCTCGAAATAAAAAAAAAAGTTTAAGATATGCATGAATCAGTGGTATAATTAACGAACCAAGTTGCTTCTAATTTATTTGAGGGAAGGTTTAAAGACGTAAAAAAAATATTCGTTCAGCGTATAGAAAGGTTAAAAGGTTCGCAGCGCAATGCGTAACGTGTCTCATTCTCGATTCGTCGCGGTAGATGCATTTTCGCGCGAACCGCGTATCATTTTTGTCCCTCCCCTTTCTCGCCTCTCTTTCCGCGTATTTTTTTTCTATTTTCCTCTCTCCATGTTTAACGACAATGCCACGGAAACGCGAGCACGCTGTTTGGCATGGCGTGCCAGATTTCTAACATCCTGTGAACAGTCGAGTTCCACTACGTAGTAACTTCAAATTCTTTGTATTCGGGTTAGAATTTTGTTACTAGCTATAGCTGACTCTACAGCACCGTAGTACAGTAGTACAATGTATTTAACAGCGAAATCTGAACAGGAGCATGTATTTTCGTACCAACTTATTATTTCTTCGACTCTACTCGTTAAATGTACATAATTGACCTATGTTCGATCTATGAGGAAAACGGAGTAAATAGTTGTCCCGGAAATGGAAAGTAAAGCAGATCTACAAAAATAAAATTGTAACTGATATCTTTGCAATGATTCTGCAACAGAGTTTCATTAAACTCGAACACGCCGGTGATAAATTTCGCTTTCTATATGATTCAACTTTATTCTTTTTGCTTGTTTTTGGAGAAAAAGTTTCATGCTCGTTCTTTTCAAACTTGTTTATCAAACGTAATGTGCTATTAAATCATGCGTTCTCCTTACAAGAAGTTGTAAAATCATCGCTTATTTAATCTTCCAGTGGCGACTTGAATTTATCGTACCAGTGAACGATAATGAGATAAAAATTGTAGGTCATCTACGATAACTTTCCTTTCTTTTTCATCAAATTAACAATAAACCTGATATATTACCCCATAAGAATGTCGTACGGAGGGCATTCGAAAGAAGGAACACCGAGAAAAAGCGAAACGCGTCGGTTATCGCGAGAACTCGCCTCGCGTGAGCAAAAGTAACGGTGCGCGGCAAGAACTCGGCCGAGCAATAAAACAAATTGGAGAATGATGGCACAATAAGATACACGCCGAACCGACTGGCCAACTGCCACGAGGAAAGACGGCAACGCGATGCAACGTTAACGTCGATCTCGATCAGATGTGGAGCACCGATGCGTCCACGAATCTTCCGATCTAATCTCTGCAACTTGTTCGCCGTTACCCCTTCGCGTCAAACGTTCAAATTGAATCTGGTTGTAAACCATGTTTTCGACGTAATCTGTGATCAGGAAACGCGAGAAATTACCCGAGAAACACTAGCAAAGATTTCCATCGCGCCGATCCTCTGAAAGTTTTGAGAATCGCGACAAAAATAGCTCGTTAAATCCATCGACATTCGAAGCGTAACGTCGGATCGAGAAAATTCACCGAGGTCTAAAGTTTGATCGATATCCTGAAAAAATATGGCTGCCTGCTATCGATCGACCCATTTAAAGGGGGTACCATGGCTAGAGGCAAAACCGGACGGTTGATTCATCGAGTTTACGGAAAAGGGTAACGCGTGGACTCGTTCGTTTTATCGGCTGATTCACCGACGGATTTTTATCCGATCGTCGATAATGTTTTTCGCTCGAACAAATCTTGTTTGCTGTTCGCGGATTGCTTTCAACCCTTGAGACGATTCCGGTTGAAACGCGTTACGGATGGCTGCCTTTTATCAACTGTTACGCAAGTAGTTCGAGTTTTCCTCGACACGGTGTCGACGTCACTTTCTCTTCTCTCGTGGAAAATTATTAGGTTCCGCAATTTCCGCCGGCAGTATACCTACGTGCATCCGGTTGGAATGCAAGCGGACAGATCGTGCAGGTGGTAGCATAGGTGTGACCGACTACAGAAACACTGTACGGTGATTTTGCAATAAACCGATCGAAGGTGTGTTATGAAGTCGTTAGGAACCGGCCACTTTACAAACATGTTCTGCCGTCGAAAAACAACGCTTCGTAACGCTTTTTATTACGGCTTGTCCGCTGGTCGCGATATTTATAGACCGATATTGGACAGGTTGATCAGGACCAGAGTTCTGACCCATGACCAACGACATTTTCGTTAAAATTGCATTAGTAATTTTGCATGATCAAACTAGTTCCGAACGCATACGAATACCGGTTCAAATTTAACCGGAGTTTTTCCCGGTTTCGTTTAATTTGCGATCTCGCGAGTAAGTTTACCGCAACGGGAACGTTTCAGAGTCGTTACTCGTACACGATTCGATGAGCAGGAGATTGTCGAGTAAATATCATGGGCGCTCGACGTGGGCACGTCTTTGGCCTGCTTTTTACCGAACAAACGTTCGCCACTCGAGCTTACGCAAAAATCGTAGCGAAGACCAGTCAACGTTCGAAGTGCAAGCAGATTTCTCGTAAATTTGAAATTTGAAGTCAGACCGTGCAAAGTTCGCTCGCTATTCGGATCTCAATTATTTCCACGAAGCGACGCGAAAGAACGCGTTTCTCGTGCACCGGCCCAATTGCGTGCGTGACTTTTCCTCTGCTCGCTTATCTATTTCGTGTTCGCGTGATCGAAAATGGTCTGGGCAATGTCGTGGAGGATCTTGTTCTGGGGTAGAGGGACAGGATAGAAGGTCGCGTGGGAAGCGATCAGAATCTCGAGGATCTCCTAGCGGTCGAGGAAAGGAGGACGAGCTAGAAGCATGCGTGAAACTCTGAGAAAAACGATACATTAACCGCGAAAACGGTAGGTTGGTTAGCCATGATTTATTCGCGCGAGTGGAAGAGTACGCGATTGTTCTTTGTGTCAGCTTCGGGAGCGTGTCCGATTAATAGGCGAGTCGGTTCATCGATTTTTAATGGCCGAAATCTCTGGAAGATCAATTTGGAAAGTTTGCCTACACAAGTTTCTTCGATATCATTGTAAGATCGAATCTTTCATTTGTAAAATGACTACCACGCTATATACGCGCTTCTTTCGATTACGTTGCGCAAATCAAATGACCGATTTCAGAACGTATGTAGAAACTTCGACACGATGCGACAACGTAAAAGTACCGCGAAGTAAAACGTCGGTTTGGAGCTTAACTCGAATTTCCTGTGAAACCTTTTAGAATCTTCGCTACCGGTATCTTCCAGATACCGCCATCCTTATGACGTTTCATCCGCGAGTATCTCCAACTTCCTCTAGAAGCTGGAACTCGTTCGATCCTGGTCGCGCCTCGTAAAGATCGAGCGATACTCGAGAGTCGAGCTACGGATCATCAGCATGATGGTAGTGTCCCATCGTGAGGGCAGCATTTCGTCGAACATTCGGGCGATAATCGAACAACTGAATTTAAACCCGGTGGAAAGAAGACGATTAATCGATCGAACGAAACAGGACAAGCCTACGGTGCTTAGTCTTCAGCCTACGGCGAAGATCAGCATCGGAGTATACGGATGCAAGGAGAAGACGGTCGAATACGAGATACCAGGACCGATCAAACGCGTGTGCAAACTGGAGGATCCATTCAGAGGGAAGTCGGAAACTGGACAAAGAAAGATCGTCGCGATTAAAAAAGAGTTTGCTACGACAGTCGAGGATCATGCGGTCGAGGTAAATCGATCAGGGTGAAACTAAATCGACTTTCGCCGGACCAGTCTTCGTTCTCGTTGCGAACCGTCCGTTCGATTAGGTTTGCGAATCCGTGGGTGCACGTAGAGGCGAGCTATTAATCATTTCGAATATACGACTGATACAATTGAAGGGTGCATTATATGTATTCTCTAGATTAAAAGTAATTGTACAGGCCATTGCTTCGACTCTACCTCTGTTCTTTAATAAACTTACATACTAAAGAGATCCTAACTTAGAATACGAACTTTGCCTAGCCTGTTCTTAGAGTCTCTTTAAATACTCGCGATAAAGTACGCACGGATTAGCTAATCGTTATGAGCGTTAATTTAATAAAGCGTTATGTGACTCTGAATACAAGGACAAGATCGAGACCAAGGGGGTTGCATCGATAAGATCAACGTACAAACTTGAAAATCGGCCAAGATCGAAACCGGAGAATAGACGAACGATCCTTCAGGCTAAAACAGAGCAATTCGTTCGAGCTGAAGACAGGATCGAGGTAATCGATCGAATCCCATATTCCGTTCTGAGACGAATTCTTAACTCTTTCGATACTCGATACCTCTCTGTTACTTATATGTATACATATATTTTTT
This sequence comes from Megachile ligniseca, assembly GCA_945859555.1. Classification (NCBI taxonomy): domain Eukaryota; kingdom Metazoa; phylum Arthropoda; class Insecta; order Hymenoptera; family Megachilidae; genus Megachile; species Megachile ligniseca. The sequence continues at coordinate 11,685,075 of OX243786.1, forward strand.
TTAAACGATAGGGACAGTAGATAAAACGACAAAATATATATACGATCAACTGTTCATTGTGGTATTTAGGTTTTAAATTTGGTGCCCCAGTGGCAAAACAGTCAATTTTTCTGAAAGACGCAAAATCTCCTAGAACACTTCCATTGTCCCACTTGTTGCAACTTGCTGTTTACGCGTACTATACGATTCGATGTTCGTCAACGAATGTAGGACAAAGCGGAGGACGAGTCGTTGGGATCCGGAAAACCTTCGTGCAGGATCGAGGATCGACCACGCTCGAAGCCGGAAACAAGGCAACGGATCCCGCCAATTATCAAAGACGCGAGCCCACGAATCGAGGAAACCTGTGAGGTAATTGATCGTGCGATCGATCTTCGCGATGCCGATAACCTCGTTACGATTACATAATTTCAATGATTAGTTATATCGGTGACTCGAATATCGGCTGGTCAGCTGTTACGAATAATAATGAGTTCCGGTTGCGCGGGAGGCAAAAAGGATAACGCAAACGAAACCTTTTCACAACTTGGAAACGTGTTTCGACGAGACACTTGTAACCGGTTTCGAACGATCACGGTTAACTGGCCGTATTTGTTCGCCCCGACGATGGTTAATACCGTTATAGTCGGCGCGGTTGGTGCACCGAGCTGGAAGATCGGGAACAATGTAACGAATAATTCGTCTAAGACAGGGCTGAGGGACCTGCGGCCTTTCGAAGTCTTCCGCGTGACCTTTTTTCTTTAACGTTTTACCTTATTTTCAAATTTGTTTTCAATTAAAAATTAGGGAATAATAAAACACCGGTTGTTTCTGTTTCTGAGAGAGAAAATGGGACGAATTTGTATAACTTACCTCTATACATCGAGTTCGTATCAAGGTTACCTATCGCTGCTTTAAATTAATCGATCCTTTTTCTCTGAACCGAACGAGTCGTTGACGCGATATCATTACAACTTGACATCAGGTGAAATTCTCTTCATACATTAGTAACTTTGTTTCCATTGTTGTTCTAGAGTTCAAGATCGTCAAAGGACGCGATCGATCGAGTTATCCCTGTGGCCAAAGAAGACTTACGTAAGTATCGGGTTAAGAATCGCGATCCAATTATTATCGAATCTGACGAACAGAAATTTGTGAATTGTCTTTTAAGCACTGTCGTATGTTTTCTCTTATACATGTATAATTTTGTCCTTTATAATCGACTCTCTCGTTTCAATAGTTGCCTAATTTATTCTAAACTCCGTTTGTCTAACAGCGCAACTAGAAAGCGCGAGTCTGAACCATACAGCAGCTCATCATCGAATTTCTGTACGACCTAAAAACCGACGACCTCCAAGACGTACCGGTTCGCAAGCGGCCAACACCTCCACGTCCACCATTACTACCATCGCGGAAGATTCGCTGGACAGTCTGGACCAACAAACGATAAACGCGAACAGCAACACGTCCTCGCCAACCGACTCCAAAACGGCGTCTGTAACGAGAAAATCATCGAGCAGGTTATCCCGTACGTCGGATATTTTCGAAGAGCTAGAAACCAAATTGCCGAGGAAACCATCGAGCACAGCCTCGTTGTCTCCTGACAGCTTGGACGCCATTAGTCCTGCGAAAACGAACGCGGAGGCGAACGAAGAGCAGCCGGAGGTCCGTTCGATCGTCAGAAAATCGTCGAGTCGAATAGCGAAGAACTCGGAGATCTTTGAAGAACTGGAATCCAAGTTACCTCGCAGAAGATCCTCCAACAGACTGTCCAAATCTCCGGACAGTTTAGAAGTGACCTCCTGTTGGTTCTCCAAATCGAGCGAAGGTTTCGACAAGCTAACAGAGTACGAGGAAGCGAAACCTGTCGTTAGAAGATCGTTGAATCCGATCTCGAAGTCGATCGACCGCGTGTCCAAGTCGTCGGACAGTCTGGAGGCCATCGAGGCGCTCACCAGCGACGAGTCCATCGAACGTAGAAGGAGCAGCTTCGAGTTCCGTGCTCGCAGATCCTCCAAGAACATATCCAAGTCTTCGGAAAGCTTCGAGGTGTTGGAACAAACTCAGACTGGTTCGGACACTATGCAGGAGCTACAGAAGAGAAGCAGCATTTCGGACATCAATCTGGCTAGAGGAAGGAGATTGTCCAAAAGCATCTCAAAGTCTTCGGAGAGCTTTGAGAGGGTCGAGATAAACGATAGCAAGGACGAAGAAGAGAATGCCGGAGAAGATAGTTTTGGAAAGTGTTGTAGAAGATCCTCCAAAAGGATGTCGTCCGAGAGCTCGGATAATTTGGAAATGGACGACAGATTGGAGAACAGGAGGATCAGGAGGACACCGAAGAGAATAGCCAGCTCTAGTTTCGTGGACATCGTTCCGACGGATGATCAAGAAGACGAGAGAAGACCGATACCCGTTAGAAAGCCATCCAGGCTTCAGAAATCTTCGGAAAGCTCGGAACTTGGTAGCACGGATACCTTAGACTCCGAGAGGAGAAATAAGTCCTCCGAGAGCACAGAGACTCTGGACAGCTTAGAGAGAGATTTGGATCAGGACGGAAAACAAGAGGATCCCGTCGATGCTATGGTGGATAAGCGCGAGAAAAACGTGAGTTCTTTGCTATTCGGCATTAAGCCAGTCACCTCAAATTAGGCCTCAAACCTAGCTTTGTTATTTTGGTACTAACTAATCCTTAACTTACTTAGCTACCATACCAATATCCAATCCTTATTCAACTTTGATCAAAAATTAAAACCAGATTAGTTATTTTCTCTTCACCTAGAGATAGGTAATAAACAAGATCAACGCGCGGGCTACTAGATAAGCCTTAGCGATGATCTATCAATCGAATTACAAAGATCAGCGATAACTAACAAAGCAAACGTATCGTTTCTCTTTTCAGGATTGTTGGACCAGCAAGAACATAACGACGGATGAAATCTCGCCAGTTGCCGACGGTACAGAGGACTCCAAGTCCTTAATCTCGCCGGATAAGTTCTATTGGCGTCAATCGTCGGAATCAAAGGAAAACATCGATATCCATCAGCTGTTAGCAATCACTATAGTTACCAGAATGGCCGACAATGGCAATAATCAACGAAGCTCTGTGATTTATCCTAAGAAAAAGCAACAAATCACCACTTCTCAGCCCACCTCTCCAGTCGCCAAACAAGAAGATAACAAGATGTTGTTCGACAATCTCCTTGTCAGTAAAAACGACGAGGACTTGCAAAACATGTTGAACGGAAATATATCAGAAGTGTCCACGGATACGAAAACCTTCAAGGAAAAGCTCATCATGTTCGAAAAACTTGGAAAATAAACTGCATATCGTGTATACAATGAATTAAGATTGATTTGATTGATTTTCGTCTGTCGATATGCTTTTACATCGATTTAAGTGGAACATAAGAGGCTGTAACAAAGCTGTTCAAAAGATTCGAGCTTCCGTTAAAGGACACGATGCCTGTTTTCTTACAAACGTCAATTTTATTTGTAGACTGAATAGGCTGGAGAAAATAAGGATATATGTAAGAAAGAGAATTAAGAGGGACAATAACGTAACATTATTTCTTTAAATTTTGTATGTTTTCATAAAAGAATTTCTTTGATTCGAAAAGAGAAATTAACGCGTTGATTGCCATGATCATCACTTCGGCGTAAAATTTTCATTGAAGTTATATGAAAGTCAATGCGTTAACCGTTAACCGCCGTGTTATTTAAATTCTTCCGTTGCTATCATTGTTTTTAATTCGTAATAAGAATCACGTATTGCATTAGGATTACCAGTCCTATCTGAACCCAGTATTAGCTGGTGCACGATGTCGTAAACCGACCGCAATATTATCGTGCTTGCAAATTCTTTTCGTGTTAGGCACCCAGCGTTTCGTGAAACTTGTTGTACAGTAGTTTAGAGGAGGCGCAAATAGGCGTCGCGTTTCGTTCCGTTGTGCAAGTACAAAAGAAAAGAAACAGAAAACCCCGTTACAGAGTTAGGCACGATCGTGAACGACAACATACGAATAAAGAAAAAATGAGAAAAAAGAACGGGTCGCGTTCTCAAAAAGAACAAGTTCAGTTAGAATGCGTTTAAACACAGGGTATCGTTAATAAACGAAAACATCGTGTGAAATTATTCATATCTAGAAACGTTATGGTAATCTATTGGAAAATGCTGCCTTTCCATTACCAATTTAATATTTTCTATGTAGATCGATGTTATTAAAACGCGCGACTGTAAATGATATTCTGTATATCCGTTCAATGTTCAATCTACTTTTCAAAGTTTGAAGAAGTGTTAATACTTTACGTTTGTTTTTTGTTTTCTCCCTATATTGTACGATACCACGAAATACCAGTTTTTGATTTTTAATACAAATATATGTTCGGAATGATACATACTTTCACATTCAAGAGATCAAAACGAATCGTGATTTTTCGTTATGTACGTTTAAGGGGTGAAACTAGGATCATCGTGGGGTGAAAAAAGACCATAAAGCAGATCTTTCCATGAGAGAAGCCACTGATCCTCTTTCGACTTAAATATTAACGCGACACGTTATTGATAGTAAACGTTAATATCGAGTGCGTATGGTTAATTGCAATGTCAACCAACGTTCAACATTATGGAAAGAAAGATAGAGTGGAGTATGTTGTTCGGCTCTGGAGATCATTTTTGGAAAGGTCTGTATTAAAGCGTATCGTTTCTGTCACGTGAGTCACGTGAAAGACAGGATACTTCTTTTCAGTCTTTTTTTAAGTGCCTTAACGAAATAACGAGGAATCGACTGGACGAGTAAAACAACGCGTTGGATAAATTGCGGGGTAAACTTTTTGTCACCCCTCACCCCTACGCTCTCCTTTTAGTGTTCTAGTTGACTGTAAACGTCTCAGAGCCCAAAATATACGTGTAGATTAAATAGATTAACGAGATAAATAGAAAATTAA